>OY720182.1:11037500-12317066 GCA_963082885.1 Parascotia fuliginaria
ATCTGAGTTGGTGTCCCCGTGTTACTGACAATGCACTGGAGTATATAGCCTGTGATCTTAATCACCTTGAGGAGCTTACACTTGACAGGTATATTATATCATCATCATCATATCAGTCGAAAGACGTTACTGCTGGACATAGACCTCGGTCGTAAGTCGCCCACATCGATCAGTCTACTATTTACCATGGCATTATATCATTACAGGTGTGTCCACATAACGGACATAGGCGTAGGATACATCAGCACTATGCAGTCTTTGGTAGCGTTGTTTCTGCGCTGGTGTTCACAAGTGCGAGACTTTGGTGTACAACATCTCTGCGGCATGCGCTCTCTTCAGCTCTTGTCTTTAGCCGGTAAGTTATATAAACTAAAGTACTATTTTTTGATGATGAAATGATACTGAATTGATTTTAAAAATTGCTTTATCTATTATAGAAAGTTACATATTAGCGAATAACATAAGCTACTTTTTATTCCGATATCTTCACGGGATCATAACGATCCACCCTGCTTCGCACGTGGGTAATTTATGCTTTTATGACATAATCACAAATCGTCTATATTTTTGTTTTTTTCATATGCATGTGTTACGCTTCCCGAAAAAAATGTTCTAAACAATAGTGAAACTGTATCAAAATCCATTGCGTGCTTTACAAGAAATTAGATCTATTTTACTTTGTGCTATTTAGAGATTAATGACTAAAAGAGCCTATGTCCGTCTCCGGCACTGAATCTATCTACGCATTTATAATATTTATAGGATAATCATGTGTCCAATTTTTGAGTCACTAAGATTTAACTATTTCTATTGTTTCATTCTGATGTATTTTTAATTATTCACTAACTAAAATCGTAGTCATTTTTAATGAAGTATCCAGAACATGTTTTCTTAAGATGTTTTGTGTCACCGTATTTCAGGCAAAGTAAACAATACTTTTATACAACTTTGTTGGCAATTAAGTATACGGCCCACCTCCCAATCGTAAACTTTGAACATGGCTATGTTTTCTAAGCATTGCAGAAATAATGCTTAGAAAATACAACCAAGCCGTTGCCGACTATCTTGGGAGAAGGGTATTAGAAAGGAAAAGGGAAAAGGAAGGGGCCTGAAAGTCATTTTGTTGTTTTTCTAAATTGCCAAGGAGAATAGGAAAATCACGTATTTGAAACACCGGATATTTTAATAATTTTATATATCTTATATCTTTTTAGGATGCCCTTTATTGACTTCGGGTGGTCTATCCAGTCTGATACAATTGCGACAACTACGCGAGCTAGAGCTGACGAACTGTCCTGGGGCGTCTCCAGAGCTATTCGACTACCTTCACGAACACTTACCACGATGCCTCATCATAGAGTAAGGTACATTCATGTGATACTCGTACATAAAGTATTTGTGAAAGCGTAGCAATAACATACTACATTGGTTGAACTGGATAATACAGGTGTGAGACCAATGTAATACAATGTGTAATCAATTCATTTTATTATTAAAAAAGGTTTTGAAATGATCAAACAAGATGATAAAATTAAATACCACCTTACTAGGGCATGCATTCCGGCATTAAGACGAATAATATCGCAATTCCGGAATTCATACTTTTCTATATCAAAACAAAATTCCCTTCGTTATTATCTTTTCTAAACACAACGCATCCAATCTAACGTCTGTAGATTCTAAATGCAATATAATTAAACATTTATAAAATGAATAAAATGGAATTTTCGTACGTGTACGTGTCACCTACGTAAGCATAATAGTCTCCTAAGCCTTCCAGTCATTATGAAATGAGATAGGAAGCATAACAATTAACACATTGAAATCAAGTAAATCATTTAAGAGTCGTTACTACTATTCACATTGTAACGGTAATTTTTTGCAGTTTGAATATTTCATTAAAACTTAATTTATTTACTATTTTAACTAGATTATTTTTTTGTTTGTTTGTTTGAACGCGCTAATCTCTGGAACTACCAGTCGGATTAAAAAAATCTTATTGCGTTTGTTAGCCCAGTTCTCGAGTAAGATTATAGGCTATGTAACATTACGCTACTAGCGACGCAAGCAGAGCAGTAAGCAAAGACGCGGGTGAAACCGCATCGCGGAAAGCTAGTTTCATAATAAAAATGCTAAGACTGGAAAGCTTAGGGAAGTATTTAGTGTTTACGTACGCGACATGTTCGAATATTGCAGTCTTTCATTAATTTTATAAAATGTTTAATTATATTGTTTTCTGAAAGCCTGGTTGATTTTACTGTTTAAAGATCAAATTAATATGTTACTAAAGATTAAAAAGACTGATTTAATTATATTTTTTTAATTTCAAACATTTTTTATATTTCTACTAAAATTACCAATTCCGGAACCAATTCCGGAATGCCGAATCAGGTCTCCAGTATTGGAACTCGGTTACGGAATTGAGAACCATCCGATATTGCACGCTCTACTTTTTACTAGTGCACTCAATAATTTTGTTTTAACTCTCTCAACTAAAAGGAAACAGTGTATTTGCAACTAGGTTTATTGTTTTGATAATGTAGTATGTTGTTGCTATGAGTGAGAGTTTATCATTTACACATGTAGCGGCCTCTTATGTCTGTCTATACAGACAAATTATATTTTTCCAAGACTGTCTGTTTTCACGCTTCTAGTCCTAGTTTCAAATCTATTTCGAAACAAGTTATAGTTATAGTGATATCCCCACCAATATACACATTCCTAAAATTCACATTTTCGCCTCCGCTTCAATAGATTATATTGTTCATTAAGTAGTCATAACTAAAAAATTACCTATTTTGACTTTTAGTAGTGTTTATAACCTTATTTGAGTAGCTCGTACGTGGACGTAATTAATATATTTCCCTAAACACTTGCTCAAATTTTGTGACGGCACGTCAAAGTTTTAGTCGGATAGTAAACCTTGACTCGTGTATGTCTATGTTCCATGTTTTTAATGTCTGTTGTATTTTATTTAGTGCCGTGTGTATTATTGTCCACGTGTGTCTATTCTGTTACTTTTCTAATAAATATTTATAATTATCGCCATTTGGGTGAAGGATATATATTGTGTGAATAGGAGGAAAAGGTTATTGCAAATTCTTTAGTAATGTATTTTACAATAACTATATACATACTGTACTTAACAACTAAAGATTTTATGCCACTGATATTGAATGACCATTTGTCTCTTAATCGCCTCTATTATATATTATGTATTCACTCAATTTGTCAGTATGGTACACTATTATAGTAGAACATGACAATGTAACATAATACCTAATATGAGTTATAATATATTTAAAATTTTAAGAAAATACATTTATTATATAAATTTGTGCGATTTTGTGTATAGTGTAATTTGTTTAAAATCAAATCATAAGATTTGATTAAGTCCATTAGTTAATGTACTTAATTAATAAAGATTGCTGATATTATAAGCATTCTTCAAAATATGACATATAATTTCTTTTGTCACATGTTCAGAGGCTTGTTAAAGTTGTAAATAAGTATCTACAGTGTATATTCTACATCACGCAATTGCTATAGAGGTGTTATGAATATACTTAAGTAAGTATAACAAAATAATTGAATAACCTAACCCTGTTAAATGTTTGTAAATGCAAATAAGACTTGTATTCCAAATCGTATTATTTATATAAAAAATACTTTTCTACACATTATGAAAAGATTAATTTTATACGTACAGCAAAGTTTAATAAGTTATCACAATCAAAATCTCTAATGAATAAAAAACACGGGTATCGAGACAAACTACATCGTGCAAAGTCGTGTTTACACGCTGGCTTAATGACAAAATAAAATACGTGATTAACTAAAGAAGGTGTTTAGGAAAATTTTCTCCACCAGTTGACGCCACTTTGATAAAAGGTTTTTCCATTTTGGCAGCGCTATCAAAACAATCATTTTTCAGTGTTCATTTTGGAAATTTTAATGTTTAATTTACAAAATGGATAATTCACGTGCATAAGGACATAAGAAAATTGCTGAGAGGGTTTTCTAAAATGGCGCCCACGAGGGGGCAGCACCGATGCGTCAGGTCTAGCTGTCAAGCGCTTTTTGAAAGATAACCTGATCGTCCCAATGTGAGAGTTGAAGTGGCGCCAACTAGTGGCGAAAATTTCCCTAACACCCTCATTGATATATCTGAAAATGACGGACGGACGAGTTTAAAACAAGATTCACTTTTATTCTGACGTAGGTATCTTGCGCACTATACTAACCTCGGTTGCAAAAGCTACGGTCGGAGTGCCAAGTTTTTTACGGCCAAGTGTGTGACAATCATATGGTTTCTTTAGTTAATCTGGTCGTTGCGGCATAAGTGGCCAAGATGCCTTAACGAGTGAAGTCTTACATCTAAACAATAATTTTTTTAATGAACACGTTCGTTTACATTATGATACCTATATAAAGTATTATTATTATTATATGTCGTCCAGTCCAGACCTATACTTTAAATTCTTGACTTTGACTAGAATAATACAATAAGAATTACAGTCCATTCCAACTCCAATTTCGTACAATGTAAACAATCCGCTGTATTGCCCATTGTCTATGGTTTCATGAATTTACTAGTGATGGAGACAAGGATAACCAAAATAAAATTAATGACATCAATACATTGTTAAATAATAATTTTTCGAACTTTTTCTTACATTTTTGAATAATATCACGTTTACGAATACTCTATTTGCGTAATAGATTAATTCTATTTAATTTATCACTCCAAATATTTGTATTTATGTTAAATGTGGTATTGTATTTTATTATAACCTTGATTTATAAACATTAAGATAATAAGACAAACAATTAGTACCTAATCTAATAAATAAATGTAATTTAAATTAAGCGTTGACCTCTAAATGCAACTATTTGACCACGGACTAAAATGGAATACTGACAGAGATACTTTTGAATATTTTCCCGCCTGATGAAAATTTGTGAAATATGGACTAAATGGAATTTGTATGTATGCTACGATTTTATTATAGGTACTATATTACAATAAAACAAATAAACATACCTGCGAGGGCAAACCCAAAATAAATGATGAATTACAAATTATTATGTACCTATGATATGTAAGGTATTCGTTAAACTTATTTCTTCTAATAAATTACAACATTGGTTTTCAAAGACAATAGAGAGTACAGAAAAATAAAACTGTTAATCAATTTGACGTCTTTATTCGACCGCAAAAAGTAATTCGTAATTTTATTAAATAATCTAGATTTGATTATTAACCATTATTAAAAATAGTTGCAAAATGAAGTATATAGTATAGAGAAGTGAACAGAATGTGTATAAATTCATGTGTCATCTCGGTTATGGAGTTTTTAATAGAAAAATATTGAAAAACTTTGTTTACATTGTCCGAAAATGGATTTGGACAAGACTGTATATCTTATTCTGTTTTCATATACAATATCATTTATTATAACTGTCGCAGCTGTAACTAGTCAATTGATTATTTTTTTAATTTAATTGTGGATTATTTTGTAATCGTAAAATTAGTTTTAACATAAAGTATTTTAGAATCAAGTGTTACACCGAATTGTTTGCTAGATGAATAGTTGTTAGATACAGAAAGTGCAGTATAATCACAAATAAACATGTTGTTGTATTTATTATTAATAGTTCATAATTAGCTGTTAACTGCAAATAGTGTACACATGCCGTTCAACATAGTGTTTAATATAAAAGTTAAGATTGCTCAGAATAACGATTTTAAGAATATATCTTGTTTACCTGATTTGTTGAACTTGCGTGTAATAATTTTTGTATTTATTACGAAGTGCATAATAAATGCACTTCTTTTATGTATGTATCATGTTATGTAATCATGTTTTCATACTAAAGCAATATGCATATTATTCTACGTATTACGGTTTTTATTATTGTCCAATTGATATATCGATTTAGATTCAAAAGTGCAAAAGGTGTGCGTTATCCTAGCAGGAAAGTGTCTTCTAGGGTGATATGCACAGACATAAATATCAAGATAGATAAGGTTAGGAGGCGTGGCAAGCCTGCCGATCTTATACGTAAACGCGTATACGTGTTCCAAACGTTGTCAACGCGCGCTTATTACGCAGCGAGACTCTCGCACTTGTATACGTGGAGCAAAGAAATCAACATAACCATACAAATATGTCGTATGTCACTAATTGTTAAAATTAAAGTAGAATTATTTATATAATTAAAGTAAATCTAAAGAAAGTAGGCATTTCATACCATCAGTAAATAATTTTATTTAGTAAAAAACGAAGTTTAACAAGAATCTAAATCTTTCTTCAACCTATCTTCTGTTATCGACTATAAGCATATTTTATCAACTTTTCCATTAAGTAAAATATCCATTACGCGCACCATATAGTGACCGAACTTATTACCATTAAGTGACCGCGCAATGAACATTTAAGCAAACGATATTCCCAAAGCTCAACGAATAGATAAATGGCGCGACGACGCGACGTACCTACGCCAGGGTTAGACACTACATACGTCGCATATCGATATCGACAATATATTCATCCGAAAGACTCATATATAATGGTTTTATTTGTTTTACTCAATTACCAACTGTTAAAATACAGTTGTTTAAATAATAATTTTATTAAACTTAAAAAAATAAATAAATAGGTACCTAATGAACTTGTGTAAGATCCTTTATCAAAACATTAAATTAGGTACGCAATTTGTCAGTTTTTACTGCATTTTATTTTTTAAACAATATAAAATGCTTTGTCCTGACTGACTGATAAACAACGCACAGCCTGAACCGCTGGTCGTAGCAATTTAAAATTTGAAAGATGTAAGTATATTAAAGCAAATTGATAATAGTAATAATAATTATTATTATTTAGCGATTGAACAGTTTAAACCTGTTTGTCCTCTACCTTTGAGTGAATTATCCGTAGGTAGATAAATACTGACGGGCAGATCATTTTAAAAAAATCGACGACTACAGAATTACTACTTAATACTTGCTTTCTTCATTATCTTTTCAGTGAATATTTGTCATTATTTTATTTAACGTTTTTTATAAGGTAAAGAAACGTTTTATTTTTCCAACATTACACTTTACTTGAACTAAATGTTTATATTTATGTAATAAAGTTAATGTTATTTTTATTTATATAATAACGGTTAAGAAAGTTAAAAGAAGATCCTGATACCATGAGGACAAAAGAACAATAACAATTTAAGTAACAATTATTTTGTTTCGCCTTGTAAATATGATTTTTTTTAAGTTAATAATTTAATATACTTACCTACTTATTTAGTATCTATCTAATGAACATAATGCATACTGAATTAAAAATAATCAATCATATTTACATTCCTCGTTTTACTACCTACTTTTATCGACATTAGTTTTGTATTCGTAAAACATTATCTGTACATTACTACCGTACCGTGCTATCCCTGGCGCACCTGTGCAGATGTAAAAGAGAAACACGAATCCCATAGTTTAAGGCTGACGTTGTTGACGACAAATCGTAGGCGCTGGGGGCTTGTCTTATTGAAACTATGCCACGCGCGAAATGTATGAATAAGGTACTGGCCCACCCATGGTGATATGAGTAGCACGAATAATTAGGGCCTAATTTGCTGTAAATGTGCGCCGCATAAAAAAAGTTGTGCATGTCGTTGTTTTGATATAATACGTAAAAAACGATTCCTGCTAGGGTATCGTTTTCCCACCATGAAAATTCTAAACGAATTATCGGAGAGAGAAATATTTTACTTTGGCAGAGAGCTTATATTTGTGCTTAAATGTGCGCCGAAAATATAATTTGTGCGTCTTTAGGTTTTCGAGTTAAAGTCAACTTCTGCTGGTGTAACGTTTTGCAGAATTGTGTATATTTAAAACCATTATATGTGCGCCTGTAGTATAAACGTACTCGAGTAGCTCTTTATTTGTGCATATCTGTGACAGAATTAGATTTAAGAAAATATCTATAGTTTTTAAGTAGTCGCTCTTTCTCAAAAAATCTAAAAAAATCGCAGCACCTAAATGAGTAAACTAATAAGCTCACTGAAAACCTGCTGGAAAAACAACAACATGCACAACTCTTTTTTATGCGGCGCACATTTACAGCAAATTAGACACTAATTATTCGTGCTACTCATATCACCCTAGGAGACACTTTCCTGCTAGGGTAACACACACGTGAAAAGTGTAGTGCGATACATAATTATCGCACTGCACCCCGCCCATAAATGCATGCAATTTTTAGGTGGGGTTGCTTTACCGGTCATCATTACATCACTACGTGCACGCCTTAATTCAGCATTTCTACCATATAATATTTATTTATTTTAAAAATCAATTCCATGGCCTTTCACTTTTGTTTTATGACTATTAACATAGACGTAGGTACTCTTTTAGTAGAAGTGAAAATATACCTATTTAAAGAATTAATGGACGTAGTTATGCAAACAAAAACTAACTCACAACACGTCGAATTCGAAATAATTAAGTTTTTAACGTAATAATTAAGTTTTGTTTTAAAGTGTGTAGAAAAAATTGGTAAGTTAAATGTGGTTTTGACCTCCGTAAAATACACTTCAAATAATTAAGTTTTTAACGCCATTATCGCCAAGCCGGTCCGTTAGATGCTTATACAGACAGAAACATACTTGTTGGGATCCCCTTGCCGCTTCACTTTCTACCCAAATGTTGCAATAGGCTTGGTCATAGAGGCTTGGTCATCGCCACCCACATAGGTATTTTTTATAGAATACAACATTGGTTGGTATACGCGGCAGGGTGTCTTTTGCAGGTCGAATGTGATTGATACCGTGAAGCTATCTTCTTTAGCTAATCTCATACCCTTTTTTAGTTGCTGTTATGATAATTTTGTTTGTTCTAAGTGTTCTCTGTGAGCATCTTCCACCAGGGCCTTTTATTCTTTAGAGCCTAATAATTTTTTGCTAGAAGCTTTGTTATATGTATCCTTTTTTAAAGGTTTTGTGCGAAGAAACTATGTAAGAAACAGGTGTTTAACTTTTAAAAAAGAGAACAGTTCTGTCCAGCCTATCTTGCTTCTTCCTCGTATAGCTTATAAACGTAAGTAAAAGTCATATCAGACCTCACAAATCTATGCAATTGTCGCGTTTCTTACACAGAGATATATTTATCTTTTTGGAGGTTGTCTAAATAGTGTTTAAAAAAATTTTCTTGCGAAAATAGTTCATTCTATATATCTCTAGGATGTACTTGTTTGCTAATTCAAATCTATTAGCGATAATTCAAAAATAAACTTCTTTTACTCGAGAATATTATTATATTGACGAATTTGAACGATCGATAATAGAGTATAACGTATAAACGTTTTGATGATGATTTCGATTCGATGATGTATTTCTGTTGCTATATAACACGACTATTAAAACAGAATAAAATAAATATTCAAGGGGGCTCCCATACAACAGGCTTGATTTTTTTACCGTTTTTTATAGATAAGTAGGTCGTCCCACGGCTTCGTCCGCGCGGAAAATATTGTTTGTTGTATCCCTTGGGAACCAGACCGATTTTCGGGATAAAAAGTAGCCTAGGTTCGTCTCCGACACTGAATCTAACTACATACAATATCTTGTTAATATCAATATCCATTTTTATCGAAATCGGTTCAGCCGTTCAGGCTCTTAGTGGTAACAAACACACACACAAACTTTCGCATTTATAATATTAATTGGATGGTTCAGAACCCTTTGTGTGCGAGTTCTACTTTCACTTGGCCGGGTTTTTTTTTGCTTTGTGGCCTCTGGATGTATGAACTAGGAACTTTTCTGAATAGATACAAAACACCATTTATTGTATAACTACATATTTAACTAAATTTTAATTAAAATATGGGTTAGTTCTTGTTTGCATTACTACATCTAATAGTTTAGGTCGTCAACTGATAGGCTAAGGTTGTCAACTGACAGCAAAAAACTTATTCTATATTATTACAATAAAACAATAACATACTTACTATTACAATACAATTTACCGAATAAAATTTTATATTTGTCAGTTTTTATCGAAAATCCCTAATAACTTCTAAACGGATTACTCAATTTCTTTTGCTCTTTAACGACTGTCGACTCTAGAAGTCGATTTAACATCGAAAGGGTTATCTTTTAGACCTAAAACTATCAACTGACACTAAAAACAACACAGTACTTAACAATTTTTTATTTTTTAACAATTTAGTAATGACTAAATTGTTTTATTTCCTGTGACTTTTTATTTTGCAATTCTAATAAACTATATTGCGTATCGGACTTCACAGACACAGTATTCCCAAACAAATTTATGTTCCGAATCCACTCAGACGCTGGGGTGGCCTAGTGCAAAAAACTAAAAAACAATAATAAAAATGTACGTAGGTAGTTAGTTATACTTATAATTACTAATAGTGGAAACTAGTGTCTGATTAAAACTTAAATTTATGTAGACTTACTTTTTGGTTTAGACCTAATTTTGGTTTCTCCTGAACCTAATATTATACGGTTTCGAAAAAATCTAGTCTCGAACGAAAATTATAAACATGTATAGAACCCTACTCTAAAACAATTTAGTAATGCGTCAACGTAAAAATAAACTAATATTAACTAGTTTACGTAGTGGATTCAAGACGAAGTACACTGTACCACAGAATAAGTACAGAATGTAATCTACATACAAAGTGCGCTCGAGCTCACGGACACGCACGATATCTTGTTTTGGTGTGTACCATAATAATTATATCCTGATCTCTTTAGAAAATGAAAAATACAAAAATGATCTCCCATTTTATTTTATGCTTTGTAATTTTATTTACCTACTTAGCTACATGAAACGCATTTTAATCTTCTACAGTAAAACTTATATTTATATAGACAATGCTTTATTTTCTATAAATGATGTACACAAGGCAAATATTATGAAACAATTATTAAACGTCCATCGTCGAAAATTTCAATTTCAGTTTAATTATAAAAGGACTGTATTTATAAACTAATTTAAAGTTGCCTTCTATTACTAGGAATAAGTCATTTGTGGTGTCAATTTCATAAGCTACTGCAACAGCAGTGATAATTATATTATATTAAAAAGCAATAAATACCCGCGGCGCGGTCATTTTATTTAAATAGGTACATAGCGACGAGAAATGTTTGAAGCGGTATATTTTTTAACCATTTTTTATTAATTAGATACGAGTACTTAATTTAAAATTGGCTATATTGTCGGTCTAATCTCAGTTTCCTTCTTTTAAAGCTGTTTTGACGCATAATATGAACTATTAACATATTATTTTGTGTATAAAGAATTGTCCTATTAACTTGTCTATCTATATAAAATAAATACAAGAGAAAGAAAGAGGAAAGAAATAAGCTTCCATTCAAAAAAACCAAACAACCATAAAATTTATCTGAAAATGATGCCGATATAATATATGCGAATAAATGCCAGTTAACTTTACATAAAGGTTCAAAAGTTATTCTGTGGTTAAACTATAATTCGGTGGATCCCACTATTTCCATTATGTATTTCTATTGATGGAAATACTGGAACAGAGTCTCCCACTATTTCCATTGCAGGTGGCGCGGCCATTAAAAACACTGCATCGCCTCTTATTGACGGCGTGCACATTGAATCTATGTTATTGATCATCCGGCAATCGAATAAAATATTCAATTCGATTAGGTGGATTATGGGTTTACTACCGTTTCTTTCCGGGTACTAGCGGTCTTTTGCCGCAATGGAAATAATGGGATATAATTTGTATAAAACGCTCGTCCCACTTTTTCCATTTCGCATTTATATGGAAATAGTGGGATACACCCCTATAATTTTATCGACTTGCATGAGGCTGGGTCACCTAAAACTGACATTTCATTATTTGGCGTTTAGAGAAGTAATTGGGGAGCGCTGCGGTTCGAAAGATTATTCATGTATCTAAACTCATATTTAAAAGAATTACTTCAACTTGTATTTATATAAATTTCAAATAATGTAAAGGTGTGTTTTGTATATAATAATTATAATTAAAAATAACTGATAAGTACTTTAAGTCTATTTAATGTAATAAAATTTAATATTGTTGAAAATTCTGACTATTACATTATAAAGAGGTTATAATAAGTCGTCGATACGTAGGTACCTATATCAATAACGAGTAATAGATTAAAGCCTATCTAACAAACACAATAAATGTTCGTGTAAATCATTTTATTGTTAGTTTTAGCTATTATTGACCATCTAGGAACAAACAAGTTTTACAAGAGAATAGAATGTTTACGTTGTGACTTATGAATACTTAGTATTACTACTTAGATCAATAGTTACATGAGAATATAAACGATTGAATTGAGTGCCATTTACTCAAAGCAAGTTACATACCATCTTTGTCTTGTTCTGAGATACAAAGTTGAGACTTGTTTGCTAAAACTTGCAACATGTAAATAGTGCTTTACATAAGGATGTAAACAAAATGCTGTGTGTGAATCAAATGCATGCATTGTTTTATTCCATCACAGAATACATGCCGCCGCTACTTTTGTTTGTATTTTACTGAGTTTTATATCAAACATTATAATATTTTAATAGTAAAAAGAATATTTTAAAATACATGTACCTATCCGTATGCGTAACAATAAGATTGTTGTCTTATGTGCGGTTACATCTTATGTTACGTCGCAATTTAGTGTCATATTTCTTAGTTTTCAATATTTATCATTTAATGAGAGCTTTATTTAAAAAATTTGTTTCGGTAACATTTTAGAATTAGGTGAAAGCTGTATAAAAAGTAAGAAATCATTGCGCTTACAGTTCTATTTATATGCAATTAATACATTTGAAACTTAAGTTGAAATTAAAATAACTGTTAGCTTTATAGTTACTAACTTTTTATACAGCTTTAACCTGATTCTAGCATGTTAACAGAACATATTTTTAAAATATAGCTGCGAATATAGGATAAATATTGAAAACTACGAACTATGACACTGAATTGCAACGTTGCCACTCATGAGCTCATGACGCGTATGGCCCTCTTATGTCCAACTATCTAAGTATTAATTAGTATGTTTAACAAGAAACTGATTGATTGATTGATAATAATTTGTATAAGTTTGTGTTGTGAACTGCACCTGCTAGATAATTATTTAATTGGCATCACTGTAATGTTTGTATTTAGTAATATCCATTTTCGTAATAATAATACACATTGTACAATACCCAGTGAGATGTTATAGTGCAATATAGATGTACTGTGTTGATATGTGGTTTTTTATTTCATAATCTTTGACCTCCACTTGCAAAAAGTCCGTCCGGCAACTTGTCTTATACCTATCGTCATAAGGTTTAATTCATATTAACGGTCTGTTTCACTGCCTAACAAGCTATACTTAGGTTTCTGTAATCTGTGGCTACACCTCCTAGTTTAATGAAACAATTGTCCGCCATTGCCTACCACGGGTGCTTCTAAGCTGGTCTACCGCCAACCACCGTAGAGTGAAATTTCCAAATATACACGTATAATTGAAAATTTCCAACGCTCCCAAATGCTCCCGCTGTTACGATCCCGCAAGGAGCATAATGCAATAAATAAACGTACCTATCTTGTAAGGGGTCTACCCTTTTCTTTTTCCTCACTTCACTCAATCCCTTTACCGACCCCACTCCCTTCATAGTAGGCAGCGGCTTCGCAGAGTCCCTAGCATTGCAGGAGAAATGCTAGAGAAACTGAGTCGTCCATAAAAGCTAGTTGCCACTTATCATCTCGTGGGCTGTTTGCTCGTCTGTCACCATCGGCATTATCATCGGCATCGGTATTTTTTGGTTTATTTTGGATTATAAACATCGTCGTTTGGTTATATAATAAAAAATACTTTACAGTAATGCTTCTCTATATAGGTACGATATTAGACGTATAGCCATCGGGGATCAAAGCATACAGGCTGCTAGGATTGCTAACACGTGATAGAGCCACATAAAGCTGACCGTGCGAAAAACAGCTAATATTTAGATCCAAACCCACGACTTTTAGTGTCTGACCTTGGGCTTTATTAATTGTCACCGCGATACATAGGCTCACTGGAAACTGAACTCGTATTAAACTAAACAGAAAACTGTTTGGAATGAGAGAAATCCGAGAAAAAAGCACTATCACCTATGCCGCACCATGTTAAAATCTCTGCTTTGTAAATTAACAAATCGACGTGATTCTTTAGATTGGCATAACATTTTTTATACATGAACCGATTGACATGAAACAAACACTAAATGTGAAGATTACCACAATGTATATGTGAAACACATATCTAAATCGGATTAGCCGTTTCTGAGATTAGCGTGAACAAACGCACAGATAAACAGACAAAAATTCAATCATTGTTTTGGGTGCTGTTTGCGTTGATAAAGATCCCAATATTTATTTTTTTTCATATACCTTCATGTACAGACTGCGATCCGTTACATTTTTATTATATCATATATGTGTAGATTTGCCAAAAAAGTTAACACGAATAAATTTATCCATAGTAGCAAAAAAAAACGAAACATCCAAAAACATCTCTCTGTAATGTATTCTTGATTTTACATTATTACCTTAGTGATTATTTCATGAAGTTGTCAATAAATCAGTTTGATTCGCAAAATTAAGTTAAATTTTTTTGTTACATACCAATTTTTATCTTATCTTTATATTCGTGATTCGGAAAGTATATATAACGATGGAACAAGCAAACGGCCCATAATTAAAATAACCACAATGGGGCAGGTGAGAATTAAAATTCCTATCTGCCCCATTAACAATTTCATGGGGCAGAAAGTTATTAAATTTCTCGTCTGGCCCATTAATGGGGGGCTTGATGGGGCAGTTGGGAATATATCTTATAGTTATAAGGTAGTCGGTCCATCTTGTGAGTGGTCTGCCCACGCTGCGTCTGAGTTTCTGTAGTTATCTGATTACGTTTTGCCCAACACTGATCTCTGGAAATGACAAAGTTTTAAACAAGCTCATCCCTTGCAATTGAATCACTGAGATTTAAGATTTGAAACAGAATAATTGAGCAAATTTGAAGTCCCAGCAATTCAATCAACTCCCTTGCAATTGGTATGGCTCATCACTCACTAAAAATCTAAATACATGCCTTCCATTTGAATCATTCTGTCTATTAAAAAAACCTGCGTCAAAATCCGTTGCGTAGTTTTAAAGATCTATGCATACATGGAGACAGACAGACTCGACGGGCAGCGACAGTTCAAACTATACCTTATTATGATCCTTAATAGAAGCACTTAATTTTAATTACGTACACATAATATATACTTAATAATTCCCAAGCACTAGATAAATATTTGTAAAAATATTCAGCGAAAACGCCACAAAACACACTCTGTTTAGTTAGGAATGGGAAGCGCACACGCACTCTACAACACAAATTATATGACTAAGGGTCAAGTTAAGTGCGCTATGCACACGTTGAAGTATACTTTCACCCCTCCTGCTTCCTACCGAAAGACGTGTCTTCGACGATACTTGGTAAGAGGGTGTTTTACTCTATATGAGAAATATATTATTGAGATAGCTTAGGAAAAAAGCAGTCGGAAAACGTTTTAGTTTATAAAAAAGCAAACAAAATTTTATATTTCAATTGAAAGGTTTTAGCTTTTTAAATCTGTTTCATAACACAATTAATTAGTAGTCGCCATGTTATTACATCATACGGCTATGTAGAAGTGTCAACTTAATCTGTTTTTATCACCAATTTAAAGTAGTCGCCATGTTAATACGTCATATGGCTATGTAAACATAGAAGTGTCAAATTCAACTATCGCGTCCAGCGTTTTCCGTTACTTGTAAATGCAAACTTTAAATGCATTTTTATGGAACTTAACGATTGAATAAAAATTTTGAAAATTTTAGTGGTTCATTAGCACTATAGAATCTAATTGAGACCCTATTTAAAAATGGGTGTAATACCCTATTCTGCACATAATAGATATCTACCTATCTAATAAGTAGCCGAAAGATAAAAATAATAATGATTTCATAGTACGAACAGATATTATTATTGTTACGAATTTAATAGTGTACGCGCCTGTACCAAAACGTATAAGGTGTAATATAGGTACTAAACATTTTAGAAGATATCAAAATGTACTATGCGGTCGCTTTTTTGCAACCACCTAAACATGGTCGGGTTACGGTCTTGCACTTGCTAATTAGTTTTATTTTACGCTGAAATTTTACAGGTATAAACCTGAACTAACTAACTAAAAATTTATATAATATTATCATTCAGTTTATATAAGCACATACAGGTTTATCGCAGACCTAACAACTCCGTATAATAACCGCCAACGTAGAGAACTGAATTTCATCTTAATTTTTTAATTACTAACAGGATACTAATGAAAATTCACATACATTTGAAGACAAGACAAGCAATGATATTCTATTTAACAGAAAAAGTGTTCCACGTAGCAGCCGTTGCACACATACACATTCTTAATTCATTTTACATTTCACTACAATGCCAAATTGATAGAATAGGATGACTTGAGAAAACAAATGAGGAAAAAAATTAACAGCTAGTGTTATCAATTGCGTATGAATGTAAACAGACATTATTCTAGCTACCAATCACCGCAAGTTAAATCATAGACTAACAAACATAACGTGACAGAAGGTACATATCCCGTTCACAAAATTAGTACCACAGTTTCTGCCTCTAACAATTAATAAACAAAATACTGAAGGTAGAAATTGAACATGTATAAGGAAAAAAAAAATATTTATAGAAAAATCAAAACCTTTTTAATAAAAACTGTGATAGGTATTGATATACATATATGATTATGATTTATTAAAATCGGTCCAGCCGTTTATTAGTTACGAAGGAATAAAAAACCGGAAATACATACAGGTCAAACACATAACCCTCCTTTTGGGCTTTACTGCAGTTGTTAAAACTAGAAATGGCTTTAAAACAAAATTATTAAATAATACCAGGTTAGAAAAAAGGAAAACCGAACTGTGGAGAACGATGACTTTTCTGCCTACGATTTTTGCATCCTTGTCACACTTTCTACAAAAAATTATTTTGCATTTTTTCTTTTTTCTAACTGCCAAATATCAGATATATTTGAAAAATAAGTAATATAATTATGTTATTAAATCAAAGTGTATTGCGTTCTTACATAATTATGTTAGGAGATCCCTTGTGTTTTATTTACTTTGGTATCATAATTAGTACACATTCTGTACACACACGATGGCATTTTTTAAATTTCGAAGTTGTATCAATTATTATTTATTATTTCCAGCGGGGACGCCGGCAGCCGGACGAACGATCCACCCGCAGTGCTTGCGGGTCTTCTTCCATTTCTCCAGTTCTCCCCTTGGGGAGAGTGTGGTTGATCCAGCTTTTTCACGGCACCCCATCGAACCTTCTATATCCTTAATAAATCTGATCCACCAATCTGATCATCTGTTCCACCTTCAGATTTCTTATGTTTTTCTCGTCCAGTCCGTCCGATCCCAGGAGTTTCCATCTGATCAGTGAGTACATGGGGCATTCTGCCAGCAGGTGGCAACTTGTTTCTTCGTTTTCCATGCACTCCGGGCATTTGGGATCGGGTTTTACTCCTAACACTGTCAGATGTCTATTTAGTCGACAGTGTCCTGTTATAACCTCTATGGCGAGCCTCATATTTCCCCTTGGGAGTTTCATGATGTGACTCGTCCTTTTCTTGTCCATGCCTTTGATGAAGATTTTCGACTGTCTCATTCCAGTCGAAGATCTCCATCTGCGGTTGGTTTCTGTTTTAATATTATGGCTGATTACTCATTTGGTGGTTTTGTGCGCTATAGGCAGCCGGGGTTCCGGTCCCACCTTGTTTTCATCAGCGCCTTCTCTGGCTAGTTCGTCCGCCAGCTCGTTGCCCGTGTTTCCCTCGTGTCCGGGGACCCAGTCAATAGTCAGGTCGGTTTTCTGGGCCAGCCTGTCTAATGACTTTTTGCATTCCTTGACTATTGCTGATGTTGTCTCCACTTTGTCAAGTGCTCTGAGCGCGGCCTGGCTGTCGCTGTAGATGGTTACCTTTTCCGTACTGGTCAGGTGTTCCACTATTTCCGCGCATTCCTTTATCGCATATATCTCTGCTTGAAAGACACTTGCAAATCTTCCTAGAGGTATCGACTTGTTTATTTCTGTCCCGTCTACACTTTTTATGTGCACTCCCGAACCAGATAGCTTCGTCAGTTCCTTTTTTGAGCCGTCTGTGTAGCAGATAGTGCCACTGGAGTATTTTTTGTCAACGATTTTCTCCTTCCTGATAAGGTCGTTATTGGATAAGATCATTGACAATCTTTCTTCGTAGTTTTTGCTTATACGTGCGTAACCTGCTTCCATGTAGTTTCCGGTCCATAGGTCAGTGCTTCTGAGTTTGAACCATTGTTCGGTTGCTTTTTTGTTCGCTCGTTCGTTGTTTGTTGACTGACCTGTAGGTCTAGTGGTTAGTGACCCAGACTGCTAAGCCGGAGGTCGTGGGTTCGATTCCCACCCAGGACAAACCTTTGTGTGATGAGCATGATTGTTTGTTCTGTGTCTGGGTGTAATTTATCTATAATATGTATGTATTTACAAAAAAAAAAGTATATAAGTAGTATATCAGTTGTTTAGTACCCATAACATAAGCAAATATAATTGCTTAATTTGGGGCTAAATGGCGCTGTGTGCATGTGGTAGAATATTATTATAAAATTATTATTATTATTTCTTTTAATTTCTAAGTCCAAAAGGTTAAAACCTAATATGATCTCGAGTGCGGCTGTTGATGTAGTCCTCATCGCGCCCGTGATCATGAGGGCCGCTAGCCTTTGTACTTTGTCTAGCTCTTGTTTATTTTTCCCTAGGGCAGCCTTGTGCCACCATACCAGGGCTCCATGTAGAATTCTTGGCAGAATTATTGCCTTGTGTATAAGTGTTTATTGCTTTATTTTGTTACTGTTAGTGTATTGTGCGAGTCTCGAATAAACTCATTATCGCGTAACTGGCATTTTACGTCGAACCCCATCCCGACACGTAACAATTGGTGACAGAAGTGAGAATGCCAGTCACACCACGCGACGAGGGAGTACGCACTCGACGACAGGCGACGGTAGATAAATCTCGTGAACCATCGATTATGGCCGATACTGAAGAGTCTAGCGCAGCAGTATTTAGTGATCCGGGCACTTCTGCGGTGTCGACA
Organism: Parascotia fuliginaria; assembly: GCA_963082885.1. NCBI lineage: Eukaryota > Metazoa > Arthropoda > Insecta > Lepidoptera > Erebidae > Parascotia > Parascotia fuliginaria. The sequence goes on from OY720182.1 coordinate 11,056,762, forward strand.
GGTATAGGCTCTGGCTTTGACATGTCGTCCCTTTTAGCCGTTATACAGGAGGGCCAACGCCAAGCTGAAGAGCGCCAACGCCAAGCTGAAGAGCGCCAACGCCAAGCTGAAGAACGGCAACGTCAAGCCATGGAGGAGTTGAAGGAAGGCCAACGCCAAGCTCAAGAGCGCCAACGCCAAGCTGAAGAGCTCCAACGCCAAGCTGAAGAGCGCCAACGTCAAGCTTTTCTGGATCTTAAGGGGGCTATCCGTGAGGACCTTCAAGAAATGATGGACTCTAAGTGGGAAGGGTTCAGCACCGTCATCAGTTCTCTTCAAGAAGACGTTGAAGTGATGAAAAAACGTACCAGCAAACATGATGAAATTCTCGAAGATGTCCAGACCACCATGAACCATCATGACAAAATGATTAAAGAGCTGCAGAAGACCAAGGTTCCTTATTCAAGTGCTACGCCTGTGGCCGCGGCAGTTACTTCCGGAGTTCCAAGTTTAAACTTCCCTCCTTTGACGGCTCGTCTTCCTGGACGGCCTTTCGACACCAGTTCGAAGTAGTTGCCAAAGGAAATGGATGGGAAGATAGTCACGCACTGACGGCGCTTACTTTGGCACTTAGAGGGGATGCACTGCTGATCCTAGAGAACTTACCTGCAGACCGACGAAGCTTAGATGCACTCCTTAAGGCTTTGGAAGCTCGATTTGGCGATAAGCACCTGGAGCATGTTTATCGAGCTCAGCTGAAGGATCGAACTCAGAAGTCGAGTAAGGGACTTCAACAATGGGCTGCTGAAATTGAACGCCTGGTACGACGAGCCTATGCCTCCAGTACATCATCTGTGGACCACATAGTTGTGCAAGCTTTCGTGGATGGCATAAGAGACTTCGAGGTCAGAGCAACTGTTCGGTTGGCACATCATACAACTATAGAAGCGGCTTTAGCACATGCCCTTGAGGTGGAAGCTGTGCGAAATGACTACAAGTCGTATAAAGTACGGGAAGTTGTTGCAGCTGTTAGACCACGAGGTGAGCCTATGTGCTACGGATGCGGCAAGCGGGGACATATCAGAATCAACTGTCCGGACCAGAGAAGAAGTAGAATGGTGTCAGCTACTACTCAGGTTGATACTAGTCAAGATCCGTTACGTCAAGCCCTCACAGTGCAAGTATCACAGGCATGTGACGGTAATAGCCTGGTAACATCTGGAGAAATAAATGGTAAACCTGTTCGCTTTACGATAGATACGGGCGCGTCGAAGACCATCGTACGACCAGAACTTCTGCGGCGAACAATTCAGTGGGAAGACGCACGACCATCTTGCAAATTGCAAACAGCGACTGGCCAGCCAGTGACCGTCCTAGGAATTACGGATGTGAGAATCAAACTAGGAGAGAAAACTTATCATCAATCTGTCTTGGTGGCGAGCATAACGGATGACTGCATTATCGGCTTAGACTTCCTACGAATGCAGCAGTGCGTTGTCGATATTGCTAAAGGTGTTCTAAGCTTCCCAGATCAAGAAGTCTTTCTGGAAGGCTGTTCTTCGATAGCGGTCTACAGTGCCAAAACGGTCACCTTGGCACCGAGGTCAGAAACCTTAGTCGACGTAAGGTTCCCTGAGGGTGTGACTGCTGATCGCTGCGTCATAGTGGAAGATCCTGGGCACCATACCAGTCGAATCACAGCCAGAACTTTAGTTATGACTAGAAGTGGGGCAAAAGTTAAAGTTGCCAACCTTAGCAATTCGGCGATGTTATTAAGGAAGAACGCGATCGTTGGACGATGACGATGATGGTGAGGCTGTAAGCAGTCTGAGGAAGATCCTAGAGATCGTCCAGACTGCCTCTTCGGCAAATCATATGAGCCCGTTATTAGAGACCACGAAGCAAAATTTGTCACCCAACGAATATCGGGAAGCAGAGAAGCTGCTGCTGGACTACAACGACATCTTCACCAAAGAAGAGGGCGACCTTGGAAGAACGGGGTTGGTGAAACATCCGATCGACACAGGTGCTACACAGCCTATCAAACAAAGACCTAGACGAGTGCCACTAGCAAAAGAACAAGAAGTAGCCGAGCTGATTGGGAATATGGCACGAACCAATATCATAGAGCCATCATCCAGCCCATGGTCTTCACCTGCGGTACTCGTGAAGAAGAAAGATGGCAGTACCAGGTTTTGTGTAGACTACAGGATGCTGAATAACGTGACCAAGAAAGACAGCTATCCTTTGCCCCGTATTGACGACACTTTGGACATGCTTGGAGGCATGAAGTGGTTCTCTACGGTAGATCTGAAAAGTGGCTACTGGCAAGTGGAACTCCGGCCAGAAGATAAGGAGAAGACTGCATTTACCACCGGTACTGGAAAAGGCCTGTGGCAGTTCCGGGTGATGCCATTTGGTTTGTGTAATGCACCAGCTACGTTTGAAAGGCTTATGGAACGCGTACTAGTAGGTCTTTTGGGAGATGCCTGTCTGGTGTACTTGGATGACGTCATAGTTATGGGACGCAGTTTCACGGAACATCGCAGGAATCTTGAGAAAGTTTTTAAGAGATTTCGCGAATCAAACTTGAAACTTAATCCGAAGAAGTGCGCCTTTTTCAAGAAAGAAGTTTCATTCTTAGGCCACATTATTTCGGATAGAGGTGTTCAAACGGACCCAGACAAAATAAAAGCGGTGCAAGAGTGACCTGTACCAAAAACTAAAACCGAAGTTAGAGCCTTTCTGGGACTTAGTGCTTACTACCGGCGTTTTGTGAAGAACTTCTCTGAAATAGCCAAGCCATTACACCACCTTACAGAAGAAAAGAGGAACTTCGTTTGGGACTCGGATTGTCAACGTGCGTTTACACGACTCAAAGAATTGCTGTGTTCAGCTCCAGTCCTGTGCTACCCTAATAGAGAAGGCAGATTTATTGTGGACACAGACGCCAGTAATACTGGAATCGGAGGTGTGTTATCTCAGGAGCAAAATGGTCAGCAAGTGGTCATCGCATACTTCAGCAAGTCTCTATCGAAGCCTGAGAGAAATTACTGTGTAACTCGGCGTGAATTACTAGCAGTTGTGAAGACCTTACAACATTTTAATAAATACTTGCTGGGAAGAGAGTTCACACTACGAACAGATCATGCGGCACTGAAGTGGTTACTCCAGTTTAAGAATCCTGAAGGCCAAGTCGCGAGATGGATCGAACAACTACAAGAGTACAACTTTGTAATAGAACACCGCAGTGGAGGGATTCACTCTAACGCTGATGCCTTATCGCGACGTCCATGCTCCCAGGATTGTAAACACTGTCTAAAGCATGAGTCCAAGGAGGTAGTGAAAATTGTCAGGACTCAGGGGGCCGACGAATCCTGGGATAAAGAGGAAATCAGTAAGGCACAGAAAGAAGACAGAGATCTTAAATTAATAATGGAATGGAAAGCTCAGGGTCGGAAACCAAAATTGCAGGACGTATCAGCCGCAAGCCCAATCACGAAGGCCTACTGGGCTCAGTGGGACAGTCTGACTTTGGAACAAGACGTGCTATATAGAAAGTGGGAATCACCTAACGGGCAGGACTACGTTCTACAAATGGTGATCCCGAGAAACAAAGTTGCACCTGTTCTGAGCTTAGTGCATGATGGTGCATCAGGTGGTCATCTTGGTGTGAAGAAGACTTTGGTGAAGGTGAGAGAACGCTTCTACTGGGTACGCTGTCGGCAAGACATCGAGGAGTGGTGCAGAAAGTGCTCTACGTGTGCTTCGGTAAAAGGACCTCGTACTAGATCAAGAGGCAAGCAACAGCTGTACAGTGTCGGGGCCCCATGGGAGAGAATTGCCATTGACGTAGCTGGACCATTTCCCGTGACAGAAGACGGCAACCGCTATATAATAGTAGTCCAAGATTACTTCACCAAATGGCCTGAAGTGTTTGCGACACCAAACCAAGAGGCTCAGACCGTGGCTAAAAAGTTGATCCAGGAAGTAGTGTGTCGATTTGGTGTGCCGTTGGAACTGCATAGTGACCAGGGAAGAAATTTCGAGTCAGCTCTATTTCAAGAGATGTGTAATCTACTCGGCATACATAAAACACCGACAACACCAGCGCACCCGCAGTCTGACGGCATGGTAGAACGGATCAACCAGACTTTAGAAAACCATCTGGCCAAGGTTGTCGAAGAACATCAACGAGACTGGGACCGTTATATTCCACTCTTCCTGTTATCATATCGGTCCGCGGTGCATGACACTACGGTACCCTATCACGGTTCTAACGCTGCTCGGGACGAGCATGATTAAGAGGGGGGCAATGTTACGACGATTACCTACGCTAGAACATTCGCAAGTACCTACCTACACGTATACGACAAATACCTACGCTAGAACGTTCGCATGTACCTACCTACACGTATAACAATAGATCATCGGCGGTAGGCATATCTACGCGTCGCAGCTAAGTACCTACCTACACTCATTGTTCTGTTTTCGAGAATTGTCGGCATCTTTGTAGTAATAACTGGAAGGTTCTAGAATTCTATTGAAGGACTATAAAAAGGATTCGAACGTCGGATATTTGGACTAAAGTCGGTGTGCCAATTGTCTGGCATCGTAGTAGAACCCCCGCGTAGGAAGGGCATTATATCACAGTGCCATAGATGCCAGCTCTATGGGCACTCAGCGCGTAACTGCCACGCGCGACCTAGGTGCGTTAAGTGCCTAGGCGATCACGCCACTGCTGAGTGCAGCCGCCCTAAAGATAGGGCTCTCTGCGCTGAGCCCCCCTCATGCGTCCTCTGCGGACAAGCAGGCCACCCCGCCAATTACCGCGGGTGCCCTAAGGCCCCGAAGCCAACCCCCAGACCGCCCACTCGCGCACGGGTGCGCCCTAACCCCCAGGCAGCAAATGTCGCCCCCCCGCCCCTCAGGCCTCAAAGACCGTCACCGTGGAAGACGCTCAACTCCCAGAGTGACTTCCCCCCCCTCCCCCAATCACCGAAATCTGTGGCTCCCCCTCAGCAGGGGACCACCACCAAACCTAACCACAAAACCACTAATATAAAAAGTGTCCCGACCCCGGCAACGGTTGCCCAGGTTAATCCCAAGACCCCACCAGGCGACTCCGACCTCGCCTTGGTGGCGCGCTTCGCCAGCATAGTCGACTATGCTGAGTTGCGTGAAATCGCGGCTCTTATTAGAGTTAACGAGGGTAACCCCATGGCCCTCCTTCAGGTATCCCTTAGGTACTCGACCGTGTTCGAGAGATTAGGGAGCTTTAGGGTACACCCGTAATGGATATAGGCCACTCAGGTAGAGTCAAACCGAGGTCCCTCCGTATAGGGAGTTTCAATGCCAATGGCATTAAAACGCAGCGCGACGAGATCGCTGCATTCTGTAGCGATCATTAGCTAGATATTCTTTTAGTGCAAGAGACATTTCTAAAACCATCACATAGGGACCCTAGGATTATTAACTATAATATAGTGCGCAACGATAGGGTCAACCAAGCCCGCGGGGGCACGCTCATTTATTATAAACGGTCCTTGCACTGTTCGCCTATGGATTCTCCCAAGCTATCACACATTGAAGCTTCTGTCTGTCAAATAGGCCTCACAGGACATCAGTCTATTGTAGTGGTGTCAGCTTACTTACCGCCAGGCGGCTCTGCTGACAACCCTAGACCGTTACTTAGTAGTGACGTCCAAGCCCTCCTTAACCTAGGTAGCTCTGTCCTTCTGGCAGGCGACCTAAACGCTAAGCACGTCCTCTGGAGTTGTCTCTCGACAAACCCTAGAGGGCGCACCTTAGAGCACTTATCCGGGTCATTAAATTTTGACATTGTAGCGCCCTTAGAGGCTACTCACTACCCCACTAGAGTTGATCATAGGCCGGATATACTTGACATTGCGCTTCTGAAGAACATAAACTTACGTTTGTCGACTTTAGAGGTGCACAAGGAACTGGACTCTGATCACAGACCTGTTATCATAGACTTTGCCCCACGACTAGGCCCCCCTGATACAGGTCAGCCCACTCAAACTAGGAAGGTTACGGATTGGGGGCGACTCGGAGAGAGTCTGAAGTCGCCCAGCTCCGTACACCTTGGCGGAATACCCGATAGTATACAGTCTTTGGGTGACACGATGTTGGCGATCGACTCTCTAACAAATCACGTGCAGTCGTTAATTAATGACTGCTCGCGGGAGGTACCAGTGGCACAAAAAAATAATCGCTGGCGCTTACCCGACGACATACGTGAATTGATAAGAGAGAAGAACGCCTCCATTAGAGCCCATGACCGTTTCCCCTCCGAGCCCAATAGGGCACGAATGCGTACACTTCAGCGTGCTGTAAAGGCACGCATAGACGAGTTTCGTCAGATACGATGGGAGACAACCTTAAGCGAGCTTGAGCCCACTCATCTCGCCTTTTGGCAACTGTCTCGCGCCTTGCAAAAGGACACCATCGTAACCCTGCCTCCCTTAAATAGACCCAACCTCCCGCCCGCATTCGATGACGTCACGAAGTCAGAGTGCCTAGCAGACAGCTTGTCGCTTCAATGCACGCCTAGTACATTGCCAGTCGACCTAGATCACGTCCTTAACATTGATAACGAAGTGGAGCGGAGAGCCTCACTCCCGTTGCCAGTAGAGTCTCAAGAAGGGGATGTTGACCCCCTTCCCCCCGTTACGACCGATGAGGTTGAGAAGATCGTTAGAGGATTACAATCTAAAAAGTCCCCTGGGTCGGACAAAATAACTAACAGAGTTATTAAACTCTTTCCTCCCCTTTTGCTCGCCCTCATGACCGCGATCTTTAACGCGGCCATGTCCCACAATATCTTTCCACAACAGTGGAAAGAGGCCCTAGTAATAGGCATTCACAAACCCGGTAAGCCCCGGTCCGAACCCACTAGCTACCGTCCAATAAGTCTACTCAACGGCATGGGTAAGATTTATGAACGACTACTATTTAGTCGACTTAAGTCGTATGTCGATAGTAACCACCTTTTACCAAACGAGCAATTTGGCTTTCGTACCAAACACTCGTGTGTTCAACAAGTCCATCGTATTGTTGAACATATCAGCAGTCGGTTTCAGACGAACCAGTATACAGGGGTTCTCTTCTTCGATGTAGCGAAAGCGTTCGACAAAGTGTGGCACAATGGCTTATTATATAAGATATTCACACTGGGCGTGCCACATAGACTCGTGCTCATCATACGAGACTACTTGTCGAACCGCAGCTTTCGCTATAGAGTGGAGGGAACACTTTCCTCCCCCTACCCAATTCTCGCCGGCGTCCCGCAAGGGTCAGTACTCTCTCCCTTATTATTTTCGCTATATACTAGCGATATACCTATATATCGACATACGCAATTAGCACTATTTGCAGATGACACTGCTATCTACTACTCCGGTAGATCTCCGCAGGCCATCGCCAAAGTTCTCCAATCCGCGGCCAACGCACTCGGTGCCTGGTTCAGAGAATGGAGAATAGAGGTGAATCCCGATAAAAGCCAAGCAGTGCTATTCCGCCGGGGAAGAACTAGTCTTCACCCTCCGCAGATCACCATGTTCGGCAAGCCGATCCCCTGGGAGAAGCAAGCCAAGTACTTAGGTGTAATACTAGACGATCGGCTCACCTTTAAGCCTCACATCAAAACCGTACGTAACCGCGCCCGACTAGCCCTAGGTCGACTGCACGCGTTAGTAAGCGCAAAGTCTAAACTTTCGCTTAAGAGCAAAGTTCGCTTATACACTGCTTGCATACGCCCGATTATGACGTATGCAGCGCCAGTGTTTGCGCATGTGCCGCCATGTAGAACCCATATGCTTCAGGTAGTTCAGAATCGTTTCATGCGTAGAGCCACGGTAGCCCCGTGGTATCTGCGTAATGAAAACTTGCATCTAGACCTAGGTTTGCCGACCATCAGGCAATTTCTCAAACGCTGTTCTCGCAGGTTCTTTGACTCTGCCGCTACACACATTAATCCGTTAGTTTTAGAAGCGGTCAACTACACTCCGTCAGGGATCTCACGCACACGCCGACCTCGGCACGCTCTCGTAGAGCCGGACGATGACATCACACTTCTCCAGATAGAGCGCAACATCAATACTCTATATAACACTACACATAACCGCCCACGGTACCGCCCCCGCCGCAGGAGCGTGCCGTCGTCGCGCAATAATAATGGGCCGGCCCTAGCTTTCAACAACGCCCTAAGCCGAGGTCCTAACCCCACGTAGGGGGTGCCCTTAGGCAACGTTGTTTAGAATATTTAACGGTTGAGAGCCTTCTGCTCACCGACAGTCCGCGTAAGGTTGTGAAAGCCATCAGAGGCTAACAACCCACACCACACAAAAAAAAAAAAAAAAAAGGCACTTCGTTCAGTTGTGAATACTGCGATCTCGAGCGAACATCTAAGTGATACGGAAGTTTAAGAAGAGCGATATACGAAGCGTTATAGTGCAGTATAAGTGTTTATTGCTTTATTTTGTTACTGTTAGTGTATTGTGCGAGTCTCGAATAAACTCATTATCGCGTAACTGGCATTTTACGTCGAACCCCATCCCGACACGTAACAATACCTATATAATATTAGGTCCTTGTATTGATATTTTAAATATTATTGTTTCATCGACTATTGACTTCAATGAAACATAATTCACAGAAACACAATACCTATAATTTATTATTAACAAATGTCGTTAATTCGGTGTATTTTTTCATGGTATTTTATTACAATGAAAATATTAAAAGTAAAACAGACGTTAAGCTATCCTTATGAACTGCGACGCCGTCAGTAACGTCGAAGCCGTGGAGCGCAGCTAGTGTTAATATTTCAGATTGTTTTAGTTTTACTAGACCATAAAATGTTATCAAAAAGGTTATCTAGCTTAAGCACTAAATCTTCCGTAGTCCAGTAAAAAAAATGCTATAGCCTGGTTAACTGTACCATGGATAATTGATTTTATCCATAGTCCGGTTCATCGGACAACTGCACTGTACTACGAGCAAAAGATCCTCCGGCCTTCCCGGGCTCGTCGTATGCGTTGATGCGCCTAGTTACGTTAGTTCTATTTTTTCGGAGACTCCGTACTTTTGTCCAGCCCGGTCTCTTGGTGTCTGCCGTAATTTGAGGAATTTTGAATTTTGTACTTTTTATTTGTAATTCGTACGCGTTATTCAACACAAAATAAAAGAGATCTATATCGATGGACAAAAATGTAACCGAGGGAGGCCCTCGTTTGTGCAGGCTTTAACATTGACAAATTCCTTTGTTATCCGTGGTAGTTGCACCAGTGGTACTACGGTTAGTTTTTCATAACCGTGGTACCCAGTAGTTCCACCAGTGGTACTACGGTTAGTTTTTCAAAACCGTGGTACCCAGTAGTTCCACCGTTACAAAGATATGACTGTAGTACGACCAGAGTAATAACCGTGATACATACAGTTCTAAATTTTACTCTTACTAATCAACACAGACAAGGTAAATTTGTCTGTGATGATAACCAAGTATTATGGAATAACTAAAGTATTATATATTTAAGTTCCTATGTGTTTTTTATTAATCTTATCAGAGTTATTATTATTAGTTATTCCTGTTGGTTTTCCCACCGTAGCTAATCAGTTATATTAATATGTTTGACAGGAGGTCCAATATCAGTTTCCCGGTAATGTTTTTGTCCTTCACTTCACTTCACACCACTTCCCAAAACGACCATATTCCAAAACGACCATTCCTAAAACGACTACTTCCTAGATCGTCCACCCACTTCCCATAATGATTACTTCCTCAGATTGACTACTTCCCAAATCGTCCACTTCCCAATTTGTCAATTTCTCGAAACGCCACATGCCTAGGATATATAAAGGTATTTAATAGGAAAACAAATTACAATCAAAAACCCACATTTCTGATTGTTGCCGGCAGCTACAATGTCATTGCGACAAAAACAGCTTCCGTCAATTTATTTTTTCGTGAAATTCTATTTTGTCAATTATGTACTATTTTCGTCAAGTTTGTACTTTGTAGAACTTCCTACGCCTATAGGTACGAGTTGATCCTCTAGTGTTAAGTGGTACCACGGTAGTTTCGTCATAACCGTGATACGATTGTGGTCAGTAGTACTACAGTTATAACCTTAGTACCACCAGTGCACGGGTTGTACCATGGTAATGAAAAAGTAGCCGTAGTACCACTGGTGGTACTACTGGGTGTACCAAGGATAACACTGGGACAAATTTATGGTTCTGGGAATCAAATGTTTTTACAAAATATTGGCATAGTATATTTTATAAATATACCCCGCCATCGAAACGCACACGCTTTATCCACCGATAAAGATGCGTATTTTATTATTATGAACGAGGTTAATAAGTAAAATAAACAAAATATAAATTTTGTACGATTTATTGCAATAACACAGTCTTACAAAACAAACGAATGATGACAACGTATGCGACACTAATGGTAACCTTCAAATTGTTATAGCCCCCAAAATCACAATTTTGACTAAGCATGCATGTCAACATAACAAATAATGGTAGAAGATTTACACGCGTATTATTTTACTTACAAGCACGATAAAACGTACCTATACACACAAAACAAACAAATTTTATAGAACCATCTCATAGGAGAATAATTCTGTTTCATTACTTTAAAAAAATAATACGCGTTCAAATTCAACCAATAATATAAATTACAAGTCCTAAAATGCAATTAGAATTATTTATAAAATTGCACAATGTTGTAAATTCAAGTAGCTAAATTGTCACATAATGTCTGAAAGAAGATTTACGGAGAAATGTTACTCCCGTAGAAGTGAAAGAATAATAATGCACTCAGCACCAGCAGTAAAACATTCAACATGTTTAACATAAATTAAAATATTTATACACATTTACAATATATAGGTAATTAATTTTATAATAGGCTTCGCTCCTCGAAATCGAGTAATACCATTTTAAATAAAATACATCGAAGATCATGCATACAGTACGAGAGCCATTACTAAAATAACTCTTAGGCCCAGAGCACACAGCTGGAAGCGCGGCGGAGAGCAATTTATGACAACAATTAAATATAAACCTTAACTACTAAACCTTGACATACGGTCAATAATTGTTTATCAAGAGTAAATTCGCACGCGGCGTTTGGAGCGCCCTCAAGCTACTACAAGAGTTTGCGTGCGACTACTCGTTGCCAATGCGCTGCTCTGCGCCCCGCCAGACTTTAATTTTTCTTTTTCTTTTCAATTTTTCTTCTTTTTTTACAACATTAGTATAGCTAAAATGCTTAAAATGTTATCAATTAAATGCATTTATAAATTAAAGCGAGAAGTTTACTCTGGATGACGGGAACAATAATATAATTAAGTAGTTACAATACTATGGGTTGCATTTTATTAGTCTAAATTTTCGAAACAGTTAATCGAGTTGTACTTTAGATACATAAACATCTCGGCCGAATTTCAGCTCGGTATTGCATACAAGTAATCCTGATCGGTTTGATACAATCGAACACGATGACGAGACATCGGATTCGTTGTTGGTTTTCAGTCTTGTGTCACTTGGTCCTGTAAATCATTTCGTGTAGGTGATAAAGTAAGGGTGGGCAAGTCGACCGAAGACATGCGAGTCGCGTGGAGTCAGTGGTAGGGCTGCAGGTAGGCGGTGGTGGAGGCCAGGTCCCGGCGCAGCCAGGCGGCGTTGAGGCGCACGGTCTCGAGCGCCTGCTGCACGGAGCGCTCGGTGCCGGGGGACTGGTGCGTCGCGAAGAACTGCTCGATCTCCTGCGCGTGAGCCTCCGACGCGAAGTTCTCCGTCGTCGACTTAACCAGCCGCGCCAGCAGGAACCCGCCCTATAGCCGGGAAAGAACGCGTCAATTATGATATATGCACTATATGCGTACTATCAATGAAGGGCAAGCTTCGAAGATGGCTGAAATGGAGCAAAAGAAAGAATCAAGAAAATGCGAACTTCGACGCAGGGGTGTGTCCGACATATTTAATAAAAAAATTACAATTTATAACGAGCCGTCATCGCGTCGTCCAGCTAAAACATTCAATTCGAGACGTTACGTAGTGCTCGCTCGCGAGGAGCGAGTGTCGTGCGGGCACTCATTGGTGAGTATCTCGTGTACCAACAACATCTTATTAATAAACCTTGGGTGGTGACCGGTGTTATATATTTATATTTACTAAAAAAATTGCAAGTTCTTTTAAGATGATTAACCTGATATCTGTCCATAAATTGTTGCCAATTATCCTTGAAGAACTGCCAAGCGAGGTCCCGCCCATTTTTACTGACTGCCACCGATACTATCACGAAGACTGTATCTTGCGCTCTCACTTCATCCTAAAAATAAATAGTTTTTAGTGTACCTATATTATTTTTGTTTATGTGCAATATTTAATACTTACTACTCCGTATAAATTGAACACTTCATGTGTTCTTAATTTTAATTATAGTTCACATCAGACAAAACCATAGACTGTTATTGTATTGATATTGTAGAAAATTAATTCTATTTTTAACTTCTTCTTCCATAGCAACAATTGATTAAGGGATTAAAATCTAAGTTTAATTTAAATGATAGGTTTTTTTTGTGGCCAATCGACAGTGGCAAACAAGCCTACGTGATGGTAAGTGGCAACTGTCACCCATGGACGACTCACGAGTCTCTGGCATTGCTTATGCAAAGCCAAGGACTCTGCGTTGCCTACCGTGAATGGAGTGGACTAGGTGAAGGGATTTAGGAAGTGAGGAAAAAGGAAAGGAGAGAAATTAGACCTCCGGCGCTCTCACACACCGAACGAAACGCAATAGTACGGATACTACTACTTTTACGTTGATCTTCTATGATATATTCCAGTCTAAAATGTAGAAACACCCCAATCGGTAGAATATAATCGGCCATGCCGACCGGCCAGTGACTATATACGACTAAATTGGTGACATATCTAAAATAAAACGGTAATATTATCAGATAAAGAGTCATACCGATATGGCGAAGTCGAGCACTTTCTTGAGCAGGTGAGGGTCCTTGACGGCGCCGAGCGCGCGGCTGATGCGGTCCTTCTCCTCGTGCAGGTCGGCGGCGCGGTACAGCTGCAGGAAGCGCTGGAACGTGGCCTCGTCCGCCTCGCCCAGCGCCGCGCGGTAGCACGCCGAGCGCAGGTCCGCCGCCAGCGCGCCCGCGCCCGCCCACTGCCGCTCGAACCTGCGCACACGCCCGAGGTCAACACCTGCGCCGACCGACGATTCTATCTCGAATGACGAATCCTCCGTATAATTACCGAATTTTAGCTTCCTTAATTGTGTCCGGATCCTCGAAGCTGATCATTTTGTTGAGTACTAAACTTCGGAGCAGAGTATCCAAGTGACTCTCGTTCTCCTCCGCATCCCAACCTAATCGCCGGCTAATATTTGAAAATAGCTTGCGACCGTAGTTCTTCAAGGGCTTATCGAGCGGCGTATGTGACAATAAGGCACTCAGTTTAGACATGCAATTAGATATTGAAGACCACACTGTAAAGTTTGTTTCGTTGCTAAAGGCTTCCATCAGTTTCAAGGACTGTAAAAAGGTAACGAAATAGACTTATATTATTTTTTGCTAGTCATAAAAGTACTTACGAGGGGAGGTCAAAAAGTTCGCGGAATGAAGGGGATAAGTGGTGAAATTAAATATTAAATTATATTTCCTTTTCAGTATATTCTCCCTTAACGATAATACATTTCTCATATCTATGAAATAATTTGTTTATAGGTACCATCGAAAAAGAATGATATTCCTGTTTTTTTTTACTTGATAAGACTCCTTTAAGCGTTCTAATAAGGAAGCGTAGTATTGGCCCGTTATAGTGACACCTCGTTCTTTATAATCAATCAGTAAGATTTCTTCTGAATCCCAAAAGATCGTCGCCATGATTTTTCCAGCCGATTGTGACACCTTGTACTTTTTGGGTGGGCTGTGCCTTTTTAAGCCACTGCATCGACTCCTGCTTTGACTCAGGTTTATACTGGTGAATCCAATTTTCATCTCCAGTAGGCCATAACTACTTTATTCTCTCCACAAGAGCCCTAAAAACTGGCGAGAGCACTCAACGCGCTCACGTTTTTGGAGCGGCGACGGCGTACGCATTCTCGGCACCCACCTTGCACTGACCTTAGTCATCTCATCCCAAGATGATCATGTAGGATGGTTAAAATGGTTGTTTCAGATACTCCAACCATTGCTGCTAGCTGCTTCTTTTTTAGTCGAGCACCTTACAATACAATTTTTTCGACTTTCTTGATGATTCTCGAACGATTGATGGAGTAGTGGCCTCAATTGGCCGTCCGGAGCGATGGTCATCTTCAATGGAGTCCCTGCCTTGCTTGAAAAGGCCATGCCACTTGTAAAACTACGGTTTTACTAGAGGCAGAGTTCTCGTAAACTGCTAACATCTCTTGGAAAATAGTTTGAGGTGATTTTCCTGGCGGTATTCAATTTTGTCCATAGTGGCTGATTTCTTGTCGATTGACTTGTTCACTGGTCGATAACTCAAAGGTTAATGACCCGATTAGGTTCACATTTGGTATTTATACCCTTAAGGAATAGTTCTACTAGTGACTACCTGGAATAATTAACCTACCCCCACTAACCTTTTCATTCCACGTACTTTTTGACCGCCCCTCGTACTACAAATAAACGACAAGCCAAACAAAAGAATTTTACACGCGTCACGTCTGTTTGCTTAAAAGCTTTAGATAAAGATGAACTGGAGTTAAAACAGAGCCTCACCGTGACAGACATACGCAATACTAATACGGTTCCCATGCAAAATAGTTTAATAACTTACCTCGGCAGTTTGTGTATGTCCGGCCTGTACCAACGCGAAACAATCATCAAGAAGGCCGAGTCGATCAAGAGGCGGCAATGAACTGTCGCGGATGGCTGTCACCAGCTGCGATAACATTGACGCGGGATAGCGAGTCCGATAGTAGCCAACCTGTGTAACAAATAATCTGAGAAATACAGCTATCTAAACAATTTGTGTATAGCAGACAAAACTACACTTACAGTGCCAGGATTGAGCTTGACCCACGAGTTCTCTGCAACATTCTTTAGAACAACTTCCTGTGATCTCTGTTCCAATACTATAGATAAAGCAACCTGAAATTCACATAAATAAATTATTTTGTCATCTACCATTTAATGATACAATTTATATAATAACAACAATATGATTTAAAAACTAAACCATCCCAATTACAATACTCAATGTTACTATACTATTTTAACATATCTGCTATAAGCAGAGGTCGGAATTAGATAGTTATTCATGTTTTCACACTGATTTCATACAGCGAAAGAATAAAATGGATATGATTGACTGACCTGTTGGTCTAGTGGTTAGTGACCCTGACTGCTAAGCCGGAGGTCGTGGGTTCGATTCTTACCCAGGACAAATCTTTGTGTGATAAGCATGATTGTTTGTTCTGTGTCTGGGTGTAATTTATCTATATTATGTATGTATTTACAAAAAAAAATGTATATAAGTAGTATATCAGTTGTTTAGTACCCATCATAGCACAAGCAAATATAATTGCTTAATTAGGGGCTCGATGGCGCTGTGTGAATGTGGTAGAATATTATTATTATGCTTCAAATCCCGAGATTAATTTTAAAGAGCAGAAAAATCTCGTGACGTATTAAATAAAAAAGTTATTTACTTTAACACAATTTAAACCACTGCACGCGCGATCTTGCCTAACTTACATCAACGACATCGGATGTCCGAAGTTGCAAAATTTTAATGCGAACACGCGCGATGTCTTCTTGCCTAGAGGTTCAATTATCGGATCAATTAACTGAACTAGTGAAACTTTTTGTTCCTATCAGTTCAATAAAGAGCAAAAGTATTTGTTCGTATTTACAAAAAAGTATAAGTTTAGTAGGTATGAAAAGACTGTATTAATAATTTGTATTATGAATTAATGTAAATACTAACATAAATTGTATGTTAATTATCTTTGTTTTGTTTTGTCATAGCTATCTCTAAGGTTTTTTATTTGGAATATTGTTCGCCACACGTTATTGTCCAACAAAAATCCTTTGAAGACCCATATTAACATTTCGATGCAAGTACATAAAATAAATTTACCTAATTCCGACCTCTGGCTATATGAAATGCTTTTCAAAACAAATACAATACAATGATACACTGACCCCCACTTTCCGAAAGGCTGATCAACGAAAAATTAACCAATCACCTGTTAAATCTCATGTGAAGTACCAATTGGGTTGCTAAAAGTATGAATAATTAGTTTAATTTAATCTAATTAGTAACTAATTAGATCAAATAAACTAATGACACATGCTTTTTGCATGCTTTCAGATACTTCACATGAGATTTAACAGCTGATTAGTAATTGTTTTCTTGATCAGCCTTTCAAAAACTAGGGGTTTGTAGGTTTATTCTACTAGATATTAGGTCCGATTTACACATCAACAAGTACAGTACTGAATTAAAGTCAAATTAACTGCCTTCTCTTAGGCAAACAGGTCATGACGACAGAGGAAGAAATTTATTTCTCACTCTGTATTTGTCGAAGTGTTGAATTGGACCTTAGAAGTGTGCGCCAAATCGTTCTCCCTCTGCCGAACGGAAGTTAAATCACTTTAGTAGATAAATGTGTCTCGTGTTCAGCACACACATCCTACAGTATGGCTATTCTACATCATATATTCCATCAGACATTTACATTGGCATCCTTTTTTTTTAAAGTTTCGTCAAAGTATTGAGTGTCTTGAAGTGCACAGCATGAATCCATTATATTATGGCGTAACTGCGCAAAATTTGTTTCTAAATAAAGATTTTGTGGTACAGTAAAAAGTACAGAGTTGGTAAATGATAACATAACATACTGCTGCATATTTATGATTTAGACAGTGCAAGGTATATAAACTGACGGACTCAAAGTTCAGGATTACTTTGAAATGATTTTTTTTAATAAGTATGCAAACTTTTTAGATTAAATTATATAAATATGGAGAGCCTGGCTCTTAATCTTAAAAAAAAGCAAAATTTAAAAATAGAACTGCAGTAAAACAAATGAATATAGCCGGGAAAAGAAAATTTACTCGTAGTATCAGATTTGCGTGTTATTTAAAGCAAAGTTTTAAATTGATTTGCATTGATTTTTTATTCTTTTGTCAATTGAATTATTGTTACCAGCAGAATTGTTGGGTTATTTTTTTAACTCATCGAGAGTTTTTAAACCATAATATGGATACTACGTCCGAACAAGAGGCTCAAATTGTAGCACTGGTGCGGGAGGGCTTGGATCAACGAACGATTGGTAGAAATTTAAATTTAAACCAGTCTACGGTTTCTAGAATACACAGAAGGTTTGTGGAGACAGGTTCTTACAGAAGGAGACGGGGTACAGGCAGGACTCGAGCAACCACCGGTCGTGATGACCGATTTATTGTTACAACTTCCCTGCGAAATCGTTTCCTCACGTCAGTTAACATTAAAACAGAGCTTAATGAAGTGCGTGGAGTAAATGTGAGTGCACGAACAATAAGAAGAAGGTTAAAGGAAGCGGATACATCACCCCTTTTAGACCAGTAAATGGTCCAAAGTTGTCTGTAGCTCACAGACAAGCTCGCTTAAGATTTGCGCGTGATCACCTAAATTGGACAGAAAAGCAATAGGCCTCCGTATTGTTCACGGACGAGTGTAGGACATGTTTATATGGTGCAGATGGTCGCAGCAGAGTCTATCGCCGACGTGGGGAGCGATATGCTCAAAGTTGCATTGAGGAGCGTGTTCCTTTTGGAGGCGGTTCGTGTATGGTGTGGGGTGGCATATCGATGAACGGGCGAACAGAACTTGTGTTCATAGACATGGTCCGTCAAAACGGTAATAGAGATTTTAATCTGTATAGAAAGTTTGCATACTTGGTTAAAATATTTATTTCAAAGTCGTCTATTACTTTGATGCAGTTTATGAGTCCGTCAGTGTATTTATGTAATTTTTATACTCGTATACTACTTATAATTTTACAAGTAACATTTTGTCACGCCTTTTTCCACTGTGTAGAGTGAATTAAAGATCTATTAAATAAATTATAATCACAAACAGCAGCTAGCTGCTATTTAATTTATATACACACAATATTTTTAGTTTATATCAATGCAATTATTTTAAGGGGTTATCCCTTACCAATACTAGAATAATACAAAATAATATTACCTTTGAAGGCTGCTCTTGAGTGGATATAGTTATGGGTACCATCCAGAGGGTATCATCCCCTTGACTGCCATCGGCGCAGAATTTTTGTTGCGTCAGTCTTAATATTCTGTCGGAACCTTTTTGTTCTGAACTCACCTAAATAAAACAGTACAATATTGATACACAAGCAATCTCGAGCATTGTAGAACATATAACGTGATTACGATATAATCAATTAAACAAGGTCTCTATTAATTCTGTGTAATGTGTGTGAGTGAAAAAGATATGCCAATATTGCCAATTATCGACGTATAACATATTAAAACTCCTTATATGTACCATAATTATTGTTTTGAGAGCCTACCAGAGTATCAGTGTCAATATTTAATTTCTATATTATTGCATTTCGTTCAGTAAGAAGGAAGTGAAAGCGCCACCGCGCCGCCTGAAATTACCCTTTCGATACTCTTTCATTTTTACACACAGCAATGGCTTTACTTATGTTTTCTTAACAACTATGTAAATGATAACGTAACTAAATCCGGTTACCACTCACTTTTAATTGCTATGCACATAAGTTAGAAAAGCCTTTTTATTGTACATCATGTAAAAATAATGTTATTTTTACATATTTTTAGTCACATACAACTGTCTTATCGTTAAAACAATCACTATCCGACAAACATTAGTGTTTACAAAATATAGATAAAAATAATTAAGCAAAACACGAGCAGTAATAATAAGCTTCTAAATACGATATGCAAGACTTATGTTTATTAAAGAAAAGTTAATTAAAGTAATGAACAATAACCATGCTAGCGAAGTCTGGATTGTTCGTTAACTTAATTATAACTGATAGTTTAAAGTTCTAGGCATATAGAAGTAATGCGTCTACTAGCGAAGTACCTACTATACATATAACTACTATCTTATACACCCCCGCGGTAGTATACACTTTAGTATCTCAAACCATTATACGAGAAACTGACCGAAAAGGAATTGAACGCAAAAATAACACTTAGGTATAAAATATACAGTTATCTAATGCATATGCACATAACTAGTATGCACTAAACTTGTTTGATGGGGTATTTTGTCGCGTTACGAGCGCGTCATTTCAGTGCCGATCAAACGCACCACTGAGCATAGATGTTAAAGATCTGACATAATTTGTGTTATAAAATAAAATAAATAAATCATTTATTTTCAGACTACACTAGTCAACACAAAAAAAATACCGTAAAAACTTTATAGCTTGTAATGTACGCATGCTCACTTCTATTCCCCAGAAAAAAATAATTTTCTTATTCACGTCTAAATTGGCTGAATACACGGTTTTTAAAACAGGTAATTTCTGAGCGTAATTTTAGGGTTGATCCAAATTTAAAGCATTTATTGTTACATTAACGGTGTAGTAAAATTAGTCGCTGTAATACCTGTCAATATATTTCGCGTTTTTACGAATCCTGACAGTTTTTGTTATATTTGTGGTTTATATGCACTAAAAATCAAAAAAGGCATCATTAATTAACGAGTGTTATAGATCGTATTATAACTTGGATGTTTGTAATCAGGACAAAAACTAGGTGCCACATATCTGTTTTTTATACCATACAAAATTGAATTCTTGATTTACTTTTAGAGGAAAATGTAATGGAAAGTCGTTTGGTCAACCTATGATATTGCGCGAATCTAAAGATTTGAGTGACTGCTTACTTACTTTAGTCTAATATAAAAATTTCAAGAAAATCCAAGTACACAATACAATACAAAACAACACACTAGCACACACAATAATAAACTTGGGTTAAGAGCCATTTCACAACAAATTCTAGTTAGATTAGTTCAAATTTAGGTAACAGATGGCAGCACCGTGCAAATGTGCGATGAGATGGGTGAAACCACTTTGAGCCGTATAATATGGTTACCTTGATAGGGCAGTTTATGAAAATTTATTAATCTGATTATGAACAGTATATAAATTTATAATCATACGGGAATTAACGCGATCATGCATTAGGTATTTACATACCTTATTTTGCTTGACGTTTCGCGACGATCGCGTTAATTCCCGTATGATTATAAATTTATATCATGCAACGCAAAAGTTTAAAAGTAAATATGAACAGTATAGTCTAAACAAGTAAAATAAAAAAAAATTACAATTAACCCGCCATTGGTTACGTCAATTTATTTTACATCATTGGTAACGCCGTTTTCACGGACCTGGTTCTCCAACCTAAGAATTTGCCAGTAATTAACTATTTATGCTACTTTTCATTGATTAAGTTTTAATTATATAATTCTATATTTCTAACAATAAAACAATGAGGCAGCTACTCAAAATCACAACGCGGGTTTATGACAGGTAAAAATCGATCTTTTCAAATGACACGGTGTTATAGACATATACGTCACCAATGGCGGGTTAAACCGACTTAAAATAAAATTATTTTTAGAAATAAAAAATGAAAACCGACTTCAAACAATACCTACATGTTCAATTCTTAACTAAAAAGTAGAAAATAATATTTTAATTACTTCATAGCAAAGAACATTAAAGGGGAATCAACGCAATCCTTGATACCTATAATATTTTACTATTTTGTTTTTAATCAGTTATTTTGGAGTCGGTGCCAGCCAAACTTTTGAAATGCACGGGGCGGTAATGGCACACGTGGGGGATATGCCTGAGTGCACTACCCGAACGCGGTCATACGCGTGAAGGCATAAAAAATTTGACGCGCACTTATCAGATTCCGTTCGATTTCTTGTATTAAATCTATATTTTTCATTCATATATTAATTGATTTTAGTAGGTTATTTTTGTTAGTAGGTAGGTTATTTTTATGAAGTTCATTATGATCCTTCTTGTCTGGCACCGACTCCAAAATAACTTTGAAGTCGGTTTTCATTTTTTTTCTAAAAATAATTTTATTTTTAAACTTTTAGTGGGAATTAATTGTGTATAAATATATTCAATATGGGTAGACCTACTGCACGTGCTGCGCAAATGAGACAGCGCCGCGCCGTTTGAAAGAAAGTAGAGACGAGAGGTAAGATTGTAAATAGAGATATAAAATCCTTGTCATCACTTTTGCTGATCGCTAAACCCTGAATCCAAGAAACAACAAATGAAACCAAAAAATTTATGATCTACCAACAATAAAGAATTATCAAAAATCATAATTTAACTGACCGAGCAATCGCCTAATAGATATACAAAAAATAAACAGTGGTGCTGTAAAGGCAGGTTTAAGACCTCCCATGCTGTTGTAATTTCTCACGACCGTAAAACCTCCAACTTGGGTTAACGACTACCAAATTATAGTGATAACCATAGTCCACTGCTTCTAAAGAATGAAGACGCTGAAAATGAAATGACACAAATGGTCACCCATCCAGGGTCACTTCGTTTCTAACAAAAATGAATTTTGAAAATCACTTCGCACTTGTAGCATGGACATGTCAATGTCAGAAAATTCGTCGCAAAAGACATCGACGTGTTGCTTTACACGTCTTCACTCCTTGCATACGTTTAAATTGAAGCCAAACCACTAAACCATTCTTTATAAAAAAAACATGGGACCCGATTTCAGAGTACCCTTTCAAATAAAAAAGAATTTTTCAAATTGTTTTATGAATGACCGAGTTCTGTTGTAACAAACATACAACTACTGAACCATTTCTTATAATAAAAAAATGGGACCAATTTCGTGTGCGTTCGCGCAGCGGAATGTTGTTGAATTTAAAGATTTTAATTATGCAGATATTTAGTGTATGACGTCGTATAATTGTGTATGGTAAAAATAAATTTGTGCACGTAGCCATTGTGGAGAAATTCACCAAAAACTGATTCCGCTGGGCGAACGTTGTCCTGGAGGAACTTTTTTTAATCCATAGACTTTAGAAGAAAAGAGATGTGTCCAAAAATTAGTGTGTATTTATGTGTAATTGTGTATGTATGAATAAAATTAGTGCATGCATAAACTTCGGAGAAATTCAAGTTTCCGCTACGCGAACGTTTGGCCATTAGCTAGTTTTCATATAAAGCGCTTACATAGAGAGCTATAGATTTTTACATACGTTGTTTTGAATTTGTTTATATTTGTTTAAAAAACAGATTTAGAAAAAAATTTAGGGCTTAAAAGATAAAAATATAAACGTAAAATACGCTTATTAGGTCTTAGTTCTTAAAGTATGTCTAGATTTTCACGTTTATACAAACCTTGTAAGTGGCCGCTTTTTTGTAGTCATCCGAACTTGGTCGGGTTATGTAGGTTTTCGATGCTTCGTCAGTATTATAATTGTTTTTTTTTAATTACTGAATTTAATGACATGAAATTTTGCATGTGAATAGTTGAATGAATACACTAATTATTGGCATACATTTTACCATGCATTTCCTTTAGAACGTCGTGATATTTGACTGCTTTGTAAACAGTGATCTATTCATGGTAAATTGTCCTATAACTTTTTACTTACTAACGGAACATCATTGATACTTGGCAACATGTTGCAGACACTTACAAGGTTTGTATAAACGTGAAAATCTAGACCCCAAAGTGCATACTTTAAGAACTAAGACCTAGTAAGCGTATTTTACGTTTATATTTTTATCTTTTAAGCCCTACGATTTTTCTAAATCTGTTTTTTAAACAAATATAAACAAATTCAAAACAACGTATGTAAAAATCTATAGCTCTCTATGTAAGCGCTTTATATGAAAACTAGCTAATGGCCAAACGTTCGCGTAGCGGAAACTTGAATTTCTCCGAAGTTTATGCATGCACTAATTTTATTCATACATACACAATTACACACAAATACACACTAATTTTTGGACACATCTCTTTTCTTCTAAAGTCTATGGATTAAAAAAAGTTCCTCCAGGACAACGTTCGCCCAGCGGAATCAGTTTTTGGTGAATTTCTCCACAATGGCTGCGTGCACAATTTTTTTTTTACCATACACAATTATACGACGTCATACACTAAATATCTGCATAATTAAAAACTTTAAATTCAACAACATTCCGCTGCGCGAACGCACACACCAATTTCAGAGTATACCCTTTCAAATAAAAAAAGAATTTTTCAAATCGGTTTCGAATTGATAACCTCCTCCTTTTTGAAGTCGGTTAAAAAGTAAAAGGTAAAGGTAAAAAAGAAGTTTTATCTATATCACTATATTATTACACTATATTAAACCTTAAGGGTGTGATATGCTGAATAAAATACTTATGAAGATTTCTAGACAAATTACTACCTAATTTTTACCTATTATTAATTATCATTACTATGACTCTGAATTCCCTACCAATGGTAATCAACGGTCATGTTTTCTTTGTATGGAAAAAGTCCTTTGCCATGCAGTGGGACAGTAATATGCTGGTATTATTATTAACGTTTTATCCCCTTTCCTCCGATCGGAACATCGATTGGATAGATAGGCAAAGTGGGAATATTTTCGACCACATCTCCGATTGGTTATGACACAGACACCTAGTTTCTAAAAGGCTGATCAACGAAAAATTAAGTAATAATCTGTTAAATCTCATGTGAAGTTCCAATTGGGTTGCTAAAATCATAAATAATTAGTTTAATTTGATGTAATTAGTAACTAATTAGACCAAATTAAACTAATTATAATTAAAGCACCTGATTCGTAAACAAGCGGTAGTGGTTTCGAATCTGGGCAAGTACCAATGTAATTTTTCAAATCATATGTACTCTCTAAGTTTGTCCTGGACATTTTGTGCCTGATGGTGAAGAAAAACACCGTGAGGAAATTTGGACTTAAAAGTCTGAAATTGCCAAGCCGTCTTGAGCAAGCGTGGTGATTAATGCTCATGCCTTCTCTATATGAATACGGTAGTAGATCTACGCTGGTTTCAGCATGAATGGGTCGGATCGACCGGGGAAGTACTACCCTCTCATAGAAGATCGACTTAAGAGTAGTAGTATCCGTACTACTGCGTTTTTTTCGGTGAGTGAGAGCGCCGGTGGCCCAAGTTCCCCCTTTTTCTCTTTTGTCACCTTCCTAATTCCCTTCCCCTGCCCCATTAATTTCCAGCCGCCATAGTAGAGGCCACCATACCAGAGTTTTAACGATGGTTTATGGTATGGTGGCCACCACAGCTGGATACCACTGACTGCTTACCATCAGGCGGGGTGGAGTCACTTTGGTGGCTTATATAAAAAAAAATATATAAGAAGTGGCCTTTGCCCTGCAGGAGTGGGACAGTAAACAGACTGGTATTATAAACTAATTATCCATGCTTTTATTAGGTGATTAAACTAAACTGTAAACTAGATGTGGAAGATTAATCATCACAAAGCAAGTAAAGACCTTAAATGATACAGAAAAGGAAGCCTAGGCAGCGATCGTTGCCGTCACTGAAAACTTTTTAGAGAATCATAAATCCCCGCAATATGTGGACTTTGTTGAGAAAATGTTGCAAGGTTTCCACAAAGTGAAATGCAAATGTCACTAATACATTTTTTGGATTCCCACTTAATTTTTTTCTGAAAATGTGGGCGTTATGAGCGATGAGCACGATTAATGATTCCAACAAGATATAGCTGTGATTTAGAAACGATACTAAGGAAAATGTAACCCTGTGATGTTGGCAGATTACTGCTGGTTTTCAATTAGAGAAACTTCAACCACAAAATACCACCGGCAAACCAATAAAATGCAAAAGGTTTTTTTAGTCAAAAAAAAAATTAATATTTGAAAAAAATATAGTAAAAAAGTTTAAAATAAACGTTGGTATAGGATCACTTCGCCACTTTGTGACCAATTAACGCAACTCTTTAGTTTATGACTTAATATCTTTGTTCACTTGAATGCATTATAATGATTTCCTTTTTTGGTCAGTTAAAAATATAATCAAGTTTGATTATTCCTCATTTTCTTAAGGTTAAAGGATTTTAATTAATAATTACAAACATAAAACCAAAAATGAGTCAATTTCACTAATATTCGTTCAATTCATCTAGTTAACGGCCACTAGCCAACCAATTTACGGCTGTCATAATTGATAAGGATAAATGAACTTTAGTGCCTAGTAATAAAATTTCAATTACTTTAGGAAAGGGAAAATATTAAAAAGTGGTTTTATTTAATAATTATTTATTAATAAGAACAGTAAAAACAGTATATCAGGCAACATTTCGAATTTAACAAATGTTACGTACTTAAAAAAATTCTGTACCAAGCATCTGAATTTCAACCGTCTTATTTACTTATGTAATGGATTTCGACGAAAACAACAGTTCGTTGGTATCGCACGTTTATTCCATTAAGGATTACAAGTGTATACAGCCACGGGGTAGACCTATTACTTATTACTTACTACAACAACGTTTAAATGGCGTCTATCGCACGATCGCAGCGTGTGCGACGCGGCCTAAACTAGGTACGGTCGCTGACTTACTGAGCGCGGGCGGCGGGGAGCGAGCGAGGTATCTTTGCAGCGACGCACCGAGGACCGCGCGACACAACTTCGACGCGACGCGAATGCAACACGACGTTACACTTATTTATTTTATTAGTGGTCGTAAATTTGGTGAAGAATCATCTAGTTTGAGGCAGTATTAAATGTATTTTTAGTAATATCAACAATTCTAGGGGCCGGAATATAGAGACAAGTTTCTAATCTGAATTTTTTACGAGAATAACATGAAATAAATATTATTAGTCTAACATATCAACCAAAAATCCTCATTGTTTATTACTGGAAATAAACTAAATTGCGATCACATGGACGGCTTTTAGGTTATGTTCAAAACTGTAAACCATTTTAGCGACCAGCTAATTAAAGCATGAAAAATAAAATAATTGTATTATTTTTACTTATTAAATATCTTATACCTAGCTATACTTGCCCGCGTGGTGGCCGGGAAAGAATAGCCCCAACCCTCTCTGTCCGTGGGTGTCGTACAAGGCGACTAAGGACAAAATGATGTCAGTCCATCAGTCTACCGAATAACGGCGGTTAAACCGTTACGAAAACGGGTGGTAGAAAAATCAGCACAACACAGGACGGGCAGCAGCGTCCTGTGATAAAGCTACCACCACTGCGATCGCCAACCCGCCTGCCAAGCGTGGCGATTATGGCAACATCCCCCTAAATGGAGCTACACCAGAAGAAATGGCCCCCAGTCCCCGGTCATCCCGCTATTCCTGGCTACGGTAGCGGCCATGGTAACGGCGGGGTAGGGGGTGCGAAGAATCCCCGGGTGCGGCCAGGCTACCCAAACCGACGACCTTTGGCCCTGGCAACATACAACGTGCGCACACTGCGGAATGACGAGAAGATTGTTGAACTGGAGGAAGAATTGAGCAGGCTACGATGGGACATAGTGGGACTGTCAGAAGTCCGAAGACAGGGGGAGGACACGATAACCCTCAAGTCCGGTAACCTGCTCTATTTCCGGGAGGGCGACCAACTGTCCCAAGGTGGAGTCGGGTTTATCGTCCACAAGTCCCTCGTGAACAACGTGGTGAAAATCGAGAGTGTGTCGACGAGGGTAGCATACCTTATACTCAGAATCACCAAACGGTATTCGCTGAAGGTCATACAGGTTTATGCTCCCACTTCGACATACCCCGACGATGAGGTCGAGGCTATGTATGAGGACATTTCCAGAGTTATACATTCCTCTAGGACCCAATACACTGTTGTCATGGGGGACTTCAACGCGAAGCTGGGTAGACGAGGCGGTAACGAGTTGAGAGTGGGGCAGTTTGGATTTGGATCCAGGAATCCCCGGGGCCAAATGCTGGCTGACTTCATGGAGAAGGAGGGCCTCTTTATGATGAACTCCTTCTTCAAGAAGCGCGATAGCCGCAAATGGACCTGGATTAGTCCTGACGGTGTCACAAAAAAATGAGATTGACTTCATCTTGTCGACCAGGCGTCAAATATTTAATGATGTCTCAGTGATCAATGCGGTGAAAACCGGAAGCGATCACCGGATGGTAAGAGGCACATTAAATATCAACCCTAGGCTGGACCGGTCTCGACTGATGAAGTCTGCGCTCCGACCTGCACCGATTCAAATTCATAGCTCCGAGAGTTTCCAACTCGAACTTCATAACCGCTTCGAAAGCCTCGGCGATTGCGTAGACGTGGACGAATACAGCAACAGGTTCGTGGAAACTGTCCGTTCGGTAGGGTCGAACATCTTTAAAGCCCACCACAGTAAAGGACCGAGAAAGATCACCGACCAGACCCTCAAACTTATGGACGAAAGGCGCAGGATGGTACTGCGGTCCCCAGAGGAAGCTAGTGACTATCGGCGGCTCAACAGACGGATCTCCAAGTCTTTGACTCGCGACCTTCGCCAATTTAACACACAACGTGTTAAAGAGGCTATAGAGCGCAACAAAGGCTTGAAAGTGTTCGCACGAGATCGGTCTGTCGGGCAGAGCCGACTTGTCAAGCTGAAGACTGGGGACGGCAGGCTCATCTCGTCTAAGCCAGAGGTTTTAGAGGAGGTCGAGAGGTTCTACGGACAGTTATACACGACACAACATGCACCTGTTAGCTGCCTAGCATCAGATCCAAGAGCTAGGTTAACTCGACATTACACCGAAGACATCCCGGACGTCAGCTTGTGCGAGATTGGTACGGCTCTCAGACAGCTCAAGAACAACAAGGCGCCGGGTGAGGATGGAATCACAGCCGAGCTACTGAAGGCAGGCGGAAATCCTGTCCTGAAGGCCCTTCAGAGGCTCTTTAGTGCCGTCCTCTTCGAGGGCAAAACGCCACAGACATGGCACAGGGGTGTGGTGGAGCTGTTCTTCAAGAAGGGCGATAAAACCCTTCTGAAGAATTACAGACCTATCACACTCCTGAGTCACGTCTACAAGCTGTTCTCGAGGGTCATTACTAATCGTCTCGCAAACAGGTTCGACGACTTCCAGCCTCCCGAACAAGCCGGTTTCCGAAAAGGTTTTAGTACCATAGACCACATACATACGCTGCGGCAGGTTATACATAAGTCCACAGAGTATAACCGGCCCCTGTGCTTAGCGTTTGTGGACTATGAGAAAGCCTTTGATTCGATCGAGACCTGGGCTGTGCTGCAGTCTCTCCAACGGTGCCATATTGACTATCGATATATCGAAGTGCTGAAGTGTTTGTATGAAAACGCCACTATGTCAGTACGAATTAATGGTCAGAGCTCAAGGCCTATCCAGTTGCAGCGAGGAGTACGACAGGGAGATGTTATATCTCCGAAACTGTTCACCGCTGCACTGGAGGACGTGTTCAAGCTTCTGACCTGGAATGGACTTGGCATCAACATAAACGGCGAGTACATCACTCACCTTCGATTCGCGGACGATATCGTGGTCATGGCTGAGACCGTGGAGGAGCTCAGTGCAATGCTCGATGACCTCAGTAGAGTCTCTCGACAAGTGGGCCTAAAAATGAAGATGGACAAGACTAAAGTCATGACCAATGTCCATGTTACACCCACTCCTATTACGGTCGGAGGCTCGATGCTCGAATTCGTTGACGAGTACATATACCTGGGACAAACAGTCCGATTAGGTAAGTCCGATTTCGAGAAAGAGGTCACTCGTCGAATCCAACTCGGCTGGGCAGCGTTCGGGAAGCTACAACATATCTTCTCGTCCGCACTACCGCAGTGTCTCAAGACCAAGGTCTTTGACCAGTGTGTGTTGCCAGTGATGACATACGGAGCAGAGACGTGGTCGCTAACTATGGGTCTTATCCGAAGGCTCAAAGTCGCTCAGAGGGCGATGGAGCGGGCTATGTTAGGCGTCTCCCTGCGCGATCGTTTGAGAAACGAAGAAATCCGCAGACGAACCAAAGTAACTGACGTGGCTCGCAGAGTTGCTTCTCTGAAGTGGCAATGGGCAGGACACATAGCTCGCAGAACTGACGGCCGCTGGGGCAGAAAGGTTCTAGAGTGGCGACCACGAACCGGAAGACGCAGCGTGGGCAGACCCCTCACAAGGTGGACCGACGACCTTATAAGGGTGGCGGGCAACCGATGGATGAGGGCGGCGAATGACCGGCCACGGTGGCGAAAATTGGGGGAGGCCTATGTCCAGCAGTGGACGTCTTTTGGCTGATATGATGATGATATGATGAAATATCTTAGCGGCATCAATAAAAAGTAGGTAAGTAAATAAGCTGGAATTCACCTTTTAAAGTGTTAAGTCGCACTATTTTTTTACTAAAATTTAACTCATGTCTGCATTGTGAATTTTCGAATTGTGACTGACGTCAGTTAAAAAATGGTAATTAGTAATGGACTCCAGAGCCACTCGCACATAGTTAACCGTCAGAATAAAAATAGCGCTAAGATTGGAAACTGACAAGCGTTATTAATAATTATATTACGTATGAAAAATGAAGAAATGGTCGCAAATCGGTAAAGATCGCTGAACTGGCGAAGTGACCCTATATCATAAAATTGTGACGTGATAGAAAAGTTTTATTTGACTTTTTGCATTATATCTAGGCCATAGATCATGAATTATATTTAAATGACATAGCCATGCCAGTACAAATTTCAAATTCAATATTTAAGAGTCCTACATCACCTAAAAAAATACATTTAGTTATAACAAATTTAAAAAATACCAAAAGTACTGGATACGATGATATAGCTCTACGTTTATATTGAAACGAGACTCGACAAAAATATGCAATGTATTAAAACGAGATAAACAAATTTTTTTGCGGTTACATTACCATCGCTGGCTGAACCGTACAAGATCGATCAAAATAATGTATTACAGTATTTTACACCTTAAAAGACTTGACCATTGTCGTAAAACTCATGTCTATCTCTTTGGGGTAACCCACAATAATCATTTTTTATCCTTTACTTTTTGATAATGGCTTATTTACAAATTGATTTTAAGCAATACAGCATTAATCCTTATCCAATTAAGTATCTTAAATACATTGTCCATTAAATGTAGTCATATGGCCAGCATGTTATTTAAATGATATTGCAGATTTAATTTCGATCGACAGACACAAATCTAGCACTTTTTAACGACTTTTTGACTGAAGCTATGAATGACGGAGCCCAGGTCGATGTCATTTATACGGACTATAGTAAAGCTTTTGACCGAATTAATCACAACATCCTAATAACGAAATTAAGTGCCATAGGAATAAGCGGTGATCTACTAAGATGGTTCTCCTCCTATATTGATAATAGGACTCAAGCTGTGGCGCTTAATAATTATAGATCTCAATGGGTCCATATTCCAAGCGGAATACCGCAAGGATCATTGTTAGGACCGCTACTGTTTATAGTCTATGTAAATGACATTGTTGGGTGCCTAATTTCATCCTCCCTTTTATGTTTTGCCGACGATATGAAAATTTTTGCTAAAATTTCGTGTCAAAAAGATGTGACTGCACTGCAGGCCGATCTAGATCGACTACACCAGTTTTGTCAAGTTAACAAATTAGACCTTAACCCCACTAAATGCTCAGTAATTACGTACACCCGGAAGAAAACTGCTCTATCCGCCATATACACCTTGGGAGGCTTTAGCCTGCCAAGGTGCAACACTATTCGAGATCTCGGTGTACACCATGATTGCAAGCTAATCTTTGAGACCCACATTGATGCTATTGTAAAAAAAGCATCCAAAACTCTTGGTTTTATAATGCGGTTTTCTAAGTGCTTTAAAGAAGTTAAAACTCTGAAGATCTTATATTGTACTTTTGTTAGGAGTCATTTGGAATATGCATCTTTGATTTGGAAGCCTTGCTACCAAAAATACATCGACAGATTAGAAAACGTACAGAAGCGCTTTGTCAAATACCTATGTTACCACCAACAGATTCCCTATCACTCTGACAACTACGACGAACTCTGTAAAAAGTACCACCTCTTGCCACTTGGTGTCCGTCGTGACATAGCTGATGTTGCTTTTATTTTAAAAATATTTAATAACAGCATAGATAGCTCGGAGCTTTTGGCTAGATTGCATCTTAGTGTCCCCAACAGGTCATTGAGGGTTAATCTGCCTTTACGCATACCGAATGTCTCAACTAACTACAGACAGAACAGCTGTATGGTGCGAGCAAGCAGAACATTTAATAGACTGTGTAAGCAATATGATATAGATCCCTTTATAACTAATGTGTCCTCAACAAGACGTTTGTTAAGCCAAGACTTTTTTAAGGAAAAAAAAAACAACTAACTGATTTTTTATTTTTTTTCAAATTGCGCATTCATGTTACTTAAATAAATGTCTATAAGTGATGACTTGTAATTGGCTTATTGTAACTACTCACTATCAATTAATTCAGGTTGTTATATAGCTGTAAGTCGTCCATGTAATAAATAAATTTAAAATGCAGGGAAATAGCGGTTGCGACAAAAACATTTATTTGTCTAATGACATAAAAGCTGTGAACGTTGATAAAGACATTCTGTAGTATATTTAATATCAGCATTGCACCCGTGCTAAGCAGGGGCGGGTCGCTAGTTTATTATAAAATAATAAAATTATCTTTTATAGGCACAATTCCTAGTGTCACAAAAACATGTTTGTAGTGTAGTAAATACACTTTCAGGTTCCATACAAATACAGCATATGTTAAGATTCATACTTGCTAGGTAGTTTGAAAAACCACAAGAGAATATTTACAAACCTCAACCATAGGGAAGCCCATCTGTTTTGTCCATGTAGACATCACAGCGCCAACGGGCTTGTTTGATGCTTCCTCCAGAGCAGCCCATAAGTCTTCAGTAAAAGTATTTTTGTACTTGAAAATAATAAAGACATAAATTTATGTTCTAATTACAACTTCTTCGATTATCTGATAAAAATACTTGATATAAATAAGATAATACAAGATATTACAAAGTAAATAATATATAAGCACACTTTAACACAAGATAAAATATTAAGTACACTATTTACCTGATGTCTGGTGAGATAAATGTTCATTCCCTTACGAAAATCATCATCACCAATATATCTATGTAACATACGGATCACTGATGCACCTTTGTTGTATGATATGTCATCAAAAATTTCATCTATTTCCGATGGGTGACCGACAGGCACTTCTATAGGATGGGAATTTTTTAAGCAATCCAATTCTAAGGCCCTGAAAATTCAATACATTTATATAGAAGTAGCTTTTTCGAGCGACTTCGCTCTCGTGAATATTGTTTTTCCTCATAGATATTTTTAATATTTTTTATGTAAGTATATGTTGTTTACCACACTATTTTTAATTTCCTATTCATACAATTCCTCATCAAAAATATTTTTATTATTCCCCTTATAATAATATCACCTGTAAATAATACTTAGAACACACTCCTGGAAATAATATTTAGAACTGCGTTCTATGTTTTGGTTAAAGCACCGAAATTTACTGTTTCTCAACTATAACTTGAAAAACAAAGAACTGTCTAAGTAAATAATATTTTACCACCCTATCGAAAATATAAAAAAAAAGGTTGTCTGTAAAGTCGGTTTACGGACGGTGATTTTACGTGACAACGTAATTAATAAAGGTTCTTAATTAAAATTTGAATAGGATTTTTAGTGTAGCTTTGACTTTGACTTTGACTTTGACTTTGACTTTGACTGTGACTGTGACTGTGACTGTGACTTTGACTGTGATTGTGACTGTGACTATGACTGTGACTGTGACTATGACTGTGATTGTGACTGTGACTATGACTGTGATTGTGACTGACTTTGACATTGAGTGTGACTGTGACTGAGACTTTGACTATAACTGTGACTGACTGTGACTGTGATTGTGACTTTGACTTTCCAGTACAGTATCTATATTTTTAAGCACTAATAGAAAAACAATAGTTAATTAAAAATAAAAGGAATGAACATCGCGAAACAAAGGAGCATCGCTTTCGGTAATGTTTTTGTATGGGATGTCGAAAAACTAGTGCAAGCAATTTTGAAACTTATCGACACTTCTAAATTGCCTATTTTTTCTAATAACTTAAAACATATTAAATGATACGAAAACCACGTTTTTAGTAATTTGTCAAAAAAGGGCGAAAATTTTTTAGATTTTACGACTGTCTTTTGTTTTTCTGATAACTTAATATTCTCTTCTCTATCTTGTTTTATGACCGATGTTAATTTGTTGTTCTTAACAGCGATAAATATTACTTATTTGTTTCCTTACTTATTCATAAAGAACTTTTTTTATGTTCACTAGACTTTCCATCGACAGTACTAAGTACTAGAACAGTTGAGACAAATCCGGTATAAAGTATAGTATTAAAAGTCACAGAACCAATGGGAAAAATTACCAGTAGTTCTGCCAACTGAACTGCTCAACAGAAAAGGTGGGAATAGACTGCAAAATGTACATATTGTTGCTCACATTATTTACACTGTTGGCAATTTTGACACAAATAATTTTCTTATAGTCTGACATCATGTCTACCTTAGACTACCAGGTTATTCATTATTAACAACAGACCCTGTATATATATATATATATATATATACGCATCGACTTGAGAACCTCCTCCTTTTTTGTTTTCGTTGGTTAATAAGAAATGAAATGTTTGCAGCTATGCTCTATCCATAGTGTCTCTTAAATATATAAATAATATAAAGGATATCCAAACGAGCAAAGCCGTGGGCAAAAGATAGTTTAGTATAAACAAGTACAGATACTGAAACCAAAATGAATCTAGATTATGGTTCTAAGTGAAATGTTCCATTATTTTTAGTTTTATAAAATTTCATAAATTAAAATGAATACAAAGAATGATAACAGAAAACTAAGAACTACATTTCTATAACAAATTAATCAAATATTGTTATTTCATGAAGTCTGTGTAGTCTTTAGATTTTTACAGCTTTTAAACACTATTTTGTTTAATAACCTTAGTCAAAGGTTAGTAAACAGTCTAGTCATTTTGATGATTAAACAAATTCTATTGTTCCCTTGTTTACTGGGTGAATGACTTTACAGTACACTTAGCTGGCAAACATCCAAGTGTAGCTGATAAACATTGTTGCTAACAAAAATATATGTAAATACCTATTTAAATATTTAAACATTCTTTTCATTCTAATTAAATAATAGATATTTCTACATAACAAAGTAAAAATCAGATAATACTTTACCTGATATAATTCTCAGTAACAAATTGAGTCCAAATATCATATTCAGGGAACAGATGATTCACACAAAGAAACTCTACAAACGAAGCATAGCCTTCATTTAACCAGAGATGAGTCCACCATTCCATAGTGACAAGGTTGCCAAACCATTGGTGAGCCAACTCATGTCCCACTACCAGAGCTATCCACTGTCTCCTCACAGCAGATGTGTGTTCCTCATCTACTAGAAGGCAGGTCTCTCTATATGTAACAAGCCCCCAGTTTTCCATAGCACCAGCAGAAAAATCTGCTATCGCTATTAGATCAATTTTAGGTAAAGGATAAGCTATGTCAAAATACTCCTTGTAATAAGGTAAAACTCTTGCTGCAACCTCCAGGGCAAACAACCCTTGTTTACTTTTACCAACTGGTGTATATACTCTGACTAATACTCCATCACGGGACTTCTTTTCCACATAATCATATTCACCAACAACCACTGCCACTAGATAAGTTGACATTACAGGTGTTGTATCAAAATGAATTATTTTCTTGCCACCATTAAATTTTTCTTCTATAACAGGCATATTAGATAAAGCAACTCTGTCAGCTGGTACTTGCAGTGTGATATCAAAAGTAGCCTTTATGGCAGGCTCATCCCAACATGGGAAACATCGGCGAGCATCTGTGGCCTCGAACTGCGTGACTGCCGCGTAACGCTCTTCGCCGCCCGGCGTCAGGTACTTGCTCCGGTAAAGGCCTTTCATTTTATCATTGATTTCGCCACTGAATTCGCAATACAGCGTCGCTTCGCCTGTGCTTAGTGGCTTATCAAACTGAATGGTCGCGGTTTCATCTGCCGTATTGAGCTCGACTTCAGATGGAATTAATGTAGAATCCGCATTTCCGTCGCTATACAACAGTTTCACATTCGTCAGCTCTAAATCCAAACTGTTTAACACTATTTTATTAGTAGGAGTCGCGATCTAAAACGTAAAACTGAACATATAACGAGACACATGGATCATTTTTATGCTGCGTCGATGATGAAATTTCCACTTACCAATACTTTCACTGCTGTTTTTCCATTGAATGTAAATGTCTCCAGACTTGGAACCAATTCCAAATTGTAATGTTTTGGTACCACATGTTTTGGGAGACGCTGAAATGGTTTGTTTTCGGGCATTGTCACTTTTTCTTTCAAGATCGTAAAAGTAGGACGCGCTGCACAGAAATACCGTAATGACCGAGTGACAGAGTGAACTCGCGCTCCAACGGCGCTGCTGATACGTGCCCCCCTCGCGCGTCTCGGCCCCCACTCCGAATAACGGTATTCGCTACGTAAGAACTTGCAATGGCGACCGAAATAATGCGAAATATTTTCAGCAGTTGGAATTACGAATGATTTACTTAAAACGCGAAGTACTTGCAGCGTCATGGAAAATGGACCAGGAGTTGTGAATGATGAAAGTTTGTCTTTTTGTCCACACAATAAACAAAATCAAATCTAATTTTTAGGTTATAACAATGACATTTTTAGAGATGTACCGTGCCATCGATGCATTTTAATTTATGTTTTTATATCTAACTCGACTATTAGTTAGAATGAAATCAATAAAATACCAAAAATATTAATTTTGTGGATGACGCGACAGCGCAGCACTAAATAACTGGAAAATCCGTATAATTATAATGTTAAACACGAAACAAAGATAAGACGAAAGAAAGAAAAATAGAATTTAAATATGTCGCTTTCAACTGCACTTTGGTGTAAAGAAACAATGATAAACTGGTGTAAGCTAAGAACTAAGTTATGTCACAAATACGTCGCCCAAATTATAAAATAAATAATAATAAGTCGTGTTTGCAATCAATCAATAATATTGTGAAGTATGTTAGTGACTTTCAATTATTTTTTCTACTAAATCAAAAATATTATCTGCGGCCAGTGTGTCTTTAATTTATGTAAGCTCATTGTGGTCAGCAGCCTTCAACATCTTAGAATGCAATAAATTATTCCAGTAATTGACGGTCTAGCGAATGTCTATAAAACGAATGCATAGAAAAGTAATAATAATTTTTTTTTTTATATTTTGTGATATCAAAATAAATGGATCACAAGTCTAGGTGCTGGAAGAGCCATCAAACTGCAGGGCAGCTAGTGGCGATCTGAACGTGAGTGGCGACACGGCGGTCCTGAATGCTCCACGAGTCGATCAGGTTCTCGTCTCGTCTTCCATTCATCCGAAAACACACTGCATTCAAGGTTGACCTCCAAGAGAGCGTTAAAAGCAGATAATGTTTAAGTAGGTGCACAGGCAAATTGTATTAATCGGCTGTTTACAATCTGCTTCGGCATATTACTTAACGCCGGATATTTTACCAGCAATGTGTATATATATATACCTATACCTAATTTGGGATGTTTAAACTAATTTGAACAATAATAATTCATGGTCACAGTTCTAACCTAACCCAATCTGCCTTCGGCATACTTATTGCCGATGATGGCGAGCGTTTACAAAATGCCGAGGCAGCATGTAAACGGATTTATTCAATTTGCCTGCGACACAGACACCACGAATGCCACGTGCCTTCTGTTACGTCTAAGTTCACCGGGGCGAATAGTTTGGACAGAAGTTGATGTAAACCTAATCGGTGCGCATCTATTTTATCATTATATAAATATATATAAATATTTATATAATGATAAAATATATAGACAATACACATTTTAAGCGCGGGCGAAGCCGTGGGGTGCCGCTTACAGTATCTAGAACAGAATCAGCTCAGCGACTAAATAATAAAACAAATTTTACTAAGTAATTGAAATGAAAGTTTGAAATAAATTTGAAAGTAAGCAAAAGTACCTACTTAATTAATTAAGTTTATTTAATATTTATTTGGTGTCAGAATTTCTAAAAATAAAATCAAATGATTATTTAAACGCACAGAAATTATATAATTAGAGAAATTGAACTTCAATCAAGTAGTATAAAGCAGAAAAAATCCGTACGTTCGACACACTCGACAAAGACGCCTTCCCTCGCGTTACTGCGTTACTGCTCGT
Source organism: Parascotia fuliginaria (assembly GCA_963082885.1). NCBI lineage: Eukaryota > Metazoa > Arthropoda > Insecta > Lepidoptera > Erebidae > Parascotia > Parascotia fuliginaria. Next base: position 11,094,167 of record OY720182.1, read on the forward strand.
TCAGGTAGCCTACCTAGTGACAAGTGACAACAGCGCGTCCTTTGCGTTTCAAGCTTTAATTTTCAAATTCAAATTCTTTTGGAACAAATAGTAATTCGACGGTTGAAAAGAAAAACCTTTTTAAGCGCCAATTGGTGTTTAAGAAAAATAATCTTAAAAGTTAATCAGCAAAAAATATTATCTCATGTAAATCATGTAAAATAATAAATGGAAATATTCTTTTATCGAGATTAATCTACTACCTCGTTCACTACCTACAAGTGGTTTAATTCTATTGTTTTAGTAATCTTTAATTTTTGTATAGAAGTGCATAGGCCATTCGGCTTGTGAATCAGTTTTAAATACAGCGATCTCGAGTTAACTTCGAAGAGATACGGAAGAGCTATCTACGAAGTGTTTTAGGGACGATTAAGTGTTCGTTTTGTTTTATAGAAAAGTATGATTTATTATTTAGTAAGTGTTTAATAAAACTTCGCGCAATTGGTGTTTTTACATCGAACCCTTTCCTGATACGTAACAATATCTCACAGATCTTCGATTTTCTTTGGAATCTGCCATAACTACCCGGACGATACTGGAACAACGTACATAATTAGGTATATCAAAAAATTATTAATTGATTTCACTGTCTATAAAATAGACCTTCGGTGTTTCAATTTCTACCAAATACAATGAAATCAATGCCACTGGATCCATAAAAATTAATCATTTACGCAATTATTTCAAAAACTAAACCGGATTTGTATAAATGACCTATTCAGTACACATAATGGATGTTTTAATTATAATTAAAACGTCCGTATATATTAATCCGTATAATATAGTTTCGAGGAGATAGAAGAACACGGATGCACTTGACGAACTGATCTGTTATAACCATAACAATGGCCTCAAACCTAATCCTGCGAAGACCCAGGCATGTGCTTTCCATTTGAGTAATTTCCAAGCTAATAGAAATCTCAAAATAGCTTGGGAAGGTATGAATATTGAACACTCGCCAAACTCCAAGTATCTTGGTGTAACTTTGGACAGAAGCCTAACTTTTCGGAAACATTGTGAATCAGCAAGGCAAAAGGTAAATTCGATCAATAATTTACTGCAACGTTTAACCTCTACGCGCTGGGGAGCAGCACCCAATGTAGTCCGCACGACAAGACTTGCACTTTCATTTTCTGCCGGTGAATATGCCTGTCCAGTGTAGCGCCGTTCCACCCACGCTGGTCAAGTCGACAGAGCTTTAAATGAAACTTGCTGAATAATATCGGGATGTCTCAAGCCGACACCGCTTGTCAAATTGTATCCTTTAGCAAGGACAGCTCCTCCAGAGTTTAAAAAATAGGTAGGTATGCTGTGCTCTAGAAACGCAGCAACAGGAATCAGATGCCAGACACCCTTTGCATGGCCACGAATCATCTCCTGGTAGGCTGAAGAGCCGTAATAGCTTTTTACGGACCAGAAAGCTCTTGCAGGATCAGCTAACCAGAACTAGAACAAACCTTTGGCAGGAAAAGTTTCCACCACCACCAAATTATGTGGAAACTCGAGAACATCCACCTACTGGATCCGGTCTGCCATGGGCTACATGGAAATCACTTAATCGATTGCGATCCCAGGTTAGACGTTGCAAAAATAAACTGGCCAAGTGAGGAATAAATAACCCGACGTACTAAATATCTGCGAGGCACCCCTGGCACATTTACTGCAGTGTCCAATCATCCCATGCAAATGCAATGAGGATGACCTCAAGAATGACACTAATGTTGCCATTGCGGTAACTATGTACTGGGCTGAACATATATAGTACCATGGACTCGAAAGAAGAAGAATTATAAATTATGATTACCTAAATAGATAAGTATGGAATAAAGGAATTCTCCGAAGTCAACTGTATTGTGGTACACCCATCATACAGACACGACTGCACGAGCCTGTTTTTGATCTATTGTCAAGCTTAGTGGTATCCAACGCAAAAAACTTTTTTCCAAGTATTCGTGTAATATCTTATGTATACTCGTCATACTAAGGACGCCCAAGAACGCCTCTATCTCTCGATATGTAACATGACGATCTTGCATTATTATTTGACGCACTGCATCGATGTTTCGTGGTACAACAACTGATTTAGGCTGACCATCTTTAATTTCTTCTGTGAGCTGTGATCATACGACGTCTACGATTAAACTCACTAAACCCAGTGATACACAGTGGTCTTCGATGGTGCTTGATCTCCAAAAGTCGTACTGAGTTAATCGATGCACTGCTGTTGAGTTAGACTACGTCGAATAATAAATCATCGCACGAAAATTTTCTCGAGTTAAATCCATTGTGATAGTAACACGCAATTTTTAAAATCGCGCCACGTAATGTAAACAATTGACATTCGGATGAAACATACTACATTCTACAGCCAAAGAGTTCAATTTTCTAATGTAATAATTACGAGGATGCGTTTTTAAGTTCGCGATATAGAATAGAAGGGGTATAAATAATATTACAATTTTTTTTTCCTTTTCAATATATATTAACCTGAAACCCTAATACATTTCTCAGATCTATGAAATAACTTGTGAATACCTTCATAAAAATATGTTATGTCTTTCTCTGAAAAATACGCCGAAACTGCATCCTTCACTTCTTCATCGGTTGAAAATTTCTTTCTCAAAGCTCTTCTTTCAGATTTGGAAAGAGATAATAGTCGCTGGGGGCCAAGTTTGGGCTAGAAGATGAGTGATCAATAATATCGAAGCCCACCTTATGCAAAGCAGCCAACACAATTCGACTCTTGTGAACAGGAGCATTGTCGTGCAAGAGCAGGACACCTTTGGTCATCATTTTCCTCTTCTTTTTTCTCCGATTGCCTCTTTTAACTAAATTGAAGCGTAGTGTTCTCCGGTTATGGAAACACCTTTTTCTTTGTAATCAACTAGCAAAATTCCTTCTGTGTCCCGCCGATTGCAACACCTTGAATTACTTAGGCGGTAGTGTACCCTTTTTATGCTACTGCATGGAATCTTGCTTAGACTCAGGTTCATAGTGATGAGCCCAAGTTTCATCCCCAGTAACAATTTGCTCCAAAAAACCATCCTTGTCTTCATGACACTGGCTCTAAAACGCACGCTAACACTCGACGCGCTTCTGTTTTCGCGGCGCTGTGAGCATTCTAGGCACCCGTCTTGCACTGACTTTTGTCATGCTGAGATGATTATGGAGGACCTTGAAAATGGTTGTTTCAGATACTCTAACCATCTCTGCGAGTTGGTTTTTCTTTAAACGTGCATCCTCCAATATAAATTTTTCGATTTTTTCAATAAGATCTGGAGTGGTGACCTCAACAGACCGCCCAGGCCAGAATCGTCGTGCATCCGATAAACAACTTGTAGCCGCCAATGTAACAACTTGTAGCTACGAAAAACGTCTAAAAAGAAACAATGTTAAATACTGATAAAGATGATTATGATGTCTTCTCAATGGAGAAGTCGCTCGACCTGAAAGTTCATGCACACATCTAATTTAAGAAGTTAGTACCCTACTGATCGCAGATCTACACGGAAGAGAAAAAGAATAATTAGACCCAAAGTAATACCCAATACTTAATACCAATACCCATATACTAAAGCTTGTGTTATGGGTTTTAGAATGCGGACATACTTACATACTTCAATACTAATAATATCATCATATCGCCCAATATTTCCACTGCAGGGAAAGGCCTCTTCTCATACTTAGAAGGTATGAGCATTGATCACCACGCTTGCTCAAGGCGGATTGGCAATTTCAGACTTTCTCAGAAGTCCAGGTTTCCTCACAAACTCACAATGTTTTCTGTCACCATCAGTCAGTTATGTCCAGATAAGTTTAGAAAGTACAGTCATATGATTAAAAAAATCACATTTGTACTTGCCGGGTTCGAACAACCAACCTCGTGTTTACGAAGCGGGTGCCTTTACCACTGGGCCATTACGACTTTGGCTAATAATATACTCTTACAAAAACGTAACCACGCTGTATCACTGCAGCGAACAGTGTGATCACAATAGTTGTCAGCGGCACCTTCTTCCGCCTCTCCAGTATCAATGCAATTTGACCTGCCATTTAGATAGTTTACAAATTGTTACAATAGTACCTATAGTATTAAAACAATATCAATATGTACCGATTGGAAACTGCCTGCATTCAGCCTCTACCGCGTGACTGTCAAGATAGTGTGATCAAATCCCACATTTAAAATTTAGCACATTAAAGTGTTTGTATTGCTTAACTTACATAATTGATTTGTAAGTACCCTAAACAAGACATTTTGTGTACCAGCCTCTAGTCTAAAGTTAAAAGAAATATGTCAAATCGCCCATTTGACGTCAAAGTGGCGGCACCTTTTGGTAACGCAACTCAGTGGTTTAAAGAATAAACAATAAAGAATATTTATTTTGCTCAAAACATAATAACAGGATGCTTACAACTTGTATAAAGTACAGCATGTCTTACCGCAATATTACGGTATGCAAAAATATACACAGCAGCTATAGATTATAGGCTACTTTGAAACATACAAGAAAAGTTAACAGACACCTTAGGACTAAATAAAAAATAAAAAAAATCTATCTATGAAACAATATCTAAATTATAAAACGAGATCATTATGTGTTGATACCTATTTAGATCTACTATTACATCAATTTACTTATGAACTTCTAAAAGACCTAATTTATTTATTTTCTATATACATCATGAATTCTTTTATTGTATAAAAACATTTTTTTATAAGCCATTTCTTTACTTCTTAATTGTATTATAAATCTTAAAAGTGGCAATTCTCTTAGAGATTTCGGTATTTTGATTTTGTTAAATATTTGAATTGCCATACAGTAACTATTTTTTTTTATATAGTGTGGTATTCATAATAGGGACAAACAATTTACCTGGATCTCTTGATAGCATTTTTTTGTATTTCGAAGACATTTCAAATAAATTGGGGTGCTTTTTGACAAATATACTTATTTCTAATTTATACAGTGATGTTAAAGTAAGAAGTTTTAACTTTCTAAAAAGTGGTCTGCATGAATCTAATGGGGAGGCACCACATATAGCTCTGACACATTTTTCTGCGTTATAAACGCTTTGTTAATATCGGTCGAGTTCCCCTATAACAGTAGCCCATACCTAAGTATTGACCCTACATACCCATGATATGCTAATAGTGCAGTCCTTTCACAAGCTAATTTCCTTATTATTCTAAATTTCCTTATTATTCTAAAGTCCCGTCAATTTTTGTCAGTTAGTGAGGCGTATCCGCTAAGCCTGATGGATAGGCACCACCCCGCTTTGCAGTTTGATTTTCCTTCCCTTAGTGATACAAGAAAATGTTTAAAAAAACGAAGTAATAGTAGATTCAATTTTTCAAAATGTAATTACGAAGCTGTACGATCCGAATTGAGTATCATAGACTGGCACGATATTCTGTCGTCTTTAGATGTAGATACATGCACGAGTATTTTTTACGAGAAGCTATTTGACATCATCAAAATTCACACACCACTTATAACTTCAAAACCCTCTAACTATCCTATTTGGTATAGCAAGCCCTTAATAAAATGCAACGAGAAAAAGAATAAATACCATAGGCTCTATAAAAAGTTCAATAACCCTCGGGATTACGACACATTTTCTTTACTACGTGACAGGTTTAAAAAAATGGCTGATCAATGTTACAAAAAATATATTTCTTCAACTGAAGAATCTATGAATAATATCTATATTAAACTCTTTTGGACATTCGTAAATAATAGGAAGGGTCACGTTTCAATGCCACACGTTATGAAATTTGACAATGCTTCGTCATCAAGTGGGTATGGCATATGTGAGCTGTTTTCTAGTTACTTTGGATCGGTTTTTGAATAAAATAGGCAAAGCAGCACATCATCAGTGAGTCAAACGAATTATAGTGATACATCAATTACTGATAAAGCTACAAATGCGCTTTCTCAGATCATCATAACTGAAACTGACATTTTCACTAAAATAAACCAATTAGATAAGAATAAAAGTGCGGGACCAGACCAACTGCCTCCATCATTTATCAAACTATGTGGCAAAGAGCTTAGCGTGCCATTGAGTTTAATATTCAACAGATCACTTACTTCCGGAATCTTTCCTGAGCGATGGAAAACGGCGCACATAATTCCTATCTTCAAGCAAGGTGATAAGTCTCGTTGCGAAAACTATAGACCGATCAGTATCTTATCCTGTTTCGCTAAATTGTTTGAGTCCTTGGTCTACAATCATTTATACAATCATGTTAAGCCTCTTTTATCTAATAAGCAACATGGTTTTGTTAGGGGTAGGTCGACTATCACAAATCTTTTGGAGTACAAGAACTATCTGTGTAAGAGTTTTGCTGTACGGGGTCAAGTAGATTCCGTCTACACAGACTTCTCCAAAGCTTTTGATAGAGTCAACCATAGACTGCTCTGCGGCAAACTCGCCTCCTATGGTGTTCATGGCAGTTTATACCGCTGGATGACTTCCTATCTCAGTAACAGAAATCAATTGGTCGCTCTGAAAGGTTATCTTTCATCCCCAATGCCAGTAACATCAGGCGTGCCACAAGGGTCCCATTTGGGACCACTTTTATTTGTCATTTTCATTGATGATCTCGTAAAGAGATTATTATGTGAGTGTCTGTTGTACGCCGACGATTTAAAAATATTTAAAACAATATCTTCTACTACTGATTGCAATCTCTTACAACAAGACTTAAATACAATTTCTGAGTGGTGCAACACAAATCTTATGTACCTCAATATTAATAAATGCTATATTATAACGTTCACCAACAAATTTCATAAGATTGTACATGATTATGCTATTGACGGCCGGGTTCTTACACGAACTAGTGTTGCTAAAGATTTAGGCATCCTCTTTGATGATAAGCTTACATTTCGGAAACACTATGAACACATCTCAACCAAAGCCAATCAACTACTCGGATTCGTATTTAGATCGACTAAATGCTTTAAAAAATCTCGTTCGTTACTTTACCTGTTCTTTATTCTTGTCAGAAGTATTGTAGAATATGGCAGCCCCATTTGGTCTCCGCACTACAAAGTGCACATTGACGGAATAGAGAGGGTACAGAAAAAATGTTTAAGAATGTTATGCTACCGTCAACACATAGGCCGTACCAATCTCAATTATGACACTAGGCTGTCCAAATTCAAAGTACAAAGGCTGGAAACACGGCGGGAGTATTTCGATTTCGTTTACCTATATAAAATAATACACTCTAATATTGACACCCCTGAGTTACTCTCTCAAATAACTTTTAATATAAAGTATAGCGCGCGTAGATCTCAAAACACTAACCTTTTCGCCCTACAAACTTATAAAAATAACATTTCTTTTTATAATCCCCTAGTTAGAATGGCTCGTCAGTATAACGAACTGGTAAAAAATAATCCAGAACTCGACATCTTCACTCCTAAATTCTCTACTTATATTAAAACTTTAAAAGATATCCTCTATCCGTAAGATTATCCTAGCAGTTCAGGCTCAACCATGTCGTTGAGTCAGACTGTTTCAACCAGCTACATTTAAGACTAGTATTAAGTTTGAATGTTATTGTTATTCAAGTGTAATTTAGCTTCCCCTTTCAACTGGCATTAGACAAGCACAGCCTTCGCGCGGTCCACCGCTGATTTTAATAGCCTAAGTACATGATAATTTTATTATGAATTTTGTATAACTGACACGTCTAACTCATTTTGCTAATTACACATATTAATTGAGTTACAATCTAGATCAGATCTTATACCTATTCTTATGTTATACATTTGTAACAATTGTAATTTGTCCTGTGTAATAAACAAATAAATAAATAAATAAAATTTGCATTTCAAACCTTAGCAGTATTCGTTACCGCCTGCGGTAGAGAAATCCGTGTGGGTACTCAGTAATATTACTTTTCACACCAAAGCGAATTTTACTATCCTTGTGGGTAGAATATCGTGTGAGTTTTGCTCACGAAGGTATGAACTTTTCACTAGTTCGAGTAGGTATGCGGTATTCCGCTCTCTTCTTCATCTTCTCAACTCTTTGAGTGAAAATTGACCATTTCTCAAAGCCCATAGCTAAGCAAAGATCGGAGACAGATAATAAATGTGTAGCTAAAGTTGTAGACAATTTTACCAGCTTTCATTAAAGTAGTACAACAAAATGTTGTACGATGCACCGTTTTTGAGATGTAAGCAAAAAACTAAAAAATGGGAGCTTCTTTGTCCCTCCCTCTCTGGCTTACCTCGGAGGGGTAAGGACTTTTAGTATGTTTATCTCAACTAGTTCAAACAAAGTTCAGAAGTCAAACTTTCTGCTTTCGAATTTTCCATCTACATCCCCTTGTGAGCACTCATTGACAAAACTATACCTTTCGACGCTAACCGACTGAGGTTAACATACTTATTTTATTAAATTCTTTCTCTGCTGTTCTGAGAAACTTTAATATTATACCTATTAGTTTCTTAGAAACAGCTGCAACTAGTAAAGAGATTGTTTGTTTGAACGCGCTAATCTCTGAAACTACCAATCGGATTTGAAAAATTCTTTTGCGTATGATAGCCCAGTTCTCGAGGAAGGTTATGTAACATCACGCTTCTGGCGACGGAAGCAGAGCAGTAAGCAAAGACGCGGGTCAAACTGCGCCGAGGAAAGCTAGTTTATGATATTTTGCTAATTTTAGTTTTCAAAATATCATAAACTAGAGTACCGCCCTTGCTTCGCTTCGGTATCAAATGTTTCATTTGATCACACAGCAAACTTCTACGAAAAATACCATATCAATAGTGTCGTATTGGGATTCGGTCACCTAGGGCCACTTACTCCAACGACCACCGACTAAATTCATTGTTCGGCCATTTCCTATTAGGTGCTTTTCCTGGTAAGGCCATTCCTCGAATGACCTCTATGTGAATTCCTAATTGGGCCACCTCCTCTAATGACCACACTGTGTATTCCTAGTTTGGCTATTTCCTTGAATGACCACTATAGTGCAGTCGAGATCAAAATATATTTACTCTTTGGGACCTTAACGTCTTTGACACAACGCCCAAAAGTATAAAGATATGTAACTTCGACTGTACCTTAATTCAAGGCTATACCTACTGTACGGGTAAGTCGGGTTTACACCCTACCAAGCCACCTCTACTAGGGTATACAGGCATTTCTATAGGATGTCTCTACCCTTGTGATCATCAATCCCGAAATTACTCATGTTACATGTAATTAATGTTATTTGTTTTAATATTTTTTTTTTTAAATCAAATCATTTAATCAGTTTAAATAAAAGTACAATTTTTAGTGGCCTTATATTAATACAAAACAGGTATAATAATGTTAGGATCTATTCATCTTAACCTTAGTAAGTGTTTGAGTGGATTCGGTCACCTAGGGCCACATTCCTTAAACGGCCTTTTCCCTTTGATGGCCTATTCTCCTAACGGCCACTTCGCTAAAAGGGCCACGATCACATTTCCCCTAACGGCTCAATCCCCAAATGACCACGTTCCTAGAGGCGACTTCTTTGTACGACCACTTCCTCAAATGGCCACATTTCTCTTTACGGGTAAATCCCTGAAGGGCCAACTTCCTTGTCTTGATGTCAATTAATATCCAATCGATAGGCCGTTCGGTGACCTAATCCTCCAAAATAATAAGTTCAACGTTTTGGCAATGTTTTTGTATGTTGTTATTTTTGTAATACATATTAATTCTAACGTCATACTTTTATTAATTATTTTCCTATGTTAAAAACCTAAACACCGCCCCCGATTTTACACCATGATATAATTATGTTCACTATCCTCGTATTGCATCATTTAGATTTACAAAGGTGCATAAAATATTAAAATTCTAAAAATAATGTTAATCTTATTAAAATATAGCATATGTTACCCGCTGAATTTATAATTTTTTCTAAAGTTGAAATTTTTTTAAATCGGTATCGTAGCCTTTTGGTAACAAGTAAACCAACAAATAAAAAAACAAAACTTTTCTCTTTTTATAGTCAAAAATAAAAAGAGTTTTTATAATCGACCACGACTGAAGCCATATTTTTCTCATTAGTTTAGTAGCCATAGACTACGGAGCAATGACATTTGTCAAAGTCAACAAAAAATTGTTAACCTTCCTTTTTTTCTCGTTGAGTGAAAAACTTATGAATTGAGAATATATTTCATATATATTTATTAATTTTGCTATTAAATACGCAATTCTAGAAAACGATTAAGTGATTTATGTAAATGCTCGCTTATTAAATCTTAAGGTTTAGGATATTTTCGCTAGGTAGTGCGCGCCGGTGAAATTGTGATCATGGCGAATCCGTCATCAGGCGTTGGTAAGATTTTATTTTTTATATCGAAGCTTATATTTCATTACACATTATTATTGATTTTATTGCGATTTTGGACCATTTTTTTGTTTTGATATAATATCTATTCTCATTTGAACAGTGATGCCCCGAAACTTTCGTCTTCTGGAAGAACTTGAACAAGGCCAAAAGGGAGTGGGCGATGGAACAATATCTTGGGGTCTCGAAAGTGATGATGATATGACACTTACTCATTGGACTGGCATGATAATTGGCCCACCTAGAGTAAATATTATTATTTTTAAAAGTTTATTGGTATGTACTCTTTTAATATGTGCATGACAACAAATCTTATAATTCTTTTTCAGACTCCTTATGAAAATAGGATGTACTCTCTTAAAATTGAGTGTGGAACTAGATACCCAGATGAACCTCCAACTGCTCGTTTTATTTCTAGAATTAACATGAACTGTGTAAACAGTCAGACAGGACTTGTAAGTATATTGTATCACGGTAGATAATAAATGCAGAGGTGACCAGCAATTGAAATGTGGACATTAATAGTTGTCTTGATGCAGGTGGATAACAGGCAAGTTCCAATTCTTGCTAGATGGCAACGTGATTACACTATCAAGACAGTACTGCAGGAACTGAGACGCCTCATGACACTGAAGGAAAACATGAAGCTGTCACAGCCACCAGAGGGAAGCACTTTCTAATTACTCTTCAGATATATTTTGCCAATAGTCCCAATCTACTTAATTTGCACATAGATTCCACACCATATTTTGGTTATCATAATTTTCTACACAGACACAAATGATTAAACTTGTGATAATTTTGAACTTCATTATTGTAATGCTATGCTAGTGTGTACCTTAGATTTGTGTATTGCATTTATTGTGCTCTGAGTCAGTCTTTTGTGCTTAGTGCTGTATTACATTATTTTATAATAATAGTAGATTGGGTGAGTAAGTAAGTTTCTTTTTATAATAGCTCCTGAATTACCCAACTAGAAGGTAACACCCATTTATTTATCATACTACCTAAATTATTGTGGCCTTTAAAAAGTTAAACTTGCTTTTTGTATTATTAAGGCTAGTTTTTACTGATATCTTGATTTTGAAGTGGTTTTATGCCCATACTCTCAAGTAATTGTTTCCTTCTGAACATCTACATGATTCAGGAATATCCGCTATTTCAATGTTAATAATAGTTTTAAATGGGTATAATGTTTTTTTATTGAAATATGTATCTCACATCTGAAATGTAAGGATAACAAATTTTTATTTCTATGGAATTAGTGAGTGCTAATTTCATATGACAGAGAATGCTTAATTTTTTAATAGTTTAACTCGTTCAAGTGTAAAATATGTAGGTTTTTTTTTTTTAGAAACATAAGATAAAGTACTACTGGTTCATTTTGAAGCTTTGCATCAGGTTAAATATTTCTCTCAACACAACTAATGCATTTAATGCAACATGAAACTACAATCTACCATGTAGCTTGTCAATTTGGAAACTATACACATTGAATTAGTCCCCATGCATCTGCTGTGCATGATTATATTGTTATAAACCAATTGTTTCATAGCATTAAATATTTTTACCAATGTATAACTAGCAAAAATAAATAAATCAAATAACACTGTCATCAAATGATTTTTATTTAGTTTTACTTACCTGTAATTTTTTCATAAGTGATAGATGATCTCTCTTGTAAAATCTTGTTCTTATATCTATAGAATGGAGAAAGTTACTAGGTATGGAATATCGCTTGAGACTTTATTATAATATAGTATAAATGTATAGAAATATACTAGTTTTTATTTCATTCAAAAATACCAAGTGGTTAAGATTTTACAGACATTTGAGTTTGTCGTGAATATCCGGCGTTTCCTCGTGGCCAAACTATTTCGCCAAACTGATTCGGCTACGAGGAATTCTATTTCCTTGTGGCCAAACTCGAGGGATCGTAGAGTAGTCCTCTAGTAGCAAGTGCTTTTCGATCCCCTGGGGTATGGAAAAAGGGGATCCGTGGATCAATAGTACTAGGCTAGCAGAAGATTGTAGGAGGATTGTATGATCGAAACACTTTGAAATTTTTTTATAAAGTTTTATTTTGGTTTCTTCTTTCCTGATTTTGCAAAAATAGTACTAGGCTAACAGAAGGTTGTAGGAGGCTTGTATGATCGAAATACTTTTTTTATAAAGTATTATTTCGATTCTTTTCTTCCTGATTTCGTAGAAATAGTACTAGGATAGCACAAAGTTGTAGCAGGTTTTTATGATCGAAGTAGGTATTTTGTGTTTAATTACCGCTACTACCATATTAACTAATTAATACTATTTTTCAAAAAATTGTACTAGGCTAGCAGAAGTTTGTAAGAGGTTTGTGTCGTTTATTCTCAATTTAACCTTACAATGGTCGCGCACGTTCTATGAGATCGCAGCAAACTTATTTTGTTGATTTTTCTTAAACTAAAGCAATAGTCTGTTGCGCTTCCGTGATATCCTCAAAGGCGTGAAATAGCCCTATGAGTATGACATCATTGCCTATGACAGTCATCGCATACGCCTGTGCTGTATTATTGTTAGACCGCGCTCGACCGCTTGTGTACTGGATCAATCAATAGAATAAATTGAAAATTATAATAATATAATATGACAAATATAATAACATAAAATACTTTCCAAAATATTTTGTTATTTTTTATGTTACTTACTACCTACAAAAAAAAATATTTTATTAAAAACTATACCTTTAAGTATGTAAAATATTAATCTAATTAATATTATTCTAATTATATATTTATACAGAGTGTATACGACGGTATGACATTAAATGCAATTACGTATAGTATGTGACATTATAAAGCGAGACAAAAAAAAATCTACTAAATATCTTCAATAGTTTAGACACAGGACAAATTTTTTAATTTCTTTAATTCTAAATTAACACTATGTAAGTACGTCAAACGGTCACTGACTTAAGTCATAGTCCACGTCGAAGGATAAACGTTGCTGTTCATTACAGTTCAGTGAACTTGTCATAATAAAATGGTGTATTACTTCGTTACTATTAAAATATTATTTATTTTGTTAGAAAATTTCAAATTTTTGTTTTTCGTCAAATTACTTTTGTGATTAATTAGAAATCATTATATGGGCTAGTAACACCTGCCTTTTCATTTAATGTCAAACCGTCGTATACACTCTGTATATAGAAAAGACTTTTTATTTTGTATGTTTGTTTGCAAAGATTTAACTAAAAATCTACCTTACCTATTGGGAAAATTCTTTTACGGTAACTTAAGCTATGTTTTATATTATGCGTAACTTATTTTTTAGCAATTTTCAGAATTTCAATATTTATAAATTTGCAATACAGAAGACAGCAAATGTAAAATTTGCAGTATAGCAATAATATTTCGCAGACGTAGATAATATTGCAATCATAATTATTTTGTGTAGGCGTTTGTTGTGAGACCGAATGAAACTTTTGATACCGAAGCAAAACGAGGACTGTCGTCTAGTAATTAATAAAATATAAAAATGTTACAAATTAAATTGTTTATTAGGATAAAAAATGAATAAATAAAAGAACTTATTCAATTCTCATTTACACAAATTATTGCAGTTCCTAATTCCTAAATTGTGTCGTACAAAATTATTTCAAATATTGTTTTTTTTAACTAGACCCGTAAAGTTGCGGACTCACAGACCGCGCGCCCGACCCCGTGTTCAGCGCCAGGCTGCTACCACTGGAAGGTTAATCAAAAATCATACGTCTGTCTGACAACTCTTCTTTTTCATTTTGGAATAAAATGCTACCTGCCAGCTCGTATTTAATATCTCAATTAATTAAAGGTCAACTAGTAAGAGCATAACGCAAAAATAGGTTAGATACATATTTGAATATTTTCAGAAATAGTTCTAGGCTAGCAGAAGATTGTAGGAGCAGATTTTGGACATTGGACAATGGACATTTTTTATAAATATATATTTATTTTATAATGTGTAGTCTTTTATCCACTTACCGGTACTTTATTACTAAAAATTTTCAGCTCTACCTCCTGCCAGCCAAATTATTTTTTGAAAAATAGACAATTATCAAATATATAGGTTTGTGACACGGAGCCTTTGTATATGCTCCGTGGTTTGTGTAGTGTAAAGTTTTAGTTGTATGTAGCCAACACGGTACGCTCTAGTTGACTAGATTTCTTGTCTTAATTTGGAGAAATCAAAGAATATTTTTACAGAAGACCATACCTGACCTATATATTAATTTATTGAAGAATTATTATTTTTAACTATTTCTAACTTGTAATTATTATTAACTATTTCTAACTTGATGGAGTGGAACAAATTAAAAATACTAGTCTACGCAAGACGATCTTTAGTTTTACTAGGTACTGTTAAGTTATTTTTACGATGAATTGGAGGAGTGAAAGATTGCACAAACCTGAACAAAGCACTAATTTGGTTTAAAACTGAATAGTGCAATTATTCATAAAATATTGTGTACACATAAAATGAAAAATGATGAAACATACCAACAGTACTTTCTAGCAATTAATGCAATGCTTTTCATGGAAAAGTTGAAGACGCAGCCCTGATAAAATACGTGATTGATGAAATCAAAGACGCTGAATTCAATAAGGCTATTCTTTATGGTGTCTCTAAAGTTAAGGAATTTCGCAAGAAGTTGCGAGGTTTATAGTGGATTTAAGAAGTTTCATTACATTCACAGCCAAAGGTCATTTTGGTAGAGCAACTACGCAAAAACTAATAAACAGAATATTATGTTAAGTATTTACAAACAAAGATTAAGAATAAGAAGGTAATTTCGTAAAGATAAGAAAAAATGACGACGACATTATGAAGATTACCTAAGAAGAAAACATACAAGAGTAAACGAGAGAAGATGAGAACTACGAGAAAAAGCGAAGTAACCTAGAAGAAAAATACAAGAAGAAAATATTAAAAGCTAATCGATATTCAGTTTATATTTTATAAAATGGATTATTATTGTGTTTTCTGAAGTCTGTAAAAGTGTATTATTATATAATATAGCAATACATTTTGGATTTAATTCATTGATTTTATTTTATTTTATAACTGAATTAAGCAATATTAGGCAACCGATATTTTGTAATCGATACATAAGAATTATACACATTGATCATGAGTTGACTAATTTAATTTTAAGATACCTATCATAATTTCCCGTATGTTAATTGAGCTGATTTTTGAAGATATTTATTAGAAATAAACTGACGGACTCATAAACTGCATCAAAGTTTAGGATTACTTTGAAATGATTTCTTTTAATAAGTATGCAAACTTTTTAGATTAAATTATATAAATATGGAGCTCTTAATCTTAAAAAAAGCAAAATTTAAAAATAGTACTGCAGTAAAACAAATGAATATAGCCGGGAAAAGAAAATTTACTCGTAGTATCAGATTTGCGTGTTATTTAGTTTAAATTGATTCGCATTGATTTTTTATTCTTTTGTCAATTGAATTATTGTTACCAGCAGAATTGTTGGGTTAGTTTTTTAATTCATCGAAAGTTTTTGAACCATAATATGGATACTTCGTCCGAACAAGCGGCTCAAATTGTAGCACTGGTGCGGAGGGCAGGAGGAACGAACGATTGGTAGAAATTTAAATTTAAACCAGTCTACGGTTTCTATAATATACAGAAGGTTTGTGGAGACAGGTTCTTACAGAAGGAGACGTGGTACAGGCAAGACTCGAGCAACCACCGGTCGTGATGACCGATTTATTGTTACAACTTCCCGAAATCGAAATCGCTTCCTCACGTCAGTTAACATCAAAACAGAGCTTAATGAAGTGCGTGGAGTAAATGTGAGTGCACGAACAATAAGAAGAAGGTTAAAGGAAGCGGATATCACCCCTTTTAGACCAGCAAATGGTCCAAAGTTGTCTGTAGCTCACAGACAAGCTCGCTTAAGATTTGCGCATGATCACCTAAAATTGGACAGAAGAGCAATGGGCCTCCGTATTGTTCACGGACGAGTGTAGAACATGTTTATATGGTGCAGATGGTCGCAGAAGATTCTATCGTCGACGTGGGTCTATCGTCGACGTGGGGAGCGATATGCTCAAAGTTGCATTGAGGAGCGTGTTCCTTTTGGAGGCGGTTCGTGTATGGTCTGGGGTGGCATATCGATGAACGGGCGAACAGAACTTATGTTCATAGACATGGTCCGTCAAAACGGTAATAGAGGGGGTTTGACTGCCCATCGCTACATAACAGAGATCTTAGAAGATCACGTGGTGCCTTACATGGGATTCATAGGCGAAAATTTTACTTTAATGCAGGATATTGCCCGGCCGCACGCTGCTGCACCAGTTCGACAATATTGCGAAGAGGTTGGGATACGTACAATGAATTGGCCAGCACGCAGCCCGGATCTTAATCCCATTGAGCATGTTTGGGACAATTTAAAAAGAGCTGTATATGCGAGAAATCCTGTGCCCACGACAGTGGCAGCACTAAGAACAGCACTTTCAGAAGAATGGGACAATATTCCGCAAGATCTTTTAATAACCCTAATAAAATCTATGCGGAACCGACTAGAATCCGTAATAAGGGCACGTGGAGGTAATACACCTTATGAAAACATAAATAAACCCTTGCATAAAGTTTGTGTCTATTGTTAAAACCATTTTTTTTATTAAACCAATTTTCCTTAAATTTCTGTTTTTATTTCAAAAAAGTCTTAAGGTCCTTTCCAGTACACAAACTTAAACTTAAGGATTAGAACTTAAGGACGCTGTTTTAAAGTTCACGAACCAATCTAGAGGTTTCAATTTTAATCTGTATATAAAGTTTGCATACTTGGTTAAAATATTTATTTCAAAGTCGTCTATTACTTTGATGCGTTTATGAGTCCGTCCGCATACATTAGCTTTTTTTAAGCCATGTTACAGCTTATTACATTCTGGGTCCATTTCGTTCTCCTTTTATACCCCTATTCCTATAATCTTCTGCTAGCCTAGTACGTTTTAAAATAATAGTCAAATAGCTTAGTTTCTGTTTTGGAACAAATTTTTCAATCAGCTATAATTGACCTTTAATTTATTCTGTTATTATATGTTTGAACTGGCCGGTAGCATTTTATTAGCAGACGAAAAAGAAGAGTTGCCATAGGGATTTTTCATTGTATTGAGAATAAACGTCACAAACCTCCTACAATCTTTTGCTAGCCTAGTAAAAATAGTATTAATTAGTAATGTAGAAGCGGTAATTTAATCAATTATTCCGCTTTCGATCATACAAGCCACCACAACCTTATGCTAACAAACCTAGTACTGTTTCTAAAAAATATTTAAATAATAAATAGACTTTATAAAAAAAAATACAAAATATTTCGATCATACACACCTACTAAAACCTTCTGCTAGCGTAGTACTATTGATCCCCCGATCTCTCCTATTTCTATACCCTAGAGAATCGAAAAGCACATGCTAATAGGAGGAATACTCTGCGATTCTTCAGGGGATTCTTATCCACACGGTATTCAAATCGTTCCGTGGCTCTTTTAGTGTATATTAGTGATATATTTGCTACAGGTGAGGCAAAGGAGGTGGTATGTTTGGAACGCAGCAAATGGCGTTCAATAGTCTCTGCTTAACTCATTAATGGAAGGCAGACGTGGAGTTATTGTATGTATTTTGTTGATAACAGTCTCAAAAATCTGTCAAGGATAACTAGAGGATCCGACCGGAATAAAATATTTAAATATATTTATCTTTTGTTTCTGATCCCCTACACGGAGGATCAGAACTGAATAGAAAATAAAATTAAAATAACCTGATCCCCAGGCTCTCAGGTGATCAGACCGGAATAACTCGTACCAGTAATTAGAAAAAAAAACTTATTATAAAAATATTTTCTATTCTACAATCTACTTCTACAACCTTCTGCTAGCCTAGTACTATTTCTACGAATTCAGGAGGGAAAGAATCGAAATAATACTTTATAAAAAAAAGTATTTCGATCATACAAGCCTCCTACAATCTTCTGTTAGCCTAGTACTATTTCTGCAAAATCAGGAAGGAAGAAACTAAAATAAACTTTATAAAAAAATTACGAAGTGTTTCGATCATACAAACCTCCTACAATCTTCTGCTAGCCTAGTACTATTGATCCACGGATCCCCTTTTTCCATACCCCAGGGGATCGAAAAGCACTTGCTACTAGAGGACTACTCTACGATCCCTCGAGTTTGGCCACAAGGAAATAGAATTCCTCGTAGCCGAATCAGTTTGGCGAAATAGTTTGGCCACGAGGAAACGCCGCTCAATTCTTTCTTTATACCCTGTTTCACTGCGCTTGCGCTTAGGCATTGTCTTAAGATTGACGGCGAATTCTCCGTAGATGGAAAGGTCTGTAGTTAAAAGAGTTATAGGTTTATCGTCGTGTCGGTGAAACATTCTGAAGCTGGAAAGGTCTGTCGTCGAAAGTGACGTAGATGAAAGTTTCTGTCGGCGAAATGTCCGTAGGTGAAAGGTTCTGCTGGGGAAACGGAAATAAATGAATCATCCTGTCGACGAACAGTCCAATGACGAATCGGTCTTAGGAGAACGGTTGCGGAATCGGTATTTTGACTGCCTTCGTGGTGCAGTGGGAGCGCAAGCGACTGCCGTGCTGTGCGAGGTTGTGTGATACTGAAATAGGTATATGCCCTGAGTCTGGGTGTAATTTGTGTCCGTTCATTGTATGTTTGTAAAGTCTCCCGCGACGCAGGGATTGTTTCCTAGTGCGGATCTTTTAAAAAAAATCCCTGTCACCCCTTCAGATCAGTAGTACTACAACTGGTACCTATTACAAATAATACAACCTTGTGTCTAGTACTACCAAAGAAAGTAGGTAATAATGCTTAGAAAACACAACCAAATCGTTGCCGACTACGGAGTAGGGGATGAGTAAGGGAAAGGGAACAGGATCAAGACCGAGGGGGTATTTGGGCTGCCGGCGCGCGCTCTCACTCACCAAGCGAAACACATTGGCATGAAAACTAATATTCTTACGTCGATTTTCTATGATAACCGTTTGTACCACGGGTAATATTATAGTCATGATGTTCAATTGTACAACCGAATAATTGGATTGGTCACTAGTACTACTGGTAGTACTAAAGACGTCGTATCATTTGTACTAGGTACCAGTTGAACTACTCAGTACTGATCCGGAAGGGTGACAGATACACGAGTACTCAAAATATAATTTTAAAAGTAAGCTCGATATCTACCCAACCTACTCAGGGGAGATATCATAACAAGTCCAAAAATCCTGATGTTTCCCCTAGCGACGCCATCATAGGAGACACGAGACCGAAGCCGTATATTTAGTATCTCCATTGCACCCCTTCCGAAGAAAAACCTGTGAACGTTGTAGTATATTTAGTACCCCCTGGCTGGTACCGCCGCAACCGCTATGTTCCTGCATTTTAAATGTCATATCTTCTAAAATATCCATTTAAATTCCAAGCTAAAGGGCCATCAAATATTCCATACATATAATAAAATTGGAGTGTCTGTTTGTAATATTGAAATGGCTGGACCGATTTTGACGGGACTTTTATTGGCAGTTAGCTTATGTAATAAGGAGTAACTTAGTCTACGTTTATTTTAGTAGAAAAACTCCTTTATTTTAGAAAAAAAAAGGCATTTTGATCGACTGTTAGGCGGAACGAAGTTCGCCGGGTCAGCTAGTATTAAATATATTTAAGATTCTGTTGGTAGGTGGTGCAAAAAAAAACATGTTTGTATTGTCTAATGAAGTAATGACAAAAAACTGTGAATGTTGTATGTAATAAAGACATTCTGTAGTATATTTAGTATCAGCATTGCACCCGTGCGAAGCCGGGGCGAGTCGCTAGTTATGAATATCAGATTACGAACTTTTAGCAAAACGACAATGGGATTGCAGTTGCGTCGTGTTGAAGAATTTATAAAAATAGTAGACTGGGCCCCTTGAATGTCTGTAAACAACATATAGAGCTTTTTTTCTTTACACGGGTGCAATACAATCACAGTCGCTAGTAAAGTCGCAGAATAAACGGAATAAAGTAATGGAAACCTTCGCCTAGGTGCACATTACATAATTTTAAGAATCCTAATTGGATTTCCACTGCTGGACATAGGAGACGTATGTAGGTATAGCAGTGGATAACTCTCGATTGAAATAATGATAGTGATAAGTATTAAGTACTGTAGTTTAATCAGTTCATTTTTCAAGTTCGCTACTTAAAGTTTATCTTTAAAATTAGGTTTACTAAAATAGGATGGTGCAATAATCACTTTAAAAGTCTCAAGACGCGGTAGTTGTCGTTTCAAAGCTGTGCCCCTAGGTATTTCTAACTACTTCCGCTCTAGTCAGGTAACAAAAAAAAAGAACAGCAACAAGACGGCGTGTGTCGTGCTTTTACTCTAGTTTAAATAATCTAAAGATATTTCACGAGTGTTCGCAATAGGTTCCCAATAAATATGAATAATATTTTTTATTTTGTTTCTATATTTTAATAATATCTTCTAATAGTAATCTCGATCATTATTAAATTTAGTAACAGGCACCGACACAAAATATATCAGGAAAACAAGGTACGCACACACATCTGAATTTTACCATAATTAGGTAAGTATACAATTTTATATTTAAGTTGGCACCGAACAGCACAAGAATAGGTAATGCATAAACACACGATTTCTTTTAATCTTTGGTCTGGTATATATTTATTGCAAAGTTAGAGCACCAGTAGTGAAAGCATGATCCAACCTTTTTAGATATTTAACAAGTTTTTTTAACAATGTCAACTTAGTAAAAAATTGTATTCCGAGACATTGTTTAATCGTAATAACTAAAAGGTGCTTATTTATGTAATATTTGAGATAGACTATTTTATTTACAAAAATTTAAATATTATGTACATAGATTTTTAAATACACAACTTAACTTAGTTTAAAAAAAAATAAGCTTTCTAAAGATGCATACATCTACAAATTATTAAACATTTTTATTTTCAAATCTTTTACATATAGCTAACATTAAATTTACGAAATGCGTCGTTCTTACATTTTAAAAGTCACATACTTTCGACACACGAGTTTAGTAGCGTACCTACACTAGGGAGGTTAGTGCTAGCGCTTGAGCACTGGACACTTTACATTGCCAACAAACATCTTAACACGTTCTTCACGGATGCAATCAAACCTTCCATCAGAGGTGTCCTCGCTTGACGCTATCCGTGTAGACGGCCGATATAATTTTAATTATACTATGACCTTCACCATCCTTGGACTATCCCTCCAAGGTCACCTCTGGTGGAAGGCATAACTACCTCCGTTTTAGCTTGTGTCATCAATTCACAACAAGACTCCAACGTTTTGCACTGATTGAGCATCAGTGGCAGCTTAGTAGCTGAGTTATACTCTACTAAACATGATTATAACATTATAAACATTCAGTACAAACTTATATATAGGTATATTATTACACAGATATTTATAAATAAATTAAATAATTTGCATATACATACTACAAATATGTACCTAATTACCAGTCTGATACATTGGAGTCGATATCCAAGATGACAAAGAAATGCAAACAATAGGTATGGCATGTTTAAACAGAATATGACTACTTTTTACTTTTTCAAACTTTTAGGATCTGTTCTTAAAATATTCTGTAAAAACATCCTACATGAACTATTTCGGGCAAGTGCAAAATTAAATTGTTTTGGTCCCGAAATCACTCAAATAAAATTATTAAAATTGCATAATAACCCAAATGGGGAATTGTGTTGACTGATTTCGGGAATAAAAGACAATTTAATTTTACAGTTTCCCAAAATTGCCCGCGTGGGAATGGTTTTTGCAGCATATTTTAAGAATAGACCGTTTCCAAACAATAGATAACGTACCTACTTCTGAGTTTGAAATAGTTAAGTTATATTTTCATCGAGCATTTGCATTGAGCAAAGTTGGTGAACAATTCTCACGCCTTTTCTATGAGGCCTTTCCCTGCATTGGGGCAATATGATGCAACGGGCTAGGATGATGACGATGATGAGTGGAAAGTAATAACTAGTGTAACAAATAGAGGCCCACGTTGGGCGCTACTGTGACGAATAAGGCCGGTAAGGAACGTCACTATAACAATTAACGACGCTCAAATGGTTGATTTTAAAAGGCTTTGTCCTAACTGACTGACAGATAACGCACAGCCTAAACCGCTGGTCGTAGCGATTTGAAATGTTAGGGATGTGTTTGTCATACTCATAATATTTAGAGATTTCTTAAAATTCAGCCCCTAATTAAAAGGGATACAGA
This sequence comes from Parascotia fuliginaria, assembly GCA_963082885.1. Lineage (NCBI taxonomy): Eukaryota > Metazoa > Arthropoda > Insecta > Lepidoptera > Erebidae > Parascotia > Parascotia fuliginaria. The sequence continues at coordinate 11,116,889 of OY720182.1, forward strand.
CGATTGTATGAAACTTTTTCGTTTTTTAACTTAGTGTTTTGGAATTTGGATTTGGATTAAAAAAAAAATGCTCCCATAAATATTTTCGACAGGAGATTGTATTAAAAGACCTTTGCTTTTGAAGTAAGCGACTTGAAATTTAGGGGTGTTTATCTTAATGTCTAGCGGGTATCTACTAAGGGTTTTAAAAAAATATTCCCTAAGGGTGTGAAAAGGGATGAAAACGATCGTCTTTGTTTATTAATTTATACTATTAAATATTTGTTTTGGGATATAACTATCAAAGTAAAAAAAAACTCAATATTTTTACATTGGTGGCTTTAGAAGGGTGAAATTGGGAATGAAAAATTGTATGGCAATATCGTTGTTTTTGAAGTAATCGTTGTGCAAATTAGTATTTGGATACTTAAAAATGGCGTAATGGGTAGGTTTAGAGGGGTGAAATATTTAATAAACAGATCTTTACTTTTGAAGTTATAGCTAAGAATCGTGATATTTCATGCTTTAACCAAAATGAAAATGGTGTTTCAAATATTTTTGACAGGGCTATATTATAGAGATGAAAATTGTGGTAAAATATTTTTTTTAGATATTGTAGTGAAATTTTTCAGTTGGGCACTTTAGGTATATTTTTGGACGCCCCTCAGCTGTGTAGCCTATAAATGTCAATTGCGCGCATCTGTGTATCTAATTACCGCGAATCGCGAAAATTCAAATTTATTTTTATTTGTATTATATTTTTTTTTTATATTTATTTGTATATAATAGAGGATTGTATGAATGGGGAAATGAATTAAGATATGGTTTTTAACTTACAGCGTGAAATACAGACACATATACAGTCACACATAATGTACCCATCACGAACAGGTTCTGCATAATTGTTTCTTGCATGAACAATTTTATGTTGCTTAGATACTCTTGAGTAAGTAGGTACATTATCTTCACGAATTATTTTAGCTGCTCGGATAGAAAACAAATAATAACGTTTATTACAATGAAGTGCCTTGAACAGATTAGCTCTGCCCATAGCGTCTCTTAAATATGTAAATAACTTAAAATGTCTGTGAGCAAAACGATATTCACGCGAGCGACACCAAGGGCAAAAGGTATTGTTTTATAAAGAAGTCGAAGATGGATGCTTGACTAGGTATTCACATTCGTCTTTTCATTTCACATTTCAAAGTGTTCAAAATTGTAAAATAAATAATTATTTTTGACACGAGTTACCAACCAATTTGGTAAAAATTCTATTTCTAACCATATCTACCTTGATTCTAAATAAAATGTCTAAGGGATGACAATTCAAACTGAAAAAATGAGCACTATACTTCGTCAGACTTCACACAACTTCAAAATCATTGTCTTAAATTTTGAGCATGTACACATTGAACTTAATTGGAAAGTATTGAATAACCATTTAACAAAAAGTTCACACCTGACTCCTTTAACCCCACGACGCACGTGCCTCCCTTAGCTCTAAACAAATCACATTGTTGTTTTATCATTTACATGGCTGTGTCTAGATGGCGGTTAACAATTTTAGCACAAGGTACAATGACTTAATTCTTAGACTATTTGCCATAGCATGTCTTGCAACCACGACTAACGTAAGATTGAATTTTCAAACAAGATTTAATAAACTATATTGACCCCTTGATCACGTATTTTGTCCGAGAGAAAAACTTAATTAAGCTCTAGTGAGCAACGGGCGGCGCGGATGGCAAGTGGCGACACATGCGACGTGAATGGCTGTAATATACTAAAATACCATCGAGCATGCTGTGTGTGTGAACTACGAGCTATAAGTATAGTAGGTATATTGCCAACTACCTCGCAGCACGCGGTCGTCCCACCAAACAAACACACACACAAACTTTTAGTAGGATTTAATCCTATTAATATTATAAATGCGAAAGTGTGTGTGTGTTTGTTTGTTACCACTTAGCGCCTAAACGGCAGAACCATTTTCGACGAAAATTGGTATGCAGATAGATTCGATGCCGGAGACGGACATAGGCTACTTTTATCCCAAAAATTGCTCTGGTTTCCGAGGGATACAATAAAACATATTTTACACGCGGGCGAAGCCGTGGGGCGCAGCAAGTATTGTATATATTATATATACCTAATAGAATTGTTTTTATAAAACTAGTATAGATTTAAAAAAAAAACAAGCGTTAACATACATACCTACTCTTAATGAAATAGACAGCAAGAATTAAGAATCTATACGTAATTTATTAGAAAAATAAAATAATTTAACGTTACAAATAGTTTGAACAAATAGGAAATAATACCAGATTGGACGAATTTTATGTGTGCTAATATTTTGCCGCTCATTAAGCATTTTTAATATTTCGCGTTACAAGTATATACTAGTGGAGATAACTGCGTAACGGTACATAGGCGCTGCGCGCATTTACAAGCACGGCAAATGAGCTTATCTCATATTTTATATTTATTATTAATTATGCGTTCTATAAAATAACTCAAAAAAGTTATAAGATTATTGAAGATAAATTTCAATCACATATATATCGTCTATAAGATACTAGATAATATTAATTTTACAGCGAAACAATATTGCCTGGTTTTCAGTAAATATGGACGGCCCTCCGCAATGGAAAAGTAATAATTAAGTCCCACACAATATTTATATGTAAATAATATACTGTATAATACTATACAGTGTTAATTTTGTTTCTTTTCTTTATTCAAGACAAATAACAATAGTTATGATTGTGTGGTAATTGCTTTTATATATTAATATGTAAAGCATTTTATATACTCTATAATACTCTATATACGATTGTGTGGTTATATTGCTATGTTACTAATATACTGAAGGGTTCTACACACCAAAGCCTACCTACGGCCTGGGAGCCTAGTGCGAGTTATTTTTCACGAAATGTTTACCGCGTTTCGCTCTCTGATTGGTTAAGTCCTGCAGCAGGCCAATCAGAACACCGAATGTCATAAACGTGTCGATTGCGTTAACGGACAATAAACTCGCACTAGGCACTCCGATATAAAAAATAATCTAGATTTGCGTTGGTAAAGCCCTGTACAGTACACACGCGTACCTATTTGTACCATACAAATTGTCAATATCATTGATGTTTTGTACTTGCCGGGTACCGAAGCTATGCTAGATAAGATAAATTTTAATTTTAGCATGTAGTAATATAATATAAAGCTCACACAAAGTTAAAGGAAGTGATAGTTGTTTACGCAAATATATACAAAAATGTTTGTTTATAATAATGAGAAATCTTTTGAGTGTATTAGAATCATGAGGTTTCTATATTCATTAAAAAAATAATGTCTATTGTTATAGATTAATAATTGTTTCAGCAGGATTTTTTATGTTTCGTATATTCAAGCAATTGATTATAATTAGTAATATTCCATAAATAATTATAATAAAATTATGAATATAATTATGATAAGTGGGCAATATGCATTAACAGGGGATACAATTTTCTTCATTCGTACATAAATTAATAAAAGCTGACAATATTTATAGAGTCGCAATAACCTAATTCTTCTTATTTATTTTTAAAATGGCAAATCAAACTGAAAAACACATACCTAATACATTGCTGCGTGTAATAATGGTCATCACCACGTTACGTTAATGTAGTGATGACCATCATTTTAGGAAAGCAGGTTATACTGCATAGTGCCTATCAAATTAATGTCAACTGATTTCCGTAAACGGCTACAGGTCTTGATTTAATATACTTTTTTATGCCGAATGCTAAAGAGAAAAAAAGCGAAAATAAAACAAACCAAGATAAATAGATCCCAAAAGATCAAAAAGTTAGTTCCAAGTTATCGAGGCAAACCAGCTAAGGGTGAACACAAGGGCGAAGGCGCCAAATAACTGGCTGAAATAGCTGACTTCTACTCCAAAAAGGTTACCCCGCCAACAGATTTAAAGAAAGCAAAAACACCTACACCACCAAAAAACATTCCCATGTGGGCTGATTTTATTTTTGACATAGATGAGGCCATCCGAGAATTACACGTGAACCAGGAGATAAGCCTGGCTTCCTGACATTTATATGGCATATTAATGTACTTCAGTAATGTTTATTAGAGATAATTGGACATGTTTATTACACATAAGAGCCAAGTGTGGCAACACAAACTTAAGTTTTGAATAATTAGAGTTCTGCAAATCTATAATGCAGCACAAGTACAACATTCAACAAACTACTTATTTATTTGTGAAAGTAATTGGTGAGGCTAAAGGTAAGGTGGTATAGGTAAAACTGTGAAACTTGAAAACCACACACTTCCTAAAATTGTTAATATGTGTGATTATAACTCAGTTTTTTAAACCACTAATATAATATTGAGGATTATTCATTAAATATGTAACTTCTTAATGAGATTGGAGCAGGGATTGTATAACAAAAATCAATATACGATACTTAAGGCTGATTTACACTGACACATTAGCTGGGGCCAGCATCACTGGATTGAAAACGTTCACATTGATAGTGCTGATCCAGTGCCGAAATCCAGTAGTTCTGGCACCAGCTACTGTATCAATGTAAATCAGCCTTTATTCTGGCAATCATGCATATTGTCCATTATTACACAAAATTGCTAATTATTGTAATGAGTAATGAATCAAACTTAAAGAAGTGTTTGTAACCTCAAAACTCTGCCAACGAAACAAAAGTATTAATAGAAGATGAAGTATGTCAGTCAATACAATCTACAATGACACAAGTAAAAAGTTGTTCTCCCTCGACATATTCATGAACTTAATTTTTTACACTTAAACTGAATCATGTTAAAAACCCTGTTTACCTGTTAGGATTTTCTTTACAAAAATACGATAGGTAGAAACATTTCAAATACCAAATAGCATAAAATCGACAATGACTTCGTCCGTTAATGTCGCGTGGAAAATTTATCTCTGTTCTATCAGTAGCTCGGTGACGGAAAAAGAGGAGCCATATCGGCGTCGACGACGTGGCAATATTTGGATTCGGCATCAAGACACTCACAGTAAAAATGCTATAAATGAGGTATCCTCGGGGAGAGTTAGCTCCGGGACCGTCGCCGCAATAAATAATCTCCAAAGCTGTTACCCACAACGTCACTCTGACGAGGAGCGCGGCGACCGGCGGCGAAGCGGGCACGTCCGCGGCCCACCGTCGTACCGGGGCCCTGCGCCCCGCGCTAGCACAGCCCGTGCAGGCGCCGCGCGGAGGGGGGCGGGCGCGCCGCCGCCAGCAGTCGCAGCAGCGGCCGCCCGCACAGCGCCACCAGACCGCCGCCACCCCATCGGGGCCCCGCGCCCGCCTCTTCAACCTCCGCTATGCGGTTTAGCGAGCGCGACTCCCGCAAGCGACTCTCCTTCCTAGCGGCGCGACGACGTCGGCCCCCAGCGGCCCCGGCCGCGCCCCCCGCGCGCCCGTCCCCCGCCGCGCCGCCCGCGCCGCGCTCGGCGGGTGCGGCCGCAGGCGCTGCGGCCCGACTCGCACCGCGACTCCCACCGAGAGCCCCAGCGCCGCCGCCGCGTTCTTGACTGTCACTGGAATCGTCGTGTGAATCGCGACGCGCGCGTTCGGGCGGTCCGTCGGCGTGCTCGGCGGCACGTTTTTTCTTTTCAGAGTCATCGTCCGACAGATCTGAAGAGGAACAAGATCCGGCGCGTGCGCGACGACGACGACATTCCAGGCGCTGACGACGCGCCGGGGGCGGGGCCGGCGGAGGAGCTCCACGCGCCGTCGCCTCCGAGCACGCTTCATCGTCGAGATTTACCTGAAACCGAAAGAAATATGTTGATAGCCGTTCCGCAGCCGGAGCGTGGCCGAACTAGGGCCGCAGGCTCACCTTGGTGAGGTTGTCGGCCAGGTGGGCGGGGCGCTGCGCGGCGCGCGCGGCGAGGTGTAGGCGTCCCTCGGAGCGCGAGCCTCGGCGCGCGTCTACGTGGCGGGCATCGCCAGCGACGGCGCTCTCCTCATCGTCCTCCTCTTCGCGCACGATGCTGCACTTGCGCGACCTCTGCCAAAGTACAAGGGGAAGAGTGAGCGGCAGTGGTCGTCGGAGGCGGGGCGGGGGCGGGGGCGCGGCTCACCGGCGGCGCGTCCTGCGGCGTGCGCGGCGCGGCGGCGAGCGGCGGCGGCGCGAGCAGCGTGCGCGCGGCGGGCGCGTGTGCGTGCGCATGCGCGGGCGCCGACAGCGGCAGCGCCCCGCGCGCTACGCTCAGCGCCTCCGGTCGCCGCGCGGTTCGTGTCGTCTCCTGTCTGTAGGATCGACCGGTAACTGGTAAGATATTTATTATAGAGAATTACGCAATGGATAGCGCCATTCCTAAATTTCCTACTGTAGCTATAATATGAAAATTACGTCAATAGCTGAAAGGTAAAAAGTACAATTTTACCTTTTGGCCCTAAGTTTTCTTTCTGCTAAAAGATAGTAAGTAGCTGTAATGTGATTGTATTCGTTTTCCTCCAGGGACTCCAGAATCAGTTCTTTAGTTGCTATGGAACCGTGGACCATTCTCTGAATTATAGCTGTACGGTCATCCTCTGAGAGTTGTTCTTTTGCGACTAGAGGAGTGTCGAAGTCTTCTATTGTGACTCCTTCACCGGCTGTAACCCAAGGATCTGTTGCTATTTCCGAGAGCGTAGCGCGTTTTTCAGGTTCTCTTACCAACATTCTACCGATGAGCCTGCAACAGAAATTTTTCCTTTAAATTCCATTTTCATATCTTTTGACTGTTATTTGATTAAAGTGCTAACATCTTTTTACCTTTTACAAGAATTTGATATATGCTGTGGTATTGTATATTTACAATCCATTATCATGGTCAGTGTTTCACTATCATTAGCTTCTTGAAACGGAGCTTGGCCGCAAACAAGCATGTAGAGGATGACTCCGAGAGACCATACATCGACAGCGGGTGCATCATATGAATCACCAAGAAGAATTTCTGGCGCTGAGTAAGCTAAAGATCCACAAGAAGTCTCCAATTTCTGACCCGGACAAAATTTATTACTAAAGCCAAAATCTGTTAATTTTACTACGCCTAGTTTTTCGAAGAACACTACATTTTCAGGTTTTAAATCTCGATGCACAACATGTAACCTGTGAATAGAAGCACAACATGAATACCTATATTTACACACAAATAAACGCAAATCACGTTGCATACCATACATACCTATGGCAATATGAGATAGCACGGACAATTTGTCGGAAATAGTCCCGAGCAAGAGATTCCGATAAGCCGGACTCGTGTCGCATTATGTAATCGTACAAGTCGCCACCATCGCCTAATTCTAATATTAAATATAATTTAGTTTGTGTGTCTATTACTTCATACAGCCGCACGACATTAGGATGTTGTACCAATTTCATACAGCGGACCTGAAGAAACACAAGAATTCATGTATTTCTCTAATGCAGGTAGCAGGTATGCGGAAAACCACATGGCAACTGTGCTAAGATATTTACAAAAAAAAAGATAATTTTTATAGATTGGAGACAGGAAACTACTACTACTGTCAAGTCTAAGGTGACAAACAAGCATACGCCTCGCCTGATGGCAAACAGTTACCGTAGTTTATAGGCGCTTGCAACTCCAGACGGATCACTTATGCGTTGCCGACTCTGACCTTGTAACTCCTTTCTTAAAGAACTCCATGTTGTAGTCTTTTGGGAAAGCTCGACAGGGAGCTCATTCCACAATCTTGTCGTACGAGAGAGAAAGTTTTTCTGTAATCTCACTGTATGAGACCGAAGAGGTTCTAGTGTGAGGATAAACTCAAAGCGATGGCGGGAAGTTCGATGGTAAAAAGTGATCGTCAGCACAATCCTATACAATTCTTCAGAATTTAGGCCATTATAAAGGCCGTAAAATATACATAAGAAGGCAAAGTCTTTCTCCTTAAGCCTAGTGATTTAACACTATGCTGGATTGTCAACAATTCTCACAGCACGTCTTTAAACCGCGTCAAGCGGCCCAAGATAGTATCCAGGTGCTCCCCTGAATACCACCTAGGACCCCTTGACGCCAAGGATGGGTCAAAGGTTTGGATGATATAAGGCCCAAAGAGGGCAGCACACAACAAAGTATAGAGAATGATGACAAGAAGGAAAAATGTTTTATCATTTCCTTACTTCATTTATAACTTTTTGTCCATTGTGTAATAGGGCAAAGAAAATATATAAATGAAAACTAACTTACCTCTTGAAATAAATGTGATTTAGAGACATCATCTAGTTTACTTTTATCTATAACTTTGACAGCTACTTTTTCACCAGTGAAGACATGGCGGGCTAATTTCACTACAGCAAAATGTCCTGATCCCAGGGTGTCCAGTAGATCATATAAGCCTGCTATTTTGGTATCATATGGACCACCTGCAGCTCCCACAGATCCACCACCAGCGCCACAATTATTGTTCATATTTGTAGCCTACAAAATGAATATGAAAGGTATGATATTTTTGGTGTTTTACATCTCAGTAAGAGTCATGCCAAAGTAGTGTTCTAGTATAATAATGTGATTAACTGTATTACATTACTATTCGTTTCCGAAAGCTCAACAAAAAAAAAAGGGAAGGCCTTACTGTCTATTCAATGTACAGGAGGATTTTACACAATACCTGTCTGCCAGATCTCTCAATAGCCACAGTTCATCAGCTTTGTTATCAATACACGATGAACAACTACTTTACTATATTTCAAAGCATTTAGATTGATAAGTGTCAAACACATATGTGGAGTTAGTGTCACTTATATGGTACTATGTAGATTAGAGAGAAAGCAGAGCTTTTATTATTTCTACTAAACTAAATGTCCTTACTTGTGTCTGCCTGATTGATTAAAATTGCAGTTGGTTTGTAATAAACCACAGCAATTTTTTTTTATTTTGTAAATTATTAGACTTGCCTCTACTGTACAATAATTGCCTACCCTTACTACTGAATTATAAGTTTGAGGATTTATTTACTAACTTTGATGATGAGCTGATATCAACAATCCATGTGATGGTAATTAGTTAGGTACCATAATCTATCTATAGACATCACTGTGTTTTCACATTATCGCTGTACAAGAGTATCAAAAGTCCGCACTACCACATGGTCTGAAGACCAAGGTCTTTGACCAGTGTGTTGACAGTGATGACATAAAGAGCAGAGACATGGTAGCTAACAATGGGTCTTATCAGAAGGTTCGAAGTCGCTCAGAGGGCGATGGAGCTGGCCATGTTAGGCGTATCCCTGTGCCATCGTTTAAGAAACGAACAAATCGGCAGGTGAATCAAAATAACCGATGTGGCCTGTAGAGTTGCTTCTTTAAAGTGGCAATGGGCAGGACACATAGCTTACAGAACTGATGGCCCTTAGGCAGAGGTTCTATAGTGGCGACTACGAACCGGAAGACGCAGCGTGGGCAGATTCCTCACAAGGTAGACAGACGACCTTATAAGGGTGCAGGGCAACTGATGGATGAGGGCGGCGACCGTATGGCCCAGGTGGCGAAAAGTAGGGGAGGACTATGTCCAGCAGTGGATGTCTTTTGGCTGATATGATGATGATCAAAAATACAACCAAGTCAGGAAAGGAAGCCAAGGAAATGAGGGAGTTAAAGTAAAAAAAATTACCATACATGCATTAAATTACAGTAAAAATAAAGGCAACATACACATACATAGTATTTACAATGTATATGCCCTGGCTACAGCAGTATTGGGAGCTATATTTTAAAAATGTCTAGCAAGCTAACAAAAATAACAGAACTGTTTTTTAGCAAAGACTTTTCTTTTTCCCCTATTTATTAATAAAAACTTCTGTTAGTCACATAAAATATAATGTATCTTTATTTATGGACCAGAGGTTTAATTATTTCAAAGATTAACATATTGACTGCCTGTGTGGATCAATGCCATTAATTGATATTCCAGAGTAAGTATTTGTACTTAGAATAGCAACAGGTTTCCTACATAAGAGACAAAGATGTAAAGCTATGTTATGTTATTAAGTAACAAAATGTAAGAGCCATGAACAAGTATAAATCCTTATTGTCTTAATTTTAATGTATTGATATTTTTGCAAATTAAGTGGAAATTAAGTTCATTATTACTATTAATTAAACTGTATGTACCTAAATAGAAGCTGTCTTTTATTATGTGACCACCGTTGTAACAAACAAATTTTAAAATGGATTTATACATTTGAAACAAAGTTGTATAGGTACCTACTTTATTGAGCAAAATAGCAAAACACATAACAAAACTTACAAGAAAAACTGACTATTTTAATCAATTCAATAAATTAAAAAAAGTTAAGTAAGTATACTAGACTGGAAAATGATATATTTCTTCTAATTGCATCAAAATTACAATATTCCTAAATCTATTGAATAAAAATCGATTTATGACTCACAAAACTAGACAAATGAGAATAGATTCTAAACAATAATCATGTTTTGTTTATTTTAAGCCCTAGTCCTAATGACGAGTATTAACTGAAATATTACAGTTGTATTGGTATCTTAATTTATGTCATTATCAATACACATTCTATACAGGTTATTTTTATCTTGAATTACATTTGATATTCTACCTACAATTTCAAAGTTTTTACCAGCAACAAATAAGTGAGAGCCCTAGTACACCACAAGTTAAATCTTACTTTGGATACCAGTGGTCTACTAATTATTGTATAAAACTATTTTTTTAAATTCATGTGCTATACATCTATATAAGTATCTTTCTGAGAAAAATAAATAAATAATTATAAATTATATATTATAATAAAAAATAGAGAGATATGAAAAATATAACTGAGAGTAAAATATTGGGCAGCACTTACCCAAAGGGTGGCTGGTAGTTTAAAACGCATATTACGCATTAAACGATATCTGCGAAACTATCGTGCCCATCATTACAGAAACAACAATTAATAAAATAGTAATCAGACTAGATCGTAAGTACCTACCTATAAACTTGCTTCGTTAAAATTGGTACTATTTTCATGACCTACATTATGAATCGGAACGAACATAGCGACGTCCGCGTTAGGAAATTATTTACGGCACTACAACAAAACATTACATAAACAGAATTTTAACTAAACCGAACAGAACTCACCATTAAAAATTTTGTTTCGCGAGGAAACCTAACACTCGACAAAAATGCAATCAACTGGTTTTGTTTATCATAATAGATATGAAGTCAATGCGAGATTAACTTGTTCTTAAATATCTTAGAAAGCGATAAATATCTCACAATACTGCATAATTCCGTTAAAAATTTTTAATAAAATATAACAAATTGATCCACAAGAATCACAACTTCGCCATTTCACAAGAATCTGTTCGGTTCGGAAACCTTGGATGATGAATGTAGCGTAAATCAATCATGTGCACAGATAATCAGTTGCTAAGCATGCATGTAATATAAGAATAGGTTACTTTAGTTATTTGAGAAACTCCCACGAGGGGGTTCTCGCCTGTCTATGGCGTCGGGGCTTAGCAAGCAACAGTGAAACGTTCCTCCACGGCGAACCAAGAGGAACCTAGTCGGGCACTCGGGATTTCTCCGTAAGTCCTTCTGAACAGCAGTGGGCATAGCGGAGAGTCCGTGGGGTGGGTGGGCTGTGTCGGAGCCTGACTTATTTCAGTCCTCCTGACACTGCGCTGCCAACTCGTAAGCCTGACTTTCCTAGAAGAGTCGGGCACGAGGGCCGCTACCTCTAGGGGTGAAGCTGTAAGCAAAATAACCTCTATAAAAAATTATGAGGAGGGAAGGGTCTGGCTTGCTGCTACACCCTTTAACTCGTAAATCCGACTCATGTCGGGAACGAGGGCCGCCATCTTTTAGGGGGTGGGCGAGGAAGAAATCTTCTATAAAAATGAAGAAAGAGGGCACCCGGCGTGCTTTTGCTGGCTTGCCGCTGCATTCTGGCCTGTGGGCACTGATTGGACAGTCGTCACTCGACTATAGAGGCATGAAACGGTAGCGAGTACATGTTCACATGAGCCTCTCGTGAGGAGAGGTGCAAAGCTCCAAATCGGATGAGGTCTTTTAGGATGTGGCGGACCGCGGCCCGTCTGGGTTGCAAATGAATGCAAGTAAGATTGCGACCACACAATGATGCTATTAAATTAAAACTCGAAGGTTTAAATTTTAAGTAATTTCTTTATGCAGTAAGATATCTGGTTGGTAATTTGTAAGTTGTCTTAAATCACTACTACGGGTAAAGTTAACGTGGTTCTATAATCTAGGTAAATAACTGCTCAAGTGTTCAGACGATTTCATAGGTAATCAAATTTAAAACAATTTCAAAAGCTGCAATAGCTGGTGTAGTTTACTATGGACTTTCAAAATATAGTCTAATTTATATCCAAGTTTGCCTAAAAATTACTTATGTCGTTTAAGACAGTTGAGTAGTGAAGTAGTTAGTGTTCACCACTATCTATCAATAATATATTTTACAGAGACGAGTGTAAAGAATCATCATCATTATCATTTTAGCCAAAAGACGTCCACTGCTGGACATAGGCCTCCCGCAATTTTCGCCTCCGTGGCCGGTCGTTTGCCGCCCTTATCCATTGGTTGCCCGCCACCCTTATAAGGTCGTCGGTCCACCTTGTGAGGGGTCTGCCCGTGCTGCGTTCAGTCGGTCGTTCTCAAACAATCGCGCAAAGAGACGCCTAATATAGCCCGCTCCATTGCCCTCTGAGCGACTTTGAGCCTTCTGATAAGGTCCATAGTTGGCGACCACGTCTCTGCTCCGTATGTCATCACTGGCAACACGAATTGGTCAAAGACCTTGGTCTTGAGACACTGCGGTGGTACGGATGAGAAGATGTGTTGTAGCTTCCCGGACGCTGCCCAGCCGAGTTGGATTCGACGAGTAACCTTTTTCTTGAAATCGGACTTACCTAATTGGACTGTTTGTTCCAGGTATATATTCCTACTGGTCAACTAATTCGAGCATCGAGCCGCCGACATTGTTCATGACTTTAGTCTTGCCCATGTTCATTTATAGGCCCACTTATCGAGAGACTCTACTGAGGTCATCGAGCATTGCACTAAGGCTCTACTCGGTCACAGCCATGACCACAATATCGTACGCGAATGAAAGGTGTGTGATGTACTCGCCGTTTATGTTTATGTCAAGTCCATTCCAGGTCAGAAGCTTGAACACGTCCTCCAGTGTAGCGGTGAACAGTTTCGGTGATATAACATCTCCCTGTCGTACTCCTCGTTGCAACTGGATAAGTTTTGAGCTCTGACCATTAATTCATACTGACATGGTGGCGTTTTCATACAAACACTTCAGCATTTCGATATATCAATAATCAAAATGGCACCGTTGGAGAGACTGCTGCCGGCCCAGGTTTTGATCGAATCAAAGGCTTTTTCATAGTCCACAAACGCTAAGCATAGGGGCCGGTTACTGTGTAGACTTGTGTATAACTTGCCGCAGCGTGTGTATGTGGTCTATGGTACTAAAAACATTTCGGGAACTGGCTTGTTCGGGAGGCTGGAAGTCGTCGAACTTGTTTGCGAAACGATTAGTCATGACTTTCAAGAACAGCTTGTAGACGTGACTCAGAAGTGTGATAGGTATGTAACTCTTCAGAAGAGTTTTATCGCCTTTTATAAAGAACAGCTTCACCACACCCCTGTGCCATGCCTGTGGCGTTTAACCCTCGAGGAGGACGGCACTAAAGAGCCTCTGAAGGGCCTTCAGGACAGGATTTCCGCCTGCCTTCAGTAGGTCGGCTGTGATTTCATCCTCACCGCACTGCCGGCGCGGCGCCTAGTTGTTCTTGAGCTGTCTGAGGGCCATATAAGGTCTTCGGTGTAATGTCGATTTAACCTAGCTCTTGGATGTGATGCTAGAGAGCTAACAGCTGCATGTTGTGTCGTGTATAACTTTTCGTAGAACCTCTCGACCTCATCTAAAACTTAGACGAGATGAGCCTGCCGTCTCCATACTACAGCTTGACAAGTCGGCTCTGCCGACAGACCGATCTTGTGCGAACACTTTCAAGCCTTTGTTGCGCTCTATAGCCTCGTTTGGTCAGTTGAATTGGCGAAAGACTTGGAGATCTATCTGTTGAGCCGCCGATAGTCGCTAGCTTCCTCTGGGGACCGCAATATCATCCTACGCTTTGCGCTCATAAGTTTGAGGGTCTGGTCGGTGATCTTTCTCTGTTCTTTACTGGGGTGGGCTTTAAAGATGTTAGACCCTACTGAACGGACAGTTTCCACGAACCGTTGCTGTATTCGTCCACGTTTACGCAATCGCCAAGGCTTTCAAAACAGAAGTTCGAGTTGGAAGCTCTCGGAGCTTTGCATCTGATTTGGTGCAGGTTGGAGCGCAGACTTCATCAGTCGAGACCGGTCCAGCTTAGGGTCGATATTTTATGTGCCCGTACCATCCTGTGATCGCTTCCGGTTTTCACCGCATTGATCACTGAGATATCATTAAATATTTGCCACCTGGTCGACACGATGAAGTCTCTGGTTTCTTGTGACACCATTAGGACTAATCCAGGTCCATTAGCGGCTATTGTGCTTCTTGAAGAAGGAGATCATCATAAAAAGGCCTTCCTTCTTCATGAAGTCAGCCAGCATTTGGCGCCGGGGATTTCTGGAGCCAAATCCAAACTGCCCCACTTTCAAATCGTTACCGCTTCGTCTACCCAGCTTCGCGTTAAAGTCCCCATGACAACAGTTTATTGGGTCCTAGAGGCATGTATAATTTTGGAAATGTCCTCGTACATAGCCTCGACCTCATCGTCGGGGTAAATCGAAGTGGGAGCATAAACCTGTATGACTTTTAACGAATACCGTTTGGTGATTCTGAGTATAAGATATACTACCCTCGTCGACACACTATCGATTTTCACCACATTGTTCACGAGGGACTTGTGGACGATAATTCCGACTCTACCTTGGGACAGTTGGTCGCCCTCCCGGCAATAGAGCAGGTTACCGGACATAAAGGTTATCGTGTCCTTCCCCTGTCTTTGGACTTTGACATTACCACTATGTCCCATCGTAGCCTGCTCAATTTTGCCTCCATTTCAACGATCTTCTCGTCATTCCGCAGTGTGCGCACGTTGTATGTTGCCAGAGCCAAAGGTCGTTGGTTTGGGTAGCCTGGCCACACCCGGGGATTCTTCGTACCCCCTACCCCGCCATGGCCATGGCCGCTAGTATAGCCAGATATAGCGGGATGACCGAGGACTGAAGGTCATTTCTTTTGGTGTAGTTCTATAGGAGGGATATTGCCATAATCGTCCTGTGTTAGGTTGATTTTCAACCACCCGTTTTTGTAACGGTTTAACCGCCATTATTCGGTAGACCTGTTGTACTGTTATTATTTTGTCTTTAGTCAGATTGTACGACACCCACGGACAGAGAGGGTTGAGACCATTCCGACCATTCTTCCCCGGCCACCACACGGGAATGGCCGGGCGGGATTTATAGAGATATAGAGTTCTTCAAAACTAAGCTTGTTCATAATTTAGGTGTGAGGGCTAGGGCTAGGGCGGAACGTGTCTTTTAAATATTATAGAAGTCACAGAATAATATAAGGATGTATATAGAAGTACACTTGCTCTGTGATCATGACTACTTATTATGTTTGTGATCATGACAAAACATATTGCATTGCTCTGTGCTCGTACTCAAAATTGTCAAAAACAGACTGACATCTGATCAAATTGACAAAGAGGAGATTGATTTCTCTTGCAATAGTGATGTGCCGAGTCGGCAATTTTCTATACTCGAATACTTAAGTCCTCATTATAAAGACTCGAATTGGAATTCGAGTCTCAGACTTGAGTACTAGGTCAGGTACTCGAGTATTCATTTGGATCCGAGAACGCCTAATGTTTCTCACTTCTAAAAAAAAAACAACCAAAAATAAAATAATTAGTCAAAGTCGTTGAAATACAAACCCGTTTTATTATTCAGTCATAGTAAGAAAGTCACAACTTAGGAACTTAATATTTAGATATAACTCACATCTACTACTCTGTAATTCAGTATAATCGTAATCAATTTTTTATGTTTTTGAGGTTACTTAATTATAATTATTACCTAACTCTAATGTTTTCTTTAAAAAATATTCAGTCAAACAAAATACAAACCTGTTTTAGTAATACCTATAAAATCAGTGTAAAGATATTTTAACATTAGATGTCCAACATGTCGAAACGTGTTTCTTTCAGTAGGGCAGGGCCCGAGAAGCAAAACCAAACTTCTCGAATCCCGTGCGCCGGAAAGGACGGCAGAATGGACTTTATGAGCAAAAACATAAAGTCGGGTTTTAAGTGTTCGGTTCAACACTCAAGTAGTACAAATACTCGAGATTTCAGTATTCGAATACATTGGTTTGAGAACTCGAGTGCATGAGTACTCCAAAGGTACTCTAGTCAGTATTCGAGTCTACCTGACTCGGCACATCACTATCTTGCAAATTAACTGGCAGTGTGGCCAACTTAGCCCTTTCGAGGCTAGATCTAGCCCTTTTTTTGCTTATTCAGCCCTTAAAATTATGATTTAGCCCCTAGCCCTATTTCTAGCCCCGAAACCATATAAGAAAACATTATTCTGGCACATGGCACAAATATTAAAAAACTCATGTGATACATCGAGAAAGAAATTTAAACATAGCAAAACATTAACTAAACGCACTTAAGCTAAGCGGGTAACACACAACGTCACGTCAATTCAGACTATCTGTCTCTTTTCCTCTTACGTGAATCATAGACACAGGCAGGTGGTAGCCGCTTGGGTTTATCAGGGAGTTCCCCGAAAATCCGACTACGTTTTTATCCTTGTCTTACATTAACAATTTTACAATATTGCTATTTCATTTCTTTTTCGTACCGAATTGCGGAGTTCATTTCATATTCGACTATATTAGTTAGAAAATCTGAAATTCAGTGATATTACGTGTGCAAATTGCAAAAATGGACTTTCCTTTAAAAAGGAAGACTAATTACGCTCAACGTTATAGAAAAGAATGGGAGAATGATCCTGCATATAAAAAATGGTTAAAACCAGTCAGTGGAAATGATTCTAAACCAATGTGTATTCATTGTAAAATTGAATTTACAGCAAAGTTATACGAAGTGAAGCGTCACTCTGAGTCGAAAAAACATATAGAAAAATTGGAACCATTTTTCTATACAAAAAGACCACGATTTCTATACAAAAAGAAGCGAAATCCAAGGGCAGTGTACATAACGCAGAAGCACTGCTTTCGCTCTACATTGCAGATCCTCCGATGAGGAGACTGACTTTTAAGGTGTATTTTTAATTAAATAAGTAGGTTTTTTAAATTTTTTAGTAAGTATTAAGTAAAAAATTTTTAAAAAATTACTCATTTAATTTTATTTTAAAAAAGAAAATCCCTATTTCTAATTTTTGGCCCAATCTAGCCCCCATCTGGCCCTTTTTTGAACTCCATTTAGCCCGAAAACCTGACACTGAGTTGGCAACACCGTTAACTGGAGAGTGGAGGGAGGGAGGAGGGGAGCTTTATTTCGGTGTTTTCTGGTTCTGGTGTTTTACCTAATTTCACTGCGTTTTTGTCTTTTTACTTTAGTTTCTTGATTATTGATTACTTCAAAGTATATTCTATGGTGATAGGGTGTTTTTCTGTTTTAGATGTACCTAATATATTAAATGATCAGTAAGTGGGACCAATGAATGCGACTAACTGATAAGCATAAAAAAAGAGAAAATATAGCTAACTTGAACACCACAGCGCAATCATGGTACTTGCGCATGATTTGAGTGAAGGGCAAAGAACGTGTGATATACAAATATCTGTAGATGTTACGTTTGATTCAATGCTACTCTCCGAAGCTACTTTATGTGGCTTGGAACAATCTGGTTTTCACAAGCCTTCGCCAATACAACTACATGGGATACCTTTGGGAAAATGTGGCTTTGGTAAGATAGTAACATATATTAACTCTTTCGTCATTCAGTTTCAGTTCTTTTCAAATGTAGGGTTTGTATTGTTTAAATATAGTTAGGTTAACATAAGTAAAACGTTGGCTATACTTGCTTTGTTTGTCTTGTTCAATTTGTGGTAAAATAGGTAATTGATGAAGAAATTATTCTGATGCCTTAAGAAATATATAATATCCATGGTCATATTTTAGCCTGAAGCATTGGACAGATCTCTTTGGTATCTTATATTATAAAATACAAAAACAACACACTATCTATACTAATAATTATTTTTAGAGATGTGTCGATTAGTTGGCGACTAGTTGGTACAGCCAACTATTCCGCCAATGTCGTAGTCGGCGACTAGTTGGAATTATACTCAGCTTCTATGGTTGATGCTAAAGTAGACTTGCTAAACGGCCATATTTTAAAACTGTACAATGTGCATGCATT
Organism: Parascotia fuliginaria; assembly: GCA_963082885.1. NCBI lineage: Eukaryota > Metazoa > Arthropoda > Insecta > Lepidoptera > Erebidae > Parascotia > Parascotia fuliginaria. Next base: position 11,135,310 of record OY720182.1, read on the forward strand.
GCTGAGGAAGGTAAAGCGTTTACTTGTACCATGGTTTACTGAGAGGGTCCAAATGGCTATGAGGCGCAGGGACCAGGCTTTTCCCAGATACAAAAGAGATCAATCTGACAAAGACTAGACACTTTTTAAATCTGCAAGAAATCGGCGCAACCAGATGATAGGTAACACCAAATTCTTAATAACATCAGTAGCTCTTCTCCTGCTGATATCTAGACATACCTTGGGACTTAAGGTATCAGCAAACAGCGTTGTCATAATTTGCGGATGAGCTTGGATGGTATCAATCGTCATTTCACTACTGCTACTCTGCTGGATCACCAAACTGAGTGTCAAATCGTTGATTACATAGCTGGTCTGCCTCACCCCATTATTGATCTCTTTCACTTCGCCTCAGTAGCATTGGAAGAGATCAAAAAATTTATCCTCTATCAAATCCAATGCTATGGGCTGTGATAATGTCAGGCGCTGCATGATCATAGCTGTCCTTGATCACCCCCTTTTTTCAATTGCCCATATCATTAATTATTCTCTATCCTCTAGAATTTTTCCATCCATGTGGTGTAAAGCCTACGTTGTCCCTCTGCCCAAAATCCAAAACCCATCACTACCCAATCATTTCTGTCCTATATCCATTCTTCCTTTTTTATTCAAAGTGCTTAAAGTTGTAGTTGAAATGGGAGAATTGCTTGTGGATGCAGGGTTCACAAGTAACTCTCCCATTTCAACTACTGTAATCACCTACTAAGTCATTTGCACTCAGGGTTTATCATCATAAGAGATATTCATTATCAAGTAGGAATAACATTGACTCTGGTGTTCCTCAAGGCAGAATATTCTCTATCTTTATTAATTTCATAACACCTAGTCTTTAGTGTGTGTATCACCTGTAGGCAAACAACTTGCAGATTTACTCTCAAGCAAGTGTTGATTGTGTTTCAACTGCGATCATTATGGTAAATAGTGACTTAGTGCATCAAGAATTGGTCTGACAGATTTGGTTTAATGGTAAACCCTTCCAAGTGCTAAGCAATCATCGTTGGCAGCAAATGCCTAATGGACAAACTTAATATGGATACTCTTTCACCAGTCACATTCAATGGGGATATCATAAATATGTCAGTAAACATTAAATATTTAGGACTGCATATTGACTCCAGCTTTAATTGGAGAACCCAAATCACGCAAGTTTGCCAGAAAGTAACCATTGTGCTCTCTATAAGCTTAACAACTTTCTCCCTTGGAAGACAATGCTTGTGCAGACTGATCTTTCCTAAAATCAACTGTGGTGATGTATGTTATTTTGACCTTTTGACCTGAATGCAGACTTTCTCAACAAACTTGATTGTCTTCTCAATAACTGCATTTGATTCATATTTTGTCTTTGCAAGTATGATCATGTGTCTACTTATCACTCTCAATAGTTATGTATAATGGTATATATTTATTTATTTACCTATCTTTCAACTCTGCATCACTCGATAGTTGACTGGTAGATAATGCCTTTGACATTAAGGCCGCCTTCATACATTAATGTAAGATGTGAAAAAGCTTTAAATAAATAAATAAAAATAAAATAACATTTCCTTACAGATAGTATTATTATTATTATCTTACAGATCTTTTTCTTGAAGCAAAATCTGGGACAGGAAAAACAGCAGTGTTTACTATCATTGCACTGGAGAATTTAGATCTAGATAAGGGGTTGCAAGTAGTGATATTGGCACCAACAAGAGAGATTGCAGCACAGATTAGTGATGTTATGAAACAAATTGGCTCAAGTTATGTAGGTAAGTAACACATAAAGACAACACAAAATGCGCAACTACTGGTAGTAATGGAACAGTCTTGTAGCAACGAGTTTAAGGTCCATAAAATACGCACAAGACCTAGTACCTAGATTAGAAGATATTTACGAAGTACCTACTTGTAATAATTATTTTGGTGAAAGACACAGGTAATGCCTAGTCCCTAAATTATGAAACAAATTGCCTTCTGCCCTAAATACCAATGATATAACTAAAATAATGTTTACGCATAAAACATTATTGCAACATTTACCTAGAGAACTAATTATATAGCTAATATTTATTTCAATATGCCCATGAAAAAAGAAAATGTCTGGCTGCAGTATCATATCCCAGCAGAAAATGTTTTTGTGAAATAACTAAAAAACTATGTGCAACAAATTTAAAAATGACAATTACAGAAGTAAGTGCAAAGTAAGCTCTATGCAATCTCTGTTTATCTGTGTATAACACCAGTATTCAAATTGTTGAGAAGAGAAACGTAGTTTTGTATTTTTAAATGCTGGTAAATTTAATTTCAGGTTTAAATGTTGAAGTTGTAATGGGAGGACTTCCTTTAGAAGAAGATATAGCCAAACTGCAAAGAAATATTCACATTCTTGTAGGCAGTCCAGGAAGAATGCGACATTTAATCCAAAACAAACATGTACAAGTATCAGCTGTACGGCTGTTTGTACTTGATGAAGCTGATAAACTGATGGACAAGAGTTTTCAGGCAGATATTAACTACATATTTTCATCTTTGCCTAAGGAAAAACAAGTTATTATGAGCAGTGCTACATATCCACAAACATTGAATGATGTTATGCAAAACTATGTTCAAAGAGCTCAACGTATCTGCCCAGATAGTAACAGCATATTATTAGGAATAAAACAATTAGTTACAATTGTACCAAGCCATGTCAATATTGTGAGACAAACCAATTACAAATTTAAAGAACTACTTAAAATATTGTCCAAACAAGAGTTTAAACAGTGTTTGATATTCTGTAATTATCAAGGTAGAGTGGTTGAACTGTGCACAATGCTAATGAGAGAAAAATGGCCTGCTGAGCAACTACATAGTCAGTTAGAACAAAATGATCGTTTAGATGCATTGAAAATGTTGCAGAACTATAAATGTAGAATATTAGTGTCCACAGATCTAGCGGCAAGAGGTATAGATGCCTCAAATGTAGATCTTGTGATTAATTTTGAAGCCCCAACAACATGGCCAACTTATTTACACAGAATAGGAAGAGCTGGCAGATTTGGATCATATGGCATAGCTATCACTATTCTTAGTAAAGGAGGAATAAAGAAATTTAAAGAAATAATCAGAGGTATAAATGCTTCAATAAACTTACAATGTTTGTGGGCTGATCATGCATTTGAATCATGCAAATCAGATACATGTCATGAAACTTCAGGTGAACAAATAAAGGCAACAGGTACATTTGAAACATCAGATGTGTCAGAAACTTATGAAACTTCAGAATTTGATAAATCAAATGTGATGTTACAAATGTCAGATGATGATCAAGCTAAGGTAAATTGCAAGAATTTAGTAGAGTTAACAGAATTGAAAAAGGAGGAAACCAATACTAGTTTATTTGACTACCCTCATAAAGTTCAAGATCGCAAAGTAGAATCTCATGAGATATCAGAAGGATCAGATGATGATCAAGATCTGAACATTGGTGTGGAGTTAATAGACTTATCAAAATATAAAATGGAAAAACCTATAACCAGTTTATTAAATCCAGTTCAACAATTTAATGAACATAAAGTAGAATCTTTTAATGATCTGATGGCTTCTTTTGAATGCCATGATCCTAATAATAATCATGACAAAGATGTAATTCAAGATGTTAAGACTGATGACAATACTGTGTTAAATCAGATACCAGAGCTCACAATAGTAGATTCAAATGGCGATACAGACTTTGTAGTCAAACAAACTGGAGAAGACAAAATTAACTCAAGTGTTCATAAATTTACTTCACATAAGTATGTAGAAAAAGAAATTAGTAAAAACTCATTAGAAAATCATATTAAACACAATGACTTCGTTCAAAAAAAATTTATCACGGCGTTAATTGATAGAGGATCTGCTAATTTAAATACAAATTCTTCTCAAGCATTAAGAAACGCTGGGCTTCCAACATCTTTTGGCTCTACAAAATGTAGCAATCAAGTAAACAAATTAGGGCAATGTAAATTTAATAAAACTGTAAATGATAAGGATAAAGCAAATAATATTAAGCAAAAGTCTGCTAATAATAGAAATAAGTACAAACAACCTAGACATAAAATAAGAAGTCTCGAAGCAAATCATTGTGATGATGGCTTCAGCATTGAGTCATGCCTTCCACGCAACTCGGCAAAGTATAGGCTACCTCAGAATAAAGATAGCAGTAGAGTATCAGTATTGAATTGTTCTAGTGAAATTGATTATAATAATGAAGATGTGCAGTATCAAAACTATGCATGTTGGTATAAAAACCTAAAAACTCATATAAGGCAAGTTGAAATGGCTTTGTATAATGATGAGTTATTAAATAAATAATAGGGAAAATTAATTCATGGTTTTGTGTACATGAATCTCAATAAAGCAATAAATGTTTTAAGTTTTTCAAAATGTTTTATTTAAAATTCACAGTACCACATTTATTTTATTGAGGTATGTTTTGTTTTGCATAGATAAACATTTAAAGTAATTCGAATTTGTAAAAGTACTAAACATAATTGGTTATCTGTACAATAAGATCGGATTGGCACAACTTTTAAGCGAGATCACTGCAATGACAAATGTTTATGAATGTATTTAATTTTGGAGCCAGAAAATAAATAAGGTTATTAAAATTTAACAACCCACAAAATTTTTCGTAAATAACATTAAAATCAACGAGAATATTAATTTACACACGATGCTGACGAAAATACCTGGCACAGCTGTAGTGGACTCAGCACACGTTTGTTTAGAATCGTTACTGATCCGTATTGGCTTATTTTTATGTCTTGCTCTTAATTCTCATTTTTATATATTTGCAAGGCCAGCAAATATTAATTTATAAGTAGGCGAAGTAAAAAGAGTATTAAGTTATTACGACTTACGAGCCGTAAGTAGGTGCTTATTTAGATGCAAATTGTCCCTACTTCATGGTGCAGTCAATGCTGTGATCTCTCGTATATCTATTACATTATTATATTCACAGGTATATATAGCAGCATATACAATATAAAAAGAACTATTAAATAAGGTCAGTTATTCACATACGCTTATACATGAGAAAGCTATGGAAATAAAATTGGAGATTGCACACTAATATACGTGCAAAATGAGCTCATCATGTAGACTTTTTGATGTGGCATATTGTTACCTCTACGAATTCTACTCCGAGAATACAGCAAAGCAGATCGCATGCAACGTGCAGTAATGTCTCGGCATTTGAGAAACGATTTTCTTTCTTTTCTCTTTTACGGCATCATCATTGTGATACTTTATACCCAAAATATTAAAATTTAGATAAAGTACTCAACTAATTATATTTTTTCCGCGGGCTCATTTGTAAATTTTATACGCTTTTTGATAGTTCCGTGCCCAAAAGATTACACGTTCTTTAAAAAAGTTTTAGGTTCTAGTTAAAACGTATGATTGTGGACAAAAGCCCTAAACTATCGGTCATAAATACTGTACTTATTCAGCATGTATTGCTTTAATTACTTCGATATTTACTTAAATACTATTTGCTAAATAAAAAGACTAGCAATTCCAAACCTAGACAATTTTATACCTCATAATTAAAGAAGTATATAATAAACTCTTGATAGTTAACAAAAAAGGCAACAAACCATAAAAGATTACATTTAAATAAATAGTTAGATAAACCGCGCGGACGCAGCGCCAATCAAAAACCTAATAAAACCGCGTAGGTTATTGTTTCGTATTCACGTAAAATGAATTTAAGTGAACAAAACTTGAATTTAGAACAATGCAATTTGATTTGCCTTTTTTTTAACTTAATTACCGCGCGTATTCAGTACATCAATGAATACATTACAAATATCGCAACAGTAACAAAAAATACATAATACGACAACAAAACTACATCAAATTCATAATTATTATATCCTAGCATAGGTGTTCATAAATAAATTAAAGAGGAAGTTGACAATCTTGTTAAGGCTTAGAAGAGCATAAAGTACAGACGAAGTTCCGACCTTTGTAAAGAGTTGATATCACTTGATTGTAGCATCAACTCGGATAACAGAAGATATGATAATGAATAAAAGTAATACTAAGAATGTATGTGTATGGTCAGATTATTGCTCTTCATGCACTTTAACAGTTTAATCAGTTTTATATTACAAATCATCAAGCATGGTCTGCTTTTATGTTTATGTTACATGTATTCCTCTCTTGGCGATTCAATAAAATTAATGTTAATTTTAAGATATCAAATGAAGTGTATCAGTGAAGCAACAGCATATTAATATCACTTTACAATGTGGTAACTATTGCAAACTCCTTCTATTTGGACTATCTTAAATAGAGGTCCACTAGTAGGTTGATGAAAAACTCACTACCACTACCCACAGATATATAATATCTTGTTTTGAGATCGATGCAATCAGTTAATATTATAATATTAAATTGTTTGGGTTATTAAATATAGCGCGGTGAGTAGACGACATTCGCCAAATCGCGGGAACTCCTGGCTTGGCACAGCACAAAAACGGCGTAAGTGGAATTCACTTAGAGAAGCCTACACCCAGCAGTGGGTAGCTTAAGGCTCTAGCTAGCTGATGATGATGATGATGATGATAGGTTATCAAATAGTGCAAGAATAAATAAATTACTGGAATTTGAACAATGCATTTATGTCTGTCTTGCAGTGCATAGCAAAAACTGTGTGAACATTTAAACTTTCTTAATGTTTAAAAGACACGTCTTACGTACAATTAGCTGACACAAAGTACACTTTGACTCTGAAATACTCAAAATATAAAATGAACACAAAGCTTTGTCCTGTGTGGGAATAGGACTCACAATCTTGCACAGCAAATCAGTTAGCCTGCTAATGAATGCCGTAACTTACAGTTCAAATGTTCACCCAGTTTTAACAATCGGTTCTAGCTTAAATATGGTAATCTAAACAATTATAGTGAAGTTGTATGAGCAGAATATCATTTTGATCAAAACAAAACAGATTCAGTGTTTCCTTTGGTCATACACGTAAGGCCGCTAACGGCCGACATAATACGAGGTAATAATAAAAAGGGATTCTTTTGTTCTCTACTTTTATAACATTCTTAAAGACCATAATTAGTTAGAGAGTACACTTTATACAAGGACTTCAAAAATATAAATATTTGTTCACGCGACCAAAAACGTATGTAACCATGCGTACTGTCTCGTCCCGAAATCGTAATTGTATACAGTAATATTATTGATAATCCCTAAAAATTGTGGTGTTTTGGTTTCTATTCCAAAAATTTTAGGGCTTAATGACAACTTGATGAGGCTTAATCATTTTTCTCGTGTGTTTCTGCAAGGAAAATGTGAAAGTTAGGTCCTAGGTTTTGTATAGCAAAATCACCACTATGATAATTTTATGACTGGAAGTTGGTCAATAAATCTCACACAGTGTTTTAACAATAAAAGTATTATTATTAAAAGCCTATCATGTCCAGCTGCTCCGTCCAACTAGTTAGACTGTAGGTCATTACTAGGACTGTGGTCTAATTATGAAAATAATTAAACCATTGAACCTATAAATATATACCTATCCCTTTTTATATTCCTATAAATAATAATTGTCATTTATTTATTTAATTACTAACATTAGGCAATAAGATCATTGTTACTAACTCTATGGAAATAATTCCGAAATAAATAAATTTTAATTTTTTTATAATTTTTTTGAACTTTTTACTGCCTGACTATTGTTTTGAAGGAACACGCATAAAAGTTTTTGTTCTTTAAGAGGAAGAGACATGATGGGCCGTTTAGAATTTTTTTTGTGGACGGAACCTATAGTATCCACGCTGATTTTAGCATGAATGGGCCGGATCGTCCGGGGAAGTACTACCCTCTCATAGAAGATCGACTTAAGAGTAATAGTATCCGTACTACTGCGTTTCGTTCGGTGAGTGAGAGCGCCGGAGGCACAATTTTCCCTTTTCCCTCTTTCCTCTTTCCTCACCTCCCTCATTCCCTTTCCCTATCCCCATTTCCAGCCGCCATAGTGGAGGCCACCATACCAGCAGTTTAAGACGATGGCTTTTGGTATAGTGGCCGCCACTTCTGGATTCCACTGACTGCTTACCATCAGGCGGGGTGGAGTCACTTTGGTAGGTTATAATATTAAAAAAAAACCTTTCGCGGTTGCCCTGCAGTAAATGATAAATACATTTTGTTGGCAATTGTAGTTTTATTATTTCAATTGGACCACTGAAACTTAATTAGAACCGTGGTTCAATTATTTTTATAGTTGGACCACAGTCCTAGTAAAGGCCTACAGTTTTTAACTGGTTGGACGGAGCAGTTGGATATGTGCCCCGAAACGAATAAAAAACTTTTTTCAACCTATTCCATACCCCTTTTTTGGGTAAAGGTCTCCCCCATAGTGCTTCACAGCTCTGTATTGGATGTTAACATAAAACACTATGTGAGACTTATTGACCATCATCATTATTTTTTTTTATTTACCTGAAACCTCATCTTCATCAGCATCCAGTATATCAGCGCAGCACACTGAGTAACATATGAGAGACAGAAAACCCAGGGGCAAACCAAACACAAGTGCAGTTAGTACCGGGTTGCCACGCCACATGTTAGTCAATGTGGTTCTCGCCTCAAAGAATCCTCTGTATAAATGTACAGGCCAACTGTTGCCGCCGTAGGTCTAAAAAATTATCAGCTAACATAAGACAATTTTAAAAACAAGGAAATTAAGAAAACCTACTCAATTAAATTTGTTTCAGATAAAATTTATTTTAAGTTCTGTATATAGTTCTGATATTTATGTAAATCTAAAAAGGGGAAATTAGACTTAATAATGCAGTATAATTTTTAATCAGCAGTAGCGTGCACTCTCTAGAGGCATAAAGGCACTGCCTACCCTAATAAATTAGTCATAATTTTACCTACCTAGTAATATGCATAATATATTATATTAAAAAAGATAGATTACCATTATTTTATACCCAGGAATATGTATATTTTCACTCGTAATGATTTACTCTAGATTCAATTTAATCAACACAATATTACGTTACATCTATATCTACGATACTCTAGCGCCATGCGCATGCGCGGAATAATCAGAAAACCGAAATGCCTAATAATAAATATTAGTCGATTCCCCTTTAATGTTCTTTGGCTTAAAGTTATTAAAATATTATTTTCTACTTTTGATTTTAAGATTGTATTTGTAGGTATTGTTTAGAAGTCGGCAATATATAAAAAAATTAAGTTTTATTTTTTAAAGTTTACTTGTGATTTATTACCATTTTTTTACACTAGCATTGAAATACTAAATAAATATGTACTGAATCTTAATACCCGCCATTCAACATTTGCTTGGAAGAATGTTGCCAGATGTCAGATTTGTTTCAATATAATTGTAAACGATTTAAAATAGCGATACTTACGTCAAATCGATTTCGATTATTTGGGGTTTCATTTTGGAAATCATGGTTAATGATATAAAATCCTTTGGGTCCTCAGTGAGAAGATATCTCACATTTAACATAAAAAATATTTTTCTCTTAAAAAGACCTCAAGTGCCTAAGAGCAAGGTTATACAGTTAGTTCACTCGCGTCAGCGACGCAATGCAGTTTTATGTTTTCAATCATTCACAAAATGCTTTAAACTAGACTGATTGACAACAGGTCGGCAGATGATCACTTAACACTAAAAAGAGTCATTTCGCTCCCGTAACACTATTATAAGAGTCAATTCGCTCACTTACTACTAAAAACAGTTTATCACAACAACGCGATAGCGTTACATCGTTACGAAACTGTAGTAAATGCGGAGGAAAGTAATTCAACTTTACGCAAAACAAACAAGACGAAACGATTTTTTAAGAAAAAGCGTTGACATTGACAGTCTGTCTTTTTTATTTAACTTTTTTTTTATTTTCTCTTCTTTGATTTCTAGAATAAAACTTAAAAATTCAGAATCGATTTCATTTAAATCGCTATTTTAAATCGTTTACAATTATTTAATTGAAACAAATCTGACGTCTGGCAACATTCTTCCTAATAAATGTTAAGTGTCGGATATTATAATTTAGTTCAATATTAAGGAATTTCAATACTAGGGTAAAAAAATGGAAATAAATCACAAGTAAACATACAAAAAATAAAGCTTAATTTTTTAATTTATTGAATTTACGGTGATAGCCACACTAGGCACTGTCTGTGTGGTAGTTGTTTTGATCTCATTTGAACAGTTTTGTGAAAAACAATCAGTGTGCGCTCGGCGCCCGTCATAAGTGGACACTGTGTCGCTTGCTGGAAGCCGCTCGACTTGAAAATATCGACTTTAAAATTTAGATAAAATTATAGTATTTTAAAAATAATTTTACGGAAAATATGTTCGTGCAGATGTCTAGTCACTTTCGCGGTCCAGAAGGCAGATTTCGTGAACACGCAATGTGTTATGTGTACAGGCTAATTAACTAATGGTAACATACCGGTGCTATCTGACTATGTATTTGGTCCAAGAATATGGAGACAGCTTCGGGAGTCATTAACATTGGATCATCATCTGGAATGTGGTGGTGGCCAGTAGTAGAGTTTAGGACCAATAGATGAGGTACTGTTAGTTCTGACATGGCTATTGAATTAGCTAGCTCTGGTGTACCCATCCACCCAAACTGGAATCTAGCATGTAGGTCTCGTTTTCTGTTCCTTCAAACAGAAATATACAAAATTCATTAAAAATACATCATAGCTGTTATAACTAGGCAGCGGGTGGGCTGAGTATAGATGGAATAAATATAAAAGCAATGAATGTACGCCAATGTAGAAGTAATGAATGTAATGTTACATGTCAGGATGGGGTTCGATGTAAAATGCCAGTTAAAACGCGATAATGAGTTTATTCAAGACTCACACAATACACTAACAGTAACAAAATAAAGCTATGAACACTTATACTGCACTATAACGCTTCGTAGATCTCTCTTCGCAAACTTCCGTATCACTTAGATGTTCGCTCGAGATCGCTGTATTTACAACTGAATGAATTGCCATTATTGCCAATGTTCGAATCCTTTTTGTTGCAAAGTTGCCGACAATTCTCGATAGCAATACAATGAATGTAGGTACTTAGCTGCCACGCGTAGGTATGCTTACCGCCGATGATCTATTGTTATACGTGTAGATAGGTACTTGCGAACGTTCTAGCGTAGGGATTTGTCGTAACATTACATTAGTAAAGTACACGGCGCGCCGTCTCAACGTGACTTTTTTCACAACAACTGGTACATTTACCACCGCTGACGTCACTTCGTCGTCCCGCCTCACCTGCTGTCTGCCCACAGCTTTATTATTTAGATACACATAAAGACTTACTTGATTATGCTCTCAATCATGTCTTTAAAGTCCCTTTCAGTTTGAGTTATCTCATTCAACTTATTTTCAGAGACAACAGCAATCACTATATATTTTTCAACATCCATCAATTCATTTATATTAGCTCTAGATATTCTGGGAAAGAAGCCAAATCTTTCAGAGTTGATCCATTTGTCTAATGTTTCATTTAAAGCATTTTTGTCCTCAAGTATTGATGTTGTTACTGAAAGTGAAATTAATATTTAGTTTTATCAATAAGAATGTATTGATGCCAATTATTTAACAATTGTTCATACCTTCAAAGAAAAAGGCTTCATCCTCCTTATAGACAAACACTGCAGTTTCATTAGGCACCTTCAGATCAGCTTTTATTATTTCATGTGACATTGCAAAGAACCATGCATGTGGCTGATACTTCTCAGCATGTATAGTAAACATTTCCTGAAATAATAAGGATGTAATAATTTAACATTAATTGATTCAAATATGTTGTTTCAAGTTTTATAGAATTTTACAAATCTAAAAGTACTAAAGTTAGTAGTTAATGTATTACACAAAAAAACTAGTCATCTTTTATATTATATTATATTGAAATGCATTTAGTTTAAAGGTAGAATAGCATAATTCGCCTGAAGGCTGAATTAGAGGGACTCTCATTCATCATCATTGTCATATTATCAGCCGTAAGAAAGTCTACTGCTGAACATAGGCCTCCTCCAGTTTTCGTCACCTTGTCCGGTCGTGATCGTGACTCACCCTCCCATTGCTTGCCCGCCACCCCTTTAACTCTCTTTAGCTAAAGCTAATATCCGACCTATTCATGCTGAAACCAGCGTGGATCTACTACCGTAAATATATTGTAAAATGTAATTTAGCGCGGGTGAAACCGCACCGCGAAAAGCTAGTACCATTACCATACCATTACGATAAATAAATCTTTGAAACTATCAGTCAGATTTATTAATTTTTTTCAATCAAAAAATCAAAGCAATAATGAATGACGCGGTTAAAACCGCGCCACGAAAAGCTAGGTTTAATATAAACAGAGTAATCAATTAAAAATAAATTACCCATAGAGGTCCCTGTAGTTTTCCTACATATCCAAAGAAGACTGGGTGTGATTCCTTCAAATATCCAAGATTATCTCCTTGTGACAAGGGTTGGACTGCCGGCTGAGACATGCGCATTGCATAATTCACCATTTCTTCTTTCTGTCTCTCTCCATTATATTCATGCCGGAATGATCCTTTGATGCTGTTTGGCAAATGATTATTAGAGAATAGATCCATTATATTTTATAAGAGAATGCATATGTTATTTAAACACAATTAATGCTGCGGCAGGTTGTACATAAGTCCATAGAGTAAAACTGGCCCCTATGCTTAGTGTGGAATATGAGAAAGCCTTTGATTTGCACTAACGCAGTGTGGACGAGACCAAGACCAAGATCTTTGACCAGTGTGTGTTGCCAATGATGACATACAGAGCAGAGATGTGGTTGCTAACTGTGGGTCTTGTAAATCAAAGTCGCTAAGAAGGCAAGGGACTGTTAGATGTCTCCCTGCATAAACATTTAAGAAACGAAGAAATCCACAGGCGAACAAAGGTAACTGACATGGCAAGCAAAGTTGCTTCTGTGAAGTGGCAATGGGCAGGACACATAGCTCGCAGAACTGATGGTTGTTGAGGCAGAAAGGTTCTGGAGTGGAGTGGCGACCACAAACCGTGAGAGCAGCATAGGCAGACCCTTTAAGGTGGACCGATGGCCTTATAAGGGCGGCTGGCCACCGATGAATGAGGGGGTGAGAAGGCCTATGTCCAGCAGTGGATGTCTTTTGGCTGATATGATGATGATAAATACTATGTATTATTTTTTTATTCTTCTTTATTTAAACTCGAATACTAGGCTACCAACCCTCTGTGTCACAGAGAAATTTATTTATAGTTTACACAGGTTCCATGTATGCATGTGTATTCCACCAACTCTGTACTCTGCACATAATATATCACTAAGTCAATTTATTTCAGTTACAAAAATAATTCATGTATGATATTTTTATAGTAAGGAAAATATACTCACAACATTATAGTAGGATAAGCTCTAACTTTGAAATGGGATGCCACCAGTGGGAAACGGGTGCAGTCTACTTTGGCCACTTTTATAGGACTACTGTAGAGTACTTGCGCTACATGTGCCCAGATTGGCTCTATTCTGCGACAGTGAGCACACCATGGTGCATAGAACTTCACGAACCACATGCCATCATTGCTTATATCGATAAATTTGTCACTTAACTCTAGCACTCTTGAAGACGAGACAACACAAATAGCTGTAACAAGCATAAGATTAAATAATCGGCAGCGTTGTATGAATAAGCCGTCTATGATAATAGGACTAAAAATAAAGCTAGAAATCTTACCTGAAAACACAAGGAATTGTATCATTAAAAAATTCATTGTTAATGTAACAATTTAACTTAAGATATTTAAGATTATTTATTTATTATCATGTCATGACTATAAAACTAAAAACGCCAATCTTCAAAATCGATAAATTGTACATGCAAAGTTTGGAACATTTTCTGTCTGTTTGACATTGACAAGACATCAAAAAGTAAAACCAAAGAGTATAATATAGAGGGAAGTAAAACCGTAGACAGAGTACAAAGAGCTTAGAGCTCTAAGACAAAGAGTAAATTAAACTATACATTTAATAAAAAAATCAGTTCTTAGACGTCTTACCGATGATATGAAATGCCCTTAGAGCATTAATCCAACCGGAGAGGCCACTTACAGGCGTACCCCTCTGCCAAAGGTACCAGCCCACCGGTCATAGCCGATAGATAAAACTAGTTGACACGCGTTCCGCATCATACGTCACATAACAGTGCGTGCGTAATAACGTCTCAAAAAAAATGCCGAATTGCAATGTATTTTGGTGTTAAAGCGATCAGAAACATCAAATCTACAAAAGGATAACATTACATTCCATCTGTAAGTATTATTTTGCTCGAATATTATTGAATAATACATTAAATTAGCAATTTAACCAAATAAAATACTAATCAACAAGTGTTGCCAGATTTATCATCAATACTCTAATCTGGGGTAATATTTTAGGTTGAATTAACATAAAAACTAACCTTTCATTTTTTATATCTAGCCTTGTTGACATATCTAATAAGTTTCATTTTGGATGTACATTATTGTGTCACCGTTCCCATATTTATTTATTTTTATTTAAAACCAATGTTTTTTTTTACCAATTAATGCACAAAATAATATTAAATGAACAAGTAAAATGAGATTATAAATCCAAATATACAAGTTTAGTGCACTTTATTCCGAAAGATAATTGCTCATTTCTTACAAAAATAAGCGTATTTATATTTAAGAAACTGGTCACACTTTAACATAATTAGAGATGAGACAGTTTAATCACAAATATCGATATTGGTTTTCCAGTATTAAATTATTATTTTTTTTGTTTGTTTTAGATTTTCAAAAGAAGCAGCGCCTCGAGTCGCTTGGGTCCAATATTGTAGGAACCATATAAGTGGGTTCCTAAGCGTACAAGTATCTGACTAACAGCTTAAAAGACAAAGCCTTCTGTGCTGCCAGCACTGCTACCTCCTCCCTACCCCCCAAGCGGCGGAGAGCTCAGTTTTTAGCAAGTAAACTCGCTGTGCGCTACCTCCTCTTATTGCATTACCTAGGATTAGTTAAACTAGATTTATAAGGTTAATTTAAATTGCACAGTTTTTCAGTATTTTATTATACCTACTTAAATAAAGACTTTCTGAAATATGTTCTGTTGTTTTTTTGTTATCTGAACAGATAAAATATCTCTCTAATAAAAATCTACTCATACATTCTCATGTCAGTGTCTTGTTATTATGTAATCAGAACAAAATCCTCCAATTACAAGCTCTGCTTAGTTCGAACGAAATTTAATAGCAACAGACAATTAATTCAAAGTATTATTTGGTTTGAATATACATACATACTTAGGAATAATACACGTAAAATTGACACGTAATAATTAATTACAATCTTTAATCCACACTAGAACAAATTTCAACAGGTGGTGGTTATTGAACATACATCCTTGTGCGCAGTAGTAAAATAAATAAAAGAGTGGGTACCCATGTAGGCACGTAAGAAGTTATACTTCTTTGGCATAACAATCCAAAAATACCAAATAATAATACAACGCATACATACATAAATATTTGAATTGATATAAACGCCAATATATTTTTTATTTATTCACACAGATTATTTGTACTGATACGACACACAAAGATCCGCAACTAACTTCAGTGTGTAAAAGGTTCGCAACTAACTTCAGGGTGTTGCTTTTTTCTGTCGGTGTGCGCGCGCATCGTAAAAATTCACTCTCATCATTTTTCCCAATCGCGCCAAAAAAAGTATAACTTCAAAAAAAACTGGCTAAATGCCAGTAGGACTCGCGCGCCGAGGGTTCCGTACTATCAGGGATCGGAAGTATTGAATAAACATTAGTAAACATAGTAGGAGAGCCCGACCGCATAACCAGATTTGTTTGTCGAACAATGTTTAACAAATAAATTTAGCCCGACCGTATGACGGGACGGGCTTTTTTGATAAGAATTACAAAAAAGTGTGCTAGTTAGAAACACTGTTTTATTCTTCCTGTAATATTGACATAAACATGAATTAACAGAATTACTTCTAGTTAATTCATGTTTATGAACTATTTACTTTACTTTCATCTATTTCAAAGTGCTTAAATAAAAAAAAACCTTAAAATTATAATAGATTATTATTACCTAAAACTGTTCTATATAATATAAGATAATGCTCATTTTAATAAGCAAACATAATAATCATGAAAATAATTAAATCTTTCGCGTACTTATATGAAATCCTAAACATCGATACTAAATATCGACAGAGTCAAGCTCTAACTGTTTTACGCTAAGGAAGCGTAAACTGATAGATGTCCCTGTGTGTGAATGTGATTGTGTGTGTTTAGTTTAAGCTAGTGTGTAATAATTTTATTGTGTGCGTGTATAACGACGCGATTTAAAAATGCATTAGTAGTTAACATTGTAATTAGTGTGCGTTGCTCGCGTTACCCCGTCCCCCGCCGAAAGTGGCAGACTTTTGCGCAAGGGAAATAGAGCGCGTGTCCACTCCTGTTGGTTTAATGCTCTAAGCTAGTTGGCGATTATCAATCACAGGGTATGTACAATAAAGTAATAAAATTTATATCGTGCGTCGTGGATTAGTCACAAACAGACTCACAGAGTACATTTTATACTAAATAGTATAAAATGTACTCTGTGAGTCTGTGAGACTGACTTAATCGGTCTACTGCTACTCTACTTAATCTGTGGAACAGTCGATCAGTCGAGTTGAGTTGGTTGAGGGTCAAGCTTGAATTCGTTCGTTTCGTTTGCGTTTACAATCTAAATTGTACACATGTTTACGGAATCAACATAACAAATTTATTTCAAATTTTACTTATAACCACAAGAACTCGTAAGTTAAATGATGAAGTGCATTGTGATTTGATAACGTGATAGTGCAATTTTGGAGGTAAAATGCCCGCTTCCATTTGCGACCCAGTAACAAGCGCATTGCGTTTATCTTTAGCGCCAGATGAATCTCAAAGTTCTTCATTATTAGATAGTAGACTTTATTCATCTGCTAAAAGTGTGCTTCTATCCAAGATCGAATTTGAAGAATCGGGTGATTATCAAAGCAATGTTCTCGACGGACTGAAGTCTAAGTACGTGGTGATCCGACCTAAAAAACCAGTGCATGACAACAAACTACTTAAAAAGGAGTGTATTTCTGTGAACCATGCATCAGGTAACTATTATTCAATAGTTCAATAATGCCGATACTATATTACCGTGGGTTTGTTTGATATCTACATGCGCGGATCAATTTAGAGGTTATATTTTATGATCACCTTGTCAATAAACGTCACGAACATTGAAACAATACTAAATACTATCTCTGATTTTAATAGAGTTCATTTTTGTTAGACACTAGCTATTATTACAATTTAAAACATTTGCCGTTCGCAATATATTTCACAAGTTATGAATAAGCATGCATGCTACGTCCAAACAGTGTAGTTATATCTTTTTTCTTATCTTTACACTTCTTGGCAATAGAACTTTTATATTTTAGACGAACTTGATAGTCCATTCAATGAAAGCAGGTGTAGATTGGGAATTGGAAAATGTGCACAGAATGAAAGTTGTAGAGAATTTTATAGGCTTATATTCAATAGAGCAACACTATTATCTAGGATGCACAGTGAAAACTCAAAATTGGGAACCCTAAAGCCCTCCCCTCTCAGGCTCATCTTTTAGGGGAGGGGTCCCTCCCCTAAGAGCTGAGTAAGAGGACGTTTGAGGGAGCTTTTAGTATGTTCATTCCCTGATCACCCTAAACATTTTTCTAAAGGAATTGCTAAGTTAACACTATAAATTCTATGTTGACTGGAGTAGGATTTGCCATTAATTCCATAACAGTCAACTAGGTATAAAGCTGCTGATATTGTCTGGCAAGGCTTAAACTGTACGTAAACTGTATGTAAAATGAAAGTTTATAATAAAATTGGTCTGTATGTTAACAGAAAGTATAAAACTTTCCTTCTCTCATGCTGACAAAAATCTAATTTTATACACCTACCATACAGATTAATAAATTTTAGAAAACTAAAGTAAACTGAGAGCTTAATGGATGCTGAATAATCTTAATAAATGTTAATTTACTTCACATTATTTTATTAGTAAGTGTTGCTTGTCGCAACAGCTAATAGTTTGTTAAAGAGTACTAGTTAAACATTTAAATTGGCAACAGACACTGATAAATACTATATTGGTACTATGAGCTGATGTTAACACTGAGATTGAATTTTGTTCATTTATTTGATCATCACTATTAATGTTTTAGAGTATGTTTTTTATTATAATAAACACCGATGTATTATTTAGTACATAACTGATGGCTATCAATAAGTTACAAATAGCCTTATCACTTCATCATACTCAAGGCCAGATTAGTTATTTGAACTAAAAATTAATTATTATCTGGTATTTTACAGAAAATAAAAACGTGGAGGAAGGATTGCCTAAACCAAAGCGGGTGCTATTCCCTATTGAGAAGGTTCACTTGGGGTGGCAGAATGCATGGGCAGCTGGGGCTGGCATGCAGAATGTGGGAAACACATGCTACCTAAATTCTACACTACAAGCACTCTTTCATGTACCTGCTTTTGCTAACTGGCTGGTAATGGAAGTGACTCATGCTGAAAAGTGTAACCAGCAAGGTAAGGATTGATGCATTACAAATATTTATTTAATAAGGTTAATTAGGAAAAAGGTTTGAATTTTAAATTCTACTAATATTATAAATGCGAAAGTTTGTGTGTGTGAAATTGATGTATAGATAGAATTGGTGCCAGAGACAGACATAGTTTATTCTGAAAGCCGGCTATGTTTTATTCTGAAAGCCGGTCTGGTTCCAAAGACAAAACTCATTTTACGCGTGGGTAGCTAGTAGTAGTAGTAGTAGTAGTAGTAGTGGTAGCTAGTTAAAATATTGATCTGGTCTCATTTTTTCTGAATGACATAAGATTTTTTTTAGAATTATAATTAATTATATTAGGCATCAACAGACCGTGTAGTTGTTTTTCTCTTTATTGTTAGACTTTTCCTAATAGTAAAGCCTTTCTGCTTTAGTCTGTAGGATCAACTCCTAACTCAGAATTATTACAACAAATATTTGTGTTCAAACTGAGTTTATTTTATTTTGGCTAATTATAATCTTTGTAAAGACCAACAGATCTTGTTGTTCAAGTAAATAATATTGTTGTATGTCTTTGTATTACAGAAGCATGTGTGATATGTGGAATGCGTGCTACATTAATGGCAACCCAGAAGAGTGGTGGAGCACCCATCAAGCCCTGGCAGGTATACTCAAAGTTACGCCTCATATGCAGACATCTCACTCCTGGTAGGCAAGAGGATGCTCATGAATTCCTAAGGTAATTATCAAATGTTAATTTAAATGAGAAAATGTAATATGGTGGAATGTTTGCTGTAACTCTCAAACCAATATTTATCATGGGATTCACTTGCACGCAAAATACACTTAACAACATTTTATTCGATCATCCCTAGCTTTTCTATAAAATATATAAAATTCATGTTTGTATAAGTTTGTAATGTTGTTTGTATAAGGTAAATATTGTTATTGAAAACCTAATTAAAAAGCATATTGCAGTTGTTGATAAGTTGAAAGTTGAAACAGTTGCTCTGTGGAATTCTGAGAATTTACAAAAATAATTTAGTGAAATAATTGCTATGCTATTTCTTTTATTCTAGTGAGTGCTGTTTGGTTAATCATTTTATGTAAATTTGTTTCAGGTATCTTGTGGAGGCAATGGAGAAATGTTATTTAAATCGGTTTATAAACTCTGACAAATTGGACCAGTACAGCAAAGAGACAACACCTTTAAATCAAATTTTAGGTGGATACTTACGTTCTACTGTTCGTTGTCTTGCTTGCCATCATTTATCCACTACCTATCAGCATTTTCAGGTAGTTAAAATTACTTGATACATAATTATGAAAATAGTTTTGATTTCAATTATTGTATGACATTTGTTAACCATACAATTATTGTTTTACAGGATTTACTATTAGATATAAGAAAACATTCTACGTTGGATGAGGCACTGGATTCATTTTTCTCCCGTGAACGATTAGAAGATTTAGGTTACAAATGTGAGGCATGCAATAAAAAGGTATAATTTTATTATATACAAAGAGTTGATCTCATCACTTTGTGCAGTAAACATAATATTATGATAAATGCTAATGATAATAGACATTTCACTGATATAGTATTAAAAAAAGGAAAAGATCTTTTGCAGTATTACCTGATAATATTTGAATATTTCATACATAAAATTACTATGTCTATGTGTAGTTTTATTAAATGATGTCCTTTGCCTGTTTAAGGTCTCGGCCACAAAACAATTTTTCATTGAAAGACCACCTATGGTTCTCTGCATAGCATTAAAAAGGTTTTCATTGGCTGGTGGTAAATTGTCTAAGCATGTGCAATTTCGGAAGAAAATAAGTCTGAACAAGTATATGTACACAAAGAATAATCATCAACAGTTGGTAAGTGTTATTTAAATACTGTAATTACTAATTATAAAGATATCCTCCAGAGAATCGTCATTATTGTTTGTTCTGTGTCTGGGTTTAATTTATCAATAACTAACGACCCGCCCCGGCTTCGCTCGGGTGCTATGCTGATACTATATTTAGTATCAGCATTGCCCGTGCGAAGAAAAACAAATACTGCGAACGTTGTATTTACACATTCTGTAGTATATCTAATTTTACTACAGAATGCCGGGGCCCTGCCACTATATCCCTCCCTGCATTTTTATCTGTAATATCTTTGAAAATATTTATTTAAATTACATACTGCAAAGGGCGTTATTGATTTATATTAAATGCACAATGTATTTAAGGTACTTAATTTGATAAGGATTAATGCTGTATTGCTTAAAATCGCTTCGAAAATAAGCCATTATTTCTCATAAAAAGTAAAGGATAAAAATGGTTATTGTGGGTTATCCCTTAGAGATAGACATATACTATTGCGGACTTTTTTGTAGACCTTTTTAAGATGTACAATACTGTACTACATTATTTTGATCTATCTTGTAGGATTTAGCCAGCGTTGCAATGAAAAAAAAATTGTTTATTTACGACTGCACATTAAAAACATCTAAAATTATCAGTGTTTGCCTACTATATTATGCATGTTATATACATATAAACCTATAAACTTTATCTATTAAAAAAACCCGCATCAAAATCCATTGCGTAGTTTTAAAGATCTAAGCATACATAGGGACAGACAGCGGGAAGCGACTTTGTTTTATACTATGTAGTGATATGTATGTATTTACAAAAAAAATGTATATAAGTAGTATATCAGTTGTTTAGTACCCATAACACAAGCAAATATAATTGCTTACTTTGGGACTAGATGGCGCTGTGTGAATGTGGTAAATTATTATATTATTATTATTATTATTATTTGTCAAAGGAAGAACACTACAATTGTATGTAGCCAGTACTCATTTCCACTGTAAAAGTTTATACTGGCTACATTTTCATTGTTTGTACTTTGTACTTTCAATTTTATTTTGAACACACAATATGTTTGAGTGTGTATGTGTGTCTGGGAAAGCAGAGTTGGTAATAGTAATATATTATCTTCTATTTCAGTCTTATAAACTTGTGAGTTTAGTCACTCATCTGGGACCTTCACAGAATTGTGGCCATTACACAGCTATAGGACAGGCACCCAATAGTAATTATTATCAGTTCGACGACAGCTGTGTTCGACCTCTGCCACTGTCTGCTGTGCTGGGCACCAACGCATACATCATGTTCTTTGAGAAAGATAATATGACAGATGAGATATCGTCCAATGCTTCTACCTCGAGTGTAGTGTACGGACCACAACTACCTGATAATATATTGAATAGAGAGAAAAGTCCTCTTAAGTTAACATTTTATAGAAGTGAAGATAGAAAACCTGTACTACTCAATAGTACTTCAGTAGAATCCTCTAAGTCTGATGTTAAACCGATCATTCTCAACAGTACCCTCGGCAAGGCGACAGAGTCGTCCAATTCAAATTTGGAACCGTGGGTAGTGAAACAAAACGGTGAAGTTGAAAAAATTGTGCAGCCTCCAAAAATTTTGAATGGTGTCGAAAAAATAGATGATAAAAAAATCAGTTTCGTAATTAAAAAGCAAACCAGTGAGGACGGTAACGCTAAACCTAAGTCGGCAAAGAGCGAATCAGATCTCAGGGCGATCACCTGTACTACAAAGGATCTAGAAAAATGTGCATCCACTGGAAAATTAGTAAAGGCGCCAAAGTCACCTCTAGAGAAATTGGAGGAGCAAATGAATAGAAGCGATTCGTCCGGTCACTCGCCTAAGAACGGTTGCACCGGGTCGAAACTCGTACCGTACGACTCAGAGTCAAGCGGCGATGAGGGTCGGCGCCCCAAGCCGTCGGCGCGAGGGCGCGTGGAGGCGGCGCGGGGCCCGCGAGGCTCGCAGGGCGCGCGGGGCCCGCAGGGCGCGCGGGGCCCACAGGGCGCGCTGCACGCGTGGACAGTGCGCTGCGACCCACTGCGCAGCCCCAGCTTGAACGGCGTCACCAACAACAAGTAACTGACCTTTCTTACTACACTAAAATAATTATGAATAATTCGACTGAAGTAATCTTAAAATATTTCTTGCGTTCGTTCGAAAATGT
The DNA here is from genome assembly GCA_963082885.1 of Parascotia fuliginaria. NCBI lineage: Eukaryota > Metazoa > Arthropoda > Insecta > Lepidoptera > Erebidae > Parascotia > Parascotia fuliginaria. The sequence continues at coordinate 11,158,054 of OY720182.1, forward strand.
CGTTTAGAATTCTGAAAGTAATATAACTGTGTTCTATATCTCGGACCGACACTTAGGTAAGGTTAAGCTTGAAGCTCCAGTATAATAATTACCGATTTTGGTCTTGGATACATTTAGTACATAATATACGAATTTTGATGACATATGGAGCAAAGACGTTTTCGCTAACTATGGGTCTTATCAGAAGGCTCAAAGTCGCTCAGAGGGCAATGAAGCGGGCTATGTTAGGCATCTCCCTGCACGATCGCTTGAGAAACGAAGAAATCCTCAGGCGAACCAAAGTAACTTACATAGCTCGCAGAGTTGCTTCTCTGAAGTGGCAATGGGCAGGACACATAGCTCGCAGAACTGACGGCCGCTGGGGCAGAAAGGTTCTAGAGTGGCGACCACGAACCGGAAGACGCAGAGTGGGCATACCCCTCACTAGGTGGACCGACGACCGTATAAAGGTGGCGGGCAACCAATGGATGTGGGCGGCTCACGACCGGCCAAGGTGGCGAAAATTGGGGGAGGCCTATGTCCAGCAGTGGACGTCTTTCAGCTGATATGATGATGATGATATGATGTTACGAATTTTATTAGAATATAAATATTATTATTTTAACTATACATTTTGGAATATTGAACAGTATGAAGTAAGCCCGACATGACTGCTTTTGAGGAATTACTTCAACTGACTATGGTCACCTGTAATGGCACTTAAAACCTGAATATAATATGAATGCAAAGTTAACCGCGTACACACATAAAAAAAAATATACACGGTCGAATTGAGAAACCTCCTCCTTTTTTTGAAGTCGGTAAAAAAATTGCTTTGATTTTAGAGTAAAGGAGAAGGAGGAGAGGCGGGAGAGTGAGCACAGTCCTAACACGAGCGTAAGCAGCATGTCGCCCCTGAGTGACCGCAGTGGGGCGGGCGGGGCGGCGCCGGCGGTGACGGCCGCGCCCCCCGCGAGCCCCGCGCCGCTCGCGACCGGGGTCCCAGCGCCCCCCGCGGCTGGGGCCCCAGCGCTCTCCGCGGCCGGGGCCCCCGCACCGGACGCCGCGCTTGCCACGCTGCGGCACCTGCAGGCTGTGTCGCACCGAGGGTACGGCGCGCCCGTCGCTTCATGGAACGGCAACCACAGCGTTATGTCGCGACAGGTTGGTTTTATCTATAAATATAATAAAATTGGAGTGTCTGTTTGTAATATTGAATACATGTATATGAATATATACGGTACATACACCAAAATAACATTTTTTTTTAATTTTTGTCTGTCTGTCTGTTTGTTCCGGCTAATCTCTAAAATGGCTGACCGATTTTGACGGGACTTTTATTGGCAGGTAGCTGATGTTAGAAAAATTATTTTATTAGTATTTTAGAAAAATTCTTTTATTTTAGTAAAATAAAGTAGTGTTGATCGACTAATAGGCGGAACGAAGTTCGCCTGGTCAGCTAGTCTATTTTAAAATCTATACTGTACAAAATGTTGTCTAATTAAACTGAATGTTCATCTTTAAATAAACATAACTAATAATAATGTTGTTGATCCCATGTTTAAAGTATTTCTTGTTTGATTACTTCATCACATTTAGGTAACAGATGGCTTGCATTGTATATTTACGCACATTTACACGAGCACATGTGCGTAAATATACATTGCAAGCATAGTTGAGATGGATTGAGCCGTATAATATGTCTATCTTAATAAAATAGTTTATAAAAATAAAAGAAAAAGGAAAGAATTGGCAATAAGGCATTAAAAGGGGTTATTTTTACTTTCTCCATTCAACGCATATTATACTTTTCAATAGTCTTTGTTTGGTTCTTCCGACATTTATTTATATTATTATTTTGTGCTATTCCAACAATATTATATACATACAGATCGAAATAATGAACTCCTTTTTTTTAAGTCTGTTAAAAAATGTAAGGGCAAATTCGTCAGTTTTACCCTTGGGCAACCACTAGTAAAACATAATTATAATAAATCTAAATATATAGGAATTCACGTGATCTTGCATTAGGTATTTACATACTTTATTTTGCTTGACGTTTCGACCAGGTTACACCGGCCGTGGTCACAAGCAGACTGATGAGGCGATGTCACGGCTCCGTATGTGAAGTAGATCGCGTGAATTCCCAGTATATTTAGGATTATTACAACATGCAACGCGAAAGTTTAAAAGTAAACATAATTAATATATACATAATTATTGCATAGACTGCTAAAACGTGACAATGATGAACAAAACCTTTTCTTTATCAAAAATAACACGACGAATATCAAAAAGTTGGAGTATTCCTCGAAGCACACTAATTTTGAAAGTACTTAATATATTTTTAATTTGTTCTAACGCGTGCGTTTTGATAAATACTTTTAGTGCGTTAGTGAGTTTCAAAATTAGTGCGTTTGAGGAATATCCCAAAATGTGGTAGCAGTATAATATTGCGTTTATTTTGTAATTTGAATGCGGAAAGATATGCTTCGAAGTGACCGCCGGCTTCTGCATCGTAATTGATAGTCATTTCAAGTCATTTAGAGTATGGTTAACAATCATAAAATTATTGTTATTTGTCTAAATACTGAAGTGAATTTTAATAAAATTTAAGGAATTAGGTTCTTTATGGAACATAGAGTACAGTGAATAGTAAAATATATTTTATTTTTTATATTAATTACGAGCGCGTTCCATTAAAAATAATTATTCATTTTTACATTCCTCGTTTTACTGCCTACTTTTATTAACCGACTTCAAAAAGGAGAAGGTTATCAATTCGGGTCGTATGTGGTTATACAATTAATAATCAGTTATTTTGGAGTCGGTGACAGCCAAGAAGGATCCTAAAGACCTTAATAAATAAAACCTACTAGCAAAAATAACCTAATTGATTAATCTAATAATATATGAATGTAAAATAAAGATTTAATACAAGAAATCGAACGGAAGCTGGTAATTGCGCATCAATTTTTTTAAGTATTTAGGCACAACTATCAATGACGTCTGCCTTCACGCGTCTGGCCGCGTTCGGATAGTGCACTCCCCAGCGCTTGCCATTGCCGCCCGTGAGAAAGGCTGAATTAAAGATCCTTCTTGGTTGGCACCGACTCCAAAATAAAGTTATTATAAATTGTAAATAGTATAGTATTATATAGGTATCAATGATTTCTTTAATTCCCATTCAATGTTCATTGCTTGGAAGTAATTAAATTATTATTTTCTATTTTTTAGTTAAGGATTAAACATGAAGGTATTGCTTTGAAGTCGGTTTCCGTTTATTTCTAAAAGAAAATATTTATCGACATTATTTTTGTATTCGTAAAACACTACCTGCAGCATACCACTACCGTACTGTGCTATACCTGTCGCACCTGTGCAGGTGCAAAAGAGAAAACACGCTTTCGATAGTTTAAGGCTGACGCTGTTGACGACCAATGGGAGCTTGTCAACTGCTACGCGCGAAATGTATGAATAAGGTACTGGGCCCCACCCTTGGTGTACCTACATCTGCAGTTTCAATAAGTGTCAGTTAACAGCACTAAAACATTTTTGTCAGGGTAAAAAAGCACACAAATTTTTAGTAAATCATTCGAAATCAGTCACTTAGGGGTAACCGATTTAAATTCGACGTCTATACTAAACCTGGGATCTAGATTTACCTCAAGTAAACATGTCTTTTTTAGGTGTTCGAGGAACGAAGAGACGAGCGAAAACGAACATTTGATACGGTAGACGAAATGGACCGGGGTCGAAACAAGAAAGTGAAGAAATTTCACCACTATAACCGTTTTAACAACAGTCGAAATAACTACAATCCCTTTCAGGTGAGATCTAAATTGTCAGTATATGTTAAAAAAATTCACCATTTTATTTCTGATCAACTGCCTGCTTTACGTTATGTCAACATTCGTTCAGCTAATGTGTGACCTTGATAATTATTGACTGAGTGAATCAGGAATTTTGTTATTGGAGGTGTAATCACTAAGATAAATAATTACTTCATAATAAAAACGTACTTCACTTTACTGGTACCAGTCAATACATTCAATACTTAATAATTAGACTGAACTACATTACTGTGGAAAGAAGACTGGCGACCATGCGGTTGTGTGTACGTTCCCAGACAGAATCGCGACGTGAAGTAAGCACAACGCGTCGCCAAGCCGCTACAGCCCTCTTCTTTACAAATTTTTTTAAAGGAAAATATATATTCTTACATTATTTCAAAATGTCAAAAAATATAATAAGTGCGATTACATAATACAATAGGTACAGTATAAGTCTTATCACCTTAAACTCATAGGTACGCTTATCGGTGCTCTAGGTCTCATATTACCGAGTTACATAGAACAACACAAATGCAGCGTCAATAAGATGAACTGAAAGAAGAAATTATGAAGAAATAATTTGATACCATACACAATCAACAAACAATAAACAATATTACAATCATCATCGTTATCAGCAGCAAGACGTCCACTGCTGGCCTTTAATTTTTATCACCCTGGCCGGTTGTGATCCTCCCTCATCCATCGGTTGGTCGCCACCCTTATAAGGTCGTCGGTTCACCTTGTGTGGAGTCTTTCTTCTCTTAACGGCCGTCAGTTCTGCAAGCTATGTGTTCTGCCTACTGCCACTTTAGAGAAGCAACTCCTCGAGCCATATCGGTTCGCTTGCGGATTTATTCGTTTCTTAAACGATCGCGCAGGGAGAGGCCTAACATAGCCCGCTTCATCATCTTTACATATTACAATCATGTTATTCAAATTGCTATTTCCGAAACGACAATCTTACCTTGCCGTAATACAGTTTCGACTAGCACGGGAGGGAAAGATTTTATTTTAGTATAGCGCCATTGGCACTTCATGGGTTTATATTCAAAATTGTTTGCGTAACCAAATACTAAATAATTGTTGTTTAAAGTACTATTAATCTAGCTATAAAAATCTAAGACTGATGTGTCAATATTTTTACATTGGTGTACTATTATGTTCAACCTTTATTTGAATAAGCTCTATTTTTTCTATATAACTTTTGACCTTTAGGAATACTAAAACAAATGTTTTAGTCGCTGAGCGTCTAAAATATAATTATATAAGATGTAACGGAAGTGTTGTTTTATTACAGGAAAAACAAAATAAGTCACATTGGGGTGGTAACTTCAAATATCGCAACGAGCGACGCCCGCCGCACCACTTCAATAAACACCACAGCAATAAGTACAAGCGTTTTAATAGGTCAGTCTCGCGTGTACACGCCAACAATCATGTAATATAATGTAAACAAAATCTGAATCCTGTTTATATTTTGCAGTAGATATCGACTGATGATAACAAAATCTTCCTTCCACAGATATGGCAATAATGGCCACCACTATCCCAGGCACCATTGACCCCGGCTGCGTTGCGTCCACTTAATTGTGTATATAGATAATATATGGACTTAGTTAGTTCGATAAGTCTACATTGAAACAAGGAATAGACGCAGTCACGACATCTACCAATTTATTGTTTTGCTACTGCCATACAGTCCAAAATATAAGCAATAAAGAAATTAGTATTATTTTTTGAAGTAGAGGATATGAAATAAATAATAATAGAGAAAATATTTACTGCCAGTATCATGCCTTTGAACCATTAACACAAATAGTGACCTCATAAGATGTTTATTACCTTACATAATTGTAGCCAAATTAAATAGTTTGTGATTTAGGCAGTAACATTATTGAGCAAGTTTTCTACCAGGTATATAAAACATTATTATGCAAATAGTTAGTGAATTTGTGAGTTTCATTGTATTATGATTAAGAGTAATAATTATTGGCGCAAACATATTATTGACTAAATAAAATAAGATGTAATTGTTGCTGTCTTTTGAGGTGTGATATGCACTCAACCTGGCGAGTGAGTCGCGGGTTCTTATAAGCAATATTATGCGTTGAGTTGGTAAAATGTATCAACCGAGCAATACAAGATTAGGTCTAACTATTTACGCGATAAAAATTTTACAATGCTGGTCCCACGTCATAGTTGTTTTTCTGGACAATTAACTAGACACTGGATGTTTGTTTTACGTTAAAATTTGCATCACGTAAATGGGCCTAAATATGTGCGTACCACACCTTATGTATATTTCCTTAAACTATACGCTTTTAATTTGACTGTAATTGACATAATTTAGTCACAGATGTTTAGTGGCGGATTTACACATTTTACGCCAGTAGGCTATTTAAATTTCGTGGATTGGAGTGGTAAAAAATTACAAAATTTAAATTGTAATATTGAAACACTATTAGAATACTTTTAAAATTCATAATCACAGTAGTATATTATTGTACAAAGCGTTTAATGTTTTTTTTTCATTTATGTAATACAAAACAAAAATTGACCATAATTGCCGCCCTCTAAAATCTGCCGGCTCCAGCTTACTCAGGCTGCTGGTAAATTCGCCACTGCAGATGTTTGAGTATAATATGAACTTATTGAACTCTGCTTAAATATTTTAGGGTGACACTTTATTTTGTTGACCTTACATTAGTTTCTGAATGAAAATAATTGTTTTAAGTTCTAATTACTGTTACCTTATTATTATGTTATTTATCTCCCCATGGTAAATAAATTGGTACCCACTCATTGTTACTTATATTTACTATACTTTTCATTTTAATTAAGTACATACATACATTTTAAAGTAAGTAAATCCTTACCAACATTGTATTTATGCTATGGAAACACTAAGATTATATAAGTTATGATATATATATATATATTTATGGAATTCCTTTGTTACTAGTGGAAGACTTTCTTTTTGGACGGATAAAAATTGTAATTATTTAGTTTTATTTAATATGATGATAGTGCTTGATTGTTTAATTAAATCGATAGAAATATTACATACACTGCACTGTTCGGCAAAAGTTTGAGAATTTGTGTTACCTTAGTATGATTGTCCCATAAATGGTGGTCATTAGAGATATAATAGGTAAGTTCATTAGGTTTCCATTCAATAATTTTGTTTTAGGTGTTAGCAATAAATAATTATCTATTTTCTCATGGTAACATTTGTTGTTAGTTAAATGTACGATCTGTGTTAATGGGATTTTTCTTTCATATTGCATACATAAAGTCACCATTTATTACGACTTTAACACTCCGGTTTCGACATTTAAATTAACGTTTTTAGCTGTATAAAATACAATTTATAGAAAGATTAAATTTAAGTCTTAAAGAAAGACTATTTTATCGTGCTTAAGAATACCTGACTGACCAATCTTAACTGTAGAAATTATGTTCAGTTATGAAAAGCAATTTGACTTTACTAGTCGCGCTTCACATCATGAGGTGCAACGTTGAAGCTCATTTGGATCGCGGAGATCGATGCTGTCCGTTTAACGCCTGCAAACTTAATTGTTTTGTTTTAAATTTTAATGCAAAGTGATTATTAATGACCACTTGATATAGTTTTATTTAAACAGTAATCATAGAAGTAATATACTAAACAAGACTGAGTACTCGCATCTAAAAAATGAGCCGAGCGAGATATGGTAGTACAGAGGCCGTGTATCACTTTCTAATAGGGTGACAATAAGAATTTTACCAAGTGAGACAAATTTTAAATCCGCATAACTCTATTAACACACACTTTAATAATGTTCTGCTTGTTCGGGTCTAGATAGCGTTGTGTTGCGTGTAGATTGTGTTATTATCATGTTTATTACTCTTTTACGCAAAATCTGAACTAGTACAAACTAAATGGGTTGAAATGAAACTACAGTAACAAATTAATAATATATAGCTTCAACGTCAGAATAAGAGAATACTCAACTGTCCACACAGTACTAGAATTTAAAACATAGTTTCTCGATGTAAAATAATATATTAATTTTGGCTTACCACTGCCATGACGCTTAAAAAAGTTACAAATAGAAAATATGAATAAAAATAGGCTAAATAAAAATAATCATAGCTTACAGTATTTTAAAGAGAAAATAAAATAATTATAACGCACTGGCTCTGAATTATAAAAATGCGATTAAAATATAAGTGTACTAAGTTTTTTTTTATATTTTTTATGAAAGAACAAGTCCCACGGCCTTGGTTGTTGATATCCCCCTCGGACCGGATTTGCCCTCTGTATAAGGTGCAACGAAAAATTTACTTAAACAACTGGTAGATTATACAGTTAATTTTCGTAAATGAACACAAATTGTAAGAGTTATCGATCCGTTATCCGTATCGTATTCGTATTGATATGTTTAGTATATATTACGTCCATGACAGTAATAAAGTTTGCTACCTTATTGATTATAATTTCTAAAGCTAAGATAGTTTTGTCAGTGAGAATGACGGGTTTTGAAAGGTTTGTCAAAAACTGCTTTACCTAACAGCCATAAAAGCATACCATGACCAGTTTTTCGTATCTTCCTCCATGCACTTGTATCGTTCTTCCGTAGATAATGAAATTACTCACAGTGAATTGACTAATAGATATTTTATAGAACGTACTTTACTCGTACGTAACTTATAATAATCTTCCATGTGAATGTCGATGCCGGTTTTACGGTGAGTTTCCACTGACGCGGAGCTGGGCGGAGTGTAGAGGAGCGGACCGTGAATCGAAATCACAGTGCTCAAAATCTATTTCCACATAGGTGAAGTTGAGATTTCGAGCACTGTGATTGACTAAAAGTCGACTCCTCTCCGCTCCGCCCAGCTCCGCGTCAGTGGAAACGCACCTTTATGGGGCTATATTGAGGGATGGCACAAAATCTGCATGATTTTTATGATATCATAGTGCCCATTCTACGGAACAATACGCTTTTATTAACACATCGGGAATATTGATTCTTTACTTAATCCATCATAAAGAGTATCGTTCCTTAGAATGTAGCCGTGGTTGTGAAGTTTTCTGGTTTGTTTAACTCGAGTAGTATAGAAATATATAAAAAAAATTAACAGAAAAGTCTGCATGCAATTCAGGCTGAAAGTAATTATGTCAGGCGTCACAGTAGTGTGCCTAAGCTTGGTTTTTATGACTAGCAAAATATTACTACGACAATTTATAAGTGAACAAACAAAAGATTATCACAAAAGTTTTGGTTTTATTTAATGATCCCAACTCGAGAGTATAATAAGTATTAACCTTTAACCAGACCGCGGACAACATATTGAAAAATTTGCACAAAATGAAAGTTGTAGAGAATTTTTTAAGCTTTTATTTGGTAGAAAATGCGCAATGACGCACCGTTTTTGAGATTATAGCGAAAAACCGAAAACTAGGTACTTTAAATCCTTTTCTCCCCTCCAGCTCACCTCCTAGGAGAGGGAACTTTTAGTATGTTCACTGCCTGACCAGCCTAAACACGTTTCTGAAGAAATTGCTAAGTTACTCGCTCACGCACTCTAATTCTTTATTGGCTGAAGTAAACATTAAACTATAGTTTTATTGTCTAACTATTTTTTATGAATTTTAAATGGTTTAAATTGTATATTTACACGATACGTTTAATCCGTTTTAAAAATTAAAGCGATGTTTTATTAAAAAAAAACAATACTAGCGAAAATAAAACACAAGCATTATGTTTACTTTAAACATAATGCTTGTGTTTTATTTTCGCTAGTATTGTGTTCTCTTTACGTATACGATAAGTATTCTTGTTTTTACAAAGAGACTACTTGACTTTCAAAGTACTTAACTTAAATGTTCGCCTTCATCTTGGTGATATTTATGTCTTAACGCTTTTCTCTGTGCCTATACATAAACTTTATGATGCGGGATCAGTCGGAGCGAGATTACTTTATCAAAAGCCTTATTAACTACTACATAAACGCATGTCCCGTAAGTGAACAATATGCTCGTTACCGTAGTGTAGTCAAATTCGGCCACGCACGAGATCAAGGGTTAACATTAACTTTTTTTTTTCAAAATCTATAAAGGTATTAATATTAACACAGAGTTGTTTTCCACCACACAGGTACAGAAAAAATTAAATCTAGCTTGACGTGTTGGTTACATAGTTTTTGTTTGCTTTCAATAATGATTTTGAACGTAGGTATTTGAGCACAATGCATAAATATTTTTTGGTTACACATTGTTACGTAAATAAAACACAAAAATGCAATATTAACATTAAAAAATATTTATTTGACTTTGTAAATGTGGTAAGTACACCTTAAATCTAACTGTATGCACATGAATATCTTCTAATTCATTAACATAGTTTAGTCTTTGAAATGTTCATAATATATAGTGCTACTTATATTGATACATTTTATCACCATACACTATATTTGCACTATGTATCAACAAGCGTAAGCTACAATAATCTATACTATTATAAAAAGCGAACGAGTTTGTTTGTTTGGACGCGCTAATCTCTAGAATTACTAGTCGGACTTGAATAATTCTTTTTGCGTATGATAGCCCAGTTCTCGAGGAAGGTTATGTAACATCACGCTACTGGCGACGGGAGCAGAGCAGTAAACAAACGCGGGTGAAACCGCGCAACGGAAAGCTAGTCTAATATAAAGCTGTACTGTGAGGCAAATTAATATTATAAATACATGCTAGCACGGTATTGTATGACATTATGAGTCTGAAGGCGTCTTATTTCTGAATATAAGCCTCGCACAAGAAATCTTAAGACAGATTTTGGGTGATCGAGGATATGGTAGACAACATCGAACCCTGAGTGGAAAAGAGACCGGGCTCCGATATCTTCCTGTCGTTCCTCGAGGGGGTCGTGTTCTTTGGTGAGTATTTTGATGTAAGTTGCAACACATTGTTCGTCAATTTACATTGTTATTTTCAACTTCGCCTTTTTTCATAGTTGTAAAAGGGGGAAAGAGGTATATAAAGAAACTGTTACACAAACATGTAGCTATTAAACCATAAACACTTCTGACTAAAATCTATAAGTACCTACTTATAAAAACAATAGTTTTGACAAAATGTAATATTGTCACATAAACTTATATATTAACCTGGGCACATATTCGGGCCCATTATAATTAAATAACATAACATCATACCTTTCAGTCTGAAAGGATAGGCGGAAGTGAACTAGAAAGCGAAATTTAGATATTAACCCTCAGTTTTTGAAAATCTGATCAACGACAAATTAACTAATCGCCTGTTAAATCTCATGTTGTGTTAAATTTTAGGTACTTTCAGGTGATTAGTTAATTTTCGTTGATCAGCTGTTCAGAAAATGGGGGTAAGCGTTGTATTGCAGGATTGCTGAGACTCATTTCCCATAGTCAGATTAAACAAACTACCAAGCAGAGATCTCGGGTTTGATCCCCTGGTAGGGTAAAGTGATATTGGATTGTTCTGTCGAGAAATTCTCAATATTAGGGTAATTATGGAACGTGCGTTGTTAAATACCTTTGCATATATAAAAGGCGTGAAGTTATGTATATATTTTATTGTATGTAAATGAAAGGACCACGGACAACAAAGGGTCACGAGTTCCAGTCGTACCGTATGCACCATTGTACATACGCTGTATCGCATATGTTACGGCGAATGTAATCAGGAACAACCCTATAGCTATAAATGGAATTGCAGTGGTATAACTCAATATTTCTTGGCAGGCAAATTCAATTACCTACCTACACTATTATGGTTCATTTGAGGTATATTTCATCACACAAACTGCAATTTCATTTAAATACAAGTGTAATACTAATGATAGTACTAAAAACAACTAAACCCTAACTAACATAACTGAACCCTGCAACTAAAGTATGGTTAACATCAAAACTAAATTTAATTAAGGAAAAAATTACATGACTTTTCAACGTTATATTTAATTAGTAAAAAAAATACATAATTATTTGACGTTATATATATGTACGCGACAAAAAATGGCTTTGTGCAAAAACGCATGGGCTAGGTTACTACTACGATGCTTTTCCTGGCAGTTTGTAAGCAAACTAGAACAGTAAAAAATGCAAATAACAGTGAATCTGTACTTTTGGTATTAAGTAGACACAATAACAATGAAATTATTTTCTCAAAATAATGTAGTAAGCACTAATTATTAAAAATTTTAAACAATTCAAATCATTATTTAATCGAAAATAATCAAAAATCTTTTAAACCCTTAATTACATTAATAAATTGGTTTCACAAACATAAACCAAGTAATACTATTAGTTAGTTAAACTAATAGAAATGCACACGTAACATCAACAATATGACTCAACACAATACAGTTTTTAGGAATATTTTATTTTTAGAGTCCAATAACTTGTCTGATGAAAAAAGCCTTTGGGCTGTTCTTAACCTATTGAACGCCATTGACCACTAAAGTTGCAACACGGTCGCGTGGCTGAAACGCCACTGACAACTAAAGTTGTCTAAATTTTGGTCAAATATTGTATAAAACAATATTTTTGTTTAGTATGAGACTAACGCTTTTAATGACGAAAATTATAATGCTTACCACATATAATTTTTAAGAGGTTAAATGGCAGTAATAATTATATTCCCACCTCATTAAGAGCTCTAATTGTCTTGTAATAGAGTTTAAAAGCAATTTGCTAAATTATTGTAGAGAGAGCCTACTATTGGACTTAAATTTTTCATACAAACCAAACATGTAAGGTTAGCGATTATTACACCTGGTAAACGTACCTATTAGTCTTAACACATATAGACAGACGGTATCCTAGTACCTATAACACAGAATACTTTTAAACCTTAATATTATTTTAACTTACTGCACTTTTTTGTCGCGCTCTTCGACTTAGTGATATAACATTGAATTTGAATATTCTATCAGAGGTTATTTGCTATGGAAGTTATATAGTTATGAGTTAAACTACTTCAGCATATTCCAGTTTATTTGTTGGCGCCGGTTACAAGCATTATTATGTTGTTTAAGTTGTTTAAACTAAATTAAATTAGATTTTGCAAGAGTTAGTATTTTCTTATTCATCATTGGACAGTACTATAATAATTGTGTATAATATAGAGATGCAGATAAACTGCAACCGGTTGTTTATTAATTTCCCACAGCATTTACAATGACAGAATTTAGTGACAATAAATATTATAGAACAATATACCATTAGAAACCTAAAAATAACTTAAGTTCGTTATTAGATTTAACTGAACAGAGTTAAATTGAACAAAGAGCGATTATAATCTCAGGATAAACCGCTATAGCAGCAAAATAAACAAATACGCCTAGTGTAAGACAACATGAGACTCATAAATGCAGCCTAAGTTCAACGATGAGAGGTGTTGGTGGACTTTTGATTAATAATGTACTTTAAAATGTCATCGTTAGCAACCTGTGCTGCAGTTATCGGTTGGCACATTCTGTTTGGTAGGGATTTATACAAGTTTCTTCTTTGCGAGTCTTCTACTAACGTCCGCCATTGAGGATTTTTCTGGAATTATAAAAACTTATTATTGTAACATGAATGATTCACATAAATGTGTTAATTATTTGAAAATGAAAGAAACTATTTTGCATTTGTTTATTACTTTTCGTTTTTCAGAATTATTCTGTAATAGATACCGCATTAACAGTTAGGCACTGCGCAAACGTGGACACTTTTGTGTCTTGTGTGGGATACAAGCTACCAATAAATATATGATTTCCATACGAGTAGAATCACTATGAAATCAGCCACTCCCTGCGCAGACGTAAACTTTTTTTTGACGGTTTCTTGTGATAGTGTGCCGTGTCGGTAACAAAAAGTGTCGTTATTTGTTCTGAATCGAGCTCACAAAAAAAGGAGCAAGAGTGAGATGCGCGGAAAGTAAAAGCAATGCTGTGATTGGCGATATCAAGGTCAAGCATTCGACTTCAGTGAAATGCATCGCACGTATTATCCGTAGGCCGAGGATTATGCTAGCGCATGTTATGTGTCTGCTAGGGGCGTCTATTAGAGGGTATCGTGTAGGCGCAGTACCACGAGCGCGTGCGGGTTGAGACACACGAACAGCGCGTGTCGCGCGCGCGTGAGCATGACGTTCATGCGGCCCGGCTCGCACAGGAAGCCCAGCCCCGCGCTGCGCGCCAGCGACACCACCACCACGTCGCGCTCCTGGCCCTGGAAGCTGTCCACCGTGTTCACCTCCACGTGCGCGTCGCGGCTGGGGACAAGCACCGCATTGTTACACGAGTGCAGCATTTATCACTGCCAAATCATTATCGTTTTTGTGCATTGTTATAAGATCAAAAATTAGAATTAACATAACAAATTATCTTAAAGAGCATCGAAGCGACTGCAAAGTATGGTAGCGTGCAGGAAAGCGATTGTGCGAGCACGCGCGCTACCCCCGCGCATACGCACACGATCTCCGACTGACGACATTTACGCCGTATTGTAGCCCGAAGACGACGATGTTGTTCGAACTGTGAGGTAAGCACAGGGTTCGCGCACATTCAGTGGAACTCTTTCAGATATCCAATACAATCACGAATTTTCGTATAGAGAATTGGGTGCAAATATTATGAGTAATATGTTTTAAAATAAAGTTACTGGATCTGCAGCGCCTTGAGGTGTCGCTTGACGAGGTCCTTGTGCGCGTTGTAGGGCGTGACGACGGCGAGCCCGAGCGCGCGCGGCAGCCCCGCGCCCAGCGCCGCCACCAGGCGCGCCACGCCCCACGCCTCCAGCTCGTTGGCGCCCGACGCTCCTGCACGTAACACTACTTAGAGCACTATTCACATTACCTACCTATATCTTTATAGTATAGAAAGAAGTATTGTTTTAAAGTGAACGAATAACATTTTGAGCAGTTGTTTCGAGAGTGATGTGAAGTGATTAATTATGTCAACGTGCCTAAGTACCTACTTAATAAGCTGATTCCACGTCTCGTATCTATTTTCTTAGTATCTAAATTCGAAGTAAATAATTTACACGTCACATCTTTTATTATTAAATTGCAACAAATTGTTAAATAGGTAACTACATACCTGCTGCGTCATTAAGTACCAGCGAATATGGTAGTATAATACAGATACATACACTATAGTTGACTCACCTTGTCCTTTATCCCCGCTAGATATACCAATGATGCAGTAAGGCGGTATTTGTATATCTGGTCTAGTAGGAGCTACAGTCTGTACCATCCCGCCGTAGAACGCTCGGCTGGGGTAGTCCGCGATCTCGGGATGCATGCGGTACTGTTGGTTCAGTAGCACCACGGGATTGCCCTCCGTCCACTCATCAGTACTCGATGTTAGACGTGAAAATAGACTTTCGCTTAGCCCGTGTTTTTTCGCTCGCTGAAAAAAATACATTTAATTTATCGACTCACGAAGAAAAGACTGGTAGTGAATTCGTGGAGGCATTACACCATACCACCGACGAAAGGGGCCTCCTTCGACCAGGCTATGTGATGGTGCTTTGCGGACTACTGCCCATCGGAGGGTATTTAAGCGTTGTATGTACGATTAATTGGTGTGAGAACTTCAATGACGCGATTAGAGATGGGCGTTTTTAAAATAACGTTGTTGAGCACCGATTTCAGTATTCGTTGCTCATATTTAAAAGATAGATGACGCCACAATTTTTTTTATTTTTTACAACTTTATTTGATATTTGGATTGAAGCTATATTAGTAAGTACCTGTGAACAGATGTATCCGGGTAGTTGCTGCGGGTCTCCTATGAGGGTGAGGCGCGTGACGTCGAGCGTGAGCGGGATCAGTGTTTCTGGCTCGATCACCTGTCCCGCCTCGTCTATGATGCACAGTGCTATGCGACGCTTTAACCTTTAACAATAATAGAAAAGTAAATATGTTTTTTTATAATGTATTAATCGCTAAAGTTTGTGCTTGACCATTCTGTAAGTCAGAATCGTTTATATAAAGCGTTCGGGATACAAAATCGGTTTGTAGACGATATTGGCTGTAACCCAATGTATGTGGGTGTTTACGTGTGTGTGCGCATCGGATTGTGTAAAGGATTTTGTTTGCAAAATGGGTCAAGCACAAACTTTGGCGATAGTACCTATCGTTGACTGTAGATGTCGTTTTTGACAATTTAACATCAAATTGTCTTAGTCGTCACAAGCTCGGGCACAAGGTGACTTACCCCCTCATCTTGTGGTTCTGCGCGCTGGCGAGCGTAGTGACGACGATGTCTGCGCCCTCTATGATGCGTCTCTCTGCCGCCGCTAACTGCTCGGGGCGCAGCTCGCCGCCGCCGCCGCCGCCACTGCGTAACTATAACGTTATTGGCATCGTCATTAATGTTACTCGAGAATTCGAAACTAGTCCTGAGCTGAATATCTCCTTATAGGTTGTGCATACTGGACAACAGACACGCACAACTCATTCCGGCATTTGCTAGCATAAGAATTAGCTACGGACACTACCACTGGAACATTTCTATGCTTGACCTTGAAACTGCCAATTACAGCGCAGCTTTTACATTCCGCGCATCCTGCTTTTGTTTATTTTTAAAAGCTCGATTCAGAACAAATAAATTTCAATATGCTTTTAACATACGACAATATAGCTCTACTAGCTGTTGTCCGCAGCTCCGCCTGCGTGAATGTCTGTTATATCGATGTTTCTTTCGCAATTATAATTCTATTAATTGATATTTACCAAAGCTATCCTCTTAACAACTTCATTGGCGCGACCTTGACAGTACGCGATTCGGACAGGGTCCTTCGCATTTTCCGCGGCCGATTTCCACATGTTTACTTTAGCTTCCAAGTGTAAAATCTGAAAATATAAATGGTGTAAAATAACATGATAATAATTTTTACACCCATCGACAGTTTTATTGTCGATATGCGTAAAAGTTGTTAATTATATATTTATTTATTATATATTTATTTATTTTATATTTGTTATTGGCATTTGCACAAATTAAATGGATAGAAGATCATTGTTATAGTCTACAATATCAAACAAGACCACGATTCGAATATGACGATTGAAGCTAATTTAGAAATTAGCACAGTAACGATGAGAGCAGATGTGCAGGTGATAAGTTTTAAGATCGAGACAGGTTCACACGTAAAATACGGCCGTCTCTACCAAGATCGGGACGGCAGGCGGGGCGGCAAGGCGACGCGACTTGAGTGATTATAAATGTACTAGTACTTAAGGAAAGTGACTACACAACACGTATAGCCGAGGACAACGGCGTCGTGTGACGTCTTCTATATTAGCGAGTACATGGTGGCGCAGTGCATACCTCCTCGTCGAGCCCGCGCGCGCGCGGCGGCGCGTCGGGCGGGCGCGCCAGGTCCCTGGCGGCGAGCTGCTGCGAGCTCACGTCCGCCGCCACCGCGTGCATCTTCTCCGCGCGCCCCACGCGCACCATGCGGAACCGCTCCGCTGCGGGTTGGACCACGCGTTCAATATACCACAACTACTATCTGTACAAGGGCGCGACCCGGTGACGTCACAGCCATCCACGCCCACGCGAGCTGGAGGCTTATCGCATACATTTCTTATGCGCTAGCACCAGATATAGAAGGACGTTGTACAATTGTGTTGCCAATATTTAAAATAATTTATTTGTTAATTTTATTAAATTCAGTAATAAAAATCACTTTTCAATATTTTTTTATTTTATAAATTTATATTTCGGAATATAACTATACATAAATTACCGCCTAATAGATACCGCATTTACATTTATTTAAAGCGGGCTCGCAATATTAGGGGTAGGAGCAGCACGCCCGGCACGTAAAAGCTGCGCTGTGATTGGCTATTTCAAGGTCAAGCATTCGAATGCACTGAAATGCACCAATCATAATGTCCGTAGTGATTTCTTATGCTTACGTATACGTACGTATAAGTTGTGAGTGTCTGTTGCCCTGTATGCGGAATCTAATAGGAGGTTATCTGTGGGTAAATAACAATGACATATCACGCGGGCGCGAACGTCGAGCTAAGAAGGGATGAAGATAGTATCGTTGACGTCGTGACGTTTTGTCACTCCCGTAAATAATTATACAAATTCGTAAGAGCACTGTCGCATCGACTTCAATATACTATATGTTGTATATGTACAATCTATGCTATTATATAAAGCGAAAGAGTTTAGTTTGTTAACTACCAGTAAGAATAATTCTGGATTCTAAAGAAAAGTTAAAGGCTATGTAACATCACGCTACTAGCAACGGGAACAGAGCAGTAAACAGAGACGCAAGTGAAAGGTAGTGCAATACAAAATTGTACAATGACATCTCATAGATCATACAAACATTTATGTTAGAAACAGTGCGCGGGTTGCCGCGTACGTGCAACTGTATCCACATCTACTCATATTGTCGAGCAGTATACTTTTGATGAGTTTGTTTTACGTACATGTATATGACGTTCGGTGCTTCGATTGGTCCACTTCAAGCTTTTAACCAATCAGAGAGTCAAACGCGATAAGCGTTTCGATAGCGTTACGTAAAAACATCTCTCACTAGACAACCTGTAACCACTTACGTTTAGGTAAACTCTGCCTTAGGTTGAGCAACCTAATGACCAATCCATCTACCGCAGCGTTGCTCGTAGCACATATCAGTATCTTGCCCCTGTTTTGTTCTTTCTTCCCTTGTGCATTATAGAAGTATGTCATTACTATAGCACATATGACACTCGACTTTCCTGTAATAATAATTGACAATATTCTAAATTATTAGATACTTTGACATACTGTACTGTATTGTAGAGTTACCCATTAAACTGCACACTAAACAGGTCTAAATGCGTATGTATACGTGTACGTATAAAATGAATGATAAATACAAGAAGTGAAATTGTGTGTACACGTATATTCCGCCAATAGTGTTTGAATTTCTCTTAAAAAGTAACAAATTATCACGTAAGTAAAAAGCTGCAGTAACTGCTTATCATTAGAAGGCAAACTAGAAAGCAAAAATTTAGTATAAATAGTGGTTATAGTACCTCAAATTAAGAGCCACTTCATGTTTTTATGCGAAATTTTAAGTTTTTGAGCGCCTAATTTATCATAATTATTAGATAATGCTTTGTAACTATAAAATACATGTGAAAGAAATCCAATAAGGGTGTTTAGAAAAATTTCGCCACCAGTTGGCGCCAATTCAACTGTCACATTGTACCAATCGGAGGATAACTTTCAAAAAGCGCTTGACAACTAGACCTAGGCGCATCGGTGCTGTCCCCTCGTGGGCGCCATTTTAGAGAACCCTCTTCCTCAAGCAATTTTCTTTTGTCCTTATGCACGTAGCAGTGGTGAAGAGTCCCATACAACCCGATTCCTACCGGCTTCCCTTTGAGATAAATCACAAAGAATATAATATCTAATAAAGTGTAGAAATAGACCATACGTCGTGCTTCAAGGTAAGCAAATTTTGCACCGGCTTCCCTCTTACATAACGTCACTCTTCACCACTAGCACGTAGATTATCCATTTTGTAAATTAAATATTAAAATTGCCGATATGAACACTGAAAACTATTTGTTTTGATAGCGCTGTCAAAATGGAAGACCAAAGTGGCGCCAACTGGTGGTGAAAATTTTCCTGAATTACTTGCTTTGTGGTGATAAATCCTCCACATCTAGTTTACTGAAAAATCCTGTCAACTTCGGAGTCCTAAATCTAATGTTAATATTTATTAATTTGACTAAATCAGATAAAGTAAACATTATTCATATATTTCAATACAAATACAGATATAGATTTTCGATTATTAATAATTTCAATTGATGATTAAGGACGCGTTTACAATTCTATCAAAAATAACCCCATTTTCGGTTCATTTTGCGGCAAAACGATAAACAATTTTATATATCTAGCAGATACTACAAATAGAATGGTTCTTTATCTTGTGATATAACGTGTTTTTTTTCTAATAATATTTATTTTCAATGTAGTAAAAAAAAACCGTTGTTTATTTTATTTTATTTTATTTATTTATTAGGATTACCAACAAGAGAAACACATACATAAAAAAGTAACAAAACATAGGAAATGCATGTCTGGTGCTCTCTCAATTATAGGCAACCACATCTAACTTAAAATATTTATACATACTGCTAAACTATCATAATATATTGAGTAAAAGTAAAAACACAGTAATAAGTTGTAATGAATAATAAAATGAAATGAAATTATGACAAAAAAAATAGAATAAGTATAAGTAGGTAATTACAAAGGCCAATAAAATGTGAGTAGACAACAAACGTAATAAATACCACTAAGAACGCATAAATTCCATACTTTTACACCTGAAATTAGACTGAGTATTACCAAAAATGTCCAAATCCAATGATCGGGAAAGATCGTTGTACTGTTTGCACATTCTATTTAAAGGTGAATTAAGGCCCAGATTAGTTTGGTATCTGCTTAAAATGAACAGCTTGTAGGCACATGATCGCGGTAATCTGCTCGGGGCAGCAATTTTTATTTCAGATAATAATTCTGGACAATCTATCTTATTATTACATAATTTATGCAAGAACATAAGATCTAAAAACTTGCGTCTATCGTTAAGGGAAATCAGTTTAAAGTATTTAAGACGAGCATCATACGAAGTTAAATGATATTTTACATGCAGGTTATACGCAAGATGAGAGAGAAATCTTCTTTGTACTCGTTCAATTCTGTTTCGATGAACTTTATAAAAAGGTGACCATACCTGCGAGCAATATTCTAAGATGCTACGAACCAAAGAGTTAAATAAGATAATTTTAGTTTCGGGACTTTTAAAATTATTTGTATTTCGATTTATAAAGCCACACATTTTGGATGCATTAACTATTGTCTTGTCTAAATGCGAATTAAATGTTAATTTACTATCTATGAATATCCCTAAATCTCGTACGCATTCAACTTGTTTAAGTGTGTGGTCATTTATATTATATGATGTCTGCAATGTTTTTTTTTTCTTACTAAAAGATATGTAGTGACATTTGTCAGTATTTAGAGACATCTTATTGAGTTCACACAACTCAAACACTCTATCAAAATCGTCCTGAATGAGCTTATTATCATCTGAGCTTTTGATAGTTCCTATGATTTTAAGGTCGTCTGCAAATAGATAACCGGTAGTGTGATGAAAACAATCTGAAATGGAGTTTATTAATATCAAAAATAGTAACGGACCCAAGTGCGAACCTTGCGGAACGCCTGAAGTAGCAGTAAACTCTGAAGAGCGATAACCATTAACTACGACGTACAATCTGCGGTTAGTGAGGTATGACTTGAACCAGTCTAAAAAGGATCCGCCCACACCGACCTCAGCAAGCTTCAACAAAAGCGTACCATGGTCAACTTTATCAAACGCTTTACTGAAGTCTGTGTATAATTATGGCATCCACTTGAATGCCCTGATCTACGTATCCAGATATAGCGTTTGTAAAAGCTACTAAATTAGTAGTAGTAGACCGTTTACGAATAAATCCGTGTTGTTGATTAGTTAGACACGTTTTAACTAGACTATTAACATGGGGGTATATCAATGACTCAAATATTTTTGGTATAACAAATAAGATGGATATAGGCCTATAGTTCTTTATATTGTTTTTTGGCCCGTCTTTGTGAATAGGAACTATTTTAGCCATTCGCCAATAGTTGGGAAATTGACCCGTGTAAAGAGATTTGTTAAATATGTATGTTAGCGGAGAAGACAGCTGTTTAGCACATTTACTTAAATATAGTTGTTCTTTGACTCTCAATGCAGAATTTACGAAATCGTGTTGATGTCGAGACCTGTATTTTTCTTATTATACATATTCAAAATATTCTAAATTTAAAAATACCAAAAGTTAGTAAATATCTTCAATTCATAAAATATCTGACTATTTTTTTAACATTTTACAAATTAACACGAAAATCAATGAAAAATAATATCGTCGTTTTCTATACATTTTGCTATGCAGCGTGAATCTTGATGCATTGTAATAAGACTTATTTTGTTTGGTAGTTGTTTTCATCGCATTGAACAGAGCTTTGTGAACAAGAATCAGTCCACGCTCGGCGCCCGTCGTGAGTAGACCTGTGTCGCTTATCGGAAGCTGCTCGACTCGTAAATTTCGTTGTATAAACTCAATGTAGTTGACAATACTAGATTTGATACTTACAAGAGTTGCAAGCATTTTATACGAAATAGTTGTCAAGATATTATTGTTTTTGCTATAAGTACCTAAGTAGCTATTATTATTAGTTGCGTTTCGGACATGCTGAGAAATCTGAATGTCTACTTCGGTGACTGCTATTGGGACTAGCTAACGAGTAGAGCTAGGTGTGCCGAGTATGAGCTCGTTTTGTTAGTTATGATGAGACCTTACCACCGAACATGATGAAGTGACCTGAAGGTCTACTTCGGTGACTGCTACTGGAACAAGCTAACAAGTAGAGCTAGGCGTACCGAGTATGGGCTCGTTTTATTAGTTATGATGAGACTTTACCACCGGACAAGATGGAGTGACCTGAAGGTCTACTTTGGTGACTGCTACTGGAACTAGCTAACGAGTAGAGTTAGGCGTACCGAGTATGGGCTCGTTTTGTTAGTTATGATGAGACTTTACCACCGGACAAGATGGAGTGACCTGAAGGTCTACTTCAGTAACTGCTACTGGAACTAGCTGATTAGTAGAGCTGGGTATACCTAGTATGGGCTCGTTTTATTAGTTATGATGAGACCTTACCACCGGACAAGGTTGAGTGACCATAAGGCCTACTACAGTGACTGCTACTGGAACAAGCTGATTAGTAGAGCTGGGTGTACCGAGTATGGGCTTGTTTAATTAGTTATGATGAGACCTTACCACCGGACAAGATGGAGTGACCTGAAGGTCTACTTTGGTGACTGCTACTGGTACTAGCTAACGAGTAGAGTTAGGCGTACCGAGTATGGGCTCGTTTTGTTAGTTATGATGAGACCTTACCACCGGACAAGATGGAGTGACCTGAAGGTCTACTTCAGTAACTGCTACTGGAACTAGCTGATTAGTAGAGCTGGGTGTACCGAGTATGGGATCGTTTTATTAGTTATAATGAGACCTTACCAACGGACATGTTAGAGTGTTCTGAAAGTTTACTTCAGTGACTGCTATTGGAAGTAGCTGATTAGTAGAGCTGAATGTGCCTTCTGGTCACTCCATCATGTCCGGTGGTAAGGTCTCATCATAATTAACATAACGAGCCCATAATCGTTATACCCAGCTCTTCTAATCAGCTAGTTCCAGTAGAAGTCACCGAAGTGGTATCAGGACACTTACGCGAATCCACTTGCGCAAAAGACATTTGCGCATTGCGCGAAAGACTTTTGCGTGAATGGACATTTGCGAGAAAGAAACTGGCGCGAAAACTTTTGCGTGAAATATGATAAAACAAGATTCTTAAGTCAAATTTCATTAAAGCAGCTGCCATTGTGAACGTTGCTGTTTTTGTACCAATTGCTTTCAAAATCGATACCTGAGTGTCCCAGCGATGTCTGACGAAATTCGAATCTTAAGTCAAATTTAATAAAAGCAGCCGCCATTTTGAACTTTGCTGATTTTGTACCTATTGCTTTCAAGAACGATACCTGAGTGTCCCAGCGATGACCGAACACGAATCTTAAGTCAAATTTAATAAAAGCAGCTGCTTTAATAAAATTTGACTTAAAATTCTTGTTTGGTCATCGCTGGCATACTCCGATATTGATTTTGAAAGCAATCGGTTCAAAAACAGCAATGTTCAAAATGGCGGCTGCTTTTATGAAATTTGAATTAGGATTCTTATTTAGTCATCGCTGGGACACTCAGATATCGATTTTGAAAACAATAGGTTCAAAAACAGCAAAGTTCAACGCAAAAGTCTTTCGCGCGAGTGTCTTTCTCGCAAATGTCCATTCACGCAATGTGTGACTCCATGCCCACCAAAACTAATTCTAAGTACAATATAAAAAACATAATACTAGAAATTTCAAATACAAGTCATTCCAATTAAACAAAATAAAAATTTATTTCTGAAGTATCAACGTGAGTTTATTTTCATATAATCGCCTTAGTTAGGCTGACCTATGTATGTGTGTGTGAAATTTGTTTATGTATTGGTGCGATTCGATACCTATGATTTTTGAGAACGCGTCTTAAAGAAAAGAAATACCAATTTTTATGTTGCAATATACATAGAATAACAATAAAAAATAGCAGAATACCTGTGCCGGGTGGTCCTTGTACCATCTGTATGGACGGCCTGTCACTGAGTGCAGCGGCCACAGAAGAGTGCACTGCTTTTATTTGACTCGGGTTCAGAGTCATAGTCCACTGTCAAATTAAACACAGCTATTAGGCATTTCAGGTTGCGGTAGTTTCAAGCAAGACATAATTTGTGTCTTGGACAATTGAGTTTGCTGGCTTTTGGTCTATTTGATCATACATAAAGTTGGAAATGATTTTCTTCATTTTCTTTCATCGACGACCAATTTTGTGCGGCCGCCGTTTTTGGTTACATATTACTAGGTCATCAGTCTTTATGACGAGCCATGCCTACACTGTCTTACGGTTGGTTGTCACCAATGCAATACTTAAAGAATGCAATAAAGTGCAAAATATACGTATTAATTTATTTATTTCACTATAAATATTGTACTTACAGGAGAATTTATATTGAATAATTGACAAGGGTAACTCCATATAAAATGACGAGGTTCCGGTTTTAATATGGCCTCACTAAGAGGCGATCCTGCCAAATATTCCATAGCTTCAAACAACATTAGTTCATTATTTATGTATGCTAAGCTTTTCCCTCTTATTATTTCACCTGGTTTTAATAACATTATTTTTTCTGTTACTGTTGCATGAAGGGATATACTGTAAAAATGACGTGTTTGCCCTGAAATATTAACAAGACAAGATCAAAAATGTTATCGGTATGTTTGGCGCTGGTTTTTAGATAAGATTATATTTATAAAAAATGA
Organism: Parascotia fuliginaria; assembly: GCA_963082885.1. Classification (NCBI taxonomy): domain Eukaryota; kingdom Metazoa; phylum Arthropoda; class Insecta; order Lepidoptera; family Erebidae; genus Parascotia; species Parascotia fuliginaria. Next base: position 11,182,911 of record OY720182.1, read on the forward strand.
TTTTGGTATTTTTCATAAAACATAACAATGGTTATGATAAATTATGTTATACTAGCCACCCGCCCTCGCTTCGCATCGGTATCAAAAGAATATTTTACAACGAACGCCTTCCTAGGAAGCACTGCCAGAGCTAAATGCTCGCATCACGAAACAGGTGCTCCGACTGTCAAAACAACAACTTCGCACAGTCACAGCCGCCATCACCGGTCATGGCTCTTTCAATAAACACCTATTTGTCATGAGAATTACAGACAGCCCGCTTTGCAGAGCCTGCATGCGGGCAGACGAAACAACAGCACACATACTGCTACACTGCCCTGCGGTCGCCACATACAGGGCAAGATACTTTGGCGACCCGGATTCACTCCAAGAGATCGTTGGGGACATCAGAAGTCTGCTGGCCTTCTCGAGGAGCTGGGATGGATCGAGTGATCGCCCCCCACCCACACGCAAAATACGCGCAGTCGTGGAGTTGCGGAAAACAGCCCGTTCATACCAATACCAATACCAACCAACAAACGCCTTCGCAAACATTGTTGCGAAATATTATTGCTCTACTGCAAATTTACTTTTGCTGTCTACTGATTGTAAATTTACAAAACTATCGAAATTCTAAAAATTGCAAAATATGTTTCCTTTATTGATTTCTAAAGGTAAAAGAATTTTTCGAATCGGTAATGTAGACTTTTAGTTAAATCGTTGTAAACAAACAAACAAACATACAAAAAATCTAATCTTTTCTCTATATAATATTAGTTTAGATAACTTAGATTCTCGTTTAGCTTCTAATCATACTTGCCCAGCCTTTACAAAATAAAAATGGTTTAATAGACAAGAACTTATCCCTAGGAACTAAATTCTTATCATATAACAAAATAGAACTAACCTGGAGCAACAGGCATTTGTCTGATATTGTTCACAAAGAAAAATCGTCGATTAACCGCATTTTCTGCTCCAAAACTAATAAGCATTATCTCACCAACCCTTGGAAGATTTCTTGTTTCCGATGGATGTATTGAAACTGAGAACAGAACAACTCACTAAAGTAACAAACAAGTAGGAAGAGGTAATGTAGTATGTTTTTTTTAATCAACATCAACAACAACTTCGGCTGTTATTTGGTAGGCGACGCATAACTTCTTACACAAACGTGTAATCACCATGGTTATGAATGTCATCATGAAGGGTTCGTAATTTTATATAAGAAAAAAATGTATGCTCACGTTTTTTTTTACCAAAATCATTATGATTTGCTGAAATATTTATTACTCTATTTTAATGTCTCGGTTGCGCAGTGGCAGTGCGACTGCTAAGCAAAAAGATGTTACTGTTCTAAGTCTGTGTATACTTTGTGTTCGTTAATTGTATATTTGTAAAGTCGCTCGCGACACACTCATTTGTTACGTGAGTTCTCTTTAGTAAAACTTATAAAATACCTTGAAAATATTCTTTCAGATAAACAATAGTCACTAAATTAAATAATGGCATGCATACGATAGAGACATTTTTAGACTTTGCCAATGCTTTCGACTCCATTCCGATGCCTATGCTGTTAAAAAAGCTGTAATCGATTGGCATAAAAAGCAAACAATTACAACTGCTTGCTGCCTATTTCAGCAACCGAAATCAAGAGGTAAAAATAGGCCAATGCGTTCAGAAACTTGCAACACCTATTTTGGCGTCCAACAAGGTAGTATTATTGGACCTACATTATTAATTAATTATCTCTGTAGTCTACATTTTCAGATTGGTAAGATCATCTCATTTGCAGATGATAGAGCCTAATTATTCACAGTAAAATCACACGCAATAATTGGCTTTTTAAAAATGTCTGACCTTTTTATTCACAGAAAACCTAATTAAATAAATATATTAATTAAATAATACTAATTAATAATAATATAATAATAATATTCTACCACATTCATACAGCGCCATCTAGCCCCACATTAAGCAATTATATTTGCTTGTGTTATGGGTACTAAACAACTGATATACTACTTATATACATTTTTTTTTGTAAATACATACATATTATAGATAAATTACACCCAGACACAGAACAAACAATCATGCTCATCACACAAAGGTTTGTCCTGGATGGGAATCGAACCCACGACCTCCGGCTTAGCAGTCAGGGTCACTAACCACTAGACCAACAGGCCAGTCAAAATTGCCACAGCCTAACTGCTGACATCACATAAACTTGTCCTACTTTGGAAGCCACCCATTGTTTTAGAATACATCGACACTATGTTTGTCATCAATACTAATTTTCGTAAACACTTTGATTACTTGTGCATACGATAATAAGAATACATTTATTCATAATTATGTTGGCATTAACACATCGTGGTGCTGCACCCTTCATTGTTGTAGGTATTCATGAATTAACTTTGGTAATGAACGTTGAGAACGCACTATGGCCGTTTTCGAAATACTGTTTTCGGTTTTCTTTAATAAGTATTTCAGTTTCTTACCATTGACACATAAATTAAATAAATCAAAGCACCGTTCTTGCGATGGCATCGGTGGTAGCGATTCTACTGTCATTTGAAAGCCACCGCCGGTCTGGTTTCGTATTTTCATATATGCTATTGTTAAGCATTCCCAAATTTCCATTAGTAGTAAATCTCCCACCAGTCTATAAAAAAAGACAATTGTCAGACTATGGATATAAAACCGCTTAAGCACTATGTCTTTTCTTGGCATCAGTAAAGCGTCGTATGTGAGTGTGGCCCTGTGAGCCATAAAAAAAACTCAGTTTTAATCTAAAGAGGTCAATACTTGCAGTTTCGACTCGAAAATCGTAATATACTTAAGAGGACGGACATAGCGATCAGCAAAGCAGAACTGACAGTTGGTGCACTTTGCATTAAAAACCGATCGGCTTTAACGTCTTTTTTCTAAGCATTATTACTGCAATGCTTAGAAAGCATAGTACCATGCCGATAGGTTACAGTTACCAATTATTATCAGTTGAGCCATACGATTTTTGGCACCAAAGTTGTATATAAGAAAATAATTTGTGGTTTCTGAAATTCTACTACTATAACCCGTAACTTGTAGGTAGTTATAATTATATAACTATAATTACCTAGAAGTTAGGTATAAATTTACTTACTGGACATATTGATTATGGTTCACAAAGGAATGAAACAGAGCCAATGGTGTATTATTATGTCCTAAAATGGGAGGTGGATCATTCGTATTTAATTGTTCTTCTAGCCATTGCGGATTCCACCGCAAAATTTTCATTAGAGTAATTTTTTCTAATGAAAACACAGGTTTTTGGCGAATGTCGACTAAAGTTGTTTTGACTAAACTAGTTTTCTTCATTTTATTACCAGGCTCTATTTCAAACTCACGGATTTGAGGTGCTGCTTCAGAGAACTGGACTTTCTTTTTGTGTTTTTCAGGTGGCATTGGTCCCACTTTTGAAACTGGTTTTCCAGACAAAGATTCCTTACTGTCTGCTAATGGCCTTAAACTTTTAAGTGGTACTCTATTATCTGAGTCTGGCTTTTTCGAAGCCTTATGTAGTTTATTAGCTGTACTATCTTGTTCCTTATGTTTACTCTCCTTACTTTTCTCTTTGTAAGACTTATCTTTTTCACAATCTTTTTTTCTTTTGTCAAGATTTTCAGTCTGTTCTTTACTTTTTGCTTTTGTATGTTTTGGTGATTCTGAAATTATTTGTTTAATTTTATTGGAGTCTTCTTTTCGTTTTACTGGTTTCACTACAGCTTGTGCAGTATCAGTTAAAAAGGCGCCTCGGTTCGATGAAGTCACTTTAACATTTGTGGCCCTTTTAGTTGCAGTAGGAGAGTCTCTGCTATTTCTAGACTCATCTTTATCTTTTACTGCTAACTCAGCTAGTCTTTTCTTGCGCTCCTCTTTCTGGGATGTAGAAATGTGTTTTTTGGGGTCCACCTTACTAGTATTGTATTTTGATGATAAACTTTTTTTAGCTAAAAGCCAAATTAAATATTAGTTAAAAAATATTTATAATAAATAAACAAACATTATTCTATTAAAAAATATTAAATTAAATGTCTGAAATGCTTAAGTTCTTTAAATTTAGTTTGTTTTTCTGAAGTAATATAGTTTACAATGGGCTAATATGATGACTCAAGATCAAGAGTATATTATGTATGTATCATATTAATATTATAAATGCGAAAGTGTACGCGTATGTGGATGTTTGTTACCACTATGGCGGTTAACACACGGCACCACGCACCGCCGCGATAGGCGGTGAAGTAGATCTCATGCCGCATTGGTCTCTAAGAAAACCGTTGACGCCAAACACACTTTTTAAAAAGATCAAGGCCTACCGCGGCGGTGCGCGGTGCCGTGTCATAATAACCGCCTAAACGGCTGAACCGCTTTCGATGAAATTGGTATTTATTATTTATACCTAACCTACCCTATCAAGGTGACTCCACCCTGTCTGATGGAAAGAAGTCAGTGGAATCCAAAATCCACCATTCCAAAAGTCAGCGTCTTTCAAACCTGGTATGGAAGCCCCACAATGACAGCTGGAAATGGGATAGGTGAAAGGAATCACGGAAGGTGAGGAAAGAGGAAAGGAGGAAAATTAGGCCCTCGGCGCTCTCACTTACCGAACGAAACGCAATAGTATGGATACTACTACTCTTACGTCGATCTTCTATCATATTTCGTCTTTCGTCATATATACTGAAACCAGCGTGGATTTACTGCCGTACAATACATTATAGGTTTGTACATACATTCGGGGCTGGAGACAGACACGGGATACTTTTTATCCCGAAAATCTGTCTGGTTGGTTCTCAAGTTACATTATTTAAACACATACCATTTGCCGCGCGGCTGAAGCTGCAGGGCACATCTAGTATGTATATACATCATATTACTTTATTTCTCTGTTCTTTCTAAATATACATACCTATAAACACTGTTTCTAGTTTTATTAAATATAAAAAATAACTTCTATGTATATTACTTACCTAGGTTATCCATAGTAATGCGACGCGATTTCCCTTTAGGGGATTTGGCCAGAGGTTCTATCATTTTTGTTTTCTTTAATATCTCATTTAGGTGTGGTTTACCACTTTCTATTGGTTTTGATAGAATGTCTGTACCAAAGCCATCAATCTCATCTCTGCTTATTTCACACTCTTTTTCTGATGTTACAATTGGAGTTGAAAGTTTTGGGATAGAAATGATATCATCAGAAAATCCATCACCTCCATCACTTGCCTCATGTTGTGGTTGGTCTGTTCTATTTTTCTCAAGCACATCATCACTTTTCTCTTCTGGTTCAGGAATTGAAATGATATCTTCAGCAAACTCCTCATCATCTTCAAATATTGAATTATTGCAAACAAAATGATCATCTAGCTGGCTGTATGAACCATCTTCTGGTTTAATTTCTGCTTTAATACTTTTTGATAGTTTAGTAAAAGGTTTACCAGGTGAGTTTTGGGACAAACGCAATAGCCATTGTTCAGATTCACTATCACTATCACTTTCACTATCTATCTTTATTGGCTCATCATCATATCCCATATATTCTTGCTTTACAGTAAATGCATCATATTCAACAAATTCATTTTCATTTTTAACATTACTTTCTTTTACCAATTGCTTTAGTTCTTCAGTGATTGCTTGAAGTTTAGGTTTCTTTGTACCAATCTCTACTGGTGTAACATAACCATCATGGTCACTATCAGATATATTAATAATGCTGCCATTACAACAAATTTCATTCATTGGTTCCTCTTTAATTTTTACATTATCTATCTTACGTTTCAAGGATAATTTGGTGCAGAGTAGAGGTGATTTATTTTCTTTTTTATTCTCACATTCATCAAACTTTGCAATTTCTGATTCAATATCATCAACTTCATTGTCACTTACAAACCTTATTCTGTTAGTAAGAGGTGGAGTTTTTTCTTTACTTAATTTAAATATATACTTTTCACTATCTTCTATGTTAACAAGTGGAGCTCCGCTTGTCCATCCTAAACCAATAACATCACTATCCTCTATTACATATGGTTTGTTTGGTGGTATTTTGACAGTGCCCACGTATACTCCATTAGAACTCTATAAAATTTAATTCTTATTATTAATATTAGGTTAAGGATATAAATAGAGTAAGGATTTTTCCATGGAGATGAAAATTGGTACAATCTTGCAAACTTATTTTTAAGGCTCAAATCATGTTTTGACTGCCTCTGTGTACGGACTGCCACACAGAGGTTGCGGGCTCGATTCCAGCTCAGTTCAAATATTTGTGCCATGAACATGTCTATTTGCATTGGTCTGGGTGTTTCTATGTATAATTTGTATGTATTTACAAAAAAAAAGTATATATGTATGTATATCCGCATCCTAAAACTCATAACACAAGCTATAATATATGCTTACTTTGAGTCTAGATGGTGTTATGTGTAGTTGTCGAGATATTATTATATTATGTTTAACAAAAAGACAAAATAATACTCTTCATTCTTATGATAGTCAAAACAATCACCACTTAAAATTTTATTTTATAACTAGTTTCGTTAATTAAAAGCTGCGTATTTTAACAGCATACAAATTAATTATTAAGAAATTTATTGAACAATAACAACATACATACATTGTTTACCTTATTGTGCTAGTAAATAATATGACCAGAGATAGATACCTGTAAATCTGTAATGAGCGCTTTGTTCTGTTGTACATTGATTACACAATGATTTCTCGATATTACATTACTTGCAAGAGTAACAACATTACATATTCCTCTGCCAATAGTTACTATATCTCCCTCTGAGAACATATATTGTTCAGACCCAAATATTTGACGAGTTAGTTTCCATTTAGACATTTTTATTGGTTTGTTTAACAACAATTCGTTTTTATGTTTGTTACAACGCTCTTCTATAGCCACTTCATGTCACAAATAAACTTTAATCTAAATAATTTCAAATTTATACATTGTTAGCGACAAAATAACGAGCGAAATTTAACTGACAAGTTTTTTTTTTAGTCGAGCCGAGAGGCGAAAACAAAAAAAAGTGTGCTCCCTCCTCGAAACCGGCGGAAAACTTGACACTGACGGATGTCAAAAAATATTTGACATTTCATCAACAAAGTTGAAAGAGAGACTTGTACTGTTTTTGTGGTTTTACTCAATGTACTCGTTAGAGATGAGACGTATTTACGCTACCAGGTTTCAAAACCAGGGCTTCGCTTCGAAGTGCGGCGCCCTGGTACGAGCAGACTATACTTGCAAGTATGAAAGTATGTGCTATATGGCGAACGCGCGATAGCATAGCATAGAAAAATGATTCATATTTCAATGTTGATAAAAAACACTAAATTATTAACTAAATACGAGTTAGTTAATAATAAATACTTTGATCTTTAAAGTATTTTTTATTTATACAAATTTGCTCCTTACTTTACTGGAAATACAGGTTAAATTTCTATGCAAGTATTTTAGGTAAGACGCTCGCGTCCAATACTTGCAAGTATGAAAGTAAGTGCTTTATGGCGAACGATAGCATAGCATAGAAAAATGATTCATATTTCAATGCAGATAAGATTCACACTCGGACTTTGTGAATAATAAATACTTTTATCTTAAAAGTATTTTTTTTTATACGAATTTGCTCCTTACGTAACTGGAAATACAGGTTGAATTCCTATGCAAGTATTTTAGATAGGTCGCCCTAGCAAGTGCGGCGCGGTGCGGGGCTCGTGGTAGGTGCGACGGGAGCGGGTTGCCATACTCGAACTCGACCTTTAGCGGGTGGGATGACAAATACTTTCAAGTATTTTAAAACCTGGTTTTTGACCCTCGTATTTTTACGTACTTGTACTTAGAAGCCCTGGTATTGAATTTTGCAAGTATATCTCATCGCTTGTACTCGTACTTGTTCTGTGATGTACTCACAATTAGTGATGTGCCAACTCGAAAAAAAAAACTCCATTTAACTTGAGTTAAAATCCACATAACTCGGGTTGAACTCGAATTACGTAACTCGAGTTAACTGGATGGACAAGTGAATGCTTTTTTTGAATTTTCACCAGTTTATTCCCTCAGCATTAATAGTTTAAAAAATTGGAACAGACAAATGATATTTTTATCTGTTTAAATTCTTTCATTTTTTATATTATTTATTTATAATGTATTGGAAGAGTTATACTAACTAAAGTAAGAAAGAAAATTATTGTTTGAAATAGAATCATTTATTTATGTATTTTTGCCTTGAATTTTAATTAAAATAAAAAAAAATATTTATATTTATTATCAATAAAACTATGAAATTATATAGCAGTCTTTTTAAAATAAACAACATTAGGATGTGGAGGATACATGTGGTTTAATAATGTGGTCATATTTCCACTATATTTGAATGAATCTGAGTTTACACGCAACACGTCCACTCACTGGCGATTCGAATACATCCCAAACTAAAGATTTTCTTTTAGGGCCCGGCATTTTTCAAAAACAGAACATAAAACATAAATAAAACACTCGGTTCCTTTCGGTTTACTAACTCGAGTCAGAGAGAATTCAACTCGAGTGGGTTCGAGTTACGCCCAACTCGAGTTAACTCGAGTTAGTTACTCGAGTCGACCATCACTACTCACAATACATTCATTTATTTAGTCAATCTTCGATACAGACAAAATCTATACCTACATATAATAAAAATGTAACCGATCGCTGTCTGTTCATGAAAGATAAATGAGAAAAAATACCTTTAGGACCTATATCAACGCAAATAGAACCCAAAACAATTATTATTACAATTTTTGTCTGTTTGTCTGTGCGTTTGTTCACGCTAATCTCAGAAACAGCTTATCCGATTTAAATATGGTTTTCACTAATATATTGTGGTAAGCTTCACTTAACATTTAGTGTTTGTTTCATGTCAATCGGTTCATAAATAAAAAAGTTATGCCAATTTAAAGAATCACATCGTACATTCGTTATTTTTTTTTTTTTTTTTTTTTTTATAGTATAGCCTACCAAAGTGACTCCACCCTGCCTGATGGTAAGCAGTCAGTGGAATCCAGAAGTGGCGGCCACTATACCAAAAGCTATCGTTTTAAACTGCTGGTATGGTGGCCTCCACTATGGCGGCTGGGAATGGGGTTAGGGGAAGGAAAAGAGGGACGTGAGGAAAGAGGAAAGGGGGAAAATTGGGCCTCCGGCGCTCTCACTCACCGAACAAAACGCAGTAGTACGGATACTACTACTCTTAAGTCGATCTTCTATGAGAGGGTAGTACTTCCCCGGACGGTCCGGCCCATTCATGCTGAAATCAGCGTGGATCTACTACCGTAAAAGTGTTTTTATTCCTCGGATTCTTCTCATTCTAAACTATCTTTGGTTTAGTTTTAAACAAGTCCAGTTTCCAGTGAGCCTATGTTTTGCGATGACTAATTAATAAAGCCCAAGGTAAGGCACTAAAAGTTGTGGGTGTGGATCTAAGTATTAGATGTTTTTCGCACAGTCAGCTTTATGTGGCTCTATCACGTGTTAGCATTCCTAGCAGCCTGTATGCTTTGATCCCTGATGGCTATACGTCTTACGACAGACGCAGAGAGCGAAGCCGCGGACAGAAGCTACACATATATAAAAACGAAAGGTCGCTCACTCACTCACTCATCACGAAATCTCAGAAACTACAAGTTCTAGGAGTTTCAAATTTTTTAAATAGGTTCTCTTTAAGACGGGATTTTGCGAAATTCATTTCCCTGGTATAAAGGGGAACAAAATTTGTATGAAGCTTCTATAGTTTTTAAACGGGAGTTTTGTTAATACGATTTCCAAAGTAGGAACTATTCTTATTAAGTGGGAAAATAGGAGTGGCAAGTTTCGTTAAATATCGCAAAATTTCGTCTGTTTTAGGGGTAGCGGGTGAATAGATTTAAATCGGATTCGCCTTAGAGACGGATTATACTGATATTTATTACTAATACAATGTACGATTGCCATAAGATTAGGTAAGAAATATTCTCATACAGGAACACATCTGAATTTTAACGCGAACGAAGTCGCGGGGAACAGCTAGTATTATAATAAATCTGTGATCTTCCGTAAAACGAGTAGATATAATATAATGTATAGGTACCTACTTAGTATACCTATCTACTTTATTTTAAAGACGATACTTATCGTTTTTGTGTTAGAATTTTTTGAACATGCTGATGCATTTGGAGAGCGCCAAATCCCTTAACCCCCTCCCCTAGATCCGTTATTGCATATACCTAGGTATCTACTTACTCTAATGAAATAAAAATAGAAGAAAATTATACTAACAACAGTAACGTTCTGTAAGATAGACGTTCTAAGTAAATTAAAAAGTTCTTGGAAATGCTTCTTCTTCTTCTCCTTTTATTATGGGAACTGAGTAGATAATCGTGTCAGCTATTTCTGCCAGCATCAAGAAGTGTAAAATAATCTTCTCGTTGATGATTTTAATGGTTAATATACTATTAGCTGCGCCCCACGGCTTCGCCTGTGTTTTATCTCCCTCGGAAACCAGACCGATTTTCGGGATAAAAAGTATCTATGTCCGTCACCGCCACCGAATTTATCTACATACAAATTTTCATCAAAATCGGTTTAGCCGTTTAGGTGCTGAGTAATAACAAACACACACACACACACCCACACACACCCACACACAACATACAACACACAACACACACACGCGCGCGCACACACGCACACACACACACACACAACACACAATATTTCACATTTATAATTTAAGGATGACAAATAGAAAATGTGGATCATCCTTAGGGTCCGTTCACACAGACCGGCTCGGAGAGCATCGGCGTGCATTTTTCTTTTCACACAGACCGGATCGTATACGCTTGGAGTTGGTCTGAGCGGAGCCGCCAACTATTTCACATAGACCGGCTGGAAGCGACCTGAAAACGGATACGCTCGGAGCCGGTCGGATGCGCTCGCAGCCGTTCGGAATCGCTCACAGCCGGTCGTATACGCTCGCAGCCGGTTGGATGTGCTCGGAGCTGGTCGGATGCACTTGAAGCCGGTCGGATGCGCTCCTCATGTCATGTCATGTTTTCCTGCAAGTGCACACAACTGTTCCGTTTTAAACCTTCGAATACAAATGATTTGAGACACCATAGAAAGACAATAGCGGCGCGACAACCGGCTGTCGCTTGGTCGTTGAAAGGATTGTGCGTGCTATCAAAATGGCGGCCGGCGTGGGGAAGCGCGCACGCAATCGGAACCGATCGGCTGCGCGAGCGAGAAAGAGCACGCAATCGGAGTCGATCGGCTGCGCGAGCGAGAAAGAGCACGCGATCGGAACCGATCGGCTCCTCTTATTATTTCACACCAAGCGCCTTCAAGCATTCTTAATGACAATAGCAGTGCACATGCAAAAATAAACCTTTATACAAATACTAAAAACCTTTGTTTTCAACGTGATAAGAATCTGCTCTCCTCTCCGAGCCGGTCTGTGTGAACGGACCCTTCGCGGACATAATGTCCATCTCTATTTTTGGTAAAATTTCCGATTGACCTTTTTTAAATCCTTCTTCCGTGGTAGGTATTTCATAATTTAACACACACTGACACTATTAATAGAATAGCAGAATAATGCGAAAACAATTTCTATATTTCTCCCTTTTTTAGCCTTCTATCGCGGGGGACTTTACAAAGAAAATACAGTTGACTCAAAGTACCTACACCCAGACTCAAAACAAATATTTATGGATTCCACAAAGTTTTGTCCCGTGCAGGGATCGAACCCTCGTGGTAGCAATCGCTTGCGCTCCCACTTCTTGCGCCACAGAAGCAGTCAAATTAAACTACATAGGAAGAAAAACCTATCAACCTTTAAATAACATGTTTGATTTGGACATTTACAATGTCTCTCTTATTTATGACACTAATATGCTAAATATATGCAGCAGCGGGCTGACGGGCTTAGGATAGGGACGGGAAAGGCCGGCAAATTTGGAAATATCGTTTCATTACTTTACGGTAGTAGATCCACGCTGATATCAGCATGAATGGGCCGGATCGTCCGGGGAAGTACTACCCTCTCATAGAAGATCGACTTAAGAGTAGTAGTATCTGTACTACTGCGTTTCGTTCGGTGAGTGAGTGAGTGAGCGACCTTTCGTTTTTATATATGTGTAGCTTCTGTCCGCGGCTTCGCTCTCTGCGTCTGTCGTAAGACGTATAGCCATCAGGGATCAAAGCATACATAACATAGGCTCACTGGAAACTGGACTTGTTTAAAACTAAACCAAAGATTGTTTAGAATGAGAAGAATCCGAGGAATAAAAACACTTTTACGGTAGTAGATCCACGCTGATTTCAGCATGAATGGGCCGGACCGTCCGGGGAAGTACTACCCTCTCATAGAAGATCGACTTAAGAGTAGTAGTATCTGTACTACTGCGTTTCGTTCGGTGAGTGAGAGCGCCGGTGGCCCAATTTCCCACCTTTCCTCCTTCCTCATCTCCCTCATTCCCTTCCCCTAACCCCATTCCCAGCCGCCATAGTGGAGGCCACCATACCAACAGTTTAAGACGATGACTTTTGTTATAGTGGCTACCACTTCTGGATTCCACTGACTGCTTACCATCAGGCGGGGTGGAGTCACTTTGGTAGGCTATAATATAAAAAAAAAAAAAAAAAAAAAATGGAATGTATATGAAAGAGCTGGGAACGTGATACTCACGGGGCCGAGTCAACGAGATAGTCACTTCCCCGTTCTGTTCACGTCTCGTCCGAAGTACCTACCTATTATCTCGTTACGTATACAGCAACCTTAAAAAGAGCTTTAAAAATTAATTGAAGATATTTATCTATAGGTAAAATAATTCGATTATCAACATCTAAAAGTCGAAAATTATTAGGTTGTTGATCATCTGAAGGAATTATATAAGAATCAAATTCAACATTATAAAAATCTGAATATTCATAACTTCAGTATCATTGATGGCCAAAGCCAATTGATTTGAATGTAATTATAGGATTATTTAATTCTTCTAAAAGATAAAGTTACGGGTCTTCAATTGATTTTGAAGTACACTTGCAAAATGATTTACGAAAAGGCTCTTTCGCGCTTTTTTATATAGAAGGAGCTTGTTCTTAAATAAATTCGATCATGACACTGAAAGATAATTTTGGCACATTATCTACTAAGAAGACTTCTTTGCAACACTCTCAATAAAAAAACTAGTAGGTATTCTCATTGATATTATAAGACCATTAATATTAATATTATTATAAAACTAATCCTGAGTCTTGATTCGTAAGACCGCTTTCATATTTAGGCGACTTTGGTAGCGCATCTGTCGCGCGGGAGGTGCGCAGATTCTCTCATATTTACTTATTGCTTTTGATTTGAAGAGTAAGTGCGCCAAAAGCTCAATTAGGACTTGCCCGTATTTCTAGTCATTTTCCTTCTTCTGCTTTAGTACCTTTTTATGTCCGGCAATGGCGCAGGCGGCGTGACTGTACTTTTAGGGTTTCGTAGTCAACAAGGAACCCATATAGTTTCGCCATGTCCGTTCGTCTGTCTGACCGCGGCCTAGATCAGAGACTCTTGGTACTTGTTAGCTGAAAATTTATGCATATACATACCTAATAATATAAATCATGAATATATACATAAAGAACTTAGTACAATAATAACAATACTAATACCAGCCTGTTCTAAGGCCTATTCAACCCTAAGCGGTATTCGCTACCGCCTGCGGAATAAAAATCCGAGTGGGTATGCGGTAATACTACTGTTCACACCAAAGCGAGTTTCTCTATCCTTGTGGGTAGAATATCACGTAAGTTTTGCTCACGAAGGTACAAACTTTTCGCCAGTTTGAGTGGGTATGCGGTATTCCGCACTAGCCGCGGAACTTCATACTAAATAAGTACTTGCGAAATGCGCGTGGTAGGTATTTACCTCTATTCATAGCGGCAGCGAATACTGCAGGACAAAGACTTATTCTCATACAGAGTGTAGTAGGTAGAGGTAAAATAAAAACTTTCTTTTTAACATATTTCCGGCCGTCCATAGCCGTACATTTAAGATGAGTTTATATTTTTTTGGCATTGTTTTGTAATGCTTTGTGGCGTACAGAGACAGCAGCGGAGCCCTACAAATGCATCGGCGCGTGCGCGCGGCACGCAAGCCAAGTCAATAATGATAGCGGAACTTTTTTTTTTTTTGTGTGTGGTGTGGGTTGTTCTTAGAGCATTAAACCAACCGGAGAGGCCACTGACAGGCGTACCCCTCTGCCAAAGGTACCAGCCCACCGGTCATACCCGTTATATAAAACTAGTTGACGCGCGTTCCGCATCCTATGTCACCTATCAGTGCATGCGTAATAGCGTCTCAATAGAAATGCCGAATTGCAGTGTATTTTGGTGTAAAAAGCGTTCAGCGACATCAAGTCTACAAAAGGATAATATTACATTCCACCTGTAAGTATTATTTTGTTCTAATATTATTAAATAAGGCATTAAATTAGCAATTTAACCCTTAGAGCATTAAACCAACAGGAGTGGACACGCGCTCTATTTCCCTTGCGCAAAAGTCTGCCACTTTCGGCGGGGGACGGGGTAACGCGAGCAACGCACACTAATTACAATGTTAACTACTAATGCATTTTTAAATCGCGTCGTTATACACGCACACAATAAAATTATTACACACTAGCTTAAACTAAACACACACAATCACATTCACACACAGGGACATCTATTAGTTTACGCTTCCTTAGCGTAGAACAGTTAGAGCTTGACTCTGTCGATATTTAGTATCGATGTTTAGGATTTCATATAAGTACGCGAAAGATTTAATTATTTTCATGATTATTATGTTTGCTTATTAAAATGAGCATTATCTTATATTATATAGAACAGTTTTAGGTAATAATAATCTATTATAATTTTAAGGTTTTTTTATATTTAAGCACTTTGAAATAGATGAAAGTAAAGTAAATAGTTCATAAACATGAATTAACTAGAAGTAATTCTGTTGATTCATGTTTATGTCAATATTACAGGAAGAATAAATCAGTGTTTCTAACTAGCACACTTTTTCGTAATTATTATCAAAAAAGCCCGTCATACGGTCGGGCTAAATTTATTTGTTAAACATTGTTCGACAAACAAATCTGGTTATGCGGTCGGGCTCTCCTACTATGTTTACTAATGTTTATTCAATACTTCCGATCCCTGATAGTACGGAACCCTCGGCGCGCGAGTCCTACTGGCATTTAGCCGTTTTTTTTTGAAGTTTTTTTGGCGCGATTGGGAAAAATGATGAGAGTGAATTTTTACGATGCGCGCGCACACCGACAGAAAAAAGCAACACCCTGAAGTTAGTTGCGAACCTTTTACACACTGAAGTTTGTTGCGGATCTTTGTGTGTCGTATCAGTACAAATAATCTGTGTGAATAAATAAAAAATATATTGGCGTTTATATCAATTCAAATATTTATGTATGTATGCGTTGTATTATTATTTGGTATTTTTGGATTGTTATGCCAAAGAAGTATAACTTCTTGCGTGCGTACATGGGTACCCACTCTTTTTTTTTATTTTACTACTGCGCACAAGGATGTATGTTCAATAACCACCACCTGTTGAAATCTGTTCTAGTGTGGATAAAAGATTGTAATTAATTATTACGTGTCAATTTTACGTGTATTATTCCTAAGTATGTATGTATATTCAAACCAAATAATACTTTGAATTAATTGTCTGTTGCTATTAAATTTCGTTCCAACTAAGCAGAGCTTGTAATTGGAGGATTTTGTTCTGATTACATAGTAACAAGACACTGACATGAGAATGTATGAGTAGATTTTTATTAGAGAGATATTTTATCTGTTCAGATAACAAAAAAACAACAGAATATATTTCAGAAAGTCTTTATTTAAGTAGGTATAATAAAATACTGAAAAACTGTGCAATTTAAATTAACCTTATAAATCTAGATTAACTAATCCTAGGTAATGCAATAAGAGGAGGTAGTGCACAGCGAGTTTACTTGCTAAAAACTGAGCTCTCCGCCGCTTGGGGGGTAGGGAGGAGGTAGCAGTGCTGGCAGCACAGAAGGCTTTGTCTTTTAAGCTGTTAGTCAGATACTTGTACGCTTAGGAACCCACTTATATGGTTCCTACAATATTGGACCCAAGCGACTCGAGGCGCTGCTTCTTTTGAAAATCTAAAACAAACAAAAAAAAATTAATTTAATACTGGAAAACCAATATCGATATTTGTGATTAAACTGTCTCATCTCTAATTATGTTAAAGTGTGACCAGTTTCTTAAAAATAAATACGCTTATTTTTGTAAGAAATGAGCAATTATCTTTCGGAATAAAGTGCACTAATCTTGTATATTTGGATTTATAATCTCATTTTACTTGTTCATTTAATATTATTTTGTGCATTACTTGGTAAAAAAAGATTGGTTTTAATTAAAAATAAATAAATATGGGAACGGTGACACAATAATGTACATCCAAAATGAAACTTATTAGATATGTCAACAAGGCGAGATATAAAAAAGGAAAGGTTAGTTTTTATGTTAATTCAACTTAAAATATTACCCCAGATTGGAGTATTGATGATAATCCTGGCAACACTTGTTGATTAGCATTTTATTTGGTTAAATTGCTAATTTAATGCCTTATTTAATAATATTAGAACAAAATAATACTTACAGGTGGAATGTAATATTATCCTTTTGTAGACTTGATGTCGCTGAACGCTTTTTACACCAAAATACACTGCAATTCGGCATTTCTATTGAGACGCTATTACGCATGCACTGGTATGTGACTTATGATGCGGAACGCGCGTCAACTAGTTTTATATAACGGGTATGACCGGTGGTCTGGTACCTTTGGCAGAGGGGTACGCCTGTCAGTGGCCTCTCCGGTTGGTTTAATGCTCTAAGATTTAACCAAATAAAATGCTAATCAACAAGTGTTGCCAGGCTTATCATCAATACTCCAATCTGGGGTAATATTATAAGTTGAATTTAACATAAAAACTAACCTTTCCTTTTTTATATCTCGCCTTGTTGACATATCTAATAAGTTTCATTTTGGATGTACATTATTGTGTCACCGTTCCCATATTTATTTATTTTTAATTAAAACCAATGTTTTTTTTACCAAGTAATGCACAAAATAATATTAAATGAACAAGTAAAATGAGATTATAAATCCAAATATACAAGATTAGTGCACTTTATTCCGAAAGATAATTGCTCATTTCTTACAAAAATAAGCGTATTTATTTTTAAGAAACTGGTCACACTTTAACATAATTAGAGATGAGACAGTTTAATCACAAATATCGATATTGGTTTTCCAGTATTAAATAATTTTTTTTTTGTTTGTTTAACATTTTCAAAAGAAGCAGCGCCTCGAGTCGCTTGGGTCCAATATTGTAGGAACCATATAAGTGGGTTCCTAAGCGTACAAGTATCTGACTAACAGCTTAAAAGACAAAGCCTTCTGTGCTGCCAGCACTGCTACCTCCTCCCTACCCCCCAAGCGGCGGAGAGCTCAGTTTTTAGCAAGTAAACTCGCTGTGCGCTACCTCCTCTTATTGCATTACCTAGGATTAGTTAAACTAGACTTATAAGGTTAATTTAAATTGCACAGTTTTTCAGTATTTTATTATACCTACTTAAATAAAGACTTTCTGAAATATATTCTGTTGTTTTTTTGTTATCTGAACAGATAAAATATCTCTCTAATAAAAATCTACTCATACATTCTCATGTCAGTGTCTTGTTACTATGTAATCAGAACAAAATCCTCCAATTACAAGCTCTGCTTAGTTGGAACGAAATTTAATAGCAACAGACAATTAATTCAAAGTATTATTTGGTTTGAATATACATACATACTTAGGAATAATACACGTAAAATTGACACGTAATAATTAATTACAATCTTTAATCCACACTAGAACAAATTTCAACAGGTGGTGGTTATTGAACATACATCCTTGTGCGCAGTAGTAAAATAAAAAAAAAGAGTGGGTACCCATTGTACGCACGTAAGAAGTTATACTTCTTTGGCATAACAATCCAAAAATACCAAATAATAATACAACGCATACATACATAAATATTTGAATTGATATAAACGCCAATATAATACAATATTTGACTGCCTCTGTGGTTCGGTGGTACTGTGTATGGACTGCCACGCAGAGGTCGCGGGTTCGATTCCCGCTCAGTGCAAATATTTGTGTGCATGAACATGTCTATTTGCATTGGTCTGGGTGTTTCTATGTATAATATGTATGTATTTACAAAAAAAAAAAGTATATAAGTATGTTATATCCGCATTCTAGAACCCATAACACAAGCATATAATATGCTTACTTTGGTCTAGATGGCGTTGTGTGTAGTTGTTGAAATATTATTATTATTATTATATATTTTTTATTTATTCACACAGATTATTTGTACTGATACGACACACAAAGATCCGCAACAAACTTCAGTGTGTAAAAGGTTCGCAACTAACTTCAGGGTGTTGCTTTTTTCTGTCGGTGTGCGCGCGCATCGTAAAAATTCACTCTCATCATTTTTCCCAATCGCGCCAAAAAAAGTATAACTTCAAAAAAAACCGGCTAAATGCCAGTAGGACTCGCGCGCCGAGGGTTCCGTACTATCAGGGATCAGAAGTATTGAATAAACATTAGTAAACATAGTAGGAGAGCCCGACAGCATAACCAGATTTGTTTGTCGAACAATGTTTAACAAATAAATTTAGCCCGACCGTATGACGGGCTTTTTTGATAATAATTACAAAAAAGTGTGCTAGTTAGAAACACTGTTTTATTCTTCCTGTAATATTGACATAAACATGAATTAACAGAATTACTTCTAGTTAATTCATGTTTATGAACTATTTACTTTACTTTCATCTATTTCAAAGTGCTTTAATAAAAAAAAACCTTAAAATATAATAGATTATTATTACCTAAAACTGTTCTATATAATATAAGATAATGCTCATTTTAATAAGCAAACATAATAATCATGAAAATAATTAAATCTTTCGCGTACTTATACGAAATCCTAAACATCGATACTAAATATCGACAGAGTCAAGCTCTAACTGTTTTACGCTATGGAAGCGTAAACTGATAGATGTCCCTGTGTGTGAATGTGATTGTGTGTGTTTAGTTTAAGCTAGTGTGTAATAATTTTATTGTGTGCGTGTATAACGACGCGATTTAAAAATGCATTAGTAGTTAACATTGTAATTAGTGTGCGTTGCTCGTGTTACCCCGTCCCCCGCCGAAAGTGGCAGACTTTTGCGCAAGGGAAATAGAGCGCGTGTCCACTCCTGTTGGTTTAATGCTCTAAGGGGTTGTTAGCCTCTGATGGCTTTCACAACCTTACGCGGACTGTCGGTGAGCTGAAGGCTCTCAACCGTTATGATAGCGGAACGCGGCGACCACTTCTTAAATAGTGGCACTTATTTTATACTGCACACACACATTCACACTCACACTGCACACATTCACTGTAACCTGTGATATTCGTATCAAGCAGACAACTGCAGCATATTATTGATTTTAGTTTGAGATTTTAATATTGTATAACGCTCCTGATTGGTCAACAACCAAAATGCGCTCATGTAAATACTATACCTGTGTCAGACTACATTTGTATACCTATATAAACCGTGCCATATTTTTGTAAATAAACATTGTACAGTCGTCTCTCGAGTATTATTCAACACTACCTATTAAGTCTACGGTACGAAGGTGGAAACACTGGGCCGGTCTAATAAGTAGCTCTACAGCAGTACAAAGTAAATCAGCTGATACAGTTCATAGGGAAAGTACCTCGGCCGTTGACCCTCTTTATCACTAGTACCTACAGTAAATCAGATGATACAGTATATTAGGGACAGTACCTACAGCTGTTAACCCAACAGCTGTCTTCATACCTACCTAGCATACATACCCCTAAAGCTTATTATCATCAACAACAGTTACCAACTATCATAATATATACCATTAGATGGGCTGTAGGTATGCTTGTTTGTCACCGAAGTCGTATAACAAAAAGGAATAAAAGCTCTATATGAATCTTAATAGTGACGATTAGTAAAAACCTGTAAAAACATATTAAGTAGTTAAGGTAATTGCACCAGTAATGGACATAAAACCAGTGACAGTCAAAAAAAAAATTAAATCTTGTAGATTATAAGTAGGCATGAGTTTTTATAATATAAGTTGAGAATATTCGACCTTAGAGAAAAGTCGTCGAGCTATTAATATTTGAGGATTTATTTAAGTCCAGTCTTTTCAATTCAATATAGTGTGAGGTACAAATTGCTCCTGTTATTGAAAATTTGTTTTCGTGGCTTTTGTTACGGAAATTGTTAGTGTAGTAGAGGTATAATTTGCCTATGCATTTACTACAGCTTTATTTCAATCGGAAGAAATTTTGTTGCTTGACCAGAACCACCACAGTGTGTTTTCATCTTAATTTCATGGTTAATCACCATGATCATAAACATTGTGTTGTTACTCCAGAGAGCATAGTTTCATGTTTTTTTGACAATGTCTATTACTGCTGCACTAACAGTTCAAAGTTGTGTATTTATTTATTTATTTGTACCTGATTGTATGGGTAGGTATGTCAGCCGAATCTACGATTTTCCCAGCCTGGGAAAGGAACTTAATAGTTGCACCCTCCCAAGGCCAACGAGTAGGTAGAGTAGCGACAGGAGGGCAGGCGATTGACGGCTGATGGTGAGCGGGAGGCGAATGGTCGTCATTCGGCTAATATCTTTGATTAACAAGGGAGGGTATAATATTATGATTTTAGAGCCCACGTCCCCAGAAATTGCCACCCGAAACAGGTGTCTGGGTTTGCCCCTCACCTCGCTAGATCCGGCTCTGAGGTATGTAGCATAATATATTTATACAACATACATATTTATTTACTTTTAGAAAAAAAAATCTTAGGAATCGCTTCTTTATATATATATATATATATATCACGCGTTTGCCACGCGTGTCAGCGGCAGGCGTCGACGCGTCGGTGGCAACCGTTGACGCGTCGACAGCAGTCAGCGGTAGTCGCCGACTGGAGAACTGACACGCACAACAGGCGAAAAAGTCAATATTATTGGGAAAAAATAAACACAATAAAAAATAAAATATTGTCATAGACAACTAATGAAATCCTACTAAAATCATCATTACGTAAAATGGCGAAGCTACATAGTTTGTAAGAATCATTCGTGAAAACTTTTAAGTGTTTTGACATTACCAGATATCTTCCATACGTAATTTCTGACCCTTTTTTTATCGTAAACAAGAAAACTATCACGAAAAGCAAATGTTTTTCCTTTTTACAAGTAGCATTAATGTTCAAAGAACCAACATTATAAATTTTTAATATTAAAAAAATTATAAAGTAATGGTGTTTTTATTTTAATCAATCATTTTCTTTTCTAATACGTTGATATTATTATAAATTAAGTACTTAAATGATTACCTACTAAAAACAGTCAGAGTAAATTGTGAACAAAGTCGCCAGTTTATTTTTGGCCATGAATTTAGCTGATTACGCCTGTGTAACAGCAGTCAACGGCTGCTGTTGACATCGTGCCGCTCGTGTGCAAGAATGATAGTGAAAAAGATACTTCTTCTTCTTCTTCTCCTTTTTTTTGGCAACAGAGCCGACGATTTGTGTCAGCTATTTCTGCCAGTGTCAAGTGTAGAATAATATTATTGTTGATGATAATAATGGTATATTACACTGATAAAATAGAAAAAAATGTAGATGAAATTAAATCACATCCATCTTCCGTGAAAACAAAAGATGGAATCAAAAAAAGATACTTATTTTTAAGTTTTTAATCAATGTCAATTAAAATGACATTTAAACACTAACTACTTAATAAATTTGTTCTGTCTTCTGATAAGACACCAGTGTGACCAACCTTAAATTAGAGATCCTGCCCAGCCTAGGCAAGAAAACTGACAAATCCTGCCAAACTCTTATGCACAAAATGCCGAAATAATGCCGATAAAATTTTCAAATTTTAATAATCTTTTAGCGTTTCTAGTAATCTTCTAGTGAAGACGTTTTAAAATACTTTTGCACTTAAAATGATAAATAAATTTTAATTCCTTCTTACTAATACTTACTACCTATTTGCCTATTTTCCTGATAAATTGTTAAAAAATGTATACTCACCGATGTCTGCTCAATGTCCGACTTCATGTTCTTCTTATGCTTAATAAGTAGTGGTTGCATGTTTTTATATTAGATAACCTAGGCACCAACTTAGTGTTACATGCTTTACACTGGGGCTGTCCAAAAAAAACCCGCGAGCCACATCCGGCCCGCGGTTCCTCTTTGTGCGGCCTGCAGTGTTTTTAGTATATTGAAAGAATTAATTCTTCACTTTTACAAATTTCATCGGTACCTAGATATAAACCCTTACAGGCTAAAAAAAACAAAAGTTAATTTGTGCCAATCTATTTAGTAATCTAATATTGGCCCTAGATCATATCCGGTCTGGACAGCTCTGCTTTACACAATGAAATATCTTCAACTCTTCATCTTTCGCTTTTGCTAATCAGGACGTAAGTGATGGATCCTGCTCCCACTCTAGGCGATATAATCGATCATATTTGAGTTTCATGATAAATCAGGAATAGGAAACATTCACACCGACCGCACGAAATCAGAATCAAAAAAAGAGTGTGTGTACTCATGAACGCACGTAAGAAGTTATACTTCTTTGGCATAACAATCCAAAAATACCAAATAATAACACAACGCATACATACATAAATATTTAAATTGATTTAAACGCCAATATATTTTTTATTTATTCACACTGATTATTTGTACTGATACGACACACAAAGATTCGCAACTAACTTCAGTGTGTAAAAGGTTCGCAACTAACTTCAGGGTGTTGCGCCAAAAGAAATATAACTTCAAAAACAACTGACAAATAAAGATGGATTATTCCCACCTATCCCTCTGGTTTGTCCCCCTAGGGTGACAGATGGGAAAAAAAAGTTTCATCTGTCCCCCTGTTAACAAGAGGGGGACAGATGAAACTTTTGAAGAGTGATTGGAGTTTCATCTGTCCCCCTGTTAACAACGGTGGGACAAATGGAACTTTTTTTTCCCATCTGTCACCCTAGAGGGACAAACCAGTGGGACAGATGGGAATAATCCATAAAGATACGATTATTAAAAATATTTTGCTTAGCACATTAAGGTTCACAATGGAATGAACAACAAATTCAATTAGAGATGATAGGGGAAATCCCCGAACTGAAGGTCCTATCGTTGCTAATGTTGCCATTGGCAATTAAAAATTCCTCCCTAAAGCTATTTCTTTTGTCGATACTGCACCAAACTCCTATAATAAGCTGTGCCGCCAAGTCTGCCAGCTTAAATTACTTTAAACTGCCAAATACTGCCAGATTTCTAAAACGTCAAACACATATGCCAGAGAGTAAAATAAAGGGCTAAACCTGCCAAAAAGGCAGGATCCTGCCACATATGGTCACACTGTAAGACACATAACATCTACATACTTAAAATAGGGTTGGCCGGTAAAGCTAATCGCAGATGGCGCCAGCATAAATGGTACACTGATAAAGTGCAGCCATTGTTACGATTTGAATTGATTACAAAAAAAACTGTTTTTAGGCCAATTTAGGACTTGAATACTTCTATCTAACATTATATCCTTACACTTTGTCTATTAAGCATTATGTGTTTTTACTGGCGGATCAAGAAATTGAAAGATAAACCTATCAAACGTAATGTGTAATTTAATTACAGGGAAAAAAGCAGATCTTGATTATGAAGTATTTTGTTTTAACTATGTATTATTTGACCATTATTTTCTTAATTATTCTATATAATAATATGATAAATAAGTGGTTAATTTTGTAATAACATGCAAATTTTCTTAATTTAATTAAAATATGAAAGAATCTTGTATTTATTACCAGTTCATATTCATTTGTTACTTTACAATCAATCAGAACTTTAATTTCGGTCGTGTCTATTGCTTATTATGATGAAATTATAAAACCTGAGACGTACCTAGTTACCAATAAAGAATCTTATTAGGATATTACTTAATAATATTTAACTGCACTCTGCTACTCCCGGCAATTAGACAAGATTATTGGATAAGACAATGATAAGGCATTAATCAGTTTAATACTAGTGCAAGTATGTTTTATCAATAGTGAATATAAATTTTATACCTAAGTTTACAAGTTAAATGCATGTGTATTTAACTATGTAATATTTTTTTCGTAGTCACTTCTAACACTATGTTTACGACATACTTAACCTCTAACTATTTGTTGTAATTATTTTTTTGCGATGAATGGCTTACCAGGCTCACAAATTTTTATTTGTTTTGGTATACGATTTACTTCGATTTCATAAAATTTTGATACGATACAACGCGTCATTTTAATTGCTGTTAAATATTATTATAACCCCACTATTTTGTAACACTATGGTAGGGTATGGTACCTAGGTACTAGGTAGGGACTTAAATGTAAAATGTATCAACGGCAGGCGAGTTTATTTTTAATCGGCCTGAGGTCACACTGATATAAAATGTCAGATGTCGTTGCTTTTTAAGGTCTCTGAGTCTCTTAATTGCCAGTGTCAGACAAACTAACTAATGATAGATAGATAGATAGAATATTCTTTATTGCACACCACATAATATTACAAAACAAATAATAGAATAACACAATAATAAGTAGTGACAATGGGCGGTCTTATCACTAAAAGCGATCTCTTCCAGACAACTTTTGGATGGACTTGAGGCAAATATTAATCGGCAGTTATGGTGTACAGGTAGATTAAATAATAATTCGAATCAATAAATAAAGTTATATACAAACAAATTAACTGTCTAATATATATAAATAATACATACAATATATAATATATATAAATATTATAACTTAAATACAATATATACCTACATACTAATACATATTATAATAAATACAACGTGATTGTGACACTAGAGATAAAATATGTAGAAGTGACAATGCTTGATGTTATGTATTGGATAAAATGTAACAAATAAGATATAACAATATAGATATGCGTATAGGTGTTTTATAGTGTACGTTGTGTGGATATCGACGTTAAATAAAATTGCTTGACCATTGTCTTAAATGAGACCAATGATTGAGCTCGTCTAATTTGGACCTGTAATGCATTCCACAAACGTATGGCATTAACTGTAAAAGAACTGTCATAAAATGTTGTGGTATGTAATGGCATTTTTAATTTTAGGTTTTCTGATGATCGTAAGAATCTTGCATGTGTATCATGAAGAGACTCAAAACGTTCTTTAAGATAGGAGGGTGACGAAGGGTTAAACAGTATATTGTATAATAGAGAAAGGATATGAGCATTCCGGCGAGGTCGAATAGGTAACCAATTAAGCTTTTCTCGAAATTCAGAAACATGATCATATTTGCGTAAACCAAATATGAATCTTATACAGACATTTTGAAGTCGTTCTAGTTTGTTTAATTGGTTCTCGGTTAGATCTGGATAGCTGGCGTCGGCATAATCAAGAATAGGAAGTAATAGGGAGTTTGCAAGCGTGATTTTAGTGGCAGTTGGTAGAAAGTTTCGCAGTCTCCTCAAGGATCCAGCTGATGCAAAGATCTTACGGCTAACTTCTTGTAACTGTGGGTTCCATGTTAACTTACTGTCTATAAGTAAACCTAAATTCTTCACAGTGCTACTGAAAGGTACAACAGTACCACTCAAGACAATTTGAGGTAACTGAGACCACACAATTTTTGAGATCATCCTGGAGCTGCCAACAACAATAACTTGAGTTTTTAATGAGTTCAGTTTAAGTCCATAGGATTCGCATTTACTCAGTGTCACTAGATCTTTGTTAACATTTTCAATAGCTTCTGATAAATTTTCTAGGGAGGCTTGAGAATATATCTGAAGATCATCTGCATAAAGGTGGTAGGAAGAAATAAGTTTGTCAGAGATTGAATTAATGAATAACGTGAAGAGAAGAGGAGATAGAACGCCACCCTGGGGTACACCAGCATGTGTGTCACACCAAGAGGATAAAACATCCGCGACGCGTACACACTGCCGACGACCGCGCAGGTAACTACGAAGCCAATCAATTACCGTTGGAGATATGTTAAGTGAGCGGAATATGTTGATCAGAATTTCAATATCTACGGTATTAAATGCATTGGAAAAATCGAGGAGTGCAAGAACAGTGAGGTTTTGATTTTCCATGCCATGTCTTATGTCATCCGTAATATTTACCAAGGAGGTGACGGTGCTGTGACCAGGACGGAAACCAGACTGGAAAGGATTGAGGACGTGGTTTTTTGTAAGGAAGGTACTGAGTTGGTTATGGACTAGGCGTTCAATGACTTTGGAAAGGAATGGTAAAATGGATATAGGACGGTAATCAGAATATGTTGTAGGATTCGATTTTTTGGGTTTAGGAGTTATTTGAGCACTTTTCCATAACGTCGGAAAGGTACCACTAGATAAAGAAAAATTAAGAAGGTGACAAATAATGGGAAGGATTTCATCAAGGATGGGAAGGATCATATTACGGCTGACACAATCACTACCAACAGCGTTGGTGGTGATAGACATAATGCTCTTCTTAACATCACAAGCGGTAACTTCAGTGAAAACAAATGGATCATATCTATATAAGTTTTAATGAATTCATTAAAACTTAAAATGTTTTATTTTTAGTTGATGATACAATTTTACATAATTTTAATCCAGTAGGTATTACAAAACAAGTAAGCTTTTACAGTAACAGTAGTAATATTAGCTGCAGATGAATGGAGACTTTGACCACTTTAGCAGATGCAGTCATGTTTAGAGAGAGTATAGTGTTCTGTGATGTTTAGCACCGCACTCACATTTGCGTTAAATATTATTTAATTTCTTACTTTAACGAATTTTATTGCAACGATGGACTTAAGAACGTAATCAATTAAGTTGCTTTCAATGTCAAAGCTTTTTTTAGATTTAGGCGATGATAGGTGTGTTTCTGACCCTCTAAAAAGTAGAATAGTCACAGGTACCTAGCAAAACCAAACTACGGCAAGCGTTGTCAGCAGTAGGTAGATAGTTTACAGTCCTAGATAGGTATTATATTATGTATTTTTATATTGTTACAAGAAATGTTAACGCAGGAACTAAAGTAATACCAGCCTGTTTATTGTCCCACTGCAGAGCAAAGGCCTCTTCTCATATAGAGAAGGCATGAGCAATAATCACCACGCTTGCTCAAGGCGGATTGCAATTTCAGACTTTTAAAGTTCAGGTTTCCTCACAATGTTTTCCTTCACCGTCAGTCAGAAATGATTTGAAATATTACATTGGTACTTGCCTGGATTCGAATCCACTACCTCGTGTGTGGGCCATTTCGACATACTGAAATGGCATAAAATGGAATATTATAGGATTGAACTAAAATGTTTCTGGCAAAATAACATTATTTGAATCAATGAAAAATCGCTATTATGTCTACAAGAAATTAGGTATGCCTGTATAGCTAATTTAGGAATAAGCTTTGTATCTTGAAAAATTTCATCATATCAGCCTAAAGACGTCCTATGCTGGACATAGGCTTACCCTACTCAGTTTTCGCTACCAATGCAGTCGTGAGCGGCCATCCATCGGAACTGACATACAATTAACGAACACAATGAGTACCCAGAATCTCTAAATTTTATGTCGTTCACAAAAATTTGTCCTACGATACTCGTGACACGAAACTCGCAAAGGAGTCACCGTTAAATTAAAATATAACTAAATAATATAAATACTAACCGATATTTTACCACCAAAATTGTCGTGCCATGGTAAATGGTAAAGTGAACACAGAAGCATCTGCACTATCAATTCTAGCAGAACACAACTAGCACTTATTACGTTCGTGTTAGTGTTAGTAAATCATGTACACAGAAAAGGGTTTTCCCAAAAAAAAAAAAACTTTTAACAAGGAGATTTACCTACACAACAGCTGAATTAAACTTAATTTAGATTTATTATGACATTTATAATGAATATTTTGAAATTATTATGTAAATTATAAGGCTTTTAAGTCAAATCAAAAGCAGTTACAGGAATAAAGAAATGTTTGTTGTTGCGTTGCGCAGAGAAAGCTCTGGGCGGGCGGCTGCGTGCGGGGCGGGCGGCGAGCGGGCGCAGTGGGCGCAAATAGCGGCAGCGCGCGGCGGCACTCGCCTCGGGCAGTCAGCGCCCGAGCGCTCCCTCGCGCACTGCACACAGCGCACCTGGCGCTGCCGCGACCGACACCGACAACCAACCATCGCCACCACCCCACGAACAAACCTTCCCCACTGTGCAACACCGCGCGATCCACAACAACCTCAGTGCAGTTTACATTACCTTTGTGCAATAACTACTGTGATCACCCTGGCCCACTCAGATAAGCTGGTGATCTATCTCTTGTCAGTCAGCACGTGCCTTCACAATCGATAGAAGAGATACTTTCCCCGAGTTGTATACCACGCCTCAAGGTCACGACGACGGCAGGTAAACACACTCGACTTTCATTAGTAATTATTAATTAATATGTAGGTATCTGCCGATATCTTCGTGATGAATGAAGGCTATACAGATAAAAGTATACGAATTGTCGGACACTTCTATTCGGAAAGTAATTTAGAAATTAACTAAGTATGCGTAAGAGAAGTCTAGATATAAGAAAGTAGCAACTATGAATAAAACTAAAACAAAAATAATCTTATCCACAATACGTTGACAGTTTCTGGGGACGTGTTTGTGCAGAATTGAAATTAAGATGGATTTGCATTGATTGTTGTAGAAATTGCATAGCATTTCTATTCTATCCGGTGACCCATTTTCGCAACTTTGACATTCGGCTACTCAATAACAACGGTTGGCATTAAGTAGGTAGTAGGTCATTTTGTTTTATTTTTTGCTAGTTAATTTTGGAAAATTTGTGTAACTATTAAATTTTAATAATTTGTAAATCTTAATAGAATTTTTGTTTGTTATTCGTAGTAGTTTGGCAATTAAACGTTTTGTGTGGGTGACCAAATGAGTAATACTCGTAATTAAAATAGTAGATAATTGTCGTTATTTTTTTTTGGCTAGAAACCAACAGTAACTGTAGCCGTCGCAGTTTTTTAAAAAAACTTGTAATACAACTTTTGCCAAAATTAAAGGCTTTTATAAGTTATTTTTACTATAGATAGGCACTTGTAGGTTATTATTTGTTTAGATAATCACGTATTTTCTTATAACTATGTTAATATGTTATGATAATATTAGAAAAGTATTTTTTTTACAAATTTTACGATTCAAATTTAAAATAAAACTTGCTTAATATATATATTGCTATAAACAATGGAAATTGTACAATCCAGGTGGGTACCTACTTTCTGATTTCGATCTTTATTTATAACTCATTTAATCATTACTAGCTGACCCGTCGAACTTCGTTCCGCCTAACAGTCGATCAACATTACTTTATTTTTCTAAAATAAAATATTTTTCTAAAATAAACGTATCCTAAGTTACTCCTTATTACATCAGCTACCTGCCAATAAAAGACCCGTCAAAATCGGTCCAGCCATTTCAGAAATTAGCCGGAACAAACAGACAGACAGACAGACAAAAATGGTAAAAAAAATTATTTTTTTGTATGTACCGTATATATATTCATATACATGTAGTAAAAAACGGTTATTTCAATATTACAAACAGACACTCCAATTTTATTATATGTATAGATGATCACATGAGTGATGCAATGTCAAGAAAACGAAAAGAAAAATATTTGATTTATATTTTAAATCACTTGGTAGTCCAGTTTCCAATGCATTGGCCATCGCACAATATTTAGAGCAAAATATAAAAAAATAAATAAAATTATAGTTGATTTACCACTGCCATGTTAACTGCTTTCAAGCCGTCATAATTCTTGTCATTCGTTTTTTTTTGTGCGGGCATCACAACATCTTCAATATTCAATTCAGTTTTAGATACATAAGTATTTATTGAACTAGTAAGAAACTCAGGGCACTTTTACAAATATTTCATTTGTAATGTAATAATAATATGTATATAATTATATATATATATATATATATATATATATATATATATATAATTTACAGTGACACGGGCTTTTCTGTTGCGTCACTTTATACAAGATAAGAATACGTTTAATCATCCTACATTGTATCTACGTACCTAAGGCAGCTGCAGTGTGCATTACTTATGCAGAGACTGTGTACCTACACAATACATGTTAGGCATTTATTTAGATAGAATATGGAAAATGTATGTTCGAAGCGGGCTTGATGCCAGAGTCACTATGTAGTAGGTAGGTAGGTATGTACCTAACACAGTTACCAGTAGGTCCTGTATTATTAGGTACAATCGGTGGACCTCGGGAAATGCTATACCATTGTTTTGCATTAAGGGTAATATTCGACGATGTAGATGATTACATTAGATAATAACTATTTTGTTGTAACAAATTCTGTTTAATAAGTCCTTTCGGTTCAGTCCCTTTCTATTGTTTGATTCCCAGCTGCTAATATAAGAAACGAAAGATTTTACTCTTGAAGCCTTGTATACTCGGAGGACATACCCGTTATTAATTTAAAAAAGAAGATGACTTACCTAATACAGTACTTACTTTTAATTTTCAAGTGTTTCTTTCGGTCGTAAGCAGAAAACATTTAGTAATCTTAATGCACCTTCTAGGCAGTGTTTCCACAATGAGGGGAAATTCCCCATTTGAGTGAAAATTAGGGTCCATAGGGAGAGAAAAAGGGCAAGACATTAAAAGGGGAAATTGCGGGAAATCATGGGTAAAACCTAGCTTAAAATATTGCGGTAAATTTCGGAACTATTTTATGGACTCTACCGTGGACTAGCGTGTTGCCGTTTAAAAGAAACAGTGACAACACGTGCAGGTGGCGTATACTTACCCTTATTTCCATTCTGTTTAAGACCTTGATTTTGTTGACGCATTTAGTGTAAATAATATTATCATAGTATAGTATCACCAGAGGCGTGGGCAGGCTAAAGAAGAAAATCGATAAATACCTTTTTTTTTAGTTACACTAGGGCCAAAAGTAAAAACTACAGTAGAAAAATTTTTGAAGGGAAAAAGCCCTGAGAAGGGGCAATTTGAATTGAGGCGTGGGGAAAGACAATCATTAAAGTGGAAACACTGCTTCTAGGTGCACAAAGTTAATAAATTACAACAAAAAGTTAACTTAATGCACCCATGCCCGCTCACGAGTGCATCAAGTAAACTTTTAGTAATCTTGATGCACCTACTAGGTGCACAAAGTGAATTAAGGTTACTATTAGTATGTTTAATTCACCTAGGTGCATCAATCCAGGTACTTTAAGTATACTACAGGGATATTTTCCTTTCAAAATGGTCTGATTCGTTTTATTAAAAAAAAAAAACAATTAACGATCTTAACTGAAAACAATTGTTAGCATAAACTGTAAGCAATGACATTATATTTAACTACCTAAGATAAACAACCAACCTAACCATAACTGTTTTTGTGCTATGCTATAGCTAAAAAACTTGATGGCCCCTATTTTGTTTTGAGAAGTTTATAATAAAACGTGATTTAACAAAAAATATAAACCATTATGAAAAATTTTTAATGCAAAAAAGTTCGTGTACTTATTTGTTATCTAAAATTGTTTGGAGATAAAATATTGCGAAAACTATTTATTAATTTGTTTGTTTTAAATACATTTAAAAATATATCATTGAATAAATATCACTAACGGCAAAGTTTATTGAGATCGTTAATGTTTTATGTCAACTCGTAAACGTAGATTAAATTTTACTTTTTAACACTGTACGAATCGCCGATCTACGACACACTCGTCAAAACTGCATAACATTGGTCAAGCTATGCAAAACCCTCATTTGTACTGTCTAAGGCCAATTATCTGCATGGTAAGATAAATATATGAGTACGAGTACATTGCATTAAGTTACTTAATAAAATGTACTCGTACTCGTAGTAAAGCATAAAGCATAACTAAGAATAGGTAGCTAGATACTGTACCTAAGCTACTTATACTACTATGCTTTTTCTTTAAAAGCTATTAAGTATTTGTGTAATTTGAATGCCAGAATCGACAATTTGACATAAAGAAATGCCTGATGTCCTTGGCTTAGTTGAAATGCCGAGTTTTCTATCTGTTTTCCTAAAGAGTCTCTTGTCTCAAAAGGAATACCGGAATAGAATAATTATCCGGAATACATCGAAACCCTTAATTGTATGTTTGAAATCTCCCACGAGACAGTTTGTTCCCTATAGTGCTTGTGGTTAAAAAATATTACCTGTACCCAACCTATAGTTAAGATTATATTATATTGACATTTATTTATTTTATACTTACCACATAAGCGACGTTTTACTTTTGTTCCTACTAGATTTCTTACGAGTACATTATTATAAACAAACCTTAACAACGCAGACTTAAGTACTGAACCTATTGTTAATTTCTAAGCAATAGGTAGATGTTTTGTACACAAGTAAGAGTGTACTTAGTGAAACTAATCAATAATAGATAGAAGTAAGACTGTAGGTAGGAAGGTACATCGTCGATCAATATTAGTACATCGTCACAATTCGTGTAACTTAGATAGGTACATAATGAACGTGTCACACAATATAACACATATTTTATATATTCTGTAAGGCATTATTCCACCCAGTCATTCTTTTTTTATATTCTTATAACCGTGACTTGTTTCTGCAGAGGGGTGCGATGATTTACCTTAGCACGCTTTCGTAAATACCAACATCTTTAGCTAAGTTTACAAGGTATTAGGTAGTTTCTATAGGTAGATGGTATTGGAACTTGTATATCTTAGTCATTTTTAAATTACCGACACCACTCACATAAACGGCATGAAAGTTGTAACATATGTACTCGTTACTAAGTCCAATAGCAAACAGTATCCAATACCCAAGCACATAAGGTTATTAACATACAAGAAATGTTTAGGACCAAAATAGATACAAAAATATAGAAGGATAGCAAGCATAACTTTTTAACTAAGTACGAGTAGGTATTTTGACGAAAATAATATATCATCCACTTAAAGAAGAGTACTTTCAAATAATTCAATATGCAAGAAGAAAGATGGATAGCTTCATCTACTACGTGAATGCAGTTAATTGTGTCAAAGACTTACTAGCACTGAATACACATTATGAGATTTAGGGAATTACAAAAAGAAAATCTTAAAACAACATAAATCAAAAGTCACCTTCCTATCACCCTTTGTGTACCTAGTGTAAAATGATTAAGATTATTTACTAAGACGATTCCGATATTGAGCCCTTAAATCAATCCTTTTTTTTTATTTCGCTCATACATACCGTAAGTTAAATGCCATCCACATATCGATAGCGACGCGACGTAGGCTGGCATATTGTAGCCATAAACTGAGTAAATAGAGCAGCTCGTATAAAAACGTAAATTTTCAACTAGATAAGTGAGTCTTTAAGAAAGTAGATATAAATTCCATAGTAGGTATAAATTGAAGTTTAAAAGTAAATCCAGAATGTAATCAGAAACTTTCGCCTATTTTATCCTTAGTAGATCATATTTTTTTGGATCGACGACATTCACCAGGTCGCGGATAACTCCTGGCTTGGTCACAAGATCGGTGTAAGTGGAATTCACAAAGGGAGGCTTACAGCCAGCATCGGGTACCTGGCCGCGGACGATGATGATGATGAGGTAATATTTTTTTTATATTATTGGCAGTCTAGCTGGACTACTTTACAATCGGCTTGATATTATCCCACTGCAGGGAAAGGTTGTAAAGGTTTTCATACAGAGAAGCCATGATGAGCATTGATCGCCACGCTTGCTCAAGTCGGATTGACGATTTCAGACTTCCTCAGATGTACAGGTATTTTTACAATGTATGTCCAAAGTAGAAATGTCCAAGATAAACTTAGAAACTAGAGAATGCAGTCAAAAATGTTTTGACTGCATTAAAAAAACGTCACCAAAAAGGCTTTATCAGAAGTCCGGAATAAACGCTGTAACAAGAAGCTGTTGTGTCATTGCGTACTCTTCAAGTCACATTGGTACTTGCCCGGATTGGAACCCACAACCTCGTGTTTATGAAGCGGGTGCCATATTTACTGAGCCATTTCGACTAGGTACCTATGATTAAATAATTTTTAATACATTATCTACCGTTCTCCTTGTTTCTCTCCGCTAGTTTTTTGCTATCATATTACTTACTACTTAGTAACTATGAGTTTTTAGTCTAGTCGATTAAAGTTTTACATGACGTGACTGCTACTAACTGACCCCCACAATTGAATTACTAGCTAACACCTGATATTCGGGTAACACATTACTGTTACCGTCGAGTTCCAAAAGGGCACGAATCATGATTTGATAAATGGCTTACTTAGCTATAAGGTAACGAGTAAGTCCTCGGTCGATCAATCAATCAATTTAAGTAAGTCATTATTTTGCTCTTAGCTGTCAGAAGGCTAGCAACTCAAGAATGCTGGCATTCTCTTACATATTCAAGGATTTCAGAGCCTTCGTAATTGATTCGTAGGGTGAGCCATAATATTGTGACCAAAATATTACTAATCGCACAATTATTTTAAAAGCCCACATTAATAAAAATAGTTGCAATAGGTATACGAACTACATCGGGTCAATAATACTTAATTTAGCTAATGAAGCACACAATAGACCATAAATAGATCCTAATATTTTAAATTTCAGTGAAAAAAAAAAGTAAGACAGTGCCATTTTAATTAACTAATATAATTTTATCAATCACGGTCTAAAATTAACTCTGCAAGATAAGTTGACAATAAAGAACCTACTCAATACGATCTGTGAATATATAAGTACCTAATGAATTAAATTAATAATAATAATAATAATAATATGTGGACACTATCACACATCGTCATCTAGTCCCAAGCTAAGCAGAGCTTGTGTTATGGGTACTAGATAATTGAAATATAATACATATATGGAAAAATTGTAAAATTGTACTTAACATAAATGTAAAATAAATACATAGCTCGAAAATCATTACCCTCCTTGACTTCGGCAGTCGGGCAATAAGATTCTTTCGAAATAACTGCCTACTTACTTACCTTAGTTCGAAAAAAAACATCTTATGAAAACGTTAAAGTTTTAAATAGAAAGTTTTATAAGTAGACTAAACTTTTAAGTGGGATTTGAACTGAAGACTACAACAGAAATAGTGTAGTCGCAATGGTGAATCAGTCAATTTAACCGCTAGACGTAAATGTATTCTTTGTAATAGAAAATAAGCAATAATATAAATAGGTAGGTATTGTATCTGTACTATTTGCTTCTTTTTTATACAAATATTTATTTAATGGTTAACTTTATATTTTTGTTTTTTAGAGCGCTCAAAAAGCAATTAAAAGTTTCTTCATTAGTTTTAATTAGAAGCTACACAACGTTCAAGTAACAGGTTATTTTTATGAACAGAACATAAAAGCGAAGTTGCAAGCAAGCGGTAATTAATTATATTTCAACCGTCTGGTGATATTTTACGTTATGTTATCGAGATTTTTGAGTTATTTCGGTCGGCTCTTTGGGATAACATAATAAACGAATTATATCTAAACTATTGATACGAACACAACTCACCTTTTGAACTAGGCAGTTAGTAAACCCGACATTTAACAACCCTAGAGCTTTCAGGAAATGAAATGTGATTTGGTATTATTAACTAGTTCAATACGCGGATTAGCTCGTGTGAAAAGTGCATTTAAGATTTTCGATTTGTTACATTTATATTTTAACTTCTTGTTCACTAGTTAAAACTAAGTTTTTTATTTTATGCCACCATTAGCGTTACGCTTAGTGTGAAATGTAAAGGGGCGGTAGACCATAAAAGGTTTTGGGAACCTATGGCCTAGTATCATTAGGTACGTTAATTTCAAGTGCCAAGGGAAAATGTAGCTGCAGGTACTTTTTGCATATTTGTAATGTCCCCCTCTACACAAGTTTTACTTCGAAACAAAAAACAAAAATATTGGCTTAAAGGTATGTTAATGTGCGTTGGCCACTTCACCATCCTTTTACAACTGACATGATGACTGACTTCTAATGTAACTCATTACGACTGAATATGAATATTAAAGTAATGTAGAAAACTGGATGGTATGAAAAAATTTTATATTCCACACAGTTACAACCTAAGGTATTATCAAGATGTCGTGCTTGACTACACAGTGTACCTACATATATGTTTCATATAAATATTTGAGTAGCATTCTATCGCTTTGATCTTATTTCTATTTGACCGGCAGCTAGGGTCAACGGCATTTGCACAATTTATAAGGATAGGATTTTTATATATTTCGTTACTTTGTATTTAGCCTGTTTTCGTGTGCCTTATAAGTTACATAATTATCAGAATGTGTACTAATAATAATATTATATTGTAGTTATTATTAGTGCACATTCTGATTTTTATTACTACTAGCATCCATCCCAGCTTCGCACCGTGTAGTAGGTACTTACATATTTTAAAGCAATAAAGATTATTCTTTGTAATTTTCGGTTTTGCTCTGCTATTCTAGATTATGCATAATATAAAGGGATACATAAATGCTTCCCTGAAAAGAAATCTAAACGATTGCAAAAGCCGTATTAAAACCCGCTGCATGTCATAAAAGAAGTTGTGAATAAATAGACAGAACATAAATTCTAAATGGATTTGTTTTAGTTATTATCGCTTTTAAAATAGAATTTAGATAATATCTGGTATAGAAAGAGATTGTTGTAAGTTTCAGTAGGCGAGCCAGTCTCAGAAGGCGCAGTTAAGCACGCGATCTATCTGATGATATGGCGTAGCCGTACGCCTCAGCCGCGTATGGTCTTCGAAAAGCCAGACACAGTGTGTGTACTAGTGTCCTCCTGCTAGTGCAACATCAGAACAGTTTTGTAGCTCAAGACTGTTTATTCAGCACTTACCAATCACTTCTCGATTATTAGTCTGTATTAGTATTCATTAAACCAGTGAAACCAAATGACTCTCATATTATTCGGTAAACTAGATACATGCATATCTAATGTATAATTTTGTAAATGTATCTGCACCATTCTGGATGAAAAGGCTTCGGTTGGCGCACGTCCAGCAAGTCAACCATGACATAATACGCTGTTTGCCAAAAGGCTTTATTTTCAAAGATTCTATATAGAACAAGTTCTTGTTTATCCGTGTCAGTTTTTTTCCTTTGTGATGGCTAAAAAGGGCCAGCATTAAACGATGTAATGCTCTGAGACGTCTTTATTAGGTGGGCTTTCGTCAAACTTATTCTTACTTCTCTTGTATAAAATACTAGCCTTCTATGGCGCGGTTTCACCCGCGGTATGTTACATTTTGGTTAATGCTCCGCTTCCGTCGCCAATAGCGTGATGTTACATAGCCTATAACCTTCCTCGAGAACTGGGCTATCATACTCAAAAATATTTTTTGATATCCGACTGGCAGCTGCAGAGATTAGTGCGTTCAAACAAACAAACATACTCTTCCGCTTTATATAATAGTGTAGATAAGCTTCCTCAAGAACTGGCCTATAAAACGCAAAAAGAATTATTCAAATCCGTCAGGTAGTTACGGAGATTAGCGCTTTCAAACAAACTCATTCACTTTAAATAATAGTATCTGTAAATTAGCCGTCTCTAACTTTTAAGGTAGGTATGTAAGTAGAGTTGTGTCTTAGATTAAAGAAAAGAAGAAAGAACATTTATAAGCACTGCATAGAATTAATAGGTATCTACTTTACTTACTTATTTTATGTAGATTAATCTTAAGCTGATTAAAAATTTTACTGGTCTGTCATAAGAACTGCTGATGCTTATGCATCTTATTACGTAGTAGAGATTTTTATGGATACGAAAAAAGTCTTCACAACTGTATATTCTACGCCAAACAACATTCATCAAATAATTTTAAATTATTTCAAAGTTATTGCTATCGAACTTACCTACTTATCTACTATCAATCCATTTGGATAGAACTATTGTTGAAAGTTACATACCTATGTAATAAATCTCGTGCGCTTTTACGATATAAGAGCTGAAACTTATGTCGTCCCAACAGGCATCTGGTCTCACAATTAGATGTTATGTTTTCTACCCATTCCAGTAGGGCTCTGTGAGTATTGTCCTGCAGCTTTTCCTAAAATAAATATCAAAAACGATTATGAATAAATAAACCTAACATCATTTGAGAAGGTATATATAATAAATTCTTTCAAATCGCTGTCTTTTTAATAGGTTTTTGTTCTGCCAAAACATGACGTGAATGATGTTATTATTATGTCCGCATCTCACACACTACACGTATGATTTGGTAGTTAGTGTCGTCACCACGCTACTACCTATAAGCCATGTGTTGTGGGGTCAATTGGACAAATATTTATGTTCGATGTCCTTTTACATAGGCATCGCGTCGCCAGGATTGCTTTTAATGGGGTGCATCTGATTTTCAGGGAGGAGCATCTGATATTCAGGAGAGTGCAACTGAACAAATTTGGACAGTAACCTGTAGAAGTTCAATTAAAATACTAAAGTTAATAACACTCCACACACCTCCCGTCGTAAATTCGCTGTCTGTCACGTAAGCCACGTAAATACAACAGCTGCAGCATAAACAATTCCATTGAACAAACAAAACAAATGCTGCCCCTAGAGTACACTGAAACAGAAAACATTTTGATTATATTAAAGTTATTTATATAGTACACACACACGCACACGCACACGCACACGCACACGCACACGCACACGCACACGCACACGCACACGCACACGCACACGCACACGCACACGCACACGCACACGCACACGCACACGCATACACACACACACAGATACACACACACACCGTCATGCATCTATTTGATTTATTTCTCAAATTACTCCAAATGTACGCATTAGCTATTAAATAGATACTAATACATAAAGGAGAGAGCCTGGAGATCCGTCACACAGGTCCTAGAACTATTACATAAGCTATACCAATTTTGTAACTGTAAACCTATGAGAGAAATAAATAAATTTATTATTATTATTATTATTAATAAACAATCTTAGACGTTTTTATGAATTTTTCTCGTCAGAGGAAAGCGCACCCTCTTGAACCATGCTGTCAGCGGCCATTTGCTTTCAGCCCATTATACATATTCCCACTGCAAAATAAAGGCCAAAAGAAAGAGGATGATTGATCACCACGCTTGCTCAAGGCTGAGTGGTAATATCGGACTTACATATTTTTTATAATTCTAGGTGACCTTAGGTTACGTTATTTTCCTTCATTTGCATTTAATCACCGTGAACCTCCGTATACCATAATGCCTTTTGAAAAAGTCACATTACACGATGTCGATTCCATAACTTCATATAAAGTGGAGTGCCTGGGGAGTTTGACCTCGGAACACAATAACTTTAAATGTATTAATATAAAACCATCCATATAACCATATATTATGTTTTATAGATCAAATACTAAAATGTTTACCCATTCTTTTTTTAGGGAAGGGGATTAAAGTTCCTAATTTTGAGTTTTTTACTAATATCTCCAAAAAGTTGCATCCTAGAAACTAGTGTTCTTCTATTGAATGGAAGGTTATAAAATTCTCTACAACTTTTAATTTGTGCACATTTTCCATATGCCATTTCCCAATAGTTTTTGAGCTACACGCTCTAGTAAAATAGAAATGAACAAAAATACTGCTTGTTGCACAAGATTATAATAAGAGGGTACTTTTAAGTTCGCGATATGGGCGGGCAGGATAAATATTTAGATAATAATTAATCTAACGCTTTCAATTTTAAACGCAAACCTTCCAATACATATGTAATTTTACCGACGTGTGCTTATAAAAAAATTAAAGAAGAGAGTCAAATGAGGTATGTTTGGATCGCAACAAATGGCGTTCTATAGGGCGTTTTATAGTATCTGCTTACTCCATTAATGGGAGACAGGCGTGAAGTTATTTAGGTATGTGTATGTTAATCATTGTTGCAAATAGTTTAAATGTATCATAGTTTGGCTTGTCTAAATTATAGCCTTACAAATTGTAACTTGTAGGTATATTATGGATTATGTTATTTTAACCACCCACAGGTTCATGGTTATGTGACAAATGCCTGCACAAACCACAACATTTTACGACCACATAGTACAAACCGTTCATTGTACTAATAAATCATTTTACCCAAATGGCAATGGGGCTTATAATATTAATAATAGTTAAGGGCAACTGAAGCATGTTAAACCCATGTCTCCACGTAAACGTTCGTTAGCATGTTCTAGAGTTTTCTTTTTAATAAAGTAATTTCACAAGTATACGTAATGTCGTGATAGCCCAAAGGTTGCATGCCTCTCTTATATAGCAGATTAAGGGCTTGACACCGCCTAAGTATCTACCTCCTGATATGGCTTTTTAAAATTGTAATGTGTTTGCCAAATTTGTAGTGATTCTTATACATATACGGTAAAGGCAAACGCCACCCCCAAAGGAAACCTGGACATATTATATGATTATAAGTGTCGAAGTGCATTTAATCAACTAATCAATATATCGCAATCAACTGCTGGACATAGACCTCTTCCAATTAAAACACTCTGCCATCTACATCCAGTCTACACCTAAGAAGACATAAGAGACACCTCAAGTCATAAGATAAGATGTATTTAAGTTTTATTATCTGTAGGTTAGGTATAGTCATTATCCATAAGGTCGGTGTTCAAAATTGAAAGACTTTTTGATAGATTTTAGAACTATGATGTTATACAGAAATTGTGAATACAATATGTTAGATGGATGCACGCTACGAGCCATGACCTTTCTGTACTCAGGTAAAAATAATTCTAATATAGATACAGGTGCATTATTTGTTGGGATTATTTGGGCTTTGGCAATGGTGAAAAACTTAATAGGAATGATGGGTTCCACACGATTATAAAATAAGTAAATCATTGTATTGTGCTACCAACACCCGAGCATCTACTTTCGGCAGACTTATTACAAATTCCGCTGGCTTTAGCAGCACAAACGAATAGTCATCAGAACCTAACATTATCCTAGTTTTTGAGAGTTGCTTTGCCTGCGATTTTTTGTAGGTTATAGATACTGAACTAGTTGGTATGCTCCCAATTCGAACGAGAACCTTGCTGTGTATATCTTAATTCTTATTGTACTGAAAAAGCCACGGAAATTGCTTAAACATTGAAATAACTATGTCGTTTACTCAGCAGTTTTTTGCATGTAATATTGCGATAATATGTAACAGATGATAGAAAATAGTCGTAAATCATTAAATAAAAGTGACGTTAAGCTTCCTCCGCGATGTTTACATCACTCTATGATTTGTGGCTGATCCGAGATATCTTAAAAAAATATTAATATTAGTTTTACTATACACGCTCTAGTTTTACTGCGAAAATTATTTATATATCAAACGTATTGTCATCGTTATCCGCCATAGTTTTATCCGATGTTATAGAGATAATATATTCTTTTTAACCGACTTCAAAAAGGAGGAGGTTCTCAATTCGATTCGTATGTTTTTTTTTTGTATGTTTGTTACCTCATATCTCGGTCATTTATGAACCGATTTGAAAAATTCTTTTTTTATTTGAAAGGGTATACTCTGAAATTGGTCCCATTTTTTATTATAAGAAATGGTTCAGTAGTTGTATGTTTGTTACAACAAAACTCGGTCATTTATAAACCAATTTGAAAAATTCTTCTTTTATTTGAAAGGGTATACTCTGAAATCGGGTCCCATGTTTTTTTATAAAGAATGGTTTAGTGGTTTGGCTTTAATTTCATATTTTGTAACAAAACGTATGAAAGGAGTGAAGACGTGTAAAGCAACACGTCGATGTCTTTTACGACGAATTTTTTGACATTGACATGTCCATGCTACAAGTACGAAGTGATTTTCAAAATTATTTTTTTGTTAGAAACGAAGTGGCCCTGGATGGGTGACCATTTGTGTCATTTCATTTTCAGCGTCTTCATTCTTTAGAAGCAGTGGACTATGGTTATCACTATAATTTGGTAGTCGTTAACCCAAGTTGGAGGTTTTATGGTCGTGAGAAATTACAACAGCAACGGGCGGCCTTAAACCTGCCTTTACAGCACCACTGTTTATTTTTTGTATAATATATCTATTAGGCAATTGCTCGGTCAGTTAAATTATGATTTTTGATGATTCTTTATTGTTTGTAGATCATCACTTTTTTGTTTTGATTTGTTGTTTCTTGGATTCAGGGTTTAGCGATCAGCAAAAGTGTTAACAAGGACTTTATATCTCTATTTACAATCTTACCTCTCGTCTCTACTTTCTTTCAAACGGTGCGGCGCTGTCTCATTTGCGCAGCACGTTTAGTAGGTCTACCCATATTGAATATATTTATACACAATTAATTCCCACTAAAAGTTTAAAAATAAAATTATTTTTAGAAAAAAAAAATGAAAACCGACTTCAAACAATACCTACATGTTCAATTCTTAACTAAAATGTAGAAAATAATATTTTAATTACTTCATAGCAAAGAACATTAAAGGGGAATCAACGCAATTCTTGATACCTTTAATACTTTACTATTTATAGTTTTTAATTAGTTATTTTGGAGTCGGTGCCAGCCAAGAAGGATCATAATGACCTTCATAAAAATAATCTACCTACTAGCAAAAATAACCTACTTAATTAATCAATTAATATATGAATGAAAAATATAGATTTAATACAAGAAATCGAACGGAATCTGATAAGTGCGCGTCAAATTTTTTATGTATATCTGAATACAACTATCAATGACGTCTGCCTTCACGCGTATGACCGCGTTCGGGTAGTGCACTCAGGCATATCCCCCACGCGTGCCATTACCGCCCCGTGCATTTCAAAAGTTTGTTGCAAAGACAGAATTAAAGATCCTTCTTGGCTGGCACCGACTCCAAAATAACTGATTAAAAGCTATAAATAGTAAAGTATTATAGGTATCAAGAATTGCGTTGATTCCCCTTTAATGTTCTTTGCTATGAAGTAATTAAAATATTATTTTATACATTTTAGTTAAGAATTGAACATGTAGGTATTGTTTGAAGTCGGTTTTCATTTTTTTTTTTCTCAAAATAATTTTATATAATAGCAGGGTGTTTAGGAAAATTTTCGCCACTAGTTGGCGTTACTTTGGTAAAAGGTCTTCCATTTTGACAGCGCTATCAAAACAAATATTTTCAGTGTTCATTGAGAAAATATTAATGTTTAATTTACAAAATGGGTAATTCACGTGCTTAAGGACAAAAGAAAATTGCTCAGAGGGTTTTTTAAAATGGGGCCCACGATGTAGCTGCACTGATGCGTCAGTTCTAGCTGTCAAGTGCTTTTTGAAAGTTAACCCCTGATTGGCAAAATGTAACAGTTGAAGTGGCACCAACTGGTGGCGAAAATTTTCCTAAACACCCTGGACAGTGAGGTGGCTTCAGAACGGTCCAATTAAAAGCGCGAATGTTCAGCAGTCTTTGTCTTTCGGCTGAGATGACAATGAAGATAATGACAATGAACAGCCATTTGGCCTTAACAACTCAGTTATTGAGCAACACTGATATTCTTATTCTTTCTAATTTTATAGGTTTCTGTCTATTCAAAACGATTGTTTTAGATCTTTGCATAAGGTATAATTATTAATATTAATAATAGAATTCGTAGCAACATCAGAACATCCGCGTTTCATACAAACATAGTTTGCTAGTGCGTTG
The DNA here is from genome assembly GCA_963082885.1 of Parascotia fuliginaria. Lineage (NCBI taxonomy): Eukaryota > Metazoa > Arthropoda > Insecta > Lepidoptera > Erebidae > Parascotia > Parascotia fuliginaria. The sequence continues at coordinate 11,226,849 of OY720182.1, forward strand.
TGGTGTTTACTTTTACTGTATAGTGTATACCTCAACAATGTTATAGAAAACGCAATTGCCAGGCACTTATTGAGCTAGAATGCCTTCATTTGTGCACATTTTGTAGAATTACTTTATTATTTGTTCTTTACATTGTGCGTACAACTGTAGAGACGAAAGAACATTTATTAGATGTGCGGCGACCGCAAACAGTATGATGGCATTAATGTTATTTGTGGATGAGTGATTAACATTTGATATGAATGTAAGGTCATCTGGAATTCTGCCAATATTTTAAAATAATAATCGATTTGTTATGTCAATACGAGAACTCAAACAAGTTTAACGAACAATTCAAGTAGGTAGTATACATTTAAAAAAATATATAATCATCATCATACTTATTTCAGCCGAAAGACGTTCACTGTACCACAAAGGTTTCTCCAAGCGTCGCCACTTCGACCGGTAGTAAGATGCTCTCATCTATCGGTCGTCTGTCACCTTTTACCACTTGAACTTAGGTATTTCTACAAGATGTTCCATAAAGATGGCAATAACATAACTCATTTATTATTATTTCCTCCATCCTAATTTAAGCAGTAAAATAGCATTACATTTGGCGATTTAAACTACCCTGCTTCCATTCCATATCCATTACTTGTTATACCTACGATCACCTGGCACACATAATATAGGTCACCTAGTCCCTGTTAGACGTGTTTCCTACTGTGCCAAACTGGCGTCATTTTGAAATGTCAAGGTATACATTCAGCCCGTGGTCAGATAAAATTGCTAGATAAAATGGCTTGCTGCATTTGGCTATTCTCCAGCCAACAGTGTAATAATCGATGGCATGAATTCCGCGCTTATCATGAGTTTAAAGAAAAACATTTGATGAATGAACAAAACTAGTGCAATTAGTAAAAATTACAACATTGGTAGATACCATATCATACATAAAATAAAAAATTGACAGTACATTTACGTATGTTCCTAGGTTCATAGGTACGTTTGTGCACTATAGTAAGATTTAGCATAGTCTTTAAGGTAGCATTGCGATTGGTTGTCTTTTAGTAATATTACACCTTGATTTATGGGAATAATTATAGGTACATAGATGGGTGTTAGATATCTAAAAATAATAAGTGTAAAATAAATTGTAAAATTACTTTAGAAATAAATAATAATGTACTACTGCGTAGAACTTTCGAAGGCATGCGTTTAGTCATTGTGATGTTACCACTTTACCTACGTTACAATGGCAGATGGAGGGGGGGCAAACTCTCTTGCATGTGTGATGTTATTTGTAAAAGTTTATCTTCCCCGTCATTCTTTCATTATTTAATATCAGCTGAGTTACCAGTCAAAAAAATGGATTTGTTTTTAAATGACTTTTAGAAATAGTTATACCTTGAATTCCATATCTTACTCGTAATTAGGTACAACACATTTAATTTTATTTACGTATTTTACCTAAGGTAAATACATTTAAATGTTTTGACGGACTTGTTATTAAAAGATTTAATGTACCAAATCCATCAGAAGTTTAAACGTAGCGATGACACAGAACAAGCTTTTTACGGACACATGTGAGTAAATATAAATAACGCAAAGATATTGTTTTTAGTGGAAAGTTTGACACTTGTGAAGATTCATTTTGTTGCGCATAGGCAACTTGTTCTAAGAAGTGCATCCGTTAATAAAGACTGTCTGTACGATCTGATAGACTGGATGATCCTAGACACGTAGGAAAACGAATCTGTGAGCATCGTTTTCCTACGTGTCTATTGAGAGTGCGCATGAGATCGGTGGCCTTAAATATCAGGAGCCCGTTTCTACATTTTATTATTCACATATAGTTTTTAGAAACTGGGTTTACTTTGCGTTCGTGCACAACACACACCCAACGGGTTCCTTAGCGCAAAGCTATCTTAAGATAATAGCACCTTACTAGACGACGGTCGGGGTCAATGGTCAAGGTGACACACTAGCGGGCGGCACGAGATCATGCAATAGGTTTCTGATGACACAAACTAAGTTTCATGACGGCTTTAGCTACGCTTTCTTGTTGGTCTGGCGCAAGCTTAAAGCACATACTAAACTTGTGGTGACAATTTTAGTATCGAAAATCTGTTAAGCAGCTCTATTATGATGAATGAGTGTTTCCTTTATCAGTGATAGCGTATATCACTAAGGATCCACTAAGATACCATCTTCAGTGAGTCTACTTAGGTAATTTTATTTTTTTTATTTTTTTATTTAAGCTTCTTACACACAGAATGTATAACGGCGGACTTAATGCCAACGGCATTCTCTACCAGTCAACCGGGTAATGCAGAGTTGAACCACAGTAGGTGCATGATAGCAGATAGTAAATGTAGTAAAATTGTTAATACTAATGTTGAATATTTTACTAAATAAGACCATAACAATACACATACGTACGTATAAATATAATGATAAACATACATAAAAATCATACATATAGTACTAGTACTACATTATTACACATAAATATATATGTATATATATATATATATATAAAACAATAAATGTAAACTATTGGGTTGATTTTGCCAATTTATCCATGAGAAGTGTCCGAACCTTTATCTTAAACGTGCTTCGGTTAGTTGCCATCCTGATTTCCAGAGGGAGGGCATTCCAGAGTAATATTGATTGGACAGGAAAAGAGGAGTGGATGAAACCGGATTTATGAGAAGGACAGGCAAGGAGGAGATTGTTGGAGGAGCGAAGAGGCCTTTCGTGTAAAGAGCAGAGGTATTTAAATTGGGAGGTCAAATATGTGGGAGCATTAGGATTAGCAAGGATGGAATAAAGTGTAGAGAGTGCGCGCAGACTACGACGCTGACGAATGGGAAGCCAGTTCAATTGGGATCTATAGGTAGACACATGGTCATACTTGCGAAGACAAAAAACGAATCGAATGCAGTTATTGAGAAGACGGTCCAATTTGTTGAGAAGATCTGCATTCAGGTCAAAATAACACACGTCACCATAGTCAATCAAAGGAAAGACTAAAGTCTGCACAAGCGTTGCCTTAGTCTCACAAGGTAGAAAATTCTTTAGCCTATACAGAGTACGCAGGGTACCGGTGACTTTCTGGCTGACTTGCGTAACTTGGGCTCTCCAATTCAATGTAGTGTCGATGTGTAGCCCTAGATCTTTAATACTTGGACACAAATCTATGATAGCCCCGTTAAATATGATTGACGGAAGAGTAGTCCAGTTTAGTCTGCTTATAAGGCGTTGGCTGCCAACGATGGTGGCTTGGCACTTTGAAGGGTTTATAATCAAACCAAATCTGTCAGACCAGTTTTTAATGTGCTCCAGATCCCGGTTCACCATGTCAACCGCAGTTGAGATGCAGTCAACACTTGCTTGAGAATAAATCTGCAAGTCATCAGCATACAGATGATACGCACACTGAAGATTAGGTGTTAAAAGATTAATAAAAATTGAAAATAACAAAGGAGATAAAATACCGCCTTGAGGGACGCCAGAGTCAATGTCACCCCAACTTGAAGATGAATCTTCGAAGCGGACAGACTGCTGACGACCTCGAATGTAACTTGAGAACCATTCCAGAGCTTCGGAGGAGACCTTATAGTGGGAAAGGATAGACAAAAGGATATCGTGACTGACGGTATTGAAGGCATTCGAGAAATCGACCAAAGCCAGGACTGTGACTTTGGTACTCTCCATGCCCTCCCTAATATCGCCAGTCACTTTAAGGAGCGCAGATACAGTGCTATGTCCGGGTCTAAACCCAGACTGCATGGGACTAAGTAGCTGATTGCGGTACACAAAATGGGAGAGTTGCTTGTGCACGCAGGCCTCAAGCACTTTGGATAAGAAGGGAAGAATGGATATAGGACGGAAATGATTGGGTAGTGTGGGATTTTGAGTTTTGGGTAATGGGATAACGTATGCGTTACGCCACGAGGATGGAAAGATTCCAGAGAAAAGGGAAAAATTAATAATAGGGGTAATAGGAAAAAGGAGGTGCTCAAGGATTGCCATGACCATGCGACGACTGACATCATCACAGCCCACGGCATTCGATTTAATGGAAAGGATGACTTTTTTGATCTCATCCGATGCTACTGGAGAAAAATAAAAGGATTCAATATTAGGATGAGGCAGACCAGCTAAGTAATCAACAGTTTGGCACTTGGTTTGGTGATCTAGCGGAGTAGTAGTGATGAAATAACGATTAATATCCTCCAAACCAAGTGTCATCTGCAAATCAACACAACGCTGTCTGCCGATACCTAGAGTCCCAAGAAACTTCCAAATATCGACAGGGGACGAGGAATCTATGTTACTAAGAATATGTCGGCGTTTGGCGTTACGTATCATCTGATTGCAGCGATTTCTTGCAGACTTGAAAAGTGACCAGTTTTCGTCACTACGGTCCCTTTTGTATCTCCGAAAAGCCCGATTTCTACGCCTCATGGCCATTTGAACTCCTGCTGTAATCCAAGGTGCAGGTAGGCGCTTTTGTCTCATTTTCTTTATCGGAGCATGCTTATCGAAAAGCTCTATAATTTTGTTTTTCAGATGATCAACTTTCGCATCCACTGAGGCAGCCGAGTATAAATCGTCCCAGTTGATCTTCGAGGCGTCCTTACTTAGCGCCTCACTATCTATACGACTAAAACAGCGCCTGTGCAGAACTTTAGGTTGGAGTTTCGGAGGTTTTAGGGTGTAGGAAAGGAAAATAAGGTCGTGGTGAGAAAATCCAGAAGCAAGGAGTTGGCCATGGGACGAGACTAGATTAGGAGAGGAAGTGAGAATGAGGTCAAGCCATGTGTCCTGCCCCTGAACATTGTGATGAGTAGCTTGTAGCGGTAGCACACGGAGGCAGACAGACTCAACAATCTCAAGAAGTTTACAGGATCGATGGGAACGAGGACAAAGGAGATCGGTATTGAAATCGCCCATGATGACGTGATGTGAATATTCTGACCCTAAAGATTCTAGAATCGGTTCGAGACTAGAGAAATAATCAACAGACGGAGGACAATAAACGACGCCAAGCACCATTTTTGCCCCCTTAACATTAACCTCAAGGAAGAGATACTCAGCTGACGAAGAAAGGTTAGGAGTGGAAGAAAAAATAATTTTGTAAGGAAAACAACTACGTAGATAGATTGCGACTCCACCCCCCCTTCGTCCAATTCGATCATTACGAATAAGCACGAAACCAGGGAGAGAATAAGAAGTGGAAAGAAGACTAGGATTGAGCCAACTCTCCGAAATCAAGATGGCATGAACGTGAGTGTCGGAAAACGTATCCAGTAACTCACTGTGGTGGCAAGGAATGCTTTGCGCATTAATGTGACACACATTAAAGAGCAACCGAGAACGTTGGTCGAAAATCTGTCGCAGGGAATCACCTAAAGTGGCATCACCTATAGAACAGAAGCTTTCGTCACCGGAACAATTTATAGACTCATTGGCAGAATAATAAGAGTCATCAATATCCATAAATAAAATATAAAATAAATATAAATTTAAAATATAATGTAAGAAAAATATATATTATATAGATATATATCATACATACACACTGTGCTATGCCAATATTCATCACTGCACCACCCACCAGCAGATGGACATAAAAAATAAAGATAAACAAATTAATAGGAAACAGTACACAAAACCAATAATTAAAGTAAAACGAAACGTAAATTGATCGACAAACAGTTTCGGAACGCACACGTAACTGTCACTTCAACAAACCTTTCAACTTCATTGTTGTCAACTTGTCACACGACACAAATTGTAAGTTTGTCATTGGGTCATACAATACACAATAATAGACGTGGAATGAGCTAATTAAAGACAATAACAAAACAAAGCGAGACACGGCGTTCACATAAAAGTAACAGTCAATCAGATCTTACGCAGCTTGTTATTCGCACCCGAAGCACTCGCATTGCCGCCGTTACCAGCACTAGACGTTGACGAGGAGCTTTCTGATGCCTTAGGGAACTTCTTCATCAGCACATCGAGAACATCCATGATGAATAATTTTTGGCGGTTTCCATCAGGAGTCTTCACTATGACAATACCGTCTTGCGACCAGCACGCACGCATGCCGAAGTGCTGCCTGGCCTTACTGAATTTTACCTTCGCCTAGTAACATATATACAAGATAAACTTTGTCACCTAACTAAGTTCTACGTTTATTCGCACACCTAAATCACGATAAACAACTTTTACCTACTAATTAGGAATTTAAATTAGAGTTTACATATTTATGGCGGACGGCCGCTGTTCCCACAGTGAAAATCAATTTAGCTAATTGACTCTCTAAATAAGATTACTAGAGTGCGACAAAAGCTAAATCGGTTTTCAGCACGGTACATTTGTTTGTGTTTTTCACGGTTTAATGTGTGGAGGCACGCTTTATTTTTTATACTTCTTAAATAGCAAGTAAAACCTCATGGGTCAACCGTCACAAAAGAAAGAGGCAGAAAAATCATTTTACGTAGTTTGGTCTGCAGCGTCCTGTGATAGACTGACGACTGCTCACCGCGATTTAGGCAAATAGATTTGATGAGATTCTTATAAGTCGAAACTAGTAGTGAATGCCTTGGGATGAAAGCTGCAACTAAGCTGAACGATGGCCACTTGGTATGCAGAAACTATAATACTAATTGACAACTTCGTTAAATATGCATTAGACGCTTGTGATCTCAGAAATAGTCCCATTGGTATTTGGCAGCCAGATATCCTCCATTTTAAACCGGCGTTTAAAATGGAGGATATCTTAACCATAAGCCTCACTTTTTCAATGATATATTTAAAAACAAATATTGACAAAAGGCTCGAGTAGCTCTTGCCAAAAAAGGTACTTCATTTGGATAGGTCAATTAGAGAGTCTATAAGCGTACGATGAGTGTATCTTGGAGTTGGAGCGAATATTGATCGTGTGCCGACTGTGAGCGGCGAGAACAAAGGACGGGCGGAGTTGTGCGGCCCACGCTATTCGCGCTCGTCCTCGATGTCGACTTGCCAGTACACGGTTACACACCGGCTTACACCGGGCCCTTTCATGAACATGCAATCCCTTTATGTGGCTATGTCAAACCAATGCACATTTATTTTATACAAATAGGTAGGTAGGTACGAGTATATCGCCTCAGGCTAAGAAGCTCAAGTCTATGAATAAAACGAATTAGATTAAGTATATTTCAGAAAAAGTTCGCAATTTTCCAGTTTCTATAAACATTTAGATGTTTAGGATAAGCTAGCAAAATACCTATGCAAAACCGAATAAATACGAACTTTCCTTTTTTTATCTAAAGTAGGTAACCAATGAGATTTATGGAGCGGAAATGCCTGGGAAAGTTGCTAGGGGTCGTCCTAGACAGACATACACAGACTAAATTGGAGATGAAGTGTTGACAAAGGGCACAATTAGATACAAGCAGCCGTAACCACCAACGTGTGTGTATGAAAGATTAATTAATGTTGAAGAGGCAAAGGAGGTAGGTTTAGATCTCAGCAAATGGCGTTCTTTCTATAGTCTCTGCTTATTTGTTATTAATAAGTTATGTATGTATGTATGTATGTATGTACCCAAACTAGAAGCAAACAAGAATTATTTGTATATTATTGTATATAAAACAAAATAGTTTTCTGTTCTATTATTCCTAATTTTAAGCAACAAACTGTTCGTTTCTAACTGTATAAAATTTAATTCATGTAATAATAAAAAATTTAAAGCATCCTTGTACAAAAATGACGCTTTCGAAACGCACAAACAACAATAAAATTTTAAATGGAGATGTACCAAGCCTGTTTGAAGCGAAGTGTACTAAGACAATGCTGTAGCTATAAAATCGATTGCCAATAATTTATGACTAGATCCGTAGAGATATAAACAGATATAAAACGATACATCGGTTAAACAGACTAGGAAGGAACTCATTTATTTACCTTAAACACTGCGATATTGGCTTTAATCGAATGTGCATCAAAGGTGCTGTCATAACAAAGATTTAGGTTGGATGTTGGTTTCTTACACAATATCAACTTTAACTGAGCAAGAAAACCTATTATCGATAATTTATATTTACAGTGATTTTATAAAAGGTACGGTTTATCATTAAGGACCTATAAATACACACCTACCACGACCACACAAAAGTGGTTACGTGTGAATAGTGTCGCTACAGCTTCATACAGTTGTGTTGATGTCGAACATAATATTGTCTTGTGCTGTTCTGTATATTGTATTTGCGATGTGGTTGCGGTGTAGTCGATATCACCCACACGGTTGCTTTCGACGACAAAATGTGTGAATTAAGTAAACTAATCATTTTTATAAAACAAATTGTGCCCAAGTGTTTTTGTTGTGGTACATCTGAATAGATCCTAAAATGATCAGTCATAAATCGTCTCCTGCAGCAAACCTCTCTCTTCTAAATAGAAGTTTTTGTTTGAAAATTAATTCTAGGCCAAACCAACGTCATGTTTTTGTTGTTAGGTATTAGTGATGTATCTACTATTTCCCTATCTGTCAAACGTCATAATCGGGATAAATAAATTTAATAGACGTTAAAGGCATTTAGATGTAGGTAAAACTAAATAAATAAATATTAGGCCGTGATTTAGTTTTACAAACATTTATGTTATGCCTCGTAAAATATTTTTTTTTTGTTATTTTTGTTATAAATATTTGTTATTTTTTAGTCGTTTAAAAATAACAATCCAATGTGCGATAAGTCGATGGAGCTCATTGGAATTTTAGACGCATTATCGTATTTGAACAAATTTTATTTCTAAAAGTTAGCTAGTTTTAGGTATATCTATGACGTGGGTACCCCAGCCAAACAAAGCTTCTATTTCCATTTATTATACCTATAGATACCTATATTAAGTACGAATAGTAATAGTAAACGTGATAGGTATATTTTATACTATAATATAACCAAACCAAAGCGTTAAAACGAATATAATAATATTAAATAATATAAATGCGACAGTTTGTGTGTTTGTTACCACTCAGCGCCTAAACGGCTTAACCGGTTACGATAAAAATTGGTACCTATGTAGATAAATTCGGTGCCGGAGACGGACATAGGCTACTTTTAATCCCGAAAATCGGTCTAGTTCCCGAGGGATACAACAAACCATATTTTACGCACGGGCGAGGCCGTGGAGCGCAGCTAGTTTGATATAAACAAATAATTACGTTTTATTTATTGTTGTAAATTGGATTGTTATTATTTTATTCATGCTTTTATTACCATCTCTTGATTTCAGTCACACGTCGCCGTCGGCGTCGCATAGAAAAGGCATAAAAAGTTTACTTACCTCCATGACGTAGGTACATCGCGTGAAGAAAGTAATTATAGCGTTTTTAATATAAAATATATTTATTCGTTTTCTACCATGTTTATACAATTTAATTGTCTAAATTAGTATTTCTTTTTTGTAAATTATAATAATGAAATTTGGAGAGTAGCGTGCAAATTAATTGTACCGCAGTAGCCAATAAAGTTTCAGTGAAAATTTCAGGTTAAGCTCATACCTGTACGTCAGCAACACTTGAGCCTCTGATACTTAATTTACTCTGCTAGACCCGGTAGGGCCTGGATGTGTTTTAAGGCAATGTTTTGCCATCTGACTGATCGCGCTAAGTGCGCCAAAACTCACAAAAATATTAAATGGCACGGCTGTTTCTTAACAACTTTACTTAGCAAGCTCATATTTCGCAAAATTACATGCTTGCTTATAATATACCTGAGTGAACTTTGCGTTTCATTTTATTTTATGATACGAGAGGTAGATCTCCCTATCTCTTTAAGAATGCTCGCCTTTTCTTCGTTTAGGGCTGTAGCTACCTCATCTTTCATACAGTATATGCTTTAGACCCCCGCCATAGCACAAACTAAGGGGTTTCATCACAGTTGCAACTGTAAGATATGCACAGGAGTTACAAGAATTGATGTATGGATTTAGAAATTGGTTTAAAGTCGGTTAAATTTTATTACTCATTGCTAGAGTATTTTCAACAGTAGTAGATCTACGCTGGTTTCAGCATTAATCGGCCGGATCGATGCAGAAGTACAACCCTCTCATAGAAGATCGACGTAAGAGTTCCACCCCACTTCCTTCATACCGTGAAGGAAGTGGGGTGGAACTCTTACGTCGCACGTTGTCTTACGCAGCATAAAAAAGTAAAAATTTCCTCTCTTTCCTCATAATTAAAAATAAATAAATAATTTCCTCATAATGTTTTTGCCTAAAGAATGAAATAAATAATTTAAATAATTAATTTAACTTAAATAATTTTATTTACTTAAAGCTTCGTTTACACATGCATGACAGTATATTTGGTCATAATGCCTGGCGATTTTCTACCAGTCAACCAGTACGGTAATGCAGAAAAAACAAAGTAGGTGCATTTGAAGGTACAAAAATATAATATTAAAGATAAACTGGCAAAATACATATGGAGTTGAAAAAGTCGTATTAGTCACCTCAATATTGCGCATTACAGTTAACCACTAGGTCATCAAGGCTTCTAATATATCGTTAATACAATAGCTATATAAATTACTCGTTATCTGAGTTACAGTGGGATCATTGATGGCATTCGCGATAATTATCTAGACAGGTTGAATTACCTGATTGCTGTACACTACACGTTGTGTAGTTGTGTGTCTACATGTAACGACAACATACAAACAGAACTCGCCAGTTTATTACCTACGTCCGTCACATACCTACTCACTACGGACAACATTTGTAATACAAAAATACAAAAATGTTGTATCGGCGGTATGTAGAATTTTATATTAGAATGTGTTTGCATTCTCATTTGTTTCTGGCTATAAAGAATACATAAATAAAATACAACATTCCAGCAATTAATACAATCCAAATTTCAGGCCGTTATGTTTTAGTCACCACTGTAAGTTGTAGGAATCGTATATAAGACTATTACTTATGTAAGTTTACATATGTATATTATATATGTATATGTAAATGTATGTATGTATATGTATATCTTTAACATTAAAGGAAGGCGAAGAAAAATATCGTGAGGAAAACTCTGCTTTTAATAAATATAAGACTGAAATAGCTAACCTAAACAACTTAACTTTAACTTGCAACTAAGAAGGTTAATCTATAGAAGTGCAATACTGAAACATATTCTGTTCAGAGACATCAATCACAACATCAAAAATACTCATTTCGGAAAACTATACTGTTATGTGTGCACAGTCATTGAAACGTGTTATTAAAGCATAAACTATAATAACTTTTACCAGTTTAATGAAGTGAATAAAATCTCAAATCGTGTAGCATTTGAAACAGTGATTAGAAATTTTTCAACATTAGCAAAATATTATTTTACCTAAACATTGTGGGCGGTGTACATACCTACCAATAGGAAAAGCTTTATTGGACATCCTTGAAAACCAAATTGTTTGAGAACTGCTACGAAAATTAGGTACCTACTTGCTACGAAAATTGCTTTCCATAGCATGATTACCTAAATAAGTAAAATCGTATTGCATTGTATGATATGTTTCAGCTTAATAAAATTTATTATAGTTCGTAAAAATGCTGTAGGTACATTTGATCACCATTCTTAGATGTAGGTACCTACAGCAGTTTTATAATTGCTAGATAATGCTTATATGTACCTACATATGTGTGTCTTTGTATGTAAGTGTTAGTATTGGGAGCGTACCTATAGGCTAAGTATACGGTATACCACCAGGCTGTATATACGCAAAAAGAAACTAAATATATTTACCATTTTGACAATATAGCTCTTGTTTTATATTATTTGTGCTTAGGGGTGTAATATTATCAGTTGATATGTACCTACGTAACGACTACATTACAACAAGTTAGTCCTACATACCTACTCGTAATGATATCAAGCTTTCATCGCTTACCTCGCATGTGTATCACTTTGTTTATTAGGGCCAACGTGTTTATTTTCATACATTGCTTTGTTTGAGATAGCGACTCTAAACGTTGAGTTTAATTTGTTGGTATGTTTTGAAACTGATTAGGTAAATGAGATTGAAAAGTTTGTACTATTCAGTTGCTTGTAATAGATGGGCCCTAAAAACTCACCAGAACTCTCCATTTAGGTATGACGAGGTATAAAAAAGGTCCGGGCTTCTATAGCTGGAGGAGCCCATATCATTGATACGGTGGTAGTAGTTACGCCTGTAGTTTAATGTTAAATATCTTCAATGTTATTACGCTTTTCTTTCAGCCCTTTTCTTACACGAGTTCGTTCTTACCTTAGAATAGTGCACTGAAGTCTAAGAATAACAAATAATATTGCGCGGTCATTCCTCATAGAGTGCTGCGTGATTTTCCGTAAATAACTACTTAGAATGTTGAAACATCTCTACTCAAAAGATGCCCGTAAGTAATGACATCAATACCTAGGTAAAGCTTTGTTTATACTGAAGGGATATTTTATATTACGCGAGCGGCAAGTAGATAGAATATGCAGGTAAGGGATGCTAGAGGTACAACCACGCCATGGCACTGCCGAGGTCATGAACTGTTCCGTAGGCTTAACTGGTAATAAAAAAACATGACAAATTTTATGCAACCCAGCTCTTTCAGTTTTAGTGTTCGTAAAACGAATATTATGTACTAGATTACCGTTAGCTCGGTAGTCGTCTCACTAAATTTTGTTCATCGCCTATATCTAAGGAAGTGGTCACAGATTTGGTGTGCTATTTAATTTATTACATTTTCTACGTAATTTTAAACATTTGATTTTTAAACTCAACTGTGTAAGAGCAGTTTAATCGTTGTTAATCGGTATAAAGATAGTATATTGTAGTCTATTAACGACTAGTTTAAATGAGCTAGAAGTACCTAATTTATTCTCGATGAGAGCAGTAAGTGAGGTATTCTTGTTAATTTAATATTCCACCCGAGACGAGAGCCAAATAGCTGTTTATTCGTATCATCAAGGTTGGGTTTTTAATCGCATTCTACTCAGCGATTTTATTTGTACTAAGTATTTCTTTATTTACAAAGTTTTTATTTACTTCCACAAGAACTGATTCTAGTAGGAGTTGTTACTATCTGAACTATCATACACCCTCAGAAATAAGTGTGTAACAAACTATAGGGAAAGTTTCAACATTTCATATTTAAGCAGGTACGAGTGTCTTGTGCTTTTACTATGTTAACATTAACCCATTCGCTGTCCAATAATAGACACAATGGAAAAACAAATGTTATGTTATAAATCATACATCACATGGGACAGAGAAACTGTTAAGTTCTTGACATGTGTGATTTATGAGCGAATATTTTAGGCTCGATTAATGCTCATGCCTTCTCTTTATGAGAAGAGGCCTGCAGTGGGACAGTAAAACAGGCTAGTTTTATTATTATTTATTTCTGTTTTTATTATTGGGTCAGTTAATTAATGACTCTTGTAGTAGGCGGTGCAGTAGTCATTTACCTACAGGTGTGCCAATTCTATCATTTAAATTTTTTTCATTTTAGTTTTAGTTTTAAAACGGCTGATCAATTATAAAACATCATTTATTAAATAACTAACTATACCTAGTTATTATGTGTTCAGAATCCGTTAAGACATCCAGAATACAAGCAAAGGTCAGGGCGTTACAGAGGTTTCAAAGATATCTCTTTTCTGCGGTTATATATCTACAAGTAACGAGAAACATGAAATATTGATTATAATATGATCTAGGTATTCAATGAAACCATTGCACAGAACGAAATCCGGGAAGCATTTCATTAAACGTCTCTCAAAATACGATTTATTCGTACTTTTTATTGATCATATCGGTAACTTACGAGGTCTTTGTATCGGAAAGAATTGTCAAAGTTTTGGATTTCGGGTTTATGAATAGTAAACTTTACTCACAGACTCGTGAAAAGATTATTATTTACGACAGACTATCCTATTAATATTATAAATGCGAAAAAAAATAAAAAAATAAAATTGGTATGTAGATAGATTCGAAAATCAGCCTGGTTCCGGAGGAATACAACAAAACATGTTTTGCGTGCGAGCGAAGCCGTGGGGAGCAGCTAGTATCTTATAACTAGTTCTAGCAATCAGACCCGATGAGGAATTAAAACTTAAACGGCTCAAGTTATTTTCTTAAACTATAGATAAGAACACTCTCGATCAAGTCACTTATTAAATAAATAAAAAAAACTAAATCAAAAACGGTTCATCTGTTTGGGAGTTACGATGCTATAGGCAGCCACACAGATACCTAAACACTACATCACAACACGACAAAATCCAAACAACAAACCTATAATATTAATGCATCAGAGGTTAATAAAACTATAGTTCTGTTCTGCAACATTCACCTGCGTTTACCACAGTGAGTTCGTGTAAACCGTATCTAAATTGTGTAGGGCTATCAATGATACTTAGAAAGGTAGCCAGAAACCTGAGAACTTTGACTACGAGTCATTAGAACGAAACCACGGATGTTGTTATCCAGTAGGTTATTGGGTTAAGCCTACCTGTAAAATACTGATATTCATTCACAACCGCACTGTTAAGTCTAATATACTTGGCTAAAAGGGAAGCGGTTAATAAACACAAAGTAAATTAAAGTAGCTATAATTATATTTTAAGGTAACGGGAAGCAATTGTGAGAGCTCTGCATGATGGTGTGAGCCTTTGTGGACGAGTGAGTCCTTGAAAGAGGTGAATAGTCATTATTAGACGAATTTGGTTATGGTAACATCAATACATGTCACATTATCATTTCTTCGTAACACTAGGTAGGTACCTACCTATATTATGTTTATAGTAATAATCAGCAACAGACACTGTAATATACAAGTTATAACAGATAACAGACTGACAGTATGTGAAAGTTCCTTATCACGCCATTAAAGAGTGATAAACTGATAAAGGAACGATTATATTTAGTGCGTATATCTAATTAATCGATAGGAGTATATCATGTGAGTGTTATTTATTCATGTCCCAATGATTGATTAGTATTTGTGAAGTACTAAATATTACTCTTGGGGCTGGCGTTAATTAATTGTTTTTGCAAATAATCGTTTCATAGAAGCTCTGATATAATCATAATGATAATTTGTGTAGTCTATTTTATATGATTAATAGCTTTAAATTATTGCTCAAATAAACGGTAAAAACGGAATAGGTATCTACGCTTTCATTACATACCTATGTACGGACCTACACGTTAAAGTAGGAGTAAACAAGAACCAGCGTGGGCGTCTCAGCGTCGGGACCTCGTCGCAGTCATCGGCGTCGATCTGTCGCTGCCGGCTGAGCTTCACTCCATGGCCGGTAGCGATAGATGTTGGAGTACGATCGCATCCTTCTGTGAGGACGTCATCTCGCAGAAGGAGGCGGCGAAGCGGCACAGATCGGATCAGCGAGGAGACTTTCCTCCCTGATCCGATCCGCCGCCAGTGAACGGGGCGCCCTCGGCGCGCATACGCGCACGCGATGCCGCCTTAGTGGGGTTGCCGGTAGGGGAGCTGGGCCTATCACCCCTATCCGCAACCTTCCGTGTAGGGACAGCGTTCCCGGTGCACCAGGACGCTGTCACAGTGTTGGTGCCCGCGCGGTGCGGGCTGGCGCTGGGTAGGCCGCTGATGTAGTATCAAGTTCCGGCGGCCTATCCGTTAAGGCAAAAGCAGGTGCAAAGGGGGGTTTTAGTCGGTCGTTTCCTCGGACGTGGAGGTATGCGTAAATGCATTTCCCCTCTATAAAAAAAAAGTGAGTAAACAAGAAGGCTATGACTTGCTTATAATATACAGACCCTACCAATTCAAAATTGGAGTTAACGAAAAGAACCCTATTTTTGTGGAGTATTGTTTTACTGCGCTTCTCTGCTTGGTTTCAAAAATGATGGCAATTTTTTAAGTAAATAAATTGTAATTAGAACTTTTTTGGGTATACTAATAAAGCTTTATTTTTCATCAAAAACATTTCAAGTGTTTGTTAGTCTTCTTGTGACGTCAAATCGTTGGTTGTCGTGAATTGAAATGAAGTTTATTTTCATCTACAAATTATAAACGACAAAGGTCCCTAATTGAACACGTCAAACCAAGGCGAGCAAACAATTATGATCATGATAAAATTTATAAACGAGTATCCTTGTTTTGTTTTAATTAGTTATTCTGATATCTTTATTTTTATATTTCAGTATTATACTCAACTGCATAGGGATTTTAGGGACATAAAATCCATCTTACAATGCCACAATTACAATTTGCTATGATAGCAAATGAGATGGTGGCACTACAATCCATGGACTCAACTGATTTTATTTTTTTAGATTTATAACCTTATTATTAAACAAGAAATACTTTCAAGCTTTGCCCCCACGGCTTCGCCCACGCCTAAAATGTGTTTTGTCTCCTACGGGAACCAGACCGATTTTCGGGATAAAAAGTAGCCTATGTCCGTCTCCGGCTTCAAATTTATCTACATACCAATTTTCACTCAAATCGGTTCAGTCGTCAAGGTGCTGAATTGTAACAAACACACACAAATTTTCACATTTAAAATTATTAGAAGGATATTAAAGATTTTGCAAACTTTAGACTTTGATTTTGCAAAAGTGGTGGTTGAAATAGGTTGTCTTCCAGTATTGCTTAGAATGACTAGGTAAGGTATGGTTCCGAAAAGTTACGTTTTCATTTTAAGTTACTTCTTGTGTCAGTAACAAGCTGTAAGATAACACATCTGTAAGTAAAGACACGTGGCTATAATGTTTCCAAACTTGGAAGTTGGAGCGGAAGAGTTCGAGTTCGACTTAATTAGTTTTATTAAAAGCGCAGCCTCGCTCGGCAAACGAAGGTAGTGTTGCTAAGGTAAGACATTTGTTATTCCGGTGGCGCCGGCCCCCTAGCCCCTGACCTATTTCAGAAAGCCTTCGGTGATGTTTCACTTCAGATACGAGCAAACAATTTATGACCGTTTTCCGTAGCCGCTTCGCATTTGTCATACCTGTAAAGATGTTTTGCACGTGAAAGTATTGACTCACGTTATGACAAACTGCGATAAAACTTTATGAATACTCTCCGATGAAAATAGTGTTGTAATGTGTAATGTAGTAGGCATATTTACGTATCCATACATATTATTACAAAAATATAACACTAGAAAAGTTAAAGTACCTTTAGAGTATGTATAGGGTAAAAAGGCAGTAAAATTTTACAGCTTTCTTAGTTGTAGACATCAGAATTATGCACGTAATTAAGTTATACAGCATAATTTTGAAGTTAAAGTTTTAAATGCAATTATAATCAACAGACTACAATATTGGTAATTCGTCATATATGATTCATACCATGACGAGCTAAGTCAACTACAAGTAAGGTACAATTTTCTTAACGATTGACTACAAATTTTGTTCTAAATTAACAAAGCATTTTCATGAAGAAGTTTTATAAAAAGAATACGTAAATAAAATACGGTAAAGTTGTTAACACTGACATACCAGCTGCCAGCGTTCTTGGCGTATAAAGGGTCGGTGTTTGCTGCTTACATATTTAAAATTTGTTGCTTTACAAGTTTTAGGAGGCAACTATGTATCATAATCTTTTAGGGAAGTGAAATAAGTAGGTGAAATTAAGAAGATAAATGCTTAACAAAATGCATTTAGGTACTTTTTAGGTACTTAAAGTCCAAATTTGCTTCTATAAATTATATAAATAGTACAATATTATTGGCCTATTTAGTGGTAATAATTAATAACGTAATTAGTACTCGCTTTATTAAAACACCCAAAATTTAACCAGTACTTAAGCTGAAATTACTATTTCTAACAAATAAGTTGGGTGAGTTATGAATATAATCTACATCTGTTTTTATATATAAAAGGAATAATACCCATCACGTTAAAAAATACCAACAATAAAGTGTAAAAAGTTTAACGATATTGGTAATAAAAACTTAAACCACGAAGACAAATTTACTGAAAAACTTCTCTAACTAATTTTGTACCTCGTAAAGATTTGTAATATTCAGAAGACAGTTTGAAGCTATTTAATTCTGAGGGCGTTAGCTTCAGTAGTGTAGAGTGTTCAGTGTTCAGTGTTCACCCAGTTGGCAGCGCTAGGCTGGCAGCCTACCAGGATGGTCTCGAAGCCCGGGGTGATTCTCTGTAGTGTATTTCTGTATGTACACATCACTACTAGCCGTAACACGGTTACGCTAGGCCACGGTATGACTGCGTATCTGGCTCTGATGTGTCTGTTGCGTCATAGCTGTAAGTGCACTAATTAGAGTAGTGAGTCGTCTCGTAAGCAGGTGACGCAGTGATCATAGCAGCGTTTAGAGGATTTATTTTTATTACAAGTAAAACTTAAGTAATTAGGTACTGCTGGTTACGTTGATAGAAGCATTGTTTCTGCAATACTGAGGTGAGCCGTATATTTGTTTGCTAACACTACTCAATGCCAGTGAAACAATTAAAATAATTTCTAGATCATATATTTGTTTCCGTACCTTTAATCTCTACACAAAGGCAGCAAAAGTATATAGTACGTATCTACTTTTTATTTTCTATCACAATTTGGTCTTACGGAGAGATTTGATTTAGCAGAAAATCGCATCGCGAAGCGATATGAATTGATGTTAAATTGATACGATGTTAAATTGAACCAAGATAGTTATTTATGTAATGCTTTTATAATATGTTAGCTTTGTTCCACAAAGGTACATAGTAAATTTAGGTAGGTACCAGTTTCTTGACAATTTTGTTTGATAAGATACTGCCCATTAATAAGAGACTGCACTTATTTGTGTTATAAGTTATAACTAAACAAGAAAATACATTATCAAACAAACTACAATGTATTTATCAGTTAATAGTTCATTGCAATTTATAAAAGTATTACTTACCTAATTATAGTCTCTGTTCCCAAGAGCACAGCGCCGGCGCTTCGCTAATATAACCCATAAATACAGGCTATCTAGGGGAACAGCACACAACCATACAGTTTAGTGCATACCTACCTACTCGTATTAATGTTCTTAGATATTTTGATATTTATATGATTTACACTGCAGCAGCTTTATTGAAATACGAATTATTGTCAATGATTACATTGATTATTAGATAGATTTTGTACATAAGAAAATTTGTAGTCTACAAAATTTATTAAAATAGCCAACAGTTAAGAAAGAGTTGTGTGAAAGTAGTGATTTTGTAACGCAACTTTTGATGCGTTGTTTTGTAATTTGAAATTAAAGCTTAACCTACTTAGTTTTTATAACTCTTACTAAAACGTTTTACTCTATAAAATGTTAGGTGGCGTATTTTAAAAGTAGTGCGACACAAGTTTTTAAACTACATTCCAGGCGGTATTAAAGCTTGGTTATTTTTAATAGCAGTGATCTACATAAAAAACATTTTATGATAGCAATGTTAAAATTAAAACAAATCGTCATTCAGGTGCACATAATATCGATGGTCCCTATTAACAAAATCGTTTCTGCAAAAAGACTACTTTTCAGTAGAGCAGTTCAAAGTTTGTTTTGACAATAAATAGATAGTTAAAAGACTGTGGATGTTCAAATTTTTACTGATTGTTTAATGTATTGATAACTACGTATTGACATAGACAAATTATAATATATTATAATATTAATTATTTGAATTTGAAGTAATGACAAGTCAATATTTACATCCGACAAAAAAATCTGCACCTATTGCAATTAATGGTGTAGAAAGTGACACATCTGACACAATGTCTGCTTTAAGAACGTCGGAAGTGGTACATCCAACGAAATGATCTACTAAACGTACATGTAATAATGTCGAAAGTGGTATATCCAACAAAATTTTCTGCTTGAAATACATTGAAAATAGATGTATCTACCGGAACCGACTTTATTAAAGGGAATATACTTATAGTATGCAAAGTACAAATGGTTTATTAAAAAATAGTAATTATATAAATGGTGCTCCTCTTCTTCACTTGCTTGTAGCTACCAATACAAATCATTAAAGAAGAATCATTCATTACCCTGCACGAACTACGTCAGTTCTGTTACCAACACTATTGCGCGGACAAAATTATTACAACCGACAATATTAACCTAGAAACTGACTGAATATCATGATTTTCAATAAAATAAAATATTGTGTACCATGGATCTTCTTATTGTAATTCTATTTATATAAAAAGTGAATATTACCAAAAATGTATATTCGACATTGTTAATAGGGACCATCGATATAAGGACATGTGTTTGTGTATGTGTGTTTGCTTTTCTTGCGTAACACTTTGAAGGCATTGAATGCGTTTATATTTATCAAGAAGTTACTGAAGCAATGAGTTGAGTTGTAGGTAATATCAACTAAATGACAATTCAGCTATAATAGCGATTTAGTATGTAGATAAAATGGTGATAATATGTTAATATTATGTCGCCATATCGTGTGAGTCATTGAACTCCGAATACACAATACAAAAAGCTCTTGAAGAGCCAAATGAGGTGTGACGTATCACATATAAAATTTTATATCACGCGGTTAGCGAAGCATTACTGTCAACCGAACGCTATATTAAGCACTCTACAGTTAATAATCAGGTGATCAAATAAATAATGAAGAGTGTTTAATATAATTTGTATTAGAAAGGTCGTATTGTATTTATTGCTTATGAGTTATGACTCAGGTACATCCAACGACTTAAATACATGCGTAAATTAGGATGGTTGTATTTGATGTTGATATTTTTATACCATTAAACTAGCAACCAGACTTCCACTAGTGAGTATACCAAAGCCTATGATGCATCATTAGGTATACCATTCACGTGATATTGTTCGTACAAAGAGCATGTAGGTACCTAATTTATAGACCGTAGGTGTGTAGAAAAAACGCGCTGCGCAGCGCCTTATTTTGTTTCCAAAAAGGTATTTTTAAAATTTTATAACAATATTGCTATTTAACTATCGCCTTTACTAAATTGCGACATCAGTAAATGATAGACATTTACTGATGTCGCAGATATATGTTAAACAGAGATTAAACATATATCCTACATAAAACATTTTTGTAAGTATTTATACTTTGTTTAAGATTAATAACCAGGAATTAGCTAACAGTAGGTATTAAGTACACTCGTTTAGTAGGTAACCAAAACTACAAAGGTATAATTATGCGATTACGAATTGTAATGACAGATTAGTCACGATTAATAAACATCTGCAAAATCTCTGTAATAGTAGAGTTACCTACCATTTGTTCACTTTCTGAAAAAGTATGCATTCACCTTTATTTTCATTGTAAATGGATGAAATTTCTTTGCTCTCAACTCAGCTTTTCAGCTGAAGCTGAAGCTGAGTGTGACAATGTTTGCAGTGGATACGAAGCAAAGAAAGAAATAATTGTAGGTATGATTGATGACGGTTCGTTATAGTTATACATTAATTCAGTACCTCCAGGTATTGAAACAGGTAGGCACTTACGGGTCACGCCTCATTTCGCCTTCGAAATCGTTAAAACAAAGTTAAAACGTGACTCTGAAAAGCTGCCACCACTTAATTTAACTTTCAAATAGGTACCATTTGAGCTGTAGCTTTATCAAAGGAAATTCCTTTCCCGATCACAGTCACAAATAAAAAGTCATGATCACTAAAGCAGCGCGCTTCCTACGTTTGTTCCTCGTTTATGATACGCATTCTTTTAACAGACAATAACCTATACTTACTTCAAAATTAACCTTGGCTTTGACAAGCGTGGAAAACATCTTATTTGATAGCAATTGTAGTCAATGATAATATGTGGCATGAGACGTCTTTGGATGAATACGGAACAAACTTAAAATTTAATTTGATTAATATTTATTTTTAATATTAACCTGTTATAAACCACAATATATTTTTTTAAATTTATAAACAGTAGCACACGTCACAAAACTTAAATTAAATGAAACTCTTCTTGTGAAAATATTTCAGAAGTCATATGACGAACTTGTTGAAGTTAAAGATGGGTATGCACCTGGTCTTGGGTACGATTTTAATTTAAATATTATTTACCTACCTTATCTCGCAAGCGAAAAACATTTTCGTGGCTTCATCTAATTTAGTTTAACTTTAACAAGTATCTAACTGGAGAAATTTAATGTAAAGATGTGTAAAAATTTGAGCACTTTGAAGTTGACAGGAACCACGCAAGAATTGGCTAAGTGCCAGTTACGAGTAGTAAACTTCCGACGATACTTTTCTAATAATTCTTTCAAACGTAGTCGACTAACACCTCACTGATTTGTAAAAATAAACTTTAGCGTTATTAAACTTCAGCGCAAATTTAAATTGCGTAGTCTAGATGAAATTTCAGAAGAATATAATTTATGGCCAAGAAATGAGTAGAAGTTTTTGTTATGAGCTTCTGTGCGTTTCCCTAACGGTTGTATATATACAGTAGCGTGCATTGGTTTTTGGACTACATAAGCAGGTCTAAGACAGATGGAATACTTTTGAACACGAAACGTCATTGGCAATTATTTATTAGACTATATTTATTTATTATTGTTACTTTGTAGTGTTAAGTGCAGTTTAATGTTTTTATGGATACCATATTCGAAATATAAGTCTTTACTTTATTAATCGAAATTAAAGAGCACTGCACTGCTTTCTTACTCCGATTGAAGAATCATTTGAGGGTCTACTGACTCTATTAGGGCAAGTGAGGTGAGTGATTTTTATGCAGTACGTTTACTTAGTTGTATTTTTATTTTTAACAACCTAAACAGGTTACTCTTTGGTTGCAAACGTTCTTTTGTCGAGAAACTTGAATGTTTTCTCAATATAAATTTGACTACTGACAGATACATGAAATGTGCTGAAATATTTTGTACATTTTGTGGTTTAGTTTATTCTTAACATTTCATTTTACACCCTGTGGATATAAATAGTGAATCACTACCGATAAAATTATATTTAGATGCAGCAACCGATATTATAGGTATTGATATTTTATGAACATATTTATGTAAAGAGTAGGTATCCGGTGGAATAAAGTAGAAGAACAAACATTTTGTTCGGTAATTGTAAATTAGTTACTTCAAAAAAAAAATATTTTTGTGTATATAGAACTAAAGTTGATATTTTGTTAATTAGCAAATAAATCAAAAGCAACATACAAAAGCAAGCGAAGCTTAGCTCATCTTTATTATTTAAATGCGATTTCGTTCGTTAAGCCAACTATGTTATGTATCGATCGCAATGAATCCTTTTGGAAACCATATTTGCATTGCATATGCAATCGCTTGGCAGACTCCCGCAAAATGCAGTACTCTACTAGCGGTAGTTACCATTTATCATCAGTTTAGCCGACACGACGCCAATCTGTCTGACGCTGCAATAACAAAAACCACCTCTGTGCTCCTATGTGTGAGCTGATTCTAAACTAAACCAAAATTATAAAACAATAAAACGCTGAAACACAAACAATGCTGACAGGAACGAGCGCTAACTCATTCACGTGGAATACGCGATAATTGTGTTGTTTTTAACCGTAAATGTTTCTTAATTGAGTTAGTATCGTCATGCTGTGATTTGGACGATAAATTTTCATTAATGACATAATAATAATGATTCTATGAACTGCGGATGTTTTGTATGCTGATCGGATATGAAGATAATCGATTAGCAACAGACTAAAATCATCATTAACATATCGGCCTATTATTATCCTAAGTACTGCCGGGAAAGGCCTCTTTTCACACAGATAAGGCATGGGAATTAATCGCCACGCTTGCTCAATGCGGATTAGCGATTTCAGACTTTTTTTATAAGAACAGGGCTCCTCACGATGGTTGCCTTCACATACTAAGATAAAGATAACGGGCACCAACTATTTATAGTCCCTATATCTGTACTGTCAAAATTTTTTGTTCTTACTTTACTACTTACAATAATGTTATCTTAGGCCTCGAACTGCAAATCACACGTTTTATTAGAAGACGTAAATGCAGTTAGTATGTACGTGTTACGTATCCTACTAATATTTTTAATGCGAAAATTTGTATTTGTGTATGTGTGTGTGTGTGTTTCTTAACACTCAGCGCCTAAACGGTTGAACCGTTTTCGATGAAAATTAGTATGTAAATAGATTTGTTGCCGGAGACGGACATAGGCTACTTTTTATCCCGAAAATCAGTCTGGTTCCCTAAGGAAAATAACAAACCATATTATGCGCGGGTGAAACCGCGCCGCGGAAAGCTAGTTAAAAATAAAAATTCAGCAAAGTGAAAAACATAATGTTTTAAGAAACGAGAACTGTTTGTTGTGAAATGCCAAGTATTCGGTCCATTTAGCATTTTTAGTATGTCGAGCCTCACAGCGAAAATATAATGGAATGCATGGAATACGGACTGGTGAGGGAAGCATGTATTTTATAACAGAGTCGTTAAGTGCCTGTAATTGTGTTGTAATAATATGCGCAATTATATTCTTCAAGGGTCTGTATTCAATTGTTATCAAACTTAATAGTTGAGCATTACTTTTTAGGATTCATCGCGATGTCTCTTCTTTGTACCTTTTTTTTGAGTTATGTTGATAGGCAAGTAACCGTGCTTATAGTGACATTAAACTATATGAACTTTCAGACATAGGTACCTTTAATTTATACTAAAAATTACAATAGATACATTTAAGAAGTTAGGTACGAAAAAATAGATACTTACTTAACCAAATACCTACTTGTAACGTCCAGGTCTAAAAATATTTTGTTCGTTCAGAGTATAGTATGTAATTAAGCTATGCTTCACATTCACATACTTATAAAATTAACAAAGAAACCACCCATAACGAAGATACCCATTGAAAAGCATGACAGCTTTAATTAACGTGCCTATTCAGGTTAAATTTCGTACCATGTACTATCTTTCACAAGCATGTAGAGCATGCCTTTTGTAGATAAGTAATTATAATCGATATATGCCTGCCTGTATCTACACATGTATGTTATTCAAGATTGCCGTATCCATATATCACAAGCTTTAGAAAAGTAAATCTTAACCCTTTCATGGACACTACTGAAGACACAATAGATTTTTTATTGTTATCACGGCCATATCCGTTTACTGTATGACTGACCTGTTGGTCTAGTGGTTAGTGACCCTGATTGCTAAGCCGGAGGATTATCTATAATATGTATGTATTTACAACAAAAAAAAAGTATATAAGTAGTATATCAGTTGTTTAGTACCCATAACACAAGCAAATATAATTGCTTAATTTGGGGCTAGATGGCGCTGTGTGAATGTGGTAGAATATTATTATTATTATTATTATTACTGTCCCTGAAAGTGTTAAGTTAAACATGTTAGAACTGTTTTCTTACGATATTACGGCGTAGACAGTATACGTATTGTAGTGCACATCCCTAGTACGAGTAGACGTGTCACACACATCACTAGGCCGATGGTCTCTGGTCAGAGCCCGGTATCCGCACCACGCCGTTCTTTCTGGTCGGGTGTGTCGTCGTAGTACTCGCGCGGCCAGCCCGACGGAATGGCATATTTACTAGTTATTATTTGTACTTAATTAAAATAATGTTTCCAAATGTCCATGTTAAACTAAATAATTACTTACAAACTTATTATTTTCTCTATTAGGTTCATTTTGATATTAAAAAGCCTTAACATACAAAATGTCACAACGCTATAGTAATGTTCATTTAGAATATATTTGAATTTCTATAATACTACCAATGGTGCGACCCATCTGATAGTTAAACTTCGAAAGCGCCGGACTCTAAGTTGACTGTGGAGCGACCGGACGGAGGTACCTGACATTGCCATATCAATTCAATCACAAGTGCCACATCCCTTAGGAGTCCTCGAGCCACTACTGACCAGAAGATACACAATACTACTGAAAGTTGCGGTATTCTGTAGGGTAGTCCCTAGTGGGGTTGACCCAATATTATACATAATTTATTGCCAAATCTGGGCGTAAGAATTTGCTACTTGCAAGCATTCGATACAACAAAGACTTAAAAAGTTTGTATGTCATGTTTGTGTCAGCAACTATCACTTTGCACTTTTCTCTATATTCTCTAAGATCTATAAAAAGGTTATTTATAATAAATAGTCTTTACAATTATGTTGAAAGTAATAATTTATTTGCTAAAGAACAGATGGGATTCTAAAAAAACCCCTGCGGGAGGTCTTGTCCACTTCCTAACATGACCACTTCCAAAGTTGTCCAGTTCATAAATTGTCCACTCCTACATTGTCTTTTTCCCGAATAGTCATTTCTTATATCCTAATTTGTGTACATCTTAGACATATACTACTACATTCCTCATTTGTCATTACCTATTCAGTCTCTTCCTAACTTGTCCATTTTCTGGAAAAACCGGCAACAAAATCGACAGGAGCGGTCTGTTTGTGCAGATATCGCGCCTGCATGTCAAACTTTAGGGATGGCAACCCTAAGCCTAAGGATTGTGTTATTTGTCTTGACTTAAGTAGGTATATTCCAATGTTTTTTTGCTCTGCTGCAAAAAAATTTGCGACTGGTAAAGAAGGAATTCGATTAAATCATTTAACCAGCCCTTAATAACTAATCACTCTAGAAAATAATAAAAAAAAAAAAATTGTGTTTGCTTGTGTGAAATATACGTCATGTCGAGATAAGAAGAGGACGAATTGGGAAGTAGTCTAGTTAGAAAGTGACGACTTTTGAAATAGTCAAGTTAGGATAAAGACAAATAAGGAAGAGGATAACTATGGAAGTTAGGAAGTGGATAAGGTCGTCTGGAAGGGGAAAACTAGTCGATGATATTAATTTATTTAATATGGATAAGTGTTGACATACTGCAGCTCTATTTATGGACATGACAAAGGCATTTGATCATGTTAAATACGATATACTACTGGATAAATTGTATGCCTGTAGTATTAGGGATAATGTTAACAAATTGTTAGAATCATATCTTACTAATAGAGAGCATAGAACTGATATCACGAAACGTTGTTCAATGACAAATACCTTTACGGTATACTACTTCTGAAAAACCTGAGACATATTATGTAGCTATGGGGTTTCACAGGGAAGCGTGCTGGTACCACTGCTATTTCTAATATAATATCACGCGCCTACAAGCGGCGAAACACGCACCCACGTGCGTGGGAGCGGGGATTATGTAACAATATTAATAAGACATTGGAATATATAATTAAATGGCTTAATAATAATAATTTAAAAAAAAATGTTGGGAGAACTAAAGCTATTATGTTTAGACAGTGATAACAGAATATTATATTAGGTGCATAGATGAAATTCCAAGACTTTAGGGTATTACATAGATAGTAAAATATCATGGAAGCAGCACACTGACTTTGTGTGTAAAAAGGTGAATAGTTATTCCTATACATTGCGAAACCTTATCAAAGTCGTCGATACCTCAGTAATATCATACCATGGTTATATATCTTCGTTATGGCCTCATATTCTAGGGTAACGCCACGGACATTTCTGGTGGGAGTATTTCTGGCACAAAAAAGGGTGCATTAGAACTATATGTAGTATTCACTCATTTCCAAGCCTTAAATATTTTAACATTACCCTTTATATAATATACATTTATGAAAGTGTGTTATTTAATAAATCTAACATTAAATGGATGTTCAGGAAAATTTTTGCCACCAATTGGCGCCACTTCAACTTTCACATTGTGCCAATCAGGCATTATCTTTCAAAAAGCGTTTGACAGCTAGACCTGACGCATCGCCACCTCGTAGGCGCCATTTTAGAAAACCCTCATATCAGTTTTCTTTTGTCCGTAAGCTCGTGAATTATCCATTTTGTAAATTAAACATTAAAATTTCCGAAATGAGCACTGATAAATATTTGTGTTAATAGCGCTGTCACAATGGAAGACCTTTTACCAAAGTGCCACCAACTGGTGGCGAAAATTTTTCTAAACACTCTCATTATTTGAGTATCGTACAAGAAACCACCATCCTGACAAATTATGCATTTGAGCTTTAAATACACTACTTCATAAAAGTATATTCTGCTTGGCTCCTAAAATTTATAATAAGCTGCTTATGGAGCTCAGAAATAATAACAACGTCATACTTTTGAAAATAAAACTTACATTTCTTTTTGCCACAAAAGTATACTACTCTGTTATGGAATACTTAGATGTAATATAATATTATAATAATTACGTTCAGAATTTGACAATATGTTTAAATAAGGTCATTCCACACATGCTGAAGGGCTGATTATGGAATACTACTGTGCAATGAAACAACTTATGTATACTTATAAAATGCAAATAAACGTTTTGAGTTTTAATTTGTGTTTAGAATGCTTTAGGTTTTTAAAGTTTGTCAGCTTTTCCCTTAATATAAGGACACCATTTTTCTTTTCTTGTTTTGAAGATTTAGCTCCTGAGAGCTTTATTATGATTTGTTAACAAATGTTAATACACTCGTTCACAAAATTCATCGGCTTTAATGTTAATAAACTTTTACATAATCTTCTATCTATACTGTCCAACTAACCAATGCGTTGAATGTTTCTTCGTTTCATGTTTTATGCCCTTCATGTCTTTCACAGTCGGGGAGAATACAGTCATAAATATAAAAGAGGCAGCATCTGTATCGTGTTTGAGTATTAGTAAATATAGGTACTGACATTCTCTCTGAAAAGGTGTAGGTAGTGAATTTGTTTGACATGATAAATAAATCACTGTAAAAAGGCTGTCTGATTGGCTCAATAATTGACATACAATACAAGCTAATGAAATCAGACGTCTGAAATGTTACACAGATGGTCCTTAGGTCGGCATTACTACACACCAGGTCCCAAAACAAAACTGTGTACAATACACAGTTTTGTTTTGTTGTAAATAATAACTGTTATAAATTAGATATTATCCATTTAGTTAGTTTTCTAATCTTTTACAACCTTTCTCTAGGTTTTATTTTTATTTCAGCCGAAAAACGTCCACTACAGCAGGCCTCTGTCCCAATTCGAGGTTTGACAAAACCGCCACGCTTGACAGGCGGGTTGGCGAACGCAGTGGTGGCAGTGTTATCACAGAACTTGCATTTTCCTGCCGCCTTCTCATGTGAGCGCTCATTCCGTGGACTTTCTTTGTTCAGGTACTATAAAACGACAAATATAAAGTCGATCGATATAGCTACTATTTACAATAATAATGTTTAGACAGTCGTGAGCCATCCATGATGTTACCGCCTTTACATTGACTTCAACAATGAAGCGATTCGAGTAGCCGTTCATTCCTTTGACTGGCCTGTTGGTCTAGTGGTTAGTGACCCTGACTGCTAAGCCGGAGGTTGTGGGTTCGATTCCCACCCAGGACAAATCTTTGTGTGATGAGCATGATTGTTTGTTCTGTGTCTGAGTGTAATTTATCTTTTTTTTTATTTTTTAATCTATATTATGTATGTACTTACAAAAAAAATATTATATAAGTAGTATATCAGTTGTCTAGTACCCATAACACAAGCAAATATAATTGCTTAATTTGGGGCTAGATGGCGCTGTGTGAATGTGGTAGAATATTATTATTATTATTATTATTCCATCCTCTTATAAACATGAAAGTTAATAAAATTAAAGCTATTTGAACAATATTCACCTTTAACGATTCAATGAGTACAATATTAGACAAGTCAACAATCGATAGGCTCTGCTCGAAGTTCGACACAATAACATCGCGACAGGGAGCTGAACCCACGACCTTGCAATTACAATCAATGCTTTGACTGTTTTTCCGTGGAGTTACTTGCTTTTAAACGATCGGTGCAATATTGTTACCAACGATTTATATCTTAAGTAAGGTAAGTTATTCTGTTTTAAAATTCAGTAAATAAAAATTGTAGTTCATAACGCAAACGGTTTTGAAAATTTGATTGCTATTGAGATAGAAATATATTTTTGAGTAATCTGCGTGCCAATTTGCAATATAAAAAGTTGTTTTGAATGGTGGTTTATTGGGAGTTTAGCGGTAGCGATGGCATTAGTTGTGTAATAACCATAATTGTATCAAGATACGGTTTGGTAAGCGAGTACGGTTGGCACTTAGACGATATTTCTGAAAAATCCGGCATATCCTTATCAGGAGACGTGACATTCCATGGAAACTGCCTTTATGACTTTTAAAAGTAGATACTTAGTAAATATAATTTTCAATGAAAGTCTTCCATACAACATTTATGTAGGTAATATAGCATGTAATGTGTGTATTAACTTATTGTTGTAGGTAGTCTAGGTAGTAGTTTTTAATGTAGATAGATGGACAGTAGGTAGATGTTGTGAAAATTTCAGCAATCTTTATTAATTGGTCAGGATTTAGGTATAATTCTTGGGACTTACCGCGAAAACAAACTTACGAAAAGAACTATTAATCATTTCATGTAAATCAAAATTTGACGCCTATTAAATATGCCTATTTAATATAGACGCTCATAGCTCGTTGCACTCACTGATCAGTAATCGATCTGCGGGTTAAGCAACTAAGAGTGCGGCTGGCCCATGGATGGGTGACCGCATAGTGGTATTTGATCTGAGCGTCTCCGTGCTTCGGAGGGAACGTTAAAAGTCGGTCCAGGTTGTTACCAAGTTGTTAACAGTCGTTAGGTCAAGTCGGATGCCTCTGGGCGACCTGAACAAATCCTAATACTAGGTGGACCACTAACCATTCAATAAAAAGAAGAAGAAGAATACTCCTGAACACATTATTGCCAATATATAAGATTAAGATATTTAATAGGGTAGTTGGTAGCCAGTATGTTGATAGGGAACCAATGAAAAGCTCTTTCTGAACTATCTCGCTATCCGTTCAGAAAGACTTTTAACTTTATATCAACATGATTGCACTATGTTACAAAATAGGACAACTCCACCAACATATATATTTCTGTCTAAGCTAGGATTAATAGTAAAGAATTCTACACCGAGTTATAACACTCGGGAGTCCGGTTAACTGTTAAATCTACTGTCTGAAACCATCGCCAAGAATTGAATCAGAAGTAAAAGGGTGAAGTTAAAATATCACGATCAAAAAACCGTCTGCGTGAATGCCATCACAGTACAGCAAATATTCGCCTCCTCTAGTAGTAGATATTATGTTGATTGAATGCGTGTGTGTTCCGGTTAGAAGGGTACAGTGAGTCAGCAATTTTTTTTGCTTATAAGCGTTACGAACAAACGTCTTAGGGTATGATTGATGCTTCTGTTATTGCGAGTATCGGTGCTACCTTTGCCTAACAATAAGAGCAAGACTTAGTATAAGGTTTTCTTTTATACTCAGTTTCTAAATGACAATTGCAGTAGTAACGTTTACTTGTTGTAGTTACTTACTTCATTTCGTCAAAAATAGTTCTTAAAGAAAAGATTTGTCACAATATAAAGTGGTAATGATGACATTTGCTAGTGTGTCCGTTATTTGTCTATGAGTACATAAATTTCAGTGTGTATTATAAAATGATGTGAGTGACAACGCGATCTATTCGTATATAAGTACCAATCTAATTTCAAATTTAGAAGACATTCACACTGACCATCGTAAAACTTCATATAAATATTTACGACTGTCAAGGTCGGCTCTATTAACGGCGGATTAGCAGTGAGACGGTTAATTTTATAACAGAACGGAACAGGGAACTCAGTTCATATTCTGAGAAAATGTGCGCTTCGTGGCAGTCGTGGCACTCGCCATGGGAAGCTGATGTATTTACATTGTCGGAGAGATCAAGTTTCTTTGATTAACATCAAAGAGGAGGGAATATGGCGTACTTTACAATACAGGATGCATTATAAATAAACTATATTTTGGATGGTTCTATCACGTGTTTTACGCATGAAATTATCATAAATCTAACACGTCATGTTATGCTTTTAATTTAAAATATAGTTCACAAACGTTCGATTCGAGGGCATGTTAGTTTCAACGACCTTTCCTCCCTGACGTCAAAATAATTTGTAATTTAACGTCACATTTTATTTATTTTAACAGTTGTGGCAGAGTACCGTAGTTTATTTATAATAAATCTCGATAACTAGCAGTTAGACACCGAACTTTTAAAATACAAACATCATTTTATGATGACACATAAATTATTTCGGACATCGGCTACGAAAGTTCATACACCCAAAGTTTTAATGAAGATTTTAGTTTATGTTTTGCTTCTGTGTACTACTTAGCCTCACGTTTTTTTTATATTCTATTCGTCACATAAAATATTGTATTAGTCGAGAAACATGACATGGTACCTAATATTTAATTTATTCATTTCAGTTTTTTCATTTTTATAGATATAATTAAACGAGTGACTCTTTTCCAGATACTAATAAGCCTGTTATTTCATTATTGAATATATAAAACATTAAAAACACTTACTTTAAAATTTTTGATTTTTTGGTAAATTTTAAAATTTTATTTTTGTTCATTGGGTATCGACATTGGTGATACAGTTTAAACTACCGGTGGCCAACATTAAAGAGACTAGTATAGCTAATTTATTACATGTCATGTAATAAAAATTGCCATCGCAAACATTTGAATGTATGTGTATTTGTAAATATAATAGCATGCGTGCAATTGTAATTTATTGTTACGACGTTTACCTATTCTAGAAAGTTCGCATATACCTACCTACTCGTGTACGACGAGTACCTACTCTCTAGAACATTCGCAAGTACCTACCTACACTTATACGATGAATACCTACACTAGAACGTTCGCATGTACCTACCTACACGTATAACAATAGATCATCGGCGGTAGGCATACCTACGCATCGCAGCTAAGTACCTACACTCATTGTTCAGTTTTCGAGAATTGTCGGCATCTTTGTAGTAATAACTGGAAGGTTCTAGAAATCTATTGAAGGACTATAAAAAGGATTCGAACGTCGGCACTTCGTTCAGTTGTGAATACAGCGATCTCGAGCGAACATCTAAGTAATACGCAAGTTTACGAAGAGCGATATACGAAGCGTGATAGTGCAGTATAAGTGTTTGTTGCTTTATTTTGGTACTGTCAGAGTATTGCGTGAGTCTTGAATAAACTCATTAACGCGTAACTGGCATTTTACATCGAACCCCATCCTGACACGTAACAATTGGTGTCAGAAGTGGGATTGCCAGTCACACCACGCGACGAGGGAGTACGCACTCGAAGACAGGCGGCAGTAGACGAAACTCGTGAACCATCGATTATGGCCGATACTGAAGAGTCTAGCGCGGCAGTATTTAGTGATCCGGGCACTTCTGCGGCGTCGACGGGTATGGGCTCTGGCTTCGACATGTCGTCCCTTTTAGCCGTTATACAGGAGGGCCAACGCCAAGCTGAAGAACGGCAACGTCAAGCCATGGAGGCGTTGAAGGAAGGCCAACGCCAAGCTGAAGAGCGCCAACGCCAAGCTGAAGAGCGCCAACGCCAGGCTATCCGAGAGGACCTTCAAGAAATGATGGACTCTAAGTGGGAAGGGTTCAGCACCGTCATCAGTTCTCTTCAAGAAGACGTTGAAGTGGTGAAAAAACGTACCAGCAAACATGATGAAATTCTCGAAGATGTCCAGACCACCATGAACCATCATGACAAGATGATTAAAGAGCTGCAGAAGATCAAGGTCCTATATTCAAGCACTACGCCTATGGCCGCGGCAGTCACTTTCGGAGGTCCCAAGTTCAAACTTCCCTCCTTTGACGGCTCGTCTTCCTGGACGGCCTTTCGACACCAGTTCGAGGTAGTTGCCAAAGGAAATGGATGGGAAGATGATCACGCACTGACGGCGCTTACTTTGGCACTTAGAGGGGATGCACTGCTGATCCTAGAGAACTTACCTGCAGACCGACGAAACTTAGACGCACTCTTGAAGGCATTGGAAGCTCGATTTGGCGATAAACACCTGGAGCATGTTTATCGAGCTCAGCTGAAGGATCGAATTCAGAAGTCGAGTGAGGGACTTCAACAATGGGCTGCTGAAATTGAACGCCTGGTACGACGAGCGTATGCCTCCAGTACATCATCTGTGGACTACACAGTGGTACAAGCATTTGTGGATGGTATAAGAGACCTTGAGGTCAGAGCAACTGTACGGTTGGCACACCAAACCACTTTAGAAGCGGCCTTAGCACATGCCCTGGAGGTGGAAGCTGTGCGAAATGACTACAAGTCGCATAAAGTACGGGAAGTTGTTGCAGCTGTTAGACCACGCGGTGAGCCTATGTGCTACGGATGCGGCAGGCGAGGACATATCCGAATGAACTGTCCGGACCAGAGAAGAAGTAGAATGGTGTCAGCTACTACTCAGGTTGATGCTAGTCAAGATCCGTTACGCCAAGCCTCTACAGTGCAAGTATCACAGGCATGTAACGGTAATAGCCTGGTAACATCTGGAGAAATAAATGGTAAAGCTGTTCGCTTTACGATAGATACGGGCGCGTCGAAGACCATCGTACGACCAGAACTTCTACGGCGAACAATTCAGTGGGAAGACGCACGACCAACTTGCAAATTGCAAACAGCGACTGGCCAGCCAGTGACCGTCCTAGGAGTTACGAATGTGAGAATCAAACTAGAAGACTTATCATCAATCTGTTTTGGTGGCGAGCATAACGGATGACTGCATTATCGGCTTAGACTTCCTACGAATGCAGCAGTGCGTTGTCGATGTTGCTAAAGGTGTTCTAAGCTTCCCAGATCAAGAAGTCTTTCTGGAATGCTGTTCTTCGATAGCGGTCTACAGTGCCAAAACTGTCACCTTGGCACCGAGGTTAGAAACCTCAGTCGACGTAAGGTTCCCTGAGAGTGTGTCTACTGATCGCTGCGTCATAGTGGAAGATCCTGGGCACCATACCAGTCGAATCACAGCCAGAACTTTAGTTATGACTAGAAGTGGGGCAAAAGTTAAAGTTGCCAACCTTAGCAATTCGGCGATGTTATTAAGGAAGAACGCGATCGTTGGACGATGTGAGGCTGTAAGCAGTCTGAGGAAGATCCTAGAGAACGTCCAGACTGCTTCTTCGGCAAATCATATGGGCCCGTTATTAGAGACCACGAAACAAAGTTTGTCACCCAACGAATATCGGGAAGCAGAGAAGCTGCTACTTGAATACAAGGACATTTTCACTAAAGAAGAAAACGACCTTGGAAGGACAGGGTTAGTGAAACACCCGATCGACACAGGTGCTACACAGCCTATCAAACAAAGACCTAGACGAGTGCCACTAGCAAAAGAACAAGAAGTAGCCGAGCTGATTGGGAATATGGCACGAACCAAGATCATAGAGCCATCATCCAGCCCATGGTCTTCACCTGTGGTACTCGTCAAGAAGAAGGATGGCAGTACCAGGTTTTGTGTAGACTACAGGATGCTGAATAACGTGACCAAGAAAGACAGCTATCCTTTGCCCCGTATTGACGACACTTTGGACATGCTTGGAGGCATGAAGTGGTTCTCTACGGTAGATCTGAAAAGTGGCTACTGGCAAGTGGAACTCCGGCCAGAAGATAAGGAGAAGACTGCATTTACCACCGGTACGGGCAAAGGCCTGTGGCAGTTCCGGCTAATGCCATTTGGATTGTGTAATTCACCAGCTACGTTTGAAAGGCTTATGGAACGCGTACTAGTAGGTCTTTTGGGAGATGCCTGTCTTGTGTACTTGGATGACGTCATAGTTATGGGACGCAGTTTCACGGAACATCGCAGGAATCTTGAGAAAGTGTTCAAGAGATTTCGTGAATCAAACCTGAAACTTAATCCGAAGAAGTGCGCCTTTTTCAAGAAAGAAGTTTCGTTCTTAGGCCACATTATTTCGGATAGAGGTGTTCAAACGGACCCAGAAAAATTAAAAGTGGTTCAAGAATGGCCTATATCAACAACTAAAACCGAAGTAAGAGCTTTCCTGGGCCTCAGTGCTTACTACCGGCGTTTTGTGAAGAACTTCTCTGAAATAGCTAAGCCGTTACACCACCTCACAGAAGAGAAGAGGAACTTCGTTTGGGACTCTGATTGTCAACGTGCGTTTACACAACTCAAAAAGTTGCTGTGTTCAGCTCCAGTCTTGTGCTACCCTGATAGAGAAGGCAGATTTATTGTGGACACAGACGCCAGTAATATTGGAATCGGAGGTGTGTTATCTCAGGAGCAAAATGGTCAGCAAGTGGTCATCGCATACTTCAGCAAGTCTCTATCGAAGCCTGAGGGAAACTACTGTGTAACTCGGCGTGAATTACTAGCAGTTGTGAAGACCTTACAACACTTCAATAAATACTTGCTGGGAAGAGAGTTCACACTACGAACAGACCATGCAGCACTGAAGTGGCTACTCCAGTTTAAGAATCCTGAAGGCCAAGTCGCGAGATGGATCGAACAACTACAGGAGTACAACTTTGTAATAGAACACCGCAGTGGAAGGATTCACTCCAATGCTGATGCCTTATCGCGACGTCCATGCACCCAGGATTGTAAACACTGTTTGAAGCATGAGTCCAAGGAGGTAGTGAAAATTGTCAGGACTCAGGGGACCGATGAATCCTGGGACAAACACGAAGTCAGTAAGGCACAGAAAGAGGACAGAGATCTTAAATTAATAATGGACTGGAAGGCTCAGGGTCGGAAACCAAAATGGCAGGACGTATCATCAACCAAAATGGTATTCGCAAGCCCAATCACGAAGGCCTACTGGGCTCAGTGGGACAGTCTGACTTTGGAACAAGACGTGCTATATAGAAAGTGGGAATCACCTAACGGCAAGGAGCAAGTTCTACAGATGGTGATCCCAAGAGACAAAGTTGCACCTGTTCTGCGCTTGGTGCATGATGGTGCATCGGGTGGGCATCTTAGTGTGAAGAAAACTTTGGTGAAGGTGAGAGAACGCTTCTACTGGGTACGCTGTCGGGAAGACATCGAGGAGTGGTGCAGAAAGTGTTCTACGTGTGCTTCGGTAAAAGGACCTCGTACTAGATCAAGAGGCAAGCTTCAGCTGTACAGTGTCGGAGCCCCATGGGAGAGAATTGCCATTGACGTAGCTGGACCATTTCCCGTGACAGAAGACGGCAACCGCTATATAGTAGTAGTCCAAGATTACTTCACCAAATGGCCTGAAGTGTTTGCGACACCAAACCAAGAGGCTCAGACCGTGGCTAAAAAGTTGATCCAGGAAGTAGTGTGTCGATTTGGTGTGCCGTTGGAACTGCATAGTGACCAGGGAAGAAATTTCGAGTCAGCCCTATTTCAAGAGATGTGTAATCTACTCGGCATACATAAAACACGGACAACACCAGCGCACCCGCAGTCTGACGGCATGGTAGAACGGTTCAACCAGACTTTAGAAAACCATCTGGCCAAGGTTGTCGAAGAACATCAACGAGACTGGGACCGTTATATTCCACTCTTCCTGTTATCATATCGGTCCGCGGTTCATGACACTACAGGATTTACGCCAGCCAAAGTCAACTTCGGAAGAGAGATACGCCTACCAGTAGACTTGATTACCGGAAAACCTCCTGATACGCCAAAGCCGACAGTAGAATACGTCGCAAACTTGCAGGCACAGCTGGATAAGACACATGATCTAGTGCGAGATAACAACCTCAAGGCTAATTAGAAGATGAAAACTCGCTATGACAGAAAAGCAAGTAATCATGGCTTCGAGGAAGGTACGCTCGTGTGGTTACATAATCCTCTCAGGAAAATCGGCAAGTCACCGAAGCTACAGGCCCGCTGGGAGGGTCCCTATAAAGTGATCACAAGGATCAATGACGTGACCTATCGCATAAGACAGGGCGATAGAAAGAAGCCGAAGATCGTCCACATCGATCGACTAGCACCCTATCACGGTTCTAACGCTGCTCGGGACGAGCATGATTAAGAGGGAGGCAATGTTACGACGTTTACCTATTATAGAACGTTCGCAAGTACCTACCTACTCGTGTACGACGAATACCTACTCTCTAGAACATTCGCAAGTACCTACCTACACTTATACGATGAATACCTACACTAGAACGTTCGCATGTACCTACCTACACGTATAACAATAGATCATCGGCGGTAGGCATACCTACGCATCGCAGCTAAGTACCTACACTCATTGTTCTGTTTTCGAGAATTGTCGGCATCTTTGTAGTAATAACTGGAAGGTTCTAGAAATCTATTGAAGGACTATAAAAAGGATTCGAACGTCGGCACTTCGTTCAGTTGTGAATACAGCGATCTCGAGCGAACATCTAAGTAATACGCAAGTTTACGAAGAGCGATATACGAAGCGTGATAGTGCAGTATAAGTGTTTGTTGCTTTATTTTGGTACTGTCAGAGTATTGCGTGAGTCTTGAATAAACTCATTAACGCGTAACTGGCATTTTACATCGAACCCCATCCTGACACGTAACATTATCATTGAACTTTTACAAAAAGATTTGCCACGTTTCGCGAAAAACGAATAAAATTAAGGAAGTAGGTAAGCATAAAGAGATTACTCTCATGAGATTATTCGTTCGAACTGATGTAATCTGGTTGTGAGATGCATCACCATAATAACAGAAGTGGTAGCAACATTATACCTACTGTTGTATCTCTACTGATGACTTGTTTTCAATGTTCTTACGAAAGCTATAGTATTTGTAGTTAAAAAAATCTTATGCTGCCAGTAGAGATTTTCTTTTTATGTTACATGTTGGCGAATAGGCACTAGGGTGCTTATGGCATTAGCCAAATGAGCGGTGTTTAGTATCCTGATATGGACCGCTACATGTCTGCCTTCTTTCTGAAATGTAGGCAGTAGAAGTGTGTTGTCCCAATAAACAAAAAATGTAGAGCTGCATTAGACCAGCAATAATGCAGCTCTACATTTTTTAACTGCAAGTGCCATGCATTGGTTATACTTATTAAATAAAGGTGTAGAAAAAACACCTTTATTGAATAATAAATGCAGTTATGTACTACATCATAAAAGGGATTTATTTTTTAACTTAAATCTCTCACTTCTACGATCTTTCTTTGGAAACAGTGTATTTATGTCTACATAGCGGGGATGAAATCAGTGTAGGTGTAAAATTAACACTTGTTAATTTTACCGAAATAAAAATTGGTTACTAAATTTATAAATACGGTAAACAACATCTTACATCAGATGTCAAAGTGTGGGAGCGAAAATTAGTGGCACTGTACCTATTTTATAGAGTTGAGAGTTTTGGTACATTAGATGCAGATTATTCGACGTAAACGTAAGCACAAACATATTGTAGTGTGCGCGAGATACTTTCGTACGAGTACTAGTCGACGTACACTGTCGTCGACCAGTTGTTCTACACCTACCTGAGGCCCGAGACAAGTGTCAAACATTTCTATTCTATTCATAGAATAGATAAAAAAATGTATTGGATTGACATAAGCTAACGCCAGAGCTTATGTCAATCTCATACATTTTTTTATCTATTCTATGAATAGAATAGAAATGTTTGACACTTGTCTAGGGCCTCTGTTGTGCTAATACTGTCGCTTTGTATACAGTCTACAAGCAATGTCATCGATAAGCCGTTATGGATTCTTAACTAGCAAAGTGGTGACTATTTTACGGTTAACTGTAGTGTAATCTCCAATACCTGGGCGCCAGAAATTCATCAATTATGTGCTCGAAACGCTTAAGCCTGAAACTCACGTCAATAAAAGATACGAGTCATATTATATAATTTAACTGCATATAATTTATAGCTTGCTCTAACTAGCACAATATTTTACTCAAAGTTCCACTTTTCTATTCAAACACAGCGATCATAACAACGCCATTATAGAAATGTTTGATATGTCGAATTCCATTTGAACACGTGATTACGATGTTTTACAAACATTGGCGAAAAAATAGGTACTTATGTTTACTGTAGTATTGCTATCAAGAAGAGAAAAAAGAAAGATATAAACCGAGGCAATAATTTGAAGTTCGGGCTTTTCATTCGCCGAACGAAACACTACTGTTACTTACATTAATATTCCATGAGAGCGCCGCGCCGCCGCGCCGTTACTTGTACTTCTCCGGTCGATCCGGCCCAGTTTCGCGACTGTTGATGAATAGTGATTTCCAGTGCTCCTAAGATAAGCGATGTATTATCAGTAGTCTTCAGTTGCAAGAATAGAAATTTCTGTTTTTACTCGGAAGATACCGGCGGGCGAAGGTACCATGGGCCTTTTGACCTCCTAGTGTTTTGTACGTTAGCAGAGGGTTAGCAGAGGTAATAAATAAAAAAAGAACACTTCTATAATGATGTTATTACGACTTCAATGATTCAAAGTCTATACAGATACCTAGTACATTTCTGGCAAATTAATGCTCATAAACTTGTTGTTTAATACGAATAGAAACGTTAGTAAACGTGAATTATGTACTGCTGCGTGTTTTGACTCTTTTGTAAACGATCATTGTTAATTGTGGAATTATCTGTCCACCCACAGAATATATAAATATAATAATATTTTAATATTTAGTAATAGATGGTTAGTTTTGTCACACCCGGAAACTATAAGATGTACTTACATAATAATTTGAATATCGTCGTATTGGACCGTTCTAAGAGTTGAAGAAGTAAGATCTCTTGCGGATGCTCTAAAGGACTGAAATATGATGTATATTCTCAAGCTGATCATCATCATTTAGCCCACTCCCTGATCTCCCCCGTGATCTCTTTCTCGAAATCGGACTGTTTGTCCCAGGTATATGTACTTGTCACCGAATTCGAGCATCGAGCCTCCGACCGTAATAGGAGTCGGTAACATGGACATTGGTCATGACTTTGGTCTTGTCCTACTTGACGTGAGACTGTACTAAGGTCATCACTGACGTCCTCCACGGTTTCCTCCATGACCACGATATCGTCAGCGAATCGAAGGTGAGTGATGTGCTTGCCGTTTATGTTGATGCCAAATCCATTCCAAGTCAGACGCTTATACACGTCCTCCAGTGCATAGGTCTTGAGCTCATAACATGGTGGCGTTTTTATACTGTTGCGACGAATACCTATGCTAGAACGTTCGCAAGTACCTACCTACTCGTGTACGACAAATACCTATGCTCTAGAACATTCGCAAGTACCTACCTACACGTATACAACAAATACCTACGCTAGAACGTTTGCATGTACCTACCTACACGTATAACAATAGATCAACGGCGGTAGGCATACCTACGCGTCGCAGCTAAGTACCTACACTCATTGTTCTGTTTTCGAGAATTGTCGGCATCTTTGTGGTAATAGCGGGAAGGTTCTAGAAATCTATTGAATGACTATAAAAAGGATTCGAACGTCGGCACTTCGTTCAGTTGTGAATACAGCGATCTCGAGCGAACATCTAAGCGATACGGAAGTTTAAGAAGAGCGATATACGAAGCGTTATAGTGCAGTATAAGTGTTTATTGCTTTAATTTGTTACTGTTAGTTTACTGTGTGAGTCTTAAATAAACTCATCATCGCGTAACTGGCATTTTACATCGAACCCCCATCCTGACACGTAACAATTGGTGACAGAAGTGAGAATGCCAGTCACACCACGCGACGAGGGAGTACGCACTCGACGACAGGCGGCGATAGACGAAACTCGTGAACCATCGATTATGGCCGATAGTGAAGAGACTAGCGCAGCAGTATTTAGTAATCCGGGCACTTCTGCGGCGTCGACGGGTATGGGCTTTGGCTTTGACATGTCGTCCCTTTTGGCCGTTATACAGGAGGGTCAACGCCAAGCTGAAGAGCGCCAACGCCAAGCTGAAGAGCGCCAACGCCAAACTCTTCTGGACCTTAAGGGAGCTATCCGTGAGGACCTTCAAGAAATGATGGACTCTAAGTGGGAAGGGTTTAGCACCGTTATCAGTTCTCTTCAAGAAGACGTTGAAGTAGTGAAAAAACGTACCAGCAAACATGATGAAATTTTCGAAGATGTCCAGACCACCATGAACCATCATGACAAGATGATTAAAGAGCTGCAGAAGACCAAGGTCCTATATTCAAGCACTACGCCTATGGCCGCGGCAGTCACTTCCGGAGGTCCCAAGTTCAAACTGCCCTCCTTTGACGGCTCGTCTTCCTGGACGGCCTTTCGACACCAGTTCGAGGTAGTTGCCAAAGGAAATGGATGGGAAGATGATCACGCACTGACGGCGCTTACTTTGGCACTTAGAGGGGATGCACTGCTGATCCTAGAGAACTTACCTGCTGACCGACGAAACTTAGACGCACTCCTTAAGGCATTGGAAGCTCGATTTGGCGATAAGCACCTGGAGCATGTTTATCGAGCTCAGCTGAAGGATCGAACTCAGAAGTCGAGTGAGGGACTTCAACAATGGGCTGCTGAAATTGAACGCCTGGTACGACGAGCCTATGCCTCCAGTACATCATCTGTGGACCCGACAGTGGTGCAAGCTTTTGTGGATGGTATAAGAGACCTTGAGGTCAGAGCAACTGTTCGGTTGGCACACCATACAAGTTTAGATGCGGCCTTAGCACATGCCCTTGAGGTGGAAGCTGTGCGAAATGACTACAAGTCGCATAAAGTACGGGAAGTTGTTGCAGCTGTTAGACCAAGGGGTGAGCCTATATGCTACGGATGCGGCAAGCGAGGACATATCCGAATTAACTGTCCGGCCCAGAGAGGAAGTAGAACGTTGTCAACCACTACTCAGGTTGACGCTAGTCAAGATTCGTTAAACTAATCGGAGCCAGGGCCGCGGGGCGGGCACTGGCTGGGTTACGTCAAGCCCCCACAGTGCAAGTATCACCGGCATGTGACGGCAATAGCCTGGTAACAGCTGGAGAAATAAATGGTAAACCTGTTCGCCTTACGATAGATACGGGCGCGTCGAAGACCATCGTACGACCAGAACTTCTGCGGCGAACAATTAAGTGGGAAGACGCACGACCATCTTGCAAATTGCAAACAGCGACTGGCCAGCCAGTGACCGTCCTCGGAGCTACAGATGTGAAAATCAAACTAGGAGAGAAGATTTATCATCAAACTGTTTTGGTGGCGAGCATAACGGATGACTGCATTATCGGCTTAGACTTCCTACGAATGCAGCAGTGCGTTGTCGATATTGCTAAGCTTCCCAGATCAAGAAGTCTTTCTGGAAGGCTGTTCTTCGATAGCGGTCTACAGTGCCAAAACGGTAACCTTGGCACCGAGGTCAGAAACCTTAGTCGACGTAAGGTTCCCTGAGGGTGTGACTGCTGATCGCTGCGTCATAGTGGAAGATCCTGGGCACCATACAGGTCGAATCACAGCCAGAACTTTAGTTATGACTAGAAGTGGGGCAAAAGTTAAAGTTGCCAACCTTAGCAATTCGGCGATGTTATTAAGGAAGAACGCGATCGTTGGACGATGTGAGGCTGTGAGCAGTCTAAGGAAGATCCAAGAGAACGTCCAGACTGCCTCTTCCGCAAACCATATGGGCCCGTTATTAGAGACCACGAAGCAAAATCTGTCACCCAAGGAATATCGAGAAGCAGAGAAGCTGCTACTGGACTACAAGGACATTTTCACTAAAGAAGAAAACGACCTTGGAAGAACGGGGTTAGTGAAACACCCGATCGACACAGGTGCTACACAGCCTATTAAACAAAGACCTAGACGAGTGCCACTAGCAAAAGAACAAGAAGTAGCCGAGCTGATTGGGAATATGGCACGAACCAAGATCATAGAGCCATCATCCAGCCCATGGTCTTCACCGGTGGTACTTGTGAAGAAGAAAGATGGTAGTACCAGGTTTTGTGTAGACTACAGGATGCTGAATAACGTGACCAAGAAAGACAGCTATCCTTTGCCCCGAATTGACGACACTTTGGACATGCTTGGAGGCATGAAGTGGTTCTCTACGGTAG
This sequence comes from Parascotia fuliginaria, assembly GCA_963082885.1. NCBI lineage: Eukaryota > Metazoa > Arthropoda > Insecta > Lepidoptera > Erebidae > Parascotia > Parascotia fuliginaria. Next base: position 11,270,721 of record OY720182.1, read on the forward strand.
ATCTGAAAAGTGGCTACTGGCAAGTGGAACTCCGGTCAGAAGATAAGGAGAAGACTGCATTTACCACCGGTACTGGCAAAGGCCTGTGGCAGTTCCGGGTAATGCCATTTGGATTGTGTAATGCACCAGCTACGTTCGAAAGGCTTATGGAACGCGTACTAGTGGGTCTTTTGGGAGATGCCTGTCTGGTGTACTTAGATGACGTAATAGTTATGGGACGCAGTTTCACGGAACATCGCAAGAATCTTGAGAAAGTGTTCAAGAGATTTCGTGAATCAAACTTGAAACTTAATCCGAAGAAGTGCGCCTTTTTCAAGAAAGAAGTTTCATTCTTAGGCCACATTATTTCGGATAGAGGTGTTCAAACGGACCCAGACAAAATAAAAGCGGTGCAAGAGTGGCCTGTACCAAAAACTAAAACCGAAGTTAGAGCCTTTCTGGGACTTAGTGCTTACTACCGGCGTTTTGTAAAGAACTTCTCTGAAATAGCCAAGCCATTACACCATCTTACAGAAGAAAAGAGGAACTTCGTTTGGGACTCGGATTGTCAACGTGCGTTTACACGACTCAAAGAATTGCTGTGTTCAGCTCCAGTCCTGTGCTACCCTAATAGAGAAGGCAGATTTATTGTGGACACAGACGCCAGTAATACTGGAATCGGAGGTGTGTTATCTCAGGAGCAAAATGGTCAGCAAGTGGTCATCGCATACTTCAGCAAGTCTTTATCGAAGCCTGAGAGAAACTACTGTGTAACTCGGCGTGAATTACTAGCAGTTGTGAAGACCTTACAACATTTTAATAAATACTTGCTGGGAAGAGAGTTCACACTACGAACAGATCATGCGGCACTGAAGTGGTTACTCCAGTCTAAGAATCCTGAAGGCCAAGTCGCGAGATGGATCGAACAACTACAGGAGTACAACTTTGTAATAGAACACCGCAGTGGAAGGATTCACTCCAATGCTGATGCCTTATCGCGACGTCCATGCTCCCAGGATTGTAAACACTGTTTGAAGCATGAGTCCAAGGAGGTAGTGAAAATTGTCAGGACTCAGGGGACCGATGAATCCTGGGACAAAGAGGAAATCAGTAAGGTACAGAAAGAAGACAGAGATCTTAAACTAATAATGGATTGGAAGGCTCAGGGTCGGAAACCATTATGGCAGGACGTATCAGCCGCAAGCCCAATTACGAAGGCCTACTGGGCTCAGTGGGACAGTCTGAGTTTGGAACAAGGCGTGCTATATAGAAAGTGGGGATCACCTGACGGGAAGGACCAAGTTCTACAAATGGTGATCCCGAGAAACAAAGTTGCACCTGTTCTGCGCTTAGTGCATGATGGTGCATCAGGTGGTCATCTTGGTGTGAAGAAGACTTTGGTAAAGGTGAGAGAACGGTTCTACTGGGTACGCTGTCGGGAAGACATCGAGGAGTGGTGCAGAAAGTGCTCTACGTGTGCTTCAGTAAAAGGACCTCGTACTAGATCAAGAGGCAAGCTACAGCTGTACAGTGTCGGAGCCCCATGGGAGAGAATTGCCATTGACGTAGCTGGACCATTTCCCGTGACAGAAGACGGCAACCGCTTTATAGTAGTAGTTCAAGATTACTTTACCAAATGGCCCGAAGTGTTTGCGACACCAAACCAAGAGGCTCAGACCGTGGCCAAAATGTTGATCCAGGGAAGAAATTTCGAGTCAGCCCTGTTTCAAGAGATGTGTAATCTACTCGGCATACATAAAACACGGACAACACCAGCGCACCCGCAGTCTGACGGCATGGTAGAACGGTTCAACCAGACTTTGGAAAACCATCTGGCCAAGGTTGTCGAAGACCATCAACGAGACTGGGACCGTTACATTCCACTCTTCCTGCTATCATATCGGTCCGCGGTTCATGACACTACAGGATTTACGCCGGCCAAAGTCAATTTTGGAAGAGAGATACGCCTACCAGTAGACTTGATTACCGGAACACCTCCTGATACGCCAAAGCCGACAGTAGAGTACGTCGCAAACTTGCAAGCACAGCTGGATAAGACACATGATCTAGTGCGAGATAACAACCTCAAGGCTAATGAGAAGATGAAAACTCGCTATGACAGGAAAGCAAGTAATCATGGCTTCAAAGAAGGTACGCTCGTGTGGTTACATAATCCTCTCAGGAAAATCGGCAAGTCACCGAAGCTACAGGCCCGCTGGGAGGGTCCCTATAAAGTGATCACAAGGATCAATGACGTGACCTATCGCATAAGACAGGGCGATAGAAAGAAGCCGAAGATCGTCCACATCGATCGACTAGCACCCTATCACGGTTCTAACGCTGCTCGGGACGAGCATGATTAAGAGGGGGGCAATGTTGCGACGAATACCTATGCTAGAACGTTCGCAAGTACCTACCTACTCGTGTACGACAAATACCTATGCTCTAGAACATTCGCAAGTACCTACCTACACGTATACAACAAATACCTACGCTAGAACGTTTGCATGTACCTACCTACACGTATAACAATAGATCAACGGCGGTAGGCATACCTACGCGTCGCAGCTAAGTACCTACACTCATTGTTCTGTTTTCGAGAATTGTCGGCATCTTTGTGGTAATAGCGGGAAGGTTCTAGAAATCTATTGAATGACTATAAAAAGGATTCGAACGTCGGCACTTCGTTCAGTTGTGAATACAGCGATCTCGAGCGAACATCTAAGCGATACGGAAGTTTAAGAAGAGCGATATACGAAGCGTTATAGTGCAGTATAAGTGTTTATTGCTTTAATTTGTTACTGTTAGTTTACTGTGTGAGTCTTAAATAAACTCATCATCGCGTAACTGGCATTTTACATCGAACCCCCATCCTGACACGTAACAATACATACACTTCAGCACTTCGATATATCGATAGTCAATATGGCACCGTTAGAGAGACTGCAGCATGGCCTAGGTCTCGATCAAATCAAAGGTTTTCTCATAGTCCTCAAACGCTAAGCATAGGGGCTGGTTATATTCTCTAGGCTTATGTATAACCTGCCGCAGCGTGTGTATGTATGTAGGTATGTGGTCTTTTTAGAAACTGGTTCCGTAGGCTGGAAGTCGTCAAAACCTGTTTGTGAGACGATTAGTGATAACACTGATCACTCTCGAGAACAGCTTGTAGATGTCACTCAGGAGTGTCATAGGTGTGTAATTCTTCAAAGAGGGATAAAACGCTTTTGAAGAACAGCTCTACCACACAACTGTGCTATGCCTGTGACGTTTTGACGGACGACTCTAAAGAGCCCTTGAAGGGTCTATAGGACAGGATTGCCACCTGCCTTCAGTAGCTCGGCTGTGTTTCCATCCTCACCTGGCGCCTTGTTGTTATTGAGCTGTCTGAGGGCTAAGATTAGTATAATCTCGCACAGGCTGACGTCCGGGATGTCTTCGGTGTAATGTCGAGTTAACCTAGCTCTTAGATCGGACGGTAAGGAGCTAATAAGTGCATTCTGTGTCGTGTATAACTGTCCGTAAAACCTCTCGACCTCCTCTAAGACTTCCGGCTTAGACGAGATGATCCTGCCGTCCCCAGTCTACAGCTTAACAAGTCGGCGCAAAATATTAAAATCTACGAATATCAAATGAAAGAATAAAAAAATAAGAATATCCAAGAAAATATATTGAGAGGCCCGTGGCACGAAGAGTTCTCTGTTTTTTTTTAAACGGAGGAGTTATGATCGATTGAACAACCCGGTCGTTATTTAGCTTCGAAAACATAAAAACTCATTTATTAATCGACACGAAAAGCCATAACGTACTTATCGTATCAATTAATGGTGTTTTTATATTTGATCGTAGCTGTTGTATAAGAGTTGTATAAGACTATATAAATTATATTATACGTACAGATAACTTCGATGCCAATATGCAACACACTGTTTTAAAGTTTGTGGACGGAGAATCAAATATTTATATTAACATTTATGACCTGCTAAGCCATTGACCATGTTGTCTATGGTCTTGAACATAGCATTTCTTTCTGGCGTGTATTTAAAAGGCACTATCATAAAACGATCATCAACGTTACCTCTTTATTGTTACTGCCGTTACTAAATACAATTTTATGCATCTTTAATAACACTAATGAAGATATATGAATGAAGTAACGCAATGTATGTATGTAGTACGCAGTGGCTATCAGTTGTTAAAACTATCTGGCTATAACGTCTGAGGAAAGAATTCACTATTTTCACATTAAGTTGGATATTGTAAAGCATATGGTACTTTAATAAACTGTGCAATGTAAACAGAATTTTAATTTTACTACTTTCTTCATTTAGTACAGGCTTATTCCGTGCTGAATATTGGTTTTTCTATTTTCTCAAATCGTTAGCTTAGGTACCTATTATTATAAAGTATGAGTGGATCACTTCACTTTACACACTTTATTGTTACTGTTGTAGAGCCACCAATATATTGTAGTCCGTTCTATGTTGAATGATTAAGTACCTTCAAACCACTTGGACTATTGATTGTGCTTGCAAAAGTATGGCCACTAGATAACATATACTTTGCTAGTGACTTTTTGAAGGCCTGCTCTTCCTATCAAAATTCTATTTTTGTATTCTTTTGATGCCATCACTAGTATTTATATTAAACAAGAATATTATGTAACCTAACGAGAGTCCCTGTGACTAATTTTACAACGCCAATGGCCGAAACCTTCGTGCCGAAAGTGACAGAGTTGTATAAATAGTTCAAAATTTAACACGCACTTGCATGTAACGATTGCAACGAACGATGTGATGCGTTCCTACGACGTCACCAGATTACGCGTATTTAGCACAACGCCACGGTTTCAAAGTTGCAATACAGAGAAGATATTTGATTTTTGTTTCATTTTATAATATGTCACATTAGTATTTTTTTATGTTTTATGAATTCGCCTCTAGTGATATATTTTTTTTGTAAAATCTCACCTCGACTTGCAAGTAAGAGGTTTCCGGGTTATTTATTTTTCGTCATTAACATTACAGAGAAAAGTAACACTGAGACTTGGAACATCCATTATGACGAAAAAAAGGATAGAATTTATACGGTTTTTTTATTGCCGACAGTGGGTGCTGTCTCTTATGGAAGACACAGACATTGCTCCTGCAATTCCAGGGGCTCTGCGAGGCCGCTGCCTACCGTTTAGGAGAGGGGTAGGTGAAGGGATTAATTTGTGGAAAAAAGAAAGAAATTGGGCCTCCAGCACTCTCAACCACGGAGTGATACGAGTGAGTGTACGCACAAAAACGGATAATACTACTCTTACGTCGATATTTTAATAGAGGGTAGTACTTGTACAAAACTGGAGATTCGGAAAAACCAGTGTGAATCTATTACAGTTTTTAAAGTGCAAGTTTGCCTTCAAACAGTTAACTACTGGTTTATCGGACTAGAGTCTTAAATATATTGAAATATAGCAGCAACGCGAGAGAAAACTTGGTCTAGAACAAAATTTTGCATAATTGATCACTTAGACCAAACCCCTCTGGCCTAATAAGAACAGCTTAAGCCAATAAAATAAAAACGTCTAAAGTCTTTACTAACATGAAGGCTAAATAGATACCAGATATAAAAATACTTGGTATTTAGGTAAATTCTTGTTCCCGAGATGGTTGTTCATTCCTAAAAATTAAGATTAACATTTAAAACACCATTTGCCGTGAGACAATGAACACGTACTATATCGGCTGCTTGCCAATATGCCGTAAATTGGTAGGATGGCTCGTAAACTCAGCCATTATTGACAGTCATTAAATTGGAGTCTTTATGAGACGCACGGTGACGGCAGCCCATGGGCCGACTCTGTAGCCCTCGGATTACTAATTAAGTCTTTTTCAATGTTACTCTCTTGACGTTACACGGTGGGCTTCAAAATTATTCTCGAGAAAATAAAACGGAAATTTTAAATGTGTTGAATGTATAAAAAGCTTTATAACAATTTCGGATGAGTTGCAATGATGAAAATGTATAAGCACTTTATGATTTTACGGCCAGAGACATATTTTTAAAAGACACTCGCTCAGGGAGTAGGTAATGACAGTATTGCAGAGGTAGGGATGGTCGGACGTGTGTTACATCTCTATCTCGGGGAGAAATTAAGCCCTTAGGAATCGTTGTGCTATATTTTGGTACAATCCAGGTATAATAACAAATCTTTTCGTAATCGTACAAGTATGTATATAATGCATGAATTTTAAAAGCATTTTGAAAGTTCGGCCTTTGGAAAAGTCACGCTGGTCCTTGCTTGGTTTATCATCACGATACAAATACACCCTTGGACACCCAGTCGGACATTTTTATCAAGTGTCGGCATCAAATTCACAATATACCGTGCATAAATGTAGGGGTGGTAGTACTGGTATTAGGTAAAAGAGTAGTAAGTGGCCACTTAAAGCATTGCGTCATCCATAAAGTCATTACATAACCATTGTACTTTTCGTTTGTTGTATATTCCACGTTTCAAGTCGCTTAAAGCTGAATCGTCTTTTATTTAAAGAGTAGTTGAGATGTTTGAGTTTTACTTACTGCCTACTTATTATCTGTTTTATAATATTGTCGCAGGTTAACCTCTTTACGTAGTAATCGAATTGCCACGCCCGGTCGTAAGCTTTCTTTTCGCTTCTAGTCGTCAGACTTTGTTCGATGAATGAAAATGTTTTGCTAGTAACATCTACCATAAGTTTATGTGAGTTTGTCTCACGGGTATTAGCGTGCAATATCTGTAATCAGTAAAAAAATTAAAATAATTAAGTAAAATAAAGCTCTGGTATTTACTATAAGAACTAAATTATGACATATAAATATTATACACTATCACTGATGAAGGAAACACGTACTACACACTCATTCGTAATAGAGCTGCATAAGTCACCACAAGTTCAGTACGTGCTTTAAGCTTGCGCCAGACCAACAAAAAATCATATGATGTGGCTAAAGCTGTCATGAAACTTAGTTTGTGTCATCAGAAACTTAGTCGAAGTTATAAGAGCTTGCGGCGTTTGGCTAACCATAATAAGTTTCACGCTGCGCTTTAATTTATCCATGCGGTATAGTTAGCCAATCTATAGTTTGTACATATTAGGCATATAGGACATATTTTCATCACATCACATCATACTTTAATAATAATAATACTTTTATTTTATTTAGATCACGTTATTTTGTATTTATGAACGTCAAAATAACGTAAACAAAATGTCAACTAATAACTTTACAATTTTAAGAAGCATTAGACAGTCAAGATCGCTAAACAGTAGTAGTTATTCTATTATGGAGTCACAATGAGAATTATTTAAATTCAAACAGTGTAACTATGCATGTTTCCACGCGGTATAGAAGACCGGAGCTAGAATGACTCTAATGTAGCGTAGGCTTCCGCAATTACTGAGACGATTACACCTCATTCTCAGAAATTTAAAATTTTATTACTTCTATTGCTTCCTATTCGATATGTACCTACGTTTATGATTTTTTGTATACTTCCTTTGATTTAAAAGAGTTTCTAATATGCTAGCCTAAGTAATTAAATGTATAAGACTTACCGTCAATCAATTTTAACTGACTATTCTATCATGTGATCTCTGTAACTTTAATAAGATTTTAGAGTTTTTTTAAGTCCAAATTAAGTTTAACTAGCGTTTGTGTATAGTAAGATTTCTTTAAATCATATTTGCGAAAATGTGTAAAAATAATAATATATACTAATATATATCACATGCTTAAATCACATACTTAATTGTTTCGGAAAAACGCAAACTTGAATAACAAGATGAAACAAATGAAAGTAAATTCATCGCTATGGCTATAAAGTATATTGTGTGCAGCCCGGACCCTTGTTTGTCTACTTTTATTTATTTCAAACCCATAACGTCCCATTGCCACTCAGAAGTTTTGTCCTGAAGTTCAACGACTCCGGATAACTTTTTGTAAAAAAGGAAAAATGATTGCGTAAATACTTGCACTTAACAAATTATTAAAATTTTATTTGTTTCTAAGTAATAGTAATAGTAGTACAATGTATAGTCTCTATTTTTTTCCGTTTGTGTCTTCGCTATCGTCTTCTAAACCACGCATCACATTTTGATACGATTTTTACTATCGTTTAAAGAATTTCGCCCATAAGTTTCAAAATGTATAAATGTTTATACATTTTGAAACTTATGAGAGAAATTCTTTTAATATTGAGAAACAGCCAGGAATTTTAAAGACGTAATCATGTCGTACAATCAAAAAAGCCTCCTCGATAAGGCTCAAACATGCAGGACTGTGGCACGAGGACCGGGGACCACATACTAAGATACTGAGCAGGGCAATTGCGCACCAACCGCTAATCGAGGCGCCCCATGATAGGATCCCCAAAAAACAGGTATTTGAACGTAGTTACTATGTTCAACTACAAGAATCGACAACAGACTATTCGGGTGTAAATGAGGTGCGTATCTACACGGATGGCTCTAAGACCAAATCAGGTACCGGTGCAGGAATATTCTCGATGGACCTAAATATCAATTTATCAACAGCTCTAGGGACAAATAGCTCGATTTTCCAGTGTGAATGCGTAGCTATAACTAAAGCGGCAGAAACGGTGCTGCGTCGAAAGATAACCAATTTCGACATCAGAGTACTCTCTGACAGCGCTGCAGTACTTCGGGCTCTTGTAAGTAACGTAATAAACTCAGGGCTCATAATATATATGAATGTCACTCAACACTGGAAAAAGTTGCAGTAAGCAACAAGGTGACACTCCAGTGGATGAAGGGGCATAGCGGATCTCTCGGGAATGATGCAGCGGATGAGCTTGCAAGGCGAGGGTCCAACAACCCACCAATCGGACCCGAACCAATGTTACCCATCACTGCGAGTCTACTCCGCTCGTGGATTAGAGAATGGGCCCGAGAACAACACCAGATGCAGTGGGCAAGTTCTAACGACTGTAGACAGTCAAAAGAAGCTCTGCCACAACCATCGCCAAAGCTAAGTATACACTTAAACAACCTAAGAAGGGATGACCTGCGCATAATGGTGGGCACTATCACAGGCCACTGCCCTCTTAATAAACACCTATATGTTTTAGGCATTACCGACAGTCCTCTGTGCAGAGCATGCATAGAGCACGATGAAACCGTCGCCCACGTAGTCCTGGAATGCGAGGGAGTGATGACACATCGGGCACAAATCCTCGGCAACCCGAGGTCTCTCCGCGAAGCCTGCGAAGATCCCAGGAAGCTTCTGCGCTTCTGGGCGGAGTTGGGCTGGATGAAGTAATCCAGCCAAACCGGACGCAACAAAAGACCAAGAGGTCTAAATGCGGACAACGAGCCCACCAACAAGTAACAAGTAACATGTCGTACAATATAAGAACCCACGTGCAAAAACCGGGGTGGATCGTTAATCGTGATTCGTATAATATAAAATTGCATTGTTTGCTTTTGAATAGCTTATACTTATAGAGGAAGTTACTTGCGGCTCACAAATATTAATTTATAAATCGCACGAACACCTTATGTGATTCAAATTGCCGGAATCTTTTCCACGAAGGGCTAATTTTTCATCGCTTAACTCGAATTAGGAGTTTTCTGTGGGCACAAGATACGAATCTATGGCGTAACAAATTCACCCAGTGACTGCCTTGTTCAATCATTTACTTTTTTCATAACTTGTAGAAACAGAAATATAAATTGGGTTTTGTCGAATAATTGTATAATATTTGTTCATTTGCAAACAATAAATAAATGTAGTAGACTGTTTTTGTATGTTAGAATACAAAAACAGTCTACTACATTTATTTATTGTACGCAAATGAACAAATATTATTACTTAAAGTTTTCATTAATATTTAGGTGTAATAGCACACATACTTACAGCAAATTTATATACCGTACTTTTTAGCGGGAAAAGAAAGCAGGACGGGCAATATTTGCGTTACAAAAGCGTGCTTAAATGGAACTTTGTGGCTTGTGAAATTCCTTCAGATAGCTGGGTGAAGCGTGCTTCTCTTGGACCGGATTGGCGCAATACCGTCCACAAAAGAGTGGATTTATATGAAGGCAAACGTTCAGAGGACGTTGACACAAAAGACTCGACTAAAGCCCTCCTCAAAAACAAAAATATGAAAATCATTTATTTACAACCATTACATCCTCCTACAATTTAAATGTATAAATCTCTCTAACTCGGCTGACCAGTTTTACTATGTGCCATGTAAGTCGAAGCTCGGTTTCGCCAGCCACATTAGAGCTCACCATAACTACGACTCGGGATAAAACTTATCAGTCGCCGTCGCCGGACACGGTTTGGACGACATGATGATAGTCTCTACATATATTAATCCTAAGTCCCGATCCTGATGAAAGTAATAACAAGGTTTCTGTTACAAACTGTAAACATTATCTAACATATCTATCCTCTGTAAACAAAGATTATCTATGTATTAGCATGTCTGTCAACAAATAAATTCAATTACGGTAATACAATTGTTTACGACCGGACGGCGTAAAATCTATTTTATGGTGTTTATAAATAGAGTTCTAATTTATTTGAAAATCATATTCACCAACCACGAAATGTTTACAACTAAATTAAATACATTATATTTAAGGTTAGTTGCGGCTTCTTCTTCGTGGAAGATGAATATTGTTTTCTCGGTAAATGCGTATTTAGTAGAAAAATCGAGGACAAGCATAGCTTTTATCAGGACATACTTCGGTATATTTCCATTGATAAACACTGTTATAATACTTTGGTGGCCCGTTTGTGGTAGATTTCACTGAAACATTTTAAAAATAATGTTTGCCGTGGCGTGTGTTAATATATAATATAGATTTTTATAATGAGTACACATTAAAGAGATAGCATAATTAGTATTTCTCACAAAACGGCAAACTAACCCTGATAAGGTATACCTACCCTAATTAAATACGTAATCAGTAATAGTAATGAATATTATAATGTCATGTAAAGATATTTAAGTAAAATATTTTTGAAATTTTATTATTTCTGTGCCCTCTTAATATAATGTTAATAATGCACATTTATTCCGTTTTTAAATGATGTGACTATCTTCTACAAACCAGTCTCTCCGCATAAAGTGGCATAGATATTAGATACTCATTCGAGCGACATGCTTCTTACCTACGCGAGAGCGGTAATATATGATCTACTAGCTGTGCCCGCGACTTCGTCCGCGTGGAATAGTGATTTTGGGCAGCATTTTTTGGATATATCTTTTGGTTTGTTTTGAATTATAAACATCTTCATTTAGGTGAATAAGAAAAATCTTTACAGTAAATGCTTCTCTATATACGATTTTAGACGTATAGCCATCGGGGATCAAAGCCATACAGGTTGCTAGGATTACTTACACGTGACAAATCCACATAAAGCTGACCATGCAAAAAACAGCTAATATTTAGATCCACAGTCACAACATTTAGTGTCTGACCTTAGGCTTTATTAATTGTCATCGCGAAACATAGGCTCACTGGAAACTGAACTCGTTTAAAACTAAACGGGAAATGGTTTGGAATGAGAGGAATCCGAGGAATAAAAACGCTATAAGGTTTTTTAAAATATATTAGCCTGCCAAAGTGACTCCATCCCGCCTGATTCTATGATGCGGCTGTAATGTCACTGCGACCATGAATGGTCTATTGTGATCATCCCGCCTGATGGTAAGCAGTCAGTGGAATCCAGAAGTGGTGGCCACCATACAAAAAGCCATCGTTTTAAACTGCTGGTATGGTGGCCTCCACTATGGTCGCTGGGAATGGGGTAAGGGGAGTGAGGGAAGTGAGGAAAAAGGAAAGGGGGAAATTGGGCTCCTGGCACTCTCACTCACCGAACGAAACGCCTGCTACTCTTACGTCGATCTTTTATGAGAGGGTAGTACTTCCCCGGACGATCCGACCCATTCATGCTGAAATCAGCGTAAATCGACTACTACTATTTCGTAATTCACTTTAATTCCACCTATTCCGTAATGAGACGTGTTAACATGTTCTTATCATAAAAAAAAAAAAAAATAAGTCCAGAAAAATATAAATCTAACTTTTATTTACATTTTAACTGATAAAGTATTTACATTTTAATAAAGAAATAAGACGTGTTAACCTAACTTAAAAACACACTAACCTAAGCTAAATACATACCACATGTATGACGTGATTATTTAAATTGGCATAACTTTTTTATTTATGAACCGATTGACATAAAACAAACACTAAATGTTAAGTGAAGCTTACCACAATGTATCAGTGAAAACCATATTTAAATCGGATAAGCCGTTTTTGAGATTAGCGTGAATTTGAAACTCAATTTCCCCCTGACTTTCCCCTCCCTTTCCCCTGACTTCTCCCTCACTACCCCCGCACTTTCCCCTCACTTCTCCCTTCCTTTCCACTTCCTCCGCCTCCCTTCCCCCTCCCTTCCCCCTCCCTCCAAATTTCAAGTCGCTAATTTTAAAAGCAAAGATTTTTCCATACAATATTTCATCCCTTATTTCACTTCTATAAATCCACCCCAGTAAAAAAATAATTATGAGCGTATTTTTTATTTAAATAAAAGTATTCCAAAACAAAATTTCAAAGCTGTAACTTAAAAAATGAAGACGTTTCATACAATCGAATTCATCCTTTTTCATACACTTAAGGGTTGAATTTTTAATAACCCTTTCTTTGTACACTTCTAGACATTAAGACAAACACACCCTCCAAATTTCAAGTCGCTACGACCAGCGGTTTAGGCTTTACGTTGTCTGTCAGTCAGTCAGTCAGTCAGGACAAAGCCTTTTATAATATGTATGGATGTATGGATTAGACGTATAGCCATCAGGGATCAAAGCATACAGGCTGCTAGTAATGCTAACACGTGATAGAGCCACATAAAGCTGAGCGAAAAACAGCTAATACTTAGATCCACACCCACAACTTTTAGTGTCTTACCTTTACTTTAATTACTTAATTAATTAATTACTTTAATTAGTCATCGCAAGACATAGGCTCACTGGAAACTGGACTCGTTTAAAACTAAATGAAAGATTGTTTAGAATGACAGGAATCCGAGGAATAAAAACACTATCAGCTATTCCGCAACCTGTTAAAATATCTGCTTCTATAAGATTTCGTAGTAAATTAACGAATGTTCGATGTGATTCTTTAAATTGGCATAACTTTTTTATTTATAAACCGATTGACATGAAACAAACACTAAATGTTAAGTGAAGCTTACCACAATATATTAGTGAAAACCATATTTAAATCGGATAAGCCGTTTTAGAGATTAGCGTGCACAAACGCACAGACAAACAGACAAACAGACAAACAGACAAAAATTTTAAAAATCATTATTTTGGGTTCTATTTGCTTTGATATAGGTCCCAATAGTATTTTTTCTCATATATCTTCCATGATCCATCAGCGATCGGTTACATTTTTATTATATGTATAGATAGATGTCGCGGCAAAATTTTATACTCTTGCACTTTCAGTACTTTTGCAGACTCTTGTGTACGGTAGAGATATCGTGTTAGGTAAGTTTTGTACTAAGTTAGTAAAGTTATATTATATGTTAAAGTGTATTTTACTCTGAGTTTAGTTTGCCATACGTGCAGATCATGTTTATTTTTACTTTTCTTGTTGAAAGCAATTGTTAAGTATTGCAGCAATGTTGTTGGTAATTTCTATCATAGTTTAAACAATAGTAGTTAATCAAATAACTGTACTACATATTAATAATAATTATATAATTATATGGTGTAAGCATATTATTCGTTATTTTAATCTATTCTAGATGCTGTCAATTCGGCTTATACCTTCAATAGTAAGAATTAACAATTGTGTAATTTAAAACATGCAATGAAGATACCCTGCGTGGTGGCCGGGGAAGAATGGTCCCAACCCTCTCTGTCCGTGGGTGTCATACAAGGCGACTAAGGACAAAATTATGACAGTACAACAGTCTACCGAATAACGGCGGTTAAACTGTTACGAAAAAGGGTGGTAGAAAATAAGCATAACACAGGACGGGCAGCAGCGTTCTATGATAATGTTACCACCACTGCGATCGCCAACCCGCCTGCCAAGCGTGGCGATTATGGCAATATCTCCCCAATGGAGCAACAAAAAAAGAATAACGCCTAGTCCCCGGTCATCCCGCTATTCCTGGCTACGGTAGCGGCAATGGTAACGGCGGGGTAGGGGGTGCGAAGAATCCCCGAGTGCGGCCAGGCTACCCAAACCGACGACCTTTGGCCCTGGCAACATACAACGTGCGCACACTGCGGCATGACGAGAAGATTGTTGAACTGGAGGAAAAATTTAGCAGGCTACGATGGGACATAGTGGGATTGTCAGAAGTCCGAAGACAGGGGGAGGACACGATAACCCTTAAGTCCGGTAACCTGCTCTATTTCCGGGAGGGCGACCAACTGTCCCAAGGTGGAGTCGGGTTTATCGTCCAAAAGTCCCTCGTGAACAACGTGGTGAAAATCGAGAGTGTGTCGACAAGGGTACCTTATACTCAGAATCACCAAACGGTATTCGCTGAAGGTCATACAGGTTTATGCTCCCACTTCGACATACCTCGACGATGAGGTCGAGGCTATGTATGAGGACATTTTCAGAGTTATATATGCCTCTAGAACCCATACACTGTTGTCATGGGGGACTTCAACGCGAAGCTGGGTAGACGAAGCGGTAACGAGTTGAGAGTGGGGCCGTTTGGATTTGGATCCAGGAATCCCCGGGGCCAAATGCTGGCTGACTTCATGGAGAGGGAGGGCCCCTTTATGATGAACTCCTTCTTCAAGAAGCGCGATAGCCGCAAATGGACCTGGATTAGTCCTGATGGTGTCACAAAAAATGAGATTGACTTCATCATGTCGACCAGGCGGCAAATATTTAACGATGTCTCAGTGATCAATGCGGTGAAAACCGGAAGCGATTACCGGATGGTACGAGGCACATTAAATATCAACCCTAAGCTGGACTGGTCTCGACTGATGAAGTCTGCGCTCCGACCTGCACCGATTCAGATTCAAAGCTCCGAGAGCTTCCAACTCGAACTTCTTAACCGCTTCGAAAGCCTCGGTGATTGCGTAGACATGGACGAATACAGCAATAGGTTCGTGCGGTAGGGTCTAACATCTTTACAGCCCACCGCAGTAAAGGACCGAGAAAGATCACCGACCAGACCCTCAAACTTATGGACGAAAGGCGCAGGATGGTACTGCGGTCCCCAGAGGAAGCGAGTGACTATCGGCGGCTCAACAGACGGATCTCCAAGTCTTTGACTCGCGACCTTCGCCAATTTAACACACAACGTGTTAAAGAGGCTATAGAGCGCAACAAAGGCTTGAAAGTGTTTGCACGAGATCGGTCTGTTGGGCAGAACCGACTTGTCAAGCTGAAGACTGGGGACGGCAGGCTCATCTCGTCTAAGCCAGAGGTTTTAGAGGAGATCGAGAGGTTCTAAGGACAGTTATACACGGCACAACATGCACCTGTTAGCTCCCTAGCATCAGATCCAAGAGCTAGGTTAACTCGACATTACACCGAAGACATCCCGTGCGAGATTGGTGTGGCCCTCAGACAGCTTAAGAACAACAAGGCGCCGGGTGAGGATGGAATCACAGCCGAGCTACTGAAGGCAGGCGGAAATCCTGTCCTGAAGGCCCTTCAGAGGCTCTTGCCGCTAGTGCCGTCCTCCTCGAGGGCAAAACGCCACAGGCATGGCACAGGAGTGTGGTGGAGCTGTTATTTAAGAAGGGAGATAAAACCCTTCTGAAGAATTACAGACCTATCACACTCCTGAGTCACGTCTATAAGCTGTTCTCGAGAGTCATCACTAATCGTCTCGCAAACAGGTTTGACGACTTCCAGCCTCCCGAACAAGCCGGTTTCCGAAAAGGTTTTAGTACCATAGACCACATACATACCATAGTTGCGGCAGGTTATACATAAGTCTACAGAGTATAACCGGCCCCTATGCTTAGCGTTTGTGGACTATGAGAAAGTCTTTGATTCGATCGAGACCTGGGCCGTGCTGCAGTCTCTCCAACGGTGCCATATCGACTATCGATATATCGAAGTGCTGAAGTGTTTGTATGAAAACGCCACCATGTCAGTACGAATTAATGGTCAGAGCTCAAGACCTATTCAGTTGCAGCGAGGAGTACGACAGGGAGATGTTATATCTCCGAAACTGTTCACCGCTGCACTGGAGGATGTGTTTAAGCTTCTGACCTGGAATGGACTTGGCATCAACATAAACGGCGAGTACATTACTCACCTTCGATTCGCGGACGATATCGTGGTCATGGCTGAGACCGTGGAGGACCTCAGTGCAATGCTCGATGACCTCAGTAGAGTCTCTCGACAAGTGGGCCTAAAAATGAACATGGATAAGACTAAAGTCATGACTAATGTCCATGTTACACCCACTCCTATCACAGTCGGAGGCTCGATGCTCGAATTCGTTGACGAGTACATATACCTGGGACAAACAGTCCGATTAGGTAAGTCCGATTTCGAGAAAGAGGTCACTCGTCGAATCCAACTCGGCTGAGCAGCGTTCGGGAAGCTACAACATATCTTCTCGTCCGCACTACCGCAGTGTTTCAAGACCAAGGTCTTTGACTAGTGTATGTTGCCAGTGATGACATACGGAGCAGAGACGTGGTCGCTAACTATGGGTCTTATCCGAAGGCTCAAAGTCGCTCAGAGGGCGATGGAGCGGGCTATGTTAGGCGTCTCCCTGCGCGATCGTTTGAGAAACGAAAAAATCCGCAGACGAACCAAAGTAACCGACGTGGCTCGCAGAGTTGCTTCTCTGAAGTGGCAATGAACAGGACACATAGCTCGTAGAACTGACGGCCGCTGGGTCAGAGTGGCGACCACGAACCGGAAGACGCAGCGTGGGCAGACCTCTCACAAGGTGGACCGACGACCTTATAAAGGTGGCGGGCAACCGATGGATGAGGCCGGCGAACGACCGACAACGGTGGCGAAAATTGGGGGAGGCCTATGTCCAGCAGTGGACGTCTTGTGGCTGATATGATGATGATGAATGAAGATCTCTTCATTGCATGTAATTTATTACACTATATATATTTACTTGGATAAAAATAGAAATATCATGTATTTATTATCGACATTCATGGTTTATAGGGTAAAAGTCGTTACTTATTGTAAACAATCGGCTCTTTATTCAACTGAAGCCGCTCGACCTTATCCCGCGAGATGAGTTGACCTAACGAATGTTTTGAATCGGGAAACTGATCCTATTGATATATTTGATGATTCATAAGTGAAACATTGACACATGGGTCGGTGTGCTATTTTGGGTAAGTCTTAAATATTTGTTTAATAATTAGATTTTTTTTTTTAATAGCTTTATCAGCAAAATGCTTTTGGGAGAGTACGTAAACTTTTTTCCGCGACATAAATTACTGCTCTCGTGGAGGTGAGAAACATTTGTCATGGGGTTATGAGTTCGCGTTACTTTTTGACCATGACAGACAATAAATCCTTCAGCCTGTTCGTCATCTGGAATTCGAAGCAATATTTTGAGAGAACCTCACTATGTAGACCTTAGTAGAAGCATTAATGACCCAGGACCTAACTTAAAAACACAACCTTTGCTGCACTGGTAAAAAGCTCCAGATTTTAAATATGGACGATTTGCTAATATATTATGTGAAATTATTGTGCGTAAACTAGAATAATAAAATACAATAGATTTAATATCGCTGTATTAACGTTTTATTAACGTGCGTATGTGAAATTACAAAAGAATTTCAGGTCTTTATGATAAACCTGTGTATACAACTGTAGCTCAATATTTACATTGAGAACAGCCATTTCAATTCGCACTCACACAATGATTAAATTAAACGTTTAGGCTAAACATTAAGCCATTAAAAAGAAATAAAAAAATATTAATATAGAAAATAGCTTTTATTTCTTTAAAAAAATATTTTTTCTATCCTGAAAATCGTAATATGAATCAATCTGCAGCTTTATTTACTTCACAATAAAATATATAATAAAATATACGTATAGTATTGTTTACACAATCATTTCTGCAGATGTGAGCTTGTCGATCAATGTGCCAGATGAGTTGCGGACTTGCGGTCTCATCCTACAGCTGCTTTGGCAAAAATATCTCCACTCGGCACATATTCGTAATTGCGCTGCTATACACACGGGTACATACGTGCCGGCGTGCTATACGCTAATACCGATGCTACTCGGACAAATAGATAGGTCAATGTCTGAGCCGGATCGAGCGCGTTCCGGCCAACCTATCCGTACCTGTCACACAAGAGATAACCGTTTAATTACAACGTTTTATTCACGAAATATGAATAAAATTAACATTCATTTTTAAAAATAATGTTCATTGATATATGTAATAAAAGTTCCACGCTACGTTACACGTGACGTGTAGCTTTTTTTAAGTGGGAACTACTTGTCTGTTAGTTGTCAGTGGGATTTGTGTTCAAATAGAAATCATAATCGGCATGCTCTGCGAGTGACGGTATAGTTAATATTAAACTGACGCGTATGATATGTGGTAGCCCTGTATCAAGGCGAGGACGAAAATACTCGTCTTGACCTACGTCGCCGGCGCCACACGTATCCATGTTATTTTGGAGACTAACATATCGTAACACGGTGTCGATGGACTTGGTACTACTTACTATTGTAGATTGTCCAAGCTTCAATTAGATCGATGCGTGTACTGCCGATTTATCTACCACGTGGTCTTTGGCTGTTGCAGTATGTTATTGTCAGTAGGTAAACATGGGGCTTGACTTGCTGATGTAAAATAATTGTAACTGGTGTAGTTATTTTTTTATTTATTTGTTGACTATTAAAATTTCAGTTATTTTATTACTTTAGACAAAACACAATTACGAAACTGCTTGCTTCGATTGACGAGTGATAGTTAAGGAACAAATGATTACTTTTACAATAGTTAAATATTTAATTTTTCTGTAAATTTTACGGCCATACCGACCATTACTAACCGAATATCCTTTCGTAGATATGAATTTAGTTTTTATTGTACCTCACTTCATCACTAGTTTAAAGTCATCGACTAAACATAATAACTTGCTTGATGCATTGTGGACATTTGCGTCGTTGTCATTAGAAACTACCCACTAACTAATTTTATTGCGATGTGTGTAACAAAATATATATATTTTTGTAAGTTTGTAATTTTTTTTTGTCACTTAAATTAGACCTAAAGCCACTTGTGTGGGGTGGACGATTGTTAACTTGAGATTATTATTTAAGCTTTTAAAGTAGGTATTGTAAATTAATGTGTATCAGCAAATTGTGTCCAAAAAGTTGAATAAATCGCGGCTCTCTGCCTCATTAGTGCTTAACACAATAACCTGTTGAAGGAAACGATGCCAAGCGAGCCTTAGTTACCCATTCTTTAAACTGAATAGACAATTTGTCTGTTTCTCTATTGTACCCGACGCTAAACAATTGGAGTTAAAAAAAAGCTCACTTCATCAACTAGCCTCAGGGCACGCAACGTAGCCTCATGCAATCTTAAATTTAACCCTCGCCTCGGGACGGACACGATCTCCGCCTAGAATATTATAAGGGTCGATATTTTATATCCTATCTGCCAACTTACTGTTGCAAAATTAAAGAAAAATTCACTAAATTACATATTATGCAAGGGCTTGAATAAAAATACTCCTACGTTTTAAAAACAGGAAATGTCAAAAGTCATTCAAGAACCTAGGAAAATATTCATAATGGAGTTAAATTTGTTTATGACAAACATTCGTGGAGTATTTCTATTTATTTGAGTCATCGCTTTTGGTTGTAAACCCTAGCGACGATGTTTTGAATGTTTGACGTTGTCATTTTACGTAGTAATTGTAGTTCTCGAGCATAGTTTTGTACAGTGAGTGGTGGGAGACAAGCGGGAAGAACTCAGCACGCGAGCCGTGCCAAAAACACTGATCGTGCTAAAAGCGGTGAGCCACGTCACCCGCAAAACCCGCGCGAGCTGTCGCGTCGGGTCGCCTATTCTTTCTGTTAATTTCTTAATTATTTTCGTGTTAATCCTTGTCATTAGTGCGTGACATTGCTCATTAAATGAATCAAAACAGACACGATTTCTTCCAAAATAGTTGTAAGGTTGTAACTAATGGATTCTTTAAATACCGCTTGATGGCTACAATGATGTTTTGATTAGTATCCAAATAAACAGGTAATATAGGTACCTATCTATATTACATTACCTTTTTTGTAAACTGCTTATGAACGAAAAATTAATGGCAAACCTATACTATTATATAAAGCGGGAGAGTTTGTTTGTTTGTGTGTTTGTTTGTTTGTTTGTTTGAACGCGCTAATCTCTAGGTAGTTCGTAGTCGGATTTGTAAAATATTTTTGCGTATGATAGCCCAGTTTTCGAGGAAGGTTATTAGGCTATGCGACATCACGCTATTAGCGACAGAGCGGAATAGTAAGCAAAACAGTCAGTGCGTGGATGACAAACCTTTCCATCCGTCGAGATACCGCCGTGCCTGTCATTTAGCATGTTATGTAATTTCGTATAGTGCGTACAAGCACTAATAATAATTCAATCGTCATTCCCGTTGAATGTTTGACGCTATGGACATTTTCTGTGCATGTACGAAACATGCAAATAGCATCTCACGCTAATCTCCGTAGCATCAAACTGAAATATAGAACATATTGTTATATTATATTAGAACAAGTACTAAGCAATATAAAAGTATATAATATCCAGTCTGATAAAACAACATTGCGTGTAAACGTGCATTATTTGTCATAACAGTCTGGATTTCAGACAAGTTTCTTCGACAGTAATTCAAAAATTCAGAATAAAACAAAATGCATACCTAATATACAGTACTGAGTGCTTTTATTAAAATGAGAGCATCAAGAATGAAATACGGCATAACTGTTGTCTAAGAGAATAATCAGCTACCATTATACAAGTTTTCCAGTTCATTACGACATTATACAAGTAGAAGGATACATGACTGAAAGTTTGTCAAACGCGTTAAATCTTTGTTAAAACTATAATATAATTAGTAATAGGTAGTACTGTTATAAAAGCAAGTCAAATAGTTGTTTTTGGATCGTACCTATACTTGAAAAAACAGAGTCAAACACACAGAAATTATAAAAATCTATTCAATCAACTCCGATTTAAACTAAGCCATACTCCCTTTCAATGAGTCGAGGTTAAAAATACAAAGAGAGCTTACTGCATAAAGAACGCCTCTTTACAAAGGAAACGTACTCTACCTAAATGTCGACTTTCGTTTTTAATTAACAAGATTTGCAGCAGAACTGTTGTTCGGTGAATGGAAAAAGCTTTAACAAGATCTCATTAGTTACTGATTTACGTGATAAATGGACATTATTAGGTAGAGAGTAAGATTAGATAGCAAGTTTTGACATTTAAAAAGATCAAGTGACGTGCCTGAATTAATTTTGATATTCTTTATAGATAAAAGACTGAAAATTAACGGTAAATATCGTATTAGAAATGAACAACATCCGTCGATATAAGTTTGAGAAAATTTTGCTTTCAAAGTAAACATGAGACATGCATGGTCATTTTTCATATAAATATTTGAGAGTTGTTATATACAAAACGTACAATATCTGAAGATCGAACACGAAACCTCTGCGTGTATGCCTGTACACAAAACTACTGAATCACCAAGGCAGTGTAATAAAATAAATGGTTATAACAATTATTATCTGGTTACATTCTATCGCAACAATCTTTAGTTAGATTCGTCTCTTGCCCTATTTTACGCGTGACATTTAGGGTTGTCGCGGACACAATGCCCCAGGTATTCTAATTGGGACACTCGCAGCGGCACATACAAGTCGTATTTTTTATACATGTTTGCCAACGAGTAAGCGGTTTACCTGACTGTGAATATCAGAAGTGCTTCATCTTTGCGTTTCGAGTTGCTGCTCGTAACACGTTAAATAAAGAGTAACTGAAAATAATTACCATAAATCAGAATAGTAGATTGTTAGCCTAGGGTTGAAAAGAATCAATTGCGCTCGGGCGGCTATAGTCCGGGTAGGAATTGATTCTTTTACCCGTGGCAAACACGTAGAGTGTTTTTCATTTAGAATGTGAGGAAAAAAATTAGTTGTTTATCTAAACTATTTATTGATTATAATATATTAGTAGTACCTATTTAAAATTAATAGTCAAAATAGGAAAATTTGTGAAATTAAAAAGATTTTCTATGACACAATTTGCCTCGTCTGTAATGGAATCTGGTGTCAATATTTCGCTTGAACTCCTTTTTAATTTAAATCTGAGCACAAAAGTCCGTCACAGATACATAGATAGGTTACAGATTTTAGTATCCCGCCAATTTGTGTTGACTTTTTAAATTTTAAATATGGAACTCGCCGCTCGCCGCGTAATTGTCGCGGCACTCGCGGCTTATTCCGCTCAAAGAAGTTTGCGCTAAATTCACACTGGCTGTTTAGAAAGTCATGCATGACATTTTTTAAATTAATTTTTTTATTACATAAAACTCTTCACAGCTGACAGCAGTTCTATTTTTAAAGTTCATTCCGGCCCGAGGGTCGGGATGAATTTGTATGAGTTTTTCCCTCCCTATGAAAGGAAAGCAGCATTTTCCACCCAATAATCAAATCAAAACAACACTACTTTCCGAGTATGAGAAATGAAAAATAATTATTAGAAAGTATACTTAGTTTTTTTATTAACTATCGACGTTTTCTAATAGCTGTGGCTTGACTGCCTTATATTTTTTACTATTCTATTTTAATTCTTCTTTGTAACTATATGACTGCAAAATATTATTATTTTTTTATTAAAAACGATAAATGTTTGGGCAGATATTTCATGAACTTTAATTGGAGGTATAAAATACGAAATCCTCGTAGCGGACGTTCAACATCAAGTTGGCCTGTTGAATGTACATGTAACTCTACAAAATAATCAGAACGCATTAAGTATACATCGGACTATTGATTATATTCATTGAACACTCAAATTCTATTAAATGATAAACAGATTCGGAGACAATACGATATTTTAAAGGCTCATTTCGCTGTTGTCGATGGTGCCGTAAAGGACAAATAAACAAAGCCGTAATTGCCGTCATTAGTTATTCAGCCACTCGTTCTAATTCGCCTCAACTTAATGGACAAGAAAATGTATTCTATTGCCTTCAGAATATCCATGTGACTGACCAAATGTAACCTCACTGAAAGTGAATTGAATGAAGGGAAATTATTTCAGCAGCGTTTAAATTAGTACGCTTGATATAAATTAAATATGATACAATTAAATATTTCTTGTTAACATTGTAGATTATTAGTCAGGAGTAAATTTTGAAGGCTAATATAAACAAAAAAATAAAGAACACTTTTAATTTTGCGAATATAGATAAACAAAACGAGGTTATTCCTTTAAACTCTTTAACACTTCAAGCATTTGTTATTTACGTAGCATTGCGTAGAAGTATTTTGTATTATACTCTGGCTCTGCATTATAAAGACCTGATTATAATATTGATGATAGATTCACTGCATCAGGTTCAGTGGCCGGGGATTCGATTGATTGACTGTACCTTGTTAAATTATATTGTTGTATGTACAATAGAGTATAATAGGTATAATATAAAACTTTCTAGATACATGTGTCACTAAATCATTACTTTATATTTGGTGTGATTCTTTTCAAATGCATACAGCATTTAAAACATAGGTATTTATTTCATTACAATATTATAGTATTTTGATGCGAGTCAGTTAAGGTCAATCAGTGCTAAGCTTTACAGCTGCTCTGTATACGAACTGATTGAGTGATAAATGGAGTTAGAATAGACCTCGAACATTGAAGTTATTAACGCCCCTATGCTTGTTACTAGAACTATCTGTTGATTAAAACCCGTGACATGTATTTCTTACCAGTCACCTAAATAGAACTATGAGAAGAATTCTCATAGTTCTATTTGTATGGGAACTAGCCGTGGGGAAATCATATGACTGGTTTCTAGAATTTCTTGTCACATTTTCTAGTGACTTTAACACGACTCAGTTATTAAGGATGATAGAGTTATGATAACCATATCTTTAAGGCTGTTGTTAATAGGATAGATTACTTAGACTCTATGATCATTTGTTCTCTGAACGGTTTAAAAATGCCTCATGATGTTTTGCTTTTGGTAAAAGCTTAGTCAGATGCCTAGATCAAATTTTGTGTTTATGAATAGAGTTTGTGTATCTGAAAAACTTTCTTCTCAAATTTGGCAAGAACCATTTCCAAAGGTTAAAAACAAGGCAACTGAGCTCCTTTTCAGTGAAAACGAGTCAATTGGTATTGTAGACTTTGCCAACAACTTCATACATATTCGACATAATGACCCAATACCACTTTTTATTTAATTGTATTTTTATTTAATTGTATTCAGACCTGAACACGGTAGTCATAGGTTATAGTGTAACCTTCACACCGCTAAAGCAATTAAGGTATTATAAAAACACAGTTAAGCAAGTGGAGTGTAGATCGAACTGATAACAGACTAAATTATATAGCTTTAATTATAAAGTTTTCATATTTGTATTCACATGCAATGCTTACATAAATTTATACTTTATTCTCTTATCATTTAGTTCTGTAACTCAATCATGAGTTAGGTAACGTCTGGTTTGTCTCGCGTCGCACCATAACTAAATTTTCTTCGCTGTCACCGTGCGGGATAATATTTCTTTAATAATTATTAATATTTTTTTAATAATTTCCTAAATATTTATTCCTCCTTGTCACCGGTGGCAGGAAAACGCATAGTTTGTGATACTGCTAGTGTAATATAGAATGTTTGAAATAGGCAGGTTTTTTTATCAACAAAAGTATAGGATAAAGTAGGTACATTGTTTACCAATAGGTTAAAGAGGGTTATAAACAAAAATGTAGTTTGACTGACGATGTAGTGAATAAAATTATTATAAAATAAATTATAGTGGTTCAATTAAATTGATTTATCAAGCGTACAGATTGGTGGATTCAAAAGAATACATATGAACTAGGCAGATGATGTATTGGTAAAGTCCTAAATTAAAAGCACCTGAAATCGATGAGCTTGTATTATGAGATTAATAACTGTTGGAAGAGCGAGATGTAGTTGGATCGTTGTAAATTAATTATATATAATGTACCTATTTATGTGTCTACAAATATATACTTCTTGAAAATGGGCCTTTGCACCGATGTTTTTAAACGAGCTAACGACGAGCTTTGAATGCAATTAGTATGTTCAGCAAATGCAAGCCAATAGCCAAAATAGTGACCTGTGCACACGATTTAATACGCGCTGTTAACGCTTCGAGGTCGCGTTCAACAAAACTGAGCCTATTCACCTCTTTAAAAATATTTTTGTTTAAGCCTTTACGTAAATATTACCGACACAAAATTGCATCGCATTGGGCTAATTTTATCAAAGCCATAATGTAGGTACCAGCGTTTTACGTAGGTCTATGTTGGATGACACTTTTTTTAAATGAAAAATACTTTATTTCAAAATAAAGAACTCAAACAGGTAATACAATATGTGTATGTACTTATATAACACAATACGATACTACATGTATTCTCCGTTACGAACTGCAATCGAAGAAACGTATTTTACATATATTCTCTTGCTTTAAATTAACCTGTATTACGGGTAGAAAGCATATTAACGACAGCCCACTCGCGGAAGTACAATAGCATCACTGTAGAAAGAAATAGCAGTAGAAAAAACTGCATCCCTAAGACTAGCCACGCCTGTATGCTTAGGGGCCGGTTAGTGTATTGCCTATGTCACTTTGCATGCTATTTGAACTGTAACTTACAAAAATTTTAATAATTAGGTGATTAAAAAGAGTGGTCTGAGTTTCTTGCCAGTTCTTCTCATGGCTCTACTTCGTCAGCGAACTGGGTGTAGGTTAATTTGCTGACATTTTGTAAACTTTGACGTTAATTAGTATTAATTTAATTAACCTATATGAATAAACATATTTTCATTTTCAAAAACATAAACATAATGCGTGCCGTATAGTATACTGAGGACGTGTATTTGTGTTGTGTGTATGTTGGAGTGTATGTGAGTGATTGGTGAAAATGTTGTGATGTGTGTCAGGAAAGAAGTGTGTTATTGTGAGCGTGTGGATGCGTGTGGTTACTATTGCCGTATTATTGTAAGATTATTTCATTAATTTTTTATAAGATTTTCAGTGTCCAGATAATTTAGTGTCATGAGCCATGATTTGAGCTTGATTATAGATTTGTAGTTTTTGGAAGATATAATTTTTAAATTTTACTGACGTAGGTACTTAGGTATGGGAAAGCAGATCCTAATGAGAAAATCTAGACACAAAACATCTTAAACTATGACCATAAGATAAGGAATATTTGTTAAAAACGTTTGCTAAAATTTGCGAAATTACTAAACCTAACATTTTGGTAATATTTTGCTACAAATTACAAATATTAGGTTACACTGATGCTGTGTACATTAAATCATACATGGCTACAGCAGCAGGACACTATTAACTAATTTGAAACATGAAATATAGTTTGGCAGTAATAGGCGTCCAATCGTTGTCATTATATTACCATTATCTATTGAAGCTTAATAACCCTTTAACATCTTGTTTCATAGCCCCCACTTATTGCAATAGCCGGTCATTGGCGCAGTAATATTTATTAAACGACCTTGAATGGGTTTGCTCTTACGATTAGGACGGAGATAGGCTTTTAGTAAAAAGATCTAAGGTTCGTTAGTATTACTTACAGATAAAATAGCGGATTTAGTTAGTAGTACTGTACTGTTTAAAAATTACTACTACTTTTTTCACTTCAGATCTTCTTATGTTTCTTTTAAACATCTTAAATCTACGAATTTCAACAATCTTTATTTAGTATATAATTTTACCAATTTTATTGTTTGCAACGACATTTCTCACTATGACACAAGTCCAATGTCGTAAGGGACTTTATAAATGAACAATTAACAGATACGTAGGACACCGTCAAGGGTCAATATCCTGGGTACAGAGCTCACTCGATTCGGAAGGTGAAGGATCAAGTGTTCTGTAATTTGGAAACGCCCAAATTATCACACATGCGATCGATTTCGCTCAAATTTAGAATTTAAATTAATATCCAAATTAGAATTGAATTATTATTTTTGAGATTAGACATTCATACAAATATACAAACTGTTGAAATTGACTTATCTTTTACACTAATGTCAGATGACGGTTTAACTCAGGTATTACACTGGTTTAGTTTAAAGATTGTGGTATTAAAATGGTTTATTCATGCACACGTGCTCTGGATTCAATTACTGGAAGCTCAGCGTAGAGGGCTGTGGAGGATACATTAGCCAGAACGGGCCACTGGGTGGGGGCGTGAGCGCTTTGATAAAGGTCAGAGGTTACTGTGTCCTGTAGCGGCATGCTACGGTTCGTAGCAATAGGTTACGCTCTACGCCTCGTAGCATTTAGTGAAACAACTACGAATGTTATTATGGTACTCAAGACATAAGACATAGTTAATGATGACTTATCCTCTATTTTAATAACTTTATACACAAATCTATAACTGCTATTATATAAAGCTGAAGAGTTTGTTTGTTTGTTTGTTTGAACACGCTAATCTCTGGAACAACCAGTCGGATTAGAAAAAATCTTTTTGCGTATGATAGCTCAGTTCTCGACGAAGGTAGGCTATGCAACATCACGCTACTGGCAATGGAAGCAGAGCAGTAAGCAAAGACGCGGGTGAAACCGCACCGCAGAAGGCTAGTTACTAATATTATCTTGAAATGTTCCGTTTCATTCCAAGCCTTCTTTTTTATTTAAATGTAGTTCCATTTACACCTTTACACTAAGAGTAAACTGTGGTAAATTATTCACATAATGAAGAAAGAATTGTAAATATATCATAAAATTATCATACATGTGATTTATGAAAAACTACGTTATTATTATATTACGATTAACTAACTTTTAGTACAAATATGACTCCAACATTTTAAACTTTTAACGAAGTAAGAAAAATAAGTAAAATAGAACACTTTTAAATTACTGTATTTTAGTGAAATTCAAATTATTGTAATTTTTTTAAAAAGTAAGAGTTTTCGTTCTCGTTTCTTCATAGAAACTTGGCAGGCACGCCAATATAATCTGTTTGTGGTTCCAAGTAATAGGACTTATAATAGTTTTAATGGGCTCGCCTCATAATAAACGGGACCTAACATAGATTGCGAAACTTAAATGTACCACAAAAAGACAGTATACAAATTATCATATAACAGTTTCTCTCTAAGGAGAAAGAATGCTGAAAGAATTTGATAAAATCCGTTATGTAATTTTGGAACTTACCGATCACAGACGAGCAAATCTTTTCCCTTCATAATATTAGTGTAGACATAATCCCGTCGCTTACAGACGATGAGACGACGACGCGTCGGCTTAACCATTCTAGTAGAATACGAGTGACAAATGATAACTCGTGTATAAGGATTTTGGTTCGATGTAAGTAGTCGTAAATCCGTTAAAAGTCGGTACTATTTGTATGAAGTTACTTATAAAAGTTTTAGGTGACCCAATTATGGTCATATCGCGTTAAATTTGTTTTTATAACTTGATTTTAAAAGTTTATAACTACTTAGACTATTGTAGCTTAATGTACTTGTTATTGACATGATATCAGAAATACAATAGAGTAATTTTTTACTTTAATATTTTTATGAAATTGAAAAGTATATAAGAAAATGAAATTTTCTATTTTTAAATTATTCTTTTATTTTTAGGGTCGCTAGTTTTGATCCTACATTGATTTGAAGTTAAACATTTATTTTAATATATTTTTATTTATATTGTGCAAAATAATAAGTACATGATTACCACATCTCGATGAGAGATCTATCACTACAAAAGTTATTATTTGGTGGATTTTTAAACATAATCTGCTACACTAACACGCCGAGACATTTTGTGTCCAGATGATTTGATAAATTCAAGAAGGGTAGTCGCTAGCACTTATTTAGGTATTGAGTGCTAAGGATACTCAGGTTCGAAGATACTATTTGTAAGTTTTACAAATAATATAGAACGCTGTTATTTGAGGTATATCAAACATTTTTCCTCTAGCATAAAGTTATAAAGAGGATGTCTTTTAAACTACACCCATAGTCGAATACAAATATCAGACGATGACAAAAGTTGGCGGAGCAGCTTTGGCTTATTACTAGTGTCGGCGGCTCGCCAGTCCTGCTCACGGCTTAAGATCAATACGGAGGCTGTCTCCACCCTCACAAGCAAGCCTATTAAGCAGTTTCATAGTTTCGTCCCGCTCTTACACATGACAAAGCATAGAAAGTATTTCAGGATACTTTATGAAGAGTTTATTTGTTTTTCCGCTGTGAGGAATGTAGGTATTGTTTAAAGTAGTCGGATGTAATGTGAGGAGACGATTCGGTAGGCCTCGGCGAGACGGAGTGGCGCCGAGGTCACGGCTGGCACCGAGTGCACGAGTACCGAGGGCGCGTGACCTATATTTCCCCATTCCACTGAAATAGGCCAATAGGAACACTCGTCCTTAACTCTACCGCTGTCTTCTAAGCGATGCTCACTACATCTCATTGTGTGCCAAGCGCTTGTGTGGAAAACTAGTCGTGTCTTGCAATATGCATCTGCTAGTACTAACTACTAATAGCCTAGTAAAAGTTTCAGATTATCCGCGAAAAATTATTTGTTTAGTATATTTTTTAAAATCAATTTTTGTTTATTGATGTAACTATTTAAAAAAGAAAAACTTTTAGAGAATAAATTACAAATATTGTATACGTACATAATTTCTGTTATGATTAGAATAATATAAATTGTTATAATAATATGAATTTTAGTACAATATCACGTAATAAACAAAATATGTATGTACATTACATTGTACAAACATTGGATAGAGACGTGATCACAAAAGAATCAGTAGGCTTGTATTGTTTCTATTGTTTGCAGCTGTGTTACCTCGAAAGTATCGATAGGTATGTAAGTACCTACAGAGAGTGGGTCGCACGTACATCATAATAACATTCATAAAAATGTTTACGACCTCTGCCCTGAAACAAATAAATATAACTTTGATAATTCGTGTTGGCAACATTTTGGTGGCATGTTAATAAAATATTTAAGGTATATTTTACCGCGCTATGTGAGTAATATAAAAATTCTGGCACATCTTTTAAGAGCGGGGTATAAATATGTAAATGTAATAATGAGTGTAAGTGTGATGTAAGCCACTTTGCCGCGATGGTTTGAGTTCGAACCTCACACGGACCTAACT
Organism: Parascotia fuliginaria; assembly: GCA_963082885.1. NCBI lineage: Eukaryota > Metazoa > Arthropoda > Insecta > Lepidoptera > Erebidae > Parascotia > Parascotia fuliginaria. The sequence continues at coordinate 11,301,138 of OY720182.1, forward strand.
TTAGTATGACCCACATAAGTTAGCCCTAGTCTGGGTATATAAATTACTATGTTTGGAACGAGTACAAAGAGAATAATATAGTATATTAATTTATAATGTTATGTTTTCCTTAGAATAGAACTTTGATGCTATTTAAATATGGCAATGACAGTGACGTAAAATTTTATAAAAGCCATCCTTACCATTTTTTATGAATTTATTATTATTATTATTTTTAATATGAAATTTATTATTAATATGAAAGTCTATCGGTACTAAGCATGAGAATTAGTGAGAGTGTTGATCTACTAAATACGGTGGTAGTCTCTGGTTTCGATTGAATGGGCTGTGTATCGTGTATGAATGATCCTATTACAGAATATCGGCGTAAAGTAGTACTTACTTTGGATACTATTGTCACAGTATTATTATACACCTACCAGTAGTCCGACTTCTTTGTTGTTGATTACATGCCGCCATTGCGTATACCTACGCACAGAAACTCAGTCAAGGGTCAGGGTTGTCACAACAAGAACTACTTAAATATCTTTTATATACATACCTACATACATATTATTATGCTCGAAAAACATTACCCTCCTTGACTGCGTCAGTCGGGCAAAAATTCATTCCCTATCTCAGTAGGTACTTAAAGGAAGTACTTACTTATATAGCTACTAGTAACAATCATATTAAGCAACATGATTGTTACTATGATATGAATGCGAAAGTTTGTGTGTGTGTTTGTTACCACTTAGCGTCTAAGTGGCTGAACCGATTTCAATGAAAATTGGTATGTAGATAGATTCGGAGACGGATATACTTAGATTACTTTTTATCCCGAAAATCGGTCTGGTTCACGTGGGATACAACTAAACATATTTTACGCGCGGGCAAAGCCGTGAAGCGCAGCTAGTTTTACATAAGTTTTAATTTGAAATAACGGAGGAATACCTATACGTAATACACAAAAAATATAAATGGGTAACCGATAAATATTTTCTACTTATTTTATTTTTGATGTTTTTTAGAGTTCTGTTATTAAATTTTACTATGTAATGGATTCTCATGCGAATATATAATTTCAATACAAACTCTAATGGGAAACAAACGCAGGATCGTGTTTAAAACTCAACCTATTTTAAAACATCATACAATTTTATATGAATATCGTTCCCAACAAACGATCTGAAATGTTGCATCAAATTCGCTTCCAGTTTATCGCAATAGTCAACGAAATCAGCTGGAGGCACCTGCAATCAAATGCAATTTTTAAATAATTTGACACGAAACTGAACCAACTGTCAGTGCACAGATAATAAATTAAAATTAAAATTTCTTATTACAATCCTTGCCATAGAGTATATTAATTGAGAGTTGTTGCATAATAATAATTATTTATTTATTATTTTAATTTGTATTATAGTTTATTTTAGTGTTATATTATTATTTATTATATATTTTTTTTGTTATTAGAGGTAGTTTTAACGGTGATGTCATATTTCATATTAACTTAAAGTTCTTTTGTTAAAAGTTTTTACGTACTTACCCTCACAACTTATAAAATCTGATTTGTTTAAAACTTGCTTAGAATTATCTTAGTTATACCACGTTATACTTTGTATTAATACCCACTGTAACTATAAGAAATTGTAAACTTACCGTTCATTTCATGTTTTTGCTATTTTAACTTTTTTTTTTAGTTTTATTTCTTTTTTATCGCACACGACATAAAACTTGTGTATTAAGTTTATGGAGAAGGCACTGTCTCTTGTAATACAGTTTTAAACTAGCGCAAGAGACAGGGTTATACTTTAAAATATTGTACAAAAATTATGTCAATAAAGCTATTATTATTATTATTATTATATTCAGCCTTAGCAGAATACCAGCGCCGCTTTGATTATTAAACGAAGCGGCATTATGCTGAGCTAAGGGACTATTTTTGGAGCCACACAGGGGTAAATATAGGTATGTTTTTTTTTGTAATAATAATAATTGTCACAAAACAACTTATCTTTAAGTGCCTATTAGATTTAAGTGCGCATGTATTAGAATTACCTTTGTGTGAATTCAAAATAAATGTTTTTCTTTCTTTCTTTTCTTTCAATCCGCTAAATGTGTTATACGTTAGGCTAGTGTTATATACTCGTCCGCGCAAATATAAGTTATGTAATGTCGATTCATCGGAGTAGTTGGAAGCGTAGGTACTTTTATTAAAATCGTTACACGTACACCCCTTCAGATTAGAGAGCGCAAGCTAAGTGAGATTGAGCTCGTCGACCCTGCCGCTCGCTTCCCCATATCCCCCCTCATCGTTGGCCCGCGCAAGTACATGAGTCGGCTGACTGTTAGTTGTAATAACTAGTAATAAGACTGTGCTAGTGTTTCGTCCGGTAAGTGAGAGCACCGGAGGCCCAATTACCGCCTCAGTCCCTTTCCCTTCTCTCTTTATGGTCAGCACGGTTTAGTTGTGTTTTTTAGCATTGTTTCTGATCCCAGACCTGTCTATAATTTACACAGTTAACAGTTGTGCCACGTGCTTGTTTGCCACTGAAGTTGTATAAAACTACAACAATATAAGTATAAATTGTATGCAGTAATACTTACATAGTTCCCTTGTATACGATTTATTATTTATGTTACGGAAGCTAGAAGGTTGTGACACGAACACGATGATAGTTAGGGAGACGTGGTGACCCGAGTGAAAGCTATAGGGTGCTATTGAACCCCTTTGGGTGCGGAAACAGGCAGCTACGCCTGAAGCGTATAAATCAAACGATAGTCACCATAAAAAAAGCTCTAAGGTAATTTTAAACTTATGGTTATTAACAGAAGATAAATGATTTTGTTTAGCGTTTTCCGGTCAACGGTAATAAAAATTATGTTTTTAATATATATTAATATAGTAATTGATAAGATAACGGTCTATCTAATATGGTGATGACCACATTCATGGATTTTGGAAACGTCAAATACACTTTTAGTTTTACTCCTAACATCGCCACCTGCTGCTGTTATTATAAGAATATAATTAACAATTACAACTATCACGAGTAGGATACTGCGATTGCAAGCGGTTGCGACGCATTGTTCAGGTGTTGAATTAGGTGTGTCGAATTTCAGGAAACGAATAGAATTTTTGACAGAAAAGTTCATTAAAATTATTTTTGTTTCGTCAATTATTAGACCTATAAAAGCGTTGGATAAAGCAACATTTGTATAATGTAAATGAACCTTTTGAACATTATAACCTATGCTACAAGTTATGAAGTGTTCGTTAAAATTAAGTTCAAGTCGCGTTTATATACCGGCACAGCCAGTGTACTGGTTTTAAGTACTTTACCCGTTTTCCTAAGTAAGTGACACATATTTTTCTTCTATATTACCTACAAATACATATACAGCCTTCACTTTGCTTGAGGTTTCAATGCACACTTAAGAAAACCTGCACCTTAATGTAATTAAAAAAATCTTACCGTTCATCTATACTATTATATAAAGCGGAAGAGTTTGTTGAATCTCCGTAACTACCAGTTGGATTTGAAAATTCTTTTTGCGTATGATAAGCCCAGTTCTCGAGAAAGGTAGGCTATGCACCATCACGCTATTAGCGACGGGAGCAGAGCAGTAAGCAAAGACGCGGGCGAAACCGTGCCGCGGAAAGCTAATAAGCAATAAAATAAAACAGAATAATTTCAGAGTCGATATCAGTTTATTTTTTTAAATGATAGCATAATTTCCGTAAAAGAGACCAATACTATCAACTAGAGCCAAAACATGAAAAGATTCAATTCTCAATATGCCCTGGAACGAGTCCAAGAAAAAGGCATGCCACTATATATGGTAAAATTGGATTTTATGTAACAAAAACAGAATATTATAGGAAAAGGTCGCCAGAGCTCAGAGAACGGCTTTTGACGTTAAGTCAATCTTTTACGTAATGAGAGTCAATACCATTGTAGTAGTGTTTTTGTTTCTCTTTATCTCAAATCATAAGTTAGTTGATTGAATGGATATTTTATTGCACAATCACAACTGTTTTCTATTTATGTACTTCGTCGAGAATCCGATACGAACAGACAAATGGTATTACGTGCTTGCCGAGTCGCAAAGGTATAAAGACTTCAAATCTTCAAACTTCTATTGAAAATTCTTGACAGAAAAATCCAATAAATTATTTAGCGTAGGCCCATATATTTTTGATATTGTACATGTACTTATATATTTGTAAGTTTCATTTAGGCAAGTTGCTTCTGCCTTTATGTTATAGTTAAGTCTGTTCACATTCCGCGTTAAAAAACAGTACCTACTCCAATCGATTTAAAAGCAATGACAAACAAACAAAAGGGGTAACAAATAAGCCGCGCGTCGAGTACATATAGTGTCTATTATTAGATTAGGGTCGATCCATCAGAAGCTTGATAAGCTTAGGCTGCGAGGTGCGCCACGCGATCCAGTAATCGATTGGTCACCACCCACGGACTCTCGAAATGCTCTCCAACAACCCACATTATATTTATTTTACTTCAGTAGTTTTATGACGACTCCAATTCAATAATAAAATATTTAGTCTTGTTTTTGCTATGACCCATCTGATATTTGACCCATAATGATTTTATTTACAATATCTTCTTGATATTATATTATTATATATTATTCGAAGATCGTGACGCAAAAGTTGTTATTCTATTTATGTTTTGTTAAAAAAAATAACAGGATATAGTGTTATTATACCAATATAGTGATTAATATCAAACTATCAAGAAATTCAATGGCTGAACTATTCATCGGATTTTTTGAAATTAAGGACCAAAAGAATTTTGTTTCTGTTCGAATCACTCAGAATAATTCTAAGGACGAAATATGTACAATATTTATAGCTTAATGTAGAATCTTTTCTCAATGAACGTATCTATCAGTAGTGTCTACTGCAAAGAAATGGAGGGAAGGGTCTCTTGTCACATAATTTATGCAGTAGTTAAATAGCGATTAACAATGAGTTATTGCGACAAGGTGCCACATAAATCAATATTTTGAATGTACTGGTTACAGAACATTCAAAATATATAACAAGAAGAAGAAGGGTAGTAATAACGTATTTAACGTTTTCATTTTGTGAGTTTTTTCTTCATTCATAATTCTTAAATAAAACGTAAAACCCCTACAGTAGAGTAGCGCCCTGCAAGAAGGAAGAATTATTCAAATCGGACTGGTAGTTCCAGAGATTAGCGCGTTCAAACAAACAAACAAACATACTCTCCTGCTTCATTGATAGTGTAGATTAGTTATCATTATCAAGTTAGTTTCAAATTTTCATTATGTCATAGAGTAACGTGACTATTATATCCTGACTATTATGTCTGAATGTGAACAAATAAAGAGAAAAGATTTGATTTTTTGGCCCGTTCATACCAAATTGTCATACTGGTGAGACTACGATATACTGCTATGTATCCGTGGTCCTACTGGGCTAAGGGCGGATTAATATAGTAATATGTTTTATTCGACAATTAATTAAAATTATTATTTCTCCTTCAAAAACAAATATATATCAAATCAATAAAAATATAAATAATAAAGAATATAATAATATCACAACAACGCTATCTAGACCCAAAGTAAGCCATATATGTAGTGGTAAGGGTTAAAGAATGCGAATAAACATATACATATACTTTTTTGTAAATACATAATTATTATACAAAGAAATGCAAATATACATATTCATGCACACTAATATTCCACTACCTATCTACTGATAACATTCAAAAGCTGCATGTGAATGTTAACTATGTAATATTTTAATAATTATTAATTTTCAAAAACTACAAAACGATACTCTTTAGCTTTGAAACGACTTACTAAATGAAAACTTTAATAATTTTAAATTTACATTGTTAGTCCTATGTTTTATTGGAAAGGATTCTCACAATTATGGATCACAGTAAATTAATTTAAGTGAATAGAAAAATGACCGAATGTTACACGGCGTCCTAACTGGCAGCGATCGTACGATGGCGCGATCTGATCTCGAAATTATACGTGTACAAATGCCTGTGCTCGTGCAACGGCAATTAAGACACATCTAAAGAAATCTGTTTATTTGAACTCATCGGACGACGAGAACGCATCGTGTTGCTGCCAATTAAGACGCCGCCTTATTATATTTGCGACAGTTATCGCTTTACTAAACAAAAAGATATACAAATAACAACAAAGAATTAGGTGGCAAAAAAGCATAAAGCCCACCTAATGACAAAGAGGCAATAATTTTTTTTTTGCTTACAAAGATATAATTTACTTAACATAGTCTTTTGTTTGCCCGATATTTATTTGATATTGAAAAAAAAAAATACTATTATATTTTAACTATTATATCAAATAAAAATACCGACAATTATCGATATATCAAATCACCCCTAGTCCAGAAGGACCAATTAGGACCAAGGATACATAGTGGTATACAGTAGCCCCATCAGTAGGACAAATTGGTAGGGCATACACGAGCCCCATCAGTAGGACAATTTTGTATGTTTGTTTGTACATATGTTTGTTACGATTTAACTCAAAAACTACTATATTAAATGTCAATTTTTTTTTAAATCATTTACTCTTTAAAAATTCTTTCTCCTTTAGAAAGCTTGAATAGCAGCGGACAACATAGGCTATGTTTTATAATGTTCAACGTATTTTTCAGTAATTTTCAGAATTTTTACAACTGCATTAAGCATAACTAGTAGCGCCCAGGTTCCAGCAGATAGTCGTGCGTCGTGCAGACGCGTAAGGCTTATGTTTTAACGCATCTGCTCCAGCACTGTGCGCTTGGTGGAAATCGAAACAGAGTGAATCTTGCTACAAAACCTTGTATTTAAGATTAAAAATTTAAAATAAAGTGCAGAAATTCAGCATGTCATGTGTTAACTAATAATATTTTAATTAAAGTCAAATAAATTAAAGACTTTAATTTTACGTAAATTTTTATAAGTAACTCTTTTTTTTATATAGTAAAGTACCCTACTAAAGTATTCATTCAACTTTTTAAATTCTTTAAAAGGTTAGACTACAAAGCAAATTATTAACCCGATCTTTGTTTTACACATTACTGACTTACAGTGAAGCAAATCATCGTGAAGAAACCTTGACTAGTATAATTCAGCCTTCTTCAACCTTTGTTTGTTGTGTAGGTAAACAAATCCAGTGAAAATCGCATCTGATTGGGTGATTCTCGATAAGCGACTTCCTTTTATGCTATGTGTAGATAAATGTCATGCCTCTTTCGCCTTTGTTCTATTCTGATATATTTTTTATGAAATGTAGGATGTGTTGTTTTTATTTTGTACCTAATAAATTATAAAAATATTGTAGTAGAGGTACTCGATTAAGGTTTTTTTTAAACATTATTCAGCGATTACTGAGTACCGTTGTGAAAATTTATCTAAATACCTTTAGATAAATTTTCGCAACCAGTTGGCGCCACTTTGGTAAAAGGTCTTCCATTTTGAAAGCGCTATCAAAACAAATATTTTCCAGTGTACATTTCGGCAATTTTAATGTTTATTTTTACAAAATTCATAATTCACGTGCGTTATGACCAAAAGATAATTGCTAAGAAGGTTTTCTAAAATAGCGCCCACAGGTCTAGCTGTCAAGCGCTTTTTGAAAGTTAGCCTTTGATTGGCCCAATGTGAAAGTTGAAGTGGCCCAAACTTGGCGTAATCTTGACTTCCTTTTACAGTAGTATTAGAGTAGTTGTCGGTAGGTGGTGTCTTAAAAACCAAATTCACAAAAACACTAGTGAGTATAGAGGTCAAATGCTGAAAGTCATTGGACCCTGTAATACACTCAAAAAGTCAAGTCAACTGTCTCAACAGCGTTTTCCCCCAAACCAATACCGGCACGTAATTGCTTTGGCTTTTAAACTAATTTGAAAATACTTTTCCTTGTTTATTTTCAAGTGGTTTCAGTTTTGTTTTCCTCTGTCTAATTAGCTATAATGTAAATCTTCGTTACGCTTACATTTAATTACGATACACGTGTTTATTGTTATATTGAAATTTATTACTGCTAAAGTAAGGTTTATTTAAAATTAGTTTCCCGAGGCGCGGTTTCACCCCCGTCTTTGCCTACTGCTCTGCTCCCATCGCCAGTAGCGTGACGTTACATAGTCTATAACCTTCCTCGAGACCTGGGCTATCATACGCAAAAATTTTCAAATCCGACTGGTAGTTTCCAAGATTAGCGCGTTCAAACAAACAAACAAACTCTCCGCTTTATATAATATATAAGTTTTAATTTTTTCGTTTATTTCTCTCTCAGTTAAATAAAAGAGATGGCCTAATGTGCATTCCAAAATTACACGTTTCACTTGTTTTGTTCCCTCGCAAGGCATCCTCCCACATTAAAGCATCTATGTACTATATTATATGTGTTGTGACACGATATTTCAGAGAATATTCATTATAGTTACACTTACAGCGGCAAGTTAACTGCGATATTTATTATTTACTAGTAGTGACTTCGCTCTATTTAGTTACGAATCGATATGGATTACTATTGATACATTTTTGTTAATTTATACCTATACAACTACGAATTAGACAACCAGGACTATTACGTGCTATTACACTACTTTTTGTCCTCGTTGTAAGCTACATAAGTTTTCTACAATGTTTCTATCTTTAAAAATTACTCCTATCGATCCTGACTACAAGTATATAATGTATTAAGGGATATTACGATGCATTTGTTCCCTTAATTGAATATATTGATGTAAACCAACAACATTAAAACTTCAGTAGTGCACCGAACGGCGTAAAATTACAGGGCGTTGTGGCTGTCGTAGCACGCCTCTACGAACGAGCTACGGCGTAGAACTTAAATTCATAAGAAAAAATCTAAATCTATTTAAATTTTCTAATAATGATATATTTTTTAAAACAACATGTTGCCTGATGTAAGCAGCCAGTGAAATTCAGAAGTGGCGGACACCATTCCAAAAGCCAAACTACTTGTATGGTGGCCTCCACTATGGCGGCTTAGTGAGATGCTTTTTCACGCCCCGCATAAAAGACCCAGGATCAAAATTAGATGGGAACACATGCGCTGGCAAAGAGTTCCAGGCTTTAATTGAGCGACAAAAGTATGAAGTGCAGAACCGTTTGGTTCGAGACCCTTTAGATTCATCTGTGAAAGGGTGGCACTTTAGTTCCGCACTTGTCGTTCTGGATAAAAAGGAGAGGACGGGATTAATTCAAATATATTATGTGATACAGTACCTATACTGTGCACGATATTTTTGCGCAAGTTTTATAGTAGCTTTAACCGGGGCCGCTTTTTCGTCAGACATTATTGGAAATATAAACAAAACACCAACGCTTTTCAAGTTTTTATGAATACTGACAAAGTGTTGACAAGAACAGCAGTTACTAAAAAGATTACGTAAAGTTAAAAACTTTTAGTAAAGATCAGCTGTCTAGTTTTCTTTCGTGTAGATCTTAGAGATTTTAAGATGTGCGTGCAGCTTATTTTGTTCTTCAAAATAATATCTTGAAGACTGTTCGAAAATAGTTCTATTAAGATGTTAATGTTTTTTTTTGTGTTATTAATTTTGTTAAAACATATACATTATTGTTTAAATATTTGAATACTTATAAAATATAACAATCTTTATTAAAGTGTAGGTATTAAACGGTTAAATAAATATGAAAATAAAATTAAATCCTGCTGTATTTTATGAACACGATTCCACGATCCTTTGATTCGGTGAAAGTTACAACACACATCTTTTTACAACGAAATCGAAATGATACACCTACCGCAGACTTACCTACATTGAAACATTTTTTTTTGTTTTTCTCTTGGTTGCTACAATCACTTGGCTACTTTTTGCGCTTACTCTGGAGCATGCCACTACAACTGGCCGTGGGATAAACAGCTTTTCCTCAAGTATACTGCCGCTACCTTATGAGTTTGACATTGAGTTTTGTTTATGGGGATGCACTCTCTTAAATTTGAAGTGGTAATTTGACGGTGTTAGGATTCCCCTAGCAAGTTAAGTGTAATTTGTGAGCATATGTAGATAAGAATGAGAGTGAGCGAGATAAATAAAAGGACTTGTGTATGTTGAAGTTTTATTTTATATTTTATCCGTCCTTATGAAACTATATGTTCACATTAGAATAGTTTCTCACTAGAAGATCCTCCGTTTTGCGGTAATCGAGCTTTAGAAGATATTCTTGAACGGCGGATTTACACTGATATTCAGTTTTAAGGTAAAATTTTAATAATTTGTTTAGGTGTTTATAAAGTTTCAAACTGTTAATGTAATAGTGTCTTTAAGCAATGCAAGTTTTAATAGAAATTAGGGGAAAGACTCTCACCTTTTAGCTCTGATGATGGACGCACTGAATGCTTACGGAGCATTTAAATATGTGAGTTTTAAAGCCAAAGGATTCTATCCTTCGAAGGGGTCTCAATTTTTTTAAATTAAAATCTTAAAAATTGAGTTTTCAAATATGTTGAAAAATAAAATGTAATCTAAATCAAAAGCATTAACAGCGTTTACGCCTCATGAGTGGCAATATTTTAATTTAGTGTTATATTTCGAGGTTTTAAATTTTTATCATTTAAATTCATAGCTTTGTAATATTTAACTATTTTGTTGTTTCAGGATACGTTCGAGCGTGTACTCGCTGTTTTGGGCCGATGAGGCGGCGGCGCTTGGCGCCATGAGCTAGCGGGAATGGGGGGCGAGGGGGCGGGCCGCGGCGCCGCGCGCTGCTTCGTGGGCGACTCGCCCCCGCGCGCGCCCATGGGCTTCGCGGCGCCCGCGTACGATACGCCGCTTGACCGCGGCCTGGCGCCTGCGCCCGCGCCCGCGCCACCCGCCAATGCCGTGCTGCAGCGGACGCACTCCAGGTATCTATATAAACTGACAACCTTGCATGGGCCGGATGTTTGTCTGCTTAGCTAGATAGTTTCTTTGTTAATAAGTATGTCATTTAGATTGGGTATTCAAAGGTTTCTCTGCTTGTCAATGGCTATGGGTCACTTTGCTGACCACAATGCACAATACATACTCTTTTCCGGTAAAGTAAACATCAGTTCGTAGCAGTATGTTTGGAGCTGAAAAGCTGTTCACCTTTTTTTTTCTTAGATTTATTTTAGAAGATCGATATAGATCCAAGTTTCTCATAAAATATTTAAACAATGTTGCAGGTCGATGTCGTCCCTGCCGCCCGAACCGTTTATGATGCTCCGCGCGAAAGCGCTGAGCAAGCGAGTAATCATAAACGTGGGCGGAGTGCGGCACGAGGTGCTGTGGCGCACCTTGGAGCGACTGCCGCACACCAGGCTGGGTCGGCTCCGAGACTGCAACACACACGAGGCCATCACAGAACTCTGTGACGACTACTCACTACAAGACAACGAGTACTTTTTTGATAGGTACGGCTATAAAGTTAAAAGATAACTTTTTGTGTGGGTGCCTTGTAGTAGCGTCGCTGGAAAATAAAGTATTTTTAACCATAATTATTGAAACACTCCTATATATTAGGCTAGCCGTTGTAGTTATTTTTATTTGTAACTTTTGTATAAAAAGAAGAAATAAATAAAAAGCGTGAACATTTAGATACTAGTTGCATTTTAGATAAATTAAGTTTTTAAAGAGTACCTAAGAACGTGTATCAGAAAGTAATTTCTATTTCTGAAACAATTATATTCGAATTGCCTGTGTTGGGCAGTTTATTATTTTTGTTATTTTGCAATAACAACTAAGGTTGCCAACTTTTATTAGAACAAAATAGAGAATATCTGATTTCAATAGAGGTAAATAAAGATCATATGTAAGGCGTCTCCCTGCGCGATCGTTTGAGAAACGAAGAAATCCGCAGGCGAACCAAAGTAACTGACGTAGCTCGCAGAGTTGCTTCTCTGAAGTGGCAATGGGCAGGACACATAGCTCGCAGAACTGACGGCCGCTGGGGCAGAAAGGTTCTAGAGTGGCGACCACGAACCGGCAGACGCAGAGTGGGCAGACCCCTCACAAAGTGGACCGACGACCTTATAAGGGTGGCGGGCAACCGATGGATGAGGGCGGCAAACGAATAACAATTTTAATTTTAATGTTACTTGACTGGCATAAGTACCTATAGTATTTTACCGTATTCTAATAGTTTTATAGAATATAGAGTATGGCTAAATGATATAGAGTACAATACTTTATTTTAGCATAGGTACGGTTGGCAATCCTTATAACAACGCCACAATACATGTTGGCTTAGCACTGCACGTAGAGGCTGGATTGTTTATGTGTTATAACTAGTGTAATTGAAGGTATTGTACGAAAAGCCTGGCACCATATAGGTACTGCTAATTTCTTTAAAACTGTAGTCTATTGTCACAATCAGTCGCAAGACTATAAGCTAGATTGTTGAGTGAGGTGAAGTAATATGTAGGGAGCGCAGCCAGTGCCATAACTTCCCATTCAAAGGACATCATTTCTCTTCAGCCTTCTCACTAGGCCAGAAGTGTCCAATAGATGAGTCGCGAGCGGGTTGGGATGCAGAGCCAATCTATCTGCATATGAATTTATATGCTTCTCAATTTCATCGACAATTTTTGGAACGCCAAGATAATGGTGGATTGCCTTAGTTTTAGTGAACCATGGAGCATTGATAATTGTTCAAAGGATGTGGTTATGCACGCGTTGAAGGCACATAAAGTTGCTTTTGCTGGCTGTACTCTAAGTTAAATTACTAGCTCATAGTTTTTTTATAACATTCTGGTGATTAAAAAAAAAGGCAAGAGTTTCTTACTAGCTCTTTTCATGGCTCTACTCTGGTCAACTAACTAACGTTACGTTAATTGCCTGATCCTCTCCCTAAGAAATCTTCTACCAAAGAGAGGAAATTGTTAAATTAATTAAGCTTGACAGGTGGTTAGGTAATCATAGTGGGGTGACATTTAGTACGAAAGTAATTCTATACTTTGCAGTACTGAATGCACCTACCAAGTTTTATCTCTGCATCACCCAAAGGTTGACTGGTAGAGAATGCCTCTACAATTCCGCCACAATTAGTCCGCCTTTGTGCATTGTATTGTATTTGTGCAATAAGTTTAATTCTGCTCCCATTACCAGGTATTATCGCTATCGTCAATTAATTAGCCCATAATTTATTGCAGGCACCCGAAAAGCTTCAGTTCAATACTCAACTTCTATCGAACTGGAAAATTACATTTAGTTGATGAAATGTGTGTGTTGGCGTTCAGTGATGATCTCGAATATTGGGGCGTGGACGAGCTGTACCTGGAATCGTGTTGTCAGCATAAGTACCATCAGCGCAAGGAGCACGTGCACGAGGAGATGAGGAAAGAGGCGGAGAGCTTGCGACAGCGCGAGGAGGAGGAGTTCGGACAGGGCACCTGCGCTCAGTACCAGAAGTGGCTCTGGGACCTACTGGAGAAGCCCACCACCAGCATAGCTGCCAGGGTAACGTATCGTGATGACTCAAACCGCAGTTATAACAAGTTATCAATATTATTAACCGTGCCACTTTAGCAACGCTGCTCAGGATAGTTTAGTGTAAGCGACAGGTACCTAAGGATTCTGCTACTTTTATTACTCTCTACTTAGTTCTATTTAGATAGTTGCTTTTGTGAATTGTGATCAAAATTTGATTGATGCTCTCAAGTTCATGTACTTTATTGCTGGTAGCTACGTTGCAGTTTACTTTATACAAATTTCAAATGTATTTGAATGCACTAAATATTGACAAACTTTATGAACTCTTAACTCTTCACGTATGTTTAGGTAGGTACACTAAGTACAGTCACGTAGCCAATACTTGTTACTGTACATTCATCTTTATGAAACATTTTGTAACAATGTTCCTTTTCATTTTGTTATAACATTAATTTAAACATTTTCAGTTAATAATGTATACAGACACGTACTTTTTATTAAACTATACACAATATATATTTACAAGGTCATATTTCGTAATTTTACACTTTTCTTTAGCATACTTTACTTGTACCATTTTGTTTGATATTGATATTTACTGCATACCCAGCTTTTAATAAAGATGCATAATGGTTATCACGAAAATAGCCTCATCGCTCCAGAGTCATTGGCTATGATGAGTGATGATCGTTATGGCAAAAAGCTGCGTATACAGAGTTTAGTAATGGTAATGTAAATGTTGTGTTCGTGGTGCATGAATAACATCTATCGATGGCTCCTTCTTCAGTGTTGCAAGCCAGTTGGTCTCTTGTGCGTTTGGTGGAATGTGGTGTTGTGTTCCGTTGTTGTATTGTGTTCTTTGAACGTAACATTTGATCGCTTTTGTCAAATCAATATTGTGCCGTGTACAATGTTTGTTTGAGCACCTTTCAGCTTACTTCGTAGCGTTAAAGCTCTACAATATCATTGACAATTTCGACAATGGTGCATCCTAATCAGTATGTAAGTACAAACTTAATATATATAATTATGTAATGTATGATATTTTTCTTTTGTCTTTCTAATGTAATTCTAACATTTTTTTTTATTATATCTTTAAACATTAATTAGCATAACACTGCTTAAGTGCATTATTATAAGTATATTTTGTCATATACTTTTTACTTTGATTGTAAATTTTTTTGGAGCGAATTGTGGAGCCTCCTATTTTATTGTTATATACTCGTTCCTACATACTTACTTAATAGTATTCTACAACACAATACTTGGAATAACTTCCTAAAAAAGACTTTAATTATTTGTATAATCTCACACACCAATATCTCGCCCTGCCAGATGGTTGTGTTGTAGTTTACGAATCGTCGTATTATGTATTTCAATTCGAGAAAAAGTTTATTGTCTGAATGTAAATTGAAAGTATACTTATTGATATTTAAATCTTTGTCTCGTTTAATAACGGTAAGATTCATCTTTGAGCTGACATAATACGGTTAACTAGGTAGTGCTTTGTCTTGGGATAAAAGTTTCAACACACGGATGATTTCAGGATTGTATATAACCATTTTTTACAATAAATTTTTATAAATGTTCACAGCCGCGTGGATAGTTCTCATTATGGAGAACTTTAAATAAAACAAAGCTTAATTGTTGTCGCAAAATTGCAAACATGGGATGGGCTTACGCGATGTGACCAGCCGCCGCTAGGGCAGCGCCGCGAGGGCCGTCGTGCGGGGCTGCACGGGACAGGCTCGCGCCCTCCGGACATGAGTCCGGCGTGCGCCCCTGCGCCCGCGCCGCCTCACACCCGGCCCCGCGCCGCCCGCCGGCGTCCCCGCTCCCACCTGCCGCTGCGATCCTCGATCCCGCGTCTCCATTCCCACTCTAAACATCAATCCACCAGCGCTTCCGCTTCGTGATACTTACTGATCCAACTAACTAAGCGTTGCGGGCCATGGACGGACGAGCGTCTGCTCTTCTGCCATAACCCTCGTGACGCATAATTATGTAGTATGTATCTATGCGTACGGACGCGCGTCCGTTCACCCACACAATTTAATTTAGAGTACCTTCTTAACTACACCGAAACCACACAACACTACTACTAACATAGTCACACGAATAGATGTTATTTCTACACCAAAATTTATGACTTAATATTAAGACATTTGTTACAACATACGATTATTGGCTTACTATGTCTGTAAATACATATAATATATATATATATATATACGTACTTACGACTGTTAAGTAGTTTACTACCGTTGTACAAATATTTAGGAAGAGTAGCTCTGTATAAACACTGGCATATATACCTATTACTTACCGATCTGACACATATGACATCACTAGGTACCGAGCTAGGATCGCAACTCGAACAGAGTGGCAGCGCAGTGCCGCGCAGCGTCCGCTAAAGGCGACGCTTTACCGCTCACTGGTGCATGCTTGCAGGTGATCGCGGTCATCTCTATCCTCTTCATCGTGCTGTCCACGGTAGGGCTCACTCTCAACACGATACCTCAGATGCAAATGTCCGACGAGAAGGGCGCGCCCATGGATAACCCGCAGCTTGCCATGGTCGAGGCGGTGTGCATCACATGGTTCACGCTAGAGTACGTGCTACGATTTAGTGCCTCGCCGGATAAGTGGAAGTTCTTCAAGGGAGGACTCAACGTGATAGACTTACTGGCTATATTGCCCTATTTTGTATCTCTGTTTTTGCTCGAAACCAATAAAAACGCCACTGACCAGTTTCAAGATGTGCGTCGAGTTGTGCAAATCTTTCGTATAATGCGAATATTGCGTATCCTCAAACTTGCCCGACACTCAACCGGGCTGCAGTCACTCGGCTTTACGCTCAGAAATTCCTACAAGGAGCTGGGATTGCTCATGTTGTTCCTCGCGATGGGAGTTCTTATATTCTCCTCATTGGCATATTTCGCTGAAAAAGAAGAGCCAAACACAAAATTTATTTCCATTCCGGAAACGTTTTGGTGGGCCGGCATTACCATGACCACAGTCGGATACGGTGACATTTACCCCACGACTCCGTTGGGCAAGGTCATCGGCTCAGTTTGCTGTATTTGCGGCGTGTTGGTAATTGCGTTACCCATCCCCATTATCGTCAACAATTTCGCCGAGTTTTACAAGAATCAGATGCGGCGCGAAAAGGCGCTCAAGCGACGGGAGGCGCTTGAACGTGCCAAACGCGAGGGCTCCATCGTTTCGTTTCATCATATTAACTTACGCGACGCGTTCGCCAAGAGCATGGACCTCATCGATGTCATCGTGGACACAGGTCAGTATCAAGTAGACCGTTCGCTTCGCTGCTTGTCCATGTCATGTCGCTCGTGAATGCACTTAACTTTTTATCACTGTGCACGCATGCCTTTCGTGCTAAAACAGTGTATTTTATAATTGAATGCAATGGATGTTGAATGTATGCACGTCACATCTATAGCTCCCCGGACTCGCGGACATCTTCAAATTCAAACAAAACAGTTCACGTTACATCGCAGCTACAGCTATATTCACTCGTTGGTTGCGGCGAGGTGCACTCAGAGTGTTTTATTCCTTGTCTTCAGGTGACAAGTGCGTCCTCATTGAGGCGAGAGACGACGCCAGATGAGCATCTTGCTACTATCACACAATCGTCACACTCGACCCCTTATTATTAGTAGTAACTCGGGGTCGGGCTAGCGCCGCGTGTAGCTTGCGATGTGCGACGAAGACACTATAATCTAAGGTCGATTACATTGTCAGCGTAAGCCTAACGCTTCTTAGAAACTAACTCTTCTCTTCTGTGGACTGTCTGATGTGTGTATCCGGAGGACGCTGGATTCAGTGTATTATTCGTGTGGAATGTGTGTTGTGTAGTTCACGCTGTTACTTTGTCATGTTTAAATGTTCATTCATATTAAAATCAAACTATAAAGTTATCGGGAATTAATAATAGGAACTGTGGATGCGCTGCTACTCATAGTGGTATGTGTCTCCAGGACACAACTTGTCGCAGGCGGACGTCACTAGCCTGGAGGGTGAGGCCCCGGCCACCACTGGCTGCTACAGGCAGTACGAGCACTCTCTCAACAACGCGCTGACCAACGACCCTGACCAGGTAATATCGTGTCTTGATACGAGTATTATAATAACCTAGATTATGCAGTACACATTCAACGATCATTATAACTAAAACTATTTCATTTTAAGATCTATTTCTGTTCTAAATAGCAATTAACTGGCCATCCATCAGCCATGATAATTTAAACAGCAGTCATAATGATACCGTCCTTAATTCCGAATGGCTCTTTCTTAGGTACTATCTTTAGTAAGAAAGTAACGTACAACGTTAAGTTGTAGTAAGCGTAATGTTACTACAACAGGTTGTAGTAACATTACGGTGCGGTATACAGATTTTTGTTAACAGTGGAGGTATCAGTTTCAGAACAGCCCAAACAAAGAGCGCCGTTATTCCAACGAGGGCCCTGAATCTCCGGAGAAACGCTTGCTTATTAATCCTGAACCAACACCAGTAAGATATCATCAACATATTTGTGTCTTTGTTACCTAACATTCGCTGCAAAATCTTAAACTACGTAACATTTATAGCTCTTGTTTTAATCACATAGAAAATAGTACAAATAGGTATTCGAGCTAATGAAAAAAAAGTTAGAAGCGCATGCGCATGGTATCGATGCCATTACTATATAATGACTCAGTGAAAGTTGTTAACAATGTGGATTCATTAACATCTTCCTTACCAACCTACTAACCGACAAGAGCTTGGCAACAAAAATAACTAGCTACTAATGGTTTCTCTTTTTCTAGGAAAAGAAGATGGCTGACAAACAGCTTGACTTGGATCAGCTGCCTTCTGAGTTTGAATGTTGTTTTTGCACGTTCAAGGTACTAAGATACTAAGAAATATAGATAACGTTACTGTAGACAGTTCATTATTATATGCGTTTATTTTACTATCATTTAATATTTAATGAAATTCTTTACTAATAATATTTTCACCTAGCATTAACCTGTAAGTATTTACTTATTTATTATTTTAGAACTGCTAACAATTTATTTCCGTCTGTAGGATATCCATCTTCGTATTATTTTTAGGTTAAAATGTTTGCAGCTAATTTTAACATAGAAAGGCTTAATTACATTAAACAATGGATATAATGGCGTTTATAATGGTTCGTAAACTGTATTATTGATAACGTCACTGAGACGGGACAAGAAAGGATATACATGCAATCGGCTAATGACTAAATATACCTTGGTGTAGGGTTATAAGGAGTTTATTGATGCGGAGCAGCTGATGCCGATGGCGACATCAGATCTGCGCCAGCCGGTGTGCGTGGAGCTCGCGTGTCTGCAGCGACACCCGGCGCCCAAAGCGCTGCCAGAGGCCACACCCAACAGCTTGGATAGCCCAGGTATTGTTAACACATCTCGTATTTCAACAATTGTTATCAACTGCATAGTATATTTCAAGCCGAATCTTTATGGAAAACTTAAATAAACGAACATGTCATCATCATCATCATCATATCAGCCAAAAGACGTCCACTGCTGGACATAGGCCTCCCCCAATTTTCGCCACCGTGGCCGGTCATTCGCCGCCCTCATCCATCGGTTGCCCGCCACCCTTATAAGGTCGTCGGTCCACCTTGTGAGGGGTCTGCCCACGCTGCGTCTTCCGGTTCGTGGTCGCCACTCTAGAACCTTTCTGCCCCAGCGGCCGTCAGTTCTGCGAGCTATGTGTCCTGCCCATTGCCACTTCAGAGAAGCAACTCTGCGAGCCACGTCAGTTACTTTGGTTCGTCTGCGGATTTCTTCGTTTCTCAAACGATCGCGCAGGGAGACGCCTAACATAGCCCGCTCCATCGCCCTCTGAGCGACTTTGAGCCTTCGGATAAGACCCATAGTTAGCGACCACGTCTCTGCTCCGTATGTCATCACTGGCAACACACACTGGTCAAAGACCTTGGTCTTGAGACACTGCGGTAGTGCGGACGAGAAGATATGTTGTAGCTTCCCGAACGCTGCCCAGCCGAGTTGGATTCGACGAGTGACCTCTTTCTCGAAATCGGACTTACCTAATCGGACTGTTTGTCCCAGGTATATGTACTCGTCAACGAATTCGAGCATCGAGCCTCCGACCGTAATAGGAGTGGGTGTAACATGGACATTGGTCATGACTTTAGTCTTGTCCATGTTCATTTTTAGGCCCACTTGTCGAGAGACTCTACTGAGGTCATCGAGCATTGCACTGAGCTCCTCCACGGTCTCAGCCATGACCACGATATCGTCCGCGAATCGAAGGTGAGTGATGTACTCGCCGTTTATGTTGATGCCAAGTCCATTCCAGGTCAGAAGCTTGAACACGTCCTCCAGTGCAGCGGTGAACAGTTTCGGAGATATAACATCTCCCTGTCGTACTCCTCGCTGCAACTGGATAGGTCTTGAGCTCTGACCATTAATTCGTACTGACATAGTGGCGTTTTCATACAAACACTTCAGCACTTCGATATATCCATAGTCAATATGGCACCGTTGGAGAGACTGCAGCACAGCCCAGGTCTCGATCGAATCAAAGGCTTTCTCATAGTCCACAAACGCTAAGCACAGGGGCCGGTTATACTCTGTGGACTTATGTATAACCTGCCGCAGCGTATGTATGTGGTCTATGGTACTAAAACCTTTTCGGAAACCGGCTTGTTCGGGAGGCTGGAAGTCGTCGAACCTGTTTGCGAGACGATTAGTAATGACCCTCGAGAACAGCTTGTAGACGTGACTCAGGAGTGTGATAGGTCTGTAATTCTTCAGAAGGGTTTTATCGCCCTTCTTGAAGAACAGCTCCACCACACCCCTGTGCCACGTCTGTGGCGTTTTGCCCTCGAAGAGGACGGCACTAAAGAGCCTCTGAAGGGCCTTCAGGACAGGATTTCCGCCTGCCTTCAGTAGCTCGGCTGTGATTCCATCCTCACCCGGCGCCTTGTTGTTCTTGAGCTGTCTGAGAGCCGTACCAATCTCGTACAAGCTGACGTCCGGGATGTCTTCGGTGTAATGTCGAGTTAACCTAGCTCTTGGATCTGATGCTAGGCAGCTAACAGGTGCATGTTGTGTCGTGTATAACTGTCCGTAGAACCTCTCGACCTCCTCTAAAACCTCTGGCTTAGACGAGATGAGCCTGCCGTCCCCAGTCTTCAGCTTGACAAGTCGGCTCTGCCCGACAGACCGATCTCGTGCGAACACTTTCAAGCCTTTGTTGCGCTCTATAGCCTCTTTAACACGTTGTGTGTTAAATTGGCGAAGGTCGCGAGTCAAAGACTTGGAGATCCGTCTGTTGAGCCGCCGATAGTCACTAGCTTCCTCTGGGGACCGCAGTACCATCCTGCGCCTTTCGTCCATAAGTTTGAGGGTCTGGTCGGTGATCTTTCTCGGTCCTTTACTGTGGTGGGCTTTAAAGATGTTCGACCCTACCGAACGGACAGTTTCCACGAATCTGTTGCTGTATTCGTCCACGTCTACGCAATCGCCGAGGCTTTCGAAGCGGTTATGAAGTTCGAGTTGGAAACTCTCGGAGCTATGAATTTGAATCGGTGCAGGTCGGAGCGCAGACTTCATCAGTCGAGACCGGTCCAGCCTAGGGTTGATATTTAATTTGCCTCTTACCATCCGGTGATCGCTTCCGGTTTTCACCGCATTGATCACTGAGACATCATTAAATATTTGCCGCCTGGTCGACAAGATGAAGTCAATCTCATTTTTTGTGACACCGTCAGGACTAATCCAGGTCCATTTGCGGCTATCGCGCTTCTTGAAGAAGGAGTTCATCATAAAGAGGCCCTCCTTCTCCATGAAGTCAGCCAGCATTTGGCCCCGGGGATTCCTGGATCCAAATCCAAACTGCCCCACTCTCAACTCGTTACCGCCTCGTCTACCCAGCTTCGCGTTGAAGTCCCCCATGACAACAGTGTATTGGGTCCTAGAGGAATGTATAACTCTGGAAATGTCCTCATACATAGCCTCGACCTCATCGTCGGGGTATGTCGAAGTGGGAGCATAAACCTGTATGACCTTCAGCGAATACCGTTTGGTGATTCTGAGTATAAGGTATGCTACCCTCGTCGACACACTCTCGATTTTCACCACGTTGTTCACGAGGGACTTGTGGACGATAAACCCGACTCCACCTTGGGACAGTTGGTCGCCCTCCCGGAAATAGAGCAGGTTACCGGACTTAAGGGTTATCGTGTCCTCCCCCTGTCTTCGGACTTCTGACAGTCCCACTATGTCCCATCGTAGCCTGCTCAATTCTTCCTCCAGTTCAACAATCTTCTCGTCATTCCGCAGTGTGCGCACGTTGTATGTTGCCAGGGCCAAAGGTCGTCGGTTTGGGTAGCCTGGCCGCACCCGGGGATTCTTCGCACCCCCTACCCCGCCGTTACCATGGCCGCTACCGTAGCCAGGAATAGCGGGATGACCGGGGACTGGGGGCCATTTCTTCTGGTGTAGCTCCATTTAGGGGGATGTTGCCATAATCGCCACGCTTGGCAGGCGGGTTGGCGATCGCAGTGGTGGTAGCTTTATCACAGGACGCTGCTGCCCGTCCTGTGTTGTGCTGATTTTTCTACCACCCGTTTTCGTAACGGTTTAACCGCCGTTATTCGGTAGACTGATGGACTGACATCATTTTGTCCTTAGTCGCCTTGTACGACACCCACGGACAGAGAGGGTTGGGGCTATTCTTTCCCGGCCACCACGCGGGGAACACGAACATGTATAACAGCAAAATAGTAGACGTAGGTACGTACCTACCTATTCGTATGTTGTTGTTTACATCTGTTCCAAAGAGTATCTACTATGTATTATTTTATTTTAATCTTTATGTGCTAGCGTGTGCGTAGAGTGAGATCAATTAATTTTCATATTTAGGATCTCCCTTATTCATTCACTGTTGTAAAGTCGATGTCCCTCTCGGCACTTTCGTGTAGCCACACTATACTCTAACTGTGCATATCATATTATGTAAGAGCAGCATACACCGCACTTTGTGAGGTCGTGTGCGGCTCCATCTGCATATTATGTCTTACGTTACAGATACATTTGCATCATGCCTTACGCACCCTTTTCCTTCAGAGGGCGACATCGCATGCGAGATCGACTCTTCAAACTTGTATGTGAATCCTCTGGATGGTAGCGGAGGCGGCGGCGCAGGTGGGGGCGGGGGCGGGGTGACCAATGACTATAACGGAGTGCGCAGGAGTGCATCTGGGGACGGAAGCGTGTTGTGTGCCAAAGGTTCGCAGGATGAAGGGTCACCGCGAGGCTCGCGAGTGAGTCTAGCGGGCGCTGTGTTGAGCGCGAGCGCGGGAACGGTGGCGGGCGCGGTCACGGCAGCAGTGACAACCCCGAGCGCACGGCCGCTTGACGTTTCGCGTACCAGCCTGCCGCAACAGTTGGACGACGCGCCGGCTACCGCTGATGACTCCAAGCCAAAACACAGAAAGGCTCGCTTCCAACAGGTGAGCCTCGCGGCACCATCGTCACGCTCACATCAGAAACGACTTAATACTGAATTTAATACGGCTTTTGTAATCGAGTTTGACCCTCTTTCCCGAACTTTTCCTTGTCATCTCTGCATGGTATAATTGTTCAATGACTACATCAATGTGTACCTACTTATTGGAGAATGCATGAGTTGTGTCATTTTTTCACTTTACAATAAGATTTGATGATGTTAGCTATCTATCACGACGGTAACCCATCGTCGTCGTTTGTCCCACAGGACTGGACAGAGGAAGAGAAGCGGCCGCCGAGGGGGATTGCTACGAGAATCATTAATCATCACATCCTTTTTGGTTTGTCCTTTACCTTCATACTCTGCGAAAACATATAATACATAACAATACATTTATGTGATAACTAGAGAAAAGTAGTTTTGATACTAACCTACCTAGGTATATGAGGCATAAAAGATTTCTAATAATTAAAAATATTCACCGCTTACTTTACTAACAACAGCTGCACAGTACGAGTTAAAAATCACTAAAATGGATAAGCCGCTACCTAGTCTGAAGGTTAATAAAGGAATTTACTTTTTCTAATATTTAAAAAAATATATGTATTTTGAATTTGAATGGATATCCTATCTATCTATATATAATGTTAATTTGCCAATGTTTAGGTAAGAACGGCAACAAACGCGGCGGCGGTTGGCCGCTAGAAGGCGACACCCGTTCGCGATCTATTCTCAAAAACAAGGAGTCACGAGGAACCGACAGCGAGTTGTTGCTGCAGGAGACCACCTCACTCGGCGCTAACGTGAGTTGAATACTTAAGATTTACTTTTATAATACATAGTCAAATAACCTGTTATTCCATTCGGACAGACTATAAAAATGGCTCTACTTCTACTACGACAGTGATAGTGGACGGTAAATGCTTGATGAGAGTATGAATGAATATATCCGTATACATTGCAGAGGGACATAGTTAAAGCATATTTTATTACCCTCTTTTCATCGTCATGGAGTTCGTGAAAGATGACAGCAAGTCCGGTTTCATGCAAAAGGAAAAATTACTATCTACTAGGTATTGTACTTGACTGTTTTCATTTCTGTTACAGGGTGATTCCGGCAGTGAGTCGTCGCCTATTAGATTGAAAGACTTTAAGAGCCAAAACCATAAAGGCGCGACGGAGCGGGAAAACCTTGTCACGTAGTGTGTAGTGCTTCAGCTTGGACGAGTCGCCCATGACCATAGTCACACGCCGCGCTCGTCCCGCACCCGACGCGATGCTACATGACTATTTAATACTTAGAATGCAATAACATAATTAAAAAATATTATATAATAATTTTAACATATCATTGGGCGATTGTGACTGCTTGTTGAATAGATATTCATTTTGTAGGGATATAAATATTGTAAAAAAAATATTACTTAAATGTAATAATCGTTCATTCCAATCGAAAAGTTGAAGAAACCTATTTGTTAAGTTTTTTTACGTGCAATTATTAATTGCTAATTCTAATGTAAGCGATATAGTTTGTACAGCATAGTTGATGAAAAAAAGAAGCAATTATTAAAATTAAACATTTTCTGAAATTGTTATGCAATTTTTTTTTTTGTATTTATCCTTTGATAGATTTACAGTTACCCATAGTCAGGTTTCTATGGATTCTACACTTGCAGCTTAGATCACTATTTTTTTATAGCCAGTGCAACGGACCTGGTAACAAGATCTGGCAACATCACTCAGTAGCAGTAACACAATAGGTACAAGTAATTATTTTTCTGTTTTGTAGGGTAGAGGTTAGTACTTCTTGATACAGATTTCTCTTAGTAGAGCGGTAAATCAAGTTGTAATTTACGAAGTATAAATCACTACAGAACTAGACTTTCTATTTATAAGAACCTGGAATGCTATGCTCACTTCTTCAATATTGGTTTAAAATAAAAATACATTGAGTAGTCAACAATGATATTTATTTGGAAGCTAAAATCTTTTCCTATTTATAAAGTATTAAATTATAGAATTATAACATAAAATTTTCATTAACATTAGGAACGTGCTATATTAGAAAAAAGGACAATTTAACACACAAATGTCGAACTTATTATTATATTTTTGCAAATCTTTTCAAAAAATATTCTAAATCATGATAATATCACATTACAAAACGTAAACCAACTAATGCGACTGCTTTTGGAATAAAAATAATTTAATAATGATCCAAATAATACTTATTTCACGTTAACGATACTTATACATTAATTTTATTAATACTTAAATAAAAAAACATTGATTTGTATGAGTGATATGATAACAAAATTAAAATACTTTGGTTCATGTGAGTACATTTATAACACTACTTACACTGGTTCTTTACATGGAAACAAACAATATAACGTGCTCTACTATTGAAGAGAAGCCGGTATTTACTTGACGCTAGGTTCGCAAGTCTCATACCACTGTGTGACAAATTTGCACCGTGTAAGTTGGCCTTTACAAAATACAACCGTAGCTGTATATAAAAGTCACACTCGAACTAGTTACAAAACTAGCTTGGTATAAATAGGTCGTATTTACATGATGAAAATGCACGTTCAGAGTGGCCATTACAGTACGAAAATAGATTTGCGGAACTTGCCAGTTGTAATAATTTTATTGCTGTTCAATGGCGAGGTGGCATGAAATTTTCGGCTTTGGGGTCTGTTGGCCCAAGTGTTAGAATGTACAGTGTGTCAAAATTATAAGGAAATAATGCCCAATTGTTGAAATGCCCAGTTTTAACAATATCTAGATGTAATGGTAATGATCTTTATAACATCTGCCCGGATAGGCAATGTTATGACAATATATATTTTTTATGGTGCTTTGGTTGCGTCGAATGTTAAAATTCTAACTCAGACGAATATTCTAATTTATAATTATCTGGCGATTAAAAAGAGTGGCCTGATTTTCTTGCCAGTTCTTTTCATCTCTACCCTGCCTCAGGGAACTGGCTGTAGGTTGATTGGCTGACATTTTGTAATTTTAGAAAGTTCATAAGTGATATATAATTAACAGAAGTGAATAAATAAGTTTGACTTTGACTTTGACTTTGACTTAGCACGATCACGTTTATTTGCAATTATGTGAGTACGAAAGGGACGTATGCTTTATGTCGACGATATACTTGATAATGTTAACCGTTTCTGACATTTCGACTTTCTGGACATTCAGACACTTATACAAATTGACTTTCGGTCTATATAATATCTGGACATTATGACTTCTTGGACATACTGACACTTGTATATTTTTACGGTCTTTTTAACATCTGGACACTAAGGCACTTTGGACATTCTGACACTTGGGCCAACTTAACCCGAAGCCTAACTTTATTAAATAGGATCGAATAAAATATTCAGTTTTCTTTTCAACGGCAATTATTATAACAAGTTATGTTAGTAAAAGACCTCAAGGCTTATACATAATTCATATCAATACGTGGATTAACAAGATGTTTATTATAATTAGGTATTCTGTACTTAGGTATCAAAACTGAGCTCACCTGTACAGTTCTTAATCTAATAATGCACAAACCTCATAGACAGTATTACTCGCTAATTACAATTCAAGGGAAAATATTATCACTTTGATTGTAATGTACAAATTACGACTGAAAGACATTTACATTGCCTACCTATAGTTTAGAGCTCGATCTATTGGGGTCTCAATTAATGACGCCTATAACTTTAATATTGTTTTAAAACAAAGAGATGGTGGCTGATGAAACTATAGTGCTAACATAATTTTAAAATTTGTCTATTTCTTGAAGCAATAAATTATTTAGCATATAAGTACCTATCTAATATTAAAATAATAAAAAATATTTTAAGTAATTAGTAGTAATTACCCACATAGCAGATTTGAGGATACCCAGGGGAGACTGAAGCTCTCTAAATGCGACTCGCAACATTTTATCGAGACATGCAAAATTGTTTAACAATTTCCATCGTCGTGGAACGTCTCATTAAGTCCCGATACGAGCAATAACATTAATAACTTGTACATTACTTTTAATAACATTTTCAATCTATAAAGACATTTATAATAATTATCAACATTATTACAGTGTGTTCCGAATCATGCACCTAATTATATTTACAACGTTAAAGTAATACTTACTACAAGAGAGTGAACTGTGGTCATGCTACTATTAGTTCTCATATGGCCGAAACAGGTAAAGCCCACAGGTATGTAAATTTTTATAATATTATTGTTTATCCATAATTATGTCTTACATTGAACACACAGGCACCTTACTTTAATATAATCTTGGCAGTAAATCATGGCACGCGACACTTTTGTATTCCTGAAGCATTCTATGCCGTCCTTAATACTCAATCAAACAAATATTATATGATAATCTCATATGTATAAAACGTATCAATTCTTTGTTCGTAAAATATAATAAATACAATCAATTATTAAATTTAAAGCTTTTAGTAAGTAATAAAAAAATATCACAAACAACTTTGTCAGTTTTATATTGAAGCCAAATTGATGCATCGATTTGATTGTTACGTTATATAAAAGGTGATGACACGACTATTCGTATGAGGTTTTAATATATACTATATAAAAATATGTGTAGTAACCGAGCACTTATGTTATACATGTATCAAATTTGGCTTCATGTCAATATATAAAAAAAATCTACAGTGTTTCTATATAAAATATTAACGCGGCTTTCACACAAAAGACAGGACAATACCAAAGGACTCGGTTAACAACTTATAAAGAGATCTCATTGATACTGCCATGTGACTACTGCAAACGCATTGACATTTTAAACCCTCTCGGTCAATCTCTGCCTTATGTTTTGTGGAAACGTCTGAAAATGCAAATGACTTAGTAAATGCAATTTAAATATTATTATTACCAATTTTGACAGGATTTATATCACGGAATGCACAGCTTGCAAAACATTGTATAGCATAATTTAAACTTACAACTATAGAAGAAAATTAATACAAGTTATACTCATAGACAAATTACAGTTTCTTTGACCAAATTCACTGTACCCGTCCTGTGGAGTTATAAAATATGGCATAGAGCGATGAGGTGTAGCTAAAAAATACTATAATTTAAATTGTCAAGTAACCTCGTAATCTACTGTTGCCAAGTATTCCTTTAGTTTCTAACAAGGTTTACTCCTAGCGCAGTTACGATTTTAAGATATTGAATTACACCAATGAGCAGAAACACAGATCTGAATTTATCACGAAGAAAAGATTAATGTTACCGGTAAGATTTAAATTGATTTAGAACTTTAGTTTATTTTAATTTATTGCAACAACCATAAATCATAGACCAAAATAGTGATACTTGTTTGTACTAAAGTAAGCAGACTAAAGTAGATGCGAAATCCCCCAAAAACCTTGAAGGCGGGTACATTGTTCATAGTCAAACTATAATCATATTTAATCATTATATATGTTTCGTTCAAATAGACTTGAATTCAAGAGTTATTCTCCATAACTCTCGAAACCTACTGCCATTTATTTATACTTTGCAAATTTCGTAAGGTAATTAAAAATATATAAATGACGTTTAATAAATATTATGTGATAGAAAGGTGATATAACGCACGATTCGCACGTTTGTATGTATGCGAGGCGGTTTATGAATATGCAATATAGAGTCACGCGATGCATAGAATAAAGACCAAAATGTCAACGCATGTCTGCGTGTATACGTATCTTTGCCTGCATTGGTCGGCACTAGCATACCGCAATATTTTGAACGCATATGAGTAAGCAGTGAAAATTAAAAACTTTTTTGTACTTATTTAAAATATATTTACATTCGTGACTATATCCACGTCATTTTTTAGGGTTTCGTAGTCAACAAGGAACCCTCATAGTTTCGCCATGTCCGTACATCCGTGTCAACTACACTACTACGGAACCCTACTCTGCGCGTGGCCCGATTTATATGTCACCTTTCTGTTACATACAGACAGTTATATTTAATATACAGTAAACCTGAAAGTAGTCTTTTCAATTTGTTGGGTTATTTAAATACTGTACATTCAAATCAAAATCTTACCACCTAACAATTAGGTTACAATTTCGTTTGACTACTTTTTAGATGAAGTGGGTTCAAAAGACTATCTGCAGGTTTAATACGACTATGAAGTAAAAGAATATAGTATCCTTGTGCAAAAATGACGAAAGGGTGCGTTTGTTCACAAATTATGATCGTGCACTTCTTTACGGTTAAAAATAGTTAAATACTTAATATTTTATGTTACGTCATTTTTCCACTGCGATGATACTTAAGTTTAAATTGTCATGGATTTCATGCATCTTTAGTCGTATGTCCATGTGTAACTATCACTCGCACAATCGTTGAAAGGACATGCCAAAAGCAGTGTAAAACATTTCTAACTAATAAAATCATCCATTTAATTTCGTGTAGGCCGGCGCTCCTACTAGGCTGTTTCGATTTTGTACACAAAAATATAAAATCTTATTATTTCTATGTATTAAGAAAATACCATTTCCTAAATGGTTGAATATAAGAATTGTTTCACAATAGAAAGTTACAACTAATGCAAAATTACAAAAATCTTAAAGAATATGGATTTTTCTTGAATGAACGACCGAACGAATGAACTTGAAGGTCGCAAAATATAACACGGGCTGTAAGTCATATTGTACAAATGCACATTGTGGTATTCTTTTCCTCTTCACGAGTTTTCACACAATTGTTTTACTAAATGTTTCATGTAACTATTTGGCGATAGAATACGAGCCTCAGCTTGTTGCCAGTTTGTCACGTAACTCCACCCTTTGAATTGAAAACATATATATGTATAAAACCTAAAACTAATATGAAATCTAAGAGTGTTGATATAGTACAACGATGTTTTACCTCTCATTATTAATCTTAAACCGTTCTCGGGCCTTGGCAGAAAGTATGTTATTAAGGACTAACGACCTTGTAATAAGATTCAAAACCAATTAATTGTTAATTTTGTTGGATTTTACCAATTAATTGTTAATTTGTCCTCTTAAAATCATTCAAGGAATACAAATAATGGGCATGGCATTAAAACTATATAGGCACTGTGGTTGCTTTAGAGAAGCGTGGCACATAAACAATTAAGATTTCCCTTTCCCGTATTACGTACACAAAACACGCACTATTAACGGCACTACGTCAGCATAGCAGGAACACCGGCCGTAAATTATTAGACAATTGAAAAGTCACACTGAAAAGCATCGATGAAACAACTACTAGACACTTGTTCGATATTGATTCGACTACTGATACGAATAAATTGGGTGGTTTATTAAAATAGTAATTGTATCATCAAATGCTTGATAAAACTAAAAAACTAATTTGCACTTATGTTTTAGATAACGACTTATTCAAACAATAGTAGGTATATACAATACTCGTAACGAGTGCACGTTAGTAGTAAGTTACTAGCACAACACTGCACACAGATATAGTCCGAGGGTAAACGACGAGAGCTATCCGTTAAGAAAACGAACGCGAATATAATCTGTCTTGATTACAATCAATATTATAAGGAATCCTCTAAACAGTTTTGAATGAACTAAGTTTTTGAGATTTAAATTTGTGATAGACCAGCTAGTAACGTACCTTACAGAAGATGACAGTCAAAACAATACTATCAAAGTATTATTGAGTTTGTCGGCAATGTTGATTTAGCTAAGGCCCATACCAGAGTGCCAAGAAATCATATTATTATGTCTTTGTTGTCTGTCCGTCTGTCAGCAGGCTGTATTTCATCTTACAGAGCGCGTATTTCTGCTGCCGCTCGTTGTATCAACAAATAATAAAATCTTGTACGAAACTCTTTGTGTGCAAGTCTGACTGACCGAGTTGTTTGATAAATTCAATTTTAAATTCATCTATAAAAGGATGTAATAGGGGATGCCGTTATTTGTACATACTACTTAGGAATCATACTCTATTCGCACAGGGATGTCACATCCATTGTTTGGTTTGGGCTTAGGAGGCAGGTTTATAGCCTTATAACGGAACCAATGCCACAACAAAATATATTATCTCATTATGCCTTGGTGGTTCAGCGGTGGCCCACCAAGTCGAGTCGAGCCGTGTAATTAGGTCATCTGTCGAGTAATTCTCATTATTAGGAGTGTGGAACTGCGCCCGGTAAATGACAACAGGCTTGTTTCCTGTTATATAAAGATAGCTGGCGAAACGTGAGTATTAGATACCTAAGAAAACAGGCAAGTTTACTTAGACCAACGACTTAGACCACCTAAACAGTTCTCGAATATTCTTATAATAACATTGGCCTTTATAGCCACGTATGTCTAACTGGCTAACTCTTGTCGTGTACCATGTGCTGAGCCCGCCACTACCTGTGCCATGCGATGGTGAGTGCGGTGCGCAGCTTGCTCCATATCCACGGGTACAGCCCGCCGCCGCGCCACGCCGCCCGCGCCACGTACTTCACGTACTCATATATACCCCACGGCGCGTGACCCCCGTTTACGTAGTACACGTATGTGAACCCGTCTTTACACCGCCCCTTGATCGAATAGTAGTATGGTAGAAATGAGTGAAGACGGAATCTGTAGATAAGGAAACCATGGTTGAGCTTGTACACAAGTTATGTAATACAAATTAAAGAGAAAAACGATAATGATCTATTACATCTGTTTACTGTTCTTTAAAAAAAAATGATTACTACAATGGACTTTTCAGATGCGGCATTTCCATTGATGCGGAGTGGAGATTTTTCCCAGCTCTGCCTCAATGGAAACGCACCCTTATACTAGTACCTATGTGTTTCACTTAATTACTAGATTTAAGTCTATATATATATAGTAGAATTTGCAAAAAATGAGGCACAATTTGTTTTATTCAATTTACCGGTTATTTATTAAATATTTCTTCTCCCGCTCGCTCATTTTATTGTATGTTGAAAGCACAACGGTAAACCCAACCATTTTAATTACAAAAATATCACAATATCATCGCAAAATCGTTTTTATGCCGTATTATCTTTAATCTTGGTCAAGGCCAACAAAATGATATCTACACATAGTTGATAACATGATATCAGATGTTCAAATAATGAAGTCAAGTTCAATACAGTACCTACGTACAGAACTGTGATTCAAAGTCAATACTGAGCTAACGAGTCTATCTCAGTATTTTTTGGAAGACACGGTTCGTTTGTGCCAAATTACTCTGTATTGTTGAAAAAACCCTGTGCTCTCAGAGACAATACAGTTTTGGTTGTATTGTATCGATTCAGTTATATAAAAACGGATTCCTTAATATCCTCCAAATATTAGTAATGCCAAAGGTCTTGCCTAGCTTCTAACTCACAACACCGCGAGTATTCCTTAACAAGTTCGTAAGTAAAGTTAAAAAACATTGTAATAGGCTTTAATACGTCACATACATGTTAGCGAGTTTGTGAGACAGCAGAGTCTTCAAATAGATAAGATATCGAATAATGTCACCTTTATTTTAACAATCGGACATAATATTTTGTATTTTGTTATATCAACCTCACCTCGCAGTTAGACAAAATAAGGTGATGTAATAGGTATCATTACGAGGCAATACTGATGAACTTTTTTAAATGTAAGTAGTTATAGCAATCAGAGCAATAGCAAAAGCAAAGGCATGTGCCTAATATAAATTCAATAGAACAAATAAAAAGTTCGTACAAACCTTCTGTGTTCATAAAAAAGTATCGCCTCTGTGTTAGTAGTGAGTACGTGGAGGAATATCGCTTTGACTCGGTGCTCGTGTGGGGGCTGCGGCATCGGCCCTGATAGGTGATTGATCAACACGTCCAGCAACATCGTCGCCACGCCCGATCGCCGGAACGATCGAGATACACCTGGAAAGTTAACAAAATGATTTAAATACTGTGTGTTTGGCGCCTATTTCTTACGAGGTGATTTGATCACTT
Organism: Parascotia fuliginaria; assembly: GCA_963082885.1. Taxonomy (NCBI): domain Eukaryota; kingdom Metazoa; phylum Arthropoda; class Insecta; order Lepidoptera; family Erebidae; genus Parascotia; species Parascotia fuliginaria. The sequence continues at coordinate 11,334,078 of OY720182.1, forward strand.
GGGGTTAGCTGACTTTTGCTAATATCGACAGCGTCTTTACTGCCAGATACCTCTATTATAGGAAAGGTACCAGTAAATAGACATTTTAAGCGCAAATTTGTAGTATTTTTACAATTTCATTAATAATAGTGTTTGTTTCAATACAACACATATTGAAAATTTAAGGTCCTGTGTTTAATTTAAGGTCCTGTGCTGTATTTAATAAGAGGGCATTGCAATTGCAATGTATAACTAATAAACAAATAAAAATTAATTAGTTGCACCAGTAATGAACAGATAAAATGAGAACAAACTGTGTTGTTAACACAATGTGTTTTCATCTTAATTTCATGCTTAACCCAAGCACAAAACATCTCTTTTCACAAGATAATATGTCATGTATGCATTTACCTTAGTAAGAAGGAGTAACTTTTTAATTTATTGGGCTATTTTTACGGTACGTACCCAATACATAATTCTTAAAAAAGCAATAGCTAACACATTATAAAACGCTAGACGAGTTCATAGTGAAAGTTACATCCAAAGGTAGATACATCTTAAAAACCATGGTATCTTAGTTAGAAACTGTTACGTTTAGACAAAAAAATGATATTAAAATATCTGCGAAGTCAAGTATCGTTCGCAGAAACATCATGCAAGGTAGAAATTTAGCCAATACAGTAATGTGAATCGCCTATATTTAAATTTAGCCAATACAGTAATGTGAATCGCCTATATTTAAATTTAGCCAATACAGTAATGTGAATCGCCTATATTTAAATTTAGCCAATACAGTAATGTGAATCGCCTATATTTAAATTTAGCCAATACAGTAATGTGAATCGCCTATATTTAAATTTAGCCAATACAGTAATGTGAATCGCCTATATTTAAATTTAGCCAATACAGTAATGTGAATCGCCTATATTTAAATTTAGCCAATACAGTAATGTGAATCGCCTATATTTAAATTTAGCCAATACAGTAATGTGAATCGCCTATATTTAAATTTAGCCAATACAGTAATGTGAATCGCCTATATTTAAATTTAGCCAATACAGTAATGTGAATCGCCTATATTTAAATTTAGCCAATACAGTAATGTGAATCGCCTATATTTAAATTTAGCCAATACAGTAATGTGAATCGCCTATATTTAAAACCGATAGAAGCTGATCTTACCTAAAGAGAGTATATACGCCACCAATGTGTCCTTCGACGCAAACCATCTCGATAGTATTCCTCTGTCTTCCGCATTTAGTTTCAAATACGGTTTAATTTCAGCCACTATTAGTCCAATTATTTGACTTTTGTGCACCGCTGCTAAGGCGAAAAACCTCTCTGATGACGTTATATCCTCATACCACGATTGTGGATATTCTATTGGAAACCAATCTCTGCATAGAGATCTTACCTGAAAGTAAACAGCAATAATAAGTATATTATGCATACAGGAAAAAACTCGTGGGATGGGACTGCTCTGATTTACTTTCACTATGTTATATCTATGTATGTAATCGTATTCTGTATTGTACCTAGTTGAACGAGATGATACCGTTATGATTACCGATATGATCTGCACGTGCTGTACATTCATAACAATTTATGATTGATCATTAAACACACTATAGAACATACATTGTATATGAATTTCACCGGCTTTAGAACATCGGTGAGCCTATCGCTAAAACAAATAGCACAGGACTTTGTTTAGGTTTTAAGGCTATTAATATATTTTGTCCAAGGGACTTCAAACAACAGCAGCATTTCTAGTTGTGATTTTATCAATGCTTTATTTGTATAATGTGCTTTATTGTATGTAGCATTTTTGTATTCAGTCGCAAATTTTACTTATAAATGGTTAAATGTACGAAATGTAAAATCAATGGTTTATAATTTGCAATAGCGTTACCTCAGGACATCAGCGTACTGCTGATGTTACAACAATGGGAAGGTTCAATATATATTGTACAAGTTAGAAAACATTTTTGTTTTAGAATTTTAGAATCTAGGTTCTATTAGCTAGGTGTAATCAAACGATTTCATTTTAGTTTTATGACTGTTATCAGTATCAAGTAGATATTTTGAAAGTAGACACTTATGTCGTTTTTAAATAAATGTGAAACTATGATAGACCCTTGTGGTACACCAGATATAACAGTTATACATAGATGTTATATGAAATGCTTTGAAAACGGATTATTCCCATCTGTCCCTCTGGTTTGTCCCCCTAGTGTGACAGATGGGAAAAAATCATCTGTCCACCTATTAACAACGGATGGTATACCATCAGAACCATCACTTTTATATAAATCGAGTCTTTATAAAGTTTTACATACGTCTTTTTTAGATATTGTTATTGAACACAAATTGAGAGTATTGCATTGGTAGATGGTTTTGAGTGAAGATGACAAGGCTGGCACTAATTTAGTGTTATAAACTGTTGCAAAATGTTGGACAAAAAGGTTACCAATATCAAAACCGGATGAGGCAGATTCACCATCTAGATGCATCGGAAATAGATACGTACCACTATTTTTCTTTCGGTTTTTGATATGTGACCAAAATACTTTGGGATTTGACCTAATCATTAATTCTAGTTTCAATATAATATATACCTATTGTAACAGTTAAGACTCTCTTTATTACATATTTTTTCAGCATATCGAAGGTAAGATTGTCAAGAGGATTTTATACGATATTTATTTTTTCCCGTAACATTTGTTTACCCCTCGTATGCTACAATATCAGACACAATAGAAATAACATTGTGTCTCATGCAGATCTGCATCTAAGCATACGACGGGTTAAGATTGAGGGTAAAGCATACTGGGTAATTATTATTAAGTTGTCTCCTAATTGTAATGTAAAATATTATTATGCTTTTTAATTCAGTATAGAACGTGTCAACTACTTTATCGACATCGGTATATGCAGAGAATTTTTCATCCTAGTCGATTTCATTCAGCTTTAAATTAATTGCATCGTAATCCGCCTTAAAAAAGTTTAATTTAACATTTTGATTGGGCCTAACATATTTATAGGTACGCGATTTGAGACAGCAAGAACACAAAGAGTTAAAAAATATTTTAAATACTACGGTTGACAAACAGGCATAAAAAGTTTCATTTGTCCCCCTGTTCACAACGAGGGGACAGATAAAACTTTTAGGGAGTGATTGGAGTTTCATCTGTCCCTCTGTTAACAACGGGGGGACAAATTATACTTTTTATTCCCCATCTGTCACCCTAGAGGGACAAAACAGAGAGACAGATGTGAATAATCCTTAAAAACAACTAATTTAAGAGTTAAATTAAGGAACCTCTATCTCAATTTTATTGGTGCATCACCGTAACTATCTTTTGTAACCAGCTACAAAAGAAGATTTTTTTTAGCTTTTTAGCCACTAGTTACTAATTAGGAGTTAGTAATTATTTCAGGTTATTAACTATTTTTCGTGACCAATTACGAATCAAGATTATTATTTCTGTTTTTCTGTAACTGGTGGAATAATTATTCCAGGTTGTAACAATGTGTGTAAGAAATCAGAAAGTCATTTATCTTTATTGAATAGTAGATACTTCTTATCAAGTAATTCTATTATTACTCGCACTCGTAAAAATGAAAAAACCCACGAAATGCTATTTAACTTACTTAAAAGTCGAGACTGGCATACAGTTTATCCTAAGACTGAATTAAATCCTGCTTTTTAATTTTTGCAACAGCTTACTAAAAAAAGGCCATGCAATTAGACTTAAAATCTAAAATCCAAAGAAAACATGTTAGATACATATAGATGTTACAGACAGAACGATATGTATGGGTTTGGCGCAATTGCCACTGAAATATATCATGTCAGACTTTTTTGGCACGATTAGGCACATTCGTGCTAAGACAAGCAGGAATTTACGCCTATGACAATATAATAAGCTATATAATATAAAGATCATATAATATGCTATAAGTAACTAATAAATAAGTAATACTAATACTAATAAATAATTGAGTTACTTACAGCTTAAAGGAACTAGGTACACCATGAGAACTTTGTGATATGTTTAAAGTTAAGAACAAAGTAGTTTAAATAAAAATTGGACCTCATATCATAGGTATACATTATTTAGAGTGTAAATGTATAGGAAGAAGTCTCAATATCGTATTTGACCATATTTTTTTCTAACCTTTAGGTGTTATCAGGTGTTTTCACAAAAAAAACGAGTCCTTCATATTTAACAAACCTCCGATGGATTTTTACAACGTGGCCGTCCCATATTAATTTGCGTGTTCTGGTGTGAAGTTATCAAGTATCTAATAAAATAGGTATGATATTGTGAATCATACGATAAAGATATATAATAATAGATAATTCATATTGCCAATATCGAAACTCGAGATGTCAACACATCTCGAGTGATAACGATAACAGTGGAAACTAAAGTGATAAAAAATAATATCTACTACTTAAACTACATGTCTTTTTTCTCTCGAAGCAGTAAGCTAAGTTAGGTGGCTTTGCCATATATGGGGCACAATTTCAGCCTCCGAGCTAATACTGAAATTTCTAAACAGCAAAATCCAATATCACTCTGCGTGGCAGTCCATATTACTCCGTATACAGTATCACCATAATCGCATCACCGAAACGGTACCGTCGCAGTTTACATGTAGGTATCAAAATAAAGGTATTATTATTAGGTAAAAATATTTTATTATTAACTTTACATCATCCTCACACAGCAGAATAATATTGTTTGTGAATTCCTGTTGTGAAAATTTGTATTAAGGAAAATACTTTTAAATGTCACAGATTAAATATATACATCTAAAGAATTAGAAATATGAGGAACTGGTGCGATTGAATAAGTTTCGAATCATCATCATTATCATCATCAAGCTAAAAGACATCCACTGCTGGACTACATTCGCTACCTACTCCGATCGTGAGCCGCTCATATCCCTTGATTGCTCGCCACCCTTTATAGGTCATCGGTTCACCTTGAGTCTGCCCATGCTGCGACTTCTTGAGTATCGAATGGTTAAGTTTTTTTTTTACATAATTTTCGTAACTTTGGTTGAGGTTACCAATTTTCAAACGTTTAAACTTTCAAAATTTTTTAAAATCTTTTATAAATGGACTAACACTATTTCTAAAAGCTTAAATTAATTGTCGGTTCTTATGAGCCATTTCACGTTTTTATGCGAAATTTTAAATTTTTGAGCGTCTAATTTACTGTATTAGATAATGCTTTGTAACTGTTAAATACATGGAAACGAAAGTTCCATTGTTCGTATTGTTCTTTAATAGAACACATTTAGAAAATCTCCTTTACTTGCTTTGTGGTAATCAATCTAACCTCCCTCCGTACGTAACATGCCGCGCGGTACTTAAACATGCGATAGGGCTGCCCGCCTCCAGCACTTTAGTTACATTTGCCGACTTTGTGTTTCTATTTAGTTTTGTGATTGTGAATATACTTTTTTTATATAAACAAATAAAATACTTTATGAATTGAATAGGAAGTGTTCAATAAAAATGCGTGTTGTTTTTTGATTGGAAATTTATTTTGTCTAGTATTATGCATACACACAGTACAATAAACAACCATTATTAATAATAAAATACCACGTCTTCACTTTGAATTATACAAACTAACAAAAAAAAACACACATGCCCCGAGGTTTTAACACAAGCGTATCTACCGTATCATGATTCATGAACCGCCTATAACTACCTATTTCACTCGTGTCATTCACTTTCTTTTACTCTATTCACTTTATTTATTAATCGAGACAACTTTTTTTTTCGGGAGATAAAAGGAAATATTTATCCATTAAAAAGACACACATTATGTACTAGTATATGTACTAGTAAATAAAAGTCTTACCTTTCAGAGTTTTCAGGTAGGTAATCTAAAAAAAGTTATCTCTGGACGCGTTATTGACGAATTCATGCAACCAAAAAGAGTACAATATATCCTACTCTTCATATTAAATATGAACTTGAACTTATTTTTAGAGAAAAATCACGCGGTTATTGTTAAAGAAACAACACACCGTCCGTTCGTCACTGCGGCACAGTCGCGACTGTCTGCACACCGAGCGCATGTCGAGATCGAGGCGCGTAGGCATAACCCGCGCTTTGTCCGTTTGTATGAAGTTAGAGTACTGTATAGATAATAGTCAGACGAGCAAACAGTCCACGTGTTGGAACAGATAACTGTTGCTCATGGACGACTCAGAGTCCCTAGCATTACTCTTGCAATGCCAGGGACTCCGCAAAGCCGCTGACTACCGTGGGATAGGTAAAAGGATCGAGGGAGGTAAGAAAAAAGGAAAGAGAAGAAATTGGGCCTCCGGCACTCTCACTCACCGAACGGAACACAATAGTACGGATACTATTACTTTTAGGTCGATCTTCTATGAGAGGCAGTGGCGTGCTAAGAGATTTTTGCCAGGGTAGGCATTATTTAATTATGTTGCTAAAATTGTGATTTCAAGCAATTATTTATTTATTTATCAACTTTATACATACAATATGTCATTCTCTACCAGTCTAACCATAGGGTGATGCAGAGATATTTCGAAGCAGGTGCACAAATAAATAAATTTTGAGTTGAGTAAAAAGTACATTATTTGCATAATATATAAACATATACTACACATAACTACATAATAATATATATACCTACATATATAAATATATACATAAATATATAATAATACACACAATTTATATACATATTAATAAAATTAACATACAAATATATAGAGGAGATGTGACAATAGTTGCTCAGAAGCAAGTTCCGAACTTTTATTTTAAATGCATGACGGTTTGTGGACGTCCTGATTTCAAGAGGGAGGGCGTTCCAAAGAAGAATGGATTGAATAGGGAAAGAGGAGTGAATAAAGTTAGACGTGTGTGAAGGACATAAAAGGAGGAGATTATTGGCAGAACGAAGGTTTCGTTCATGAACAGAGTTAAGATACTGAAAGTAAGGCGTTAAGTAGGGAGGAGGAGTAGGCGAAGTCAGGATGGAATAGAGGGTAGTGAGAGCACGCAATCTACGGCGTTGGACAATAGGTAGCCATTTTAGTTGAGAACGATAAGTAGATACATGATCATACTTACGAAGATTAAAAACGAATCGAATGCAGTTATTAAGAAGACGGTCTAATTTGTTGAGAAGATCTGCATTCAGGTCAAAATAACACACATCACCATAGTCGACTTGTGGAAAGATCAAAGACTGCACAAGCATTACCTTAGTTCTATAAGGAAGGAAATTTTTGAGTTGGTATAGAGCGCGCAGGGTACCGGTAACTTTTTGGCTTACATGCGATACTTGAGCTTGCCAACTTAGGGTAGAATCAATGTACAAGCCAAGGTTCTTTACGGTTGAGCACAGGGTAATGACTGAACCATCAAAAACAATGGGTGGAAGATTCACTGTGTTCAACCTACTCATGAGCCGTTGGCTACCTAATATGATAGCTTGGCACTTATTCGGGTTAACCGCGAGACCAAACCTTGCGGACCAGCTTTTTATGTATTCAAGGTCTCGGTTGATCATGTCAATTGCTGATGAAACACACTCTACACTGGCCTGGGAATATATCTGCAAGTCGTCAGCATAAAGATGATACGCACACTGAAGATTTTTAGTAATAAGATCAATGAAAATTGAAAACAATAAAGGAGAAAGAATGCCGCCTTGAGGAACGCCAGAGTCAACGTGACACCACATCGACGTTAATTGATCAAGTCGGACAGACTGCTGGCGTCCTCGAAGATAACTTGAGAACCATTCCAGTGCTTCGGATGAGACCATGTGATGAGCTAGGATGGCTAAAAGGATATCGGGACTGACAGTGTCAAAGGCGTTTGAAAAATCAACCAAAGCCAACACTGTGATGTCTTCCATTCCCTCTCTAACATCGCCAGTCACTTTGAGGAGTGCGGAAACAGTGCTGTGACCCGGCTTGAAGCCAGACTGCAACGGACTCAGTAAGTGGTGAGAATGGACATGGTGAATCAGTTGTTTATGTACACAGGCTTCGAGCACTTTGGACAGGAATGGAAGAATAAATATGGGTCGGAAATGGATGGAAAGAGAAGGATTCTGTATTTTAGGCAAAGGAGTAATATAGGCTCGGAGCCATGATGATGGGAAAATACCGGAAACAAGGGAACAGTTAATTATGTGGGTAATTGGTTCGAGGAGGTGATCGAGGATAGTGGTGATCATGCGGCGGCTGATGTTATCACTGCCCACCGCATTCGATTTTATGACAAGGATTCTCTTTTTGATTCTCATCCTGAGCGACGGGAGAAAAACAAAACTCTTCAATATTGAGACGGGGTAGACCAGCTATGTCATTAACAGTACGACAATTGGTTTGGCTATTCAAAGCAGGTCGAGTAGAGAAATGTTGATTTATATCATCCAAACCAATTGTCTTCTGAAAATCGACACGCCGCTGTTTGCCGATCCCGAGAGTTCCAAGGAACTTCCAGATATCAGCTGGGGTTGAAGAGGTAACATTACTGAGGATATGTCGGCGTTTGGCGTTGCGTACCATCTGATTACACAGATTCCTTGCAGACTTAAAACTATTCCAGTTGTCATCACAACGCTCCCTTCTATATTTCCGAAAAGCCCGGTCCCTGCGCCTCATTGCCATACGTACTCCCCTTGTAATCCAGGGAGCAGGAGGCCGCTTTAATTTCACTTTCCTTACAGGAGCATGAGCGGAATTATTAAGGTAGACAGTGACTTTACTTACCCGGTCCATCCATACTGAAACCAGCGCGGATCTACTACCGTGAATAATTATTATATTATGCCTTAATGAATTGATTAGGTTTGATTAATCACAGGATTCGCAGGACTGCAAACCTTACTGTTTAATTTAATAAAATTATTGATATTTTTGCATTATCGTCTTTCTTTGACTTTGACTTGACTTAGCTGGGGAACCCATGAGGTCCTGGGCTGAAGCCATATATGGGCGGCCATTAGTCCGGCGGCGGTGTGAAGCCGCTTCGAAGCAGGATCTATGTAATTTTTTCCCGCATTCTAATTACGAAAAAATACGAAATAAACGCAATAATATAGTGCGACCAAAACTTCTTGGGATATCCCTTAAATGCCCTTAATGTTAAACGCACTAAATAATGTATCTTACATATATACTGTTAATAACATACCTAGATAATAAGAACATTGTTACAAACACATGGTTAGGGATGCTTTGCCGACATAAACATTATTTAATATATTTATTTATTAATTATTATTTTTATCGGTGGCTATACTCTTGGCGAAATAAGCTAACACCCAGTTTCTGAAAGGCTGATTAACGAAAAATTAACTAATCACCTAACAAAAGCACCTAATAAAAGCATAGATAGTTAGTTTATTTGATCTAATTAGTTACTAATTATATCAAATTAAACTAATTATTTATAATTTTAGCAACCCAATTGGTACTTCACATGAGAAGTTTAACAAATGATTACCTAGTTAATTTTTCGTTGATCAGCCTTTCTGAAACTGGGTGTCAGTGGTATAAACAATCGGAGATGTGGGGTTCCCAATTCTCTTACCGGTTTACATTAACAAAAAAATTTATAGTTGACCATATTTGTTTTTAGAAAAATTCCATTAAAATTAAAATTCAATAAGACTCGTTAAGGCCAATCGCACACTGCCTCGAATGATGCAGCGTGGTGCGGGAGTGCGTGTTCTTTTGTAAGTATCTCCGTTTTGTATAGATAATCTGCACGGTCCAAGACACCGAAAATGCATCCACGCGAGTTTAATCAAGCGCCAAACACGCACCCACGTGCGTGGGTGCGAGGCGCAAGGTATGGCACACCGAGTCCCGCAGTCCCATGCGTGATTTGAGAAGGGCTTGACGTGAATTTAAAAACGGATCTCGATATCGATCAGTTAGTATAACTGCAGCATCCCGAATGAGTTCCACATTAATAAACATTTTTAATATTAAAACTGGCGCGACGCTCTGCCCTGCGCTATCACCACAGCGAACAGTTTTGAGTGAAATGAGTGCGTGAATCCACGAAACGCAACTACGCGTTGCGCGTGAGTGCGTGAAACACATGCACGATGTTGCAGATCTGCACTTCCGCATAGGTGACACGCAACATGCAGCGTGGTGCGTGGCAGTGTGCGATCCGCCTAAGACAGTGACAACTGTCACTGTACTGAGGGCACTTGCAAGCAAAAATAGACATTATTGCTTTGTGATATGCAAACGACATTTACTCTAAGGGTGGTAAAGTAATTATATGGTCAACTATACAAAACAACAGACATTTTATTACATTAAAATATGTATTAAGTTACTTGAACCACAGAAAACGTGGAATATCTATTGTACATGACCAATAGTGACTGGATCAGTGTTGAAACCATTAAATGTTATACTTTCAAACATGCCAATATTACTTTTTTGTCACAGTACACTTCAATAGTAAAGACCGTTCTACACCGGAATGGCAGAGGCCGGCAGTGGCGCGGCGAGCATATGGCCATGCAAACAGAACAGAAAATCTTATAGCAGAAAGTCGTACAATAAATATAATTGTTATTTTAGACATGTCCCTCTAAAAGCACTGCTTCAATCTGACAAAATGTTTAACATCTAAATGTATGTATGTGGGTATGTAAGCTGTATGTCTATTTCTTTGGCACGCTCTACAGCTGCAGCATGGCTTGATGGACTTTAACATATGATGTGTCATTTATTACATTTGTATTGTTTGTTAGAGTGACGTGACATAGGTTATATAAAATTTCAATGTAACACATAAACATCAGCACAAGTAAAAAATGGGTCTCTTTCTTTTTACTTTGTTTTAGGCAGGCGGACAGGATTTTTGTTTTCAAATAATATATGTGTAAATAAATAAATAATACTACAACAACCACACAACTTAAAATAATAATATTTAATATTGCTTGTTTGTTTGCATGCTTTGCACAATTGCTAGACAATGAATCTTAATATAACGGCAAATTAGCCACCAATCTATTGAATACTCTAAGTACTCAGCACTGTGTTTACCTTGAAAGTATATGTGACACCTCAGCTACAGTTACCATAATAAAAATATTTGTAACTTGACACATGACTTTTCTACTGGTACAGTATTTATAATAGCAAACATTTAGGCCGCTTTCTATATTTAACCTTTAATTTAGGTATATTGCAATTTAGCACTGAACAATTTGTTGCATAAGTCGAGATTTAAAAATCTAAATCTAAAATATCTAATCACCCTATCTCGTCTCGGATATCTGAAGAGACCTAAGGGAATACCAGATAATGGGTAAATATAAATTTGTTTGAAGTCATTAACCATGCGAGGAATGATAACTATGGCAAACCCTTCTTACCTTTAAACGAAGCATATAAAGTAATTGTTATACAGTTAAACATCAACACACCTCTACAAAGTAAAATTTACATAAATATAAATTTTTATACATAGGATATGTTGTTACAAAATAGACCTTGAATTGTACGAACAAAAGTTTGCAATTACTCAATGCTGTAATTGGGTTTTCCTATGACTTTTAATTATCTAACAATTTTATGAGCAAACATTATTCACCAATTTCTCAATAATCATATATACTTTAAATTATACAGAAGGATAAACATAGACTTAATAGTGGACAATATTGGTGATAAATACCTGGCTATATTTTTATTATTTTAAAATTAAATAAAGAATAGTTTAATAAATAAATAAAAATAATAATTAGTAAAACAAAATAAACATTGTTTATAGACCAAAGAATATGGAGATCTTAGGGTGAGGGAGGCACAGCAGTGTGATGCTACTTAAAGGCTACCAGTAGAAGTAATATTAATATGTAAGGTTGACATTGACTTCGAAGGAGTTGATGTCAATAAATCAAATTTAGAAGTGTGAATATGTTTTACATTGGAACTTAATATTTCATACATCGTAAAATTAGGCAATGCACATAAATAAACATGTTAATTTATACTAACCTCCTCGAGGTCATCAGGGCACAAGAAACGCAACTGAACATCCTTTAGAGAGCATTTTGCGTCTTTTGACTTCTCAATTATTACTTGGAAGCCTTCAGAAAGGTACCTAAAATTGAATAGACTCATATAATGCTTAGGTTCGACATAAATAAAAAATATATGTGATGCAGAATATAAAGCTTTATTTACTATATTTCCTAAGTATTCAAGTTTCAAAGTCGAAGAATTTATTTTATTTTATTAAAAATTTCGGCAATAAATACATTTTTAAACATTACCACTACTGCAGAAATGGATGAAGAACATTACCTATTATTATTTGCAAATTTCACACATTAGGTACTTATAAGAAACCTAAATTTCTTATCGCACCTTTAAAATTTTTAAGCCTCGATACTATTCCCAGTTGTTTCTCATCCAATTGAACAAATTTATCCAATTAAATAGCTCAACGAAGACACTATAGACTCGCAAACAACAGTAAAACTATTATACACCAGAAGCGATTTTAGTTTATTCAATGGTTAATGTTAAGGTGTAGATACTAAGAGCAGGTTCCGATGGAACTAACATAACAATTGTTAACGGTTCCTTTAATAAAAAAAGATAAAAAAAAAAAAAAAAAACAGTAAAACTCTTGGCTCCTGTTATAAACATATTTATGGACAACTGTTACTCACCAGCTGAACCCAGCCATTCGGTAAATCGGCCATTAATATTATCACCCAATAAACTTCATAAGTAAACACGTTATCATTTCCAAAACTCTACTATTGCAATATACGAATTATTAATCACAAATCCGCTATCATTTTCCTTTGACTAAAATTCAATTTGTCAAATTGTTAATTGACAAGCATTGACATCCCAGGACTAGGCATGTCGATTTAAAATCGATCAATCGAAAAATCGATTATTTTCAATGATATAATCGATTTTTAGATCGATTTTGAACCCTACATCGATTCAATGAATTGATTCATAAACCTTCCGAATCGGACCGATCAATTAATTTTTTGCTGTTAACGGACGCAAAAGCAACTTTTAGTACTTGGTCGATAATTTGAACACATCATAGACCACATTTTTATAAACACTTGCAAAGGTTGGCGTTACTTGCGGTATCAAAACGCAACGATATCAAAAAAGCATTTTATTTTTCCGGGCGCGTCTCTAAACGTCAAACACGCAAACCTAACCTAACTATTCTAACGGTCCATCTTTTGGTTTCACGAAAGATGGTTGTCATTTAATTTCATCCACATTTTTCTATTTTATCATTGTAATGTACCATTAATATAATATTAATATTATTCTACACTTGACGCTGGCAGAAATAGCTGACACAATCATCGGCTCTGTTGCCAAAAAAAAGGAGAAGAAGAAGAACTATTCTAACTGACTCTGACTTAAAATACTGGGAAATGTAATTGGTTGTTAAATTTGTATTTAACTTTAATAAAAAATTATAAACTCTAAATTTGATTAATTTATTGACTGACTTACTTAGGTGAGACTAGAAATTTAAACTGCCACATTAGTTTAGTGGTTGCAAGCACTACTGCTGCTGAGTGAGCAAAAGATCCTGGGTTCGATCCCTACCTCCACCTATTCTTTCGGAGGAATATAGGCGTGATATTATGTTTATTAATTTAATAACTTCTATCCAATTACTTGTATTTGCCATAAATGGTCATCAATAATGTCCTGTATCTATAATAGGAATGTTTGAAATTGGCGCGATTAATCGAAAATCGATCTTTTAATGCTCGATTTGAACAAGAATCGATTCTAGTACGCTCGATTCGAATCGGATCGGAGATCGATTTTTTGTAAAGATAATCGACATGCCTACCCAGGACTGCAGTGGTCTCCAACGTCAAAATGCAAAATCGGTAGAGCTGCCCATAAATATCGGTAGACTCGCATTAAAAATCTATATAATATGAACTAAAATAATAAAATTTAAAACTAAAAACAAAAACCGACTTAAAAACTAACGCCACAAAAGACATCAATGCGTTCTTTTACGTCTCCTTACTCCTTCTATACCTTTTTTCAAAATATAAAACTAAAACCAAAGTACCGAACCATATGGGACCTCTATTTCATAGTACACTTACCTACCCTTTGAAATAAAAATAAATCCAAATCGGTTTATAAATTTCTGAGATCTGCGGTAACACACATAGAAAAAAAAACGATCCGAATTGAGAACCTCCTCCTTTTAGAAGTCGGTTAAAAAACAATATTCAATCAAATACAATCGAGTAAAATTTAAATCTCTCTCTCAATTAAAGCCTGGAACTCTTTATCAGCGCATGTGTTCCCATCTAATTATGATCCTGGGTCTTTTAGCCGAGCGGGATAAAGCATCTCACTAAGCCGCCATAGTCTACTATGGCGGCTTAGTGAGATACCATACCAGTAGTCTGGCTTTTGGAATGGTATCCACGACTTTTAAATTCCACTGACTGCTTACCACCAGGCAGAGTGGAGTCACGGTAGGCTAATATAAAAAAATAAAAATAAATATTATATTTTATAACGTAGGTTACATGAAATATAGTGCAGTTCAATATAATAGTAATACAATATCTTAACGAAACTTACATTAGTGTATATATAAAAAAAAAACATGTTACATCTGTTTTTTGCTATCCTTAGAATCAACCAATATTCCTTAGCCATAGCCGTAGTCATCTTTGAACTAATTTGCAAATCATAACAGTTAGCGTCTTTAATTAATCGTTTTGTATGTAAGAAACTAGTGATAGATTCAGTGAACAGTCTATATCTCTGTTTTGTTTCCATAAGATTAAGATGAGAGAATATACGCTCAACATTAGCTGAGGAATGGGGCAGTGATAAAATGGTAAAGACAAAAGTAGACAACGAACACATTTGACTATCATCGCCACATTTTAGTAAACTATCATTATCCCAAAATAGTTCTATGTCATTAGGAAATATAATTTTCTTTGTATTCTCAGAAATCGTGATTTCGGTAGAAGAGACTCCATATCAGTAGAAATACCAAAACATCAGTAGGTTCGAGAACACTGCAGGACTTTCACATTAAAGGTAAACTTTTTAACTATCTCATTTTGTTACTAAACAAATAGTTACGATGTTTGTAAGACAAAAGTGCATGTTATTTTGGCCTGTTTAACTAGTTTATTAAAGGTCAGTATTCTAAAATCATTTGGGCTAAAGCCACCCACAGGCGCATAGGTATGCAAAACAAACTGGCTCAAACTCGTGTAGCTCCCACATTAATTTGAGTTTTCGGATGGGAAATTACATGTAGGTACCAATGTACCATCTTTAATTTTGGTGTAAACTACTCACGGCAATAACTATCTTACACAATAATTAGCAGTCCATATGTCTTATTTAATTATTTTAGCTATAATGAAACAGTTGTCTCTACTTTTTCAGACATGAGCGCCCCATTACGAACAACTCCTAAATCAGATTATCATTTTATTATAATAAAATTTCTCTGTGTCTCTATTTTTATTAATATAATTAACTTCTAAGCTTTTTATATTTCAGTCTTCATCAAAAAAATTAGGTTTCTTGCTAAAGAATTCAGTCTTCGCTAAACACTAGGTAAAAGTGAATTTATTAAAATTCATAAACAAACACGAGACTTACTTAACTAATGTAGCTTTAAAAGGGATCTTTATTTCAGTATGCCTATTTCCAGTTTTGTACTTGACTACTGTTAGATAATAGTTTGATTGTTTAGTATCTACATATACCCAATGCTTTAGTCCTTGTTCTGAGACCCAGTCTGAAGAAATTATATGTGCGAATAGGGCACGCTTTTTTCAATTTAACCCTTTCATGGATACGGCTGTAGACACAATAGATGTTTTATTGTCATCACGGCCTTCTACGTTTACCTACTGTCTCTAAAAGTGTTATATAACAATATGTGCCTAAGTATCTGTGCTAACAATACAAGTGTATGTCCATGTTTTCTCACATATTATGGGTCCTTCACTGTCAGTCATATAGGTACTATTATTTATGACTTTGTTCTGACTGACTGCGAACTGACAACGAACAGCCTAAACCGCTGGTCGTAGCGACTTGAAATTTGGAGGTGTACTAAGAAAGAGTTTTTAAAATTCAACCCCTATGTGAAAGGTGAAAGAGGACGAAAACGATTTTATGAAACTTCTTCATTTTTTAACTTACAGTTTCTTTTTGGAATACTGACTTCTATTAATTTAAAAAATACGCTTATTTTTTTTTCAACAGACGTGACTTTTTAAGGGAAATTAGGGTTACGAGAAATATTGTATGGAAAGATCATAGGTTTTGAAGTCAGCGACTTAAACTTGGAAGGTGTGTTTGTCTTATTGTCTAAAAGTGTACCAAGACAAGGTATTTAAAAATAAAACCCCCAAGTGTGTGATAAGGGGTGAACACGATTAAATGTTAATTTAATTTTTAAATACTCTTATCAATATTTTTTATATTATATTTTTGGGGTGGCATTACAAGGGTGAAATTGGGGATAAAACGTTGCATGGAAAGCTCTTTATTTTTGAAGTCATCGTTGTGTAAATCAGTATATCTACCTACACTTATAAATGTTGTTTTATTATTATTAATATTTGTTTAGGGGGTACATAATATATTTATTATCAAAGAGTATAATAACTATACGAGAAATTATTACTTAGACAGTGCTTTGTTTTTTATGTTATTAGTTGACGAAAATTAAATTTCAGTGCTTCAATCAAAACGTAAAATGCAGTTCTAAACATTATTTGCAGGAGTGACTGTAGGTACGGGTGATAAGGGGGTTTAAAAATCTTATTTTTCAAGTTATTGAAAATTTGCATTTGTGTGCTGTATACACTGACTTGTATGTTTATATACTCTAAGGCTGTATACATTTTCACGGGGGATATTTTTATGTAGGTGAAAGGGTATGAATGGGGGATGAGAAATAGTATGGTAAAAGTATAATAATATAAATATTGTAAAATGTCTACCTATGGAAAAAACGATATTCACACGAGCGAAGCCGTGGGCAAAAGCGAAAGAGTATGTTTGTTTGTTTATTTACTTAAGAATTACCAGTTGGATTTGAATATTCTTTTTGCATAAAATGGCCCAGTTCTTGAGGAAGGTTATAAGCTATATAACGTGCCGAGAAAAGTTAGTATACTTACATATATTATTTACTAGCTGTTGCCTGCAGCTCCGCCCGCGTGAATGTCGGTTATATCTCTGTTTACATTGATGATTTTTTCATACAAACCTTCATCCCCATATTTCAACCCCTTTAAGCATGTTTTTGCAATTAAAGATAGCCTATGCTGTTCCCCGAGGACTTATCTATCTCTATACCAAATTTCATCAAAATCGGTTCATTGGCTTAGGCGTGAAAGCGTAACAGACAGATAGAAAGATAGACAGACAGAGTTACTTTCGCATTTATAATATTAGTATGATAGTATGGAAGTATGGATAACGTAAACTTAGAAAGTACATATGATTTGAAAATCACGTTTGTAATTGCCCAGATTCGAACCCACTACCTCGTGTTTATGAAGCGGGTGCATTATCCACTGGGCCATTTCGACTTCAAATAGTAGGTAAGTACGTAGTAGCAGGGTAGTAAGACAAAACATTGTGGTGATCGACAATTTTATCTCATGACAGTCATGACAAATACTTAGCCTAAAGTTGATTATTATATTGCCTAATGATATCTCAATTTGTGTCCATTTACCCCTGAGGGTGAGGAGTGTATGTATACAGAGAGAAATGTTTTCTGATAACACCACAATTGATAGGTAGGTACTTACACACATTATACACAAAACACAAGCAAATATCATATATTATCAAGGTAGGTACCATTAAAATGAAGTACAGGAATTTTCAAATCAAAACCATACGATCTCTTAGTGTAAATAATCGTGTAGGATCATTCCACACGTGTTGTTCCAGAGCGCAAGTACATATATATTGTGCGTTGGACTTGATTCCTCGATGTTCACCAGACGCCGTGGTATCGCCTTACACTGAACATGCCACCGCATGAGACAAGATTCACACGAAATGTCTCGCGCTGAAACCACTTGAGTTGCTTGATTGTGCATTCATCTTTTGTACTTAACAACTGCATTATCTACTTTGCTATTTGGATAAATTGAATAAAATTTAATCAATTTTAATACGTGTGGTCTAGCGGTTAAGATCAAAGAGTAAAGTGGGTTCGGTATATAGCACAATATCTATTTGTATTAAAAGTCGTTAAGTATGTACTTTGTGTGTGTCACTTGTATGTTCAATAACATAATCCTGAGCAATACAGAGGAGGGTAGAAGAAACGAACTAAGTAAGTAAATTATTTGTTCTAATTTGGCTCCAACACGACAAACATTTTAAGGATTGCTTTCCGTAAGTACCTTTAACATCATGAGGTTGGAGCTGTGGGAAAACTCTAGTTCTGTACTAGTAGCGATCTATTCATTTCATTTATTAAAATAATTTAATGATTATATAATTATGGTCTTAGTCTTTGAAGCGTCGAGATCAATTACAATGGTAATCCGGAAAACGGCTAAGAGAACAAAAAATCTTAAATATTAAAGCGTAAAATTGAGCATGGTGCTCTCCGCCTACGTAATTAATATCTTATGTGTTGGCGCACAAAAAGTGTGTTAGTCAAAGTATACGATATCATTGAGTTCGGTCGGTCCATGTGTATCGTATGTGAAATGCGAGCCGCGCCGCCAGCGCCGTAATGCGCACGCGCCTCGCGCATCATTTGCACTCAATCTTAATATTGCAGCTACGATGCACCATTACAAATTCATAACAGACTTTTTATACAATGTTTTTGTTTCTGTGGAAGTTACGAATCTCGGAATTCTAACATTAGTCATGCGTTGATAAGTTTAACCATTTAGGTGACACGTTCAAACTGGAAACTAATTAGTTAAAGGAAAATATTAACAGCCTTGATATAAAACTAACGCCAAATTTCATTGCTCGTGACCAGTTTTAACCCGGACGAATGTGGCTTTTGAAAGTCATGATAGGTATACCTATCGCTGTGCAGACTGCACAGTAGGCACCACCTATTTACTTACATAACTACCAATTACCAATACGTTGAAAAGAAAACTTTACTAGGAATAAAAAGATCCTAGGGGGCCAAACTGCTCTGGCATTTTACCAATAGTACAAGCAAGCAAGTTCAACATTTGTGAAAAGAGAAACATTCTATAGCTACCTTGTTTATTTTAGATGGTTCTCTGTTTTCCCAATCTCTCAGTTTTCCCAAACATACTTTTAATCAACACTGTTATTATTTTTATTTTTGAAGTTAAAGGTACTTGCGAACAACTAAATAGGCCAGTGGATGTTAGTCTTAACGATAATTATAATTATATCAATGGCGGTACCATCATAAACTATATGAACGATAAATCAGCCGTAGATATTTCACATACTTACTCGTAAATACTCTTAAAGTAGCATAATTACAGAATTTGCTGATATGTTTATTGGCCTCATTAGTGTCGGTCGCGAAAAATGTGAGAGTGATAAGATAGGGGTAAGAACAAAGGGGGCGTTGTGTTTGCATCGCGGGGCGGGCGAGATGCGCTCTCGGCGGAAACGCGCGGACGGGTAGGGGTCGCCGCCTATCGCGCACCATCCGACCACGACCTTAAATTATACGATAATAATTCTCAGAAATGTTTCATCCACCATCTAGCGTTATTAATTCAATATGGTACCTATTTCGTTTTTTAAACCAAATTTATTTCTACGGATGTAGGTAAGTACCTATATCAAAGCATGTGTTAAAATTTAAATAATAACTTAGCTTTGGAGCAAGAGTATTATGAAGTGGCGACTACAAAACGTCAGCCTCAGTGTGAGCACAAAAAGATCTTAATTTACACTTGTACTACACCAGACCTTTTTTATCTCAGCCTGTAGCTGTAGGTACTTAGATTGAATATAATTCGCAACTATCATATTTAAAGACAAATTTGCAAGTAGAATAGGTTCAGTCTACTCTTAGACTGAATAACTCTTTATATGAGCAAACTATAACACTATAAAATAATACAATAGTAGGAGAATCATCAAACATTAATTAGAAACTCAGAAATAGTGTAGAACATAGAAAACTATATTTATTAAACAACGTATTTGTTATGTCAGTAATTACAACTAATTAATCACAACAATAACTTACTACAGTAATCACTATTTCACTTATGTTACTTAACACTGTAATTACATTAATTATAACCTTTGGTACTCGAGGAATTTTGTAAAGTACCAATTCTACATTGTAGGTAACATGAAAATAATAATTGTGACAAATCTATGAACTCCACCATGGGGATATTAGAGCATTTTTATTTTTATAGACCAGAGTTGAAGTGACAAATGATTCAAGACAACAATTCAATATGTATTTGGAAAGAGTGATCAGCATGTTATCAAGAGTGTTGGCCGGTGGGATCTTAAAAATGAAGCAAATAATTGGCTTTGATTGAATTGTTTTGCTATTATTAATAACCATATCCAAAAAACATGTCCTGTTTTTAGTATTTCTGCTGTTTAGTGTATTATTGAACAATTCGTCACCATTGCATCAAAATTCCACCCATGTAAAATGTAACACCCTATTATATCCATTTATAGGGACTGAATTACTGAAAATATTTTCTTAGCGCGAAATTTGCGTTAAGTATAAAATTAACATAATGTTTAAAATTGCAGCTTTTTACAGTTGGTACCTAGTATTGACTTTGGGTTTTTCTGATGCAGAAGATACGGTAAGTACTCGTACTTCTCTAGAGGATAATTTAAGCTGAAACGTCTATTTTAAAATTGTTAGCAATTTAGGATCGCAAATCGAATCGGCATCCTGCCATAGCGTATCAAAATGTAAGAATAATATCAGGATGATCATCGACAAGGTTTCTATACCGACTTCAAAGCTGTATCACATCGCGTTTTAAATAATATGTAGCAAGGTACTGGTTTGAATATCTACATACCTATTAGATAGTTCAGAACCCGCAAAACATAATAATGTCAAATGTCTGACAGTTGATAAAAATAATTTATGGAAACTTTTAACCTAATAAAATATTTATTCAGCTTAAACAAATTAAACGCACGTGCACTGATATTCGCACAAAGCTTATTCTACTCATTTATATTTACAACTGCTACGTGACCTATTTTTATAAGCTACAAAAAATTATGAGCAGCGATAAAACATTTCTATATTTTAATATTCTTATTACTAAAAAGTCTTTGTGGTATGTTCATGTTATATTAAGGTTGTGCACCATATTGCCAGTCAGCACAAGAAGGATGGTAATGTGAAGTCATGGGCGCGTACAGCGAAGCTGAAGGATGGTGTGCCAAGGTATGTGCCGAGTACCGTGGCTGCAGCTCGTGGTAGTCCGGCACCGGTTTGAGATATTGCTCCAACTCAGAGTTGTCTGGCGGCCCGTCTGGTAGTAACGCCGGTGATATATCCGCCATCCCGGCGAAATCAATCTGTTCTCTTTCTGGTGAAGGCTCTCGCTTCGGTCTGACAGCCGACGCTGGCGGCACCTTGCGCCGTCGCGGTTGATATTTATAGTTTGGATATTTTTTCTTGTGAAGCTTTCTCAAATTTTCTGCTTCCTTGACAAAGGGAGTTTTTTCGTGTTCTCCTAAACGCCTGTAAAAGAAAGTAGATATTTATTTGAGTTACATTTATTTATTAATATATAAATAGGTACCCATAGAGTCTGAAGCATTTTATTGTGCCACAGTAAGATGTATGATGCTGCGGCTAACGTGCCTAAGTTTGTGTTTTGTTATAGTGTTTGGGAGTCCTAACAACTTACAGGCCGCCAAATATGCACTTCCAAGAACCTATACTTCTAACTAAATAAAAATGACCAAACTGCTAAAGTGCCGACAGTGTTAAACAATGCTGTATCCATCCTGTTGGTATTGAATGATTTTCCTGCAATTTTCTCGTATGGTTAAACGCCACTAGGGGCGGTGGTGTCAACACTTTTCGAAGGTGGATAGAAGTAAGGGTACTATGGCCCCGTCGTCGGTCAAAAAGCAATTTAAACTGTTGTTCAA
The DNA here is from genome assembly GCA_963082885.1 of Parascotia fuliginaria. Lineage (NCBI taxonomy): Eukaryota > Metazoa > Arthropoda > Insecta > Lepidoptera > Erebidae > Parascotia > Parascotia fuliginaria. The sequence continues at coordinate 11,356,257 of OY720182.1, forward strand.
TACAAATTACACATGTACGAGAATTAACGATGAAATGGTAGGTATGAATCCAAGCTGCCCTTCGCAATCGTTTTTGTTACAACTATTAAGTAGGTATAGGTACAACTAGTTGGTTTAGGTATCTTTTACGTATGATCCAACTTTAGATTTTTGATACCTACCGTCGATTATTATAGTAGGTATACATTCTCAAGATTTTGTTACAAGTTGTACTTAGTTTGTCTAATAGAATATCTACCTAACATTCTTAATCAGAACAATTGGTATTAAACTAACATTTCGTTTAAAATAGAGGTAATCGAGAACATTTCTAGTAACCTTCGACCTTGCTAATCTATTTGATCGAGATCTGCATCTTGAACGTGCTTACAGTGTAAAAGAGCCTACCAATCACAACAGAGTAATCAGGCTCACTTCTCCGACTGTTTTCTTTGATGATTCGAGAGTTTCGTGTGCATAGTCATGTCACTCTCGCGTCATTCAGTTCGAGTAAGCCGTGCGGGTGGCCTACGACAAACAGCTTTTACGATCGCAAAGCAGAGCACTGTCTTGGTGTTTATTTGAAACTTGTTTAAAATAGTATTTCTGAGATCTGCTGTTTTTATGTAGGTGACAGTGGGCAACTAAGTACAAAAGTAAGTTAGAAAAATGTCTGTGAACTACGATATTATTTTAGCCAGCCGTTAAATTAGAAACCTATTATTTAGATAGATTTTTTCATGAGTAAGTATTTCATTGGCACCGTGTCATAAACTTGCGCATATGTTTGTGAACACAGAAATTTGTAAACGATCATTACCGGATCCGGCCAAAAACTGCAAACAGAATTGAATAACTTTGGCAGTAGTAAGCTCTAGTTAAGCATACATCAGCGAATATTATGCTATTGATTCTGTTCCTGGTTTCTTTTTGACTGTGGTGGCATGGCCCGACCATTGGAGTATGAACTTAAGTGAATAGATAGGTTATACCTACACACCTGAATCGACTAATTTCCAACTAGTCCTTGTAGGCTTATTATTCAGGCAGCGCTATTAGGTATCTAACTAGGTAGATATTAAAAATTTATTTTTATTTAAACTTTTATGTTCAGATTGGAAGACCTCTTACTTCTAGAGTCGGTTTAGGTTTTAGTAGTCTGGTTACTTATTCTTTGACCGAATATCTAACTATTCGTTGGACTTAACTACTAATTAATGAAATGTATACTAATATATAAAGGGGAAGAGTGTGTTTGTTTGTTTGAACGCGCTTATCTCAGTCTGGAATGACCAGTCGGATTTGAAATATTCTTTTTGCGCATGAGAGGAACCTCGAGAAATCTCGAGGAACCAGGCTATCTAACATCACACTACTGGCGACGGGAGCAGAGCAATAACCAAAAAAACCGCGCCGGAAAACTAGTCGTTTCATAATGGGCAAAGTAAGTCTCGTGGAACTTACTGATATTAGTGATATTGGAGAGGCTAAGATGTCTATTTCCTTATTATACTGCCCAGTAGATAAAACTACTGACCACAAGCTTTTAGGGCAAAATAGTATGTCAATATTTATAACAAGTTCTCATCTGTCTACCGACTAATCTCCTGCGAATACGTTCCACAATTTTCTATTTGACCGAGCCGAAACAGTTAGAGATGTTATCGTGTCAGTTAGCGGCGATAGCATTTTAATGAGTAAACAATCGATGCACGCCGCACTGTGGGGCGCCGCACGCCGCAGCCCGCCGCGCCGCCGGCCGGCGCGCGCGCACTCACTTGTCTGCTCGCGGCTACAAGTCTCTACATCTTGTGTAGAGTAATACTTTGTTAATTATAACGTCATCGGACACATTTTTGTTTGTAATTCTAAATAAGCAAAGATAACCCTATTTGATCATGACAATCATTTGTCGGTTACCGGTCGGTAAAGGGCCTACCTTCTACCTGCCCTACTTTACTAATCAATAATTAATCAAATTTTAGATACGCAAGCGTTTTTCAAATTGATTCGCGGTATCTTACTATCCGTTTCCCGTTTGCCTAGTGCCACCGAATTTTTTATCAAACTTTGCAATCTCCCAGCTCATTACAAAGCACCAATGTTATCTATTTACATATTAATAAGCTATGTAAACTGTTGTTAAACGCTGAAATATTTTTTTAAAACGGAATATTTTTCTAGCTCAAATTCTATTTTCAAAAATGTGTGTCATTCAATACTGACTAATAAAATGTGTTTACAAACTTACCTCCACATTATTCCTAAGGATTTGCTAAGCTCGGCGTTGTGTAGCGCTGGCCGCTGCTCTGAGAGGCGCTTGCGCATCGCTTGCGCGAACACCATGAATGCGTTCATAGGCCGCTTCACGTGTGTGCCTCGCATGCAACCACCGCCTCTGTGGACAAACATAACATAGTTATTATAACTGAATATTTGTATGTCCAGCAGTGTACGTCTTTATGCTGATTGATGATGATAGAATGATCAATATAGGTAAGTACCTGTAGGTCACAATTCCAGACTCCGAGATGGTTTAAGAACTTTATTTTCTCAAAAGAATTGTAACGGAATTCACTTACAGAGAAAATTAAATATAAATTATTAATAAAAAAGAAGAGCCGATCAGAAACCTAATTAATTAAATTTAAAAAAAAAGTGGGAAAGTTTAAGTTAAAAACAATCTGTTTGAGATGGTATACTCGTAGTTATTTCAAAATTTTTGTTTGTTTCTCTATTATGCTTTCGTATTAAATCACAACGTGATTTGCACACACACACACACACATTTTGGAAAACCATCTTTAATAAGGGTACATATATGTACTTCGTACTTCTATGCTAAAACTAAGTTGGGAAACGCTAAGTTAGCCCTTAGGCTAACTAAATAAAGATTTTCTGTAGGTTAGTATTTAGTATTTTAGTTATGGAGCATGAGGAAGTACTACCCTCTCATAGAAGATCGACTTAAGAGTAGTAGTATCCGTACTACTGCGTTTCGTTCGGTGAGTGAGAGCGCCGGAGGCCCAATTTCCCCCCTATCCTCTTTCCTCACCTCCCTCATTCCCTTCCCCTAACCCTATTCCCAGCCGCCATAGTGGAGGCCACTATACCAGCAGTTTAAGACGATGGCTTTTGGTATAGTGGCCGCCACTTCTGGATTCCACTGACTGCTTACCATCAGGCGGGGTGGAGTCACTTTGGTAGGTTATAATATAAAAAAAAAAAAAAAAAAAAATGAGGTAATGGCAAAACCTTTCAAACGCCGGAGGAGACTTTCGTTCAGTATTGGACGTTTTTCGATTGCAATAATAAACAAAACTGTCTCATGCAGAACTAGCATTATAGCATTCAATAAACGTGGTAAATTATAATAGATATAAGTACTACAAACAACGACTACGATTCATGTTAGTTTTAGTATAATAAAAAGGTACTAAAGGTATTAAAGGTACATAAGTAAACGACGAGATGATCAAACAACCAAAGTGAATACATTGGAACTGAGACCTCCAAGCCATCAAAAATATCGGTTTAATTTCATAACTCAGAAAAATTATCGTTCAGCCACTCGTATCACAGTATTTTGTAACTGCTATAAATAGTTGAAGTTTAGAGGCACACGAACAAAAAGCTCCTATTGACATAAACAATATGAAATGCACACTTGAGCTGGTGCGGCCGACTATACTCAAATTGGTTTAGCTTTCGGCGCGCGCCCGATAATTACTAGGTAACCAAACCCATTAAGCGACGACTCCACGACTATAAAGAAAATAAATTACGAGTTTACCCTTTATGTAGTCGCCTAGTCGCGCAGTAACAGTGGAGTGGAGCCTGCAAAGCGCATGTAACGTTTGTAAACAGTCCAAGTGGCGCGGCTCACGTCATTTTACGCTCGTAAACATCTCTCATTTTATTACTTTTTTATTTTCTAATGCCGCGTTCGGGTTTCCTTGCGATCTGAATGCTGACAATAAATTATGTTTTTTTCTTTAAACACTGACACGCCACTAAAAGTCGATCGATTTCTAACGGATTACTCTCGGGAAGTAACATGAGGAGAAGTAATCACCAACCGCTTCGGCGAACTTCCAGCGGCTTCCTTGTTTATTACTCAGAACCAGTTCTCCTGGAGTTTTTTTAACTATTTTATTACACCAATTCTAAACTGTGAAATAAATAGGTGCCTATTTTTGACATTTCTATAGAGTTCGGCGAGCCTATTGTGTTATTGTACTCTCTCTAACTAATGGAGAAGAGAAGCACTTAAGATGAGCTTATTGTATCGTATGCGGCTAATTTTATGTCTAAGATCTCTATACACAGATATATGAAAGCTTAGAATATAAACTTTGCTGGTGTAAACGAATTTCCGTTTGAAATAAATTTTATGCCGTAGTAAATGGCCTATATTCGCAATTACTCTGTAGTCTTCGGTTAACATATCTAAAGTTAAATATTTCTATTAATATTAATTATGTATATTTATATACCTACTCATCTCATATATCAGCAGCCTTGTTTGTAATTATGATTAGAAAAATACTAAATAGTGCTCTATCTGAGTAGTTTTTTTTTTATTTTTGATGTAATTATCACAAGCTATCATATTGATAGTAAGTTTTAAAAGCTTTGCTATTGTCTAAAAGACAGTCTCTAATCTGAGTAGTTTTTTTTTATTTTTGATGTAATTATCACAAGCTATCATATTGATAGTAAGTTTTAAAAGCTTTGCTATTGTCTAAAAGACAGTCTCTAAGTCTTTTAATGGTTCGATATTGATTTCATGTAGTATCGGTACAAAGCTCATCTAGGCTTATAGCGCTTTTTTTTCATAAATTGGACTATTTACTTAATACCTATTAACTAAATTACTCGTATTCTGTGGTATCGCTAAACGTCGATGCCAACGTCAAAAGGATATTCACCTTCCTCATATTAGTTCGACTTTTATTAATATTAAAAAGTTATCGTGTCATTAATTCATTATAGATGACCAATCATATTTAACATTTTATTTTCAATTAGTTACAAAATGAAATAACTGCAAGAGATAGTGTTACCTAGCTTTGAGAGCCCAGTGAGAAAGTACTATGTACTAGACTGTACATTTACGTACGTTGATTTTCTTGACAAAAATCGAATATTACTTAATTGCACCGGTAATCGATCCTTATTTATTATGATATTATGTATTGCCTCTGCATCATTGAGGCGGTATATAGGAAAAGCATGTACTGGTTTGTTTTCTTTTCCTTTTTTGTGGCTCTTTGCCGAGAGACGTTGCATATTTTTGCCAACTTCAACTATAAATTAAAATTATTCTTCTTTTAGACCTTGTAATACACTTAAACAATCATATGAATGTAACAAATGTATGAATTTAGAGGTAACGCGTAACACATTTACTGTACAGATTTTAATGAGTTATCTGTCGCGTTTATTGACATGACTATTGCACATGGGGATACTTTTGTGTCAGATTTAGTACTATATTATAAGTTTTTGTAGTGCGACACAAGACCTACCGCGCAGAGACGCCATCTGGTTAGTAACATGGGCCCCTGACAATCACAGATAAGTAGCTACTTCTGCTTTAATTGCTATAAATATTTGTAGACTACGAGTAACATTGGTAGTACGAGTTCACAATACGATTTTAATGCAGAGCTTGATTTAATTGACGGGACAAAATATTATGGTGTTACGATTTTTCTTTTTATACTAGCCTATCAAAATGATTTCACTGTGTCTGGTGTAAACTGCTAAATATCCCAAAAGCATTACACCTAGCACTTTATAAGATGATTCAGGTAAAAAACCTTAAAATTGGTAGAAAACGTGTGCTGGTAAAGTTTCAGATTTTAATTCACCAATAAATAATAAAAATATAATAAACGCGCGTTATCTAGACCCAAAGTAAGCAAATGTTTATAGCTAGGGTTCTAGAATGAGGATAAACATAGATACTTGATAATCTTTTTTCGTAAATGTATAGGTACGTAGAAATATTCAGACCAATGCAAATAGTCATGTTCATGCACACAAAGATTTGCACTGAGCCGGAATTCAACCGATTCCAACCAATTGACTTGGCGGTCGATCACTCTACCGGAACGCCACAGAGGTCGTCAAATAATATAAGTACCTGGTGGTAAGCGGTAATAGCATGGACTTCTACGTAAAGAATGACGTTTTACTAAACAATCTTAAAACACAATAAATTTTAACTTTATTTTCAGACTTACGTATACTTACATATAAAACATGAAGCTTTACTATTAGGTATGTTTAGTTATAATTACACAATCGAATTTAGTTTCTTAAATGTAATTAGCGTTCTCATAATAAACTTTAATCAATAAAACATTAAAATTTAATTTAAAAACTTAATAGAACAACATGTCATGGTCACAAAAAGTTTTATTATCGTGCAAGGAATGATTTACAACCAGATTTCACAGTCATGACGGCCATACATCTGTATACGTTTAGGATTTCTTATAAGTGCCATAAGTATGAACTATACCTATATTATGTTTATCTACAAGTGCTTTGAATGTATGGGCACGTGTTTATTATATCCGTGTTACTCAATCTTAATTTAAGTGCGTGCTTTTTCAGAGTGTTTCGTGTGTTGATATATGAATTTTAAGTTTGAGCAATGATATTTGAGCTTTTGACTTTATAACACAATGACCTGCCCCTACTTCGCACGTGGTTACTAATAGTGTTTTACTGCATGATTTCAAATCATTGAAATTATCTATTTCTATACATGTATTATACTAATAAGTTTAAACTTTAAACTGTGCTTTAAACGACAATGAAAACCGTATCAAAATCCAATAAATGGTTTAGAAGAAGTCATCAGAGAAACAAAGAGAACAAACAGCGACTTCATATACTTAATTTAGAGATGTCGTAGCATTTTTATTTAGTTACCTATCTACCCTATCGACAATATGTTGCACTTACTTTGTAGATATACCTAAGCTTTTACTAGGCAGAGTTAGTGAAAGCCCTTGATTTGGGTACAGAAGTAGTTGCTTACCTTCAGGCGAGGCATATATTATTTGCTTGTCTCTTGAGTACCCAAGAGCAAAATGACAATGGTTACGTCCCGTACGTCATTCATATGCTGCAGGAGCAGGGCAAAAATACGACATAGTCGATACTAGAGTTCCAGCTCGGTCGGTCTAAAAGATGGCGAGGCAAGCTAGACTCTTATCAAAAGAATTGACCAAAAAAACTTGGTCGGAATAGAGAAAGCTGGATAAACAAAGAATTTGTCCCTGCAGTGGGACATACCAGGCTTATAATAGTATTAATAGGGGATAGGGGTTCAGTAGGGTGGAAATCCAGCATACAGCTCGCCTGATTGTAAGCACTGTTACCGTCAATTATAGACGCTTGCAACACACAAGTAATAAAATAAAAATACCAGCCTGTTTATTGTCCCACTGCAGGGCAAAGACCTAATATAGAGAAGGCATGAGCATTAATCCCCAAGTTGCTCAAGGCGAATTGGCAATTTCAGACTTTTGAGTCCAGGTTTCCTCACAATGTTTTCCTTCACCGTCAGTCAGAAATGTCCGATATAACCTTAGAAAGTACATTGATTTGAAATAATCATATTGGTACTTGCCCGAATTCGAAGTCACTACTACTTCGTGTTTACGAATCAGGTGCCTTATCCATTGGCCCATTTCCAAACACCTAAGTAGCTAGTCAAAATTTGTTTCATTTACACCAAGGTTAAATTTGGGCAAAATGTTACACGTGTACACGGCTAAAGGCCAGTAGTGACATTATAACTAATGGTTATGCGTAGGTAAGCACCTAGGTATTATTAGGCCATTGTTTTTAAAAGCACGTCGCGTAAGTTGTAAGCTATACAATGATTGAGGGTCATAAACAAAGATACGGTTACACAAAATAAAGCCTCGTAGTTTTAAATTATTACTGAATTGTCGACTGTAAATTATAATGCCTATAATATGCCTTAATAATAAATTATGTGTACATTCGTAACTAAGTCCTTAGTATTAAACAGAACGGTCAGCTATTTCTTATTTGTAGGTACCTATATTAGAACTGCCCTAACAACAACGAAATTGGTTATCGACCCAAATAATATGTGCAAGCAAGTTGACTGTAGAAAAGTAATCAAGATAACAAATCTTCTATGAAACATTACCCTTAGTACTGGCAATCGCTACTAGCTGTAACCGACTTGGCAGCAAGAGAAGTTTTTAAGTTAAATACAGATTGTGTTTCATAACTTTGCAGGTGTAAGCTCAAGCATAGAGCTAATAGGAACAACAGAACCCAAAAGTGTTGATAAAGCCGGTCTATATCGTCGGGCACCTCCAGTTTTATAGATTATCTACTAAGAGAGAGTGCTGGAGGCCCAATTTCCTCCCTTTCCTTTTTTCCCGCCTCCCTTAATCCTTTTATCTACCCCACTCCCTTTACGGTAGACAGCAGCTCCACTGAGTCCCTGGCATTGCAAGAGCAGTGCTAGGGACTCTGAGTCGTCCATGAGCGATAGTTACCGCTTACCATCACGTGAGCTGTTTGCTCGTCTGCCACTGTCAACAATAATAAAAAAAAGAAAATTGAATTGTCCACTGCAAAACCACTGCGTGGTCCGTACACCGTACCACCGAACGACAGAGGAGAATTACTATAAATAAATTATTATAATATCGTGAAGTCCTTGCTTTGTTTGCGTTAATCTTAATAGAGTTACATTTTACAGTATTGTAGTCAGAGTAGGTGAAGATATATTATTATGCACTTTGAGGCCATTGGCTGAGGAAGTCATAAACAGAGCAGATAGCTGTCATCTGTAACAGACACGCCCACGCTATTTCTGCTTTTCAGTACTGCGCCGACACAACCGCCCATCGTACTTAGCTATTCTGACCAGTTAGCCAAGAACAACAAGGCTGCATGATACGCAGTTAAACAAAAATGTGCCTAAAGTTATATATCTTAAATGCCCTTTTCTCCTAATGGTGTGATGCAATTGCATGTGTCTTCCTCAATACGACGGTATAGTTTAGGTATCGCTACACATAAATTGGCTAAGAAAACACATCGGACAGTTTGTTGCCGCCACAATTCATTAGTTGCAGTATTTGTGTTGCTCGCTTTGACATGTTGCTTTAAATGTGTTTATGGATTGCTAAAGTTGTATAAGGACTGTAGCTTTCAACTTTAGTTGAATGTGTTGTATATTATGTACTATACGAATCTAAATAAAAACCATATGGTATGTGGAAAGTGATTCTTCAGAAATACTTTCTTTGGAAAGCTTACTTCACAAATAACTGAGTTTAAAATATTATGTTTTATTAGCCTTTATTTTATTTAGCTTATTGAGAGGACTTACACCAATATTATGGACAGACGGCCTGATAAAGACGGCTATGCTGAGATGATAATAAAAATGACAACATCTACTATAAACCTAATGGTAATAGTCTGTAGAGTCCAGTAATGACGGATACCAATCATCTCTGAAATTCTGAATAAGAAGGGAGAGTGTATGGTAATACCTACTAGTTCTTGCTTCCAAGGACTATTTTTTGCCTTGCACCCGGAGTATTTTTTGAGGTGAAATTTTTGTTACATTTTGTACTCCTGTACAATTTACTATCACTTAAGTGTATCAAACGAATTCCAAGATACCGTTCCAGCGTACTGTCAACAATGTTAAACCCGAAGTCCTACATTAAAGTCCCTACATCGTAGGGAGTCAACGCCTTACGTGCAAGTTGGACACGTCAAATCTTCCACCGATTATCTTTGACGGGACAGCGATAAATTTATCGACAACTGTAAAAGACCTCGGTTTAATAATTGACTCCACATTAAGGTGGCAAGCCCAAGTGACATATGTTTGTCAAAAGGTTACCGGTACCTTGCGTGCTCTGTATCGTCTCAAAAATTTTCTTCCGTGTAGGACTAAGGCAATGCTTGTGCAGGCCTTAATATTTCCGCTGATCGACTATGGTGATGTATGGTACTACGACCTGAATGCAGATCTTCTCAATAAACTTGACCGTCTTCTTAATAACTGCATTCGATTCGTTTTTAATCTTCGCAATTATGACCATGTGTCTACCCATCGTTCCGTTTTGAATTGGTTACCTATCGTCAAACGCCGTAGTTTGCGTGCACTCACTACACTCTTCTCCATCCTTACATCTCCAAACTCACCTCCCTACTTAACTCCTTACTTTCAATATCTCAGCTCTACCCATGAAAGAAACCTTCGTTCATCTAATAATCTAACTCTTGCAAGTCTCTCACATACCAGTGGTTTTGTTCATTCTTCTTTCCCTGTCCCTATCTATTCTTTGGAATGCCCTCCCTCTTGAAATCAGGAAGTCCACCAACCGTTACACGTTTAAAGTCAAAGTTCGAGAATTATTATTAGCAAAATAAAGTGGCAGAATCATCTTATACTGTTGTGTTTATATATATATATATATATATATATTATAGTATATAGTGTATTAATATATATAATATGTATAATATATATAATTTATTGATATCTTATATTTTATTTATAATTTACTTTTATTTGCTTTTTATGCACCTACTTCATTTATCTCTGCATCACCCTAAGGTAGACTGGTAGATAATGCCTTCGGCATTAAGTCCGCCTATACATGTGTTTTTGTGTATGAAGTGTTAATAAATAAATAAATAAAGTTCGAATTTGTCTAATGCTTTATTTCTTGCACTGACATTATACTTTATTTATCTTTAGCTGTTGTAGCTCTGTATACGTGAACACAGAACAAATGTTAACTATGTATGCTTTCCAAAATCCTGCCTCGAACATCGAATTAATCTAAAAAAAAGGGCTCCTTTGTACGTCTTACTGTAACAGTAAAATTCCTTAACAAAAGCTCAGGGCGAATGTGTTTTTCATGTTTATATTCAAACCCTAGTCTCGGGTCATAAGATTTAATAAACATCCCCAAGACCGCACTTATCTTTACAGCCGTTTTAACAACGGTAATTAAATAATTAATGGCGTTGCGTTGTAAAACAGATCGGTAGCCAAAAGATTACTTTCGAAATCGTTATTCTGGCACTCGAGCATATTTTATCATCGGCCAGCAGAATAATTACACCGTGATTAGATTAAAAGTACCACCTGCTACGAGTAGCCCTGGGAATATTGATATGAATTTATGTTTGAAGGGTGCTGTCAATGGGGATCGATATCGCGTATTAGAATTTAGTTCGCAGGAAGTATGAGAAAGTGTTTCTTGACTTTGTCCTGTTATTCCGGCAGGTATACAGAAGAGTTTACCCACATTTTTGCCAGCTATACTACTAGTTTTCACAATCCGACGCATAAATTAACTATAGGATATATACCATTAATATTATAAATGCGAAAGTTGGTGTGTGTGGGTGTGTGTGTTTGTCACCATTAAGTCCCTAAACGACTGAACCGATGAAAATTGGTAAGAATATAGTAGATACGTTCGCTGCAGGAGACGGACATAGTTTACTTTTATCCCGAAAATCGGTCTGGTTCACGAGAGATACCATAAAACATATTTTACGGCGCAGCTAGTAGGTATACAAATATTATGTTAATGTAAAACACATCTACAATATCATTTTTATACGAAAATGATTTTATTAAATTAGTGCAGAACAGTATTGCCATTAACATTTAGAAAAACGTTCCGTTTAAAAAAAAGAATTATTATGTTATGTTTATGTTGTTAAATTTTTATGATAGTCCGAACAAAAAATTACTCAGTGATAAAAGTAACACCTGTTAAAAGTAACCCTGGAAATTGGTTTATCAATATATGGTAAAGGGGTGATATCTTTATAGATATCACCCCTTTAATAAAATAAAATAAATAATAAAATCCCCGTAATAAAATCCAATACATGTTATCGATCTTTATAGATCGATAACATGTATTGGATTTTATTACGTTGATAAGAAATTAGGGAAAATTTTCTTACAGGTTTTACTATTATGGGGCAAATAGTGGTATGGGAAATTCCCATCATTATTTAAATTCCGATGAAGGGCTAGGGTCCCTAGATGTTTATTGAAAGGGGAAATCGGTCGCTATATAAGGGTGAGAATAAAATGATCTTTTATTTTGTTTATGTATAGTGAAATTATAATTAAGTAAATCGCGGTAAGCTAAGATGAAGATGGTAAAATGAAGTAAACTAATTAAAAAAGTGAATAAATAGTAGAAATGCTTTCGCTCTGGCGTGGAATATTCATTATCATTATTATTTCATTCAAACACGCTTGCCCGTTAACTCTACAATCTCGAGAGTCTTGATAGTCTCTAGACTCTAGATCTATATCTAGAGTCTTTTTCAGATTCCTCGCTTATATTTCAAATAATCCTACTCACCAAAAATCGACCTTAATATTCAGAACATTATAATGAATAATATCGATAGAACAGCGATATTGAACGAGAATGTTGCAGTACAGCGTTGGTGGATGATCGCTTTTTAAAATATAAATAAAAATTGCCTAGAGTAAGTTTTGCAATAGGTTTCGGTTGCCATCGATAAGCCCTAACATTACGCTAAAAACCGTGGAGTCTATTTGATTTGTTTTGGATTGTCTGGGTGTCCTTGTTTTCGTTTTTCCTTACGTTTGTCAAAAGCCTGCGATACAGAGCTAAGAAAGCGTTTTCTTAGTGGAAGTAAGCGTAGTCTTGTTAGAAAAGAATAAAATATATTTCAAAAGGTTTTAAAACAAAACGAGCAGTATGTTCGTAGATAGAAATGAGACGTGTCTACAGATGTTCCCTATTTATAAAATGATAAGCTACGCTTGTTCTGCGAATGCAATCCGATTGGCCCTCACATCCCGGAAGCACAATAATTCTATCATTTAGTTCATAAATAAACATAATTTTCAGAAAAGTTTCATGTTTTATTTGTATATAAATCTTATATTTATACGAATAGCCCACCTGAAAGCTAGCAATACTACACAGATAAAAGTAAAGTTCTACTCCAGCTCGCCAATGATGGTTTCTACTATATTAGCGGGAACTGATTTACAGCTTTAAATGCGGCTGCAGGCGTAGGTACTAGAATCATAAGTAACTTTGCTGCTGGAGTTTCATCGCCAACGCTTACTTATCTGCACCCAGCTGCTAGTGAACCTAGTCAGTGAAAGCCACGACAAATTAATAAGACATTTTAAAGTTCTTGACATATATTAGAGCTCTTAATCAATTAGAAGGGTGACAAGATGCATGGGAACATGGACTACACATCTGTGTCCACAACACTGATAACGGCCACTCGGGGAGCGATATCTTTGTAAATACACACGGGTATTGTGGCCCTGTCGCCTCACCTCAGTTAGCGCATATTTGTTACTATTGATTCGATAACCAAAGGAATATGGCATCAAAATAAATATGATAATGCGTAATACTGTAAAGGTTGCGGATTAGAAACTGAAAAGTAACAAAATGACTTTTCCAGTATGTTTTTTGGAGTGCTTTGGATATTACTGAAATATGATAATAATAGTAGTATTTGTAGCCTTGGGTGAAAATAGTATAAAAATTTCAGAGCCTTTGTGAATTTTGTCAATATTTTTATATATTAACCAAAGGCAGTTTTCTGTTAAATTGTATTTCATTTATTTTAGGTAAGTTTTATGGTAAAAGCATCATCGATTGAATGTATGCCAGTGTGATTTTTGAGCGAAAGTTTTCCTCAAATAAGATAGATCGCTTATCTAAAATTTGTTTAAAAAATATAGATACCTACCTACCTGCATAATAAAAAAAATAAAAATGGTGACTCAGTTTCGACCACTGAATCGCCGACAGATATATGGATTTATGCTCAAAGAGGCTTTTCTTTCGACAAAATGCTCAATATCAGTGTAGCAATATACCAGGCACTGGCGAGAGAATAGAGTAGCGAAGAAAATTAAGTTGCTTGATCGTCAGATTGGACGTCTTTCGTCATAAATGATGATGACGATGATTAAGTTTCTTAATTATTAAAAAAATCAATGTAAAACACCTGTTCCTTTAATTGTATGAAATTTTCGACGTTTTTTTTTATATATTAGCCTACCAAAGTGACTCCACCCCGCCTGATGGTCAGCAGTCAGTGGAATCCAGAAGTGATGGCCATGGCCACCATACCAAAAGCCATAGTCTTAAACTGCTGGTATGGTGGCCACCACTATGGCGGCTGGAAATGGGGTTAGGGGAAGGGAATGAGGGAGGTAAGGGAAGGGGAAAGGGGGGAAGTTGGGCCTCCGGCGCTCTCACTCACCAAGCAAAACGCAGTAGTACGGATACTACTACTCTTACGTCGATCTTCTATGAGAGGATAGTACTTCCCCGGATGATCCGGCCCATTCATACTGAAACCAGCCTGGATCTACTACCGTAAATTACGTTAGATCTAATGTAGAAAATTTCCATAAGTATACTAGGCTTTAGTCGAAACCGTATCTCAACTATCGAAAATTGAAATCATTCGTTAAACTGTGACCAATAGGTTCCCGTAATTTAATATAGTTAAGAATACCTACTGTAAAATAAACCTGAACCTGTTCTGTCCTTATAATTCAGACCCGTGGGTAGAGTCAGAGATAGCGGGTATTTCTCGACAAAAATCACGAGTTTCCCGATTGAGAATCGAATATCGCACTGTGCTACAACTATATTTATGTGCTGCGCACTGAACTTGCAGCATGCTACACATACCTACTTAAAAATTATAGCTTTGTTATTTGCAGGTATATAAAATTGTACGATAGGCTTCGCTAGTAAAGTTGATTTTAGTGTGATTCTGTACCAAATAGTATGTTCGCGGTAATGAACTGGTATCGATACATGGTGGTTGGTGTTAACCGAGCACATTACCGGCCCCACGCTAACCACACACACGGTGCCGGCCAGATTACACTCTGTCAATATTTGAAACTAACCTCCCGGAACACTTGCTAACATTGCGATGTAGCATACGTGTTGCTTGAGATTGCATCTACTATTTTAAATGTTCATTGATATTCCTTATTACCAACGGACTACATAATTGTCAGATTCCGAATAGATAAACATTTTGAGAAATTTCAAAACCTACCTATATATCGTATTAAATCTGAAAAATTCGATTGTTTGTACTTACGCAGTGACGCGATATTGAACAATTACCTGTTTTTTAAATTGCGTTTCGTTCAGTAACTGAGTCATCTCTTCCATCTGTTTTGCTTTTCCTTCTCCTCTCTCATTTCGTTTTTCCTACATGGTCGTCAACAGCTTCATGATTGTTTGTGCAATGCTTTGAAAACTCAGTATATCCAAAGGCTAAGTAAACATAAATCGTAGGTACTTACGGTTGTTAGCCAACGAACTTGTTTATAAAATTTTATACCAGATTTCTTTCGATATTTTATTTTAAATTTATAGAAACGACGCAGACATACTTTTTAATAACTTCTAAATTGATACGATCTTAGTTCTCAGTTACTTTTGCAGAGACCACTGGCAAAATTCATGGGTTACGTTTATTTTTTTTGCATATATTATCGTACCTAATCCTGCAGAAAAAGCTAATACCTACTAATAATTGTGGTACAATGCGCTGTTTACATAATTTTCGTGCTGCTTGTAGTTATAAGAAGTAAGACAATGTCCTAGCAAACATTAATAGGTACTTCATAGAGATATCTCTATACAATTTTAGAACTAAACCAAAGGAAAACCCCTAGTTCGTAAAAAGCATATACTGAAGCGCGTCTAAAAGTGTTCCATTTTATGAATTTCAGTTTGAAATACTAATCGTTCTTTTACTCCAGCTGTATTGATCATAATTGGAATTTGCATGGACGAATCCTTTTATGTAGAGTATTTACTATTAGTATTATAGATTGCTACAAATATTTATTTCAAATAGGTAGGTCTTCGTAGAAAAACATTAACTAAATGTTTTAGAATTAGCGATCTTTTGTGTTAACCATAAAGTTCAGATTATTACAAACAAGTTTATGAGAATATTTTGTGTGTAATGAACGAGTACTACGAAATGAACGAGCTTACTACGAAAAGCAATTTAATTAGCATTGAGGTATTTTGCTACCTAGGAAAGACGTAACTTACAACCATTGCATGGCAATCGTAAAACAGCTAAACTGCATTACAGAAATAGTAAAAAAAGTCTAAAGCTACGTATTTTATATGGTATTTTCTGCACTCAATAACTATATTGTAGAAACTTGCTCTCATTAGTTGCAGAACATTTGGTTAAATAAAAAATTTAAATTGTAAACATGTGATAAGTCACTGAAATGTATAATTATGAGACTTCTAGACCGGTCAAAATCAAATATCGAGTGGTTAGTGATCAACCTAGTGGCAGAATTTTTTCAGGTCGCCCATAGCTAGAGGCATCCTACTTGACCTAACGACTGTTATTAACTTGGTAACAACCAGGACCGACTTTGAACGTGCCCTCAAATACCACTATGCGGTCACGGTCACCCATCCATGGACCAGCCGCACTCTGCTAATTGTTTACAGTGAACGCAACGAGCTATGAGCGCCTAGAGCAATAATATTCATAGTTAGAGGTATAAGCCTAGCGAATATATAAGACAAAGTCTTTTAAACTTTAAATAGGTAGTTCAAATGTCAAGTCAGTGCAATGTAGAACGGTGCAAGGGGCGCGAAGTGGCCTGTACAAACAGGGTTTGTGTTCCGGCGGCACCTGTGTGAGGTTGTTTGCACCCCCACTTACACGCCAGGCTACAATCACTCCGCAAACCAACGGGATGTTTGCTCGCACCGGCGCGAGATCAACGCAGGCGAGGAAATCTTAATCTGACGCGGAGCTTTGAACTTACTAAATGTGTAAAAGAACATAAACTACACAAACTAATTAGAGATTTCGATTGTAACAAATAATACCACATACGAACTATGATATTATAAATATGAAATAATGTTAAGTTCAGTAGCTTAAACATCATAGTTAAAACACATTTAGTGCGCTCTAAGCTGCGGGCCATAAGGCCATCAGGCCTTTGTACCTATAATCTGATCTTTAAGATTCTCATATAAAAGTATTGGCACCTTTTAGTGGTGTTTTTACTTTCTTTGTCTAACAAGCAAACCTGTGGGTCAACTACAGTTCTTTACCTACTATCAACGCTATCCTTTTCAGTAACTTAGTCGTTCTTTAAATTCAACATAATCTGATGAACCAAATATCTGAAGGACTTTAGCCATCTGCAGTTATCGAAAGAGGTCTATTTGTTTTAGACAGAATTAATAACACTTAATAATACTTGCATACTATGCTTTGTGTCAACATGCTGTAGTTCTAGCTAGATAAATTACTTTGAATATCATGCGGCGATAAGAAAGTGTTTGAAGTGGTCACAAAGAGATTGCTCCTGGTCTAGTTTTGGAACATACTCATTATTTGTCTTTTATAAAATGGGTTTGAACCTATTTGTTTTAATTCGTTACATAATATAATGATATATTTAATGCGCTGAAACAAAATCAATAAGACTTCTACAAAATATTAGGAACCTAAAATGTGTAGGTATTGTGTAATTGGAAAATGATCAACAAAAGGCCAAAATATGTTTTTAGTTTTCCAGGTAGGTATTACCAAAATACTAAGTCGCAATTAATAAAAATGCTCAGCGTTAGACGGGAACAAAGTTTTCGGGGACTCCCGCGCGAAGGAGATAAGATCCCCATAATGGGAATGTTTGCGTAGCCACATTTATCGCTACGCCTCGCGGAAATAAATTGGTAGGTACGACAGGAAGGGAACTTAACAAATATTGTGTCAAGTAACACGATGGTTTGGTTCATTTTAAGCGTCTATGATAGTGCAAGTTTCCTAAACTTTAAATTAAATAATTTCAACTGGGTTACTAGGTACCTACTCCATGCAGGCGGTTCACGCTATTAATAGATCCAATAGTAAGAAAACAAATTTTCAGCAAGTTATATAATGCTCTCATTGTCAAGGGGTTAGCCAGTCTAATTCTGACATTGAGCAAGGCAATCTATGTAGTTTCCATTACGCTAACCAATTTGCCTATTAATTAGTTTTAAATAATATCCCGTAGTATATTCGTATTTACATCCAACTACATACCATAGGAGCATTGTTTTTATCGATTTACATCCAACTACATACCATAGGAGCATTGTTTTTATCGAATAATTTTATGTTTTCAAGCATGCACATGAAAATTATCGCACTATGGCGTACTTTTCAAGGATCTTATTTACGTATGTAACAATAAATTGCTAAACACTGTAACGTATTTCACGTACAACATTCAGTGTAGGTACAATTTAGAATAAATAAGCAGCTATAGCTACTTATTATATAGGTAGCTATAGCTACTTATTATATAGGTAGCGTGGATATTGGAACAAGAACACTTTGCCAATTATAGAATAGCCAAAATCATTAATAAGTACATAAAATTCTTATGCTGAAATGCAGTTCACCATAAAAGGATATTGTGAAATTCTGATAATGTTATATTTTTTTATTAGCCTAACAAAGTGACTTTCCTCTTCCCGATAGTAAAGAGTCAGTGAGGTTCCAAATTGGTGGATACCATTCCAAAATTACATGATAATCCACGCTGGTTTTAGCATTAATAGTCGGATCGACCGGGAAAGTATATAGTATACCTTCTCATAGAAGATCGACTTAAGAATAGTAGTATCCGTACTATTGCGTTTCGTTTGGTGAGTGAGTGCGCCGGAGACCCAATTTACTCCCTTCCATTTTCCTCGCTTCCCTCAATCCCTTCACCTACCCCACTCCCCTCACGATAGGCAGCGGCTTCGCAGAGTCCCTGGCAATGCGGGAGCGATGCCAAAGACTCTGAGTCGTCCATGAGCGACAGATACTACTTACCATCACGTGGGCTGTTTGCTCCTCTGCCACTGTCAGCATTAAAAGAAAGTCATCTTGTTAAACTGATGAACTCCACTATGGTAGTTTTGTGAGATGCTTTTTCTTTTATGGAAATTTTCTGGATGATGATGTTATATTGTGTTAGTGTGTCATATTATTGTAATGAAAACTTGAACCTTCTCTTAAAATTGTCAAATCTAAGAGTACATAATTGAGTAAAGGATAACAATTGGTAGCAAGATGACGTGACTAATGAAGCATTGTGATAGATTTGTTTGCGCCTTGCCTTTCTACTACATTTAATATAAATTAATCTTTTCATCTCTTATACTCTACGTAGCATTGAGCTGTTTGAAGATCTAATTGTGGAGTTAACTTAATTTTATCGTGTGACAACTGAGCTGGCGGCTTTTTTACTTGAGTAAGTAGACAATAATTTCAATGAAAATACATGTCATCTACTAAGTACTGCGCGGCGTTTACAAAACCGTATTGTATAGTTGTATTGCCGACAGTAACAGACGAGCAAACAGCCCACCTTATAGTAAGTGGTAGGTAACTGCAGCTAATGGAAGACTCAAAGTCTCTGGCATAGCTCCTGCAATGCCAGGGACTCTGCAAAGCCGCTGCCTACCTTAAGAGAAGTGTAGAAAAAGGAAAGGGGGGAACCACCTTACTTGCTTACCACAAGCATGTTTTAAATTATAACATAAAATACATTTCTTTTGTCAAAGTTTTCAACGACTAACACAAGAAAAAGAAATGTACGCCAGGAGTGTAGGACAACGCTCCTGGTATTTACTCTAAGAACTTTGTAAGTGTCAAGAAATTTGGTTCTCAGAGTAAATACTAGGAGCGCTGTCTTATATGACGCACGATTACCGGTGAGAATTAGATAATGGTAGAGCTACAAATTCAGTCTTATTATTTTTGTGCAATTTGTTGTAGAAAAATATTCTTTATGTTTAATTCTTTTGTACATAAATGCTGTTGTCAGGTAGTTTAGCAAAGTTCAGACACTCATTATTTTTTTTTTGCGTTGCGTTGTTTGTGATACGCCTATTCTCTTAATATAAGATTCTTAACGAAGACTATGATTACAGAAATTACAAATGGTGACCGTGAAATTTCAGGAATCAAACTATTATAGTAAAATAGCAGCTCTATGAACTTTAGAGAAAATGTTTAGAGGTTCACTTTGATTTGAAGTTAATTATTGCCAAATTACACGTAATTGAACGATAACTGACAAATAATAATAGGTAAGTAGTCTTATTTATGAAGCATCAGAAGGAAATTAATCATCACATCAATCTCTCAATTTAGTTTTAACTTGTGTAAAACTATATATTATTGTAGTTAGAAATATAAATTAGGTAGATAATACCTAGTTATACGATAGCAAGAATGTAGGCTCTTTCCTCAAAGCTAAGCAGTAACCTAAGCAAAATAGCCGAGGCACGTTTTCCCTGGTAAAACTGTAGAAAGGTTTTATTTTATTCAATTAAGCTAATATTTTCGAAGTACTACCTAACTTTATCTTAGTCAAACTTTTCTCTAAACTAGTAAGCAGATCATCTATATCTATTTTCTTCATACTAAAGTGCCGAACAAGAAACATGACATGTGGAGTGCCGACGCGATAGATAGGAAATTAATAAACAAGAACAGATAACGGATAACATAGTGCCTATTCAATTAGAGCCGGTAGCCCCAGTGTCGGCTTCATGTGCACCGCCCTTTACTGAGTTGACCTCTCGTCGACTAGATATACCCTATCTCATTTAGGTATAAGCATAACTAATTACGAAATAATTTATGTTATACGGGGTCACACATGTAATAAATTATATTAAGATAAACGAGCTTAAAGCGCTATTGTTCAAACTTTATTTTATCCCTTATCATTATAATTATTTCATTTTATTTTGCATGATTTATGAATGTCTTTTGTACCTACTGCTAATTAGGTTAGCTACCAAATTATTCTAATATTTGAATATTGGAACTTGTCAAGCTATTTTTTGTAGATGAGTCTCTATGTTGGCTTGATCCTTTCTTTTTTTATGAAACTACTCAGCTCTTAATTGATCTGTGTTTATTGATTGAGAGAAATGTACACAAAAAATCGCGATTTAACTAAGTAATATTAGACAAAATGAAAACCTTAGATGCCATTCACAATTCTCACACTATTATTGATCCAATATTTATAAGACTTTACAAAATGATAAAGATTTCCGTCTAAAATTTGATAGTTTAAGTAAACACAAATCGCACGGTTCGTTACAAGGTTGTATGATTCAGCAAACAAACACAGCGAGTGCAACAAGTACCGCTACTTACTCAAAGTTCACTATTCGGTACCGGCATTCTTGTATCAGTAAGTGAAATGTATTTTTAACCAACTTCAAAAAAGAAGGAGGTTTCTTAATTCGACTGTATATATATTTTTTTGTTTAAATGAAGTAAGAAAAGTTTAGAGAATCATTTAAAAAGATTGCGATAGCTTCCTTTTTATAATAAATATTAAGTAAGATTTTTCTTTACATTGATATGTGCAAATTTTATTTATGTAGTTTTTATTATATTTTTCATTGTACCAGCAATGCGAACTTTGGCCAGAAAAGAGACAATATATTAAAATCCTCACGATTATCGACTGCCTTATAAAGTTTTCTCCAATAAGTAGGGAGCCAAATTAGTTACCGAAGATCGCAGTCATTACAGTGATTTTCATTGGTACAAGTACCTATCTAACCGTATATTGGTAGTATAAAAGATTGTGCTTTCAGTTGCAAGTACAAAGTGGTGAGCGAAGACCAGCATTAAAATTCAACCAATAGTGTTACTGACTAATGGTTTAGATTGCCATGAGCGGAGGTTATCAAGTAGACTGCTTAGGTACTTGTCTATCGCTTTATGCAGACACAACTATAACGAACTTATTGGCGTGAGATGGTGGCGAGAATACCGATTGATCGATTAAGACGATGGGTCCAAGATAACATGCAATTGACTTTTTTTTTTTTTTTTTAAATATATTAGCCTACCAAAGTGACTCCACCCCGCCTGATGGTAAGCAGTCAGTGGAATCCAGAAGTGGTGGCCACCGTACCAAAAGCTATCGTCTTAAACTGCTGGTATGGTGGCCTCCACTATGGCGGCTGGAAAGGGGGTTAGAGGAAGGGAATGAGGGAGGTGAGGAAAGAGGAAAGGGAAGAAATTGGGCCTCCGGCACTCTCACTCACCGAACGAAACGCAGTAGTAAGGATACTACTACTCTCAAGTCAATCTTCTATGAGAGGGTAGTACTTACTTCCCAGGACGATCCGACCCATTCATGCTGAAACCAGCGTGGATCGACTACCGTCAAAACTTGACTGACGTCAAAACGTGACTTAAAATTGCACGACAGATTTAGCCGCTGATGATTGCCTCGCTACTATATGTAGGATGTCGTGTCGTAGGTTCGATTCCCACTCGAGATAATTATTTGTGTTATCTACAAATATTGCTTCGTAGTCATTTTGTCGTGTTATTTTGTCTATTATCTGTATATTTGTGAAATTCGCATAACAAAAAAGTATTTATGGATGTTATAATAATTTAAGATTATATTATTAATCAAATTAATTATAAAGTATCATGTTTCTACAATATGAACTTAAATCTCCCCTTTTTTCCGCTTATAGCTTAAAACAAAGTTTTTGTCAACGTACATAGGTACTAATACGTAACTAAAAATTTGACAGCTGTTCTATGATACCACAATTTCCTCAGAAACATGATTCAAAAAACATATTAATACCAAGACGCGCGTAATCGCAAGCTTTTATAAAAAGCTCAACCTGCCAAATACAAAATCTTAACAGCTACAATGCCGCAATGGTACGTAAAAACATAAAACTAAAAAAGTATATAATATACAAAATTAAGGTTTAGCGCATATAAACAAATTACTCACTTAGAAGGCTGCGGCACAATACTCTCGTAATTAAAACTCTCCAGCAATTTCCCAACAGCTTCATTAATTTCCATCATGTCAGCTGGCGACGGACGATCGCAATCTTGGTCCCAATTCATTGTCACTACAAACTATTTCAAAATTCAAAATGTTCGAGGCGCGAGAATTTTTTTCAAACGAAAGATGAACGAACGCGTGCGGTCGACTCGCGCGCATAGACTATAAAGAGTTCCTTATACTCAGCGCATAAATATGAAAATGTTTGACAGAAGGGGCGCGCGCTGCCTGCTGATACGTTGCTCTCCGTATTTGTTTACTTATCGATTGCTCATAACATAATAAAATAGGTATTGGTATGTGTGTAAATAAATTTGATAATGTACTTAGTTATAAAAATTAGCACAACATTTGCGAGACGGAATAACTTAATATGTAAGTTGCTAAGGTTGTAAGGTTCCCACAGTAAACAAGTCGAAACTATTTTTTTTTGTTTTCCTAAATATCGGCATCTGGCCAAATTTCGACGTTAGATGTCTAAATACAGAATTATTTACATGAATAAGCAGGTAGGTACGGCAAAGCCAAATTATTTAACTCTACATTTTTATTGATGTAGAACATAGATCAAGTTGTACCTAATATGTATATGGAAGTACAGTCATCTTTCAATATTCTCGTAAATAATTTAATGATTAATAGAGAATATCAAATATAGTTTTGTTTACACATAGATACAAAAGCGCTGCAATTTTTCCGAGTTTTCCGTGCAGCTGCGAGTGGGCGGTGCGCGGGCGCATTGTAGCGCCGCCTCGCTCTGTCATTGGCGCACGTCGCCGGCCGCTCTGACGTCACAGCGCTCGTGCCTTTATCTACGTGCCTACTGGAGAAGCTCGTCCGACCCGTGATATCGAAGTTCACGTTCAGTATATATAGAGCTTGTCACCTACCTACACTTACCATGAGTATCAAGATTTTGTCAATGCAAATACCTTTAAGAGAGAATTAAAATGTAGGTACCTACTTACTAGTGCTATCCTTTAGCACTAAAACAAAAGTTATTAATAACCGTTGTTTAGGATTATTTTATTACCCAGCGTTTACACTGAATTAAAATAGTTTCCCCACTCAAGACAACACAATTTGTGTTCCTACATAACAGAACAACACTATTACAAAAGTGTTTGGGCGTCTAACGATGCTCGTCATGGTCTACAGATTAATAAGTAGCATAAAGTAAAATACCTATTGTATGTAGAGAAAATACCAATGTTACATGCCTACATAGGTAGCATAAAGGTGAACGCAGATCTAGCCACACCGCAAGTCACCGCATTCGAATTCTAATAAAGTTCTGTGCAACCTCTCATACCTACCCGCACCGCAGTCGCTTTTTGTACTGGTACTGCGACGACTGCGGTGCGGGTAGGTGTGTGAGGTTGCACAGAACCTTATAAAGAATTCGAATGCGGTGACTTACGGTGCGGCTAGATCTGCGTTCACCATTAGGCTCTTCTCCCAGCAGGTAAGCCGAGACTTACGTACACACTACTCTTCAATTCATAATCATTTTTTAGCATTACCTACGTAATAAAGAGTAACTCTATTATCACACCGGGCAGTGGAAATAATGCAATAAAATTTATCGACAGAAAACCCAATACCAACTTTGTTGACTTGTGAAAAGAGACACTCAGACACCGAGACAGCATGTCTACATTATCTATTTATAGGTTATAATTAAGTGAAGTTCCATTATGGAGAGTCCATCACAAAGTTTTAATTAGTGGCTTTTTATTAAACCTTCTAGTTCGTGCCAATTAGCGCGATCTAATTCTGCGCCACTTCTCGCAATGAACTCGCTAATTGAGTTGTCAAGGTATGCGGTAGGTAAAGCGTCAGTCGAGTTAGCAACGATAAGTACCAACTTCAATTATGCACCACTACCTATATTTAAAACCTATTTAAAATATACCTACATACATAATTTTATGTCTGTCTCCCATTAACGGGGTAAGCAGAAACTATAGAACGCCACTTGCTACAATCCAAACATTTTCCTCTTTTGCCTTTCGCAGTGGCGGATTTACCGCTACCATTTGCCGCCAGTAGACTATTTTTTTTAAATTCTCCGATCCGAAGAGGTGAAAAAAGGAAACGATTTTTAAATTGTAATATTTAAACGGTATTAGAATATTTTTAAAATTCATATCACAAAAGTATTTTACAAAGTGTTTAGTATTTTTTCTTAGATTTAATTGTAAGGACCAGGCCAATAATAGTGCATTATCTGTGGCGTTGTACAGGTCTATGCAGGACACGCAGGGCATGACAATAAATGTGCCATGGTCTGGGAAGAGACACCACACAAGCAGGCAGTTTCCGAGCTGCTGTCACACCTATGCATGTTCTCCTCACTTCGGCCGACTTAAGTTCGGAGCCTATTTAATAATTTCCATGTCGTCCAAGCCATGTCATTGCCAGGTGGGAGGTGCTTTATCAGTGGTATATGTAACGCTGTGGGAAATCTCTCATTCTAGAGTTTTAGTCTGAATTTAGCGGCATTTGTGTCCAAGGCCTCCACTTATTTTATAAAGCTAAGGCGGCTCTTTAATCTTTGGATAACCGGCACAAGGGTGTCAGAGATAAATTTCTTTTTAGCCCTTTCAAGAGAACTGGCTACGTCTCTCCGTACATCTGGAGGAGCCACGCCAACTAGAGGATACAGCTTTTCTACAGGTGTAGATTTCAGACAGCATGTGATAATGCAGTATATGTCATTAAGAGCTGTATCCACCAGCTGCGTGTAAGCTGATCGGCTCCAGAATGGGCTAGCGTATATTTATACTGTATAGTTAAGAATATTGTTATTTTTAGGTTTCCGTACCCAAAGAGTAAAATGGAACCCTAGTAATGAGACTCCGCTGTCCGTCTGTCACCAGGCTGTATCTCATGAACCGTATAGTTCGATAGTAGAAATTTTTATTTTATTTTTATTATTCTGTTGGCGCTTCAACAAATACTATAAATCAGAATAATATAAATATTTAATTAGGCTCCCATACAACAGACATGATTTCTTGCCGTTTTTATAAATAATGGTACATACGGCACCCTTCGTGCGCGAATCCGACTCGCGCTTGAACGGTTTTATTAAATTGTCGAAGCTCGTTTTCTCTGTGTATATAATAACAATCAGGTGTCAACTTACCGTTCTGAATTAAAATGATTAATTTCAATTCGTCAACGCCGAAGCATGCGTGCTCTCACCACTCTCTATTCCATTCTCAACTCACCCTCAGCTCCTTTATACTTAACTCCTTACTTTCAATCTTGTGCTCCACTCATGACAGGAACTTACGCTCTCCCAATAACCTTTTCCTTACATGTCATCCTCATAAATCTGGATTTGTCGATTCTTCCTTTATTATCCAGGCAGTTCGTCTTTGGAATGACCTTCTTGTTGAGGTCAGGATGGCTACTAATCGTTTTCAGTTTAAGCTGAAGGTTCGGGCTCTCTTCTATTTGAGAAATTGTTGGAGTTATCACGTTAATTTCTCTTGTCTCATCGTATTTATAGTGTATTTATGTAAATACTAGCTGACCCGGCGAACTTCGTTCCGCCTAACAGTCGATCAACATTACTTGTAAAATAAAAGAATTTTTCTAAAATAAAGCAGCCTAAGTTACTCCTTACTACATCAGCTACCTGCCAATAAAAGTCCCGTCAAAATCCACGCAAGTTTCAGCATGAATAGGCCGGGTCGACTGGGGCAGTACCTACTACCCTCTCATAGAAGATCGACGTAAGAATATTAGTTTTTATGCTAATGTGTTTCGCTCGGTGAGTGAGAGCACCGGCAGCCTAAATACCTCCTCGATCCTCTTCATTTTTCCTTTTTCCTCCTCACCCCCTTCTCCTTGGTCGACGACTGTTTGGTACAGTTTCTACTATACTACTATCGTAATGCTTGGAAAACACAGCCATCTATATAGGTTACGGTTACCACTTACGATCAGGTGGGCCGTATGCTTATATGCCACCAAAGACTATAATGCAATTTTTTTAATTAAAACCAAACCATTACAATTACTTTAAAACTATTTTGCTTATTAGAGGTCAATGACTAACTGTCAAGCGCCAGAGTAGTGTCAACTGTCAAGGATTGTCAAAGTCATCAAGTGTCAACGCTGAAAGCAAGCTGACTGCTGAATGAAAGCCAAGTCATTGATTGATTTGATTTGGATTGATTTGTTTTTACTCGCAATTTGTTGAGATAGAAATACTATTTATAAGTTTAACTGTTTTGTTTACTGACATTGGGTCATTATCATATAAAATGAAAATCGCGGTGGAAGGATGTGCACATGGTGAATTGGAAAAAATATACGAATGTATTGAAACTATACAAGAAAGAGAAAATATGAAAATAGATTTACTAATATGTTGTGGTGACTTCCA
This sequence comes from Parascotia fuliginaria, assembly GCA_963082885.1. Taxonomy (NCBI): domain Eukaryota; kingdom Metazoa; phylum Arthropoda; class Insecta; order Lepidoptera; family Erebidae; genus Parascotia; species Parascotia fuliginaria. The sequence continues at coordinate 11,383,628 of OY720182.1, forward strand.
ATCGGTTCGTAATCATGAAGACTTGCGGGCAATGGCGGTGCCAGAGAAGTATCAGAACATGTGTTCTTTTCATAAGTGAGTAGAGTTTTGTGTAACTTATGGCAGCAGGAATTGCTTTCAAAAATTTACTGTTTTGATTCAGTGTTAACCTATAACTAAAGTAATTGATTTTGCATTAAAAATTGAATAGAAATACTATATTAACTGCATTTACAGTTAATATAGTATTTCTATTCAATTTAGGACTACACAAACAGCAGATAGAGGACTTTGAAATCAATCTCTTGTAAGGCTTTCTCTATGAAGTGAAGAATAATAATAATCTTCGTCAATAGTTCTATAATAGCATTTTTTTTTCAGTTAATTTGCAAATGCACATTTCAAAAAAATTTTGTATCTGGATTGTATAAATTTTGAAACCTTTAAATATCTTGAGAATTGTACCTGGTGTTTTTTATATGTTGTGTATGTGTATAATGGTTCATTCAAAACCTTTTTTAATATAAATATTAAAAATAACAGTTTAAAAAAGTTTTCTTCTATAATTACAGGTACTACAGTGGTGAAAAAAAGGCTCCAATATTAACAATATTTATTGGTGGCAACCATGAAGCTTCAAATTATTTACAAGAACTGCCATACGGTGGCTGGGTGGCACCAAATATTTATTATTTAGGACGAGCTGGTGTTGTTAAGTTTGGTGACTTGAGGATAGGAGGTAGTTACTATGGTTTCAAGTGGAGATAACAAAATGTCAATAATCTTAAATCCTGAATGATGGTTTAATTTTAATTGTTGACCACATAACATCATCATCATTCCAACTCATTATTATCCCACTGCAGGGAAAGGCCTCTTCTCATACTAGAAACATGAGCATTTTTTGCCACCCTTATCTTGACAACCACTAGTTGTAGTAAGATTGTTGTGTTTTTGTTTTAGGTCTATCAGGAATATACAAGCCATTTGACTATCGCCAAGGTTTATGGGAGGCAGTTCCTTACACTAAAAGCTCATTAAGATCAGTATACCATATAAGATCTCTGGATGTCTTCAGATTAAGCCAACTAAAGAGTAAAGTACATGTGATGCTGTCACATGATTGGCCAAGAGGTATAACTGACTATGGAGATAAGCAAAATTTACTTAACCATAAGCCATTCTTCAGGTAACAGAAATTTGTTTAAAATATGTAGATAGATTGGGTGCAGGAGGTGGACATAGGCAATTTTTTATCCCAAAAATTGCTCTGGTTCCCAAGTAACATTAATTACATGCATACTAATTTTCGCACAGGTGAAGCCCTAGGGTGCAGCTAGTATTCTATGTACATGTTTGAAAGTATAGTACCTATATATAGTATAGTATAGTACAGATTGGTGAGAAATGAAAATACCTAAAACACTTTCTTTATAATAAATATTTTTAATTTTTAGGGAAGATATAGAGTCTAACCAATTAGGCAGTATACCAGCAGAGACACTATTACTTACTCTAAAACCAGATTATTGGTTTGCAGCACATTTGCATTGTAAATTTGCTGCACTAGTCAGACATGAGGAGGCAAACACAGAGACAAAATTTTTAGCATTGGATAAATGTTTACCAAAACGTAGGCATTTACAAATTTTAGACATCCCATCAGAATATGAGGGTGATTGTTGTCTAAAGTATGATGTAGAATGGTTGACTATCTTGAAGAATACTAACCATCTTTTAACTGTGAAGAATGTTGATTGTCACATGCCAGGACCTGGCGGAAATGAGAGGTAAATAATTTTCAATATTGCATGCAATAGAATTTAGAATTATTTTTAGTCTTTATTAAAAATTAGCCTTGTCCCTTTTATTTTTATTTGTGGTAAGTCAATAAACGAAATATCTATTCAGTAGACAGTGATTCTGCATTATAGCTATAATTATCAAATTAGAGATAGTAATTTGAATACTAAACTGTTAGTTTCTGGAAAAAAACATTTTGAACTTCACATTACCTATGTAAGTTAGATTTGATTTTAATTTTTATTTCAGATATGATTTTACACCAACACAAGAAGAAAAAGATACTATTATCAGATTATTTGACAGTCTAATTATAAAAGAAGATAGTTTTGTTAGGACTGCACCTATCTTCAATAAAAATATGCCAAAAGTTGTACCATCAGAACCAATCATGAATCCACAAACTACAGAACTGTGTGAAAAATTGGGAATAGATGATCCAGTACAAGTGCTAATGTCTAGGTTGGGGCGTAAAATGAGAAAGCCGGAAATAAACTCAATAATAGTTGACACACCTCCAGAACTGCCAAGTCCTACTGTGACTGTGTCGACTCCAGTGAAATGCCAAATGTCTAAACTTTCATTGCCAGCTCCAGTGACTCCCTGTGACAATGATAATGAAATGCCATCAAAAACATTTTCACCAGAAACAGACTCCATCTCTATCTCAGAAAGTGCTAGTTTTATATATGAGTGTAAAACTCCAATGTCTGCAGGATCAAAGAAGACATTCAAACGCAGAAACATATCAATTTACAATACACCTGATGTGGAATTAAGTGGCAGCACTGATTCAAGTTCTTTTGTAGATCCAGACAGTCCTAACATTAGTAAAATACCTTGCAGAGATGTATAGTTTGATAAAATCATGAAGTTAGGTAGACAGTGAATGTAAATTATATTTAGTGAATGAATATAATAGTGAATTGTCTAATTAAAAGAAGTTATAAGAAAATTGTTAGTAATTATGAGCTGTGTAAACTTTATATGTGGGACCTACTTATATGCTGTAAGTAAAGCATTGCAATTATTTTTTTTAATATCCATCTAAATTAGTATGCATTGCATTTTCTTTACAATGAAATTTATTATAAGGTGTACATAATATTGAAAATAATATATGAATTAGTAAGAATTTTTGAATGCAAATCATCAGTTATTTAGGTAATCAGTTTAATATTAATTTTGGCAATAACTGTAATGTGCAATGTAAGGTCTAAATGTTGGAGTCAACATAGTCTAATAAAGGAATTAATATATTAGCATAATATCTGACATATAGATTAGGAATTGCAAATTTACTTATTTAAAACTAATGCATTACTTTTTAACGAACAAAGATGACATGCATTTTGCTGTTAAATGTTATAAATGTTATAATATAAGTATGTTTTGTATGATTGCATCCAGTGAATTATGCCTATGGGCTCTGCTCAAACAATGTACCTAATGTCAATTTTAATACATATTTCGGTATTCACTTCATGTTATAACTTTTCAATCAACATTTTTGTATTTATATAAGCTAAGCAAATAAAACCTAAAATTATGTGTAAATTTAAATGTAAAGTTTATAAGATATCATGACAAAGTTCAAAGTATAAAAAGAACAATTTAGTAATAAGTATTTTCTTTTATTGTTTTTACACTTGCTGTTAGCACTGAGCACTGCTGTTAGATGTTTATTCACTTGCTGCTTACTCCCGGTAAAGATATGGGCGATGGAACAGCATGTTGAGAGTTATTTTTAAGATATGATTGTGAATAAATATGAGCATGTTTATATTCCAATACCTGTTAAAGAAAAAGCAGCACAATATTGCTGTTTTGTTCCAGTTATTTATTATCAAATTTGCAGAGTGAATAATCCTACATACTGTTGTGCCAAGATTTCTAAAAGGAAGAAAAGATATTTAAATAATATTAAACATGAGTCAATAAATGTTCTTTTAGCTGTGGCATATTTTTAGGTTTGTGTGAGCATTGATTACACTGAAGTTCAGTTGACATAAACCTTTTGTGTAATTCTGGTGTTATTTTCTTAATAATATTTCCATTCTCTTTTAATTCTTGTAGTACATCTGTAACAAACCAGTGTTGTTTTACATGTCTATGATTATATATTTAAGTATTTTTTTCTAAAATAAATATGGTTTTATTTATATTTTAGCCTTTTTTTTACCACACTTCCTATAATCAAGGCCCTTGCTGTTTTCACATATTGTGGATTAATGTGAATTATGTATAGAATATTATAAAATCATAACTTACCATCGTAGGGTCTAAAGAATTTGGTGGTAAAACTATTCCAATGAACTTTAGTCTTCAAACATGGTGATACCATATCTGTACTAATAATATGCATGTGCAGTCTCTGCATACTCGGTACTGCGTGAAAGCCGGCTTTAAGTGGTAATTTCTCTTTGCCTTGTATTTCTTTGAACACTTCTCCAAATTCTTCTAAGAGGTTTACATGGTCACTATTTAGCTTATAAATACTATTAATGTTGTCCTGAGGTAGTACTAAGTAGTGTATTTGAGCCTTAGGATATTTATCTTTAATTACGACACATTGTTCAGTCTTTTTAACTACTGACTCTGTATCATTCATAGAATCAAGTAAACCTAAAGACCAATGTTTTGCTTTTTTCGTATCCGTAGCAGAAGGTGTACTGGCAGTTCTTTTGCTCATTTTGCCGGCTTTACTAAATATAAACTTAATGTTAATTATTCTACAAGTAAACAGAAAACTAATTAGAGATTAAAAACACATTCAGAGTTCTTCTTCTTCTCCTTTTTTTTTGGCAACAGAGCCGACGATTGTGTCAGCTATTTCTGCCAGCGTCAAGTGTAGTATTATATTCTTGTTGATGATATTAATGGTATATTACAATGATAAAATAGAAAAATGTAGATGAAATTAAATGACAACCATCTTCCGTGAAAACAAAAGCACATTCAGAGTTGATCAGCTGTACCAAAGCTGTACACACACAGCTGATACACACATGTCAATGTCAGTTTGACATCTTTCAGTGTTGCCTGCCCACGAAACTTACAAAGTAGCCCTCAGCACCCTCAGTGTAACACAGAGGGCTCAGAAACCGAAAAAGCAGCTTACAATGCGTTGTAGTCGCTAAAATAACACACGTCAAATAGTTATAACCTATCATGACGTGCGGTCAGACTTGTGCTTTATATAGCACGAACCGTTGTGTTGACGTAAAATACCGTCTGGCTCTGTTCAGGACGCCCAGCTTTGTGCTCGCCAGTTTGGCTTTATCTTCCAAATGACTCCCAAATTGGACCTTGCTGGATATTTGAACGCCGAGGATCCCCCAATGTCATCGGAGATACAAAGAGAAACTCCTTGGAACTGAGGCGCCATAACAAAAGGGTCCTTCTTCGCAGTGAATGCGCATACTTGTGTCTTCGTGGGGTTGAAATGAACTAAGTTCTTCTCACCCCATTCGAGAGCCCGCCCGAGAGAGCCCTCAACTTCAGACACAAGTTGTAACCGTCTCTCATGCACGGAGCTCCGAGGGACAGTCTGTTGGCTAGTGTACCGCGCGTCACCCATGCTGTCATCTGCGTAGCAATGCATGTTCTCAATTTTTTTTTTACAAACTACAAAAATGTTTAGTTTCTCTTTCACAAAGGTACACTTAAAATACTAATCACAATACAATGCTGCTCCGATTTCTTTGTGAGAGACTGGTGTCTGTGGTAAGTAAACCTGTGTTACAGATCACCAGGCTCCACCTCTACTATGAATGTGTGCGTTAATTTTATTTATATAACATTACAGATTTGTACCTAAACTACGATTAGTTTGATATTTTATAAAATAGTAACAATTGCTTACTAACAAAAGCAAGCAAAAGGTTTTGGTTGTGTTGTGTGTGTGTGTGTGTGTATGTGTGTGTGTGTGTGTGTGTGTGTGTGTGTGTGTGTGTGCGTGCGTGCGTGCGTGTGTGCGTGCGTGCGTGCGTGCGTGCGTGGCCATTTAATTTTTATTTATTTTAATGGAGTAAGTAGGTTTCCTGTATCAACATATGTTAAGCTTTGCAACCATGAGGTTACCTTTATTATAAGTGTGTGTTTATTCATGTGATATATAGATAGAAGGGCGTTAATTTTGTTATATAAATATGGGCCAATGGTTAACATGTCATTGATAAGCAGACTACACAGCGTTGGGGACAGCACTGAGCCTTGTGGTACGCCAGCATTAACCATCATGGTATCGGAGCAAGCACCGTCAGCAACGACCTTATTGCTCCGACCATCCAGGAAGCTGGCGATCCATCTGCAGAGTCCCTCGGGGATTCCATAGGATGGTAGCTTCGATAGAAGTGCTTTGTGCCAGACCCTGTCAAACGCCTTGGTAATATCAAGGCTGACAGCCAGAGCTTCACCCTTGCCCCTTCAAATATCTTAAAGTGTGCGTATCTTAAAGTGTCGATAATTGGGTGTTTTAACTTACATACTTTTTGAACTTTAGAGATTTCGCTGTCCAAAACCAATATCCCTCAAATAAACTCGGTACACGGAAACAGTAGTGTGGCGGATTCAGGATTTTAGAGTTTGAGGGGGATGAGAGATGAGGAGGGGGATTGAGAGACAGATTTGGATTTGGGGGAGGAACTTGGGGCTACCCGGGGTAGGATATTATCACGGGAAATACCATAAGCACGTATGTGCTAATGTTTATTTACGAACGCGTTTTGAGGAAGCTTTTAGCCTCCTAGCAATCCCTCCCCCCTCTAGTGAGGAAACAAAAGAATCTTTTTTTAATATTTTAACATCTCTTTATTACTACCTTATACTTATCTAAATAAATAAATTAGATTTAACACTAATAATATCAATGTCGTAGTTTAATACTACTACACTTGTGACAGTCATGACTGAAAAATTAACAAGCCACCTGCGTTTAGTTAAACTTGCGAATTTTCAGTCATAAGTTTTAATTCAACTATTTTGTAACTTACATTTATTAATTTCCTATTCTTCGAAAGTGTACTTAATCTAAAAGGCTCTTTGAAAAATATTTTTTTTGTCAAATATAAACACGTCTACCGATATAAATATAATAAAAATTGCTATCTTGTTAGCGTTTTTTTATTGACATGCATTCGCTCATGGATTTCGGTAGCGTCAAAGCACGTTACCCTAACAATTCTCATGTCAGGCATTTTTTTTAACATTTCGCAACACATTTTTTATATGACAACGCTGAAAAATACACTTGATAGAAGACATTGTCGTAACATTTACCTATACTACCTACGCCTGCAATAGTGATACTAATGTTTATACCAAACCATTGTAACTGAAATGGGCTGCCATTTTGAATGCGACTATTTAAACACATGAGCTACCTAGCTATTAGAGAGCAGCCTAGTTATGAGTATAAGTATAAGTAGGTACAGTAAGTACAAAATTATTATTTAGGTTTTAAGCCTATTATGTAGCCTCAAAAATACTGTTTAGAATCGCATGGTATGTAATTAAATCTTTTAAATAATTTAAGTACAGATAATTTAGTTTTTCCCCTAATATAACAATATTATATCACTGCACGGTGGGCCGACCAGTGTACCCTGTGTCTGGGAGTGAGTGGTGTGCTAGTTCCCTCAGTATCTGCTCGAAGCCCTTACCAGATGGTGCTTGTAGGCTGTTATTTTTTAACATTGTGGAGTTCAGCTTCGTAGCTAAGTAACACATCTGAAAGTAAAAATCACGAAATATTAAATACTAGCTTCATTCGGTCTCACAACAAACGCCTGCGGAAAATGTCAATGCAAGCGTGCTACTTAGTGCGTCATTCAGATTTATAAAGACGCTTAAAATTTTGAAAATGACTGTAAAAATATGTTAAATTATGTTTCCCGTCTTATTTGCAGCTTTCTAAAGATGAAAGAATTTTTTAAATTGGTTACGTGTATCTTGAGTTAAAACGCAACATATAAACAAACAAACGCACAAAAAATCAAATCGTTTCTCTTTATAATATTGGACGAAACTTACGAAGATCATAGTAAACATATAGGTAGGTACCACCTATGTATCAATAACACAATTGGTGTATACATGTATTGGCAAACATTTATTTAGTGCACAAACAATGTGCTTTTAATAATTAACTTAGTAATTTATTGAAATAGAAGTATCAGTATGTACCTAAAATTATTTCTACTTACAAGTAAAGCAGACATAAACAATAGCGCGCCTAGAGCGACAGCTACCATCATGGACGTAGCGCACGTGGCCTCGATCGGTGTTCTATGGAACAGTTCTCCCGGCATCACTACAGAGTATTCCAAGTTCTCCTTAAACCTTGTGAATGGAATCGTCGCGTTGTCAGCATCAGCCACTAATGCCGCACTCGTGATGTTGCGACTGTGGGAACCCTGCGATAAAGATCGTCGGCGACGGCCATGTCCTAAAAATTATATGAATACACCTATTATCATGTCAGGTATAAAGATAGGTGTGTCATGTCAGTCAGGGTGATTGTTAAGTTGTTATTGATATTGGATAAACGTTTAGAAATGAGAGAGATGTACCGCGTTGCTTTGCCGCGGAATTGAAGCTAAAGATAAATGAACCTACTTATGTAGGTAAATAAGTATATTTACACCAGGTCACCTAAAGAGACGTAATGACCTACAATCCTAGTCATAAAATAAAATCATACCTTCTCTAATAGGTATTAAGAAATCAAAAATAGGTTAAATTTTTCCCGTTTATTCTCACCTGTTTTGTTGAGTAGTTCTGTTGGCAGACTTACTGGTAATTTTTTTCCATTAGTTCTATGACCTATAAGACCTATACTTTACACCCAACTTGTCAGAAATATTCCCACCTGTTCTGTTACTGAGTACTGTCGATGGAAAGTCTAGTGAACATAAAAACTACTTACCTTTAAAAAAAAAGTAAGTATACTGTTTTACTTTCAAATAAGTAATACTTAACGCAGTTAAGATAAATCGAATTAACGACAAAACAAAAGAAAATAGAAAAATCCAAAGACAGTCGTAAAATATCACTCTCATTCGAAAAAAAAAAACAAATGAATATTGCGAAACTAAGGAGCATCGGTAAATAATAGAAATATTTGTAAAAAATGAGCGTAAGCAATTTTCGCCTTAATAAGATATTACCAAAAATATGTTTTTCGTATTATGTAGGTGACGAATTGATGATCAAGTTAAGGAAAAAAATGATTTTCTTTTTCCGTCTTTCTTTAATTTTATGACCGATGTTACCTAATTTGTTTTGTAAGTAATAACACAGTTTCTCTAATAACAAAGATATACTGAAGGAACAAATAAAAATTAAAGCCAACAGAACTACTTAACAGAACAGGTAGGAATAACATTCCCATTTGTTCTGTGGACAGAACTAGTGGAAAAAAATTTACTAGTAGTTCTGCCAACAGAACTACTCAATAGAACAAACAGGTGGGAACAGACAAATGTTCAACCAATCATCTTATTTAAATATAAATTTCATCTAGTGGGTACTGGTGGGAAATGGCTTTACACCTAACACAAAAAGGTGTGAAAAACAGTAAACAAACCTGAAGGTTCAAATAAATCCAAGCAGTAGTCTGGTTGACAGTCTCCGGCATCCATACAAGCTTTAATCTGCGAGTGTATCCAGAGTGTGGACCGTTCTTTCATTGAGGCTAGTAGAAATGCTTCGAAATCCAAAAATACTTCGTTGTGTCTCTCTCGGTAACGGGCTGGCTGGTGTGGGATGATTGAAGCAAAGTCGCGGTTTCTGCACCTATTAATTATTAAAATGTTTAGTGTAATGCAATTTGCTCTGGTACTTAAGAAAACCTAGCAAACCTACATAAATATGGTATTAGTGGACCAATTATATTCGGCAATTTATTGCTATTCATGAGACAAAAGAAAAAATATAAAGCATTAATAATAATGGCAATAATAACACAATTACAGCAATTGACACAAGGCAGAGACCACAAGTACAAGTTGGTAATTTACAAAACAGTTCGAATATTGTTATTACTGCTGCAAATACCTACGTCCTATGTAAAACGTGCAAAACGAAGCAATAAATAGACGTAAATTTCACAATTTCATGCTAGTTAGTATGCTACTCACCCGTCTTTAACGAGCAGCACGGCACCTGGCGCGTGTGGCCGGTCGGGGTCAGGCGAGACGGCTACCTCCAGCAACTTGATGTGCCGCCACGCTGAATCAGGGTTGATCCGAGCGCGCAGCTGCAGCTTTGTACCGATTGGCACCGCCTAAACGATTAACGGTTCAATGTCAAGCTAGATCGATATATATTTTTAAACACCTGATTTATCCGCACGGCAATTTTTTACTATTTTTTTATTGACTTAAGATATTGTGAGAAACCCTGGACTTAAAAAGTCTAAAACTGCCGAGCTGCCTTGACCAAGCATCGCAATTAATGTCTATACCTACCTTCTCTCTTTATTTAAGAAGAGGCCTTTGCCCTGCATTGGGACAGTAACAGGCCGGTATTATTAATATTATTTTAAGTGTGTGGTGAAACCAACAGCTTTCCACTTAAGCGAATTAGAATGTCTCTTAACTGATAGTCTTTTTGTTGATGTTTTCATACTTTCATAAAACCGCAGTAACTTTGTGGTTTTATGACAATTCACCGTTCTAAATATCATTTATATTAAATAGTTATTAAACAAAATAATGATTTACAAATGATTGAGAATCGAGCATACTTAATAGTTTTTGCATAATATGCTCATAGCTTTATTACTACACTGCATTGACAGCAGGATAGAACGGTTCTTAGACTTCAAGTACCTACAGATATTTTTTACATGAAGACGAACTGCGAGACGCTTAATACTGTTCATCAAAAGTAGAAGTTTAAACATTGGACATGACTTCTCGCCGCCAACGCCAACGCCATGACCTATAGGTACCTGCTTTTACCTTACCTTAGACGCTTGCGTCTAAGCTGGTAATAGCGAGAGTACTACTTACTAATCAGGTGTACTGGTGTCCCGACTGCCAATTTGCCAATTTGTGTGCAGTGTTTAGTCCAGTCGAACTTGTGTTCCTTTATAGTGGTTTTTATAAAGCGATTAACAAAGCGTAAGTTGTATAATAAAGTTGAAACGTACAGCAGTTACCTGGTCGACAGGCAAGTCCACCGAGTGGTTGGTGTGTCTGGAGACAGGGGGCGCCTCCTTGTACAGAGCAACCTCATACTCGAGCCGCCCTGGCGTTTCTTCTACCACACCTGATACTCTCGCGCCATGAGGACTGTAAACATAATTATTTTGAATTTGATATCTACTTTAATTTACAGCAAAACAACATAGTATTTTATTCCTTTTTCTTGGGGCTGGATCTTCACCCTGCTGACTACTGCAGCTAAAATACGAGAATAGTCATTTATATAGGTTTGAGAAGTGTTAATGTTCCTGCTAGTGAGTTTAGGCGTCCGGAGCTTTTAGAGAGAGTTAAAACGACAGTGCAGGAGGCCTACCACCACCTCAAGCCGTATTATTTTAATGTTACTTTGTGTTTTGTCTTTTTCTTTTGTATCATTAAAAACAAGGATAGAGACAAAGTAAGGTTATAATAAGATTGATTTAAGAGGTTGTGGTAAGGCAGGGCCTCTGGAAAGATGTTATCGCTTGTAGAGCTGAGACCAGGGAAGCCACTGCTCAACAATCAGATATTTGTGTTAAGTTTAATATTATTGACAGAAATATTTCTGAACCACTGTTTTTGTTAATGACCATGGTAGGTAGGATGGCATTATATCTATAACAAAAGAAGTACAAATTTATACTCACAAGCTCCCAGCGAATCCCGCAGCTTTGTTTTCTATGATGGTTGGTTCTGGCGGCTTGCACATGATGATCAGTTCCTGATCTGACTGCATCACCACTCCGGGGAACTGTGGGAACCATACTCGTACGTGTACGAATCCCTGCGAAAATGTCATCAATGAGTATTTTATTACTACATAGCTGAATATAACATAGGTACTAGCTTTATACGGCGCGGTTTCACCCACGTCTTTGCTTACTGATCTGCTCACGTCGCCAGTAGCGTGATGTTACATAGCCTATAGATAATCTTCCTCGAGAACTGGGCTGTCTTACGCAAAAAGAATTATACAAATTCGACTGGTAGTTCCAGAAATTAGCGCATTCAAACAAAAACTCTTTCACTTTATAATAATAGTATAGATTATTAAAAGATAATTGAGAATAATATTATTATCTTTTCAGCTATAAATGACGCCAGTTAGTCTCAAGAGCTGATCAACTAATCGACTATATTTTATAAATAGCATAATATGCAGCTCTTTTGTATTTGTAGATCCTTGCTGGTTTTAATTTGAATGTCGTCGATAGGAGAAGTACTACTCTATCATATCGGTGTAATGTATGGTGTTATGGCGCGTATAGACTTATGAAATGCAACATGCAATGTAAGATGGAACGAGCATTTCATGAGAAGATTCTATACCAATGCGTATCGTTTGGTAAGTGAGAGCGCCAGAGGCGGAGGCCAAATTATCATTCTAGTCCACTCTCCAGCTAAGGTTTGGTTTTCTCAATAGTTTTCTGCAATACCTACTTGGAAACATCAGGTTATCGACTGCACCGTTGTTGGTCTAGTGGTTAATATAACTGACTGCGACGCCGGGTGTATAATGAGTAATGACACTAACATTCGTATTTGTTCTCAATCTGGGTGTTTCCTATGTATTCTAAGTTCAAAAAAAAAGTATGTGTATGAATTATATTTCAGTTATCTAGTATAATCCATTCCAACTCCAATTTCGTACAATGTAAACAATCCGCCATATTGCCATTGTCTATGGTTTCATGAATTTACTAGTGATGGGGACAAAGATAATGAAAATAAAATTAATTACATCAATACATTGTTAAATAGTAATTTTTTGTCCTTTCTCTTACATTTTTTAAATTATATTACGTTTACGAATCCTCTATTTGCGTAATAGATTAATGCTATTTAATTTATTACTCCAAATATTTGTATTTATGTTAAATATGGTATTGTATTTTATTGTAACCGTTGATTTATAAACATTAATATAACGAGACAAACAATGTACCAAATCTAATAAATAAATGTAATTTAAATTAAGCGTTGACCTCTAAATGCAACGATTTGACCACGGACTGAATATTTTTCCGCCTTATGAAAATTTGTGAATTAAGGATTAAATGGAATTTGTATGTATGTTACGATTTTATTATAGGTAGGTACTATATTACAATAAAACAAATAAACAGACCTGCGAGGGCAAACCCAAAATAAATGATAAATTACAAAATATTATTTAAACTTATTTCTTACAACATTGGTTTTCAAAGACAAAAGAGAGTACAGAAAAATAAAACTGTTAATCACTTTGACGTCTTTATTCGACCGCAAAAAGTAATTCGTAATTTTATTAAATAATCTAGATTTGATTATTAATCATTAGTAAAAATAGTTGCAAAACGAAGTATATGAACAGAATGTGTATAAATTCATGTGTCATCGGTTATGAAGTTTATGATAGAAAAATATTGAAAAGACTGTTTGTTTACATTGTCCGAAAATGGATTTGGTCGTGACTATACCTATAACACAAGCTCTGCTTAGCTTGGGACTAGATGACGCTGTGTGATAGTGTCCACATAATTATTATTATTAATAATATTGTGACGATAATTTTTTTTTTTATATTTGACTTAATATATTGACAACAATGCTTGTTGTTGTGTTCTTAAAATGTGGGTTCCTTGTGTATTCACGTATTAGTATCTAAATAGATATTATCGCTAAGACCATCAGTTAACGTGTGTACATACACGTAAGTACTTTCGTCGATGACAGATGAGAAAATTTAGTTCTCAGAATAAACACCGGGAGCGCTATTCATTTTCATGTACATACCTTTTTTACTGTCATCGATCACAAGTACACGTTAACTCAAGTAAAGCTAATAGTATGACAAACTGCACAAGAAATTGATGCTAAGCAAGCAAGCAAGATAATGTGATCGCTGACCTGAATCTAAATCGATTGGCACAATTATTGTGAATGTATCTAGTATAGTAAAACGCATTGTATTCAATCGATGCGGCATACCCATAATGAAACAGGTGCTTAAAGTACTACATTGAATAGTGTGCACAACGGCTTTCTTAGCTACCTTAGGAAATAGGAACGCCCGGATCATAATAGCTATTGGTAGCCCGATCATATTGGTAAATATCTATTTGGTACCCATCTACTATAATTTAGAAATAGATAAAGTAACACAAATCTATATATTGGGGAAGGGGAAGACCTATAAATATAAAAGAATATGTGGTCCGAAAGAGGATAACTACTTACCATACACAAAGAATGTTTTTATTTAATTTAGTAGGTACAGGTAGGTGACAAAACACTACAAACGCAGATGTTCTCAGTTTAGGCAAAAGTTTTCGCTTTAACTCAATAGTGTACCGGTCCCAGCGGTTAATAATATAGCTCGTGTAGGCCACTACATTTCTTACTGTTTGTAACGGAGTATGTTATTATATCTCGATGTCACAACACATAACTATATTATTATATTATCATCACTATATTATTAACGCGTAGAGGAACAATAGAAATATTTCGCACGATAAGCGACTGAAAATTGTTTAAAAACGATCATGTTGAAAACGCTAACGATGTAAGGCTTGTAGTTTATTTCGTACTAGCTGTGCCCGCGACTTCGTATGCGTGGAATAGTGATTTTGGGCAGCATTTTTTGGATATATCTTTTGGTTTGGTTTGAATTATAAACATCTTCGTTTAAGTGAATAAGAAAAATCTTTACAGTAAATGCTTCTCTATCTACGATATTAGACGTATAGCCATCGCGGATCAAAGCCATACAGGCTGCTAGGATTACTTACACGTGGCAAATCCACATAAAGCTGACCATGCGAAAAACAGTTAATATTTAGATCCACACTCATTAATTGTCATCGCGAAACATAGGCTCACTGGAAACTGAACTCGTTTAAAACTAAACGGGAAATTGTTTGGAATGAAAGGAATCCGAGGAATAAAAACGCTATAATTTTTTTTTTATATTAGTCTGCCAAAGTGCCTCTACTCTGGCTGATGGTAAGCAGTCAGTGGAATTCAGAAGTAGTGGACACCATTCCAAAAGCCAAACTACTGGTATGGTGGCCTCCACTATGGCGGCTTAGTGAGATGCTTCTTCACGCCTCGCTTAAAAGTCCCAGGATGAAAGTTAGGTGGGAACACATGCGCTGGTAAAGAGTTCCAGGCTTTAATTGAGCAACAAAAGTATAAAGTGCTGAACCGTTTAGATTGCACTGTGAAAGGGTAGCACTTCAGTCCCGCACGTGTCGTTCTGGATAAAAAGGGAGAGGGTAGAATTAATTTAAAGAGCTGTTGAGAAGACTCTCCGTGGTAAAGGCGATAGAAGACGGCCGTTGAGGAGGCGATGTCTCTTCGCAGCTGTAAAGGCTCAAGGGTCTTAGGCCTCCGGGCTTCCATGATACGGACTGCTCGCAAAAGGCCGCCGTACCGTCTCGAAAATGGTCGCCGGGTCCCACTATCCGGTCACCAACCAGCGGCACCACCGTATATACGGGTCTCCCTGGCCGGCGGGTTGACCCACACCACCCACACAATGACTCCGCGGATACTCAGCTGGTCCCACACATGCTGCGAGGTCAACGCCATCTATACCCAAAGTAAGCATATTATATGCTTGTATTATGGGTTCTAGAATACGGATAAACATACTTAAATACTTTTATTTTTGTAAATAGATACATATTATACATATAAACACCCAGACCAATGCAAATAGACATGTTCATGCTACAAATATTTGCACTGAGCGGGAATCGAACCCGCGACCTCACAGTCCATACACAGTACCACCGAAATACAGAGGCAGTCGATTTCCCCCTGACTTTCCCCTCCCTTTCCCCTGACTTCTCCCTAACTACCCCCGCACTTTCCCCTCACTTCTCACTTCTCCCTTCCTTTCCTCTTCCTCCCCCTCCCTTCCCCCTCCCTCCAAATTTCAAGTCGCCAACTTCAAAAGCAAAGATCTTTACATACAATATTTCATCCCTTATTTCACTCCTATAAATCCACCCCAGTAAAAAAAAATTATGAGCGTATTTTTTATTTAAATATAAGTATTCCAAAACAAAATTTCAAAGCTGTAACTTAAAAAATGAAGACGTTTCATACAATCGATTTCATCCCTTTTCATACACTTAAGGGTTGAATTTTTAATAACCCTTTCTTTGTACACTTCTAGACATTAAGACAAACACACCCTCCAAATTTTAAGTCGCTACGACCAGCGGTTTAGGCTTTACGTTGTCTGTCAGTCAGTCAGTCAGTCAGTCAGGACAAAGCCTTTTATAATATGTATGGATGTATGGATTAGACGTATAGCCATCAGGGATCAAAGCAGCTATTAATGCTAACACGTGATAGAGCCACATAAAGCTGACCGAAAAACAGCTAATACTTAGATCCACACCCACAACTTTTAGTGTCTTACCTTTACTTTAATTACTTAATTAATTAATTACTTTAATTAGTCATCGCAAAACATAGGCTCACTGGAAACTGGACTCGTTTAAAATTAAATGAAAGACTGTTTAGAATGACAGGAATCCGAGGAATAAAAACACTATCAGCTATTCCGCAACCTGTTAAAATATCTGCTTCTATAAGATTTCGTAGTAAATTAACGAATGTTCGATGTGATTCTTTAAATTGGCATAACTTTTTTATTTATGAACCGATTGACATGAAACAAACACTAAATGTTAAGTGAAGCTTACCACAATATATTAGTGAAAACCATATTTAAATCGGATAAGCCGTTTCTGAGATTAGCGTGCACAAACGCACAGACAAACAGACAAACAGACAAACAGACAAACAGATAAACAGACAAAAATTTTAAAAATCATTGTTTTGATAGAACTAAATATACGGGAATTCACGCGATCATGCATTAGGTATTTACATACCTTATTTTGCTTGACGTTTCGACCAGGTTACACCGGCCGTGGTCACAAGCAGACTGATGTGGCGATGTCACGGCTCCGTATGCGAAGTAGATTCTAGATCTACCCTCACATTTTTGTCTTTCCACGTAGTATCACAAAACACACTGACAGTGTCCTTATTCTGTATGCCGTCCGTATTCCGAGCGTTAACCGACTGCGCAAAGCGAGGTTGTGTAATTTGAATCACTGGATTCCACGTAGCCGAGAGCTTAAAGCCGTCTTCCCTATTGAAGTTTGTATGTTTCTTAATTTCAATAGCTTCTCGTACCACCCGAGAGTAGTAGGTACGATCAGTGGAGAGGACTTGCGTATGATGAAATTCAATCCAATGATTGGTGTCCGTTTGCAGAATATGTTCGGCAATCGCTGATTTGCTGGTCTGTCGATTCTTTACAGCGGCGATATGTTCTTTGACCCTTTCAGCAATAGTCCGCTTAGTCTGGCCTATGTACGAACTACCGCAGCTGCAGCTGATCTTATAAACGCCCGGAGTTTGTAGGGGCAAAACATCCTTTGGCGTGCCTACCATGCTGTTTATTTTGGCCCCAGGTGTAAAGACTGTGCTGATGCTGTATTGTTTAAGCAGGTCTCCTATCTTACAAACAATACAGCATCAGCACAGTCTTTACACCTGGGGCCAAAGTAAACAGCATGGTAGGCACGCCAAAGGATGTTTTGCCCCTACAAACTCCGGGCGTTTATAAGATCAGCTGCAGCTGCGGTAGTTCGTACATAGGCCAGACTAAGCGGACTATTGCTGAAAGGGTCAAAGAACATATCGCCGCTGTAAAGAATCGACAGACCAGCAAATCAGCGATTGCCGAACATATTCTGCAAACGGACACCAATCATTGGATTGAATTTCATCATACGCAAGTCCTCTCCACTGATCGTACCTACTACTCTCGGGTGGTACGAGAAGCTATTGAAATTAAGAAACATACAAACTTCAATAGGGAAGACGGCTTTAAGCTCTCGGCTACGTGGAATCCAGTGATTCAAATTACACAACCTCGCTTTGCGCAGTCGGTTAACGCTCGGAATACGGACGGCATACAGAATAAGGACACTGTCAGTGTGTTTTGTGATACTACGTGGAAAGACAAAAATGTGAGGGTAGATCTAGAATCTACTTCGCATACGGAGCCGTGACATCGCCACATCAGTCTGCTTGTGACCACGGCCGGTGTAACCTGGTCGAAACGTCAAGCAAAATAAGGTATGTAAATACCTAATGCATGATCGCGTGAATTCCCGTATATTTAGTTCTATTAAATCATGCAACGCGAAAGTTTAAAAGTAAATATCATTGTTTTGGGTTCTATTTGCGTTGAAATAGGTCCCAATAGTATTTTTTCTCATATATCTTCCATGTACAGACAGCAATCGGTTACATTTTTATTATATGTATAGATAGATGTCGCAGAAGACATAAGCATTTAGCTGTTTTTGTTTTTGCGGTGCGGTTATAGATAGAAGTAGATGCCTATTTTTCAGTGCTTTATTGGGCTGTAACCGATATTTACGAGGTTGAGTGTTTAACTTCGAGCAAATAGGTACAGTCTAAGTTTATCTTGGACAGAACCTACCGACTACGGTAAAGGTAAATTTTATAAATATCGTAAAGCCACCTAACCTGTAGCAAAAAAAATATCTACGTGGTTCTCAGAGTCGAAGTGTTCTAGCATTAAAAACATCCAAACATGAATAGGAAGTTTATGACCCAAACCTTAAAATATAGGTATACATACATA
Source organism: Parascotia fuliginaria (assembly GCA_963082885.1). Lineage (NCBI taxonomy): Eukaryota > Metazoa > Arthropoda > Insecta > Lepidoptera > Erebidae > Parascotia > Parascotia fuliginaria. Next base: position 11,402,288 of record OY720182.1, read on the forward strand.
ATTTGTTCTTGTGTATGACAGCATGCATTTTTTTCTACTACTACATTATATATTTTCTTTTGTTATTCATTTACTCTTTACCAAGAAAGTACGGAAGATATATTATTTATTAAGATACTGTTGAATAATCTTGTGTAATTAATAGCATTATGAAAAATATAATCGTCCATTAATTATATCGATTTGTTAGTAATGAGTGAGATTAAATAAAAACACTGTTTATTACAGTACTAGATAATACAGACAACGATGCGTGAACGTGGAATATATTAATAAAATATTCGTAGTTTATCTTCATACAAGCGGTCATTTGTACCGTACGTTCGGCGGAACAAGGTAAACACGACATTGAGTTCTTAACAATCTGAGTAGTAATAATTCTTATTGAATACTCTCTTTTACATATAGATGTTGAAATTAAACTGAGCTATCAGACATTGCCTTTAGGTTTTGCGTGTCACAGGAATACAAAAAAACCGGACAAGTGCAAGGCGGACTCGCCCACCGAGGGTTTCGTACAAATTAACTAAATAATTAATTATTAGGTACCTATCTATACATACAAGGAAAGAGCTTTATTTAATTCATAATCATAATCATAATCATTTATTGCGAATATAGGTAAGGTACAGAGGTGTTACAAAAGTATTAAGTGCTTCCATATTCAGCCAATTAGCATGCAATATTTCTTATTTTATATGTTTATTCACTATTTATATCTTTAATTACATGTCATAAATCATAATAAGCAAATGTCTTGTGTATCAAATTAGAATTAGAGTATTTAATTATGTCAAGTAAATTCATTTATATTAGTCAATTGTTTATGAGATCATGTCAAAGTAATTAAATAAAATGTCTTTTTATGTGAAATTTAATTATTATTGGAGGTTATATTTTGTCATTAAGGTATTCAGTCACATTATAGTATGCTTTTTCAATAAGAAATTGTTTAAGTAAAAATTTAAATTTATCTACATTGTTACAATTTAATATATCTTTAGGTAAATGGTTGTAAATCCGAGGAGCCATACAGAAAATACTTTTACTGAATTGTGCAGTTTTGTTTGCAGGAAAACATACCTTATTCTTGTGACGCTCACTCACAGGTGATTTATACAAATATTTATTTAAGGCAACGAATACAGCAGTCTCATATATGTAAATACAGGGTAAGGTTAATAGTTTTAAATCAATGAACATAGGTTTACAGCTTTCAGTATAATTAAGTTTGCAAATTGCTCTCACGCATTTTTTCTGTGCCTTAAATACTATATCCCTGTCAATCGAGTTTCCCCAGAAGATAACGCCATATCTTAACACAGACTCAACATAACCGTGGTATGCAGTGATAACCGCTGTCTGATTCACTACCTTTCCAAGCATGTATAATGCATAAGAGAATTGATTTAATTTGGAACATATGCTCTCCACTTGATGTTTCCAATTTAAACTGCTATCAAGATGAAGACCTAAAAATTTTGCAGTTTCTACCTCATGGATTTTTTGCCCACTGTGTTTTACTTCAATGTCTGTTAAATTATTTATTTTATTTCTAAATGTCATTATATTAGTTTTGTCCAAATTTATTAGTAAATTATTACATTTAAGCCATTCTATAATTTGATTTAGCGTTTCATTTATATTATTTTCTAAGTCGTGTTTATATTTGTTAGTAAACATAACTGTGCTGTCATCTGCAAATAATACAATGTTTTGTTTAATTTCCTTGGGTAAATCATTTATATAAATAATAAACAGCAAGGGACCCAAAATCAGTTTAATTCTGCTTAATAAATCAAAAACTTAAAAAAAATATCTGTTAATCTGTTTATGCTTGTGCCAATAAAGCTCTTTCAAAGCTTGTGCCAATAAAGCCCTTTCATACGATACCCCACATGACACGGTTAACTCAATTGAAAATTTGGACCAGCGCCGCCGCACTGTTACTGGCATATAGACCCTGTTTTCAATGATTTAATTACAAATATATAGATTTTAGATTTTTTCCTTTAATAGTAGTATATGACGGTATGACTTGCCAAATCTCATAGTTCTAGGTCAACGGAAAATACCCTATAAATTTTGATTCCCTTGAGAGTGTCGGAAGGTTTTGTGGAAAACACACTTATCACCACTTATGTACATTAGCAATGAAAACGATTTATGTATTGCCACATAATTAATAAAAATGGTAGGTACAGTACCGGTTACAATTGATTTGATTAACTTGCAATACAGGGTCGTATATGTAATAGCATATCCAAGAAACAGATCAATTAAAAATATTTTATTTTACTATTACCAAGTCGTCCGTCCACCGATTAAAGGATTCATGCCTAAAGCTATTCTAACTAGATACAGCTCAACGAGTACCTAGCAGGTATATTATAGGTGTAGACACCTATAATATAGGTACCTATTCCACTTACAATAGACTAATTTGTATTTTCACCGTTATTTATTTAAAAACTGATGTACCTGACTAAACTAACACCTAGTAGTTGCCTACCTACTACTTAAAAAGATGTAACTTTTAGGTACATTAGCTGATTAGCTCCTTCCATTGCGTTCTATTAAATACCCTTATCAATCATTTAAATTTCATTTTATTTAAACAACGTTAGGTCAAGGATCTAAGACTTTTACATCGAGTAAGCATTGCGTTAATAGAAGCACAAACACGTATTTAGCACTAGCTGCGTCCTGCGGCTTTAACTTTATTATTGAAGATTCAAAATTATTTATGGCTTTTTTCTGGAAGTTTTATCTCGTGTGGGAATTGAACCTACAACCTTTTGCGCATCAGAGAGTTATCTATTTATATATATATATATATATATATATATCTATCTATATATATATATATATATATATATATATATAAATATACTCTCATCAAAGACGATAGATCCACTTGACTGCTAATACAGCGTACAAACGCTCGCCAAACATAAGGCATTTAGCGCTTATAACAAACCGCGACAGAGTTTACTCATTTAGTTCTGACCAAGTGTCAGATCTGTGCGCACATGTCAATACGCTACATTCTTAATTTTTTTACGAAAATGCCTTCCTGCTCTGGTAAATGGTGTGGAAAATCCACTAAAATATCAAGTTATAACAAGGATGGTATAACTTTTCACCGGTAAAGTACGATTTTAGTTGAGTTATGATAAATATTTATTGTGATTGCAGGGCTCAAGTGATATTGGTTATTTGACGTAAATACGTCACCATCACAGTTTGTCTCTCTTTCTTGCGCGAGACGATTGTCAATAGTTCCGTCTCTTTTTGTTTTTTTCTGTCACAGTAGCGCTGAGACAAATCGGAAATAAAGTTGATATCGATAATTACTATTCATGATTCGGTTAACAATATTAATTAAAGATATTTTAAAATTAATTAATTATTCTAACATCTTAGTTTTTCGAAGAGCCCAGAAATAAAAGAAAAATGGATAAATGCTGTTAACAGACAAAATTGGTACCCTAACAAATACAGCGTTATTTGTTCAAGGAATTTCACATTTGATTTGATTCTTTTGAAAATTTAAAAAACCGACGGCGCGCGTTTATTTAGTTCAGCAACGCCGACAATGATTTTACCTGTTTTAGTACGCTTATAATTAACTTGATTATATAATATTTAAAATTAATGTGAAAATAATAATTTTATTTTTGTCGTAATACGTAATTTTTGAAACTCTTATTATTAATAGCATTCTTAAATACTGTAATAAGAGGCTATAACCACGGTAAAGCTTCGGCCAAACCTGCGCGACTGCGACGCGGGACGCGGGACGCGACGCGGGAGCGTCTGCAACGCGAAACTTAACGTGCACACCTGCGCGACTGCGACGCGAACCGCGAACTTCATTTGTTAGTGAACAATCACTAAAGCTGCGCGTCTTTATCTGGTAATAGATGCGCCCTACGTCTTCGCCTGCGCCTAAAATGTGTTTTGTCTCCCTCGGCAATCAGACCAATTTTCGGGATAAAAATAACCTTAAATACTTTGTCTGTCTCTGGCACCAAACCTTTCTAACATACCAATTTTCATTGAAATCCATTTAGCCGTTTAGGCACTAAGTGCAAACACACCCACAATCTTTCGCATGTATAATATTAGTAGGATAGCTACTAAATTGTTGTGGTAAAGACTTTCTCGTATTTAACATCAAATTCTGACTCTGATGAAAAAGACCTTTTATTGCTTTTGCGGAATAAACCACGCGACAAATAAAGGTAACCTCTCTGGTTCAATGGTTTGACTGACAGAGTACGAATCGGTAGGGTTTTTTTTACAGCCGACGGTGGCAGACTAGCCAACAGCCCACCTGATGGTAAGTGGTAACTGTCGCTCATGTCGCTTCTTCATTGCCTGGGACTCTGCGGTCTGCATAGCCACTGCCTACCGGCAAGGGAGTGGGTTAGGTGAAGGAGGTGGGATAGGCGAATGGAATGTGGTAGGTAAAGGTAGTGGTGTAGGTGCAAAGAGTAAGGTAGGCAAAGGTAGTGGAGTAGGGAATGAGGAAAAATGAAAGGGGAGAGATTGGGCCTCCGGCGCTCTCACTTACCGAACAAAAGTAATACTACTACTCTGACATCGAACTTTTAATGAGAGGGTAGTACTTTAATTATACTACTTCACACGTCTGACCACTAGACGCGTGCGTCCCGCTCCGCGGACGCTGCAGTCCCGCGTTGCGGTCGCGCAGGTGTGCAAGGCGCCATAGATATTATACGGCAGCGACCGCCGCGCGGCAGACGCTCCCGCGTCGCGTCCCGCGTCCCGCGTCGCAGTCGCTCAGGTTTGGCCGAAGCTTAATACTATCTATACAGTATTGTAACACGGCCAAATTTTTAAAAATAAATGCTTACACCCGCGCGGTACGTAAACATGCGATAAGGCGCCTCCAGCACTTTAATTACATTTGCCTACTTTGTTTTTCCATTTAGTTTTGTGATTGTAAATATACTATTTTATATAAACAAACAAAATACTTGTGAATTGAATATAAAGTGTTCAATAAAAATGCGTGTTGTTTTTTGACTGGAATTACAAAATTAATTTTTCTAGTATTATTTATACACACAGTACAATCAACAACTATTACTAATAATAAAATACCACGTATTTACTTGGTATTATACAAACTAAAAAAAAAATACACATGCCCCGAGGTTTTAACATAAGCGTACCTATCGTATCATGATTCATAAACCGCCTATAACTACCTATTTCACTCGTGTCAATCACTTTCCTTTACTCTATTCACTTTATTTATTAATCCAGACATCTTTTTTTTCGAGAGATAAAAGGAAATATTTATCCATTAAAAAGACACACATTATGTACCTACCTACTAGTAAGTAAAATTATTTTATAGTCTTATCTTTCATTTATTGAAGACATTAAATCAATTGTAAAGATAAAAGCAAAAATATTTATTTATTTATTATACTCATCAATTAAAAATAACTTTTATAAATTCTACAATAAACCATTCACATACAAAAAATACCTATAATGTAAATTTATTAGTAAGACACAATAACCTCTTTCTATATTGTTTTCATATTGTTAAAATAATTCTGACATCCATGTATTCGGACATAGAATAAAAATTACTTTATCGATAACGATTTATTTTGGCACATTATGTGGTACCGTACAACATTTAGTGAACTATGGGGCGGTGCAATATGATTGACATTTGTGCATTAACCAATCACTGTCGCGATAATTTCTTCGTCCCCCGACCCGCAGTGGTGAGTCCGCGTGTTTACTAGAAATCATATCATCGTCACTCAAGTGGTTATATACTCTCATTCATATATCATAAAATGTATTCCACTGTTACTAATGAAAGATTAACAAACTTTCAACTTTATAACCGTATTATTATTTTCAATTTCTTTACTTTATTTTAGAAATACCGCAAAACGGGATCAGACATTCTTGAATGCAAAGCGGACCGGCTTACTCATACAGAAATGCGTTTAATTACCAAGCATACCTACATTTAATTGCGAATATCCATGTAAGTAAATTAGGTTATAAGTAGTACGCAAACGAAGAGATGTTCACCAAAATCTATATTTTAAATATCAGATTGTGGTCTTTTTTGGGGTTCCGTTCCCAAAAGGTAAAAGAGGACCCTAGTACTGAGACTCCGCTATCCGTCTGTCTGTCTATCCGTCTGTATGTCTATCCGCCTGTCACCAGGCTGTAACTCATGAACCGTGGTAGTTAAACAGTTGAAATTTAAGGGAGCTTCCATACAACAAACGTGATTTTTTTGCTTGTTTTTGCTCGGTATTGATACCGGGAACAGGTAGACGCTTGAAATATTTCCAGAATATTTATTATAATTATATTCACTTTAAAATTAAATAATGAAATTTAAATAAATATTTAAGGGTGGCTCCTATACATTTTTGTCCGTGTTTATAGTTAATGGTACCGGAACACTTCGTGCGCGAGTCTGACTCGCACTTAGCCGCTTTTAGGATATGATTAAAAATACTTGAATTTGTAGGCTTTCTGTAGTCTAATATGCATGTGTATGCATGTATGCTTATAAAGCTTCCTCCGTCAGAAGTGCTCTTGCTTTACTACTTATTCTCATTTGAAGTTTGAGGATATAGCGTACCTATTCTCCTCTCAGGTATTTGCTTGGCATTTACTGTTTATTGTTTATAATTTTTTACGATGTGAAACCGATGTGCTTGCGCGATCAGATCTTTTGCACTTATAGGTATTTATCATCGTTTTCACTCAGAAGTTTTGAAAGTATTTAGAGAGGGAAAAGGAAGTATTGGATACGCACACGCGTTGATATCAATTCACAATCATCCGCGTCTAAAATGCGTTTAGCCTGAATACACATTGTACGTGTTTGCTTCAACTCGGGCTTAACCGTAAAAAATAAGTTCATGACTATCACTAACTGCGTTTACGCACACTTAGTCTTATTATAGCGTATTTATACAACAATAAAATTATTAAGTAGGTACTATTTAAAAATGTACGTGAAGGTTGTGTCATTGACCTTTGAATCACTTACATTTCGTTTGAGGACGCCGCATCTCGTGAAGTCTGTAATTCGCAGCCTGTAGAGCAATCCAGTGGTGTCTTCAGGTTCAGGTCTAATTTGGCAAACGGGATCTGCTATTGGGTCTGTTGCTCGATCGTCAGCGAATAACGGAGCCCCTCGGAAGCCTTCTGGTTTTCTCAGCAGTGCAGTCACAGAATCTCGAAGACCAGTGCCGCCGTTCGAGAATGTGCATTGAATATCTGTGACTGAAATAGACAGGCAATGGCTACAATTCACCTGGATTTGTTTATACATAACTGTAAATTGTAGAAAGTTACGACATTTTCCCCTTCGATTCGCCTGACTCAGTTATAGTGGATTTAATATCTCGGTTATCGGTACGTAACATACTACCTAGTACTATCCATGGAGTTATAGCACTTACTTTGCTCCGGAAATATTCAGAAGCATAAAATTATTAATATTACAAAATTTCTAAAATGATAATATAGGTATTTAAGAATAATAATATTTATATATTATACAATATTTATATAAAATATTATATAATATATAAATGTCCTCTATATACATACATTTTTACAGAAAAGAAAGAAATTTTAACATTTTACTGTGCCCAAAATTCACAGGCTTAATTTGACTGGATTGATTTATTACATAATTATACAGTTGCAGGTTCATTCTTCTAATAGAAGGTGAAACTAGGTTTAATAGTCGATTTTCTCCAAAGCGCTATTTACGTATAAGTAATTTTGAATTTGTTTACCAGTTTCAGCATTTAACGCCATAACACTATGAATATTTAGATTGATTGAACATTTGCATGCTCTATTTAAAAACTTATTAAATTTTACCTTAAAAATTCGAAAATAGCACAGATAAAGTACTAATATTGAGAGAACAAGTAACGGTGTTTACTTACCATCATAGTCTTGTGCGAACACCGCTCGGACCTGCAACAATGAGCATTCAACTTGTAGGAAGGAAGAGCAACACACCAACAAACAATTAGGAGGTTAATTGAAAGTGCGTATTGTTAGAAACATACGTTATATTCTATATACATCAATTTCCTTTCACATTGTGCTCGCAGATGCACCGAGGTTAATCATGGCAGGATCTATGTGGAACTTACTACATTTGTTTTGCTTGCAGAGATGTTTATCTGCGGAGTCTTTGCCATTGTTATTTTTTAACTACCGCGCTAAGGCTTATCTTAAGATAACCCTGTTTTCCAGAGTAGTTGCTAATAATGTAAGGACACAAGAGGCTCCCAGACTCAGACAGATAATACTAATAGATACGTTAGCTGTTTTATGTAGCGAGTTGGCTATTACGCGAGGTTAGAAATACAATAATGCGAAAATTTTGGCAGTTAGCATCCAAAATGTTGCATCTCAAATACTTTAATAAAATTAAACTTTTGTTAGGTAAATATGAATTTCACTGAGAAAGTTTTACACCATAAGAAAAGAAAAAAAAAGACGGCAGTCTTTAGGCTTTACTTGCAGCGCAAAGGACGATCTCTGCTGCCAATACATAACACTGTTGTTAGAGGCTTTTGATCTGAACTTAGTTAATGTTTCTAAATAAAATCTGGTTGATTTTAACATCAATAAAATGAATGATGATATCAATTTACAACTCATTGCATTACCGATTTAACAACAAAACAATGTAGTCCAGATTATAATCTTTAACACAAAGTTTCGGTAGCTGTCTGTAAATGATATCCAAAACTAGAGCACGGTACAATTTCGCACCATGTTTTCGAATTTAAATACTTTCTTTTTCCTTTAGCCTTAAACTGTTGCTAATAATAGATTGATAAAAAGTAGGTAGGTAAACGTTAAAAGGTCACGCTCCTTTGAGAATGCAGGAACTTGACTTCCATACTTCAATGTTTCCCTAAACAAGCTGGTGACAACTATTTATAGCTAATTATAGAAATACGTGTTTTAGCATTAAATGCACATAATATGTTTCTTTATTCACAATGGTGGCACGAAGGCAATAGGCAACCTGACAGTGCGTTGTTACCGCTACTCATAAACTTTGAAAGTTTGTTTGAATGTGCCAAAATACTCTGAGTCTATTTTAGGCCACGTGAAAAAAAAAACTGTGTTTTTGGAACTAAAGTACAATATTAATATCTTGCTGTCAGTACAGCGAACCTTTCAGGAACTCTCAGTCACACAACACGCTGCCGGAAATTAGAAATTTGTGTTTTACTTTTTTAAATTAGCTAATGGTTGTAATGAGTCAGCTGGGTAGTAGAACAATTCACATAACTGACACAGATACGTCGCGGCTGTGCCAAAAACTTATTGATGCGTTATCAATAAAATTATTTTATTGCTTCTGCAGACGACGTCAACTGAGTGGTCCCACCGCGCTCGAGAATTATGAAGCTTTTGGGATTCACGTATCGGAGATCTTATTTCATAAATATGTTTGCAAACAATAAACTATTATTTAAAATGTAAGTATACGGGGTAGTATTTTTGTATTTGAACACAATACTCAATATTTTATATTAAAAAGCTCGTTAGCGATTTATAGAACGTAGAAAAGTTCTACATTGAAAATTTATTGGAAAGCCTAAGTCAACCACATTTTTTACAAACCATCGCTTAAGTTTTCAAGGAAGTAGACAATAAATGGATCGTGGGGTTAGCTTAAGCATCGATAATGCCAGATATCGGTCTGATGATAGTTTAGAGGTGATCAATGTTGACCACAAAGAAAACGTTTGCAATTATCTCCTGGAAAAGTTGATATATAAGACATCGACATTTTTAATATTTTACGTGATGATGTATCAATGTTGCACAACTACAAGAGTTGTGGATTGTTTAGATACTGAGTACTTTTGTGAAAAGTAAGCTTTTACTTTACGCCACTATAAAAAAATTATACCATAAGCTACGCAATGATGTCATAATTAAGGACTATTATGATAGGCATAATTACTTTATTTTTTTTATTTTTTTTACGAACTCTGTATACACTCATGGTTACTTTGGTGTTGCAAATTACTTAAATTTTAACGTGAAGTGGATATCTATACTTACTTACGACTGTCGTGCTAAGATTATATTATGAAATTGTTTTTCTGTCGAGAGCCGGCATGTAATAATTGCAATTTATAATAGATTCAAAATGGGTTCAAATTATCTTTCATAGAGTCGTATTATAACTTACTTATTATGTTCATCTTTGAACTGAGTTTGTGCAATAGGTACCTATATGAGTAGGTGTAACACGTAAAGTAACAGCAAAATTAAGAAGTGAGTTATTGGCTTGGTACAAACAACATAGGAATCTGCTACATGATGAGAAATGAAGAGTTAAATGTTGTGAGGATGATTCAAGGTACCTATGTTACAAGTATGAAAGAGGTATGAAAGGTGACGAAATAAAAAAACAATAATAAGTATAAGTTAGTAAACGTAACATGACTACTGATAAAAATTAACAGCAAAAAATTTTATATCTCTTCAATTGTAATCAAAAATGTAATCTAGGGGAAAGAATGTTCAGAAATAGGTGTTTTCTGATAGCATTATAGGTACCTTTTACTACCTTTTACTTAAAGCGTAAAAGTCGTCTAAGAGAAAAAGGGATGCAATTCATCGTTTTAATGCTATTGTAATATTTTTTACAAATAGTTACATCAATGTTCTTGCTTTACTAATTTCACAGACAATCCACTTCGCTACTTTATCACGGCATATCAATCAATTACAAATCAATTTGAGTTCATATACCTACCTACCTAACATTAATACGGTACCTATAAAGTTTGTGAATTGTTACTCTGTATCTATACTATTATAAAAAGCGGAAGAGTTTGTTTGTTTGTTTGAACGCGCTAATCTCTGGAACAAGCAAATGGATTTGAATAATTGTTTTTGCGAATGATAACTCAAGTTCCCGAGGAAGGTTATAAGCTATGTACCATCACGCTAATGTCGACGGGAGCAGAGCAGTAAGCATAAACGCGGGTTCATCAAGCTAGTTAAGATAAATCTATACCACAGATAGGAAATAGTCAGACTATGCGACACAATGGGAGTGCGTGCTGTACGATTCCCACAAGAAACAAAATTTTATGTGATCCGTAAAAAATATTCTGGATGTAATTTCTGTATTTTGGATGTAATTTGTGAATGTTCATTGTCATATTTTTAAAATTCTTCACAACGTAAAGCTAGTTCCATTGTGCGAGATTTGTCTTAAAAAAGAAAAAAAAAGGAAACTTATAAAATCTCCTGTTATTTTATTAAGAGCGTACTTACTTAACTTGGTAACATAAACTCTTTATTTTTATATTTTTAAAGTCCAGCCTAATTTTGCAGCCTAGATAGTAACTCAAGGAAATAGCAAGAACCTGGCAAATAAGTCATTCATTTTTCAAAATATTATGACATCGATTAAACTTGAATAGAATTTGAAGAGGAGTCTGTTTAATTGCGGTTTTACGAATGAAGTGAAATACCACATCGTTTGAGTCGAACGTGAGCTAGTATGCTTAGTAATGCTTCGGCGTCGCTGAAAGTAAGTTGATGTTTATGCATAGTTTATGTCTCGTCTTTATTCTTCGGAGGCTATTTTGTTCACTCCATAAGCACAAAAAAAGTAGCCTGTACAAGCTGCCTTTGTCAGTTTTTATAGCGACAAAGTGAAAAGCAGTTATACAAAGCTATGGGCGATTACAATATAATACCTAACAATAACCATTTAATATTGCAGCAATTCATGAAATATTTTAAATCTTATAATAATATTCTACCACATGTACACAGCGCCATCTAGCCCCAAATTAAGCAATTATATTTGCTTGTGTTATGGGTACTAAACAACTGATATACTACATATATACATTTTTTTTTGTAAATACATACATATTATAAATAAATTACACCCAGACACAGAACAAACAATCATGCTCATCACACAAAGGTTTGTCCTGGGTGGGAATCGAACCCACGACCTCCGGCTTAGCAGTCAAGGTGACTAACTACTAGACCAACAGACCAGTCAAAAATCTTGGATGCAAGAAGCCTTTCACTTCCTTCTACCAGAATTTGAGAGATTCTTATACAAAGCAAAAACACTTAGGAACAGTTAGGTAAGTGGGAAAACTGTTGTAAGTACACGTCATATGGCACATTGCTGACTTAGTACAACATTTATATGTCTTTGTCCCATACATGTTTTCTAAGCATAGCTAAGTGAAGTTTTTGGTAACAACCGTGGGTCATTCAGGCGATCGTTGGCGCAGAACAAGGCATCCGGGCCAGATAATCGCTTTTACTTGCTTGTATGTAAATTAGTTAAACGGTGTTTTTATTTAAAACGGTTTTATTCTGGTAATTGGGCATGAAGTGTTGAGGAATGAATTGATTCTGCTTTAAAAACGGTTGATGTTAAATTATTGAATAGCCGATAAAAATTGTTTGCCACCCTAATATCATTTGCATATGACAAAACAATTCTATTTTTGCTTGCAAGTGCCCTTAGTACAGTGTCAGTTATCGCTCTCATATTGAGTCTTATTGAATTTTAATTTTGATATTTTTTATTAAATTGTAAGTTTTAAATTCATGTCCTTTTTGCACTCCAATAGATTAGTAGGCCATTTTTTTTATTTGGGCTGGTTTTACGGTGACGCATAACGTCCGCGCGGGTGGTAAGCGCAGCCCATTCGCCAAGCAATCATTTATTTATTTATGTTTTTACTATGTAACGATCCGAGAGATGTAAAACCCACGACGCGGACATTTCGCGCTTGCAAAAACGTCACTGTAAAACCACACTTAGAGTTCCACTGAAGCAGAGCTAGGCGGAGCGAAAAGGAGCGAACCGTGAATTGGCCAATCACAATGCTCGAAATCTCTACTCCGTGTCAGCGGAAACAGTGTAAGCGAGCAGACTTTCAATTAAAATAGGTAAATACGCGGCTTGACAGAGCGGAGTCGAACGGACTGTGGTGCTCCCACTCCGCTACAATACTTTTCACTGATCTTCTCTCTGCTCTGCCCAACTCCGCTTCAGTGGAAACGCACCCTTACACCTTCATTTTTAACTAGCACTACAGCATCTAACTGCCACTGTATTCGCGAAATACTTTAATATAAATAAATCATTTTCAGCAGGACTAAGAGTACTAAGATGGTTAACTAATATTAGTGGACAAAAAAACCTTGCTATGGGTGTTATAAAGTTTTGTACGTGTGGAAATAGATCGCACAACCTCTTGCACCTTAGATGCATATAGGTACTTACACTGTGCCAATAAGGTAATTTTCTGTAGGTCCATAATTAGTTATCCAGTATACCTTATAATGTAATTATATATAATAGTACCTACTTGTTAAATAAAATTATAGTATATAATAATAAAATTATAGTAAGTATATAATTTTATTATTACAAGTATTGTTTTGACCAGTTTTATAAATTGTAACCTGGGTAGAGGTAGCCCCAACACAAGTATTTTTTTACTTGCTTAATAATATTGCGAACCAAAACGTGTGAGATTAAATAAACATTTTATTTATTATTTATTTATTTACCTACTATACCCACTATACCTAGGCATGCACTTAATTTGCAGATTAGACTCTGTTCTCAGAGTTAGACTGTATGTAGAGTCTCACGCTGTTTTATCGTGTTCTCAAGCTTACTATCATCGCAACAGTGTTCTTACTCAGATATATCTCACCAAAGATACTCATCTCCTGTTTTAAATTATTCATTAAATATAATGTTTTTATTCTATACCTACTATGTATACCTAAGCGTAAAATTGTATTAAATAAAATAATTTATATTCATAACAAATATAAACTCTGGTTTTGTTACTTTTAGCTAATTAATACAAATTTTGTTTTTATTTAATTTACAGTGAGTAATCAGAGGTAGAGAAAGTTAATTTTAGTCCACTTTTACTTATTATATGGGTAGCTACATAAGCGTTGTTTATTTTTGCTTAAGCAAATATTATCTCTTATAGTAGGTATATAAACTGCCAGAAATAATGAAATTAGGGTTGCTTAGAAGATATTCCCCTAAATTTTTGCCTCTAGAAGGTGGTAAATACGTTTGCTTTTTTATATCTAGCATTTTGGTGGCAAACATGTATAACTACAGTCCTCATGATGTTAGTGGTTATCAGTGGTTACATCTATAGACATGCCTGTGTTTTCTAAGAATTGCATAAAAAAATGAGGGAGGAGTTTAATAAGCTGATCACGACCACACTCGGCTGATTCCGACTATGTTCTTATCATAGAAACGAAGATATGACAATGAGGAATAATTATTTACTTCTGCCTACCCTGGGCCCGTATTGTTTGGAGTTAGCTATTTCATTTTTCTTTTATCACAGGATTTACTCGTGTAATACGTAAAACGTGCCCATGTAGCTCTCTACATTTAACTAAACCATAGACAAGAACCTAGTTTGAATTGTACATTGGAAATGCAAGTAGGAGAATAATATGAATCTGTTTATTTCTAGTACCGCAATATCGCGGGTAAATAAGAAACATGGATTCCTGCTTCTAATGTAGCAAACGCGTATAAATCTACCGTTTCCTGAATCTGATAACGCTTTGTCAAGTTTAATGTATCATAAATCATATAGTAGACGTTTGATGCGATTGCTAGTGCACTAATAAGAGTTGTATGTACGACGATGCAGTTACGTTTGGATGAGGCGGACATTGAAAGCGTGCTCGCTGATGTTAATTTAATCTTAGCACGCGAGCGTGCATGCATGATCGGTAACAACCATCAGCAAAGATCAATGCTAAACTTCACGAGTGTGCTTTTTCATAGTTATAATGTCATTGAACTTTATTTATTATTGTTTAGATGTAAATATTAAGTACATAAAAGGTCAGTTATCTAGTAACTGACCTTTACCATGCGTAGGTACGTTTATGTATACATACATGTTATATTATTATATGCTTTGTTTAAGATTTGTAGGTATATATCAACTACGATGAAAAACAACATAGACCGCATTATCAACATCATCAACCCAGCCAAAAGACGTCTATTGTGTAATATAGACCTACATCAAGTACCTACATGTTTGAAATACAATTCTCGCATAGTGCACTACGGGCTTTTAGGTTTTTAGCTATACTGCAATTAGCCATTACAAATTATTGTTCCATAGGTCATCATAATCTACTTTTACCTTATTGTTGGATTCGTTTATATAGATCCAATATTACGTAATTATATTTCACATTATAGTAAGTAAGTCACAAGAGCATAAAGGGCCGAAACATTCCAGACTACAGGGATAAGAGTAAAGATTACTATGTTCTTGGTTTAATGACAGACAATAATTATTTCAAGCATACTTACAGCTTTCTAACAATAAAAGTACCTACCTCGTTATTTTTAGCACAGACACAGTTATCCATAACAATGTTCATCAGAGTTTTTGTGTGACTCAAAAGTTTTGTTAATGCGCGTGAAATTTGATATTCGAAATGGTTTTAATAGAGTGCTCAAAAGGTTAAACCGTTTGAACACATTTTACGATGATAATAGGTACTTTTGCTAATCTCGCTTTACAACCGTCGTGTGATGTGATGCATTATTAGCCTACAGACTTCCACTGCTGGACTTAGGGCTATTAGGCTAAAGGGAGTTGCTTGTCATTGTCATTACTACGGAAGGTAGTCGCTGCAGCAAAGTGATTTAGAACGCAACTAACATTTCTACCGTTACCCAGGTAAGATATAGGTACGGGTACACTTGTCTAGTCTCTTACTCTTAGAATCCTGTTACAGAGCATTAAAAACTTTACACAACTCAAGAAAAATAAAGCGCAGACCTATGATTTAACATGCTATGCGAAGCACGGAGGTGTAACACCAGATACTTCCTGACAAGTAAAAATATATATAATACTTTTAACGAGCTCATGAAAGATTACTAATTAAATCGCAAACTTATTATCAGGTAGCTAGTACCTAGATACTGTACCAATAAAAGAGTAATTTTAGATTAATATAAAACTTGTAGAGTACCTAGGTCTTATTATATTGGTGTTAAAACAGTATTATTATAAGTTTGCATGACTGTTTATTTGCGTCCACTACGTATAGGTTCTGGCTTAATTTAGCAGCTTAATACAGCTTAAAGATATTATAGACTATTATTATTACTTTGAACGCTATGCAACCAGGCACAATAGAAAGTCTATTGTTTGCGGTCATTGGTGACTGACGTGGCGCTTAAAGACTTAATTGTTTTTACTTATTTTAGAAATAAATTACTAATATAGTCTGTAAGTTTTTGTAATACTTACAAATATATGGATCTGAGTTCGAAATAAAAATGTTCTTATATATTTAATACATAATAGACTTTTCTGTCGATAAATTTTCTATAAATGCCGTAGTCTGGAATAGTGCCCAGTAAGCGTCTACTGGTTCGCCCCCAACGTAGGTATATGGGACACAACATAACTGGCGAAATGTATAATTATTATATAGGTACATCTCTGACTAGCTCTTCAGTAAATAGACGTGATGATATACAAAAATTAAAAGTAGTAGTAGTTAGTAACTGAGATTTTATTACACTCTTAACTACCTAACTGTCACCCGCATCTTCGCCTTCGTGGATTTAAAATGTACCTACACAATATCATTATAAATTATAGCCTGTTATTCTTATGTACATAGGTATGAGGTATATTATTAGTTTCATTAAAAGCCATTCAGAAGCTTTGCAGGTTTATGATATTAGTGGAATAAATAAAGATGTAGAGAGCCTTTTGTTACTTTTCACTCGCATTGCTAGCAATGCTTAGGTAAAGGGTATAAAAATATGGTAATAAGTATAATATGTCTAGACATTATCCTTGAAGATTTCTCTAAACCAAACAGTTTGATTTCTTTGTTCTAGTGAAGGTTTGTTTGCTAGCTACATTATATTTGGTACTTACATTATGGCTTCTTTATTACTCATGAACTACTACCATTATTTACATATCTAAGAAACGTTTATAGCTGTAATTAATGTAATTGTAGTATAAGAAGTTAGGCTACTTTGAATTTATATTGTCTTTGTTTTTTACTGTCACTTGCTTACCGTGCTTACCTATTTGTAGGTTATTATGACCCGTCATTTCTTTATTTATTATAATAATGTTAAAGATTAAACTCGTATAAAACGCTTGTTAAATATTTGTATAATATAAGGGTCTTAGCGACTACTTGTTGATTCTACTATCATAATTTGAATGAAATCAACCGTTGCGATTAAAAATATTTTTAAATAATCATCACCATTTCAGCTGATGTACACAAGTCTTCTCTAAGTACCGTCTCTTACCAGTTACTAAATCACCTGCAAGATATGCCCTTATGAGAGCACTATGTCTTGCAGTGAATGTCAATGTCATGCTTTCTTCGTAGCTTAACTAGATCTTTGGACAGTTATATGTAGAAATGGGTTCAATAATAAAGACCTGGGTAATTGTTTCAATTTTAATTGAAACAGGAGCTGTAACTGTTTTGAAGGAAACTGTATCAGGTGTTCATGAGAATAACGCTGTTTTAAATTTACGAAATTAAGTTTGAAAAGTACTTTTCTTCCTATTCTCAACAAGTAAAATAGAAATAGCATAGGTAAGGAATGTTATAAAATTTGTCACTGCAGTTAATCAAATCATTACCATGCATTCCTAACTTGCATAATAGAGTCAAACTATACAGTGTGGTTTGTCTTAAGTCGTACCTACTACAGTACTCTTTACGACAATACAAACTATAAGAGAAAAGAGCTCATAAAGAATCAAGCGCGGAAATATGTGCTTTTGCCGCAGTTAGATTTTAAATGAATTACAATTTGTCATTGCCTGACATTTTAGTCCTATCGTCGCAATTACCTACTCGGTTATCCTGAAAGGTAACCGTCGAATATCAGTGTAGATCTTTAATGGGTTTGTGGAGAACAAATGGCAGTCGCTTTATTAATAAAGAAAATACTGAAAATACTCATATTCGCAAAAGGCTTTTTTTGGGTTTTGCAACTAAAAAGACTCGGTTGGTGTTATACAAGTTATAAGTGGAGTGGTAACAGTAATCGAAATCTTAATTACATAATTTGAAAAAGAAACAATAGATCATCATGACAATCGAGTAGATTCGTTTTTGATTAGGTACGAACGTGTATGTTTACAAATTTAAGTACCCATCGAAAAAATATTTTTTTATTACAGTTGTAATAAATTGTCTCGGAAAAAGAACCAATTCATAAATATCTTGCTTATTACGAAATTTTATGATTCTAGGTCATCAAAAAGTTAAAGGTTATAGTTATAATTTACTTACAAATGTATGAAATATATACTTAAAGTGACTGTATTTGTTATTTATAAATATCTCTACAATTTTAAACTTTTTTTTTACATGTTATTTATTTCTGTAGCTAAATTATTTATTTTCGACATTTTAGCAAGTTATATTGTAAATGAAAACTTATATAAGGTAGGTAATAAATAATAACATAGGGTGAACGCCTAATGGTTAAGTCTTTGAACACTGCTTTAAACTGGTGGCCCCAAACATCATTTTTCCAACAACATCTTACATTATATATTATATCTGTTAGCATGTCGGTTCTTTTATGCACAATGTTTTGAATTCGGCTCAAGAAGTAACTACTTGCTAAGTTTACTTTAAACAGTAGGTACCTACTAGGTGTATGCTGAAGTAAAACATCGAGAGTAAACCTGAGCTGATTATACTTTTTATAAATTTGTGTGTAATTGCTAATCTCCTTTAGCAACTTTGGTGGCCAATACTCATGTTTTCTGCATTGCCTGGATTTTTTGTTATTACAAATAATCTTTAACTTATTTAGTGTGTAGTATACCTCTATCACGAAAACGCTGTACTGACAGCTACAGTTATTAGCACCTCCACCTGCAAATACAGCGCTACTCTTAGCAGTAGGTAGGTAAGTACCAAACAAACTAACATTAGGAGCATCAATACTAAAGTGAAATCTAATAGCACGGCTTGGTTTACTCTTACTTGTTTTTATTGTGTATTAAACAGAGTAACACTGATCAGGGTCAATGTGTGTGATAAATGAATAATTCAACGACCATTACGAATGTGTGAGACTTTCGTAAAATTGTTACCTTTGAGTTTTTGCTGAAGAAACTCACTTTATACGTAGACAACGCAAGTCAGTTTATGAAAACTGCTATAGGCGATCGGTAAACGCTTTAAGTAGGCTGCAATCAATTCGTTTAGAAGTCGTTGGCGGAGTATGTTCTATATCCAGCGTTGAGTCCTACAACTGAGATAAGTTAGCATCGACGTAGTTACAAGGTAACTATAGATAACTAAAGTTTATTTTCTGAATGAGGTTTGTTAACCTTAGATCTTGACTTAGAAACTTTTTACAAATAATACCATATTCTTCATAGTACTTAGTTAGTTCAAGAAAGAAATATATAAACTTGTCTAAAAGAAGTCCATAAACCTATTATACTAACTAATTCATAATCGCAACTTGAAGACACTGTCACAAACGTTTGTTTCCTACGTTGTCGGACGGGCTAGTGATCCACGTGATGACAAATGGTGTAAGCTCAGTTTACGGACCTTTGTATTGCCAGAGGATCTGTAAAAAGGGATACCTACTAACGAATTGACAACGAAGGAAAACTGATGGTATGCTTTCTGGTCCAAATACTTTCTGATAGACATACACATAAGTACACTATTTTTTTCTTTTGACACAAACTTTTGTGCAAACATAAGACTTTATAGTTAATACGAAAACCAAAATTAAGGTTCTTAAAAGGTTGAGCACAAAAATGTGTAAATACGTCATTGTCTAATCAGTAAAGTAGAGTGGAGTCATATTTACTTCAATTTAAATATTTTGTTAATACCTTCGACCAATGACCATAGATTTACACCCAGTTTCTGAAAGGCCTGTCAAATCATTGTTCAACTAACACGACTGTTAATTTAACATGGCTGTTAAATCAATTCGAGTTTCTGAAACGTTAATCAGTGCAAAATTAACTAATCTACGATTATTTTGATTTGACATTAGGTTTGTATGAAAACAAACCGAATGTCAAATCAATTGGCACTTGACATACGATTGTTAAGTTAATTTTTGTGTTGATCAGCCTTTCAGAAACTGGATATCATTCTCGTCGTAAAAGTTCGCGTCCTTTGATCACCATCACCGCTAAATGTTTGATACTCATGCTAATATCCGAAACGGACATGATTGTAATCCAAACAGGAACAATGTTCATTTATCAAGATTTGCAAAATATACACTTTTTTTTAAAGAAAATCAAATATTATAAATAATACTGCATTAGAAATATGTTTTGACATACCCTAATAAGATAAAATCGAAGAAAAAACTGAGTTTCACATAAAAAATCAATGGTATTCACAAGTTAATTTGCCGACGAGCACCGATTAGTTGACAAAGCTTTTGACCGACGTATGATCTATGATTAATACATAACTAGCGTTTCAGAAACCCAATATAGAGGTTAACATACGATTCTCGAACCAAATTTAACAGCTATGTCAACTGACAGGATGATCAAATTAAACTAAATAACCATGCTTTTAGCAACCCAATTGGCACTTGACATGAGATTTAACAGGCTATTAGTTAATTTTAGCGTTGATCAGCCTTTCAGAAACTGGGTGTTAGTATATTGTTCTGGGTAGATTAGGTAACTTATTCAGTTGCACTATTTTACTTAGCAGTAAGCAATGTATCTAGTTCGTTTACACTACTAAAGTAGATAATAATGTGGGTCAGTTGGCAGTGTTCAGTTGCACAGAGCCTCGAGCTTATTACAAACACTATTTATGATTTTAGTTCTGGGTAAGCAAACCGGATTCAAACATTAAACTTGTCTTGAATACTCCGGAATGAGGACGAAGCGTTCAGATTAGTGCTTACAGTAAAATTATGTAGATTAACTGATCTAGAGAAAACGACAGCGGTATGTTCATTGTTTATCCACGAATTAATCACATTATTGTTTTAAGTAGGATTTGTTTTCAGATTTATGAACTTTAAGACGAGGTTTTCTGAAGGCCGACCTCGAATGGACGTCTCGGGCAGCGCGCAGGTTACCGCATGATAATATCTGCGTCTATTTTATTAGGTTTTAGTTTTAGTTTATTTTTAGTACATAATAGGTTTTTCAGTGGTGTTATTTACAATGTAAATACTTGCGTAAAGTTTGTTAATTAATCTATTAAATTTTGTTATTGTTCTTTAAATAAGTATCTGATATTTACGTTACCTTAAAAATCTAAGTATCTATGGTACCGGTATAAAATCACAATACACTTAAATAACATTTTCTAAACTAGTTAATTTTCTACTACTATAATTTTTCTAAAAACTCATGTACACGGATACAATATACTTTTTCCTATACCTCAACATTCAGAACAGAATATGTACCAAGTTTATCAGGTCGATTTATAAAAATGTACTTAGTACAGTTACAGTGTTATAAGAAATTTTACCATTTTTTGGTTAATTACTAAATGACAGATAAAATTTTGTTAGAAATGTCTTCATATATCAAGAAGTCTAAAAATACCAATATTGCATTGTCTTAATTGGAAATCATTGATCATGAAATCATTAATGTCAAGATCAGTGTAGGTTCCGCTTTCAAAACAAACAAAATAACAAGATTCTTATAAGACATGATTATCAAAATGATAGGGTAAAGTACACAAAGTACGGTAAGATTTGTAACATACCAGTATGAGCAGCACGAGAGCGCAATCGCCAGCGCTCGTCATGCTTGCGGTCTGCCACACTCGAGCGCGGAGCCAACCGTTAATGCTATCTGCCCCGATTACCTTACTGTCATACAAAAAAATATCTACAACAATCGGAAGAAATCCGATAAGCTAAACAAATAATCACTTATTGTTTTTGCCTTCAATATTTTTCACTGCCACAAATATTTCCGTGAGCGTAACACTAGAGTGGCCGATGAGCTTTCCCGCGTAAGTCTTAGACGACTCGATATCGGGCGGCGTGTCTTAAGTCGGAGTACGGCCGCGTGGTGTGGCGGTGTCTCGGTACGGGACTGTGAGCGGTGCGCTCGGCCCGCTCGGTTGACGATGGTGGAACAGTTAACCATCGTTGGGGAGGGAACCACCTGCTCGCCTGTATCTTATCGTTCTCACGACACGATCATCGAACCGCTGCGAACAATCTCGTGATCTATATAGTTGATTGGCGTCGGATTATTGGGAGAATTGGGCTCTATCGTCCGCCGACGCGTTCATTACCGTGACATTCGCGTGGAGAAATTGCGCCGAACCTGCTTAATGATTGAGTGGCGTTTCGGTGTTGCGGTTTGTATCAGGTCATCGATGTTATGTTTGGGTCGCAATCTCCGCAGATCACTTTGGCTGCCGTAGATCATTCTTAGATAAGATAACTAAATAGTTATATTTTTGATCGAGCCCATAGGATGGCTATCGTATTGATATTAAATTGAACCGCTATAGAAAGCCAATCAATGTCGAAGATGCACAGATAATTTCAAATCATCTTCATACTTGACATACGAAATATTATTCAAAGAAAAATTGTTCATTTAAAATACCAAGTAGGTATGACTGTACTAACCCACAAACTTTATCATATACCTACGTACCTAGGTATTAAGTATAATTATCTATATAGGTACATACACGTATACAATGTATTTTACAAGAATTGTGAAGGTCGTTCATAACTATACATACATATATTATACCTACACAAACACAAAACCCAAAAAATTTTTTGTATGTTTGTTTATGCATGTAAATGATATTTTACCTGCATGCCTAATGCCTACTTCCAAGACAGTCGAAGGACTCTCAACTTTAAAATGAATGTCAAATGTCAATAACCCCTTATTTCATTACAAATTATCTTGTAGAAACATAAATAAATTAATATTTAGTTTATTTCATTGAATGTGCCGACTCTGTAGTATAATGATGCATGTTAGCTTGATACCTCAACAAGGAGTTTTCTTTTTAAATAATGTCCAATATAGAATAGAATATAATTTTATTTAGATATAAGTTCAACATTGTATACCCGTACATTGTAATAGTAAGTAATAAAACTAAGAATTAACAATATTACTAAGTACCTTCAACAATGCTATTATGTCCATGTCAAATTCTGTTCTAGGCCAAGAACAAGGTTTAAGAAGTTTACCGTGTTTCTTTTTGTACAATCTTCCAAGATGCATAGTGAATAAAGTAAATAGTCCCCCTAACTCATTACCAGTAAAAATTTAAAAAAAAATTGGTTACTCGTCGTCGACTCAAGACTCACGCTATGTTTAATACCTATGACAGCGTAAAATATTTCGTATCAAAATGAAAAGCGTACCTGGTATTTACTCTGATAACTAATCTATCTCAAACGAAAGCTGTCATTGATGTCGTGAAATATTTTAAACAAACGTAAGTAAATCTGCAACATTTAAATTGATGCAATAGAGTCAGTGTTTAGGCTTTATTAATCAATTACCTACATAAACTTAAATACAATCAAAATACGTAGGTCATCACTTCAAAAAACCTAATAATTAATGAACGTTAAAATATAATTTTATAATCAAGCGTTGTTATCTGCCTGTAGCCTACTCATGCCGTATTGTGGACTTGAGATGTATTGATATTTTATATAATATTCAGGTTAATTCCTTTCTTACTAGCGGCTGTTTTTGCAGATACCATAAGAAGTGCATTAGCCGCAGCCCGTGGTGCTATTGTAGCTTATAAAAACCAAGACGCCACAAAACACTTAAATGGATTCGATTTGTTGTGTATAAAATGAAAAACTGTACATTTTATTTGATAAAAGCCCCTATGGAAAGTTACATTAACAGTTTATGATAAGGTAAATGCCTAAAGATTTTGTAAAAACATTTGTTATCACAGCCTTAAATTTTACAAAAGAAAGTGACAAAAAAATTACAAATACCACACGGGTAAAGAGAGAAAGATTTCAAAAATATATTAAATCGGTATAAATATCGTAAGTAATGCGATTAAATTATTAACATGCCTTCAAATATAAAAGATATCACTATCACTTAATTTTTTTTTTTAAATTGATGTCACACTTACTTAGTACCTAACATATTTAATTAAAAATAGAATTATATAAAGTAGATCGACAGCATGTTTCTAATAAAATTGTAAACTTAGTTTAAGTTTCTCATTTAAGTGAAATGTAATGTTCTTTGAGAAATAAATAAATTCTATAAACCGAACATGATACTTAATGACCTCGTACTAAGAAATGTCATTTCAAAAACTGGTCAAGTGCCTATCGGGCTCGGGAACCGAGGATTCCGTACAAACTTGAAGTCAATTATAAATCACATGAACGACCATTATATCTTTTGATTGGGTTGACATAGAACTTTGTATAATTTTTTCACAGCTTTAAGAGGTTCTAAACAAGAGCATTCGATATAAATTTCAGCTTGATACCTTCACGTGTTACTTTGATAAGGATTTGAGACAAACAGAGTGATCCAAGAGTTCCGTTTTACCTCTTGAGGTACGTAACCCTAAAAATGTGACAGCTTTGCACAAATCTACCTAATATGTGAATAATAAATCAGGAACAGGTTCAATTATGGACAGGCTTTCTATCGTAGTACAGTATGTCAGTAGGCATGTTGAGTGGGTCCGCAATTCTGCACATGACGCGTCCGGAGTCTTTGTGTGTCTGTCGCGGAAACGTCACGACAGAAGATCAATTTAGAATTCAGCTTGTTTGCATTTTGACGTCCAGTAGACGTTTGTGTTTACATGACATTTGTGTTTACATAAAGCTAGCTTCTTTAGTCGCGCATTGAACACGAGCCTGTAGTCCTTCTGTATTTAGCTGGATGATACCGTACCTACTTATCGCACTTTTTTTTTTAAATTGAAACTGTTTTACTTTTTTTTACTGATATTTTTTTTGTGAATCCATCCTTTAGTTATCATTCCGATGAATGGCATTAAGTAGATACTATAATCAAATTTAGACTTCGATATTCATAAACTTTGTGCTTTGTCGGTATTCTTACAAACTGGCAACATTATGTACCTACTTTTAAAATAATAATACGATGGGTTAATTGGTAAATATACCTGTTTTGAGCATAAAATTATAAGAATAAGTGCATAGAACATTTTTGTTGGTAGGTTTAGAACCAATCTGTATGTTTAGGTAGGTATCTACATTCACGACCAAATAAATAATTTGATTTGACACGGGTAATGCTTGCTACAAATAAAATAAATTGCTTATATTTTATTCGCAAGTAAAAATAGCTGTGTAATCATTCTGAGAAATTAAGTGTAAAGTGCATTGGCATTTCTTAAATTCCAAGGCGTGATCTGCAAATTGCAAAAAAAGGAATAGGCATTGACTGGCTATAAAATTGTAATTTAATAGAATAGGTATTTAATATGTAATGCTTTTAAATGTCTGCAGAATTATGTATGTGACAACGTAATCGTGCGATTTATCCAACTTTTTATCTAAGAGAGAGGAGAGTAATTATGTATTATTAAAATAAAACAGAAAATTAAGAATTAAAAAGAACATCCAATTAACATAGTTTGTTTATCTCAAAGTAGTAGCAAAGTCGCTGTTAGCTTCAGCTGCCTGTTTTTGCACTAACTTGTAAACCACGTAACGGATTATGATATATTCACATACATAAAGCGTTTAGAGAATTTCTGGCGAAAGCTTTATATACCAGGTATAATACATACAAATTACATTATACACAGAAGAAACGAGATTTTTAAAGATTTGCAATCATGTTGTAAAAATCATATTAGTACTCACGTGCAAAGCAGAGGCGGGTTGAAAATAAGTACCTAATTACGTCGGTACAGGTACTGTAACAAAAATCATATTGCACCCTCTGATACAATTTTATAAAATCCTACTGACCCATTCAAAACATCGGTCATTGCTTGTCTCTATTACCTATTTTTTATTTATCTTTCCTCCATAATGATCCGAATCTTTAAAATAGACTGGGCGAGCGCAAGTTGTACTAGTTTGTCCATCACGGCAATTGAGCCATCAAGATTTCTGACAGTTTTTCGAACACTAATATAATACCATCTCTAACGTAGTGATTAAGTATATTTTGTCCAAAATAACAACTTTCTTTTGCAGTTGAAAAATGTTTTACCATAACCTACAATTTGCTCTTTACCTGTGCGTGCAATAATAAGATCGTTTATCTAAAATCCAAGCCTAATATAATTAGAGAAGGCATTAGGTTGGGTTTAGAGTGGAGTTTCCCCGAAGCACTTTGACGCCCACTATATCAGTTGTCCGTCAACTTTACCAACGTCTTTCGGTTCATGGTCGCCATTCCAGAACTTTTATGTGTCCTGCCCATTGCCACTTTACTATCATAATCTTCAAACTGATATGATGATGATGACAATAATCTATAAATATAAAAGCGAAAGGTTACTCACTCACTCATCACGAAACCTCTAAAACTACAAGTGCTTAGGATTCTCAGATTTTAGGACGGTACCCACTAAGACGTTATTTTGCAAAATTAATTCCCTAAGGTGGCAAAAAGAGGTGGCAACGTTTGTATGAAATAGTTTTATAGTTTTGATAGTAGGATTTTCAAATTACTAGAAAATATTCATCATTTAAATCCTCTTATTTTAGCCTTACAAAAGGCTGAAATATGAGATGTGATTATGTAGAAAATTTTTTATTTTGAAATCCATGGACTCTAAACTAACAATTTTTTTAATCGGTCTGTTTCCCGAGGGATACAACTAACCATATTTTACGCACGGGTGAAACTGCGCCGCGGAAAGCGGCGCAGTTTCACCCGTGTTATTTTATAATAAATTTATTCTCTAGCTGTTGCCAGCGGCTTCGCTTGTGTGGGTACGCATACCACAAAAAATATAGCCTGTGTTACTCGCTAATATTGTAGCTTTCTATATGTGATTTTTTTTATTGGTTACGTTGAGTTTACGCATAACAAACAACCAAACAGTACTACTATTTACTTTAAGAATACCAAATACAGAGTGAAGTACAAAAATAAATACAACTTAAATATTAGGGCTTTGCCCGCGATAGAAACAAAGAAGGAAGTAGTATACCTACGACGCAACGTGACAGTATCAGATCAGAGGCGGGAAACGTTCGGCACGCGCGTCGAGTGCCTTTGTGCGTTTTTGCTTCCATTACCAGCCGACAACGCGCCGCGAATCCAATTTTATGATTGATGACTGTCATCTTCCGCATAGTGGTATGACACTTACTATTGTATAAAGATCATTTACTGACGATACGAAATTGTTCTGAACAGTATATGGCCCGTTACGTAACGTTATGCGGTATTGTACATGGAAATCAGTAAAACCGCATGCTTTGAAGATACAAGCATTATTATATTATTATCTAAACATTCTGCGATTACGTTCAACTTACGGTAAAATAAAGGGATTGTTTATATCGGATGAAGTTTTTAGGCTGCGGTAAAGTAAAAACTTATCGATCGCTGCCGCGCCGCTGGCTCTTTGTAATCGAGAATCCTACCAAACCTAAATATAACCTACATGTTGTTGATTTTTTAATCGTAACTGATCCCATTTTTATTTAATTTCCTATAGAATGTGTTTCTTACTTTCTACAAAATATCCAATAAATTATTTTTAATGTCGAATTACTACCATATTTTAATAGTTCAATCATTAATTATTTCATGTTGGTACCTACCTACTTAGTTGTGATTGACCTGATAATTATGCTAAATTTAGCCATTATGTCTAAACGCAATAACTAAAATACAAACACTACTTGGGAAGAGTTCGAGAAACGGTAGGTACCTAAAGATATTGAATCAAGCTGATAAGTTCAATGGGATTCTCACAAATAAATATTATCTCCTACAAATAAAACAATTCGCGATTTCACGAACGTTCGATAGTTCCAGTAATGATCTGAATAAGATAATTTTCTGCTTTAATGCGCTTAAATTTCTTTAAACCAAATGTTATTATAAACTGTTCTCTTCCAATTCGGTTAAAACCTTGAACACCGACCATTTCTCCATAAAGCGCTTAATCTGTTTGAATAACGGGCCGTTCACACGGCCATCCACCACGGACGACCGCATCTCATTTTGACCGGTCTAATCGTAATTTCAGAGTAGTCGAAATAGGACAAAAAGCAGAGGCCGGAACAAGCGGGCAACTGGTACAGCGAAAATTTGAATAATGACGATCTAGCGGAATGTTTTGTTCGTTTAACGCTACGGTGGCTGCGTCTACGTAGACCACGTCACTCGTTCATGAGAATTTGTAACAGTTGCGTAGTTCGAGCACCTATAAAGTTGCTTTAACAAGCAAGTAAAACAAAAGGAATTACAAATACCGCAAACTGACGAAAAATATAAGTGCTGTGCAGTTGCTGCTTATGTATTTTGAGATTAAAATGATTCATCTTTTTTTTATTATCCGCAAGCCCAATCTACACTGAAGTCTTTATGCTCAGCTATTAAATTAGCTATCTAGTTGAAAGTTGCATGTTTAGTCGTCCCATTAGACACGTTAATATACCTAGGTTCTAAGTATATCCCAAAGTTAATGTCTGTGTTCTGGTAGACCTTCATAACAGCATGACATTAGGATTGCTTTGAGACAAAGAATGAACTTTAGATTGAAATTTTCCCTTCCGGACCCATGACAACCCTGGAAGACAACCCCGAGGGTATCCAGGAACTAGGTTTTTCACATTGAAATTTTTTAGAAGAGAGAAAGCACTTTCTACAGGTTTATAAAATTAAGCAGATGATAATGATAAGATTTTTACATAGATCTCTGAATGGCATCACATTGTCTGTTGGCTCGGTCTCTCACGTAAATTGTTTCTTCATTTAGGTCTCCTAAAGAGATAACTACCTAACTATTACATAAGTATCCACGAGAAGATATTAGTCAATTTGCCTATTACGGCCAACGCTATATAAAGAACTAGCAAAAAAAAACTCAGCCTATTAGCGGATAGTGTCAGATAGAGACACAAAAAATTTTAATTGTTCAAATTTTATTGTTTCTGAGATTAAAATATGTAATTTTTTATGGTTGTGATCATTTCTGAATTTAGCATGATGAATAGCCCTGATCGACCAGGGAAGTATTGCCTTCTTATAGAATATCGACATAAGAGTACCTAAATAGTATCTATACTATTTTTGGTAGTGGTTCGGTAAGTGAGAGCGCTGGACGGAGGCCCAATTTCCCGCTTTTCCTCATCTCACTCATTCCCTTCACATATTCTACTCCCTTCACAATAGGCAGCGGCTTTGCAGAGTCCATGGTATTGCATAAGTCCATGGGCGGCAGTTACCACTTACCATCACGTGAGTTGTTAGCTTGTCTGTCACTGTCGGCAATAAAAAATATCACCGAATTTTTTGCACTCTACACGCAATCTGTTTACCTACCATAATTCAACTAACCCTCTGCGTTGCAATCATGAATAGGACTGGTTTCTTATCATGAAGGTAGGTAATAAAACGGAATGGTGAGTAGTATAAGGTATTGAGGAACCTCCTCGCTAATTGTGGCGAATGTAGAGCATGCGGGACATAATGCTACACCGCGACAGAAACGCCCAGCGATCGCCGCTCCGGTGTATGGTGGTTAATCTAATGCCCGTGCCCGACGGCTTTGCATGCACATTTCGCTATTCAAGTAAGTAGCTAGCACGCACTATATGTTCGGTTCTAGGTGACATGAAAAACTAGTCAAGGTGTAAATAGTGTGTTAAATTATCGTGCTAGTAATATAAAATATGTCATTCAACTTGTTACTGTTGCAGTAGGACATGTAATAGATACTACAATACTATCAAAGGAAATATTAGTATAGGTACAAGTGTGGATCATAATAGCGCAATGATCTACATTCTTAAATTTTCGCTGCGGGGTGAACATCTAAAACTTTGATGCAAACAGGTTATTTGATGCGTTCATGCGATAGCCTCTAGATATCTACGATAATTTTAGTAATTACGTAAATTATTATTTGTATCGAATGCCGATTCTTTAGTTAGGCATGTGTGCACTTAATTTAATCAGCCTGAAGGGCTTTTTCAAATATTAAACTTAATGTTGCAGTAGATATTATGCAGTTCTCTCCCAGAATAACTAACCTACTTACACAAAGACAAGAGAAGAAGGAAAAGCAAGAGAATCGAAGGAGCGATGAGAGATCCGGCGCAGTGTACTCGAATAACATATAATAAGCAGGTGCTAATACCTATTAAAACACCTTGGAATTGAAGTGAAGTCGTGAGAAGAAGAAAAAAATAAGTAATATAATTGCCTGCTACATACGTGTAACGATGTTTCTAACGGTTCTAACACTTACTGTGAACTATTGAATAGGTTCGCAAATACTTAATGAAATGAGGTCATAATTAAACACTTTTATATAATATAAAATTATATTGTAATTATGATATCGGTAAATGAAATTAAATCTCTCGAACGTCATCACATCACTGTATTTTATTCTTTGGAAAATAATAGCCGTTGTTTTAGAATGGTGAAAGCACATAAAGTAAGCAGGTATAAGTAAGTAGGTAGGTACAATAAATATCTACTATGGTTTACGGAATTTCTCGCTCGCCCTACCTACTTTCATAAAGATCTTCAAACTACAAAAGACTACGCTATACAATACTACCTAGGCCGTGTTAATATACCTAACTATAGGATAGAGTTTTCAAAGGCGAACTAGCCTTTCGATCGTTTTATGATTAAACTTCGCGATAGCGTGGACTCGTTACTAATATTAGGTAATACTGGTACCACTTGCCAGTCATCTAATCATCACGGTTTGCCTTCAGCGTTCAGTTTTCGCAAGTAGCACGTTATGTGTAGATAGGCTTTGGACACGTCCTCCATTAAACGAGGATTAAATTAATTCCTTTATTTCTTAAAGACGCTGGCGTGACGATCTCGACAAATACGACAAGGATTGGAGAAATACGGCTTTGAATAGAAAGACATAAAGTGCGTAGAAAAGACCTTTGCTCAGTCTGCAGGGGGACAGGGCATGTTGCAGTATTTTTTTTTACCACTAACATGATAAATAATTGTAATAGCGAGCGATTATCGAAGATAAGCATTTTAATTTTATATTTTTAAAAGCATTTTAATATCATAACAACTACACACAACGCTATCTAGACCTAAAGTAAGCTTATTAATGAATTACCTAAAGCTTGTGTTATGGGTGCTAGAATGCGGATATACATACCTACTTAAATACTTTTTTTTTAAATACATACATGTTATACATAGAAACTCTCAGACTAATGTAATAGTTCATGCACACAAATAGGTATTTGCACTGAGCGGGAATCGAACCCGCAACCTCTGCGTGTCAGTCCGTATACAGTACCACCGAACCACAGAGGCTTTTTTGGTTGTTGCTACACTTGCCACCTTGTAACCCTGTAGGTACCTACCTTTTCTGTTCAAGATTAAAAAGACAAAGTTCCGTCTGTAAAATCGCTGAACTGCTTCTCAGTGATCTCTTTACCGCAATAAAAAGACAGCTAGAGTAACAGTAAGTACATGAAATGAATTTAATCCATTGACATAGCTTCCTGTTAGAAATAATATTTACCAAGAATATATCTGAAGAGTACCTACCTACCTACGCTCGTACGACTTAACGCAATTCACGAGGGTAATAAAAGTGGTTTATATATAAAACCAAGTTTTAGTGAGTAGAACTGAGCGACGTGACTGATATCTCATACGATAAAACAAATTTATACAGGTACTTAGTTATAGACTCAAATGATAAGTACGTACCAAGGTGTTTTTATTATAACGGCGTTCATTGCAGCTGACTCACATAACATAAGTTAATTTGCGCTAATTTAGTACAAATATTATACACAAGCATGTGAGTTAAGTACACATGTGTAATATCATTTTGAGACGTGATATTTAGCATAGTTCATTTGTTGCGTTGTTATACTTTTCTTTAGTTTTGACTGATGATATGTGCCTACCTATTATTAGGAAGTTCTCTAGCTATATAAGATATATAAGATATACTTTCATTTAATGGAATAATCCGATACCTGCCTAACAACGGATTTAAGATTTTTAAATCATTATTTAAAATATGCACTTTGATAGCGGTGACCTACAATTCTACAATGCGCCATCATTGCAGTGAAATAGGTAGGTATGTATGTATATAAGCTGTAAACTGAGAACCTAGGTATTTACCTACAAATTATACACTTGAATTTGCTCTGAGGAGATTTTTCTTTCAATTTGGAGCTGGTGCCATTACCTGGTGATTATCAACGCCAGTGTTTCTTAGTGACACCATGGTTAGGTACATAATATATAAGTAGAAAATATCTGGCCCTATATAATTGTAGTTATCTATTATGTCAGTAATAATATTATAAAGAGGGAAGATTTGATGTAACCGATTTAAAAAGTTCTTTTACCTTTAGAAAGCTACTATAGTAGCGGGTAACATAGACTACATTTTTTTGTGGTATACCGACGCGGGTGAAACCGCTGGCAACAGCTAGTTACTAAATAAGTAAGTAAATTGGCAACAGCCCAAACTACCCTCAAATCTGATGCCTTCAATATTTTGGTGTAAAATCGTTTGACCTCCTGAATTGTGCTTATCCACGACTGTAAATACCGCTACAGTGTAACTACCTAAATATTAGGTGCTTTTAACTGATGAGGTGTTCTATAGGGGCATATCTACCCATATTTCACCACCCATGTTGTTAAGTTTTCAACAATTTACGATTATTGTCAACAGCAAAAAGTAAAGGTGTCAAAAAAAATCCTGCTAATAATGCAAAAATCCATGTAGTCATGATGTTACGGTTAGGTAACCTAGTTACGGTTTAGTTATTCGCCTCCTATGAGATCGTGGGTTCGAAGCTGGGCATGTGTCAAATTGTAACTTTATCAAAGTCATAATATGTAAGTAACTATTAATATCATTAATTAAGAATGAATAGGTAGGTATGAATAGGATAGTAGGAAAAAGCCTACCTAATGATAAAACTTGCTGTCTAAAATAATGCACAAAATGATCTTGAAGAGTCTATTATGGATTCTCCTTAATCTAAGATGAGTAGGTAATAATAAGAATTATATAGAATGAATTTATATCAAGACATTTATTTATGTTTTTCTACAATAGATGCATAATAGGTGGTATACTCATTAGGAACTACCTTAATTACCTACAACAATAACCATGTAGTCCAGGCATTTTAGGTTATACCTAACTGCGGAAAAGATTCTAGTGAGCTGAATTTTCGTATACACCTTTATTACGGCGTTGTAATGAAGATGTGAAAAATCGGCATTGATATCGTGCCGGCTAAAAAAGTTATAAAGGTCAAAAGGTCACGACAGTTTTTCAAAAATATCTCGCTATCTATTGCTCAAAGGTCAATAAAGGTCATTATAAAAATTATTTGTCGTAAAATTGTCTACAAAAAATACCTCTTGCATTTTTCTGTTAAATTAACTGTTTTCGAAGTAGAGCGCTAAGAAAGCGACTATATTTTGACGATGCACTTGTTTCCTCACCACCTTCGAGGTAGAATGCAGGGCGCATTTTTTAATATTATCTAACATTCGACTTGGTGGTGGATATGGGTTGTGAACTTATCTACTTATCCATACTAGTGTAGTGTAGTGTCTCAAGACCAAGGTCTTTGACCAGTGATAATATGCGGAGCAGGGAGATTGTTGTTAACTATTGGTTTTGTTCAAAAGCTCAAAGTCAATCAGAAGGCGATAGAACGGGCTAAATCGCACTGCGCTTGTGTAGGAAAGTAAGTAATCTTTTTCTTCATCCTATCGAATGGCTAGTGGTCAACCTACTGGTCAATCTTGCCATGGCATACTTTTAATATTCAATCTAGTATTACCTTGTCGTGCAATGTGACCAGGAGGTGCATTTATCAGTTTAATTAAAATACGTAGTCAAATTACCATACTAGATGAAACTAAATAATTGAAATCCTCTCTTTTCTTTCTTTAATCTTAGTATTATATTAATTGGTTAATTTGTAATAATTACTTTGTATGGTACTTTGGTTGCGTTGAGTGTTTAAATTGTAACTCATTCAAATAACTGTAATTATCTGGCGATTGAAAAGAGTGGCGTGAGCTTCTTGCCAGTTCTTCTCACAGCTCTACCTCGTCAGCGAACTGGCTGTAGGTCAATTGGCTGACAAAATGTAATGTTGACTTTTCATAAGCATTATACTTTATGATCAAAATGAAATAAATGCTTTGACTTAGTGTTAGGATTGGTTCAGGTCAGCCTTAATTTATAATAAAGGAATCCGACTTGACCTAACGACTGTTATCAACAGGATAACTGCCGGGACAGACTTTTAACGTGTCCTCCGAAGCACGTAGACGGTTCGACCAATTACCACTATGTGGTCTAAAGTACCTAACTGATACTGAAGTGGCAATAAGCAAGGACTGATAGCTATCAGAACTTATTGCCCTTCAGGTAGAAAGGTTCTAGAGTTGCGACCACGTACTAGGAAACGCAGCGTAGGCAGACTCCTCACAAGGTGGATTAGCGATCTGATAGGGGTAGTAAGCAACCGATTGATGAGGGTGGCTCACCTCCAATCTTAGCTACCTTGACCGGCCATCAAGGTAACTAAGATTGGAAGAGACCTATGACCAGCAATTGATGTCTTTCGGCTGATATTATGCTATTATGTTTGATTATATTTCTTTCATTTTACGAAGTTAACATAAAAAGGTAGGTATTTTTATTTATTATAACTTTGATTTTAACTTTTTTTGCTGAGAGGCACAAACGTACTTGTCCTGCAAAATGTTCTCATACTGGTGAAACAGGTGGTCTTTATTCCAACCGATATGATAATTTTCACCGAAATGATATGAAAAATCAATCGGTGTAGTATTTTTCATATCGGTGCTATAATTTAAGATATATAGCGCCCAGTTTTATCACATCGGTGCATTGCTTTATCATTTCGGTGGATTATTCTATCACATCGGTGGTTCGTTTCATCATATCGGTAGAAACCATATAATAATTTCGTTTGCTTCTAAAACTTTTTATTGATGTGTAGATAATCATTCCGGTGGATAGGCATATCATTTTGGTCGATAAACCTATCATTTCGGTGTCAGCCTTTTCAAATCAGTATATAGAAAAAATAATATAATAATTGACTGGTATTTTATTGGTGGTATAGCAGAGCAAGGAGCTCCACGGCAGGTTCTACCGAGCTTTACACGGTCCAGATGTGGACCGAACTGCTTCCGTGGCCTAGCTAAGCTTCGGTGATCTTTTCGGAGAAACCGAAGGGTTTGTTTGTGCAATTGCTGATGAAGTTATCAAGACGAACAACTACCGGAAATATATCTTGAGAGACGGCACTATCGACATTAGTCGTGCATGTCATTTGCTCTGCGGTACAAACTTGTGGACGCCGAAGTGCCTTACTACAGGTACAATCCTGACAGGACTGTTGTTGCCAATAAGCCTGACATAGTGGTGATAGATCGATTAGAGCGCCTTGTAATTATCATCGACGTCACTATCCCTCATGATGATAATCTCGAAAGCTGAAAAAGACAAACAGATCAAGTATTTGGATTTAGCTCACGAGGTTGTTGACATGTGGGATGTGGATTCGGCGATCATTGTTCCGATAGTGGTTACAGTGAATGGACTTATTGCTAAGAGCCTCGATCAACATCTTAAGAGGCTCGCGTTAGCTGGTTGGGTCAAGGGCCAGATACAGAAGGCGGTGTTGCTTGACACGGCCCGCATTGTGAGGAGGTTCCTATCTCTGGAGCCCTAACCGCCGGTAGTTTGGTCCCTGTACCCGATGCCGGTGGGTCTCAAATTTTTATATTTTTAAATGTATGTGTTTTTTTTTATA
Organism: Parascotia fuliginaria; assembly: GCA_963082885.1. NCBI lineage: Eukaryota > Metazoa > Arthropoda > Insecta > Lepidoptera > Erebidae > Parascotia > Parascotia fuliginaria. The sequence continues at coordinate 11,438,454 of OY720182.1, forward strand.
TACTTATTTTTAAAAATGTAATTTTAAGAATTAATTTAAATAAAGGAAATAAAAATAATAATATTCTACCACATTCACTCAGCGCCATCTAGCCCCAAATTTAGCAATTATATTTGCTTGTGTTATGGGTACTAAACAACTGATAAACTACATTTATACATTTTTTTTTTGTAAATACATACATATTATAGATAAATTACACCCAGACACAGAACAAACAACAACAAACATGCGTTTGTTTCACCGCAGTGCGCGGTCCCGTGAATGCGTTTATTCTACCGTGCGGTAGAACGCACCGCAAGGCAGTGCGCGGTCGCCCTAAACGTTAGGCCATTGATTTGTAATGTTACCGCCAAAGATTGTGGACATTGTTTAAAAATTAAAAAATTAAATCATGGTTTACTGTGTGTGTATCAATCAATCGTCCTTGGCACGATATCAAGTAAATTATAAACCTTAATATTTTAAAAATACCAAGCAATTATTAATTTATCAGATAAGTAATAAAGAAAATAGCTAGTATATATTAAAGAGTTTTTATTTTAATTTTTAATGCATTGCAATGATATATTGATCAAATCAAAGAGTAAGAGCGTTTACACCATAGCATACGAGTGGCAACACATCGTCGCAATTTAGTGTCGTAATTTTATTTATGGTTTTAAATTTTTATCACAGCTATATTTTGAAAATAATATCTATATATTCTGCTTTTAGAATTAGGTGAAAGCTGTATATAAATTAAGTAACCAAAATGCTTGCTTTTACTATGAAAATAACGCGACCGAAGTTTACAGTATTAATTACATTTATGTAGATTTGTAAGCGTAATGATTTCTTACTTTTTATGCAGCTTTCACCATATTCTAGACTGATTGCAAAATATCATATTTTAAAATTGTAGCTCCAGCACAAGATAAAAATTCGATAATATATATTCGATTTAAAAAAATGATTATTTCTCAAGTGTGCACTGTAAATAAAATTAATAAAAAAAGCACGTGCAATCTCGCGAGTTTTAAGGCGATTTTTTCTGAAAAAGATCGATTTATGAATTATTTGCTGATGAATCAATTCTCCAAAAAAAAAATGTTTTTTTAATTATTTACGGATATATTCAACTAATAGTAAATAATTTTATGGGTTTATTATTGTTATCATTTATGGTTTACCAAAACAAAAAAATCTCAGGCGATTTTCAAAAAATCTATCCACTACCGCATATCGATTTAAACAATCGATCTTAAGGGCCTGAAAATCGATTCCTTATTATTCGTTTTCAGATCGTCATCCCTAACTTGTTCTACTTAGTCTGTCTCAGTCTACAAAATGTACTCTGTGCGTAACATCATCTGAGCATCTGACCTAAAGTGACTAAAGTGACGTATCGCTGAACGCTGAGTACTGAACTACTGACAAAATACAAGGTCACATCTACGATAAAAACATGTGGAATATATAAAAAGATTAAGTCGTGACTCTCGTCGATAATATGATGGTTCAGTTCGGGCAACTTTAGGTTCGTGCACATAAAATGTGTGTGTGATAACAAGTACTTAACTTAAAATTGTTTACTTACAAAGAAATACAAAATGATAGAAGGATACGGTGCCGTAACTCAGGCCCTTTTAGGGACTCTATTGACGTGGGGGTTAACTGCGGCCGGAGCCGGTTGTGTATTTTTTATTAGAGGAAAACATGTAAGTATTTGTTTTCGTTCAGTCATAATTATTTGGTGAATAATTTTATTTGTGCGATTATGTACTGACTTGTTGTTGTGTTTTTGTTGTAGAGGAAGGTACTTGACGTATCATTAGGTTTTGCTGCGGGGGTGATGACTGCGGCCTCGTACTGGTCTCTCCTCGAGCCAGCTATCAGTATGTGCAAAGCCTCTACGGCGTATGGATCTGATGGACAATATGCCTTCTTACCGGTTGCATTTGGATTCTTGTTTGGTGCAGTGTTTGTTTTTGGCACGGACAAATTCTTGGACTACTTGGGAATCAACTCTACAAATATGATGATCAGTAAGTTTATTAATTTATTTTAACTAGTTTAATTTCAAGATTTTCTATTTTATATTCTCATTAAAACCTGTTTATCAACAACTAACAAGTGAGTACAGATCGCAAACTACTTTTTAAATTTTAATAATTTAAAGCTTTTTGTAATATGTACAGCCAACAGTCAACACATAATACCTACTACATACATTATTTATTAGCAACTATTGTGTAAAATATTTTAGTTGTGTAATAATCAATAGCTCATTATTCTCTCACTGCAGAACAAACTTCTAATATGATAGAGAAGGTCGTTGAAATTGTGGTTATAATAATAATAGCAGCTCACTACTGTCCACTGCAGGGCAAAGGCCTCTTCTAATTTGAACAAAGTCTTTCTAAGTTTATGTATTTCTGACTGACGGTGAAAGAAAACATAGTAAGGAAACCTGAATTTAAAAGTCTGAAATATCTAATTCGCCTTAACCAAGCGTAGTAATGAATGCTCAAGCCTCCTCTATATGAGAAGAGGCCTTTGCCCTGCAGTGGGATAGTAAACAGGCTGGGTGGTATTATTTTATACGCATTAATCACCACACATGCTCAAAGCAAATTGGTAATATCTATAAATAATAGATACATACATAAGCACTATAATAACAATTTAAAAACATTTAAATAGATATATGATTATAATAAAATTATTTATGCTTTTCGAATTTCAATACAAAATATTCCTTATTTATGATAACTTATTAATTTTATGACATTTCTAAGATATTGATCAGATTCATTTATGTTAAAGGAAACAGTGAAAGGGTTATTGAAATAAGAATAAATTAGTTTTCTCCATAAAATCTATTCATAAGTGCCTAACATTTACTTTATTATAAGCTCTCTTTTCTTAAATTAATGTTAGAGTAGCGCTTCTTTTCATAATATTTTTTCTGTGGTTGGTAGATATAGCCCCCATTTCTTTGTTAAATGCGTTGCTGACTCTGTTACCTATGGCTACATAGTCAATACCGTGGTCAATACCGACCCTAATTGAGGGTCATAGGTACTAATATAAATTGTGTGTTCTAATTTTTGTTTTTGTGTTGTACCTGTGACTGGTAACTGTCAGAACTACATTATTTACCTGTTCTTAGTAGTATGAACAGGTTCACAATGCAGATCTTACAGTTCCCTAGTATTTTGCGATTGTCTAAAACAACTTTCATGTCAATTTGAGTCAGTATGATTGGCAGCTTTCTGGTTGCGGCTACAAGTCAGCATAAGGCTTTATGTGAACTGTCTGTTATCTGATCTCCATGTTCTGTTATCGACAACAATGATACTTGACAGAGGCCATGTATCATATTATCCATTTTTGGTATAAAATATTTTAATACATTACACATGATGAAGCAGTTTATTTAAACATTCTTTAAAAGTTTATACGTAAGCAAAAATCATGTTTTACAATGGTTGTAAAAGAAATTTGCTAACGCAGTAAACATATAGGTACCTTCACGCATTGATAATTAACTAACTAGTCAAAATTATAAAATATAAGCAATAAATCCTAAAGAAATAGATTTTTGTTGCTTCCGATAATTTTTTTTAAATTTGATGATGTGTACCGTACCGTATTTGAAGATGTTTACTTGGCAATTTCTGACTGACGGTGAAGGATAACATCGTAAGGAATCCTGGACTTCAAAGTCTGAAATTGACAATCTGCCTTGAGCAAGTGTGGTGATTAATGCCATGAGCATTAATCACCACGCCTTCTCTATATGAGAAGAGGTCTTTGCCCTGCAGTGGGACAAATAACAGGCTGGTATTATTATTATTAAGACAATCCGAAAACGGCCTCGCAATTTGACATTGCTTACGATGCTGACGTCTTCTACTTATACTCTCTACCTGCTAAGTTTCAGCTCCTTAGTACTAGTAGTTTTCGAGATATAGGTATTTAGCTTGACTTGTCGCAAAATTTATTCTTATCTGAGATCTCCTACTTATGTATAATCCGCTTCGGCCGTCTAAAGAACCAGAGTTTCGGAACTGGTTCCGTACGAGGCATTCAATGTTCAATGCGATCGGAACCAGTTCCGTAAGAGTACATTAAAAGCCTCGTACGGAATCAGTTCCGAAACTCCAGTTCTATCGATGGCCGAAGCGGTATAATCAGTTGCACGGTTCAATCTATTTCGAGGCTTCTTGCTTAGCCATTGAGTGATATTTCGCAATTACACAGAGATGTGTGTAATAGTTAGTTAGTAGATAGTTCTATTTGGAATATAATCCGCGTTACTCCAGTCTAACAATTTGGAAAAAGAATCCACACAGTTCGACTATCGACCTACTGGTGGGACTAAATGGAATAAACGATAAAATCCGCGTTTCCAAAATGTTTGATCTGCCAGTACAATTTGGAAAAAAAAATCCAAACAGTTTGACTATCGAACTACTGGTAGGACTGGATGGAATAAACCACACAGTCGTGATAATTATATAGTAATAAACACGAGAAAAATCACTTCTACTTCGAAAATCCGGGATTCTTAGTGATTTAGTCTTTTGTGGACCAGATGATGTCAGACGCTCCACGCTCATTTTGGAAAGGCTTTCCGTTAATTAATTAAAGAAATAAATTTATAAACAAGAAACTTTAAATCTTTAAGTTAAAACGCAATTTTTTTGTTAATACTAAAACTGTTTTATTGTCCTTCACAAAAATCTCAACTGGTATAACGAGTATTATTGATTTTCCTCATATTGTAGGCAAATTTGAATAAAAAATATTTTCGTATCCAATGACGATTAATGATCAAGGAAGTATTCACCAAGTATTTAATAAGAGATTACTGTTTGTTGTATAGTTATATCTTATCTGGTTGTGTCGAGTGTACCTTTTTGATTTTATGCTCTTGGCGTCTTTACATATAGGATTTCTGTTTTATCTTAAAGGCTTAGCTTCTAACTTACATATAAGTTATATCTCAAACAGAGGCGGATGTTATCGGTATATACAAACAACAATTACTTTATAGCATATGATTATAATATAGTACCTACTAAGCAATAAATAGCTAGTAATTTAACTAAATTATGATTATGTTGAATTTACTTTGCACATCTACTCATATAATACTACCATAATGTATATACTTACTACTACAATTTATACTCCTACCATCTCTCTCAATCATACAATCTTTCTCATGCAATTAAAGTGTGAGCTTTATAATAATAATAATAATAATAATAATAATAAATTTATTGGTTCAAAAACTTTTACATTCACAATTTTTAACTTAAGGTAAGTAGGTATTTTACAATTATGAGCTCAACAATGTACAAATTGTGTCTATCATTTGCCTCCGCAGCCGAACTAGGTGTGAAACCTGTGCTTCAGCATACGGCGCCTCTAATCCTCGGTTTAGGTTACATTATTTTATTTTGGCCCACATCACAGAGATACAATTAGTGTTAGTAAGCTTTATGTGAATATAGATAAGTTTTTTATAAACAAAAGCAAATAATGTAAAAATAAACTAATAGTGTAGTGTAGTGTAGTGTAGTGGTCCTCTGCATGTGTTTAGTGAATGGATGAGTGTGTGTGTGTCAGAGGGTGTGTAGAAATTAGTTGTAAATTAAGTAAGAGCGTAGAATTTGATGTAAGTCGAGAAATTTTCAAACCAAGTTGATCATCACAAAACGGTAATTAGAGATTCGGTTTCATGGTACGATAGATTGCTTAGCCACTGGGTAACAGTTCTTTTGACCATTAGTAAATTTAGAGTGTAAATACCAATAACTTGATTTATTTTATTATAGATATAATGAAGTTAAAATTTCAAAACGTGAAGGTCATTTAGTAATAGTTATGAAAAATAATGAGTAAAAGGTGAACGTGGGCGGCTCATGATCGGATAAAGTAGAGATGTTTGGCTAAAGTCATGAACGTCCAAATGGCCCAAAAGTCCCCGTCTCCTTTGACCGGTTCAGTTGTTAAGACGTAAATGCGTAACAGACAGAGAGTTACTTTCGCATTTTTAATATTAGTACGGATTATGTATCGTTGTTTTCCTTAACCACCAGTCAGTAATGTCCAAGAATATAATTATATTAAACTTGATGTAAGCATTAGCATAGAATAAAGGTAGTCAATACCTAATGTTATTGTAAGAGTATTGAGTCATCATTATGCAAAAAATAAAATAAAATATGCTAGTTGTTATAAAGTTTAGTTTGATCACTCAAAGTAATGTAAACAATGTAAAAAAATCTTGTTTATTCTGCGATTAAGTCATATCAAAATTCTAAAATTTACGAATCTCATGCACAGAAGACACTAGATTTCATTATTACTTTTTAGAAAAACATGCAATATTCAATATTTTTTCATCGTCATCGTTTCAGCCAAAAGACGTTCATGACTTTAGCCAAACATCTCTACTTTATCCGATCATGAGCCGCCCACGTTCACCTTTTACTCATTATTTTTCATAACTATTACTAAATGACCTTCACGTTTTGAAATTTTAACTTCATTATATCTATAATAAAATAAATCAAATTATTGGTATTTACACTCTAAATTTACTAATGGTCAAAAGAACTGTTACCCAGTGGCTAAGCAATCTATCGTACCATGAAACCGAATCTCTAATTACCGTTTTGTGATGATCAACTTGGTTTGAAAATTTCTCGACTTACATCAAATTCTACGCTCTTACTTAATTTACAACTAATTTCTACACACCCTCTGACACACACACACTCATCCATTCGCTAAACACATGCAGAGGACCACTACACTACACTACACTACACTATTAGTTTATTTTTACATTATTTGCTTTTGTTTATAAAAAACTTATCTATATTCACATAAAGCTTACTAACACTAATTGTATCTCTGTGATGTGGGAATAAAATCAAATTGAAAATCGATTTGTCCTGATCAAGTTAATTAAATAATTATGTATTTTTATTCTGTGCTGACAGATGACAGTACGCAATAAACAAACAAAATACTTACCTAAAAAAATCACTCGTTCGGTCGTTTTCGTTTCTTACGTATCGTTCCGTGCGTTTGCGTTCTGAGTATTTTAGTGTGTTTTGATTTCTTAATTTAATTTCTTAATAGTTTTCTTCTTTCAAAACACTAGCTAATACAGATGTCGCTTAGGTAGAGACTAAGCGACATCATTTGACAGTATTAGGCAGCAACATCGTTTAGAACTTGTACTTATGTAGGTATTTAGATACTTTCTTACAGCAAGTACCCAGGCAAACATCTAATAACTGACAGTTTCATTGTTGGAACATAAACTACAGGATAAAAATGAAACTAGATAGGTAGGTAAAGGATTTTAACAGCGGTTGATGTTTTATAATCTTACTTTCACCAAATCCAAATCTTTTGACCTACGTAACTTTTCACTTAGATTGTCAAAATGTCCAGAATTTTCAGAGAACGATATTTAATACACTAGCGTTTAACTGACATAATTTTTATCTTATTACATTTGGGCCCAAAAATGTATAGAAGGGTATCAGTCTCCTTTGTTATAGAGATATAATAGGCCTTGGGAAACAACATAGGCTATATTACGTTATCACGAAAAAAAAGAAAAATTTGTAATAAGGAATGAAAGATGAAAATTGAATAATCGACAATTTATAAAAATATGTTCATGATTAATAAAAATAGGTATGACTATTATGCGATAACCGTAATTCACGCGGTCGGAGCTGCGAGCAACAGCTAGTGTGCAATAAAACAAAAATAAAGCCTAATATATTCAAGTGTGTGCTCTAGAGTAAGGTGACCTCCGCGACAGTGCTCTTGATAATATCTGAAATAAAAATTCGTTCGAATATTATATCATTATCATCACCGTGAAGACGTGTACTGCTGAAGAGTTCACTAAGGAAAAGGGAGATCGAGTGCCATAGTCACCACGTTTGGCGGTGAGTTCGATAACCGCAGAACGATATTCGAGTGATATTTAGCACTTATTCAAGTAGCTTTTTGGTATGCGCGCGTCAGCCCTTTATTTTTTAACTAAACGTCTGCCCTCGCTTCGCTTCGGTATTAAACGTTTTATTCGGCCTCACAACAAACGCCTACGTATTACCTACGTCTGCGAAATATTATTGCTATAATCACTCCAAATTTATTTCTTAATGTCTTCTGTATAACATAATTTAACAAATATTGAAATTCTAAAAAATTGCAAAAAAAATATGGTAAACATAATAAAATATAACTCATGTTACCGCCTTCATTTATTAATTTCTAAAGGTGAAAGAATTTTTCAAACCGATATCGTAGATTTTTAGTTACATCGTTGCAAACAAACATACATCCAAAAAATCTAACTTTTCTCTTTAAATTATGTTAAAAAACGTTTTTAATGAGATTCACTTCAGGTTTATTTATTTGGAGTAATTGTAGTCTTATGGAAGGTTTTTATTCAGCGATCTTGTTATCATTTGACAATAAAGTTATATTATTTGTCATTGCCATCTTTAATATTTTTACTTTCCCTATCTCCAGCACAGATAACATAGTCACTATGTTTGACAGCCGGCTAACTTTGTACAAATCCATGAGCGACGAATCACTTGGCAGTGGCACCAAGGGGTGGCCCGCTCATCTGCCACTGTAGGTAATGAAATCAATCTAGTCATATTTTTCGTAAAATTCTATTAAAATTATAAATGCGTAAGTTTGTGTGTGTGTGTGTATGTGTGTGTGTTTGTTGCCACTCAGCGCCTAAACGGCTGAACCGATTTCGAAGAAAATTGGTATGTAGATAGATGCGGTGCCGGAGACAGGCATAGGCTACTTTTTATCCCAAAAATCGGTTTGGTTCCCGTGACAACAAAACATATTTTACGCGCGGGCGAAGCCGTGGTGCGCAGCTAGTTAATTAATATTTTACATGGTCAATTACCTTTGACATATCCATAAATATGTTTTCCGTTGGCCAGCGGACTACTGATTTTAGAAGACCAGTTATGTTTATTTGTTATATTATTTGAGACTAAAAAAATCATTTGTGTATATTTTTCCTTAAATCCATATTTCTCCGTTATTATTATACATTCTTTAGACAGTTCTTTCAAAATTTTCGAAGACGTCAGAACTTTAGGGCAGTTGATCCTTACTGCTTTCAGCATTATTTAATGGGTCGGATCGACTGGCGAAGTACTACCCACTCATAGAACATCGACGTAAAATATTTTATTATACTCATTCTCTTCTCCCAACATAACCATGATAACTGTAAACTACGGAAGGTTACGGATACTTATCTAAATAAAAAAAAACAAAAATTGCCTTCAGAAAATTGAAAATTGTAATAGTAGATAAGTCGTTATGGCTTGTTACCCGAAATCATACTCTACATCTACACAATTGGGTAAGATAAAACAATTAATGCAGGGAAAATAAGTACAGGGTAATCTGTACTTCTATATCTATATTATATATATCTATATTATTAAATAAAGCGAAAGAGTTTGTTGTTTGAACGCGCTAATCCCTGGAACTACAAGTCAAATTAGAAAAAAAAATTTAACGTATGATAACCCAGTTCTCGAGGATGTTTATAAGCCTATGTAACATCATGCTACTAGCGACGGGCGCAGCACAGTAAGCAAAGACGCGGATAGAAACCGCGCCGCGGAAAAATATAGAGTCTTGTCAACTTTCTGCAATGGAAGTTTTGTGTTAGTAGTTTATTTTTTTTTTAGTTTATTTTCCTTAAGCACTTTACACACTGCTCAGATACGGTAATATTTTATCTGCGTATAAAAAGTTAATTGTCTAAAAGTATTACATACTAAACACAAACAGATACGATAATATACGAGACGATACATTCACTTGATATCCTTTAGACTGAGTAGACTTGTTTTTTGGTAAGGATTGTGTATACAGAGTTCGCGTTCTCGGTCGATCTCGGACGACACTGTCGCAAATCGTTCTCGGTCCATATTAATAGAAATTCCTTAAATGATAGTGAAAACACTGAAAACTACATAATTATATCAAAATCTGTTGGGTCAAAATTAGCGGAAAACGAGTCAAATTAATCTATGCATTTAGTGATATTGTGAATTTTAAATTTTAATGTACTCATGTGTATTTTTAACCCGAAAAATACCGACAAATATCGATATATTAATCCGCCCCTAGTCCAAAAGGACCACGTGTATACCGTAGTCCCACTAGTAGGACAAATTAGTAGGACCACGGGTTCTTACCCAAAATATCATTTTTTTTTCTCATTATAATATTAGTTTACATTTAGGCAATATTAGTAACGATATAATGGTCACGTTACTCTGTGACATGATCAACATACGAAATTAACTTTATAACAATTTTTTATATATTTACAAACTGAATCTATTTTTATTTTACGTTATACTTATATTTGTACTACTTACAATATGTTTTCATTCAACAATTCAATTTTTAGATTTTATTTGCAGAATAATGCACGTAAGGTAGTCTTCCTTTCAAACGAGTCGCTGAGGCTCGAATGAAGTCAAATTTGATAATTTCACAGCAGAGGTGCTTTCCGCGGGGCGCTACTCTCGTCTAGGGGTTTTCTTTTTTATTTAAGAACTAGCTGTTGCCCGCAGCTCCGCCCGCGTAAATGTCGGTTACATCGCATATTATTATTTGTAAAATAATTTATCTAAAATAAACGTTACCTAAGTTACTCCTTATTACATCAGCTACCTGCCAACAAAAGTCCCGTCAAAATCGGTCCAGCCATTTCAGAGATTAGCCAGAACAAACAGACAGACAGACAGAAAATTGTAAAAAATGTTATTTTGGTGTATGTACCGTATATATATTCATATACATGTAGTAAAAACGGTTATTTCAATATTACAAACAGACACTCCAATTTTATTATACATATGTATAGACTAGCTTCCTGCGGCGCGGTTTTACCTGCGTCTTTGCTTACTGCTCTGCTTCCGTCACCAGTAGCTTAATGTTACATAGCCTATAACCTTCCTCAAGAACAGGCCTAACATACTCAAAAAGATTTTTCAAATCCGGCTGGTAGTTTAAGAGATTAGCGCGTTAAAACAAACAAACAAAAGTTAATCGGAAATGATTAAATAAGTATTTTATAATTTTGAAGTTGGTGCCAAGTAAAACAATACTAGGTACCTATAGGTATTATCGAGTTATTCCGGTCTGATCCCTCAGATCTGATCCCCTGAGATTATTATTATTCTTTAATTCCGTTCTGATCCTCTGCATTTTTAGTCATTCCGGTCTGATCCCCTTACTTTTAGTGTCCTACCCGCTTGAAGATGGTTTTTTTTTGTTTAAAATTATTTTATTTTACGATTTTCAGTGATGGCTAGACCTAAATCTTGCTTAGGTGTTATTTTTGTAAGAACTAAACATTTTGGAATATTGAACCGTAGGAAGTAAGCCTAACATGACTGTTGTTAAGGAATTCCCTCGACTGTATGGTCACCTGTAATGGCCCATATGGGTGCAAAGTTCTCATCATTACAAATGAATTAAGTCCAAACACCACGTAATTGCTGTAAATCGTTGTCGAGTTCCCTCGACTGTCTTTGTGCTCCATCATCAGATCGACTCCAAACCTTAACTAAATAGTAGTGCCTTAAAATACTTAATGAAAAAAATAACAAATGCACTAGTCGTCAGTACGATTTTCGAAAGTTCCTCCTCGATTTCCCTGGGATGCCATCATCAGATCCTGGTTTCCTTATCATGGTACTACACTTGGGATATCTACTTTACAACAAAAAAAGAATCATCGAAATCGTTTCATAAACGACCAAAGTATCCGCGTACACACATAAAAAAAATGTATACGGTCGAATTGAGAAACCTCTTCCTTTTTTTGAAGTCGGTTAAAAAGTGACATTGTAACCTACCACCTTTAGTTGTAGGTAAAAAGAGAGCTGCCTTAATAAATTCAGCATTCTTCAGAACACTTTAAGCCCTCTATCGAGACGTGTCGCCTCATATTTACGCAGCTGTCTTTAAGAACTAAGCGGCTTTTTGGTTTCAAACGACACAGAAGCTGCTACAACCGAATAAATGTTACTGCAATTCGAGCTTTTCTACAGTTTGTAGGATACCTATAAGTGAAATTTTGTTACATTCATAAGTACGCACACTTCATCAATAATAAGCTTATTAGCAACTTTGCTAATAGTCGTACAATTCTGATTACATATCTCCCTATATGACGAGTATATCTATCACAACCAACGTTAAATATATTGTGTGTTATACATTACAGCTATAACAAAAAGCAAAGAATCCAAGGAGAAATTAGAAGATCTGGAAATGATGACCGCGTTGAACAGGCGGCCGTCGAACCAGACAAGCATCGTGACAATGGATCCTCAGCAACCAGCTGACTTTGCTGACTGCATCAGCAACCAGCACACTGCGCAGCGACGCAGGGGACATCATCACTCACATCACTCACTGGTCGGTATTATTTTTATCACTGCTTGTACGTTCATCCAATGGGATGCCACAGCCGATGGAGCACTACTATTGAGCCTGCGCTGTGTCTGTCCTACCTGTAAACGGCTCTAATTTATTGGTCTACAGTCTAGATCTAGAATATGGAACTGTTCTATAACTTCTGATGGCTGTCGTAAAAGACAACTAATAAATAGCAGGTAATGAACAGCAGTGTTGTCTGCGCACTATATCACATCACTGCGATTACCGATCCGCCTGCTAAGCGTGAGACTAATTTTTTTTAGCGTATCATAAGTTCTGCAATGGTCGTCTTCAGGTTGATAATGGTACACACAATTTTGTTTGGCCTCAGACATGGACGCAACGAGTACCAAATAATTATTACCAGCATCTATACTATAACAATAAATCTATACATATAATAAAATTGGAGTGTCTGTTTGTAATATTGAAATAATCGTTTTTTACTACATGTTTATGAATATATAAATGGTACATATAACAAAATATATTTTTTTTTAATTTTTGTCTGTCTGTCTGTCTGTCTGTTTGTTCCGATTAATCTCTGAAATGGCTGGACCGATTTTGATGGGGCTTTTATTGGCAGGTAGCTGATTTAATAAGGAGTAACTTAGACTACGTTTATTTTAGAAAAAATATTTTATTGTTGATCGACTGTTAGGCAGAACGAAATCGTCGGGTCAGCTATTCAATAATATGTATGCAACTAGAACTGTTATTTTACTACAATATGTTTGAATGCCTAAATTGGTGGATTGTTTACTTTAAAGCTTTTACGTTGATGATATGATTTGTATTATATTAAACGGAAATTCACGTGATTATGCAATAGGCTTTTAAATACCATAATATATTTTTTATATTTTTGTCTTGATCTGAATTGCCTTACCAGTCAGCTTCTGACCACAGTCAATGTAACCTATTGCATGATCGCGTAAATTAGTGAGTATTGTGTCGACCTTAATTTTTTTTACATAGCACTTATATAAATACCACTTTTCTTACATAAATAATTTCTATGTCCATGCATTACAGAAAGCCGGTGATAATGGCGAAGGTGACCGTCGTGACAGTATCACGAAGTCACTAGAGGCACGGCAGTCGCAATGGAAGCGCATCATGCTTCTAGTAGTAGCAATCACCGTACACAATATACCTGAAGGGCTCGCTGTCGGGGTGTCCTTCGGCGCCGCGGGGTCGTCAGACCAGGCGTCCTTTCATACAGCCAGGTGAGTGACTAAGAATATAGCTTTATATTATTCTGATTTGCATTGCTTTTTGTAGCGAATTGATTCTCTCAATCTATTTCATGAACAACGTCTAAATTGTATTTTATTATCATAACATTCTTATAAACACAAGTTAACATAACCATGTACCAACAATGAATTCAGTACCCCTTAGATACGATATTTGTTAATTTATTCAACACATATTCTGTTAAACGAAACTTTACGTTATAATAATAAAACTATCAAATAATAACACACCGTCATCTAGTCCCAAGCTAAGCAGAGCTTGTGTTAGGAGTACTAGATAACTGAAATATAATACATATACATACTTTTTTTTTTAATACATAGAATACATAGGAAACACCCTTAACAAAACTTGTTGCCTTTTACTTGGGACGGAATACGGGCGAATCCTACCCACACACATGTCACTGTGATTTCCGTAAGTAAGGAACAACAATGTAAAACCCTTAAATTACGAACACCGATCACTGATACTCGGGAGTCATAGAGACTGCTAATCTTTTTTAAACCCTGAAACGAATTTAATCAAATGGTAAAATAGAGGACAATAGAATATCCACTCTCAAATTTAATCTGTATAGGATTAAGATCTATTAAAAGAATGGCACCGCACACAAAAAAAAAAAAGACCCTATGTAAGCAATGTAGATAATATTATATTATGAAGGTACTTAATAAACATATAAACGTGCGATAATCAAAATAATCCATAAATTTAAAAAAACTGGACAAGTGCGAATCGGACCTGTCCACCAAGGGTTCCGTACAAATAAATTATTTATTCCTACCTCTAAGTACTTTCTTAGTTTATCTTGGACATTTTCTGACTGACGGTGAAGGAAAACATCGTGAGGAAACCTGGACTTAAATGTCTGAAATTGCCAATCCGCCTTGAGCAAGCGTGGTGATTAATGCTCATATCTCTATATGAGAAGAGGCCTTTGCCCTGCAGTGGGACAGTAAATAGGCTGGTATTATTTTATAATTTATAAGTACTTATAATGAAGGAGAGAGGTTTTTTTTTTCATTTATAGTTTTAAATCGTAAACTAAACTTACGTCATAAAAATATTTAAAAAGCTGTATAAGCTTGTGCCAATTAAGTCCTTGCAAACGATACCCCACATGACACGGTTAACTCAATTCAAAGTTTAGACTGCCGTTCTTGGCAATTCAATTACAAATGTAGATATAGTTTTAGATTTTTTTCCTACACTTGTAGTACTTATAAGACGGTATTACTTGCCAAATTTCATAGTTCTAGGTCAACGAGAAATACCCTCTATAAATGTTGATTCCCTTGAAAGTGTCGAAATATACTTTTTTTTTGACGCATAAACAGCCGTATCTTTTTTACGTTAACTTAGGAGTTTGATTTTTTCACAGCTTCAAGAGACTGTAGACCTGAGTTTATCGTTATAATTTCAATTCGATACCTCCACGCTTTTCCGAGATAAAGGCTCTTGACAGACAGACAGACAGGCAACAAAGTGATCCTATAACGGTTCCGTTTTTCCTTTTGAGGTACTGAACCTTAAAAACATCTAGACTCGCGGGAGCGTGCCAAGCCAAGTTCTATCCAAAAGAACTGGCGTGCAGCGCCCGTTTGTAATAATATTACACGAACCATTTGGAGCAACTTTTGACCCCTTAATTACTTAAAAACTATCCAATGAGGGTGTTTAGGAAAAAATTTGCCACCAGCTGGCGCCACTTCAACTTTCACATTGTGCCAATCAGGGGTTAACCTTCAAAAGGCGCTTGACAGCTAGACCTGACGCGTTGGTGCTGCCACCTCGTGGGCGCCATTTAAGAAAACCCTCAGCAATTTTCTTTTGTCCTTATGCACGTGAATTATCCATTATGGAGTTCTTAAAGAAAGGAGTTAAAAGGTTTTTAACAAGGTTGGCGAGCTGGTGATGTTCCTGGTGTTGCAAGCGTACATAGGCTACGGTAACTGCTTACCATCAGGCGGGCCGTATACTTGTTTGTCACCTTAGTCGTATAAAAAAAACAATAATATTTCCGAAATGAGCACTGCAAAATATTTGTTTTGATCTGTCAAAATGGACATGGACTGTCACAATGGATGGATGGAGACCTTTTACCAAAGTCCGCCAACTGGTGGCGAAAATTTTCCTAAACACCAACATTCAAACACTAAATTTGGTTTATATTTTAAAAATCCCTAGATAAACTAATACGCCAAATTTTATAAATACACAAAAATGGTTATATACAGTCCATTCCAAATCTAATTTCAGACAATGTAAACAATCCTCCATATTGCCATTGTCTATGGTTTCATGAATTTACTAGTGATGGGGAAAAGGATGATAAAAATAAAATTAATGTCGTCATACATAATTAAATAATAATTTCTCATTCTTTTTTTCTAACATTTTTAAATAATATTACGTTTACTAATACTCTATTTGCGTAATCGATTAATTCTATTTGATTTGTTATTTTTATTACTCCAAATACTTGTATTTATGTTAAATATGGTATTTTATTTTATTGTAACCGTTGACTTATAAACTAAAAGATAATAAGACAAATAATTTACCTAATGTATAAATAAATGTAATTTAAATTAAGCATTGACCTCTAATTACAACTATTTGACCACGGACTGAAATGGAATACTGGGATACTTTTGAATATTTTCCCGCCTGATAAAAAATTGTGAAATATTGATTATATGGAATTTGTATGTATGTTACGATTTTATTATACTATATTACAATAAAACAAATGAACTCAGACTTGCGAGGGCAAATGACAAAATATTATGTATCTATGATATGTATTGGTTAAACTTATTTCTTCTGATAAATTACAACATTGGTTTTCAAAGACAATATAGAGTACAGAAAAATAAAACTGTCAATCATTTTGACGTCTTAATTCGACCGCAAAAAGTAATTCGTAATTTTATTAAATAAACTAGATTTGATTATTAATCATTAGTAGAAATAGTTGCAAAATGAAGTATATAGTGAACAGAATCTGTATAAACCCATGTGTCATCGTTTATGGAGTTTTTGATAGAAAAATATTGAAAAAACTGTTTGTTTACATTGTCCGAAAATGGATTTGGTCGATACTGTAGATGTTAACATCCAATCGTCATTTTTATGATTGATTTATTCACTGATTGACATATAATTTAACCCAGTCCCTGATGACCTAGAAAGTTCAAATTTGGCATCCAGCCTAGTAATTGTGTTTATTTTATTGCCAACAGTGGCAGATGAACAAACAGCCTCCGTGATGGCAAATTCAAATCAAAATAAAAATCAAGATTTATATTTCATTTAGGTTAATTAAATTAACACTTATGAATGTTAAAAATTACAAAAAGTCAGCCAATTTACATACAGCTAGTTCGCTGACGTGTGCCATGAGAAGAAATGGCAAGAAACTCAGGCCACTCTTTTTAATCGCCAGGTTATTAAAATGTTTGTAAGTTACAATTTTAAGTAGCATGCAAAGTGACGCAGATAATAAACTTAACTCTATAAGTAAGTAATTAGTGTAATTACAGTTACAAGTATGTTGTGAAGAAATAAAAAAAAAAAAAAAAATTTTTTTGCTTCATTCATATTTCATACTTCAGAATATTTAGCAAAATACCGTGGATGCAGTCTTACAAAAACACAGAGTTCCCTAATATACATGCAAGCCAAAGGCAGGATGCGAAACTTTTTAAAGATGGGTTTGCAGCTATCTGTCAACCAAGCTCCACAAATTGCTCTTACGCATTTCTTTTGCACACGAAATGCTTTCTCAACCTCAACCTAGTTCTCCCCTTATCAGGAGGTCATATGAAAGCACCGAAGAAACGTACCCATGATATGCAGTAAGTGCCGCGTCACTTGACACAGTTTGCCTCAGACGTTTTATAGCATATACGAACCGATCTAGTTTGTTACAAACTTGGTCGGTAGTTAGTCACATCTGTCTTGTCTCCTTTTTTATATAACGGTTTGACTATTGAGTTCTTAAGACTTTGGAGTAAAGTTCCTTCTTGTAGTTACATGTTTATTAAGTGATTCAGGGGCTTACATATAAATTGAGCACATAGTTTAATCATCTTTGTGGTAATTTCATCAATCCCAACGAAGTTCGTATTGTTAAGACCCATAATTAGTTTATAGACCTCCAATGGATCTGTTGGGCTTAAAAATATCGTATTTGGATTATCCATATCCATAGTTTTATTTATATCGTCAATATTAAATATAAAGTCATTCTTATTAGTTAAATTAATATAAAAAATATTAAATGTATCACTTATGTCATTTGCAGATGTGAGTAATTGATTATCGTTTATTATTTTTTCTATTTCCGTATTCATGTCTCCAACAGTACTATTTATAATGTTCCATACTGCTTTGCTTTTATTATTGTTATTTTTAATGTATTTGTGATTTTCCAACTGTTTGGATTTGTGTATACATTCTTTAAGTATCTTGGAATATTTTTTATAAGATCTGATATTTTTATTTTTATTGGCCCCTACTTGTTTGCCTTTTAAATAAAGTATTCTTTTCCTAATACAGCACCTTTTTAACCTCTTTGTTAACCATAAGTTCTTATTTACTTGGTTTGTTTTTTTTATACGAATAACTGGGAAACATAAACCAAAAAATAATGATAAGAGACTATGAAATTCTTGAAATGCTTGTTCAAGATTTGATTTTTCGTAAACCTCCGTAAAAGACAATGAACAAATGTAATAGACAAATTTCTCAACATTTTCCTTATTGAAATCTCTAGTTGTCTCATACCAGTAATATTTCTGTCGTCTGCCGTTAGTCTTTATCGTCAATGTTTGCCCTGTTTCGTGGTCTGACAGACCCAAGTGATGTATTTCAGCTTGAATTTCTTTCAGATTACTAGCAAATAGGTCGATACATGCCCTTTGCCTATTGGGCGTTTTAATATGTAATTCTATGTTAAAGTTTTTTAATACACTTATAAGTTGAGAACAGCTCTTATTTGGGCTTAACGTGTTAAAATTCCAATCGCCGCATAGAATAATTTTTTTAGATCGATTTAAATTTTTAGCAGTAAGTGCTCCACTTTTTCAAGCTGCCTTAATTTGCATATTGCTACAAAAAGGTAAAGGCAACATGTGAACTGTGGTAAAGGTTTCTATTGTATAAACTGGTAATATTTGCCATAAGCATAAAGTAAGATTGAACTTAATTTACCATAGGTTCAAAATGTACCTCTATTTCACAAATCACAATTTGTACATTTTAACAATACTATATTTACAATTTTAACAAAACAATACAAAATGTGTAACTGTTGCAATAAGGCTCAGGCATCATGTCATTATCAAATAATAAAAATG
This sequence comes from Parascotia fuliginaria, assembly GCA_963082885.1. Classification (NCBI taxonomy): domain Eukaryota; kingdom Metazoa; phylum Arthropoda; class Insecta; order Lepidoptera; family Erebidae; genus Parascotia; species Parascotia fuliginaria. Next base: position 11,457,617 of record OY720182.1, read on the forward strand.
TCAAAAACAAATAATTATAATAATCATTATAAATATGTCAAAATTTATCAATAAATTAATGTCAAAAAATTATTTGTAAAAACACGTCATTCTTATAATAATCATAAAATATGTCATTAAAAATATAATATCATTAAAATTAATGAATTAAATTAAGAGTAAAATTAATTTACTCCTTCGTCAAGCAAGCATCCTATAACTTTTTTTTTAAGCATTGCTCCCGCAATGTCTACCGTGAAGGGAGTGGGTAGGTTAAGGGATTTAGGGAAGTAAGGAAAAAGGAAAAGGGGGTAAATTAGGCCTCCGGCGCCCTTAGTCACTTAACGAAACGCAATAGTACGGATACTACTACTCTTAAGTCGATCTTCTATGAGAAGGTAGTACTTCTCCGGTCGATCCGGCCCATTCTACCCAGATCCACGCTGTGAAAATACAGCGTGGATCTACTACGTGTATACACAGGATAAAAAATATTAAAAAAAAAAACACCGACATCAAACAGGAAACTAAAAAGTAAAAAAAAAAGTACTTAGCACAAAGTAATTCGTATTTTAGGTAATCAGAAATTATTAAATAAGTAAGTATTTTATTAAGCGACTTCAAAAAAAGGAGGAGGTTTCTCAATTCGACCGTATATATATTTTTTTGTTTTTATGTGTGTTCGCGGATAACTCCGTCGCTTATTAGCCGATTTTGATGATTTTTTTAATGTTGGAAAGAAGATATACCAAGGGTGGTACCATGATAAGGAAACCAGGATCTGATGATGGCATCCTAGAAAAATCGAGGGGAACTTTCGAAAATTTAATCTATACGTCACATCAAATAGGCCCATTTGAAAACCAGCGCCGTGCACTCGTGCTCGGCATTATGCTGAAATGGTGCCTATTTGGTACAGTCATGAGACTGCTTTTTATTTGTATCTTGTTACTTGTCCTGTCTATACCTATAATTGTTAATTAGTATGTCTCGTGTTATGTACCAAATAAACGTTTTCTTTCTTCTTTTCTTTCTTTAAAATCGTACTGACGAGTAGTACATTTGTTAGGTTTTTCATTAAGTATTTTAAGACACTACTATTTAGTGAAGGTTTGGAGTCGATCTGATGATGGAGCACAAAGACAGTCGAGAGAACTCCTCAACGGTTTACAGCAATTACTTGGTGTTTGGACTTAATTCATTTCTAATGATGAGAACTTTGCTCCCGTATGGGTTATAAGTGCCATTACAGGTAACCATAGACAGTCGAGGGAATTCCTCAACCGCAGTCTTGTCGGGCTTTCTTCATACGGTTCAATATGCCAATATGTTTAGTGTGTACAAAAATAATACCTAAGTAAGATTTAGGCCTACCTATCACAAAAAATTGTAAAATAAAATTATTTTTAACAAAAAAGCCCTTTCTGTTAAAAAATATTTTATTTTGTAAAATATATGCGTGAAAAATTGTTTAATTGAGAATTGATAATTTTGTTTTTGATGTTCATTTTATAATTTTCTTTTTTTACATACATAAATGTAATTAATATAATAATAATGTAAGTAATGTATTGTAGAAATTTCTAGCTTTTGAGTTAAATATACTTACTTACTTTTTATATTTGTATTAATGTTGTACGCTAATAAATCGTTTTCTTTTTTTCTTTATAAATTTGAAGTCGGTGTAAAACAATAACTAGGTATAGGTATCATCAATCTTTCTCAAAACTTAAGCTAATATTAGTAGATAATTATCACGGAATATCTGTCCTGTGGTAATTATCTTCTAAGTATTCGGAGACTGCGCATGGCATAAAGTTTACAAATACGGTAGATAGTCTTATGTTTTGACATATCTAATAATATTGTGTGTACTTAGTAATTTGTTATGAAAGTATTTACTTGGCACCTACTTCAAATTTGTAAAATACTTATTAATCATTTCTGATTAACTAAGTAAATCAAAATACGAATAACTTTGTACTAAGTAATTTTTTTTTTTGACTATTTATTTTCCTGCTTGAAGTCGTTTTTTTTTTGTTAAAGAATATTTTATTTTATGATGTTTAGTAATGGGTAGGTTTTGGAAAGGATTCGGTCACCTAGGGGACGTGATTACGCAGCTTAAATTCAGTGTCAAATTGACGCATCAGCATACCTAGTAGGTAATGGCACTCATATGTAAAACTTCAATCTTAATTGGGTATAAGTTTTGTTCAAACTGAACATTTTGTCATATTGAACCGTATGAAGTATGCCGAACATATCTGTTGTAAATCTTTAAGGTATTCGCTTGATTCTCTATGGTCTTCATCGTCAGACTTGTAATGACAATTATAACCCATATTGGTGCAAAGTTCTCATCATAAGAAATGAATTAAGTCCAAACAGCAAGTAATTGCTGTTAAGCGTTGAGGAGTTCCCTCGACTGCCTTTCGGCTCCATCATTAGATCGACTTCAAATCTTCACTAAATAGTAGTGCCTCAAAATAAAAATCAATGAAAAAAAATTACAAATGCACTAGTCACCACTACGATTTTGGAAGATTCCTCTCGATTTATCTAGGATGCCATCATCAGATCCTGGTTTCCTTAGTCTTGGGATATCTCCTTTCCAACAGAAAAATAATCATCTAAATTGATTCATAAACAAAGTTATCTGCGAATACACTTAAATATATATATCTAAATATACGGTTGAACTGAGAAACCTGCTCCTTTATTTAACTCGGTTATAAACAGAAAACAGTGTAATTTTTAAAATTTTGTTAATAAATTTACGATTAATAGATAAAATTTTTTAATTATTAAGTTTATGTGTACTTGTATAAATTATTTTAATAATATTTACTTCTCCGGCTCCACACGGGCGATGCTGATACTAAAACTTTACTACATAATATAGGTGCGCCGCCAGTCTTTCCGGCCGGTACCGCCGCAACCGCTATGTCCCTTTTAAATCTGTAATATCTTCGAAAATATTCATTAAAATTACATGCTGTAAAAGGCCATATTGATCTACAATAAATGCACAATGTACTTAATTGGATAAGAATTAATGCTGCAAGGCTTAAAATCATTAAAATCGTAAAAAGTAAAGGATAAAAAATGATTATTGTGGGTTATCCCTAAGAGATAGACATATACCATCGCAGACTTTTTTGTAGACCTCTTTAAGGTGTCCAATAGGTACTGTAGTACATTATTTTGATCTATCTTATAGGGTTCAGCCAGCGTTTGCAATGTAAGCGCAAAAAATGTGATTATTTACGACATCACATTAGTAACCTCTAAAATTATCTGTGTTTCTTTACTATATAATGCATATTATATTATAACCTTGCTCTTGAATCACTTTATCTACCCGCATTAAAATCCGTTGCGTAGTTTTAAAGATCTAAGCATACATAGAGACAGACAGACAGACAACGGGAAGCGACTTTGTTTTATACTATGTAGTGATTATTTTAATGTCAGCTAATACTACGAATTAATAGATAACTTTATTTTACAAATCTACAGTTATAATATTAGTACCTACTACATTTTCAAAGTCCATACTAGAATTTTAATAGTCATTATTAAGCAGGCACTATGTACTTCATATAGTATTAAGTGTCTACTCTTAAATAAGTAGTGGACTTTTTCCCGAAACCTAACCTAACGTTTAATGGTCTAAGGACCACTTACCCTGTGCAAATAGAAAATTGTTTATATGGAGAGCGTTGATTAGAGGCACAAAAAGACTACAACGGAAGCATGACCACATTTATTTTCAGTTAGAAAAGACTAAAATAGATTAGACGCTAAGCATGAATTCTAGAGGACTCGGTGCTCAGCGATATCTTGAAAAATGTGTAGTAAATCACAACAGGTGATGACCATTATGAATATAAAAGATACGAAAAGTTACTTGTAAGAGTATATCCGTGTAATATCGGCTTTAAAATTTTGGCAGTAAGAAATCTGTCAATAAAGTGGTTGAAGTTTAATATAATACGTACTAACTGACCCGACAGACGACGTCCTGTCTAAACTTAAAATCATTAATTTTACTCGTTTTTTTAATAATTTAATAATGCTGTTAAATAATAGTGAAAAAAAACATGTTGCTGAATAATCATTGTTACGATTGTACTTAATAAATGATAATAATATCAACCCAACACTGTTCCAAGTCTCCTAGTAGCTCTCTATCCTTCTACAACTCTGATACCCAGATAAGTTTGGTTATCACTTAATGTCCTCTTACATTTTTCTTCATCCAGAGCAACTGCAATCATAATTAACTCTTCTGTGTTAAATGAACACATGATGTAGATTAGTACCATATATTGTTTTTCTAATCTCTTTTCACCACATTACACTGATGCGACACAGATACGAAAACAATGACTGAGAGGCATAGGTGTAAAGCCGCAGCCTGTCCCCGACACAGTCATGGCCTGACGTGTGAGAACAGAAAGTCCCTGACGGGACACGGATACACGGTCTCGGCACGGCCACGGCCCAAGCACGGCCCAGTTGTGTGTAGATAGACCTTTACTGTCAAGAACAATCTTACTAGTGACCCGCTCGGTAACTACAATCTGACAACGTGATATATGTCTTTCAATGAGGGGAAAAACGACACGAATTATATAAACAAAAAAGGTCAAATTTGTCATTATTAAAAAAAAAATTAAACTCGATCCCAAATTGAATCATAGCAAAGTGGTTTGATCCATTTAGAGAGATATTTCTACAATGCAAAATCAAAACAAAAAAATAAACATAGTAATTCTCATAAAGTAAATAATGAATAACGACAAATTTTTGGTGTCTACAATCAAAATAATGGTCATAAAGAAAAATCAAATTTACGAATGTCAATCGTTTTAATTATTAACTGTGAATCTAAAGTTGATACAAATATCCTATATAGAAGTACTTAGTTAAGTTTTTGTTGAATTTAAACATTTTCTGTGATAGTATTCAACTTTGTATTCATTTTTTAATTCAAACTTTTTCGAATATTTTGAGACATAAAATAGCTAACTCGTTCCAGCTTGAGTACAATTTTTACGCTTACCAACGAACAGCATTTCAATTATTATATAGATTACGCCATCTAGCGTCAAATTGATATATTAATATGAGTTGATAGGAAGTAGCCGGCGTATTTAAACTGCTACCATCTAACGGGATCTATGCGTACTAGTAGTACGCTTACAGTATGCGCATAATAATGAAATTTATGCACGACGTCATGTATTTCAAAACTTCCAATAAGATGCGAATAGATGGCGATATCAGTTCTCTGGTGTTGAAATGTGAAATATTTTTCTCGTCATATAAATCGATAATGGTGTAATATTTATGTGCAGTTTTTTCAAAATTGAGATCTTTTAATTTGATTTAATCTTTCGATTTTAAATTTAGTTCAGAACTAGAAAAGGCGCTCATTTATTTCTCGAATATAGATGTGCATTTAATATTAAATATATGACAGCAAAATTTACGCTTACTTACCAGACATGCTAATAAGGAAATTCTTGCAAATCTTTTTCTTCTCTTGTTCGTAGTGAGGTTAAAATTGCTGGTGCTTGCAACTATTCAGTAGGTATGCCGTTCTTCGTTTTTAGCTACAAAAGTTATTATAATGGTAGTAGATAGGTAGGTATATACTCATTGTGTAGGTACCAAGGTATGCTGTCAGGACATAATCAATTCTAAAAACAATTGTGTTTTGTAACTGTTGTTTCTGTTGTTTTAAACGTAAATTTGTAGTCAGTTCAATGTTGTACTTCTTGGAAATTATGTTTATTTACTGACGTATATTGAAAGCATTATTAATTCAACTAGCAAATTTTCTATAAATACTTAGGTAAGTAGTTGTACCTATGTAAATGTGTTATCCGCCATTTTGTTACGTCAGAAGAAGGAACGCGAGGCACCGTTGTGGCGGCGGCTGTGCAGGCATTTCATTGACAAGTTGTGGGCGCGAGCGATGCAGCTAGCCATCTACGGATACACTATGGCTTGTGCATCAGACTGGCTAACCCCCGCTAGCCGCGGTTAACAATTGTGCCGAGCAGCAACTTGACTCTAATTTATATCGATAATCATTAAGTAATGAACATTAAGCATACAGGCGGGTGCTTACAGTAGTCAACGAACCGATTTTAGTTTTCTCGTACTATAAATAAACGTAATTTTGTTTAAGATATACACTGTCGAGAATTGTCTCTTTTCGTGTTATCGAATGTTTGGCATGAGTCGTCACACGCCTACTTGCCTTTTGGCATAGGGATAGCGTCGCAATACAGATTAGAGTTCATTTTGCCAATTCATTATAAAGCGTCGGCACTTTGTTTCTTATAACGTCGAGACTGCTTTTATAAATTATTCGTGATGACCATTTAGAAATGCAATTTTTACTTTCGTTTTTGTCAATGTGCGAGTAACGGAGCCTGGATGTTGTTAGATAATATCTAACAACATCCAGGCTCCGTAACTGTCAGTTTCAGTGTCTATAGTAGAGTCGAGTGTACGTGTCGACCCGGTTAGATACGGTTGTGGTTTATCATTGAGGGTGGGCTCGAGTTGTGTAAAAGAGTCGCAAACCGTATTGGCAACGTCGTTTCATTAGTAGTTACGTCGAGTAGAGCCAAATCGCGTGGCCGCGAGGGCATCGACCGGCGGCGGCGCAGACGTTGCCGTCACCGCCGCCGCCGAAACTGCCCGATGAAACTATTTCACTGAAAAATCCGACGGCGCGCGACGTATCATTGAAGGCAACCTTGGCGATTTGTCGCGTCGTCTATACAGACGCGTGGGTGCCCTCCGAGCATATTCATAACTGTTCAATATTGGCATCTCTCAATAATGTACCTTGAGTACTTGCCGATCTTTTCGAAAAAGTCTAGTTATTAATTATATACAGTTTTGCCGAATCATTCTTAAAGATTTTCTTATTTTTATGTTAGTCATCAATCATCATTGACTGGACATTACAGTAAACTATCATTACTGTAGTTATAGAAAATGTTTATTTTCAATCAATTTGTTAATTAATAAACGTACATAATAGAAATTTGTATGAATACAAACAAGACGTAATATTATTATAATTTACCTACAAACCGGCATCAGAATAGGAATGTATACGTTAATTTTCCTACAAATCTAAAATATGCGTTAAAATCGTGAATAGACAAAATAACTGTATTCATATTTTTACATATAATTAGCTGTACTTATGTAAACTTGCAGTTAACAATATTATCAATTAGTCAATCTATGAAAATATATAATTTTAATAGTAATTTTGTTTAAACATATTCCGTTTGTCTTGTCCGACAAGTCATGTTTTTAATGCAATTAGAAATAAACAATTAAGTTAAATATGAATGTAAATAAAAATATAATATGAGACAAGCGTATTTCTTTAAATACATTAATTACCTACGTAATTATAGAGGGTATCACCACAGCCGGTAAAATTTTTCTCTTCAGTTGTAATAAAGATAGTAATGAACGTCTTGTATAGCTATGTAGTAGTAATTGTTATTGTAAAAATAAACATGTAGAGAACTCTACGAAGAGCCACCTCTCAAATAAGAATTTAGCTCGCAAAGAGATTACAAGACATAGGAAAGAATTCTATAGTCTTAGTATCCTGTTGTAATAGTCGAGTCTTAGTCCACCTTTTTTACAGGATGTCAATCAATATAATCAGACAACACAGCACAACAAGCACTCTTTAATTCCACCATATCGAAAAATGATTTTAAACAGGCAACCGATTTACAAGGATGTATTGGCGACCATATAATTGGTTTACCACTTTTAACTAAAATTGCCATCACTATTGAAATTCAATAAAACTCATTATGACAATGGAAAACTGTCACTGTACTGAGGTCATTTGCAAGCAAAAATAGACATTATTGTTTTGTGTTATGCAAACGACATTTACCATAAGGGTGGTAAAGCATTTTATGGTCGACTATACGTCCAACAAGGCTTAAAGAGAGCACTAAGTCCTCGATAGCCAGCGACTTGGCTGAATCTTTGGGACTTTATTCAGTAATATGACAGTATAGGATGAAAAAATTATTGGCTACGTTCTATCGGTCATATTCATCCAAGACTTATCATACTTGTCCGGATTATCACGCAAGTGTTTTCTAGGACTGCCTATACGGCGGTATCCTTCCTTAGGCACATATACACTGACGGACTCATAAACTGCATCAAAGTAATAGACGACTTTGAAATAAATATTTTAACCAAGTATGCAAACTTTCTATACAGATTAAAATTGAAACCTCTAGATTGGTTTGTGAACTTTAAAACAGCTTAGGGTCCTCTAGGTCTATCCTTAAGTTTAAGTTTGTGTACTGGAATGGACCTTAAGACTTTCTTGAAGAAAAACAGATATTTAGGGAAAACTGGTTTAATAAAAAAATGGTTTTAACAATAGACACATACTTTATGCAAGGGTTTATTTATGTTTTAATAAGGTGTATTACCTTCACGTGCCCTTATTACGGATTCTAATCGGTTCCGCATAGATTTTATTAGGGTTATTAAAAGATCTTGCGAAATATTGTCCCATTCTTCTGAAAGTGCTGTTCTTAGTGCTGCTAGTAATGCTTTTTAAATTGTCCCAAACATGCTCAATGGGATTAAGATCCGGGCTGCGTGCTAGCCAATTCATTGTACGTATCCCAACCTCTTTGCAATATTGTCGAACTTGTGCAGCAGCATGCGGCCGGGCATTATCCTGCATTAAAGTAAAATTTTCGCGTATGAATCCCATGTAAGACACCACGTGATCTTCTAAGATCTCTGTTATGTAGCGATGTGCAGTCAAACCCCTTCTATTACCGTTTTGACGGACCATGTCTATGAACACATGTTCTTTTCGCCCGTTCATCGATATGCCACCCCAGACCATACACGAACCGCCTCCAAAAGGAACACGCTCCTCAATGCAACTTTGAGGATATCGCTCCCCACGTCGACGATAGACTCTACTGCGACCATCTGCACCATATAAACATGTCCTACACTCGTCCGTGAACAATACGGAGGCCCATTGCTCTTCTGTCCAATTTAGGTTATCACGCGCAAATCTTAAGCGAGCTTGTCTGTGAGCTACAGACAACTTTGGACCATTTGCTGGTTTAAAAAGGGTGATATCCGCTTTCTTTAACCTTCTTCTTATTGTTCGTGCACTCACATTTACTCCACGCACTTCATTAAGCTCTGTTTTGATGTTAACTGACGTGAGGAAATGATTTCGCAGGGAAGTTGTAACAATAAATCGGTCATCACGACCGGTGGTTGCTCGAGTCCTGCCTGTACCACGTCTCCTTCTGTAAGAACCTGTCTCCAAAAACCTTCTGTATATTCTAGAAACCGTAGACTGGTTTAAATTTAAATTTCTACCAATCTTTCGTTGATCCAAGACCTCCCGCACCAGTGCTACAATTTGAGCCGCTTGTTCGGACGAAGTAGTAGTAAGTATATTATGGTTCCAAAACTCTCGATGAGTTAAAAAACTAACCCAACAATTCTGCTGATAACAATAATTCAATTGACAAAAAAATAAAAAATCAATGCGAATCAATTTAAAACTTTGCTTTAAATAACACGCAAATCTGATACTACGAGTAAATTTTCTTTTCCCAGCTATATTCATTTGTTTTATTGCAGTTATATTTTTAAAATTGCAGTTGCTTTTTTTTTAAGATTAAGAGCCAGTCTCTCCATATTTATATAAATTAATCTAAAAAGTTTGCATACTTATTAAAAAAAATCATTTCAAATCATTTCAGTTTATAATGCATAGCAATCTGCATCTATCTGTTAGGAGACATCCTAATACATATTTCGCCAACTCTCATTTCTCTTACCAATGTATGCAAAAAATACATCCTTGCGTAAATTACCCCTCATATGATGAAAGCATATTCAGCACTGGACGATTCCCGCCTGCCGATCTTTCGGTGTGATGTGGCAGTAATGATGATGACGAGTTACCACTCACTGATTCCTTTGTTACCGCTTGTTATAGCGCCCTCATCTTATTACACAAATAATATCACTTTCTGTAGTGATCTTAACGTTTATTGTAATCTTAATAGTTGTAATTACTAAATGATTGTTTCGCATCATAGACCTTATAGTCCATAAAATACTTATAGATGTCAATCAGCTACTAGTCAAAAGGCTCGCACTATTGATGAAATTCGGTAGTGATAATACCTACCCTTTACCTATTCCTTCGTTTAAAAGCCTTGATTGTAATGTTTTTTTTGTATCTTTTTGTGAGTTTTTAGTGATGAAAAGTTACCCGTAGCAAGTAGTTTAAATATCTAGTATCGATACCTAGACAGTTATTCGGTAATAGAATTATACAAGTGCAAATACCTGTACTATATTATCATGGTATACGCTGTGAAAAATGAGACGTTATAGGTACATCACTTGAAATTAAAATTTTCACAAATAATTCGCATGAAAAGTCTGCGTGGTCGTTCATTACTATGGTAAGCGATAAGGCGATGGGTAAAACACCGTAGTTGATCTGTGTCGAGTGTGGGTAATCACGTTTAGGTATTCGGGCGTGGTGCGTCTGCCTGAAGGAGAAGGAGAGGGCGCGGGGCGGGTGGCGCCCGCGCATAATGGTAGTCGGCAACCGCTTTGTAGCCGGCGCTGTTATTATGCAGATTAACACCGCCGGGAATTTGTTCAAATATCGTAACAAGCGCTCCTCCCGGCGCCGGCGCCGCTCGCGCTACAGTAATTTACGATTCAAGCCTCGGGAATGTGTCGGCGTTCGCCCCTTTACACGGACGCTCACCCGTTTTGTCCATTTTATATTACCTCCTTGCCAGAAAAACCTTTTAATTGTATCATAACTTTTTTCCTTCTAAAGCTCAGACTAAATATTGTGATATTATTACTATGTACCTTAACAGTACCTAGTCTAAGTGACTAAACTTATTAATTGCAAAACACTTGTTCTGAGAAATGAATTCATCGTTTTTTAACACCTTATGTAAGTACAGTAACATTGTTTCGTGTGTTGTGAAGTGCTGTCAATCTCACTTATTGTTTTTACTCATCACTATACCTACTAAGTCAAAAAGTATGATGGACCGGTCCTTTTTCTGAAATTAGTGTAATCGATCAATTACTCCTAGACCTCATTTACTGCTTATTTCTCTTCACAGTATAATTTCCTCTTCCTTCAGTTTTGATAAAGATTTGTTAGTTTACATGTACCTAGGTTCGTTTTCAAACAGGGAGTAATGTGATTCACCATAGGCAGTCGATTTTCTTATGTTGTCTAAAACTTATAAAGTTCTCAATGACTTATCTTTCTTGTCAGTGTCATCTATGTTTACAGTTTAGTGGACAAAAGTGTCTAGTAATGTTTGTGGCTCTTGCCTAACGGCACTGTGTCTATCTTCGTTTGTTTGATTAAACGCTATATTGCTTCTGGTCAAGTAAAATAAAACAGTTGGGAGCAATTAAAGAAACATTCATCTACTAGCAAAAAAAAGCGTTTCTCTTAATTCATCTAAATTATACCTCAGTTGAGCTAAACTCATATGTCTAAGATCTACATCCTGAAGTCATAAATAATGTCAAAATGTTAATTTGGACATTATTCGACAGCGGATCTTTCAATTGAGATCAGTGAGCTACTACTTCATAGCTGTAAATATATTAATCAGTTTGAAAACAAGCTGACAGTAGAGATAAAGATGAATGTTTACAAAGCCCATACATAATGTTGGCGGGTGGCGGGCGGGCACGCGAGGGTGATGCGTGGTGGGGCGGAGGCATGAGTCCGGCCGCATTCCTGCGAAGCCTCCGACCCACCTCCCCGTCACAGCTTCTGCCGCTTGCCCTACACTTTAGACTAACTAAATTCATGCACACCTTATAACTACTTCTATACAAATCAACCAATCGCGAAAAATCTTTTTATGCACTATCATTCGATTATCTGATTCTCTATGTAAGAACTCTCTAAAACCATTAATGCTATGAAGACTTTAAAAGCACATTAGCCATTTTATTTAACCGACCACCGGCGTAGGCAATAGTGTAATAATATAATGAAAGCGAATATCTAATCTAAATAAATTCATGCAGACAATTGCCATTTTGAAACAATGAGCTGTTAATAGTAGCAATCATACTGAACAACAAAAAGACAGACAAGCTTTGCTAAATGTATTCAAATAGGTTAGCGAACAGAAAGTAGACTCAGGCTAGACATGCAAATATGTAACTAAAAACGTACTTACATTTTGTGGTACTAAATCAAGATCTTGTATTGTTTGCTTTATTTGTGATTTGATTAGTCATAAGCATAACCGTTTGCGCAAATTTTTGATTTTATTTATTTATTGAACAAATAGGTGTGGGAGTTTATATACAAATTTAACGAAATGGCGCGTAATTTTATAGGGTTAGTTACATACTTGGTAGAATGCGCTTACCTTTTCATTAATATGCTGTAGTGGTGATAAGTAGTGATAGTAGTATGTCGTGTTCGTGGTGTAGTGCGCGTCCGTTTTGGTGAAATGTGCAAAGGCAGCAGGGACGGAATGGTTAAGAACGTTGCACTTGTTTTACGCACGCGCGCACTGTGTGGTGCATGACCTCATTGGAATGTACCACGTGTACTAGCCAATGGAATGCGCAACTGTTTGCTTTTTAATTTTTTCTTTGCCGCCACAAACAATACCTTTTCATACTATTTCATAACGAATTCTTTACTAACGCGATACTTACTTTCTAAAACACTGTTCGCTTATACGATATTTACATTTTTTTGCTTTGTTTGAAATGTACTTTTATAAAAGTCATCGTGTCGATTGACTGCCTCGGCGACACAGAGGACTTTTCGACTTTCGAGTTCATTAATGTCTATAAAGTTTCTATCTACATAGGCCATGTGTCATAGAGCGAGAGTAATCTTAAAATGCCAGAGCTGGTCGTTTTTAATAAATGCACGAGATCATGGTATTTGATACGTAGGTTTTATCGACGTGCAATTGAACAATGGATTTTGCTTGCATTTTTTTCTATCTCTTTAACTTACCGTTAAAGCTCAGGAATTTCACGTTACAATTATATTGATCAGTCTCGGATAGTTACAACGTGCACTTAAAATATTTCGTTTTGCGAAATTGGTGCTCTTTATGGCGCTAAGAATTTGGCGTAAAATTTAAATCTGTAACACTGTTGCCGAAATGCTTGAACAATTTGTAACATAAACTGTTTTATAAAATTTTGTAAGTCAACACTAATTTTCATACTATTTTGTCCCGCTTAATTAAATTTGTATTATTTGAAATGATAATATACCTATATGTCATTGAATGTTTTGATAACATAGTTACATAGCCAAACCATAGACGCTTAAAATTACGACAAAAAGCTTTAGCTATGTGTGATAAACTGATAAACAGATATCTAGTTGAAATGTAACAGAACTTATTTATTATAACCGACTTCAAAAAGTTTTTTTTTTTTTTATGTACCAATGTTCTCCGATTACTCAAAGATGACTGGACCGATATGGATTTTTTTAAATGTTTTTGCTTCTTCCGAATTAAATTGTGTAATAATAATAAAATTAAGTAAATCAAAATATGAATTACTTTGTGCTAAGTAAATAATTTTTTACTTTTAAGTTTCCTTCTTGTTTGAAGTCGGTTTTTTTTAATTATCTTATTAGTAAATAACTGCATAACATTGTCAGTTATCATAATATCCCAACTGATATAAAAATTTAACACTATTAGTAATGTAAACATTAACCTCATTTTATTTAGGAACCCAAGTCGGAAATGCGCCCGCGAGTCGTCAGAAAGCGCCTTACCGGAAGATGCGCTCGCGCCGATAATGTTCTATATGAGCTTTTACGATTTCCTGTGCGCCGCACCGCCGCACATTCAGTTCCTGAACTAATACCGTTACTCCCTCGCCACCGCTGGCTATTTATTTTTATTTATTGATTTCTGATATAATAAAATTATCGGTATTATATTACATAGGTAATTGAAACATCTACCACACTATTGTCATTTATCCCGCCACTTTTGTCTGGTAGTCGGTCTACCTTGTGCCCCTCACAAGTTGGACCGATTACCTAATAATCTGCTGAACCTGATATCTGTCCACTGAATGCGGGTGGTCAATGGTCAATCACCAGGCAAGGTGGTGAAACTTGGGGGAAGTCATGTCCAGCAGTGGACGTCTTTTAGCTGATATGATGATTGTAATTAAATTTTCATTGATCTTAGAAGATGTGTTATACTTTTGCTCTTGGAAATCATCCGAGTCGAGTAAAAAAGAGTAACTAAACTTAAAATCATCTTTACATTTCGGAGAGTTTCAACGATTTGTTCTCGTTTCGTCCTAAGTTTTCGTCCTACATTTCTAAAAATTCTCGTTTCGTCTCATATTATTTTTACTCTCATTTCGGACTACTTTATAAAATGTTGCATAAGTAGAGTCAGAGAAAAAGGAAAAAGGAAATTACAAAAATCTATCAAAAAATATGGCTTACCCTAGGCTGGCTGTCTCAAAAGTAGAACGATAAAATTGTGGGAAACATATTATAAACGGATCACCACGTAGTAAAATCATCTTGAATCTATGTCTATGTTTATGCATAAAGATCAAGTTGGAGGAAGAGGCAGTAAAATGTTAAGATTGGATGCATAGATAAAACTTTTATAAAGTTTATTACGATAAAAAAAAGTATTTATTAATAAGTCACAATTCGAATCTCAGTACGTTAAGAGAGAAGTTTATAATGTAAAAGAAGGCCTATTTACCATTATATAAGTACCCACAGATCTTTTATTAATAATTTAAAATTATTAACATACATAGACCGCTATATGTATAGTCGACCATAAAATTGCTTTACCACCCTTAGAGCAAATGTCGTTTGCATATCACAAAACAATAATGTCTTTAATTTCTTGCTAGTTACCTCAGTACAGTGACAGTTGTCACTGTTATATTGAGTCTCATTAAATTTTAATTTTATTGGTAAATTTGGTAAAAAAATGGTAAAGCAAGTATGATGTGGTCAACTAACCATGTAGCAAATAAAACTTTAAAATAAACATGAAACTTTTAACTATAAATATGAACCTCTTAGGAATTTTTCAAATTTTACACAATTACGGTAGTAGATCCACGCTGATTTCAGCATGAATGGGCCGGATCGACCGGGGAAGTACTATCCTTTCACACAAGATCGACGTAATAGTATTCATAGTTACTATTTCGTTCGGTGAGTGAGAGTACCGGAGGCCCATATACCGCCTCGGTCCACTTCCTTTCCTTCCCCATCCCCTAATCCGTGGTCGGCAACAGATTGATTGTGTTTTTTAAGCATTATCACTTCTGCAATGCTTGGAGAACACAGCCATCTCTATAGGTTACGGTTACCACTTACCACCAGGTGGGCCGTGTGCTTGATTGATCATTCGACAACACGTTTTTTTTTTTCACTGTTCTTTAACAGCATTTCAAACATATTTACAAAATGAGTACAAATGTTACTGTTATTGTTACTGTTACTGTCCAAATCATCCCACTGCTGGGCAAAGACCTCACTCCACGACTTCCATTCTCCCTGATTCATAGCAAGTGTGTACAAATGTATTTTCATTTAATTTTAGACAAGACAACGCCTTTTGAGTCAGCTAGTACATTGTTAAAAATAAGATTAGTTAAAATATTTTATTTGTTATAATTTTTATGCTGTCTGTACAAAACATGTTGTAAAATACAAGATTTACTACACGAGACGAATCGGGAACAAAAAGTGGGACTAAACGAGAATAAAATAATAAATTACTAATTTATATTCTTTTCGAGACGAAATGGGAATAAAATCTAGGACGAAAAGAAAATTATTGTGTGGGACGAATGGAGAACAAATCGTTTCAACAGATCACCAGGCTGAAAAAGGACATTCAGTGTAATCTCAGCAATCAATCGTTAACGTAACCACGAGGTTGCAAAGAAGGTAAGATTTAAGAATTAATAGCTAGGAATAGAATAGATTAACATGTTAGCCATACAAAAATATTAATATGCATGAAGAAACCATGTCGCCGGATAACCATTTTCAGAATGTCGATGGATCACTGCGCATAGAAGAAGAAGAACTGCGCACTGAGCCAAAAAAACTCAAATAAGTTAAGGCGAGTTTAAATTTAAGTTATAAATGTACGCTGCCTTCATGAGCACCACAGTAAAAAGGAGTCGGTAAACAGAGTGTTATTGCGTATTGCTTAAATTGCAATTGCCAACAGCTTAATTTGATTTGCCTGATTTGTTCAGTCTTAATTTTATTTAGTATTATGTGGTAACCATATCTTTTGAACGAATGTCGGCGTTGTTCATTCAAAAGTATTCTAAACTTTTCAAGTGTTACTAGACTACAAAGTGCGTAAATCTACTTTATTTCTTACGTGGTATTGTTTGATTGAACCTACCAATTGATTGGTGTTTGGAACACATGCGCGAACGTCGCATACGTCAGACACGCATCTGCAGGTGTTGCATGCTACCTGCGTCACATAGCCAACCATATTGCCTATTAAACACACCAGTACCAAACAATTTATATTATTGCAATTCAAGGGTGACGTTTTTTAAATCTAGGTACGTGTATCTACGTAGTTTTGCCATGTGTTTATACAATGGGTAAAATATTAAACAAAAAAAAACGACTTCAAATAGGAAGGAAACTAAAAAGTAAAAAATAAATTTACTTAGTACAAAGATATTCGTATTTTAATTTAGTTATTCAGAAATTATTAAATAAGTACATAATTATTTTATAATTTTGAAGTCGATGCCACTTACTTTTATTTAACTCCTGTTTGAAGTCGGTTTTTTACGATATTTAGTGATGGGTAGACCTAATATGTGTGTTAGTTAAATTTGATGATAATACGATTGGAAGTAGAATTAAAGATGAAAATGGCTGGGTACCGATTACACCTACTGTTGCAACATTTCAGGCAACAAAAGGATACGGAGATGTCGAGCACCGAATGTTACTTGTGACTTAAAATTTTTTTGATGTTTTGTTTAGGGAATATATAGATCTAGGCAAGAAAATTTCGCTAAAGGACAGATGTATGTTGCCCTGTCATATTAAAACCTTAGAAGGAATAGCGTTGTCTGACTTAAATTTAAACAAATTATTGAGTAGGCCACACAACGAAAGAGCATTGCTAGAGATGTCGCGATTACGCAACTTAAATTCAGAGTTAAATTGACGCATCAGTATGTATCTAGTCTAGTAGGTAGAGGTATAAAACTTAAATCTTAATTAGGTATTATTTTTGTACGAACTGAACATTTTGGCATATTGAACCGCATGAAGTAAGCCCAACAAAAGGTAACTGTTGTAAATCGTTGAGGGATTCCCTCAACTGTCTATGGTCTCTATCGTCAGATCAACTCCAGACCTTCATTAAATAGAAGTGCTTTAAAATATTTAATGAAAAAAAATATCAATCGCACTAGTTGCCACTACGATTTTCGAAGGTTCCCCCTCAATTTCTCTAGGATGCACTCGTCACATCCTGGAGTCCTTGTCATGGTACCACCCTTGGGATATATACTTTCCAACAAAAAAAGAATCATCATAATCGGTTCATAAACGAAGAAGTTACTGCTTGCTTGTCTGGCATAGGCAAAAAGTACAATGACAATTCAGTAGAACGATTTTCAATGAGAGAAAATCAAGTTCAAATATAATAAAGTCAGAGCTACTAAAATAAACAGAAAATTACGTAAATACTTTTATAATAAAACTAGCTGTTGCCCGCTTGAATGTCGCTTATCACATTTTTCATACAAACTTTAATCCTCTATTTCAACCCCTTCAAGCCAATTTTTCTCAACCAATCTTCATACCAAATCTCATTAAAATCGGCTTAGTGGTTTACGCTTGAAAGCGTAACATACAGACAGACAAGAGTTACTTTTGTATTTATAATATTAGTATGTATATGAATAAGTCATTATTTACTGCAGATATTCGTGAGTCATAAGTGTTTACTAACTGGGACCGGTTCTTTGCATATGCACAACTCTTCCAAGTATAGTGTGAATAAGTTGTGCGATTACTCACTTATTGTTTTGTAAATCCATCTACAGGTATCGAAATGATCTCGCGTTGACCATTTTTGGTTATATAAATGGATGATTCAAACTATCAGTTTGATATTACTTGTCATCAACGTGCAACTATGTTGAATATTATGCTACTCATAGCTATGTAAATTGTATTCAGCAATAAAAGAAAACTAGATTATTATGTTATACAAAATACAAAAGTCTTTATTGCTGATAAGTACATAAAAATCATATCAATAACAATATAAGTCAGTGTGTCCTGCATACACATACACACCTCTTCCAGTTTTTTGCACCGCGATCTATCTCTGGCCACCCGCAGCCATAGTGGGCCAGCTAGGCTTCTTATGTCATCTGACCATCTTTTGAGATGTCGTCCATGTTTACGAAAAGTTCTTAGTCTGGGAATCCATTCAGTGGTCTTCCTTGCCCAATGCCCTATTTCATCTCTCGTGACGTTACCTGCCTACTTCCATTTGAGTTGTCTGCTTTTGCGAATGACATCCTCAAGTTTAGTGAATTTTCTGATGACCGTCTTCCTCCTCTCTGGCACGTTTTTAGCTTGTTTTGCAGTATTAGTGTGATCGGGTTATTATAGATACAGCCAATTATTTTGATTCTTAATCTTCCTTATAAAACCTTGTTGCCAATTAATGTCGCTAAGAAATTGTTTAATAAGCGACTTTTAAGATTAAATGCGGTAATGTATTGGTATGACACATATTAATAGATTTATTGAGAAAATGGGATTTCTGGTATTGGTTGGTATTGGTATACAATATAATATATATATACAGTTGACAGTTTCTTATCTCCTTATTGGTTACTCGTATGAACCTTGTATTCTCATTGGTTGGAATTTTGTACATTTTCTGTAAATAGTAACATCAAATCAAAATTACGACTCACGAACAGATAGATGTATTGATGCGGGCATGTTATGTCGTTTGCCGTGCTTCTTTTGTGTGCATATCTATTGACATAGCTTCTGCCTCATTGAAATGTCATCGCATATAAAATGGAGCATTGTCAGCTGCATAACGAATAAATTTGAAGACTGAAGGCGGCGTTTTTTGTTTAGTAAGCTTAAAGGTTATAATCAAATCAGAAGCTTATAATTGTGGTTTTCTATAACAATCGAAACAAAATTAGTCACGTCGCTTTAAGTGAGGGACATCGGCAACGCCGTTGGACTTGCAGTTCGGACACGCACGTGGGTGTAATAATGACGTGTCCCATTCATAATTCACCTGTTTAACAACATTCGAAAGATTAACTTCGCGCGATTATCGGTAAAACGCGAACGCTGACTAATGGCGGAGGCTTGCGCGGAATGCTGCACTGTCGAAGGAAATCCGCAATGGCGCCTTCACTCGTTGGTACTTACCTATATAAACTTGTATACCAACTCGTCAGATAGTAATAATGCATATTGCTCAGTCATGACATCATATTCATTTACTTATGCGCTGCAATCGACATGTACTGCACTACAAAGGTACGAAATTACGTATGCGAATCTTTTCAGTTTCACGCTAACCGTAAATCACAAACGATAATGTTTAAAGGTTTAACCTATTAACGTTAAATATTAGTTAAATAGTGCATATCCGATTGCTGCCGTTTCTGGCTGTCCAAAGGATGTAAGCCTTTTCTTTAAAACGAAACGTGTAAATGTTAAATATAAAAGCGTCTCAGACTGCGATATAATTGTGCGTCATTACATTTTGGAACTCCCAAAGAAAGCTTTAATAAATGAGTGAGTGTAGTGTCGCGGCATGTACTAGTTAGTATATTGTACGGCATTAATCTTGTCGTCTGAGAGCATTAAAGTATTTATAAATTGGTCTGCACAGAAATAATCCCTGCACTCGTAGGTAACACGAGTTTGTTTTGGCGAGACATCCTCATCTCGTTCACGGACAGGGAGACGAGACGACCTTATTTTTGAATTAGAATGCGGCTGTGTTTACATTTTTCTCCTTATTGTGACAATTTTGGCAACAATCCAGGTTGTGATATAAAATGAACTGTCCATCGCATAGTTGGAAGTGCAGTCAACAAGCAGTTTGATGGGTTCAATCTGTAACGAGTATTTTCATGGATGATCGCTAAATTACTGATGTACCTGCATGTTAAAGCCTTCAATTTATGTATGTTCGCATCATTGATTTTATGCCGATAATTTGTGTTTTTTCGCACATTGGTATTTTTACGAGCCGATTGCGTTGTTGTGTCTATCAAGATAATGTAAATCCTGTGGAGAATAATATGTCAAACTATTTTATATTAATTTGATTAGATCAGTAATAAATACACTGAAATTATTTAAATCTTCACTAATATTTCGCGTTGGTCGGCTTAAAAGCTTGTTAAATAAATTCTCTACGTTTCTAGGAACTACAAAAAGTTATATCACTTACATTTTATTTTAAACTGTAGATAACGTTAGATGCATCTATAAATTTGATACTGCTCAACAAAGCATCACACCTGTTGCCTCCAAGGCATAATTATATAGAGGTGTTTTACACTTATCATTTTGGTAGTATTTTAAGTTCCTACTGCCACATACCGACTAAATCAAGAGACAATAATGAGTAAGACAGTATCTACGACAATCGAACGTCCCAGCAAGGTAGCATATATTTATTTAACCATATATTTAACCATATTAATTGCTATTAATTTGGCAATTTCTAGCACCTACTTTTGTCGTATTATGTTAACCTGTCGATCAGTTTTTACAGTATTCTAAATTTGATACAGTAAGTAATCTTTCTTATCTATGTTTTAGATAGTTTTAAAGAAATGTATTATAGTTATTAATTAATATTCAATATCGAGAAGTGACAAAGAAAATAGTTTAAAAGAAAGTGTCATTGTTCATTTGGCTCCTATTTTTAGAATTCTCGTTATTGTATTGTGTAGGTACCTATGTTTATAGGCGGATGTGACTAAGCGTAACTGTATCGGGGCGACAATACTCTATTCTTGTATTGCTCGTGGATCGTTTCATGTTTCTAGGTACAAGCTAGTGTTAAAAATTTCACATTATATCATTTGTAACAACCTTTTGCATTAACAATTTATATGGAAACTGGTATTGAGTACAAGGATATTATTGATATATGGGCGCCATATCTATCTTTTCTTTGAATTGTTTTATCTGTGGCAATGCAGTTATTTTTTTGGTCGGATTTCTGAGTATCACAACTAAACCTAGATATGGTCGAATATCGTTTATAGATTGTATTACAGTACAAGGGTAACAGTAACTGATATAGATAAACTACTGACTAGATAGAACCCTAAGAATGTAGTTTAATATCACGTTATTAACTGTTTACTGTGCATTTATTGTAACAACAAAGTTGGAATGTATGATAGGTACGCTTCGTGCGATAGTATGCCGTTGAAAATTGAACCCTTTACAGCAAAACATACAAGTAGTTTACAATCTCCACATTGATACCGACCGGAAAAGTAACCGGCACCGAATCTATTGAGTATTGGACAAATCCTTGTATTATAACCTGAATGCGGGCGGTCTGAACACACAAAGAAGTAACGGAACGCACTGAGCCACCTGACTTGACAAACAACCTGTTTTTCTCACAGAAAACCGGCAATCGATCAAATCACACCGCTAGTATGCAAACAGACGGATCGACGGATCGGTAGATATGCTGCGCCAAAAGGAAATTCTCCTAGTGAGGGACAAGGACACTGTTATACCAAGAAACATGCGCGCGATGAAACGCAACAAGTCCGGCTGTATCAAATGCGTGCGCGTGCGTCTACGAATTACGTTCCCATACTGGATAATGGCACACGGTCGCCTTTCTCGTTTCGTCCAAAGGTCTTGTAACGACTTCTCGCTCGTGTCTAGGGCTTGCGATCCTGCGGTTTTTTTAGAGGCACTGGATTAGATTAAAAATGGATTTTGTAGACAATTTCATGCAATATTCATTTATTCTTGTTTTGTGGAACATTGAACTAAATTCTTATGATATAGATGATTTAGATGTAAGCGGTGTCCCTACGATGTATTTATTTATTTAATAATAATTACAACGGTAAATTACTATCAATTACAATTATTATTACACAATATACCTACGATTAATATAGATATAGATTAACGAAAATTATTAATGATAAGTTAAAAATACTTGTATAGCCCGAAGTCATATTAAATAGCAATCAGTTTCGTTTATTCTTTATTTCCTAGGTATGAAAAGTATTTGAAATCAATTTCTATTCCTTCGCTTCGGCAACATGATGATTATTTTATTCTATTTAAGAAAATTAAAATCATTACAAAACATTAGGAAAGTATACATAGAATCCTTGATCTAAGTTACGCGCTTGCCAGCCCTATGCGCACCACATGAATGAAGGCGCCCGCTCCATGGAATGCGGTCGCGTGACGTGTACGGCGCCGACGCCGATCAGTATGTAACTTCCAAAGGGTTAGTTTTACCTTTCTTTTAGGTATAACGTTCAAACGGAAAACATAAAAAAATCGTTCACGCAAACGCAGTCAAATTTATAAAGTTTTGATACGATGACTAAAATTTTAAATAAGGAAAATTGCCTTTTTAAAAACTTTTGCATTAGAAAACAAGCCTTGTTATAATGGTGACAACAAACGCAATTAACGGACAAAGTACACTGTATACTACTACTACTATACGAACTACAAAGAAAAAGTACATAGTTATAATAACATCATCATCATCATGGCGAATTTTAACTATCTTAGATAGGTATTAGCTATTTCTAAGAAACAGCTATGGCTGAAAATTCCCCTGTCATAAAATAGTGAAGTCTACAATTAAAGCCGATAAGTAAATATGTTTCAAAAAGGGGAAATAGCTGCCACTTCGTAAACTTTTTTGACTTCACGTGTATGACATTAATCCTTGCTTTTAAAAAGGACTTAACATGTCGCTAAACGTGGTTGTAAAAGATCTTTGCCTACAGTAACCTCGTAAGACCCAAGCGAAAAAACGTACTTATATATTAAGCTCTTAGAGGAATAAAGAGTTGATTTGTCATTACGAAATTTTCATTACAGTACGGCGGATTTTTTAAATATCACTGCCTAAATGCTACATACTTCAACTAGTTCATATGGATGAAAGGAAATTATTAAATCACAGTGGCCTATTTTGTATAGATTTGTATTATAACTGTAAGCGAAAAAAGCATCATACATCTTGCTCTGCAGATTTGCTTCTTGTCAATGAGAGAATTTATACACACCTATTATGCGTACACCAATGTATACTAATAGTGATAAAGTAAATATTATACTAATATGTAATACTTATTTGCCTTAAATTTCACAGTAAATTCTAAATATTTACTAATTACGTGTAACATGACAAGACAATAAAGAAAAAGTGCCGGCATAAAATTTTCTTGTAGAAATTTTGCTGACTCTATTTAGCTTTCAGTTTTAGGGTTTTCAATTACTTATGTTTGCCTACTTTATGGTATAGATTAGAACGTTCTATTAGACGATTATATCACTACATCTAGTCCTCAATATTACGATATTTATAACATTTTGTCTTGTCTGTATTAAGAATAACAACAGACCAATACTCATTGTTCAATTGCTAGGTATTGTTTGGTCAGTCCTAGTGGTCTACAAAGCTCAAAATGTAGAGGAAATATGATGTACAAAGTAGTCGGCTTTACTGTTAGTACAGCATTTAAAATGGTCAAACACATAGACGATTAATTTACAAAGCATTGAAACATCTTTCTTGTAATAATAATAATAATAATAATCAGTAATTTTAGACACATGCTCCATAGTTCGGCGATTCCTCACATCCGCTACACAAACACCCACAACATTACACAATGAACCAACCCACTTGGCATAAGCCCGTGATAGGTTCACATCCACCAGCATTAAGCTGAGAAAGAAAAAAAACCAGTAAACTATAATAATAATAATAATAATATTCTACCACATTCACACAGCGCTATCTAGCCCCAGATTAAGCAATTATATTTGCTTGTGTTATGGGTTACTAAACAACTGATAAACTACTTATATACATTTTTTTTTGTAAATACATACATATTATAGATAAATTACACCCAGACACAGAACAAACAATCATGATCATCAAACAAAGGTTTGTCCTGGGTGGGAATCGAACCCACGACCTCCAGCTTAGCAGTCAGGGTCACTAACCACTAGACCAACAGGCCAGTCAAAATTTCTTGTGTACATAATATTACAGCCATACCGATCAGTCTTGATTACGCTCATTTCATTCATCTTCCCATCATTGAATAAGTAATTTGTTTTGGCTTCAACATATTCTGGTTATTGCAACGCCAATACCTACCTATTTATATTGTGTGCGACTTACGAGTATGTGGTTTGTACACTCGGCCAAAAATTTGGTCGATCACCCTACGATTGAGCTTCGTATGAAAAACAAAAAAAAACCTCGGTCGATTAGCATTATTGCAAGAACATAATTTTAGGAATAATTTTCTTCGAAGTTGATATCAATACTCTTTAGTGCTTTTGAAAAATATTTTAATTTTGACACATGTTTAAAAACTCAATCAACCTACGTCAAATAAAGTTGCTGTAGTTAGGGTGTGTTTTCGCTGACTCGGAGCTGGGAAGACTGGAGAGGAAGGAGTGAAAAGTGGCTAGTATTTACATTGTAGAGGAGTAGGCGAAGTGGTGCCGAGTTTCGATCAGTCAAGTCTATCTTACCCGGCGGCGCCGCGCCGAGCCGCACGTATGATACGGAGTCGGAGCAAACTGCGGTGCCTAGCTCTCGACCCCAGTCCTCTCGACTCAGTTTTGTCTAGCTCGGGGCCGCGTATTTACATATTTTATTTGAAAGTCTACTCAGGTCCGCTTACACTGTTTTCACTGACGCGGAGTGGAGATTTTGAACACTGTGATTGGCCATTTTACGGTCTGGTCCTGTCCACTCCGCCCAGCTCCGTGTCAATGGAAACGCACCCTTAATTTTGGACAGTATCTTTCTAAGCGAGAAATTGTTGAGAGCTATGATAACACAATCATTGCATCAAATAAGTGAAATCTATCGCTCAAACGATGCGTTACAGTAACCACTTTTATTTTGCTTCGGCGAGGATGGATAGGCTAACTTCATTTGTATACCCCAATGCGATCAAACACAACGGACCAAACAACCGCTTATAAAAATGGTAACAGCTGCAAGTATTTATTCTTATATATAATGAATTAATGATTAGGAAAGGAGAAGAGAATCATCTGCTATATTTTCTTTCGTTATTTTGCCAGTTTTTAGTGGACATGTTTGCGAAAAGAAATCGAGATAGAAGATAAGAAATCATTCGCAGCTTAGAGCGGACAGATAGATATATGCAAGATGTGATAGGGTCTGGTCGTTGACACTGATCAGCTGGGTCAAACAGTAGTGCTGCCTTCTTCTTTTACTGGGGGAGCGGGGCACGTTATATGAATGAGCGGGCACAAGTCTCTACGGCCCAATTGAGAGTTGGCGCACCAATTATGTATGTTGCTGAGCAGTATAAATCCACAAAGATTATACCCACATGGGTACCAGATATACTAACCGGATATTCTCCGGGAGTTTCTGTATTTATTTATTTCTAGGATTACCCTAACACCATAAAATACCCCTTCGAATTCAAATGACAATAATAGACGAAGCTCAAGGTCAAACTCTTAAGGTAGCGGGCGTAGGGAAAGCTGCATCTCCCACGGCCAGTTGCACGTAATATACTACAAAGTAAGCTCACAGAGCAAAATCTAAAAAGTGAAAGGTCACTAACTCATCAAGAAATTTCAGAAACTACAAGTGGCATCTCAAATTTTGCATGGGGTTCCTTTTATGACGTAGGTGCTCACTAAGACGGAATTTCGCGAACTTCATCCTCAAAAGTTTGAGGATGAAGCTTTGATTTGATTTGATTTGAACGTCGATGAAACTTCAATAGTTTTTATAGTAGGTTTTCCATTACTCTGAAAATACTCATTTTTTAATATTAAGAAGCTACTACTAAGACAGAAACTTTTGTCAAATCTGGTGACCACATTTTTGGCGGACCGGTCACCTTCAAAAGAAATGGTTAATTGTTGGGATCCAGTTTCATACATCTATTGGCTCTTCTTAGTCATTCCTATGTTAGTCGGTCTTAATCCTCTTCCAGTATAACATTGCGGATGTTTCCGTCAGCGTCGTGTTTATAAGTTGATGAAAAGAAAGTATATTTATTAACTAACAAACTAAAATCAGCCGCCTGTTTTAGCACAGTTTGAACAGTGGTAATTCATTCACCGGCGCAATAGTCCTTATCCAAATTCTTCATAGTTCCCAATGTTTTCGCCGTCGTCGTTTTCGTTAGATACGAAACACATAAGAAAAATCTATCATATTGATGTTACGCAACACAGTAATGGCCTCATTCGTAAATTTTAAACCCTTATCCGCTTTCGCCATACCTACCCTATCGAAAAATGCAGTTTTAAAGCACTGTATGTGTAAAAATATTGTAACCACACAAATTTAATAACACCTAGAATTTGTATAAAATGTCAAATCTCTTGAGATGAGAAAAGATAGTTCCAGTGAATGTTATTTCCATAGACATAATAATAATATATTATTATGCATTCACTATCCACTCCAAGCTAGAGGTTTTATCATTGATGCTGATCTTATCGACAACTATATCATCGTACATGTTTTCAATTACTACGGTGTAATCAAGCTGGAGAGATAGTGAGTCGACAGCACCGGGTATGGTGTGTGGTCGCCGAAGGCAGGCAACGGCAGCAGCGGTAGCGGTGGGCCGAGCGGGTGGCGCGGCGGCCAGCTGTGAAACACGGATGAGGTTGATGAACCACTTACCTCAACCGGTCCGTGGGAGCCTTCCATTTCTCCACAAACGACCAAAACCTCTATTTTAGTAAATATCACAACAAGAATTAATTTTATTTCGAATAATTTCAATAAATTCCGACATATAATTAACATTTACTAGATTCTTAAGCGTCGATCGTTTGATTAGTCATTTTAATGATGCCTTTTTACAGTTAGTGATTTGAATGCGGTGTAAATTTTGTTTGGCAATCGTTTTTTCGTTATTGATGCTTCTCATCTGTCCCGCGGTGAAGTTTGTTAATGTCCTGCTATTGATGAACGCCGCAACCGAACGCGCGCTGCGAAGGAATTCATCGGCTCTCGTGTAATCTTTTACGCTTTCGAATGTTGATTATTAATTGCTCTCTCATTCAATAGATATTACATTCCTATCATTCCTAACATATCATCATATGGAAATTGTATATTTAAGTAGGCAACTTTGGTATCATTCAATGGTACCATTTGGAATATGTACGAGTGCTCGTTACAACATAGAGGTGTACACCCTCGGCTACTTGTGGCTTTTGAACGTATTTAGGTTAATCTTCGGTTTAATATAACTTATTTTTATATATGAAATATTAATTTACCATAATGTATGTAGTTTATTTTGAGAGAGAGTAAAACAATTGCTCTGGTTGCCGATTGAGAGCCTCCGCTGAGAAGATTTAGTGTTTAGCATTCTTGTTTACCTATCTCAGTAGCTATATGTTCAAATGCCTGTACATTATATATTTTTTGTTTTTCTATCCTTGGTCATCAATGCATGTTATGGTTAATTGCTGGACATGACCTTTTCTAATTTGCGCTACTATAGCTAGTTGCCTATCATTATTATCGAGTCATTGAAATTGAAATAGTGTTTTATGTTTTTAATTATATTGTTGAGAACATTCAAAATAAAATGCTAATATATTTAAAAAAGTAATTATATTTTTATCTAGTCTTGTATGTAGGTACGTACGTCACATAACGTCTTGCAATTAAACGTATCAATTAAGAAGGCGTAACGTCGAAATTTCGGAACATCATAATTAGAACATTTTGTTTGTTTTTTTAGCTATATTTTAAACTAAATCTTATGAGAACCTATGTTTTAGTTATGATAACAAGCGAATATCTTATTCAATATTTAAATTGTTATGCTTTTAAAACGTTTCACACCTAGATAGATATAATTTGACGATGGATCAAACAGTGTTATACAGTTATTTACTATTCGGTTCTTACGATACCTATGTCTGTGTTATTGACTTTTTATCTTTATATAAATGTCGATAATTACATTTACGTCGCGTTACCATGTCGTTATACATATGTACAAAGAGAATCTGATTCGCCTTGGTCATAAAATTTGTTCGACAAGCGAGTTAACACATACGTCTTTAAAGTGTCGTGTAAGCGTCGCTTAATATGCAATTTTCATTAAAGTAGAGCAGCCTTCGTGTGAAGCTGTCGCGATGGCGCGGCGCGGCGCGATGGCGCGACGGCGGTGTCGAGCGGTGCGCGATGCAAGAGGCTGCTGTTAGCCTCCCATGCGGAGCCCCGCTGTCTGGCAGCCGGCGCTCTCCCTGCCCCTCTGCCCCCTCTGAGCAGCTTGCCCCTCCGCCGGCTGCGATACCTAGCGCAACCACCTTGTATTACCAATTCATCTACCACCTTATATATTATTCGCTAGGTACGGTAAATACTCGTCGACAATTCTCTCATTGCCACTTCCCAAGGTTGACTAGATACATCATAATATTATTTTAAATCGGAATATTTCGTGTCTTGCAACTTAACCTACTAGTTACCAACGTTGTTAAGACATTGACTTGTTCACTTTTGTTAATAAATTGATCTTCGAGCGCTTTTGTAAGAAATCTTTGAAAGTTTAGATTAGGTACGTTGAATAGATACATTCGATATGGTTGATTTACAGACGTCAAACTGTATCGTTCATGTTTCAGTTGCGCAATTGTAAATAATCACCTACCTAATTTAATGCTTGCTTATAATAAATTAACAAATCTAAATTAGCGCAAAACCTGTCACCACAAAACTGGGTTCATGACAATTCAACTTTGTGTTATTCTTTATACTTTACAGCCTACCGAAGATACTATACCAATTATAACCTTACAAAAACAGCGATTAGATGGGTCAATTTAGTCATAATCATATGTGCCTATTACAAAACGTACGAATTGTATACATAAACTGGTAGGTAATATTTAGAACGTGAGAGATGGCATATTAACCTCTCACGTTAATCCTTTAGCAATAAGCTGCCTATTCAAGGCTCATCGTTAACTCATATCTACATCAGATCTTTGACTTAAGCAGTAATTGGTAACTTATCATCAGATGGATATTATCAATGTAATATTTATATTAAATTTTATCTAATTTGATGTACCCAGTAGACATTTTTTAATCGATCGAGCGTGTTATTGGAGACTCCAATTGAACAAGTGTAGTGATGGTGGTACGACCTCGACTCACAGAGATCCGATTGCGACATCTACTGACACGAGTTGTGTAATTAGCCGATGGAAATACCGGTGTCGCCGTAACAGTGGCAAATGTGCAGGCTTAAGAGTCCTGTGCGTGCGCACCGCTTGCCGAGGCTACGGTATGAATGGAGCTGCGGTATGTAGGTCACGGTGTCGTCAATGGGCCGTCGGCAGGGCCCCGCGCAGCCGCCTCACGCGCCCCATCGTGCCGTGAAAGTTGCCACTACTTTCGCGACTGTCGCACTCACGATCAGGACAAATTGCACTCTAATGCAACACGTCTGAGTCACTTTTAGAAAACGCTTTGCAACGTTCACATCCGCTTCGTCGTTTTGAGCGTGCCTAGAAGACTTTCTGCGTCGACTCGCCGTGAGAACTCTACGTTCATAGTGTTTAAGACTATTGTCGCTCGTTTCACTGAAATTTCGGCCGCGCCGTATGCTCGTGCTTAGGAATTCACTTCCGGGTAGGTCGGAAAGTGAAATGGACTCGTCTATGATGTAATTGGAATTCGGATGTATCCGGAGTCAGCGTTACTCCATTCACTTATAAAATTCTATAGATATTGGTTGACATAATAGGCCGCGCACCGCAGCCGTTTCCGTGACACAGTAAACAGTTGAAGCGATGAAGCGTAAGATCACTTTTTCTACCGTTGCTGCATAAGTTATAACTTTAGTTGTACTTCTGAATCATAGTTTAGCTAGTTTCTTTCGTGCACATAAGGAGGTACTTAATACTTTTAAGTATAAGATATTTTTTATTTAGTCAGACGCTAAATTTTATTTTAAAAATATTTAAATACCTAGTTTATTCAATTTGCTTAGCGACAAACAGATTAAACAGGATGACACCAGCGGTGACGGCCAATAAAAAAAGACTCGTAGCATAAATTTATCGAAAGTTTGTATGTCAATAGAAAATAAAAGAAAATACTCAAGTTCAAAAGTTTGGAGGCTCAAATCAACTCAAAATGCAACTCACATTTTGACGAATGCCGAAAACCTGCTCTACCTTTATACTAACTAAAGGTTTTAAACATTTAAACATTTAGTTAGCAATATAAACTATTTTTGTTGATTATGTACACGTTTGAACTGAATCTTCTTTACTGATAGAAATCTATACTACCAAGATGCATAATACAAGGTGCATTCACGTGCCACGCGACCTGATAAAAGCTAGAAAACAAGCGTAGTGCCCACCGTACGTTAAAACGTACTGTTAAGTATAGAACTAAGAGAGCTGATACAACGTGATTCTTTTACGACATTTAACACTCAATAGGAACCGTATCTACCAAAAGCCGCGTGTATGTACCTATGTTTACATTGACTATTTTCCATATAAATTTTCATCCTCTATTTCAACATGCCATTTTTTCACGATAAAAGATAGCCTATATTGTTTCCCGGGGTCTAATCTATCTCTATACCAAATTTCATCAAAATTGGTATAGTGGTTAAGACGTGAAAGTATAACAGACAGACAGACAGACAGAGTTATTTTCGCATTTATAATATTAGTATGGATAACCACTCGGCTAGTGTTGCCATCCTGCTAACTAGAAGCGGTATTCAGTGTTCTTAAGGAAAGACTATATTGTCAGTGTAGATATTGTGTTAAACAGAAAAACAGTGTTTTGAAGTAAAGTTATACTTCTTTTGGCGCGATTGAGAAAAATGATGAGAGTGAATTTTTACGATGCGCGCGCACACCGACAGTAAAAAGCAACACCCTGAAGTTAGTTGCGAACCTTTTACACCCTGAAGTTAGTTGCGAATCTTTGTGTGTCGTATCAGTACAAATAATCAGTGTGAATAAATTTTTTTTTTCTTTTTTTTATATTATAGCCTACCAAAGTGACTCCACCCCGCCTGATGGTAAGCAGTCAGTGGAATCCAGAAGTGGCGGCCACTATACTAAAAGCCATCGTCTTAAACTGCTAGTATGGTGGCTATGGCGGCTGGGAATTGGGTTAGGGGAAGGGAATGAGGGAGGTGAGGAAAGAGGAAAAGGGGGATATTGGGCCTCCGGCGCTCTCACTCACCGAACGAAACGCAGTAGTACGGATACTACCACTCTTAAGACGATTCGGCCCATTTATGCTGAAATCAGCGTGGATCTACTACCGTAAAAAAAAATATATTGGCGTTTATATCAATTCAAATATTTATGTATGTATGCGTTGTGTTATTATTTGGTATTTTTGGATTGTTACGCCAAAGAAGTATAACTTCTTACGTGCGTACATGAGTACACACACTCTTTTTTTCTTTTTTGTATACCTATGGTGGTCTGAAATTACCAATCTGTCTTGAGCAACCGTGGCGATTAATGCTCATACCTTCTCTATATGCAAAGACGATTTACCTGCAGTGGGACAGTAAAACAGGCTGGTATTATTATTATTATTATGGTGGCGGAGGCGTCAATCTAAGAATTTAGTGTAGTTCTGAGGCTTTTGAGGTTCGTATCAAGTTTAGTACTTTCCTTTGGATGGGTCGCTGCAGGTCAACCATATAATATTAGCTAAGCGCTAATATTATATGGTTGACCAGCTAATATTATTTTAAAGGTTTCTTTTACTTTAAAGATAGGTCTAGGTCTAGATCGCTGTCACTGTATCGTCATCTCTTGTAACTTTTCTGAACTATTTTCAAGATTTTTTTCAGCCTATCCATTTTCTTAGTAACAACATTATACATCTTAACAATCCAAATCTAAACAATAAAATGATAAAAAATTCTTCGATCAGCAGTCAGATTTCACATGCGTTTGACCAGACCAAACTTGATCAGATTTTAGAAAACGATCACTTTCAGTGTGTAAGGTACACACACACTAATAGTTACAAATCAACCTCGCAAATTTAGCGATCAATGCGATCCGCTTCCTAGCAGATGTGTTACCGCTTACTACATTTTTTTAAACCACTATTTAATTGGTATGACTAAAATAAGTTTTAACAGCTACAGACTGTCTAACAATAGCCTTTTCTTCATTATCATATATTGTAAAAATTGCCTCTCAAGTAATGCTAAAGTAACTGTTTAGAAAATTAACAGATCCGGATAGAAAATTGTCCGACTTGTAAGTCTTCCAGACTCCTAATTATAAGTTTCGTTTTCCAACAAATTCATGAGACACGTTTAGGATTGGACGAGAAAGTACCTACAAATGAAATTTCTACCTGGTAAGTGCGAAGGAAAACGGCTTGATTAAATAAATACTTCAAGAAATTCGAATCTGTCCTGGATTTACCTATATACATAATTATTCGAATTGGACCGATAGTGAAGGGGCTTTGACCCAGCATTTACGGAAACAGCAAGATTTTGTCCGTTCAAATCAGATAAAAGGCCGATTGGAAAAGTACTACCATCTTACAGTTGGACTAACTACACCAACTAAATGTTAAACTCTGATGAAGTAGTGTACCTATTAGTAGAAACTTTTCGTTGAGCGATGTCTGAGGTAGACTTTATGACTTCGGCTGCTGACATAAAGATTTTATTTTCTCAGGGGTGACAATACGCAAATCATGTTCACGCGTTATTAAAAGGTGTGAACCGGACATGAAAGTAATAATCCATCTTTAGTGGTATAAGAAAATTGATTTGCGGATCTATTTGTATGTCTAAATAATCTACCTACATATTTGCAATGCAAATGATGGTAGAATAACAAACAGTCCACCTACGGTGCAATAGTAGCCGCGCCTCATAAAGTTCAGTAGCGCCTGATCCACAGTTGTCTATGGCCCTAATGATTTTGTTTGCTACATTGTGAAAAAAATAATTTATTGTAATTGCAGTCATAAAACAATCTTTTTTTTTTATTCAACTTTGGTGGCAAAGAAGCATACGGTCCACCTGATGGTAAGTGGCAACCGTAACCTATAGACATGGCTGTGTTGTCCAGGCATCGCAGAAGTAATAGTGCTTGGAAACACAACCAAGCCGTTGCCGATCACGGAGAAAGGGATGAGAAAGGATTGAGAAAGGACCAAAGGAGCCTTTGGGCTGCCGCCGCTCTCACTCACCGAGCGAAACACATTAGCATGAAAACTAATATTTTTACGTCGATCTTCTATGTGAGGGTAGTAATTTTCCGGATAATTGCCCGTGCTGTAACCAGCGTGGACCCCCTTTTGATCGAGTTACCTTAAACGCAAAATGCCAATGAAGGCGTTATACCTAAACATGAAATTTACCTAAAAAGCTGGTTGCCCTAAATGAAAGATGCCGATGAAGCAGTATGCCTGAAATGTGAAATTGACTTAATAGCAGATTGCTTAAAGTTAATGTCTATAAAGCACATTGCCTAATTGGTTAAATGCCTACAAACCAAATTGCCTAAGTGGTTAAATGTCAACAAAACAAAATGCCTAAGTGGTTAAATGCATACAAAGCAAAGTGCCTAAATTTGTGAAAATTTTATATGTTTTCGTGTGTACCTAAGATAGCGTTTTGTAGACAGCTGATTATAAATTATATGTACATAATATTTAACATTTTGTAGTTGTTACATTGACCACATACTCTACTCCTGGGAGCCTACTTTGAAAATCGAAGATAGAAGTTACTAGTGATTTATCCCTTTCACTAGATTTAGTCAAGAATAACGACTGAAAGAGACACTAAGTGTAGTTAATTATTGACACACTGTTGTTATTGTGTAGGGTCAGGCATTAAGTCCGCCATTACAAATTGTATGTATAAAGTTGATAAATAAATTAACAAATAATAACCGTGTGCCACTAAATTCGACGTTCGTCAATTTCCTTCAAAAATTATTGTGAGAAGCCAAATGAAAAAATAGAGCTTGGTCTTATATTTTACAATGCAATAGGCCTTAAAGTCGATAACTCTCTTCATGTTATTGATTTTCCAATCATTACCAGCCTATCCACATATTAAATTTATAGCTTCTCAGTCATCTTGTATTTCAGGCAAACTGCTTCTCAGTCATCTTTGATTTCAGGCTAATTGCTTTTGAGTCATCTTGTGTTTAAGGCAAACTGCTTTATAGGTAATTTAAAATTAGGCAATCTGCTATTTAGTCAATTTCACATTTCAGGCATACTGCTTCATCGGCATCTCTCATTTAGGGCAAACAGCTTTTTAGACAAATTTCATGTTTCGGTATAACGCCTTCATTAGCATCTTGCTTTTAAGGTAACTCGATCAAAAAGGCGTGGATCTACTACATGGCAAAACATTACCTAGGCAGCGTTTTCAGACAGACTATTCCGATTTCAGCGAGAAAATAACCTGCTTAGAACTTTTTTATTGGGAGATACTGACGTAACATTAAATAACGTGTTATCGATAATATAAAAAAAAACAATTTCTTCTATGGTCATATTTTAACATGTTTATTTATTGTCTACAATAATATACAATTGCTCTGGTACGGCTATCCTTGTTTGTAATATAGAGGTTTAAACTTAATTGATGAGCGGTGCGAGGTGTGCTCGGCGCGGCGCATACGCAGCTCGTAGCGGCCAGCTTTCACCGAGCTCAAAGGCTCCGCGCCGCCATGCATGTTTATTAAGTTAATCATTTTAACAGGAATTTCAGAGGCTTCCGTTTACGTCGCTATTAGTACTTTTAGTTGTTATGGTACTTCTATATGTCCCGTTAAAGTTACATTCAACGAAAATTATATTGCCGTCTCTTTCTTTCATGCTTAACTATGTACTAAGTACACTTGAAACGATGGAAACATCCTAGTCAAGAATAAGCATACGAGTATCTGAATAAAACGTTACAAAAATATCAAATCTTTTAAAAAACTAATTTAGCTACGAGTAAAAGTTGTGATAGAACGGATTCCAATGGCCTAAGGATCTATTAATTACAACCCCAACGATAAAACGAACATGAAAAATTGAACTATTTTACAATATCATGACCACAGTTACTGTTTTCCTTTTCAGACTTTGTCAGATAGTTACTCTAAATTATGACTGGCCTGTTGGTCTAGTGGTTAGTGACCCTGACTGCTAAGCCGGAGGTTGTGGGTTCGATTCCCACCCAGGACAAACCTTTGTGTGATGAGCATGATTATTTGTTC
The DNA here is from genome assembly GCA_963082885.1 of Parascotia fuliginaria. Taxonomy (NCBI): domain Eukaryota; kingdom Metazoa; phylum Arthropoda; class Insecta; order Lepidoptera; family Erebidae; genus Parascotia; species Parascotia fuliginaria. The sequence continues at coordinate 11,493,300 of OY720182.1, forward strand.
TGTGTCTGGGTGTAATTTATCTATAATATGTATGTATTTACAAAAAAAAAATGTATATAAGTAGTATATCAGTTGTTTAGTACCCATAACACAAGCAAATATAATTGCTTAATTTGGGGCTAGATGGCGTTGTGTGAATGTGGTAGAATATATATATAATATTAAATTATTCACGTGTACTAAGAAGACTTTGATTAATACCCTAATTGTTAACAGCTAATAAATAAATTGTTCAAAATAACCAAATAGCATTTTAAAATAACGTAATACATTAGGAAGAAGTAAGTTTTAGCTGCATCGCGAGAACAGTTGAATTTAACGGTGACTGAGGCTGTAGAGTACAGTTAGTCGCATTCCTAGAGCGGCACGCGGCGAGGGTGGCAGGTTCTGTGAGGGAGGGGAAGCTTCGTGAGGAATGTGCCACTGTCAGCACATATCCGCTATTGCATATTTGTTACGTATGCACGTTGCTAAATGTTACTTTTGCAATAGATGATCTCCTTTATTCCTGTTAGGTTTATAATTAATATCAATATTGGATAGAAATGTTGAGGAATTTCGGCATATATTTTATTGTGAGTCCTAAAAGGCAAAAGATTCTGAACTTTTTATTGTGTCTATTCTAGTACATAAACGAAATGTGATCAATTTTCAAATCTTAAATGCCTAGTCTATTTTTATTGGCCATGAAGAAAGGTTGTAACATCTTTTGAAGCTCGGGGCGTCGCAAAATATGCTTTTGGTGCCTTGGCATTTTGCTGCCATAGTAGCTGTAACATTTTTGATTTTACTACTGAATTCAATAATATATTACCAAATAAAGAGCAAATGTATCCACACGAAAATGCCAAAGAAAACTGAATATGAGTTGGTTGATAAAATGTACATTTTGAGTAATTTTCCTAATCATCTACAATTTTTCCTCCCTCTGTAAACATCGAGAGATCACAGTACCTACATATTTAGCTAAGGTATAAAGAGACTGTAATTGTTCGGTTCTGCTGACGCAAGAAGCCATGACTAAAATTTTATTTTTATTTCGTGAATATTTCATGTAGGTATATCTTTTGATTTTGTCCACAGAAATCTGGCGTTAGGCATTGGCATCCAAAACTTCCCTGAAGGGCTGGCTGTCAGTTTGCCACTGCAAGCCGCTGGCTTCTCTGTTTGGAGGTCATTCTGGTAAGTATTACGATACCAATAATTTCTTTAAAACATGTGCCTACAAATTGCACACATTTGTAATTTCTTTGTGTGCCAATACCGAGGTGGCACAAGAACAACGAAGATAATGGAGATTGTTTTATACGCGAATTGTAGCATTTGAAATACAGATAAGAAGGACGGTTTTTTACTACTCCTAATAATCGTTATTAGAGAACATTCTACATACACATTGATACGTTAAGGTTCAGATTGTGCAGTAAGTTTGCCACTCGGCACTTAGATCGTGGTGTGCGGTTAGAGAATGCGCCCGCGCTCGTCGTTAGGCCGGATGCCAACGCAGCCAGACTGGCTGACCCCATTCTTGTTCAGGCTAATTCATTTAGCGACTGTTGCCGGTCCGAGTAGCTCGACTACACGTTCAGATTTGTGATCATGTCCCTGAGTCAACTATCTGATTGGTGAAACTTTATTGTACGCTAGAGTTGTGCGGAGTTATTACATTTTACGTACTCTACCTTAATCTCTTCGTAAAACATTTGGAATAACCGTCAGAATAGTACCCAAAAGAGTACAAAGATTTTTATAATTTATTGCAATGTACCCATTAAACACTAGTCATGTATACAGTGTATACTGTACAATTGAACTAGAATGCGCGTTCGTTATTAAGTGAGCACATACAAAATTATTCAAATTGTCAGAGCAAAAGGTTACTTACGCGTTGTGGTACGTGCACGCATTGTAAACGTTACCAAATAGGTAAAAGTTTTAAATAGTCGCATTCCATCGTGTTCTCGGAACCACTGTGCTGGCGCCGCCGCGCCGCACCGCTGCCACAGTGCACTGCGCTCGCGCCGCATCGCTTCAGAATTATGAAACTTATAATAAGTAAACTCGATCCTTTTAACATATCTCTTGTTTTAATAATTGTGTGCATATTGTATTGTACTCCAGTCGATAATAGGAATAGGATTAAAGAGTGCGTGAGCAAGTAACATATCAATTTCTTCATTAACGTTTATAGGGTGATCAGTGAGTGAACATACTAAAAGTCCTCTGTCCTAGAAGGTGAACTAGAGGAAGAGGATGGGTTTGAAGTACCCATTTTTCGGTTTTTCGCAAATATCTCAAAAGCTATGCGTCCTAGAGAAAAATGTTCTTTTACCGATTGAAAGCTTATAAAATTCTCTACAACTTTTACTTTGTGCACATTTACCAATTTCCAATAGTTTTTAAGCTACATACTCTATAAAAATAGAAATGGCCAAAAACACCGCCTGTGGCATAAGATTATTAACCAAGTTTCGTTTCATTGGCTGCGCTGCATAAATTGCACTTAGATATTTTCACATCACTCTAATTTCGTTGGTTCCTCCTTCCGTGTTCAATCTGTTCTATGGAATGCGCTCCCTCCCGAGATCAGGATATCCACAAACCGTTTCACATTCAAGATGAAGGTAAAACAGCTGCTTGCAAAAAATTTGGTAGAATCATCACAATAGCTTAGTAAGTATTTATTTATGTATGTATGTATTGATAGATATTTATTTATTCTGTGTTATGATTATGTATTTATTTACTTCCTATATACTCGTATATATATATTAGGTATATCTTATACTTTTATGTATCATGTAAGTAACGGGTGGCGCAAAAGTAAAGACCCTATTTGGTTCAGCTATAACATTTTTTCTAAATTAGAAAACTAGATTTAGATTTTTTTAAATGTATATTTGTGCCATTAAATTTCGTACCATTAGGATTTAAAGATGATGTCTTTTAAATGGTGACCTCCAGAGTTGATACACATTTGAGCCCTATTTATGACATTTTGCATAACTTGCCGTAACACTTCCTGCGATATGTTCGTTATTTCTTGACGAATGTTTTATTTTAGAGCTGCGAGAGTCTGTGGCTTGTTCACATACACCCGAAATTTCAAAAAACCCCAAAGAAAGAAGTCTGGACTGGTCAGATCGGGTGATCTTGCAGGCCAAGGCAAATCGCCAAAACGAGAGATAACTCGGCCTGGAAAAGCGTCCCTCACTAAGTCCATAGTGTCGCGCGCTGTGTGTGCCGTAGCGCCGTCTTGTTGAAACCAGATGTGCTCCAGCCCCAATTCGTCCAAACTGGGTATCAAAAACTCACGTAACATGGTTCTGTAGCGTTCTCCAGTGACAGTAATCGCATTGCCTCCAGCGTCTTCGAAAAAATAGGGTCCGATCACTCTGTCAACACAGATGCCACACCATACAGTAACTTTTAGTGGGTGTAGAGGTGTTTCTTGAATAATGCGCGGATTATCAGTGCCCCAGAACCGAGTATTCTGCTTATTGACATGCCCTGAGAGATGGAAATGCGCTTCGTCACTCATAACCAATTTTGAAGGAAAATCATCCTCTTCAAGGTTGAGGTTTATGACGCGCTGGCAGTAATCTAGACGAGCTCGGTGGTCAGCAGGCAGCAGCTGATGAGTCATTTGAGTTTTATACGGGAACATCTTTAAGTCTTTCACCAAAATACGCTGCAGGGTCCGTCTGGAAATGCCCAATTGCGTGGCACGTCGCCTCGTTGATGTTTCTGGACACTCTTCCACATCTTCGCGCACAGCATCGATATTTTCAGCTGAACGGCCTGTTCTTGGTCTCCCAGACTTAGGTCTATCCAATGTTGAGCCAGTTGCTTCAAGGCGTGTGGCAAAGCGTCGAATTGTGCGACCAATCGGTGCCGGACGGTGGGGAAATCGTCGACGAAATTCACGTTGTGTTCTTATCACTGATGAATTATTCCGTAAGAACATTGACACAATTATTCCACGTTCTTGGGGAGTAAAACGGTCCATGTTTATTTTCAGTGTATTTTACATTTGTTCTCTACACAATTTTCAACAACAGAATGACAGAAAATGTCATATATAAAAAAAAAAAGTATTTTCTTTAGTGCCAGTACTTTTGCGCCACCCAATATTTGTTAATATTTTTAGTTGTTAGATTTCTACTTCAAATGCACCTACTTTATCTTATCTCTGCATCACCCTGTTAGGTTGACTGGTAGAGAATGCCTTTGGCATTAAGTCCGCCTATATACTTACTTTGTATATGATGTTGTTAAATAAATAAATAAAATATTTCAATAGATTATACGGGGGTACTTTTAAATTCGCGGAATGGGCGGGTAAGAAGTAAAATATCAACCCAAATTCATTTTAATTTTTTTTAATATTTACCTACCACACTATTAGTGTTATTCATCAGAACGATTAAATAGTTTGTATACACTTCCATAAAAAATGATTAGCCTTTGTCTTAAAATACGCTGAAAAGGTTTTTGTTCTACTTCTTCGTACATCAAAAATTTCAGTAACAGACCAGTTTTTTTTTCACCCAATTGTTTGAACCTGGCTCCAAGTTATTTTCAGCTTTAAGCCAGATCCAAACTGTAGGGTGAAAATTAAAATAGCTAAGTGCCGTTTATACAGGGAAACCACTGAAACGAGACTCTTTGACTCTTTGAGATTTGCACGGCATCCTTTGCAATATGGCTTGGTGTACAATTTTTATGTCACTGCATGGAGTTTTACTTAGACACATGTTCATGATTATCAAACCAACTTACATTCTGAGTAAGACTTCGCATCAATAAACTATGTATGTCTTCATTACAAAGGCTCAAAAACTCACGCGAACATTTCACTCGTTGTTTCATCATTTCACCGTTTCAGCGTAGTTTTTACACAAAGACAAATCATTTTTTTATGTAAAAATGTAAATGTAAATGTATTATTGTTGTTGGTGAATATTTTAGAAAATAAAAAAGAATTTAAGTTAATTCCGTTAATTTAAAAGTACCCTCGTATAATCTTATGTCACAAGCGGTGGTTCATTTCTATTTTTCTAACGCGTGTAGCTCAAAAACTATTAAAAATTGAAATATGTGCACACAGTAAAGGTTGTAGAGAATTTAATAAGCTTTCATTAGGTAAAAGATATATCTTCTCTAGGACGCACTGTTCTTGAGATATATGCAAAAAACCGAAAAATGAGTACTTTAAACCCCTCCAACCCCACCAGCTCGCCTCCTAGGAGAGTGGACTTTTAGTATGTTCACTTCCTGATCACCCATTTCTGAAGAAATTATGAAGTTACTCGCTTACTCACTTTACAACCCTTTTTAGCCATTCGTTGACTGGAGTATTAGAAATTTTATCAAAATCTACATTGTAAAGTAACTTAGGGATTTGGTACCTACATACCTGCCATATTAAGTATCAATTAAATGAGTACCTACACATTTAAAAAAATTACGTACTACCCGCAGCACCCATTCTACATTCATGTATATTTTTTTTTTCGTATTATATTAAATAACTAGCGGCCCGCCCTCGCTTCGCTTCGGTATCATAAGTTCAAATTATTAGAAGTCCTTTTTTCTAACATAGCCCGCTCTGTCGCTTTCTAAGTGACTATTTAAAAAAAAAAACATTATCACATATCTGTTCTCGCTGTGTGACATTATGCCCTCGAGCAAATTCGTACCAAATGAATTAAAATAATGTCCTGCCTGTGCATTTTTAGTTAAAGAAAAAAACAATTTAATTACGTTATTACATACTTTTCGATGTATTTTATGGTAAGTATACGTCAGATTTATGTCATAATTTCATTGGTCACTTTTATCTATGTGATACGGTTCTAATTATTAATGATATTACTTTGATTAGGATTACATTTTTGTATTGGGTTAAAAATACTTTAAACTTAACCTACATTAGTACAACGCATAATAGTGCGCTGGTGGCTAACTATTTCGGTTTAATATTATGGTTACTGGCTCGGCTCCTATAAGTGATAGGTTGATGTATTCTTGATGTATAGTGCATCTTTATTGATAGTGAAAGCCTGAGTAATCCACAATATAATAATGAATACCACATCCAAATCCATTGAGTAGTTCTCGTGATTAGCGCGTTCTAACAGAGAAACAGACGTTTTCTAGCGACTTCCGTTTATACTATGAATAGATGATGCCTTACTAATTTCAGTAAGGAGTATTTATATGAGTTTGGAGTCGATAGCTCTAAAAATGAAAGATTTTCCATACAAACTTATACCCCCTATTTCACCCTTTTGTAAGGGTTGTTTAGAAAAGTAATTAACTTAATTAAATAATTTGTATTTTATAGTAATTTGGAAACCCTACTATCAAAACTAGAAGTTTTACACAAACTTTGCCATGCACCCCTGTTTACTCCCTTAAAAAACGAATTTCGCAAAATCCTGTCTTAGGGACTACTTACACTTATTTAGCTCTATTCAGCTTATGCCCATATAATACAAAACGATTTTGTATGGAGACGCGTACGCGTCCGTTCAGCTTTCCGCATGCGTAAGTGTGAGTAGTCCCTTGGTGAGCACCTACGTCCTAAAAGGAAACCCCATACAAAATTTGATACTGCTAGCACTTGTATTTTCTGAGATTTCGTGATGAATGAGTGAGTGACCTTTATAATATAATGCAATGTGTAATGCAATGTGTGTAATACAAATACAATGTTTTATCAAAATTCTTATTTAAAACTGTGGAACTTCTTCTTCTCACCTACTTTGTTTCTCTGCACCACCTCAAAAGGTAGACTGGTAGAGAATGTCATTGGCATTAAGTCTGCCTATATACAATAAATAAATCAAGAGATATATACCACAGCATTCCTATACTGCTATTGCAGAGCCTTCCACCTGCAAATGACATTGCTTGGTCGAAGTAAGAAGAACATGCACAGTTGGGGCTATAGCTCGGAAACTGCTAGCTTGTGTGGTGTCTCTCACCAGACCATGGCATATTTATTATCCTGCTCTGCATGCCCTGTCACCTGTACACGCATGGACCTGTACAACGCTACAGACAAGGCACTGTTAGTGGCAGCGTACTGGTCATCACAGATTAACTCGCCCGTGTCGACACGATAAGAAGAAAAACATTCAAGATAGCGGCCCGCCCTGGCTTCGCACGGGTGGACATTTTTTTAAACATTTTGGGATAAATAAATATAATTTAACTTATAGGTACTTATGCAAATTAAAACTTCCATTACTTTCAAAGATGTGCTCGCACGCTTCTGCCCCGCACTTTCGTTGCCCGCCCTCTCTCGCGCCGCGTTGCTCACTGCGCTCGGCGGCGTGTATTTTTTGATAATGTTGACATTTTTAATATCGTAATATCTTTTGAATGGAATGTCCGATTTCAATAATTCAAAAAGTAGTCAAGAGGTATTGAAACAGTTTTAAATACAAAGAATTTATTTGGATAGGAATTATTAAAATGGTGGGTATAACATCGTCTGATTTTGATCGGAATTTCTATCCACTTTTAAAATGTAAAAACGTAGATATCGCGAAGTTTTTTGTAGATATTGATATTTTCTTTAATATTGTAGAACATTTTTTTGTTCTATCATCAATACTTTTCGCAGCGCATGCGATGAAAGACATTGTTTAGCTAATTTTTTTACACTCTGGGTCGGTTTTCGTAGGAATTTCTAAGAATTTCTATTTTTTTCTAGTATTATAATATAATTATATAGCCTATGTTACTCACTGAGAATAAAGCTTTTTAATGGTAAAAGAATTTTTGAAATCGGTCCAGTAGTTTTTGAGTTTATTCGTTACATACAAAAATACAAATCGTTCCTCTTAATAATATTAAGTATAGATTGTAGACTATAAAAATAGTAAATACCAATATCAGTAACCGCCCTAACAACGCGTCCAATAGGGAAGAAATGTGCTACAGTTAGACCTGTTTGTGGGTACTGGATACCTCGTGGCTTCACTGGCGGTGGTAGGAATGTGCTCGAGTGGGAATCTACGTGGAGTAGGCCGAGAATGTGGCCGAGCGACGACCTCGCTCTGCTCCGCACTACAACCGCTAGCTAGATACAACACGGCATCGTAATTAATATGGTCATTGCTTATCTATAATTATACATATTATAAAAAAATATAAGAGATAAAATCTTCGATCACAAGAAATACCTTACTGATAAAGAAAATGTTTTTAAGAACATTTTGAGTCTTAATCACACGGTATATTAGCGAAGCGCTAGTCTTTACCACATACTACGTCAGACTAAATGCAAGGAGACAGTTTATATTTGTTATGGATCAAAATTACCTACGTTACTGCGACAAACGAATGAACAAATACGATAAGGTTGTGCGGCATTAAAGGAGCGAGGAATGCGACCCGAGCAAGAAGTACTCTGGCCAATTCGCGTATGCCCACAGGGCATCGCGTTTGCCAACGTTCGTATAAGATACTATAAATATTATAACTTCACAATATGATTTCCTATTTTAATAATAAAGTAGTTTGCTCCTAAATTTAGTCAGTAGTTAACATTTTTGATGCAGCATTTATCGAGAACTAACTATTCTTCGCCATTTAATAGATTTTATTTAAACAACTTAAAGCTGGTAAGCAACTAAAAAGATTCTATCCACGTGATTAGCGTCTAGCGTTAATTTCTCCCGCGTACATCTAGAATCCCAAATAAACTTAGCAAATGTGGGGAAATAATGCGCTTAGAAAACACTATGTTGTAGTACTCCCAAGCGCTACGGCACATCCTTTATATGTAAAACCTTCTTCGTTATTTGTCTGTGTAAAACACAAGTATCTTTAGAGAACCTGGGTCTACTTTGTGTTGTTTAAATGTATAATAGTTAAGTTATTCTTAAAACAGCGCTTGCTTTAGTTTAGGCGTATTGCGTGCTAGTATTTTCGTACTGCAGTAAGTGTATATAATATATGTAACATGTGAATGTGACGCACTTGTCTTGGTTACAGACGTGGCCGAATCGAAATGTAAATGCAGATACGAATAGCAATGCGATCCATACCTGTAATTGCAAATATTAATGTATGAGCAGTTATGATTACTGTTGTAGTTAGACATTAAAACAATAATTGTCTATCGCATACAACTTGGTTAAGTAGCCAAATTCTATATAAACTTAAGGCAAGAACTCTTACCATTAATTAACCTAGACATTAAAAAGACGTTTGACAGGGTCTGGCACAAAGACTCGCCTTCTATCGAAGGTATTATTATATGGAATCTTCAAGAAACAGTCGATGAATCAGCTTACTAAAAATCGGCACATTAAATTTGTCATTGACAATACTTTCTCCGGTACCTAAGAGATTAGTGCCGTCATACCACAAAGCTCAATCCTATCCCTGACACTGTTTTTCTTTGTATGACATGTTATCAAATGAAAACATGCACAGCACAGGTTATCTGCAATATACGAGCCACCAGTATGTTTCTTGAAATATGGTACAGGAGACGGTCACAAAAATGTCTGGAGTTAGAGGTTGAGAGGACTTTCGAATTGGGTGTGAAGAACTTATTCAATTACAACACCACTAAAGCACGAAAACTCTACTGTGCGCATTCACTACAAAGAAGAACTCTTTTATCAAAGCGAAATGTTGCTCTTTGTGTTTACGGCGGTGTTGAAATCTTCGGTCGTGGCACCTAGTAAGGTTTAGAATGGAAATAATTTAGAAAACCAAACCAAACTGTCAAGGATCTAATCCTTTTTAATATAACTAAGCAATAATAAAACTCCGTCTTAGTTGCTTGTACTACAATATAAATAGGTACATGACTTGAGAGCCATGAAATTCACTTGATTGCCCCCAAGGCGAACCATCAGAATCGTCTGTTTTCCAAATTTAACGAATAGACTGCAGTCAGTCTTTCTTTATGTCGGTTCTATCGTCTGTTCTAATAGCGCTTCGAGGAATTATTTGGCAAGGTGCCATCGTCACTTTTATATACCCCATTTATTATATATTTTATAGCCCCAACTGACAGCAGTTTCTCGTTTGTTACAATTTTCTGGTTAAGCCTCCGGCGTTACAGAAGTTTATGAGCGTTAGTGGACCAATGGTTACCATCAGGTGCAACATTGGATCGTCTGCTGCCACTTCAAGCAATAACAATTAGTAAATTTCAACCTTACGAAGACACAAGTGTGTGTTCACTGTCTTTCGTTTTGCTGTAGCGCCACGTTCTCAGTTGTAAAACAAATCCAAATATTTTTATTTTCTCTGCAAATGTGGTCAGAGTAGGCGACATCAATAGAGCTAAGCGGATGCCACGCTTTCCGTCTCAATCGTATATTCTGTATAGTGTGAACCCGACCGCACAGGAATCGTTTTATATAAAAAGACAATGAAATATTATATGATGTCCGCAGGCTGAGAGCTCTCCTAAGTGTCCGTAATCCCACATTTTCATTCATTTCTCAGATAGTCTATTGTAAAGTCGTCACGGCGGTGGCTATGTGTATTATAATATATGGTGTATTTTTGCGAGGAACTCTTTAAAAGGCTATGATTATTAGCTATTGACATGGTGTTCTCGTCACGATTCTATCATCGCAACTACACGATATTGTAGTGGCAATTAGTAATTACACAGTTTAGCAACAGTGGATCGTTGAATCCAAGAAGTATCAGTTTCTTGGATTCAACGATCCACTGTTGCTAAACTGTGTAATTACTAATTGCCAACTTACTCTACTATGCTTACATATATAATTTTAATCATCCACCATCTTCTTTGTTAAGTTTTTCGTTTCCATTTATTTTGACTCTTTCCGTTTTGTTTTTTTTTAATTAAAAATAAGTTAACCAAATATTATAAATGACAACAGCTGGGCTTCCGTCATGCTTGCTTCTTTAAAACACACTAACACACTAGCAAACGTGTAATTTATCCAAGCGTTTGTACTTATAGGTTTGTAGTTTGTACCAAGTGTGGATCCGGAATTAAATCTGATGTCACTTATTTCATTCTTTAAAAATATAGCATTCTATAGAAGTTTCATACAAATTTTGCCACCCCTTGTTACCCCTTTAGGGGATGAATATCGCAAAATTCCGCCTTAGTGAGCACCTAAATCCTAAAAGTAACCCCCATGCAAAATTTGAGACTCCTAGCACTTGTAGCTTCTGAGATTTCGTGATGAATGAATGACTGTTCGCTTTTATATATAGATAGATAGATTTTAGAGACATTAAAAGGGGTAATTAGCAACAACCTTAGGAATGAAAACTACATCTTGGACAACTATGTTGAAGTAGTTATAGAATTTTAATTTAATCAATAAAGATCATTGTTTAAAACGCAATCAACTTCATTAAATATTTACAAACAAAAATAATACAATTAAACTTCGAACAAATTTTTGGATTTATTTGTATGAACAGCAAACAGTAATCAACACCTCGGACACACGTCTCTTCAGTTCTCTCTTAAGCGCAACATCCAGCTATAACTTAAAACCTTGCTGAATTTTTTTAGGTTTTACAAACTTCGTACTTTTCTGATATAAGGGTATTACTAAGTATACAGAGTGTATACGACGGTATGATATTAAATGCAATTGCGTATAGTATGTGACATTATAAAGCGAGACAAAAAAAATCAACTAAATATCTTCAATAGTTTAGACACAGAACTACTTTTTCGATTTCTTTAATTCTAAACACTCTGTAAGTACGTCAAACGGTCACTGACTTAAGTCATAATTCACCTCGAAGGATAAACGTTGCCGCTCGTTACAGGTCAGTGAACTTGTCATAATAAATGGTGTATTACTTGGTTACTACTAAAATAATATTTATTTTGTTAGAAAATTTTAATTTTTTGTTTTTCGTCAAATCATTTTTGTGTTTAATTTGAAATCATTATACGGACTAGTAACAGCTGCCTTTTCATTTAATATCAAACCGTCGTATACACTCTGTATATCAATATCCTAGATCTACAAAACCAAAAATTAGAGAACTAGACAAAACTCGAATAAACGTCATGTACTATCGAGTTATTGCAGTAGGTACAGTACTTGTCAGGGCAATGACCGCGCGGGGCGAGCGGACGAGCGACCGGCTTGTTTGTGCTATCAGTCGCTTTTGATATGTCGCACGTCACATCATCGATGTATTGATGTGTGCGTATGTGTGTCCTTGTAGTTTTATTGCCAGTATTGGCACATTTTTTTTTTATTGATTGAACTGAACATATGTGTAATTTAACTGATTACTATTACCCAGAAAAGTTTGTAAAACAACTAAAATTTCTCGGTGTATAGTATATTTACAATTTGTCATCACAATATACTGAAATCTACCACACATGTTAAAATTTAGCCCATTAGTTATTGTTAATCGACCCAATAGTCGTTGCAAATCACCCCATTTCGTGAAAAAAAAATTCATACTGAACTGCTTTCTTGTATATTTAATTTGTCGCCGGCACTAGGTTAACACATCTAAGCGCTCAAATGCTAGTTTTTTTAATATTTTCAATAGATAATCGTAAAGTTTAACCACTAACGAAACGAGTTCCTTCTAATTTGTATATTATGTACTTTGACAATTAAATACGCGTGAATGTGACAAACGGCGTAATTCAATTCTGTCAAGTTTAAAATTTGACATTAGAACTCATTATTGAGCGCCTTTGGTTCATCATTATATTTTGTAAACATGTAAATGGTTTTATGTGTACAATAATAAAATTAAAGAATAGAACCAAATATTGCTATTATTTTTTTTTATTTTAGATAATGTTAGATAGTGTTAATATAAAGCTGAACTTCTTTTTCAAAAATAATGTTTTTTTGAAAAAGATGCAGCGTGCAGCGTTGCTAATCACCCCAAATTACCGATACTGATACTTACATACTGATTAGAATGAACCGAATCCTGTGGTAGTACATGATACTTAATAGTAACATAGTTAAGTTGTAATCAACACAACTATTTTTAGTATTTATTAAGCCGCGTACGCTAGTAGGGAAAAATTTGTTGTGTTGCATGATACGCATCGAATTGTTTAGCACGTGCGCACTACTAACTAACATCGAACACTCTGTTCGTCAAACACGTTTGTGGCGATCCTATTAGTATGTTTTGTATGCACGGTGTACGAAGAGTTTTAATAAATGTTACGTAACAAAACTGTTTATATAAAACTTGGCGAAGTACAGGCGGGGCGGCAGAGGAGTAGTTTAGGGTTAATATAGAGTTCACGAGGGTTGTGCGCGAACTCGATTCGAACTATGTTCGCGTTCGTGTTCGAATATGCCGTCCAAGAGTCCATACGTAAGAATCAAATGTTCAAGTTTGATATTTGTGTTCGCTATGTTCGTGTTCGTACATGCGTACACGGCTCTACACACACTAATGATGATGTTATATCAAATGCATTGATCCCCGAATGATTGTAATTATTTACAGTGGTTTCCATACACATTAAAGGTTACTATGCAAACTTCATTCTTTAAAATGCCGATTTTTCATTCGGCGCTGATGCGCTTTCAATATTAGACATATTGACATATTGTAAAAGCGATTCAGTGCTGAACAATCCATTGCATATGCATAACATCGGGTCTTCAAATAAAGATCATTTACAGTAAGCCTCTGTTAGTGTTGTAGAGGGATAGGTTAAGGGAACGTGACACGATCCACTGTCCTGTAGTCAAAGCGTGAATTTCACTGTTGGGCACTGAACAATGTCATATTATGATGCAAATGTAAACGTATCCTGGTCTCACGGTAAATAGCGCAGATATTAATATCGCGTCGTAACTTAATAGTTCTTCGGTAATCAACAGTATTTTTACTGATATCTATGTTAATAGAAGTATGATAGAAGGTACATACGTTCTATCATCAAGCAATAGATATATGTATAATAGTGTTGTTTCTTCTTTCGAACGAGTTATAACTAGCAATCCTTTAACAAACTCTGCACTAACAGCAACTCGTACTTTGCCTCATCGATTACACGTACTTACCTACACATACGCGGCGTTGGTATTTCTTTTAGTTGACTGGGTGGCACACCGTCGTTGTTACAAAGTACCATAGGCTACAATATCTAATAATCGCCATATTTAAGCGAGCTGTATACTTGTTTGTAGTGTAAAGCATAAAAAGGTTTGTTATTCATATACGTGTATACGGAATTAAGCCAAAGAAGTGTAGTGATCCATTGTTCTAGACAATGCGTCTAGTCAATATTTCTCACCGTATGCATATATGACTCAAAGTGAAGTAGAAACGTGATGCTTTACGCACCATGTTGGTGAATCATCATCATCACATAGTGCATAAATTATTATTTAAAAGCTGACTCTTGATTACAATCAAGAGTCAGCTTTTAAATTAATTTAAAGAGTGCTAACCTCGCCGACAAACTGTAATGCAATATGGTGGGCTTAAAATGTTTAAAAAAATTTTAAGTAACAATAAAGTTTTTATTATTTTTAAAAAGAAATTAAGTCGATACCTAATCATAAATCTTAGATGCAGTTTATCCGCATTCTATGATGCCTACCTATACATCGAATGTTGTTGTAAGCATGACGATGTTATTTTAAGTAACAACAGCTTTGCAATCGACACGAAATTGATTTACAAATATTTAAAATAGTTACACCGATTACCGAAAGTTTTCGTAAGTGTCGCGGTGAGGACTGCGGGCCGCGCGGGACGCGGTTGGCCGGCAGCGGCCCCAGTCCGCGTGTCTGGAGGCCGCTCTCGACACAAGCGACGTTATTTGGTCAGATGGTCATTGCTAACTGGACCCGAGAAAGTCGTCTATTTCGAAATTTGAGTGTTGCGTGGTTTCGATGTGCGATGTGTCGCTGCGGTGCCGCGGAGTCTGGTGCGGTGCGTGGCAAGCGGACGGCGGCGCGCTGTCTGCGCGTTCTTCCGGACCGCACCCGTCCGACCAGTCGCAGCGCACCGCCCGCTGCCCGCCTCGGGCGATCGGCCTTCACAGTTAAATAATTAAATCGAGAAAGCGACGCTGGCACGCCGCGACCGCAGCGGCCGCCGTCGCCAATGCGGGCCCCGAAGAAGTCGTCGCGGAAGGCTCTGCCAGCCTTGGTGGCGCTGTTCTGCGCAATCGAGTCCGGTTTGTTGATCGCATATTGCGTTGTTGCCGCGCCTAATCTTCTCGGACACCTTCCTGGATATGATTACGCCTCTCAACAATGACACATATGAAATCGCTAATTACTTCTCGTATTTAATGTAGGCTCTAGACATAGATACATAGGTAATGCAAAGGAAAGACACTAGATACTGAGAAAAATAAATGAAATGTTGTAAGTATTAGAAGCTACATCACAAAGTAAACAGTATTTAAATTTTAAGACGTTGTAACCTGTATTTTAATATAAATAAGTGTAGTAAATTATAAATATATTCTTTATTTCATTTCATATATAGGTTAGTAAATTAAAATACCAAATGTTGTATTGGTGCACAACTATATCTCAAAACAGGAACCAAAAGCAGATTCATCATCACGTTTACGTACTTATTTGTAATTAAGAATCACTTTGTCTGACAAGTCAGATCAATAGTAAACTACAATTAAGTAGGTACCGCAAATATGATGATGTTGATTTCAACAATAGAAAATTGAAGTTTTCATTTCAGACCCAAAATCGTGTTAATTAATCGCTAAATTCAAGATATCCACAGTAAAGTACGTACCTATTATGATGGTAGTCAGGCGTCGAATATTACATTTATCTAACGATCTATTATTTTAAGTGACTAGGTATAAGTTTTATCTGTTATTCTATAAAAACAACCTAATAAGCATACACACAAAATTAATATTAGGTACATATCGTATTGTTTAGCGACAAAATTTTAGCAGGTACCTATATTTATCAGGACATTGCTTTCATCCAATATTTAAAATATATATAAAATTGGGTATTATTTTACTGACGGCACCAAAATTCCTGGCAACTACCATTATAAACAATGGACAATTTCCGTAATATGTACAAGATAATATATCTTTCAATCGTAAGCTTTTATTTAAATGCAACGTAGTTATTGAGTGACGGGTATTCTGTTTTATGGCTCGTCGGCGGCTCAACAGTCGGCGATTCTGCGAATCAGTGGATATTGTCGCAAATTGCCGCTTTCGCCACCCGCTGAATAATGCATGCGATAACATAACATCACGTCGCGCACCCAGCGCTCCGCCCGCCCGAACCCGCCCCTCACCCCTCACAATTTCATAAAACCCGTTTCCTCTTGCATTCCGCCTAGCTAACACCCGACCTTTCTAGTGTAATCTAATGCAACTTTAACTTCCCTAGTGCCTGTTATTATATCCTATATAATCACTATCCGAACTTTCAATGTACAAACATTTCTTTTTGAATGCCTTTCTATTCAGTGGCGAACATATTTTCTGTTAAAGCTTCAACAATCTCTTGCGTAGTCAGCGCCGGCGAGCATCGTTGTCGGTGTTACTGATGGATTTACTGGTTGGATTTCATGTATTCGTGGTACCGACGTCGTTGGAAGTCAGATATAGGCTGGCCGTCGTGTGGGGTGGCCCTGGCGGCGTTTCCCACAACAGCGGCTCCTCGACCAGTTCGTCGGAATGTGGTCGCGGCACTGGCCCGCACTTTCACCAAAACAATTCGTTAGCGGCCTCTTTCGGCATCGCACCGCGCACCGTACCCCTCCTCCCCGCTACCTGTATATACGTGAAAATTAACTACATACTGATACATGACGTCGTGATCAGTATTTTGGATAAACGGCCCTTTTGAAGTTCCGGCTTCCTAGATACGATACTGACTTACATCCAGCACGATTTTGTGTGGTTTTGATTGTTAGCAATTCATACACCTACTAAATTTGCAAAAGACGAACACAATGTACGAGTATATGTAAATATGAGCGCGTTAACAGATCTTAATTAGTATTATAAAGACATCATATATTCTATCAGCCATATTCTAATCAGCTGAAGTACTAATTAGCAGCAGCTCTTATTATAACTCCTGAAACCGAAAATTTAAAGCATTAGTGGTCACTTAGATCATAAGAAGCATTTGCACAGTTTCCTCTAATAATAATTTGTTCCTTTACCAGGTATGGCCAACTCTCAGGGATGGTGGAGCCAGTATTTGGCGTGTTAGGCGCGGTAGCAGTGGCTGCTGCCCAACCAGCACTACCTTATGCCCTGGCTTTTGCCGCTGGAGCTATGATCTATGTCGTCGCTGACGATATCATCCCAGAGGCCAACGCTTCGTAAGTATTTCTAAAATGCATTTTAGAACATAGATACAACGATTTTCTACTTTACCTATATCATTTCTGCTGTCTGCCTGAATCCGACAATATCTTATTTCTACAAGGCATAATGTATCTGTAGCACCTAAAAGAATCAAATGCAGTAAGTATCTACCTATTTGCAAATTTTTCTTTTACAAGATTCGCTGACTGAACATGCAGCTGAATTGACTGACTGAACTTGATTGGTACCGCTGAATTTATTGAATGAACATGAAAACAAAATTGCCAAAAGACTCAATAAGGCTTATTTTTTTTCAATTCGCATCGAATATGTTCTTTCACTATGTCATATATAATATATGTGTTCAAAAAGAAATAGCAGCCACGGTGGTTATAATCTACTTCAAACAGCAATTTTAATTTTTTATATTATCTTTGTAAAAAAAAAAAACATACGACCCGAATTGATAACCTCCTCCTTTTTGAAGTCGGTTAAAAAGTAACAGTACAAAGTCAGCGGTAGAAAAAACCTAGAGTTATTATTCTACAGTACTTACTTAAGTCATCAGCTCATCACTCTTCACAAAGTATTTGAAGTTTCTAATCAACTCAGTAGGTATGCAACTTTCTATCGAAGTCTATTCTCAATATAGGAGGATTAGAAGGCGTCAAACCAGTACTCAAACTTTTCAAAGTACTGGTGGCATCTTTCAAATTTAAATAAAAGATAACATCTAAACTAAACCTTCGTAATGATTTATACAAATAATAGGCGTATTCTGCGCCCATTCGACTTTACCCCTCAAACAACGAATTAAAAGGCTTGACCTCGAGAATGACCCAAAACGATTTTCGGGGCGAGTATTTCTTAGTTATGAACCCTTGCAAAACACGGTTAAACATTGACAAATCCGTTCATTAATGCGCTTCTCCGTACGATTTACATGCTTGTTCCCATATTCAGATTGCAAAGTAATATAACTTTAATAGCCAATTAAATGATTACACTGCTAAAAGTAAATTATATTAAGCTTAAAGAGCATTGTACTCTGAGAAAACATTTATATGTACTTTCCTAGATATAATGTCGTTTTGTTCCTAGAATCCTTAACTTACCTGCTAATAAAACATTTACGCGAAAAGTAATGACGTGTAACGAAGTAACGTTGGCCGTTTCAACTGTGTTTAACTTTAGTGGTGCTCATTTGTATCTACTGCGATAATGTTGGTCTGTCGAAAACACAGACCACTACTGTACTGACATTCCTATTTCCAGATATAACAAAAATTTATACGGTAAAACAAATTTCCTTTTAAATAATGTAAGATTGGTTAAATTGACATGCACATGAAACTACGTAACAACACCCATCACTGGGCTCTTGACATAATTGGATTGACGAGGGTCGTCTCTTTGATTGTTCTGATTCATGTCAGTATTTCGGTCGATACAGATGACGGTTAACGTCAATGTACAGAGGCTCGTTAGGGTGAGAGCCAAGGACGTAGACTCTTCCCCTTGTAGTGACAGTAGAGGTATTGTCAGTCTGAAGCAATTGTTCCAGACCGGTCTCGTCTCCCTTCCGTATTCTATCCAGTCTGGTGAGTACCGTCTGATTGATTGTTTTCTATGTCTTGAGATCCAGTCGGGACTTCTAAACGTGGGGAACCGTTACTTTTAGTAGTTTTTACTAAAAAAATGTTTTATAACAATACATAACACGCACACGAGATATAAAATTCTTAATTATCCGTTAAATTTATATATTTGTCCCTTAGTGAATAAATATAACGTAAATCTATATTAAATGCACAATGTATTTAAGGTAGGTACTTAATTGGATAAGGATTAATCCTGTATTGCTTTAAATCGCTTTGTAAATAAGCAATTGTTTCTCGTAAAAAGTAAAGGATAAAAAATGTTTTGTAAACCCTTTTTAGGTGTACAATACTGTAGTACATTATTTTGATCTATCTTGAAGGGCTCAGCCAGCGTTTGCAATGTAAGCGCAAAAATATGTGTTTATTTACGAAATCACATTAGAAACCTCTTAAATTATCAGTGTTTCTGTACTATATAATGCATGTTATATGCATATAAACCTTGTTCTTGAATCACTCTATCTATTAATTAAACCCGCATCAAAATCCGTTGCGTAGTTCTAAAGATTAAGCATACATAGGGACAGACAGACAGCGGTAAGCGACTTTGTTTTATAATATTTAGTGACTAGACGTTCGCCCTCGCTTCGCTTCGGTATCAAAAGTTTCATTCGGTCTCACAACAAACGCCAACGGAATGTTACCTATGGAATAGCAAAAGTGACTATTGAATTAAAGGCGCTTAAATTTTGAAATTTAGAAAATGACTGTTAAAGTATGTTCAACATAATAAAATATAGCCTATGCTTTCGATCTTCGATTCTTTGAATCCGTTGCCATGAGCTTGAGTTAAATCGGAATAAACAAACATAAAAAAAACCTTTTTTTTTCTCTATAAAATGTTATTTTATTAATTCGTATGTCGGCACGTTTTTGTTCAGATTTCCCCTTCAGCTTATATGTAGTACTTCTGCCCCTAGCAGTGTTAAGATAAATTATCGAATGAAGAATAGTCTGTTATAATTATAAATGATTTTCTCAACCATTAAGAGACGCATCATGGCTCGATTTAGTGAATAAGTCGTTATCTCGCGCAAATTTGTCTAGCTGGAACAAGGGAGTACCTACTCTATTGACTGAAAGTAGTAAGTACTTCTTAAATAGCATTGTGTTTCGGCTGGTGAGTGGCGATTACCAACGTTCCTATGAAAAGCGAATAATTAAAACTTTTTTTGTTGGAAGTCTCTGTCCTGTCCCATGTGTCTCTGGTCCTATCGAGATTGACAATGATTTTGTTGACACTTAGCAGTCATAATAATGTCTACAAAATTTACTTTACGTATATTCGCAACGAGACACACTGCATAGGTACTGCTTTTTTTATTATTTCTTCATTTTAATTAACGTCACATAAAATATAGATAGTGAGTAATGTACTTACCTTAATAATATAGTGGTGAGAATAGTGTTTTTCCATCGAATGGAAGATTATAAAATTCTTTACAACTTTCGTTTTGTGCACGTTTTTCTAATAGTTTTTAAGCTACACGCTCTAGAAAAATTAAAATGAATAAACGAGGGTATTTTTAAGTTCGTGAAAAGGCAGAAAGGATTTAAATATTTAACCAATTTTTTTTTTTCATATTATCACCTCCAATACTTAAACATTTATCAAGGATTAAAATTAGTTTGTGTATACTTTCATAAAAAAAATATTAGCCATGTTCTAAAAATACGCCAAAACGGTGTTCTTCACTTCCTCGTAGGTGAAAATTTCTTCCCCCTATCTTTTATTGAAGTTTTGGTAGCAGATAAAAGAAGCTTGTAGTCAGGTTCATACTATAGGGTAACAAAATTAAAATATCTAAGTCCAATTTATGCAGAGCAACCAATGAAACGACACTTGGTTAATAATCTTATGTCACAAGCGGTGTTTTTGTTCATTTCTATTTTTTTTTGCAATATGTGCGCATAATGAAAATTGTAGAGAATTTTATAAGCTTCCATTCGATAGAAGAACACTATTCTCTAGGATGCACCGTTTTGGAGATATTAGTGAAAACTCGAAATTGGGAAATTTAAATCTCTCTCCTCTCCGGCTCACCTTCTAGGGTAGAGGACTTTTAGTATGTTCACTCCCTGATCACCCTGAACATATTCTGAAGGAATTGCTAAGTTACCAGCTCACGCGTTCTACGCCCTCATTTTAGCCATTCGTTGACTGATTCAATCTTTAATGTTTGTGTCTTATGTGCACTTATACGTTGCCTTTGGAATATATACAACTTTCGTAATACTACATTGTAGGGACAATTCAAGTTAATAAATAAAAGCATAGAAAATGAATCACTTAAACAGGTAGGTAGGTAGCACGTGCACCGCACCGGCACTCCCTCGCGAAGAAGGCGCACGCATCTCTCAGCCTGATTAGCATCTTCAAAGAGTATGACAACTGTTTGCTTTTATGAGTGCGCTCTTCAACGCCTCTTAATGTATTTGACAATAATTTTGACCGAAGTATTTTTATACATTCAACAATTGCGTGTTTTAAAATAATACCATTGTTTAGTACTCAACTGTTTCTGGTGGCACCCCTTGAGTAATTACCAATATAAGTTGACCCCTCATTATTATAATATATATACAATAAAAGTCTAACTGATTTAGTATCATAACTGATTAGCTTACAGTTATTACATACACTCGTATCCTTTACTGCAGTCTATATTGTTAACAAATGTAATTAACAAATTTTAATTTTACTCATAACGTATTCCAAATTACGGTCCAAGCGGCCTAAAATATTAAATTAGAGTTTTCGTGAGGAAATGTGGAGAGAATACTCGTTAGCCATAACAAAAACAAGCAACAGTTACAGAACTGTTGTTTTCACATTAAGACAAGCTTCAAAAGATTACCTGCTCAATTTGAGTAAAAGCTTAGTGTGTTATAATTTTTAATAAATATCATAAAACCACCTACTTATCTATCTTCTTACCGTAAATTCTCTAGTAGCTTTACCTCGTATTAAATTTTCATGAATATGCAAATGTCTACTACTACTCACTATTAGACCAAAAAGAATGGGTAACCTTTTATTTGTTAATCATATTATTGGTGTGGCTTTTGTAAGACATAGCACTTCGATTAATTGGGGTCTTACTACTCTGCTTTACTAATCACCATCATTCATTGGATGAAAGGTAATACTGGCTAATGGTAGTATGTTTTGGATAGAGCTTTGCCTGTTGTTTTCTAATTCTTTCTATCCAAATGGCTGAAGGCTCAGTTTTCTTGTAGTTAATGCTTCAGATTTACATTCAAGTTAAAGCATTCTCTCGTTTACCCGACCACATATCCACATGTCGGGTTGTTTGATAGTTCTATTTTACACTATGAATACTCTATGGTAAGTATAAACTGGTTCACTCGCATTTACATAGTTTCTGCGCTTTAAATATCCCTCTGGTCTCAATGTTAGTTCGTCCACTTTATTTCGTTTTGTTGGGTGATCTAAACTCTGATCCGCATGTGTTACTGATTCTTTACGTAGCAGGGCTTTGCTTATCATCCGATCGGCAAAGTGACCTGATACGTAAGACCCGTTTCACAATGTCTTTCTAGTTTATAAAGATATTGACATTTGCACTTAGAAGGTAGCCCTATTATATGGCACGTAATATGGCTGGTAAAAGACGGGTATAATATCTCTACGGGTCGGTTACACGACCTATTAGACATACCTATATTCAGACAAAAGCTGTCATGATATTTTATAAAAACCTTTTAAGTCTAGCTTCTTAAAAGAATCTGGCGTGGTAGGAATCACAAAACATCGACTCTATTGCCATAAGTATTATTAAGGTTTTCAATATTAGTGAGACAATAGAAGTTTTGCACATTGTAAGCGGCCCGTGAAGAGTAGGCGCACATAGGGCGACGGGAGTCGGACGCAAATACCCCGCCCGAAATAGCGGCGCGCCGTCTAACACCCCGGACGCGCCGTCGCGACACTACTTCACCAACGCATTTATTATTTACCGACCGTGCCACACTATTTGTTACACCACAATACATAATAAAATTAAATCATATTGGCAGACGACTGTTTCCGCGATTCATATTACTGCAGACACTAGAGGTGTTAATTTAGCTCAATTCAATGGAACAATTTTACTTACGTAGTAAGCGTTTTTGGGTTTTTAAGAGCGGTACCATACCAATTACATCAGCTCGACTGGCGATATAATCCACCATACAAAAGACCAGACCGTAATACTTGCAGCGCTGCTAAGGAACGTGGTATATGGCAGCAGTCTTAACCGTCTATTGATCTTGATTAGCTAATGCAGAGGGGGCATCAATCAATCAATCAAATCAGCCTATCGCAGTCCACTGCTGGAATTTAAGAATTAAAGAAAATATGTAAACTAACTTGACAAAACTGTAAGATGCTGTTGCGATAATAGTTTTAAGTCTTCGCGTCTTCTAAACTAATATTATAGAAAGTAATGATTTGGTTTTTTTTGTTTGTTTTTTCGTTAGTTCCGATTTAACTCAAGATATTACGGAACCGATTAAAAAAAATCTTTTATCTTTAGAAAGCTCAGAGAGAACGGATAACATAGGCTATATTTTATTATGTTTACCATAATATATTTATCAGTCATTTTCAAAATTTCAATATATTAAGCGCCTTTGTAAATCTGAATAATCTAATCGTCACTAATGCTGATTTTCCGTAGACGTTTGTTGTAATAACGAATGAAACTTTTGATACCAAAGTAAAGCGAGGGCGGACGTATAGTTGTTTATAGGTAAACTTGTAACTCTAAACAATTGTTAACTCACGTTAATTTGTAATCCTTTGTAAATATATTATTCAAAAAAAAAGCCTGCCTGCCTATAACAAACTGAAAAGAAAAAAACATTTTTTTTTGTGCTGACGCTACATTGCAATATCATATACCCTGTTACTCCCACAATTAATACGAATGTACACCTTATAATTATGTTAAAATTCATTAATTCATTTAGTCTGTAGAGCGTGCCAATGAAATAGACATACATACATAATATATATAGATAATACCTACATACGCTCGAAAAATATTACCCTTTTTCCTTCACCGTCAGTCAGAAATATTCAAGATAAACTTAGGAATATAAATTTAGGAAAACTAGGCTCTGCTTTCCCGTTTTAGCTTCTGCGTATCAATATATACTGCCTATAAATATGTTGTATGACATGTTTTATGTTTTGCTTTGAAATCTCTCCGAAGATATTTTGCATTTATATTGCAAATGATTGCAATAAATTGGCATAGGGCCGAGCTAACATTTTGAAATTTAATTTAGGTAAGTTCCTTTTACTGAATCTATCATAGTTTACCTTCTGTGGAATTAAATAATAATAATAATATTCTACCACATTCACACAACGCCAATTCACTCGCTGTTATTTTTTTTTTGTTGTTGTTTTATTTACTAATCGCCCTGACTGTTTTAGATTCAATCCACACAGGATAATGTGTACGACCTACGGATATTGTTCTGAATTTCAACTGAAAACGAATTTACTTTTGCAAACATTAAAGTATGGATTAGTTTTTCATTGTCATTTTCAGAATAGTGAAACGAAATCTTTGTTGATAAACATGCGTATGGTGATCGGTTCTGTGGCCTATGATTGCTTTCAATGTGGCAATCGCTTTACCGACCCTGAGATATTAGTTTATTTCTTGTCTATTTTTGTTGTCTGCGCTAATAATACCACGAATGTTGCGTTGTGTCATTTAAATGTAACGTGTGTTATGTTTTAAAAGTGGAATGTGTCCACGTGTAAGATAACGTGGAGATGTAAAAGTCTGTGTCGTTGGTCGGTGGGGTGCGCTTACGGCGACTATTTGCAGCGCTGCGCTCGGGCGGAGGGCGGCCCACCGCAACCTCGCAAATTCGTGACGCCCGCGCACCGCGTCGCCGCGCCGCCACCACTCGTCGCTTTCGCCACGCGTGGGCTTGTCACCGTCTCGCCACTGTCAATAATAATAAATATAAGAAATAACGCGTTTGTTGCTGGGATGAAGCCGGTGACGATGCTCTAGTTTGTCTATGTGTTGACGTCACCGTCTGGGAATCCAGTGCGCCGCGCTTCGACACTCCCTGACCTACCTCCAGATATCGCGCTGCATGTACTCCGTATATCTACAAAACATAACCTTTCCATTGATAAAAATTTTCCACTTTGATACTTCCATAAAGAAGTCATAGTTAATGTGTAACCTGCTGATGCTACAGCCAATCGCTAAATGAATCACAATTCTATGTTATGTAGGTATTGGAAAACATAGAACCATTCAAAATAGTATAAATATATTCTAATTTCTTGGAAATTTATACAGCGAAATCTTACAGTGAAACTTTTGAAAATCAATAACATGTTTCTAACGGAGTGGAGGACTCGTCTTTATATATTAGAATATAAGATCGATAGA
This sequence comes from Parascotia fuliginaria, assembly GCA_963082885.1. NCBI lineage: Eukaryota > Metazoa > Arthropoda > Insecta > Lepidoptera > Erebidae > Parascotia > Parascotia fuliginaria. The sequence goes on from OY720182.1 coordinate 11,518,706, forward strand.
TTTAGGTTATTCTTATTATTCGTCATGAAAATGTATTATACGTTGCGGATTTACGTCTTTAAACGACACTGTATCTATTTCTAGCAATACTTTGCGCAGATGTGATAATCGTTAGTTAGCATATTTCAGTTGCAACTAACTACTTAACTAATTTAAGTTTTAGGAGAAGGTAGGTTGCTGGCAAAAAAATATCTCCACCTCACAGAAAGATGGCAGTTAGGAAAGATGTAGGTCTGTAGTTACAGTTCATCTCATTGCGGGAGCGTTCTTTCGAAATAAAGTGATTATAGTCCTTCTGTTACCATCAAAACACTCTCCCTTTTTCGTAGTATGACAATGGGCAAGTGATACTTTTGACATCAAATATGGAGCATTGGTGTTTTCATTACGTAGGCAAATATATGTAACATTTTTTTACACAAAACGTACATACTTATTAAACATGAAAGCGTATAAATACTCTTTCATCCAAAATCTATTTGAAAGCCCCGTGAAAGCTTATGATGAAGTTTAAAAACCCACCAAGTGCTAGTCGAACTGGCGCAGAAAGGGTTCCGTACCAGTATCTATTAAAACGGCAAAAAAATCATGTTTGTTGTATGGCTCCTTATTCTGTTTTTTAGTATTTTTTGTTATAGTGACAGCAGAAATACATCATGTGTGGAAATTTTAACTGTCCAACTATTACGGTTCATGAGATACAGCCTGGTGACAGAAGGACAGACAGACAGACGGATGGACAGCGGAGTCTCAGTAATACCGGGTTCCGTACCCAAAGGGTTAAACGGAACCCTAAAAATAATTTTTATGCGTATATAATATATGCGACATAACGCAAATCTACAAATAATAGTAAATGAGCTATATACAGCGACTTTTTGCTTGCCTGTTACACTTTACTGCTAAACATTTGACCCAATAATAAAAATCAGTTATAAAATTATAATATAGGTTGTTTTCCCCATTCTGTCATTGGCCCATTTAGAATGAGCCATTTACCGAATCAAGCGCTAGGTAGCAACAAACTGAGTCCCTGATTCATTTAAAATACCGATGTTTTTGGCGAAAAATTGCCTGTCTGAAATAATAATAATATTCTACCACATTCACACAGCGCCACCTAGCCCCAAATTAAGCAATTATATTTGCTTGTGTTATGGTTACTAAATAGTAAATACTGGTAAATGCATACATATCTATCTATATATACAAAAATGAATCCCTATTTCCCTTGGTCATGGCATCACGCGTGAACGGCTATCAATTTCGTTAATTCTTTTTTTGTTGTGTTTGTTATTGTCAGGAGAAGGTTCTTATGCAAGAAAACTAAGAAAATCGCGCGGTGATTTAGAAAGTTTAAGATTCTTAACCACCAAATCTATATATATAAAAATGAATCCCTATTTCCCTTGGTCATGGCATCACGCGTGAACGGCTAGATCAATTCCGTTAATTCTTTTTTTTGTTGTGTTTTTTATTGTCGGGAGAAGGTTCTTATGCAAGAAAACTAAGAAAATCGCGCGGTGATTTAGAAAGTTTAAGATACTTAACCACCATATCATCACTACATAGTATAAAACAAAGTCGGTTCCCGCTGTCTGTCCCTATGTATGCTTAGATCTTTAAAACTACGCAACGGATTTTGATGCGGGTTTTTTTAATAGATAAGGTTGTATATAACATGCATAATATAGTATAGAAACATTGATAAATTTAGATGTTTTTAATGTAAAGTCGTAAATAAACAAATTTTTTGAGCTTACATTGCAACGCTGGCTAAACCTTACAAGATAGATCAAAATAATGTACTACAGTATTGTACACCTTAAAAAGGTCTACAAAAGAGTCCTCAATAGTACATGACTATCTCTAAGGGATAACCCACAATAACCATTTTTATCCTTTACATTTTATTAGAAATAAGGGCTTATTTTCGAAGCGATTTTAAGCAATACATCATTTATCCTTATCAAATTAAGTACCCTAAATACATTGTGCATTTAATATTAATCAATAATGCCCTTTGCAGCATGTATTTTAAATAAATATTTTTAAAGATATTACAGATTAAAAATACAGGGAGGGATATAGCGGCAGGGGGCCGGCATTCTGTAGTAAAATTAAATATACTACAGAATGTGTAAATACAGCGTTCACAGCATTTGTTTTTCTTCGCACGGGCAATGCTGTTACTAAATATAGTATCAGCGTTGCACCCGTGCGAACCGGGGCGGGTCGCTAGTTATAGATAAATTACACCCAGACATAGAACAAACAATCATGCTCATCAAGTCATCACACAAAGATTTATCCTGGATGGGAATCGGACCTACGACCTCCGGCTTAGCAGTCAGGGTCACTAACCACTAGGCCAACAGGCCGGTCAAATAAAATAGTAGCGCCGATTCGCCTTATTTGCAAACGAACCTGTAAGGGCGCATTCTCATAGCCGTCCGTTTTACAGGTTCGCTTTATCGTATATGTTTTAATTCGGCGATGGCGTATGTAGTCCTACAAGCGAGTTCACACACACGACTGTATTCCAGATCCAGTAAAAAATATTGAGCCGGCAAAATGAACAGCGGTCCGTTTCCACATCTATTAAAAACGATCCTGCAAATGCGGTGTGAACTCCAGTAGCTACGTATCTTTTGTATATTTTAATCGATCCTTTAAATACTGACTTCCTGTATGATTGCGCCGTAAGGTATAAAGTACGTTTATGCGTCTTATAATTTGGATGCAACGCGCAAATCGTACTCCTGGTGTTGCAAGGGTACATAGGCTAGGGCAACTGGTTATCATAGGCGGGTATGATTGTTTGTCACCCGAATCGTGTATGTATCTGATCAAATTGCTCAGTTTCGAAGAGTGATGTCAGCGTCAGTATTTAAGTGCAGGACGTGTGCTCGGGGTTCCCCATTACACGTGATGGGCATACACTATCGATAACACGGCATACTCCGACGATTCACCTCGTCACGAGCCGGATGTCTAAAGTATGCTAGATTGTTGTACTGTTTTGTAAGACCTATGATGTCCAAGGAGTAGTTACAATGTGGACTTCCCATCTTACCTAAGGTGTGTGATTGCGACACAAGGTCACCTACTTGTATGTGGAAAAAGGTAACGTTGCCAGAATTAGAAATGTTTACTTGTCTATACACAAACGTAGTAAAATACATCTTTCCTGAAAGGGTAAACGGTGATTATATTAGACCTACGTTTTATTATACATAATATTCTATACACAGAAATGTTGGAGTGTGCCGTCTTCGTCAGTAAAAATTCTTTGTACGGAATTCTAAACCGTGATCGCAGTGCAGCACACATTCGCAGAATCAAAATTTAAAATATAATAATAAAATAAAATCACAAAGATAACAGTTGAACACAATGGTTGTAGGCATTTATATGTATATGCTAGTGTTACATCTACTGCCTAAGCTAAGATAAGTAATCCTAAGTATCGTTACAACCGCTGTAGTTAGTTTCTTACAAAGGCACAAAATAAACATCAAAAAAAAAAGAAAAATTACAAAATATGAAAAAAATAAAAAAACGTCATGCAATGTGTGTGTATGTTGGTGCGTGCATACCTGTGTTGTATAGGTAATGTCTATGATACTATTGATAACAATTTTTCCGTATCATCATGGGACGGTGTTAATAGCCAGGTGTTAACAGTACGCCTAAGAACTCGCGTAGCCATTATAATATAAAAATAGTCATTATAAAAAATATCTTTTTTTTTAATAAGTAGGTATCTAAAGTTACTAGCGCACACACAGGTACCTACAGGTTACTTTGAATAAATTACATGTTCTTACTAAATTAATCTGCTTTGATTGTGAAATTTGTATGCTGTGATAGCTACTTAAGAAATATATGAATATTAAAAATGGTCATGTAGGTATTACATTATTTGCTTCTTGGTTAATAATGAGCCGCGCGGTGTCATTTTAAAAGAAACCATTTAATTTTCCAATAAAATTTCGTATGTACGTAACGTTATGTAGCTAAGTACTAGGAATAGTTTTAATGTAATGGGCCCGTAATTCTAGTTAGTGTATTCCGGACGGTCCGTTTCTCTAAATCCGAATGCGTGAGACGCAAGCGCCATCGGCCGGCTTTTCCTATATCGGAATTTTGCTACCTATTTGATATTCAAAGATCGCTTACTCGTTATTTCTCAATGACACGCATTGTATGACGACAGCATTTTATAACGGGCCTGAATATGTTATTATGTACATACCATTATGTATAACAAGGCAAAGTGCGTCAGTAACTTATTACTACCTCCTTCACACGAGACATACATTTTAATGTGTTTATGATGTGTCCGCTTATAACTTTAAATAAGTTTCCGGTTGTCAAAATAAACAGTTCCTTCGTCTTCACATCTGCAGTCGGTGAAAAGAATCATGCCTTTTTTTTCGGGACAAGCTCACCCACATGCTCATCACTGTGACTCCTGTAAGCCAGAATTAACAGTGATAACCAATACGAAACGCCGAGCTTTGACACTCGGGAGTCCCGGGGACTGCTAAACCTACTGTCTTGGACCCCGTAACGAATTTATTCAGAAGTAAAAAGGAGGAGTTGGTAATAAAAATGTCCACTTCCCTCCATTGCAAAGCGGGAGACAAATTTAATCTGTATAGGTTTATGACCTATTAAAAGAGCACCCCGGACAAATAAATATTAAGGGACCTATGTGAGCTATATCTGATTCCAGTAATATGTATGGCAGAAACGCTTTAGAATCGAGTCTCGAGGAAATTTGATTAGCAACTCATTGATACAGGTACAAATAAAATTGGCATTGTTCCTCAATCACCTAAGTATAAATGTTCCCTACCACGAATTCAAAATATTTATTAAAGATAAACTATGAACTTTTAGTAGGATTTCGTTCAAGTTCCTCTATAAAATATCGTAAGTTACACACGGAAACATCATTGACACAATAAACATGTGAATGCATGAAACCGAGACATATTTCTTCAGAATTAAAAATTGCAAACGAAAGAAATTGTTTCAGCAATAAATTACGTTAAACAGACTACAACAAGGCATGGACAACTAAATTTATCAACTTCGTTTCAGTTAGAAGTCAGAAAATTTGCATAACAGAGTGAAAAATCTCCAAATCAGTTCCGAACTTTGTATCAACAACTGAACATATTGATTTGATATTTCTGTTTTTCCATAGCGGCAACGGCAAACTGGCAACTTGGGGCTGCATCATCGGTTTTGTGGTCATGATGTGCTTGGACGTCGGCCTCGGCTAATCACCAACCGCCGCTCATCACACCGTGCCTTCTCACCGGCGACCACTAAGCTGATAGTATATTAACGGTCTGAGATACAAGCTTGTAAGTTAGACTGTAGATATTTTTGTATGAATACGTCTAATGCTCATTTTAAGAATGTCTGCTAATTCTCGTATGTATGTAACGGCTTACAAAAACAATCTAACGTTGCCTCATAACTGAAATTTTATCTATGTAACACGTTACATAATTTAGCAAGCGGATTATTCAATTGCATAATGAAGCGATCTCAAAAGTATTTAGCCGGTCATTAAAAGGTTATAAGCCATTTGACTAAATAATTGCACGACACATACGTGTGTACGTGTCACAAATTTTGTACGTTTTCTATAAATTGAATAGTCTAATTGTCCCGATACAGATGAGCGACGCCGCACACTCAAAGAAGATACTAATTAAACTACCGTAGCTTGTATACTAACGTACTTGTCATTAATGGCTTCTATCGTCCTGAAAATTTTAGATAGTTATTCGCAACGTCTACAATTTAATACAGTTGCATAATTTGATATTACTAATAGAAATGTTATACTGTTTCTTGAAATCTTTCTACAAAATTGTTGTTAAATATTCTAATACACTCGGGTGATAAGTTAACTACCTTTGTGTATTTTATATAAATAATCTTTAACATATAAATAAATAGTTTCCTTCTAACTAGGTAACGGTAAAATAAAAGAATATTTATTAATGGCATTGTTTGTTATTCTAGTGCCAGAGCCAAAATTATTTAAATAGCCAAAGGTGGAATTCGTTGTAAATATGTAAAGTGTAAATAAAATCAAGGTATCTGTAGTTTTTAGTATAGTCCCATAGTGCAGCCTTAACGGGACGAACTGATTTACAATTTTGCCATCCTTTGTTTATGCTCGATATATTAATATTGAGATCGCTATCTTCTGCCACGCGTAGTGTACCGTTACAAACTTTTATCAGAAACACCTAGGTGCTCATATAAAGTAATTTAAAAGGTCAATGTAAGTTAGTTGATATTTTCGTAGACATGCAAATATGCAGCCGTCGAGAAAGCGTTTAGTAGTGTTTGGGTTATACTCCAGCGAGCCACAGATTAACGACGCTTTCATGACTCGCCATTTAGTACTTGATAAGTAGTAATTTTAAAATTAGAAGTGATGCTTTTGCTTCGAATACGTCTCTTGAAATTATACCGATTTACTTTCCGATGACTGTGCATCCGAATTAATGTTTAACCGCATACCGCGATACGTGTATGTTTATTCCAAATAGATATTATTATCTTATGTATTAAAGTATTAAATAAGTATATGTAAAATATTTAAATGGTATTCTGATTAATTATAAATATAATTAGTGATTGCGAGTTGCGAATTTCACCTGTTTCTGTGGCCTGAATGCTGTCGTCGTAGTGTTCCAATAATATAGGTTTATTTTATAAGTCGCTACTATGACGACATCACTCTGTAGTAATCGATTGGATTTACGTAAGTACCTCATATTTTAGGGTCTGCACTCGTCAATTGGCATAAGTCACGTTGTTCTAAGATATTTTATGAACAATTCATTGTCTTAGTGATGTCATTATTATAATATAGTGCTGATGACAGACTTTCTACTATTTAGTAAGATTTGAGAATTAAATCATTTGTTTCGTAAACAGCATGTATCCATCGCGTTGCATGATATAGTCACAGCGTAGCCGTACAGAGGCAAAGCTTCCTAAGAAAGTGCAAAATTGTTACCTATTCTGGTAGGGTTGTCACAATAGGTTAAGACAAACAAAACATTTATTAAATAGTTTATATATGGAGTTATTCCGGTCCGATCCCCCAGATCTCATCCCCTAGGGTTATAATTATTCTTTAATTCCGTTCTGATTCTCTGCAAATTTAGTAATACCGGCCTGATCCCCTCAGAGTTTTTGATAGGTAAGTACATTCAAAAGAAAAGCAGTTTATGTAACCAATGAATGTTTTTAACATAAAAATAATAAACACACTTGTATAGTCTCTGCTTACCCCATTAATGGAAGGCAGGCGTGAAGTTATTGTACGTATTTTCTCGAAAATCTGTCAAAGATAACTAGGGGATACGACTGGAATAAAATATTTAAATAGATTTAGGTTTTGTTTCATATCTCCTACGCGATCAGAACTGAATAGAAAATAACAAAAAGTAAAGCAATCCCCAGTGTATGAGATTCAGGGGATCAGACCGGAATAACTCTATATATGTACCTACTGATTTTGATATCTCATTAAAACGAATAGGATTAACATAGTAAATAGGAAAACATCTGTCGTTTTGCCTTTATAAGTAGCTAAATTCGATATATTTTAGTGTTTTAAGCTGATAATATTATAAAAGTTTTGTTGCCAATGTGATTTTTCATTCGTGATTGTTGAACATTGTCATTCGTGTATATTTCAATTAAGTAGGTACAAATCTAAACCTACCTACAAACTTCGAAAGAATTTGATGAACCTGTTAAATATGAAGGTAAGTTCACAGAGGTAAACGCGTTAAAATAAACAATCATTCTTATTAAATATCATTAATATTATTTAATTTAAATCAAACTTTTCATGAATATAAATATTAACATATTTATTATAGTTTCAACGATTAAAATTAACCGATAAAATAATTAACAATTAACTTTAACGTGCGTCGCACTGACCCTGAGATTGTCAACTGCCTGTGCCGGCGTCAACCGGTTTTTCCCAGTCTCGCCGTGTACGCGACAAGCGGCCAGTGGACACGCACACATGCCCCGCGTGCTTGTAGTAGTGCCACCGATTTGCGCGTTTGTAGGAAGCTTTCTCTCTGTACGTATCTACTTTGTGATATAGTAGAACTAAATATACGGGAATTCACGCAATCATGCATTAGGTATTTACATACCTTATTTTGCCTTACCTTATTTTGCTTTACCTAATGCATGATCGCGTGAATTCCCGTATATTTAGTTCTACTATAGCATGTATCCAGTTTTTAGGTTTTCATTCTAGGGAAATTCACGAGTAATAATAGAAACGAATATTATAAGCATGGATATCTAATATTTGGAAAACAAGTGCTTTAATTTGTGCACCTCTTAGAACTTTTTGGTATTAGATGAATATTATATTCTATGCTAATACCACGACGAAATGACAGCAAGTTCATTCAAATTTAAGTTGAATATTTAGAATAAATTAAAAGACAATATGTTTGAATGATAATGTAATAGTCTAATTAATATTTTTTATTTGTATATTTGAGTACATACCTACTGCATGTATTAGACTTAAGAGCTGTTGAGAATTGTGCGGGTTTCTATTGTATATATAGTATTTTGAAATTGGCTTAGTAACTAAAGGTTGCATCTCGCTTCAAGCCATTGCTTAGTTCTTACACTATAATGCCTCTTTACATAATTTAATACGTAGCTACGTGAGCAACAGTCTACTTATAGAAACCCCCATTATTCTACTTTGAAAGTTTAAATTATCCAAAAATATTTTATTTATACCTACATAATATATTTTATATTTCCAAAGTTTCATTTAGTTAATTATTTAGTTTTATGCAGATTTTAAGGATTTGCTTTATATATTTGCATTTATTCGGACTACAGAGTTAACAATTTTGTTACAATAGCACAATTTTTAGTTAAGTATATTACATTGTTACTTAAGATTACTTTAATTGTTTTTATAATATACAAAATGCAGTATAATTATGTCATATTATTATTTATATATTGCCCTCATATTTATCGTAGCCACTTTGGAGAGTAAGTTAGCATAAGAGATATTACTTCCTCCTGAAATTTTTAAAACTTAATAGAATCATAAAAAAAACAACCGATGAATGACAAAATATTAAACTGTTGGACACAAACTGCACCCAGACTTGGAGTACTCATTTATAGATCATACTAATTAATGTCCATTACATACAGAATTTCAGCCGAAAGAAATTCACTGCAGGTCATAGGCAACCCTCATGCATCTTCACTTTGACCTATCCTGAGCTATCCGCTACCACTCAATAGTACGATTAAGTAGCGTGGTGACCATTTAAGTAAATCATAACCATACCAGTAGTTTGGCTTTTGGAATGGTGTCCGCCACTTCTGAATTCCACTGACTGCTTACCATCAGGCAGAGTGGAGTCACTTTGGTGGGCTAATATAAAAAAAAACCGGAGTTATTCGCACAATCCAACCTCTAAATACTGGCCTTTGCGTCTATTACAGACGATCTATGGCGTGTCTGTCTGTAAAACTTTTAGTGGCTGTACAGACCGATGCGAGAGCGACAGAATTTCTAAATAGTATAAAGTAAAATCACTGTTTTTTCTGTCTGTTTCTCCGCCAACTCCTTCTAAATCACGCAACGGATTTTGATTTACTTTTCACTTTAATTTAGAACATTTCTTCTGGAAGGTTAATAAGTATTATACGCGGAATGGAATAGAATATTCTTTATTGCACACCACATAAATAACAGGACAGTACAACATTAGATAGTTATAATGGGCGGTCTTATCGCAAGTATATTATAGTAGAGAAAGGCAACAAAGTACCCACGTACGAAGCAGAGGCGGGTCACTAGTCTATACATATTATATATATATTAAAAAGGCTTAGCACTGACTGACTGACTGACTGACAACGCACAGACCTAACTGCTGGACGTAGCGACTTGAAAATTGGAGAGTGTGTTTGTCTTATTGTCTAGAGATGTACTAAGAGAGGGTTTTAAAAAGTTCAAATCCTAAGTGTGTAAAAAGGGATGAAAACGATTAATATTAAACTTCTTTATTTTTTAATTAAGAGATATGAAATTTGTTTAAGAATACTTAACAAATAAAAAATGCTCTCCTCAATATTTTTGACAAAGGTGGCTTTAGAAGGGTGAAATTAGGCATAAAGCATTGTATGGAAAATTATTTTTGAAGTTAGCGATTTGAAACTTTGAAGATGGGTTTTAAAAGAAAGGGTTTTTAAAAATTAAATCCTTAAGTGTGAAAAACAGGATGAAAAAGATTGTACTAAAACTTCTTTGTATTAAATTTATAGTTTTGAAAGTTTATTTTATGATAATGCTAGCAAAATAAAAAATACTCTTATCAATATTTTTGGCAGAGGTGGCCGTAGATGGGTGGAATTAGGAATGTAACGTTGTTCATAAATATCTTTGTTATGGTTTTTGTTGTGTTTATTTGTATTGGGATACTTCAAAATGACGTTTTTAATATTGAGTAATTAACTAATTTAGTATAATATGTATTACTTGTGAGATACATTATGTTTTCATGCGATTGCTTAGTCATTCTATTTATTTAAAACATTAAAAATTTAATATTGATATTGCCACTATAAGATGTTAGGTTAGGTAACTTCGTATTAACAGAAGGTCCCTTATGCAGGGACAGAATAAATTGACCGACCGTATTACATGGATTGGATCTCACAACTTTTACGGTAGAAGAACTTAGTTGCGAGACTTGGATCTTTTACAAGTTGTTTTTGATAACATATTTATGAGGGATGGCTATAGTTGTGATATGGGGATGAAATATTGTATAGAAAACCCCTTTTTTTAGTTATTGTAGTCAAAATTTGCATTTGGGTATCTACTGTATACTTTTAGCGTGAATATCTTTAGATAAATATTACATAAAATTTTGCTTACAAAAAGTTCTTTGAACAAGTCTGCCCTGCCCATATCGTCTCTTAAAATATAAATAATATAGAACAGCTATGGAAAAACCATATCCAAACGAGCCAAGCCGTGGACAAAAGCTAGTATCTTATAAAAATCATGTGACTCTATGTACTTACTATTGAAGGTGATATAATTTTTTAATTATACAGTTATTCGGCCGAATGTATCGCATGCCCATGAGCGGCATGTGATTTCACCTCGCAACAAAAGTTTTCCTTATCGAGTATATTTAAATGGAACGGGAGCGATAAACGGGGCCCAGTCGGGTCGTTAATAAACCTGCACGTAGATATGTACCAACTACTTCACTTCCTCTTGCCTTCTGTCAGATGTTGGTACAACGATACCCTATGTTTTCTATTGATTTATGAATGCTTAGGATTTCAGGTCTCCAGTTACTATTGTCGACTACACATAGAAAGAAATATAACGATAAATTTGTCTGAATCGTCATAACTTTGTACTATTAAGTACAAAGGTGAACATGCTAATGGCATTTACATAATCTAGGGCCAATTCAGACGAAAACAGAGAGATACGCTCCAAAATGTGGTAGACGTAAGATACCAAGAACAAAAGAAATTATGATTTTGATATACTTGTAAGGTACTTATTAAGCGATCATAGATTCTCAAGTACCTACTTAGTTAGTTTTGTTCTAGCGTTATAAACCTCATGATCGTTGTTTGCCCTGTATACTAGACACTAGATAATAGTTGACATGCAGTCTTGATAAGTTCCATCTTCGCTACTTACGCTAAATGTTAAACATCAAAAGGGCTGCTATTTATATATCCGGAATAAAATAAAATAACTATATTTGACTATTAAATTTGATTTGATTGCCTTACTAAATATTCGTCGTGATGATCGATGCATTTTTGCATTTGGTGAAACCAGTTTTCATAGCACTTTTTCCAATCGGAAGGTCAAAATCATAATTTTTGAATGTCTCAACGGCTTCTTCTCGGGTTGAAAATCGTTGACCACGTAATTTATCTTTCACGGTTGGGAATAAAAAGAAGTTGTTGAGTGCCAAATCAGGGCTAGGTATATAGCGGATGACCCGTTAATTCCACCGTTTCACCCTCCAAATATCGTATCGTTTCACTCGAAGTGTGACAGCTTGCATTGTCGTGATGAAGAATGATTCTACGTTGTGGATTGTTCTTCCTAATTTCTGCAAAAAATTCTGGTAAACAAATGGTCGTATCCTGCTCTGAATTAACAGATCCACGATTTTCTAGTGGTACAGTAGCCACGTGTCCATCTATACCAAAAAAATACAGGCGACTATTTGCTTCAAAATGCTTTTCGCATGAGCAGCTTTTCTTGGGTTCGGCTCATGTTGGAACACCTAAACTGTTGATTAATTTCGGGATCATATGCATAAATTCAGGATTCCTCACCTGTGTAGATATTATAAACAGCTTTTGATAAACAACGATTCAGTGATATTCTATTTAACAGATATGTTATGCACTCACAAAACAACTGAAAAAAGTATTCCGCGCAGCAGCCGTTGCACACATACACATTTTTCATTCATTTTACATTTCACTACATGTCAAAATGATAGAAAAGGATGACTTGAGAAAACCAATGAGAAAAAAAGTTACAGCTAGTGTTGTCAATTACGTAGGAATGTAAACAAACACTATTCTAGCTACCAATCACTGCATGTTGTATCATAGACTAACAAATATAACGTGACAGAAGGTACATATCGCGTTCAAAAAATTTATACCGCAGTTTCTACCTATAAAATAAATAATAAACAAATACTAAAAGTAGAAATAAAACATGAATCAGGAAAGAAATATTTATATAAAGAAAATTCACAACCTTTTTAATAAAAACTGTGTTAGGCATTATTATTTTAATATGATTTATTGAAATCGGTCCAGCCGTTTATTGGTTACGAGAGAATAGTTAACCCGACATTCAATCAGGTAAAACACGTAACCCTCCTTTTGGGCTTTACTGCAGTTGGGTAAAACTATAAATAGCTTTATTTTATGATTTGTAGTATTCTGATAATATTCAATTTTTTTTACCACACATTAAATTTTTAATTAAGTACCTATATGATTTTTTACATAAAACAAAATTATTAAATTGACTTTTCTGCCTACAAATTTTTGTTTCTCTATTTTTATTTTATGTCCTTACAAGCGTCGCAGGACGTAGGTCGCAAGACGCAGGACGCGTCTTGTATGTGCATGCGTCCTTGTCACACGCACCACAAAAATGTATTTTCCATTTCTTTCTTTTTTCGAACTTCCAAATATCAGAATATAAGTAATTGAAATATATTATTAAATTAAAGCGTTCTTACTTATGGTATAGAATTCTCTCAGTAAACTGGTCTCCATTTTATGAGGTTCATAACGACAGCATCGAAAGAGTACAACGTTAAAGTCTTTAAGATTACACCTAGGTTGACAGTACATGTCTTATGCTAGCAAATTGTATAATTTTAAACTAGCCTCTCTCTACCATCGTCATCCATATAGCGAGCTATTCTGCTTATATAAAATCATTTATTCTCTCATAGACTGCCCTGATTTACTCTCCTCTCTTAACTTCATCACCCATTATAAACCTCGCAATCCCTCCCCAAGATTATTTGCTCTACAAGTTTACAAGAATAATACCTCTTTCTATAATATAATTTAATACCCTGTAACCAGAATGTGCCAATTATACAATGACATAGTGTCTCGACATTCTACCTTAGGTATATTTAATAGTAGTCTCAGTAAATTCAAAAGGGAAATTTGATGTATTTGATGTATCAGCAGATCCAATTCCGGTTAATAAAGGACATATAATATTTTTGTATTATCACAACTAGGTAAATTAATATTTGTAGCATCTGTGCACACATACGTAGAGTTACAATCTAGCTTTCTATTTTATATATTTACTGTGATTATTTATGTTTGTATCTTGTTTTGTGAGCCAATAAATAAATAAATAGATACACAGTGGTTATCGATGGTGCTTAATCCCCAAAAGTCCAACTGAGTTGATCGATGCACTACTGTTGAGTTAGACCACGTCTAAATCATAATAAATCATCGTACGAACATTTTTCGAGTAAAATCCATTGTGATAATCACACGCAATTTTTAAAGTCGCGCTACACAATGAAAAAAAAATTACAGTCGGATGAAACAAACTGCATTCTACAGCCAACGAGATTTTTTTTTCAAATTTAATAATTACTTTTAAAATATTATTTATGTAGTGGTCAGTTCCGGATTCTTAAATAGCAGCCTGTATTACGTTGATTTAATTCCGAAAGTGTTAAGGTTTCCCTAAAGAAACAAATGCTGACTTCAAACGTTTACCTGACCGCTGCCAACCGTAAATGTTCCTCAAACGGTTCTTGCTAATACCAATATGGTAAAGCATATTGCGGACATGTTAGAAACATAATAGAAATCCCCCTAAATGAGGTTTTGCGGCATTCAAGACGAGACTGAGACATTTGTCTGAGTGCCTTAAAAGAATACGAATTTAGAATTTTAAATGATTCTTCGAAATACGCTAGGGCCAAAGCAAACAAAAATTCGATTAGTTGTTAACGCTGCTTAACATACAAAACCGGGTTTGCTAACAGGATTCCCTATAACGTGTGAACATGCAGAAATTTGACGCCCAAATTCGACAAATATTTTATTGAGAACAATAATTGTCGCATGGAATATTTATATAGACCTTAAAATAAGAGCGTGCAAGTTTGCTTTTAAAAATATCTAAAGATTTCTTCCTTATCATTTTTGATTTTTTCGATTTATTATATACTAGCTTTCGGCGTCGCGGTTTCACCCGCGCATAATATGTTTTGTTGTATCCCTCGGGAACCAGACCGATTTTCGGGATAAAAAGTAGCCTATGTCCGTCTCCGGCACCGAATCTATCTACATACCAATTTTTATCGAAATCGGTTCAGCCGTTTAAGCGCTGAGTGGTAACCATCACACACACACACACACACATACAAACTTTCGCATTTATAATATTAGTAGGATTTGTATTATTATTATTTACAACAGAATTCGCAATGAATCATAACATTCATAACGTTACAAACATACAATTAACGGACAGAAATCACACCCAGACTTTCAAAACAAATATTTGTGGCTTACACAAATATTTGTTTAGGCACTCACGTGGTATCATATTTACGTTAAGCGATGTAACGAGTACGATCTCATTTCAGAGCTTTTTAGGTACGCGCGTACCAGCGCGTCTTGACAATAACAGGGGATTACTGTCTCTTTGGTTGTAATTTACTTTTTTGCAGGATGACTGAAACTTTTTCGAGTCGGGTTTCTACCCTCATCACAGAAAACGGAGCTCTTCTAGGATCTAGGATGGGTTTTCCGCTTATGTGCCTAGTGAGACATACCTACCTCAAGTCCTAAGAAACCAAGTAACAAAACTAGGAATACCTAAAACAGATTTTTTTGTAGAAATTTAATATTAAATAGATAGTAAGTTTCTTAAAGCTGTAAAAAGCTTCTAATTTAAAGAAATAATCAATACCACTTCTTGCTTTCTCCTTCTATGCAACTTGGCATTTTGTTTGCAAGGTTGCAGTGACGATCATTCCAAAGACAATATAAACTACGACATTTGCTTACCAGCAAACAAACTATAATATTTTGGTCCCAAGGGTACCTATAGCAATTTATCAAAATACTAACAGGTTTAAACTAAGAAGATTTTTACAGGATATTTTTATTGTTTTGAATAGAGTCGTAGCAAAAAAGGTTATTGTTTTGGCTACCGAGAGAATGTGTTTTTACTGCAGATCCCTTAAAAATCGCGATTCGCCAGTTATTTTTTTTTTCTATTGTCTATGTACTGTTCTATTTTAACCGCTTTTCGAGTTATTCTGAAGTAACATCGATTAGTGTAAATAACTCTCTTGCAGTTAAAGTGCTAGGCTTACGTAAGATTGAGCTTTAAGCACCGGGCAGCAGCCATACTTATATCTAATCAGCTTCAAGATTTTTATACAGATTTCTCTATGCAAAAAACTCATGACATTGTTCATATTCATACTCTTTATTGTACACACAGAAAAATTGTTGTTAAAATACCTGAACCTACTTCCACATTCCTCAAAGCATATGAAATTTTCTAACTAATGTCCGCCTAAGTCTAAAAATGGCTATGGTGTTACCTGATCGATATTTAGAATAAATATTTATTTATAAATATCTACAGTATTAAGTTACTGTTGTTTCTAGGCAAGTTCGGTATTTAAATTTAAATTCGTTTTATTGGATATTTTATCAGAGTTCCGCGAAGCCACTAATCTATAACAGGAAACAACATAACTAAAGCCAATCCCATACTACCAGTAACTACTTTGCAGGTTTTAGCTTTTGACAGCTGTAATTTTGAATATCAGTACCAAAGAGCTTTGTACTAATTAAACGTAGTACGAGTAGGTTAAACTAGTACTAGGTGCAAGGGAAACGCTTTCGACAGATCGGTAGAAAGAGTAGTATTAGTAGTAGCTGTCTAATTTTATTTAATTTTATTTGTCTGTCTTACAGCTGAAATGATAACTTTTTTTTACCTTTTTATTATTAATGCCACTCCCGGGATTGTTTGGGAGATATCTTACCTTTTGACTCAAACGATGATGATGATTCCTTGTTTTATCTGCCTTGGTAATGCACGCTCTGTGTTCAAATTCAAGTGTTACCTATTAGGGTTCAAAAAATGTGGACCTTGGGCCATGTGTCCTAAGAGGCATGCCTTTTCAGTTTTGTCGTTTGAAGAAAAAAACACAACTAGAACCTTATAGTACGTTTAATTGTTTTTCAAAGTATTCACCACGTAGCTTAATATACTTTTCCATTCGCTCAAACCATTAATTGTAACATTTATTCCACTCTAAAGTGGGGGTGTTCAAAATGGCTGACTTGAAAGCGTCGACTGCTTCTTCACCGGACTGGAACCTTTGACCACGAAGACTTTTCTTAAAGACCTAAACTGTAGGTTGTCGTTTGAAATCAGGATCGTAGGCATAGATCCAAGATTCGTCACCACTGATGATGTCGTAGACGTGATTTGACTCTCCTCGGTTGAACCTTTGCAGAGTTTTCTTACATCATCTGACGCGGGCCGCCTTGTGATCGTCGGAAAGCAGATGCGGTATCCAACGGCAAACTAGCTTTCTCACACCAAGGGTTTCATGCAAGATCTTCTGAATGATTGTCCCTGAGATGCCTAATAGAGCCTTTGATCTTCGAGAATTAGTTGTCTCACAGCAATGATGTTATCTTGAGTGAAGGCGGATTTTAGGCGTCCTTCACGAGATTTGTCACTAACACTAGTAGTCCACGCTGGAATTCTAAATACCAGCGTTCGACAGTCCGCAGACATAGGGCTTCATCACTGAACACAAGTGTTAGCTCTTCAAAAGACTGAAGTCGTGTCAGGCCTCTTCTAAAGTTGTAGAAAATTATTGCACAAACATTTTCCTTAGAAAGATTCATTTTCGGACGTATCCTGACAGATTTCAATCGACGCTGTGACTAAACAATAGCATTAATCCTAATACTTTCAACTGTTTTGAGATTCAAAATTTAAACACATTCGAATATAGAACAGTTCCAAATTCAAAATGGCCAGGAAATATGGAAACGACAGAACTTATAAGGCATGCCTAGTACCTACAGTGTATTTTATTTTATTATGTGTTGACCCTAGCAGGTGAGGCTTGTAATCTTGTTCAGAGACAAGTTTATAGAACTTATATGTAAGATTTAAACGATAGTAGTTCCTCGCTGGTTTCAGCATTTTTGGACGGTAGTAGATCCACGCTGGTTTCAGCATAAATGGGCCGGATCGTCCGGGGAAGTACTACCCTCTCATAGAAGATCGACTTAAGAGTAGTAGTATCCTTACTACTGCGTTTCGTTCGGTGAGTGAGAGTGTCGGAGGCCCAATTTCCCCCCTTTCCTCATTCCTCACCTCCCTCATTCCCTTCCTCTAACCCCATTCCCAGCCGCCATAGTGGAGGCCACCATACCAGCAGTTTAAGACGATAGCTTTTGGTATGGTGGCCACCACTTCTGGATTCCACTGACTGCTGATTCACACTGATTCAGGCGGGGTGGAGTCACTTTGGTAGGCTAATAAATATAAAAAAAAAAAAAAAAAAAAGCATGAATGGGTCGGGTCGACCGGGGAAGTACTACCCTCTCATAGAAGATTGACATATTGTAGTATTATCCACACTATTGCGTTTTGTTTGATTGTTATCTTATTGTCTCCTCAGTCTTTTCCCTTTTCCTTCCTCATCCGTTCTCCAACGGTCAGCAATGACTTAGTTGTGTTTTCTAAGCATTATTTATGCAGTGTTTAGAAAACATAGCCATCTCTATGAATTACGCTTACCACTTACTATTAGTAATCAATAAGTCATCGTATGCTTGTTTGCCGCTAAAGTTGTATAAAACAATTCTCAGATTTAAAGGCTTGTTGGTTTATATAATAATATGTATGGCATAGTATGGATGATTTATTTTATTCGCGAGAATGACAAATGCAGCAACGGTTCACGTGATAATTAGGTAAGTAATAGTGGTGATGTGGCTTTTACTTCCAGAGTGCAAGGGACCCATTCACGCCATTCGCTACGGTTAAGTTACTGCTTACTCAATCAAGAAACACAACAGCAGGTAGTTAAGTCTATCTATTATAATAGAATGTACATTCTATAGTACCTACACGGAGAGAACAAACGGTAGAAGCGGGTCATACTAGTCATTGTGAATGATATCTAGGCAAACGCTGTTACGAAGTTGAGTGCTAAGGTTTAAAAAACGAGACAGGCTACTATTCCTGAATTCCTTACTTACCATCAATCAGAGTGAAGTCATTCCGTAGTCTAAAAAAACAAGATGTCATAAAAGTGACCATTACACTTCATAATTATGTCAAACAGTTCTTCGGTGCACTCCAGTCGTGGTACCTACAACGAACAGGCGTAATGAGTTGTGGCTCTACGGACTTCCATCTAGTCATGAGATTGATGTTATTGATGATTCCAACAGTTTTCTGATCGACCTGACCAGACCCAATCTGCGTTTAGGTACTAAATATAACAAATCAACAGACGTGAAGACAAAATTTGACAAAACAATGCTAGTGAAACAACACTTACATTTCGCCACTTATGTTTAACACAGGAGCGAGCCTGTGCAGAAGCGTCAATTTCAGATGCCGGACTAATACGCAGAATTTTTTGTGCTATTTTAGAAAATCCTCTCAGCAATTTTGTTTTGTCCTTGCGTACGTGCATTTTGTAAAATTAAACATTTAAATTGCCGAAATGAACACTGAACAATATTTGTATTGATAGCACTATCAATATGGAACACATAAACACCCTCATTAAATAAATGTCTGTACTAAAATGTAAATCTCGATTCAATACTGTTTTTCCAAATATATCCATAATGTCGAGATTTGTTCCACAGTTGGCTGCTCTATCGCTAGTAGCCGGCTGTCATCAGTATCAATATTAGTTTTAATGCTGACCACTTTATCGCTAGTAATCCTACCTGTATCTAGCGTACAATTTCTAAAAAAAATACGTCAACCTATTATATCCTATCAATCAGTCTAATTTTATAATTCTTATGGTTTAATTATTATGGAAATTACCATAGTAGTAGATGAAACTAAATAATTGAAATCTTCTCTTTTCTTTAATCTTAGTAATTATATTAATTGGTGGATTTGTAATAATTAATTTGTATGGTTCTTGTCAGTTCTTCTCACAGCACTAGCGAACTGGCTGTATGTTAACTGGCTGACTTCATTTGACTTTTAATAATCATCATACTTTAGGATCAAAATGAAATAAATGCTTTGAGTTTGAGTTAATGCATCCACCAACAAAAAAAGCCTCCCCTATAAAAAAATACATTAAAATAGTAACGCTTTAATAAATAATATAAATTTATAAATATATTTCTAGTGGTTATATCTTAGATCTTACTACTTGCATTACTTTACCAAATTGTGATTGAAAGTCGTGTAATTAAAGTAACAACCCTGGCGGTCAGCTGTCGGCAGACGATGTCGACGGTTACACATTAGAAAAATCGCTCTAAGGGCGCACGGCGCTTTACGGTCGTCGACCCCTTAAGCGGCTGCGCACCCAAACACCCGAATTCTTGCGCGTACGCGGCTCCGCTCTCCGTCGCCACCGATAAAACCCTCTGAATGGAATCCGTGGCATGCATGTATGTGGCGGTGGCGGCGTAGTGGCGGCGCGGCACGCGCGCTCTCATTTGATTTGGACGATGCGAGATGCACTTGCGCCCGCATCATGCTAACTTGTAATCATAACTAGTGAAACACACGCATACAAAATTACTGCGTCAAACTAAAAATAGCAGAAAAATCAATTGCATTCATAAATAAATCAACTAACATAATTTATTTAACTATAAATAACACTATTTTTTTATTTACTGGTAAATTTTAGATTCAACTGTTTTCGTTTAAATTCTTTGTATGTCGAAATAAATTAATTATTCCTTTCTAATTTTTGCCTGAAAACTAATAATTTATGCTCAACGCTCATTCCACGCATTCATTCATTAGAAATCATCAAACCTGGTCACTATTTATAATAGACCAGATAATATTTATGAATTTTTTAATAATTATAAATTGGTGTAAACGTAACAAAACGTTTTATCCTCTTTTCAGTCTGTAGTTTGTAAAAAAGACATTCTCATGAATGACAACCTACCTAATGAACTGCAGCATTTGCGATGAAATAAATTCTGCAAAAGTACTGGTAATTATTGAGTTACCTACTCTCCGCCAGATATTGTCCACTCAATTTGCTCAATGACTTTTAGGATGCATCTGCATTACGTAAAACGATTTCATAATAATTATTAATATCAGTAAATATTACTCAATATATAAGTCAGTCTTTACAGTTTAATGTTGTCAGATAAAACACAATAGGGACAATAACGAGTGATCCTCGGTAGTAAAGTATGTGTCGGTGGTGTAACGTAAAGAAGCACATCAGGTTCATTTCCATTCATTTGTTGACAATGTACCGGCCGGTGGCGGTCAGAGGGCGCGGCGCCCGGCGGGGTGCCCCTCACGGCTGCAGTCAGCCTCGTGCGCCCGCGCCCCGCGCACGCTGCATTGCACTGCTCGCCTATGCACCGCTGCACATCGTGCGTACGCGTTCTCGACCCGTTTAAATTCCAACCAACTTTATGAGGGAGCTACGCCTGGTACTATCGCCCTTACGGACCCCGTGATAAAGCGCACAGGCTGCAACCAAGTTACACGAAGTGCAACAACACCACCACTGGGCTGGCTCTCTAGGTTTCCTGCATTCACCGATCGATGGACTATTACAGCTTTGTTTACGTACCGTCGCCTGCGCATAAACACGTAAGTTATGCATGTGTTACATGTCTCGTGTGTGCATTTCACAATGCGCTCGATTCGATGCGTGACTTGTTTACCTATTTGTTTACATACTGCGTCGCTTCGCTCACCGTCGTAGTACTTATTAGGTTTTGTCGTCATGTTTGCAGCTGCTAATACTTACTTTGTATTCAATACTTAAGTGTTACGTAGAGTATAATAGTTTTACTCATCTGTTTCGAGATTGATTAAACGTTAGTTCTTCATTAAAATAAAATCTAAAGCCGTTAGTAACGTAATGAAAACACGCGGTGT
The DNA here is from genome assembly GCA_963082885.1 of Parascotia fuliginaria. Classification (NCBI taxonomy): domain Eukaryota; kingdom Metazoa; phylum Arthropoda; class Insecta; order Lepidoptera; family Erebidae; genus Parascotia; species Parascotia fuliginaria. Next base: position 11,540,505 of record OY720182.1, read on the forward strand.
TTACCTGATAACCGATAGTGGACCGTATGTAGTCGGATGAAGGTTGTATATCGCGATAAGGCTGTTTCTGAGTGTCAGTCGCGTTTCGCGTTGCAGTTGGCGTCGGAAGTGGTCGGTCGACGAGACAGGGTAGCTGAGGGGCTGCGCCACACACCTGCCTATCCCGCCATGTTTGCGTTACAATGTGAATTATCTAGTATACTGTGCTTTATGTGTTATCTTTTGCAACCAATGTGCAGTTTGTGTCATATTTTAGTGAATAAAGTCATAAACAGTGACGATTCAATACGAAACATGGCTGCTTACCGTACAAGGTAATTTGAGATAGTCTATATCTTTAACAGCTATCATCAATGGAATGTGTGCAACAGTGCAATTTGGTACTTAATAGATAACACCGACTACTTACAGTGAGCTTGTTAAATTTGACTCTTCTTTAAAAGCAGCTATTTTCTATTACGGTTTTTACTTACCTACTTACCGATAGGTACCTACTTAATAATAAGCAACTAACTGTATCACGGATGATGGACGAATTGACATGTATGTAAACATTAATAATAAACTTATAGTATTCTGACATATCATATTATGAAACTACGTAGTCAATACGGTGGTGTTCCGAAAGAGAATAAAAGATCGATAGATTATAATTCTTGTCAAATTTATAGGTAGGTACCTACTGACAATACAATACATACCATTAGTTACTAACAAAGTACATATGCACAGACAAGCAGACAAACACCTAGTAGTAAGCGATTATCGGAGTCTATATATAATAGCCGGTCGCCATCGCGCCATACCAGAGACGTCAGTCACACAATGATGAGTATGATGACCCAAAGTCTCACAAAGTTCAATTACTTAGAAGAAATATTTCTGATTGAATTACAAGCACTAGCTGTAATTTCTCACAATTAATTAGTCAAAAGCAGTTTGTATTGTTGTCACCTGCATAAGGGCAATAAACAAATACTAATAATAGAGAATAAAACCATTTTTGTACACAAAATACATTATTTTATTGAGTAACACTTCTTTACTACAAATCCATTCAATATCCATACACACTCCTAGAAGATTAAAAGCGTAAATTGTAAAATATCGCTAAGTAATTCTAAAGCTTATGTCTATTAACACACGTTGAAAAATGCCATATGGACATACGCTCATAGAATGCGACATTAAACAGTTAACTGGTCGATGCGCAACGAAGTCTAGCTTTTGTTTATTTATGTCGCCTTTCTAAGGACTTGACCGCGCTAACATTACTCAACATAGCCAATCGATTGACGTATGCGGTCGTTTCATCAGAAAAATATTCTGTGTAAAGAACATAGTTTTAAGACTACAGGTTGTCTGTGATTTCAAAATATCTAGCGATTGATACTATGTAGAACTCTATTTGTATTTTGCTGCTGAAAAAGCCTTTACGTAATTACCAACAAGCCTAAGAGGTGCTACGAGAAAATGTTATCTATCGTTTTGTCGTTTTATACCTTTGATCTCTGTGTGGCTATCAACACTACCATGGTTAAACTGAAGCTTCGTTATGTTGTGTCAAATGTAGAGGTCATACTTAGTTGTTTTGTGGTATTTCTGTTTACGACCTGAATTCGACGAGAAACTATCTCGTGTGTCGTATGCTTGGTGCGCCACACTTTCGTATACATCCAAAAAAAAATATTGCTTACATTACATTTCATGAAGTCCAAAGCCAATATTTTCTTAGTATTTTTACTAGATCACACGTAAATCAATAGATATTAACATTATCACTGTTAAGCATAAATTTTCTTTATATGTGGATACAATCACCACTTGCAGTCAATGCTGAAAAGTTTGGAGAACAATAGCTTTGAGGTTTAGTGGAATAAGCCTCTGTAGCATTGACCTCAGAAGGTTACTTCATATGTGCTTCCTTTAATAGGTATCTGATTGCCACGCAACACCAATGAAGTTATGCTCTATCCTAGCAAACATCTGCATCACTTATAAAATGTCTAGATGAAATTGTTAACAACTCAATTCAGTAGTATTGTCGATATGAGGGCTTCTTTTTCCATATAATTATACAGCTACGGTAAGGACTGCCAACCGTAGACAGAATGGCTATCAATAAAGCATTAGGGGACACTGCCACTTCATATTGAATTTCATCGTAACTAGTAATAATGTATCATCATAATATTCATTGAAAGAATAGCCCCTGGAATAGTTAGTTAACGTTAAAGTCGTTATACCTTATATGTATCTTGTCAGCTGCAGTAAAACCAGAATATTAATTGTTTTTTAAGTGGTGGATGACTTAGGGCTGTAATAGGTATGTAGTAAATATCTCAAATTTAAAACTGAAACTCATTTATTTATTTAGTACACTTATGAAATTCAAAATGATACTATGCACTAGACAGGTTTTTAATCGCCAGATTGGATATACTTTGTCATTACTTAATTTCAAGTAGCAGCAAAATGATCTCAAAGTTTGTTAGTACTTTATTATGTTGCTTTAATACTTTATGGTCGGTTTTCTTTTATATATATATTATTAATTATTTGATTATAAGAATATTATAAAACAATGTCTATCTCAAAGTAAAATACTAACAAAAGTCTTTGAAATTGGCAGTACGTGTGATTTTGAGAAAAATTGCATTTAAACAAAAGACATCAACGCATTCTTATGTAGAGCTGCACTATTGAAATATTATTATGCAAAAATAAAAAAAACATTTAATTTTAACGAAACTTTGGTATTTTAGTTTATTATTCTTCTTTAACAAAAAAAAAATATGAAACTACATTTATCATCAATGGTTTTTATTTATTCTTAATATTTGATTATTCGAACTCATATAAATCAAAATTATTTTTTTTATATTACCTTTGCAAACTACCTTAGACCTATCGACTATCGAACTACTGGTAGGACTGGATGAAATAAACCCATAAAAAACATGCATATGAATTACTTAGGTACATACACAAGCACGTAAACAAGTTTACCGCCTAAACCTTTATTATACAAGGATTAACAAACGCAAAGTAAAGCCTACTTTTAAAATATCTAGCAATGTTTTCTAGGTGGCATCGATGAGTCGACTTAAAAAAGAGCTCTGTTTAACGTCTAAATCGAGTATGGTATTATAAACGCTTTAACACATCAAAATGTACCATTAACTTTTGGTATAAAAATGATTATACAAGAAATATTGAAAGATGCAATGAAACAATATATGTTTATTTTTCCGAGCGCCGAGCGCTATGAGAAGTCCTTCTATGAAAGAGGTTTATAATAAGGATAGCATTAATTTTGTTTATATTTGCAGAGCGCTATGAAGGAGGTTTATAAATTAGGATAGCATTAATTTTACGGCAGGAAACGGCTCTTTTTGAACCCCCAGCATTACAGAAGTCCATAAGCAACAGTTACCATATACCATCAGGAGACTTACAACAACCTCATAGCAATCTTAATATAACCTTGTTTTTAATGATACAAAAGAAAAAGACAAATCACAAAGTAATATTAAAATATGACTGCTTTATGAGGTGTTGGTAGGCCCACAGGTGGCTGTTAACATGACTGTCACTGTAGACAATAAAAAAACAGTTTTAACCGTTATTTTTTGTTTGAATCTATCTACCTACAATAGTTTCAGCTACAGCCACTACGCCTTCTAAAAGCCAGGAGTTTCAAATTTCAATTGTATTATAGGTAAGTACACACGATCAATGCCGATGTACGTAGCTTTTATTACTTAAATGGTCGCCTGGGCCTCCTCGCTGAAAACTATCAAAGGTGATAATAAGATACGTAACAGAGACATGGTACCTGTGTACTACCACTCTTCAACCAATTTACAACGACTACACTACCACGTATGGTGACAGCATTTTTTGGGCAGTTATCGTTCAATTAGATATCATAAGCTCCTATATTTCAAAATAATTTTGTACTAAGCATGTTATTTCTGTGTATTTAAATATATTTAGATTAGTAACTAACCGTTGTAAAGTATGTTATTAATATGGCATACCAAAGATCATTTATATATTTTATTTAAATATATAAAAATGATGGCGTAATCATTCGATATCAACATCACAATAATATGCATAGTGATATCAATAAAAAATAATATATATTTTCCTTTCTACCTCCCTGTTGCCCTTTTAGGGTTGTACCCACAGGGTAAAACGGGACCCTAATACTAAGACTTCGCTGTCTTTCTGTCCGTCTGTCACCGGGCTGTATCTCATGAACCATGTTAGTTGGACAGTTGAAATTTTCACTGTTGATTCATTTCTGTTGCCGCTATAAACTACAAATACCAAAAAACTGAATAAAACAAATATTTAAGGGGGCTCCCGTACAACAAACATGATATTTTTGCCGTTTTTATAGATAATGATATGGAATTTTACGTGCGCGAGTCCGACTCGCACTTGGCCGGTTTTTTCTATTACCAAAGTGACTTTACTTGACGGTTTTCCCTGAACGATGGAAGAGCATCCATTCTATTTATAGATGATGTAGGTACAGCGTTTCTTAATACTTTTAAAGATAAGGTGCCAACTTACTCTGAAGTCATACTTATATAATTTAAAAATATCCTTGGACATTTCTCGTACGATTCTGTAAAAATCTAAATGATTCCTAGAACCTAAATGACCTTCAAAGATTGGTATGCTAAAAATACATTCACCCCAAGCAGCAAAATTTTCATTCCACAATAAAGAAAATGTTCAATAGTTTAACGTAAAATGTGAACGCACACAGACGTAATGTATGCGTCACACGAAGAAACCCAGCCGTGTAAAGGTACTGTCTAGATGCGTTAGATGTAGATCAACGGCCTATCCGAGGTTATGAACGGTACGATAAATCAGAGTGACGTCACCGGAGCTGTTACGGCCTACTAACTAAATATATTATTTAGCTATATTTAAGTATATCGGTAAATATATAGACAAATCCCAGTAGTGTAGTTATATTTTTATTTAAACATATTTCTAAAATTACTTGTTGCGTACAATCAACAACAATTCCGGTTGACAATCTTAAAACTAAAATCACATGCGCGGTATTTCCTAGTAGTTAGACTACTTTGATTGTTTCGATTTTTCGGTGGTACCTACTACACGTACTACTACCGGAGGCTCGGGTTCGATCCCCTAGTGGAGTAAAATAAAATTAAGTTCTTCGATTCGATTTTTAGTAATCACCCGGGGCGTCTAAAATTGTACCCGATAACTGGCTCGCCTTTCTTACATAGACCTAATATGCTGACTACGCTTTTAAGGTAAAAGGCACGATAATATGTTGTTTTAGACTACAGCTACGTAGTCCCACTTCGAATGTAGGTATACGATATATTGTTGCCGGATAAAATGCTACTGTAAGGCCTTTTTGCACTTTTAAAATTCATTTCTTTCTAATAATCACAAAACACACACGCGTTTGTCACAAGTTTTCGTTTTTCGGGAGCGCTTCGCTTCCACACTGTAACACTAAGGATTTTCATGTTCAAAGCTTAGAATACTATCAAATTTTTGTGTTTTATCAGAAATAGTTAGCCTGTCAATTAGAGGCAGATAAAGTAGGTTGGTAGTACCTAAAGCATCAGATTAGGTATATGCAGAAACATTCTAGAGACTAATGGCTAGACGAAATGTTATTTAATTATAAGTGGTACTATATATCAGTTACTTGAAATTTGAGTATATTTAGATTTTAGAACAAGCATGATTTTCAGTTTCAGAACCGGCCAAGATGGCGAATATTGGGGAAAGCCTATGTTCAGCTGTGGACGTCATTCGGCTGATATGTTGATAATGGTTTTTAGTACAGTACCTAGATGATCTAGGTACACCCCAGAAAAAACTACTTGAGTTATTTTCTAACTGCGAATACCTGTTTAATAAGAGCTCCTAGAAGAATCACTGTAGCAGTTATAGGGATTATGTGTTGGAATGTAGCACCAATGTTTTCATTTTTCTAACTTAGTCTCAGTGGCTTTGCTTCAATAGTATGTTTTTCATAAAAAAATAATAGTTCTGATGATTTTTCTCATAACCACAGATTGCCATCGTAGTAATTTCTGTAGATAGTAATAGCTTGATTATGTGTGGTGATAGCCAACCTCGTTATATGTCATAATTGCCAGTTATCAAGACCACGGAGGTAATTGGGTGGTCAACGCCAACATTGCTACTACGTAAGCAATCACTTCATCAAATACCTAACCAAACATTGTTAAACAGCTATGAGATATTAATATCCGTCAAACACTTTTCATTAACCCTTTTGTAATTTTGTTTAATTAACTGTTGTATTAAATTAAAAGTATGAAACAGAAATGATTATAAACTTATAATATCAACCATCTTTCAACAATTATTTCTTAATAATTTTTGTATATTTACCTAAATCAATGCAACAGATTCTCTACTTTATATTGAGATGAATAAAAATAGGTATAATTTCAGTTTCAGTTTCAGTATAGTAGATATACTATTAATAACCAAATATAGATAACACTGCAAAGCATTTCTGAATAATGTAAAACAATAAATAATAACCGCGAACAAAATTCAAAGTGGCCATAGTCTCATTAATCATTTAATTTGTAGCGGCTTGGCGACATGTTGTGCTTACTTTGCGATTCTGGTTGGAAACATTCGCACAACCTCATTGCTCGCCAGTCGTCTCCCTACATTCATGTAGTTCGGTCGGATTATTATTGTTTGTTATGTATATTTTATATATTAAAAAAGCTGGTACCAGTAAAATAGTAACTATTATGAATAAGTAATTATTTACCTAATCCCCCCAACATCTAAACTCCTACTACCACACAAATTATAATAAATAATTTAACCGCATCATTTGCATCTGCAGAGCGAGATGACAGCTCGGCCTTGTATACATAGTATATTATGTTAAAAAAAGTGGCCAGTATGTAAAAAGTCAAAATTTCTCATAGTGATCGTTTGTTATCTTAGTTATTGTATTCATACACAATGTTATTTATGATACATTGGATTGTTACAGTAATTAAATCGTTACTTGTGAGGCGTTGCACGCGGCATACTAATGGCTATAGCAGTGTGATGTTTTACTGTACTACGATCCGTACGAGCCCACGACAAAGAATACATTACACATCTTGCGTCATCATTATCTGTGACGACATCATATATCCCACCGTCGACAAACATTTTTCATACGATCTTACACTTTTTTATTCACAGAAACATTTATAAATAGTCTACTAATAAGTACCATTTAAGAATATCCCTATTATTAAACTGTGACGTAACGAGATGATTAACAGAGTAAAAATCTTGTAGAGTGCCACTCGCGCTCTGTTCGGTACAATTATATCCATAAGCAGCCAGCCAAGACAACTATTTTGAGCCAATCTCATTCATTACTTCTCGTCGTTCGTTCTCGTGACCTTCAAACGGTCGGCCTATTTTGTGTAACTAAATAAGTCAATTTTATACTACTGCTACAATAATTTTACAAAAAATAATATGCTCATCGTAAAAAGCATTTTTTTCAAGTCTGACTACGACAGTCTTGGTAGGAATTGTCTTTGTAAAGAACCCGGCACCTAGTCTCATATTTGTAGAAGTGATAATGATACTCGTTTTACCAAATACTTGCCACAATGACTGCTCATATGTTAACTATACCACTCTTTCCCTCTCATGTTGACTAGACTGTGAAAACACAGCTAATTACAAAATTATCAAGGGAAACACAAGGAAAACTAAGTACCTAAATTTATGATAACGGCTGCGCTACATACCTACTTGCTAGCGTTAGGACACGGAACTCAGCGAAAAAATGCTTTGGATGGTAATTTGAAATATAAGTATAAACTGTAGGTATCTAAGTAGTTCATTATGCGAGGGTAAGCTATGCCAATCTAAATCACAAATTATATTAATCGGTATTACCCATGGGGCAAATAGTAACACCAGGTTTTTATCATGTGCAATCTCGGTCCGCGAGTGTAGAGTGCGCGTGCGCATAGATCCCGCCGCGCCGGTCTCATCGATATGGACATCTCGAATTCGCAGACAAATCTGACAAAAAACCAGTCTGAATATTTCGGTCGGATCTATTAGTGAGTGTGTCTTCGAGTCGAGAGGCGATAATGAGGAGTGCAATGGTGACGTCACGCGGGAGTGCGGTCGCGGGGGCGCGGGGCGGGACGGAGTGCGGCGAGGAGAGCGCGGGGCGCGGCGCGGGACACCGAGGACGCAGAGCCGAGCGCCCGTTCATTGTAGTTTTTCGATTATTGTTTAATTAGGGCGAAGCGGCGGCGGAGCGGCGGCCAGGGAGCACCCATGCGCGGCCCGCACACCGTCGTCAGCCATCGCACTCACTTCACACGACAGTACTTGTAAACTACTTTCATTTTTTTCTTTGTTTGCCTTGATACAGTATTCTGTTTAATCTATCATCGGTCTTGCTTAAATCATATTAGAGAAATAATATTATAGGTAGGTAAGTAACATCAATTTATTAGGTACATTGTCTTCGGATCAAGTAACAAGATGTTCCATGTTAAGTTTTATGTAGGTGAAATTAATTCATTAGAAATGAGTATTTTATATTGTAATTATACTGAAAAAACTGCTTTACAAAAATCATAGGAAGTGTCGTTGTAGCGGAAACGACACAAAATAATAACTATAATAAGTGATGCGGTGCAGACAGTGAATCGGTTGGTAGCGGCTGACTCGCTATCTGCGGGCGGCGACCGCGCCGGGGGCCCGCGGGGTTGGCGGCGGCGGCGGCGCGCGGCGCGGGAAAGAGCGCGTAAAAAGGCGAGCGGTCGGCGCGCGCGCGCGGATCCGCCGCCGCACCGCGCGCCTTTCACGAGGTCGACGCCCGCCGGGGGCCCGCCGAAACCGACCCCCGGCCCCCGCTGACGCGCCGCACCCCTGACCCCCTGCGAAATTTCCCAATTTGCCGAGCGCCTCTCGTCGCTCCTGCAGCAGCCGCCGTGTCACCTCTACTACCTATATTTCGACAACAGTGGCGCCTAAAGGTGAGTCCCTAGCGGGCTGGACCATGGGGGGATGTAAGCGCTAGTCTCGTTACTCTCGATTTTTTCCACCAAGCGTTGAGTCACTGCAAAAATTAGATCTGCCCAGTTATTCAGGGCCAAAAGAAAATGTTTTATGACACGCCTACTGTACACGATCACTTCCAAGACAACGCTCTACCATACAATAGTTATTGTCGACTCTGAGTTTGACGTAGACCTAGCCGACGTTAATTGTCACAGACCAGGCATTTGAAACTTAAAAGTAGACAAGGTTTGATTGAGGCGAGTTATTGCAAGACGACAGTCTATAGTCTGTGAGACATTCCTATGCGTTACTGTAAGTCCTGCTCGTTACTGCGCGCGGTGGCGGAGAGTGTACGTGCACGCTCATCGACAGTATCCAGGCCAATGCTAGCCGACACCGCCGTACCTAAACTAGAAAAGTATTGTCCTCGATGTTCCGAGCGATAACCACAATCCGGCTTAAAACGAATCGCAACTTTATATCCGGCGCCTAGACTCTGTTTTCGCGTGGCGGTCGGGCGTGGAGGTTGCGCGTGAGATATGTGAAGTCGCGGCATGCGGGTCGCGCGGCGTTCTCACGCTTTAAATATTCCTGCTCCCGGCTGCCCCCACTGCGCCCCGCGCGCCTCGCGCGACCATCGGCCCTTCAATGACGTCCCCCGACGCCCACTCCAAGTGTCCTGGCTCTAATTGAATGGACCTCTCTAAGTCTGTTTACATCCGCACCGCTCTCCTTCGGCTCTACACTCAATACTGTTCGTCATAATACTCATAATTGACGGAGTACCTACTTACTGCGCACCAATATGACGACGTCGAGGGCAGCGTACCTACACATAACTGCGTACATTTTAAACAAAAAACAGAATCTCAATGTTAAAGATAGGAACATTAGAAGAGTCGTGTTAATTCTCTTATCTTTACCGCTTTGAAACTGAGTAAAATAGAATGCGCAATATATCTGCTACTTAGTTTTAGTGTACCATTATAAAATCCCAATTCGATGGCTAAATAGTATGTTGTCTAAACATAAAAAAGGGACAGAGAGCCACACACAAACAAATTCAGATAAAAGTTGTTGTAGAGACAAGATGAATGAAATTCGTATAAATGATTAGTAGGAGCTCGCGGAGCATGGCGAGCAACCGTCGCTTTCCCATGCTCCGTTACAAATATTACTTATTTTTCTTACTTTTAAAAGGTCATACTTATTATTGACAGCAATATTTGTAACAAAACGTGTAGGTATTAGTCACATTCGGCTCCGTGTGAGATGAGTAACTCTCCCACGGTTCTCAGATACATCGTAACACTAATCATCCTTGACTTACATTTTGAAAATCCTACCTTTTGTGTGGGAGTTAGTTTCCGTGAGAACTGAATAGCTTAAATTTCACGCGGCTCCGGGAAAGATTAATGTCGAATACCGAACAAAAGGACATATTCAGTACTTACTTGGATAGTAAATCCGGTTCACGGAAAATATTTAAATAATTGTAATATTATAAAGTTGGTATTTATTTGAGACGAATAGTTAGGTATTCCATATAAATTGATTTTTAGAACTGTGTATCTGTGGTGTGTGTGTAAATATTCTTTTAGAATCCGAATTAGTTCTCACAGAATGCATTATTAGTGGTACCGATTGCAAATATACTGGTTATCTTTATGACAGTGTCTACAAGCCGGTGACACGAATCATACTAAGTATACAGATTTTATCTTCTGCAACATACTTCTTTTATTGCAGAACTCAACTTAAACATTGAATTTAAAGAGTGATTCCTATACTTAGAACATACGGTCAGTTTAATAAGATATAAAAAAATATTGTTTAGCTGTTCAAATCTGACTTGCAGTCTAATATAAAAAATACCCAGTGGATCTCAGTTGTTGACTATGTTTATTAAACGTAGTCAAGAAGCCTTTCTCTATACCTAAAGCAAGCAAAATGATCAATGTTGCTATTTTCTTTGTACGAGAAGAGATGTTTTTTATTATCCTACAATGTCTAAGACTAAAATTTATACTGATTTGTGTGATTTCAAATCAAGTTGTGTTTCAGACTAAAATCTACTCTAACCCAATCTTTATCTACAAATAAAAGTCATAAATATAATACATTGTAATTGTGATGAGAAGATAAACAATCTCAACACAATTTTAATTGTTTTAATATATTTAATTGCGAACTAAGTACCGTAACCCAATAAACTTAACCTTAAGTCATATCCACATCAACAAAGTTTTTTTGACTAACGTGTTCATTCAAGCTACAACAATTATCTTCAACCAAAATCCTCATAGTTTATTTGTCCCACAGCCACATAAAAATATGGGAAAATGTTAGCTCCCACGAGAACCGCTCGTACCACGGCCATAATCGCACGGTCAACGATTAGTAAACAATATGTACACAATATGAACTCTTAATCCTACGGAACTGGGTCCTTTATCAAAAGGAAATCTTGATATATGAATACGTATTAAGAACTGCATTTCGCCAATGACGTCATAGTCTAGTGATTAAGTTACCGCGAGAAGGGAATCAAAACTAAGTCTAACTAAGTACTAATGAAGCATTTCTAATTTGTATGTAACATTCGTTTCAAATCTATTTTTGATATAAATTAAATATAAACACTACACATATACTAGACAAAAACAACATTAAAATAACATGACGCGATTACTAAAACCAATTAAACAAGACCTCATCTGTATGAAGAACAAAGGTCAACCTGTTACTTATCTAATAAATCTAATACAGTTAATGAATTGTTTTAAGTACAGCACAACATATAAATTGTTTGCAAAAGTTGCTTTTCACCTTTCATTAAGAGAGTGCCCAATGACTTCATTTTGCATTATTATAAAGATCAAAATGTTATGGATAATTTATCGAATCCTGCTTTATCCATTTTGCTTAAAATCCAAACTAACCGACTTATGAGTATGACAGCAGTACAGCACAACTGCTTGATAAAAATCATGGAATAAGACATCTAAAGCAAGATACCTTAAAAGCGATTTTACCATATCATTTCTAGGTAAGATAATAAAGCAATGGCTCTATAAAGTTTCCACACAACCACACACAATGTAATAAAACACACACACATTGAATTGAATAAAAATAAAAGTAAAATGGTGAGAATATACTGACACCAATAAAACTGTACATATCAATGAGCATAACTATGTATCATATTACTTACATTTTATTACTAGGTAATTATTATGTAGGCAAACAATGTGGGTACTTTGTCCGCATGCATATACACAAGGTACGGGCGTGAGTCGTGACGTGTGCACTCGGATGTCAAACGCGCCTAACGATGGAAAGGAGGCGACACTGCGAGTTCCACGAAATGGCACAAGCATCTCTACCTCCGTGATACTAGCACTATTGACTTACTTACTTAATCCATATCCTGTTCTGTTCATATCGTAAATATAATTGTTTTTAGTTTAGGAACAAAATATTTTTTTTTTCTTTAATTTTCTTTTACCATTTAAACGATTACTGCACTGGTTATCGCAAAGAGTTTTTGTATCCTCTGACTCGTTATCAATGTATAGATACTTAAAAATGTTATCTTGTGTAGATACAATGCACCAAAGTACATCTTTTGATCAGAGTTTTTTACTAATGTCTAATACTACTTACATTACTATTATAGACTACTCACTACTGTAAGCATAGATAGGTGTATAAGAATCATAACCACGTCCTGTCACTCTTGGCCAAGAGATCAACCTTTCAAAGATTTTAATTAAACTTCAGGCATCCGTAGAGTTCGTAGCATAGTTCACTTTTCTAAGTCTCAGCAAATTTCACTCAGCTAAAATATTAGGTCGTTAAATACGTAGGACTTATTACATATTTAAAACTAAAGTTGCAGGTTCAGTTATCCACATTACAACCTTTCTTAACTTTTATGTTTCTGGTGTAATTTGACAGAATAATGCATTATCAAGACTCAATATAAAATAACAAGATTGCAATCACTAAAACAGAATTTTTATTACTTTACATTTCATAAAAATACATAGGTACTACAAACACACGCACACGCACACGCACACGCACACGCACACGCACACGCACACGCACACGCACACGCACACGCACACGCACACGCGCACGCACACACACACACACACGCACACGCACACGCACACGCACACAAGCACACGCACACGCACACGCACACGCACACACACACACACAAACCTCAATATTAAAACTTAACTTAACTTAGTTTTTTCAAATCATTATACATTTATTTAAATTTAATGTAAGATTATTGTTATACAATTACATAAGTTCACCAAAATAGGCGTCACAAATCAAACAATATGGCACACTTGACTAATTGAACACTACAATGTGTTATCCGTTAGGCCGAACACTGTTCTCCTAAGATACAGGCCTCTCGGCCCAGTTTAGGAGACAGGGTTACTACAATTTTGTAAAATTGTTAACTCACCAAACTAAATATTGTAAGTTTTAAATTGTATTTTGGTTTACTGTTTTTGTGTAATAAATATATTTATTATTATTAATATACCATTAAGAAAGGTTATTAGTAATATTAGTAATAGATACCTATTAGTATTTTATATTATTACTGCCTGACCATGACACAGTAAAACAAATTGCAATAGTTAAGTGTTCTCTAGTTACTTTTATTAAAGCAGTTTATATACCAGAGTCTAGTCTAGTCAAACATTTATCGATATTTTAAATATTATTTTTATACGATATGATAGTACAAGTATTAGCCACTGCTTTAGGAATGATACACGAAACTAATACTTAATAACGAAACCGCTCTACAAGTGATCGTGGCGTTATGTAAAAAACAAAATCGCTGTTCTAGTGGCCCAAGACAGACGCAAGAAAGTGTCAGTCATTTCCACTGCCAGGAAAGCCATTCCTTAGATGAATTAATTATTTATGGTACTTTACTCACCATCAAGAACACAACCCAGCTTGGATAATTATTATGTAGCTTGTTCTTCTGTAAAGGAACAGGCACTAACCCAGTTGAGTTGTAGGTTTTAGCTGGGCACTTCGCCGAGCTCTACACCAAAATCAGATCTCGATAAATATTAAATATTTTCACGTTCCCTGGATATCATCAAAACATAACGAAATTATATTTCTAGTTTTCAGGTCAAATAATATTGAAATAGCATCTATTTCACGTCAAAGTCAAGGATGTAGGTAATATTGTCCCACATTAATCTAAATAATATTCATTTTAAAAGTCATCATCGTCGTCATTTGTCTAGAAGTTCGTTAAATTTTCTAAAATTAGTTCTAAACTAGAACAATGATAATGTCTCTTTGAATATTGTGATTGTTGGGTTCACATTCGTAGTCACTAACTGAGCTGGGAACTAGGCGAGATTGTACCGATTTTACTTTTATTTTAAATGCGCTGCAACTTGAGTAAATAAAATATTACATTTATTTATTGTATGATGTGTATATTGACAGGTATAAAATGTTTTAGAGCTAGAAACTTAATATTTAAAAATAAAAATGTTAATTAACCAAAATATACTACGTTAGAAAAAGGTTATTCATCATTATCAATGTTTATTAACTCGTTTGACTCATATTTGAAGACAGGCCAAAATTTAAATATATGTATTTGTATATACTTCAAATGTAAATCATAATAAAAGTTCTGGAATATCGACGACGAACTAGAAGACGTGGATAGATCAGGCCTCCAAAAATATGATAGAAGATAGACTCAGGACTAATAAGCTAAGACTTATACCCAGTCTTATAGCTGAAGTTTTATAGAGAGACTGCAGAGACGGAAAACCTATAAAAATTAGATAAACTAATACTTAAACAACGGTGATGCCCGATAAAACAACCAAAGAAATAACCTGGACCTTTCGCAGCTTGAATAGGTATATGAAATAAATCTAAGAAAATAATAATGGTAACTGCATCCAAAAATTGGTGGAAAACCTGATCATGCATAGCATTACTCAATCTTGTAGAAACGTATATAAAACATTAATAAACATATCAAGATGTGCGTTATTATCCATTTATAAATATAAAATTAAACTCGACCTATAAAACTATCTCGGTACGCTCGACGTACGCGCCGTTGTCCTAATTTCATACAAAATGAGACCGCTCAGATATGGTAGGTCCAATTAAACGCACTATTAAGATACGTTTCTATATAATACTAGCGGCCCGCCCGAGCTTCGCACGGGTGGACATTTTTTTAAACATTTTGTAATAAATAAAGATACTTTTGCATGAAAATATAGAAAAGTGTTCTTTATTTCAGGCAATTTTTTAAATTCTTCTCTCCCTAAGAACCATCCTCATACTTCAAGCAATATAATAATAAAAGAATTAGCGAAATCGGTTCAGCTGCTCTCGAGATTCAGCGATTCATTTTTATATTATAGATCAATGCGTTGTTGAGTTTGGGTTGCCTTTCTACTGACTATTATGAGTTCATCCTACTGCTGAACAAAGATGTCACTTTATAATTTTAAAGTCTTCGATCCATAGCAAATGTAGAGCACTTACAAAGCTAAAAGTAACGGGGACCCTCATGAATAAATAAAAATCAATCGAATCCTTTCAACTGCCAGAATACTGTTCTTGTGCACGGTGTTACACGCGCCTATTCTGTAAAGTTCTTTAATAGCATTAGATTAAATGACATACGTACACTTGCATGAGTATTCGTAATCGCTGCACTAAGAGCCTTTTTATATTTTGCTCAGCCATCTGATTCCGGCAGTTAGTGATTTTCCCATGTGCACCGTCTTCTAATTTGGCCACCTTGTACAGTTTCTGTCGGATAACTGACAGTGATGGTCGTACGAAAGTGTCTGGTCCACTTACGGGCGTTTCCAATCCGACCAGCCTTTGACTTTTTCATTGCTGACAAACGAAGTCATCAACTGGGTGTCATTATCCCAGATTATTATAGTTTACTTTGTTATATCTTTCTAAGTTATTGATCCAGTTAAATATTAGTACAGACTCCACTCTGTAAGATCTTAGTGATTAGTGGCTTGTGTGGATGTCACTTATAGTATATTCGCATGCAAATTATATAATCTGCCGTTAACATACTGCATTGACATATTACATAAAGCCGGACATCCATGTTACCTACCAGCAATGTGTATACCTAATTGGGGATGCTTGAACTAGTTTGACAACAAATATAATCCATTTATAGCAGGGGGTCACAGTTCTAACCAAACCTAACCTAATCTGTCTTCGCCATATTACATAACGTCGATGACAGCGAGCGTTTACAAAATGCCAAAGCAGAATAAAAACCGGTGGATCATACAATTTGCCTGTGACATATAGATGGAGTATATGCAGAATATTAATAAGAAATCGATCCATTTCAATAAGTCAAAACCGAAATAAGATCAAAGCCGGCAGCATCTGTGTTCCTCTAACACATTTAAATATAATCTGATAAATTTATTAGATAAAAAAACATACGACCCGAATTGATAACCTCCTCCTTTTTGAAGTCGGTTAAAAATGCTTAGATGTAAAAAAACATTGTTTGAAACATATATAGCGTTCATGAAAATTAGTCGCTTTGGTCACGTAGGTAGTTGTAGTGCGTAAAGATATCGAAAGATTAGATAAGTAACTCTGGCCTATGGAAGGTACTTCAAAGGTTCAAAAATACCAACGCGCTCCAACATCGACGTATTTGGGTCGCAAATCTTCAGTCTGGTCATGTAAACTTATTTATTGAGACCACACTGAATTTAGTATCCATTACTTTGACGTCTCTTGAAATCATAAAAATCTGTGCATAATTTAAATTCCAGAATCCTTTCATTATATACAAATTTAAGATCCTTATAATCCCAATCGCGTTTGACTGCACAGTATAGAGATTAAGGTAGGCGCCTCACCATTATCGTTACGTCAAATATCGTGAGTTAGGATCCACATGTAGCCCAAGAATCTAGGAGCACTAACAAAGGGCTTGATCCCTAGTGCAGGAATTGTTTCCTAAAATTAAAAAAATTAGTGATAAATAGTGTAATGGGTACAATTACCCCCGTATTACATATGTAGTGGGTAGTGGTGCGTTTGGCGGTAGGGCGCGCGTAGGCCGGCGACGCCACGCGGCGTATTTTTAGCCCGTGGGGCCGCCGCGCTCTAGCTCACCTTTCGATCTATTCCTGTCCGTTTTATTTTTAAACATTTGTCTATATTACTTTCCTTCCGTCTGCTTATTAGTGGATGATTGAGATGCGTCGCAGGGGGCGCTCTACTCGAAATATATCGCAATGGTATTTCCGGTGTGGCCCGACCACGTGGCAGCAATGTCGTTGCTCGCTTTTGTCATTATAATATTTATAAATCAGGGGTGGTCGTCTCCCCACAATTAAAATAGAATTTACTTTTAAACGTAGCTCCTAGCTGCACCATGTGTGGTGACTGTTGACTGGTGTCACATAAGAGGAAGGGCAAGTATTTATGTAAGATTATGGTTGCGTTTCTATACCCGAAAACGGATTGCATGACGTTAGATGTAACATTCAAACTTAAAGAGATTAGTCACATTTTTTATACTAGCTTTTGCATCTGAACACTCGCATGCTAAGTGCTCTATTCATTTAAACTACTTAAGTAGTTTGCCACTAGGGACTAGGGCTTAACAGGTTGAAAGTCAAAGTCAAAAACATTTATTCATTTGGGTTAATTGAATTACTTATAAAATATGACAACATTACAAAATGTCAGCTAATTTTGTTACTAGTAGAAACATCCACTAGTTTTGTAACTAATCACACTAGTTGTATCTGATATTCGGTAACTTTAATTATATTAAAGTATTTATTTTTATCATTACAATAAAATAAATATTAGAATGTATTAATTCTAGTCTTTGTCATGCATGTATGTTAGGGTTGACTTAAGTTATTATTGACTAATAAAGTCATTAAGCCAAACATATTGCCTAACAATGCTAGTTTATTAGAGATTTGAATACCAAATTAAATTTTAAACTGTCAATTATAGCAATTATCACATAGTTTTAACGCAGTTTCTAAAATTGACCAAATATAGAAGTATGATTGTTTGTTTGTTGTTAGGTGACCATATTTGTATGCCAAAAGTACTAAAATGGTAATAAATGAGAAGATTCCTTATTTGCGCTCTAAGATGCTTTCACTTTCTAAGAAAATTAAAACTAATTTCAGTCTAGAATTAATCCAAATTCAGTCTAAATATAATCAGCAAACATTTGGTCATTTAAAATTTAAGAACGATTCACGAATCGGTTTTCCTGAGAAATGTGAGTTTAGTCCCATCTCAGCATCCATGAATTTATTTATAATGCCCATAAAAATTTCCACTTCGGCACCCTATCATTAATTTTTTTTTTTCATAATTCCATGGGTGCCAAGATGGGGCTAAAATACTAAAATGTGAGAGTAAAGTAGTAGCAATTTTACGTTTCTCTAGAAAAATGTATGACCACGACGACGGTCGATGATACCTAAATAAATGACGCCCTAGTGTCTTTCCTAAAATTTTATCTCCATATGGATATAAAATTGATCATAATGAGTAATCCGTGCAATGACTATACTAGAATTCAAGGATAGGTACAATATATTAGTGATAATTAAAAGTAAATTAACCAATGGTTCCCAGACGAAACAATCATCGATGTCCGATTTCCTCTCACATTATTACAATGTGATAATGTAATCAGGAAACAAATCGACGTTTCCTGGGTGGTGGGTGCCACATGTGGCAGCTCGCCCTGCGCCGCGCCGCGTCGTGACAACCCTATCGATTGACGAATTCCGGCTCACATCTGGTAGGTCCGCGACACTAAAACCGATGCCTCCATCTGTCACTAACCACATCTCGCGACTCCCAACGCACAAATTAAGAAACACATTTGCCTCAAAAAATTCAGTACAGTTTTTTGCTTCATCAAAATAGAAAACGTAGCTCGTTTATGAATGAACTACCCTAAGATGTGTCCTTGTGACTTATGTATGAATGATTATTATGTGAATGAAGCAGTTCGGGTTCACTCTAATGCTCGTATGTTCCGATACCAAACACACTAAAGACATTTTTCTAAATAATGGTACTCATTCTGTTATCTATAAATACTTTAGAAGTATTTTAGTAGATTTGCTTGCCTACTTTTACTTAAATGTATAATGTAAAAGTTGATAAAAAGAGCACACAACTTGTTTTTAAAAACGATATGTTTAAGTAACTGAATATTATAATGGTTAATTGGTATCGATGACTTCGCGGTATACCTACCAACGTTTTTCTTTAAAGAAAAAAGTTTATTAATAGATTCAGCAATTTAAAAAAGTAATAACGTAATAAGCATCCGTTTCGTTCTTGCCCTGCTAGTTAAACTCATTTCGATATCGATAGCCGACAATCAATTTCGTCCCCGTAGGTCTGCGAGTGAGTCACGGCTGGTAGGTACAGAGTGCACTAGCCGCCAGGTTCAGAGTCGTGGTCGTAGCACAAATAGCGAGGCGATATTAGGTAAAAGAGGTCCGGGTGCGTGTGCAGGTACTGCAGATAGAATGCGCTGAAACTGCTCGACTGGTTTCTAACTCAATGTCGTGTGGAATGCAGGCGTGGGGCCGGCGGGGCAGTGGTCGCGGGGGCAGGCGGCGGCCGCATCGGACGGTGTTGTCGCAAGTGGCCGCCGCACTTGTCGGCACGTTTGACTGCCGGAGATATTCGGCGCGGTAACGGGCCGCGGCCTTCCTGGAATTGGTTACCTGTCGCATTCCTCCGGCGGTCGCCGCAGTCGCGCCGCTCGCCCGCGCGCCCTCGCCGCTACAACCTGCATAGCGATGCAACCTCTAATCGTGCCCGCGTTCCTGCAACACGTTGGACTTTGTTACGCGCCCTCTCCGATAACATTGTACTTTGGAATTTGCAACACTGTCTGCACACATCCGTTTAGTGTTTAGACAAAATAAAAGCCTTATTCGCTTTTCGAAACTATTGTAGATAAACTCTTGTTGTGTATTTCGTAGTTTATACTTATCACTATCACTCTATTATTATGCACGTATAGAAATGTTACATAAAAGCTCAATTTCGTAAATAAATATCATATTATGCATAAAACAAGAATTTTCTCACAATGTTATACCTATTATTACCTTTACATTATGTTCTTAAATGTATTAAGCAAAAGACGTTATGCTAGTACTACCTAGACACCTATATTCCGCTATCAAACCGCCTAATATAAAATTTGAACTGGTTTCGACAGTACCTACATATAATGCTCTAAATTTATTTGTCTTACCTACCACCTACCTATACTTCTCGTACCAATTTTATATTTCTCACAAGTTGAATATAATTTTCTATAATATTGTGGACAATGTCGCTGAATTGATTTTAAAGGAGAAGCTATAGAATATGTTTAGTGGCTAGTATGCAGGTACAATATTCTAGAATTAGAAAGTCCAAAAATTACATACTTAATCGTATTTTGACCGAATTCCATATTAACAAAGAAAGCATTAACATACCTACTGTAAGAATTGGAGGTAGATATCCATTGCGTAGAATAGGTAACGCCGACGTCACGCTTTGCAAATAATACTTGGAGGATCGTGATCGGAGAGAATTCATGATCGCAGTACACATTTTATGCGCATTTTTTTATTTTTTTCACGATTCTCATATTGATAACCTCGTCGCCGGTGGCAGTTGGTGGGCCTCATACACACACACGCGCGTCACGCCATATACGCTCTAATAGATCTCACTCACACAACATCTCATGCAGTCAACGCTCTCTGCCATCATCCAAATTTTCTACAAATACGATCCATACATAAACTATTATAAACGAGCGCCTAAACGACGAGCGGCTCATGCCGCGCAATGGAACGTCTACTCCTGAGGCCTCTACACAATTTTCGCAATAGTAGAAATGTACCTACTTACGGGGCGCAAATCTCTATGTGTGCGTTTAACTGTATATATACACGTGTATTTTATATATATAGAACCATTGGTTCGTGCAGGCATATGTGCGTAAGGAGGCCGAACTTTCCGAGAAAAGTTTTCAGTAGACGTGTCGTCGGAACTCACTAAAACTTTATCGAATTGATGTAGCTACAGTACGGTATGAGTTAGGTTAAGATTTAAAATTTAAGGGTTAAGGTTAAGATGTAAGTAAGTGAATAGATATAATTTCGAATTATTATCCAATTAATAAATATGTGGTGTGTGTTAGGAGGCGTGTCTGCGTGTGTAACGGCAACCTCGCGGCCCCAAGTAGGTACGGCATAGGTAGGACGGTCGGCGCACGCGCTCGCGCCGACCGATTAGGGAAATTGACTACGCACCTACTCACAATCTATTGTTTTAATTGGTACCACCACGCAAATGTAAAGAGTTTAATTTTAATGAGTTACCAATATCATTTTCCGCACACATTATGTGTACCTAAACCACACGAGAACATAACCAGGAAACTCAAAAATATTATTTAAGACTGCTTTGTATGTATTACTTAATAAATTACTGCAATCAAAATATCATAGTATACATACATATTCTGGTATATATTATGTACATACCTACCTAGTCTTAAATGATATCTCGGCTGTCACAAGGTTTAGTTAAAATTAATCTCAGTATTTTTTTAACACACAACTAATTTGTTTTAAAAGTAGAATAAAACTCACTGATGACGTTAAGTATAACAAAAGCGTGTTAAAAGATCGTAAGCACAACCGTAACTAATTACGATTATATCTCATAATGATTGTTTAGAAATGGATTATTTTTTCGTCTCGATGCAGCGATGTCTCTATTAACTAAAAGGATACCGTTTCACACTTTTCGTTAATTTTTAAGTATTTGCTACATAGAATATAAAATTTTTAGTTATCAACCTACAGGATTTATTTACATCATAATATTTAGGTATCATAAATTACTATGCTACATTATTTATTTATTTATTTATTAAACTTCATGCACATAGGTACAGAGGCGGACTTAATGCTAAAAGCATTCTCTACCAGTCAACCTTAGGTGATGCAGAGATAAACAAAGTAGGTGCAGTTATTGAAAAAGAATGATGCAAATCTAAAATTGTTATGATGTAAATAAAAGTATAAAATAAAGTTCAAAGTTTAACCATAAAGAAAATAAACAGTGAATATTATAATACAAATAAGTATAAATAAATAAATATATATATAAATACATACATACATAAATACATATATACATAAATACATAAATACACTATAAATATGATGAGTAAAGAGACATTAACGTGATAACTCCAACAATTTCTCAAAGAGGAGAGCACGAACTTTCAGCTTAAAACGAAAACGATTAGTAGCCATCCTGACCTCAACAGGAAGGTCGTTCCAAAGACGCACTGCCTGGATAATAAAGGAAGAGTCGACAAACCCAGATTTATGAGAATGACATGCAAGGAGAAGGTTATTAGAAGAGCGTAAGTTCCTGTCGTGAGTGGAGCACAAGAATTGAAAGTAAGGAGTTAAGTATGAAGGAGCTGAGGGTGAGTTGAGAATGGAATAGAGAGTGGTGAGAGCACGCATGCTACGGCGTTGACGAATTGGTAACCATTTTAATTCAGAACGATAAGTAGACACGTGATCATACTTGCGAAGGTTAAAAATGAATCGAATGCAGTTATTAAGAAGACGGTCATATTTGTTGAGTAGATCTGCATTCAGGTCAAAATAGCACACATCACCATAGTCAATTACAGGAAGGATTAAATTCTGCACAAGCATCGTCTTTGTCTTAGAAGGGAGGAAATTCTTCAGACGATAAAAGGCCCGAAGTGTTCCAGTGACTCTCTGACTGACACAGGTAGCCTGAGCCCGCCAATCAAAGGAGGTGTCTATAAGCAAGCCAAGGTCCTTAACGACTGAACAATACGGTATGGACAGATTGTCATAGGTGAGTGGAGGCAAATTACGAGTGTCCAATCTGTCCATCATGCGGTGACTGCCTACTATAATGGCTTGGCATTTGTTTGGGTTAACAAACAAGCCAAATCTTTTGGACCAACTTTTAATAGTCTCAAGATCACTATTTAAGTTGGTGATGGCTTGCGATATGTCCATTGTGCTTGCTTGTGAATACAACTGCAAGTCATCGGCATAAAGATGATACGCACATTGAAGATTGGGAGTAAGAAGGTTAATAAAAATTGAAAATAGTAACGGAGAAAGTATACCGCCTTGAGGAACACCACAGACAAGGTCACACCAGTTAGATGATGACTCAACTCGGCGGACAGACTGCTGGCGTCCCCGAAGATATGTTGAGAACCAATCCAGTGCATCAGATGAGATCATATTATGGGCAAGGATAGACAGAAGGATATCGTGGCTGACGGTACAGAAGGCGTTAGAAAAGTCTATCAAAGCCAACACGGTGACTTTGCCATTCTCCATACCCGCTCTGATGTCGCCAGTCACTTTTAGGAGGGCTGAGGTGGTACTGTGTCCAGGACGAAATCCAGACTGTAGAGGACTAAGGATATTATTGTGAAACACAAACCGAGATAACTGCTTGTGAACACAGGCCTCGAGGACTTTAGAAACGTAAGGGTAAGGTATTAATGTAATTTAAAAAAATTATAATTTTATTTAACAAGTACCGTCGATAATGTTCAAGCATATTATCGCAGACTTCTGGCCTCGCAATACTAGTATTATAAATGATTTAATTAAAGTCTAATAATTTAAAACTATAATATCAAATAAATTATAATCAAACATTAATTGCAAAAATTAAGAATTATTTTTGAAAGTTGTTGCGCTCAACAACACCCGTTTCAGCCCTCTCAACGGCTCTACTACAATAATTTCACTTGCGTTTTATATCAATAAATGTTATTTGCCCTATCCTTTGTCTTTTAGCAGTAGTCTAGCTTTATACCAGTGAAATATATTTTTTTATCATTGCAGTGGTTCCAGAGATAATCCCATACAAAGTAACAAATACTTGGCTCTAGATTATAAACCTGCCGACAACGAGTAAACAAATCCTAAAATCAAACAAATTACTATTTAAACATCAAAGTTCTAATTGTACAAGATTACATAATAATTGTAGATAGGGACTGCACCCATATATTATTGTTTTACGCAAAAAAACAATAGGTATCTAGGATTTATCGTCGAATTAATGAGATAAAATGTTATTATCATTATTATTTTTGTATATAAGACATATAACAGTATCACATCGGCATATATTGATAATCTATGAAGATTGTCTTAAATGGTAATATTTATTTATCTATTATCTTTGTTTTATCGGATATATAGCGATATGACGAAAGCTACCTCGCGATTTGTGAAGATAAACGTTATAGGTATACGAAATCTTAGCCAATCCACATTCTTTGACTTAAATCTAGTATTTATCCTCTATCTACTGAATTAAGTAGCTCTAGTTTGAGTACCTATAGTAAATCTTGATTTTATTACCCAGGGATTAAATGTTTCGAAATACCGTAACATAATTGTAAAAACAGATCACCTTAATGCCACTGATCGATATTGTCCGATCAAAAGGTGTCGATTATTGTCTTATTGTGTAATGTCATAATTTATCATTGGTGGGGCGCGCATCACTTCGGCATAATCTCTCGTATACATATGTTAATATCTCATCCTCTATTGCATGGAATCTAAATAGCTGTATGTAACATGGCTCTATTGACTATGTTTTGAGGCCACCACCTCTTATGCACCTGAGTACGAGAGCCAGAAGTACAGTTGGCCTATACTGGCTATACCTTTTGTCTTGCTGACATCACCTTATCTTCTATCTAATCTAAAGTTTATATAGACTAGTATTTCTATAAAGTCAGGTATTTTTTCGTAACAAGCACAATTAGTTCTAGTTACATAATCAGATTTTATTAAATGTACCTAATTACCTATCTAACTACTAGTAAGAAGACGTCCAAATCTAAATTTAAGCACAACGATGGGTGTTTTTCATACACAGATAGGTACCACTACTGTCCTATACCTGCCTTGTACCTTAGTTATCTATCACGACATAATAAGAGAAGAATTGATTTAAAATTATATTAATTTGTAATATAAAAAATATCTCTCTAATTAATTCATTTTTAACATTGCCGACACTTAAAAGAAAGGGGTCTTAATTTCTTAAAATGGATTATAATTATTATAGCAATCGTATAAATACGTTGCCGTATTCCGCCGCATAGCGCGGCATAGATACTTAGCGGAAATCAGCGGTCGACTTTTAAGCGTGCTTACTTGCATAATATGCAGTATCCGCCTATAGTGGTGATATGAAAATGAGCCGCTAACGCAAGCGGACGCGTTTCATAAACGCTCCATCAGTGAGCACACTTAGCACAGATCATATACTAGCACCTACTATCACTTATTTGTATTTTAAGAAAATCTTTATTACAGTTTCTATATTAATGTAAAATATGTATACTTTGTATATTTTATTTTCACCTCCTATTACCTACACGGGACCTGACATAACGTAATATGACTATGATACTTACATTCTTTCTAATCACTTAATACTTCTTACTAGTTTCAGTTACGTTCGCGGTTGCTGAAAATGGCGCCCAACTAGGAAAGCATTCACATTTCTAATAAACTCAAATTTTTAATAGCAAGAGATTCTGTCTCAGATCAGCTATACCTACCTACTTATCTCTTTTACATAAATATAATAAATTGATATACCCAACTGAGTTATAGAACTTTTATTGTTTTATAACGAATCTAACAAGAGAGAATGATCCTAGTAAGTATATACCTAATATCTACAAGCAATTTTGCAAAAATTAGAATGATGCAAAATCGAACTGCGTACGTGTGGTCTAAACTCTACCGATCTAATCAGTGATTAATTCCAATCCTTTATAAATATTTGTGTGACTCACAAATACTTATTTCGAGAGTCTTTGAATACTTACTTTGTAAACTGTTGTAGGTACTCCGCGACATAGAGCTTCTTCCCAGTTGCCTCTTTAGGGTTCCGCGACTCAAAAGGAAAAAAACTGAACCCTTAAAGGATCACTTTGTTGTCTGTCCATCTGTCTGTCAAGACCTTTTAACTCGAAAGCTCGAAAGCGTCGAGGTATCGAGTTCAAATTACGATATACTCAGGTCTACATAGTCTCTTGAAGCTGTGAAAAAATCAAACTCCTAAGTTAACTTTAAAAAAAGATACGGCCGTTTACACAAATACACAAAATTCATAGGGTATTTTCCATAAGAATAGGAAAAAATCAGAAAATTATACATTTGTAATTAATACATTAAAAAACAGGATCTTTCGCCAAGCATGGCAGTCCAAATATTAAATTGAGCCAACCGTGTCATGTTAACGTAATGTAATTAATGTAACAGTTTGCACTGTAATATGCACCTACAAATTTGTACAGAACCCTCGGTGGGCGAGTCTGACTCGCACCTGGCCGGTTTTTAACTTTATGACCGATTTTTTGCCTATAGAACTGATGCATCAATATGCAATACCTATAGTGAAAATCTCTAAATAAATTCCTAATGAAGTCAATAGAAACTCTTCACGTGTAACAAATAACAGAAGCATACACAAGGAAAATTAAATATGAGTCGGTAGTATTGTAGGCGACGTAGTTAATTTATACTTCACACGAGTTGCACCGCGTCAGCACTACCTCATGCCACAACTATTTAGCGTCAGTACTTGTGTTACTTGGAAGTCGCTTCCACGTGCAGCGCCTACCTACCTACGCGACGGTATCATTTTCCTCCACTCACCCGCTTACAATGACAATATATTTTTCCTTTGTCATTGTACTATGCATTCTGTTATCAGATGTAGGTACCAAAATTCACTTACGAAACAAATTAAGCTTTATAATTTCGAAATAAGGTGCCCTTTTAAGTAAATGAACATGATATATTTGGCAGCAGAAATATAAAGCATCGTTATCGTCGCATGTGGAACACGTGTGTCTAAACTCAATTTCCGCCCTTCGCTTCCCTCGGGTAAACCAAGGACAGTAATAAAAGTCTTACTTAATTACTGACGTTATAATTAACGTGAAGTTTCTATTTGTTTTATTTAATAGCTAATCGAATTTAAACCTTAATAGTCTCCACAAAAAAGTTATTTTATATCGACTATTGCTTGTATGTCAATAAAAACTTTAAGTAATTTTGGAGTCAAAATGTAGAAATAGGTAAGTACCTACACTCACTGAATAATGGGTATAAAGCTGCAGCCTACGTTTAATTATTTAAACATGACCTTTTATTTTTTTACACTTTTTGTAGAGTCTAAGGTACAGTCGCGTACTAAAGGATTAGAAACTTGCCACAACAGTTGAGGTTGCAATTGGTGAATATCTTGCTTATCGGACGTTGTCCTGTAGTAATATAATTTACGTATTTATTACGTATTTGAAAATGAACAACACGAGAAAATGATTAATAATAAAACTATAATTTAATTTTGTCGACAAGGTCTTTTTAGTTATAGTTGACAATTTACCTATTCATTAAAATACTATCTTTACTATTAAATAAAGCGGCAGAGTTTGTTTCTTTAGAGTGTGTTATTTTTGCGTATGATGGCCCAGTTCTTGAGGAAGGTTAAAGTATATGTAACATCACGCTACTGGCGACGGGAGCAAAGCAGTAATCAAAGACGCGCGTAAAACCGCGTTGCAGCTAGTACCTATAATTATAATTTATTTCTTGCATATTATCAATGAAAGTTTGAAGCTATTAGTAAAATTAAACATATTTAATCAATGACGATTTCTTTTATATTTCCGATAAATGTGCACTTAAAACAATAAAAAAATAAAAACATACCTAATTAAAAAAGTGATAAAAGATCAATAAAATTATTAGAGATTGTTTTAAAATGTGGAAAAATTATAGAAACACATGGGATATTAATGAATTACATAAAAGTAACTAAGTAGTTCATATAAATTAAAATAAAATAAAATAAAATATTTTCCATGACCATGATAGATGAGTAGGTACCTACTTACCTATTACTTACTGTATAGGTATATAAACATAGCTTTTAGAAATCAATTCATTTAATGTTAGATACTTAAATACCTCAAGAAGTTCATTCACATATTATAAAACATAAAGTTATACATTTTTCCAAATAATATTTAACTAAATTGAATATTTTATATAATTGTTTTCTTTTCTTCAATCTTTATATTACCATACCTAAAAAAATTATAAATTCCCGTATAAATATGAGCATGGGAAGATGCAACGTAAAACAAATATCTACTATGGAGTAACTACACGTGGTCGTGTTCGCGCTGAGACCATCTTTATACAAAGTCAGGGATTAATTCCCTTCAAACATCACACAACTACACCGTCCTAGCTGTTCAGTCTCTATTTAGTTTAATTCTGAAAAATGAAATACCATCCAAATTCCACTCAGCACCTGCAGATAATAAATAAAAAATAACAATTGCCAAGGCAGTGTCGGGCTTTCGTTCCGGGGTCAACGACCGCCCACCCCTTCCTTCTACCCACTGTATGATAATTAATTTTATCCACAACGTATAAATAGGCACTTGTACTTTAATAATTTGTATCCAAGTCTATATGTATCGTATTTCTTTAGTATAAACACTGACTTATAATCCGTAGTGCGAGCTAGCATGTTAATTTACGTAATTATCTAGCTGGATTGTATTTATTTGCGTAAAACAAGGCTATTCAGCTAGGTATAATACCTAATATGATCCACGCAAATAAAAAAATCACAAGTGAGGATAGTATCTACACTTTTATGTCGTTTTTTACATGTCACCTAATATAATAAGGTTATATATTCTCTAAATAATTTTATTGTTAGAAAATTAGCACGTTTCCCTATAAAACCTAAAAAAAATTAAATCTTACTAACGACATATTTAAGTAAAATAAATATATTTTATATTGAAAGTTAATTAAAATACCTACATTAAAATTGCATATAATAACAATAATATGATACCTATGCTGACGTGCGCAGGCAGGCGCATGCGCATGGTGTCACAGAGGCAGTGTGTGAGTACGTTCGCGCCTAGGATTAATTCTCGGAATTCCCGGAATCTTGTGGCCATAGTCCCATGGGGGCAGCGGCCGCCTCAGACGCCACTGATAACATTATTTACTACCAAACACACTCAACTCATCACATATCACTTTGTACTTCATTTTATTTAATAGGTACCTACTTAATGTTTCTCAGTTGTAGGTAGGTACCTAGTTCATGTTTTTCACTGAATTCACGTTACTAGAATACCATGTAGCTACTTAGATCTAAGGCTTTGAGTGTTTACAGGAAATGTTTAAAAATAATTTCCTTTTTTTTATTCAATACAATAATAATAATACCTAAATAGATAAAATAATAATGGTAAATTCATATGAAATTTTATTACCAATGTTGTTTATTATAAATGTTTTTTGTTGTTTTAAAAATAAAGATATAAAGATATTTTATTGATTTTTATTAATCAGTTAAATAATAAATAGGTACTAGCTTCCCGCGACGCGGTTTCACCCGCGTCTTTGCTTACTGCTCTGCTCCTGTCGCCAGTAGCGTGATGTTACATAGCCTATAACCTTCCTTGAGAACTGAGAAAAGAAACAAATTTTTCAATTCCGACTGGTAGTGCCAGAAATTAGCGCCTATAAATAAACAAACAAACAAACCATCTCTGCCACTTTATATATTATAATAATAATTAATAATAAATATTAATTATATTATTTTTGCGATTATATATAAAATATTTTTTTTTGCTACCAATGGCTAAATTTCATCGTGTTGGAGTTAGCAGTCCGAGTATTAAATATACTTACGCAGAAAATTGTTTAAATTGTAATATCTTAAATTCGCTGCAATACAGATTTATTTTTATTATTTAATACATAGAAATAATACCTATAACAATAAAAAACAATAAAAGGAAAATGCTGAATATCGAAATTCAATTCATTATACGCATATAGGTACCCACGTACTTACACACATTACAATTTACTGCACATTTATTACATTAAATATTTTTGCATAATGTTACCTCTATGTTTGAGTATATTCTGTTATAATATTTTACATTGAATAATTTTTAAATATCTGCCAACGTAAGCAACTGAAGCGCAGCACCTAACGCGGGCACTCCCTATTTTTATAAATATAATAATTTCTACATTCCTGGTCATAAATTCTAGTTTTTTATGCCCTTAACATAAAGTTTGAGTTATATACTTTAATTTTAGTAGGTTTTTGTAAATCTTATTATCACCCAAGTAACAGATTCGACGTCAAAGTAACCGTGAGGTCGGAAAATTTTCATCAATTTTCCTCAAGAGACGCATTCATATTTTGTAGCATTTGTTACATAAAACTGATGCTTAGGCTTGCGCCTACGCGTTGGTGGTAAAAGATTTAGGGTGACAATGTTTTTTTTTAACACTTATGTGTCAGTGCGAGGGCGCAGTGAAGCCGCCGCCCCGCGCCCGCGCCGCTGACGCCTGGGCGGGCCCCCGCGCTCTTACTTCTACGCTGAAACAAATGCACCAATTGCACATTTTATTTCATATAATCTTCCCATAGAATCTCTTCTAACATAATAATTTATAAATACTCAATATTTTTTTACTGAGTCTCATATAAGACTGCCGGCACAAACCAACATTTTGAAGGTGAATATCTCTTTTGTACTTTTTTTGATCTCGACATATTTGTGCTGTATCCAAAGCGCGTTTTATCAGCTTTCTAAAAATGCAAAATAACCTGGACAAAAATTCCTGGCAAAAAGGTGAAAATTTATCAAAGTCTGGTGAGAGGCATGAAGAGTGCGAATTTTTGTGTTTTTTTTTTTAATATGTTAGAGGGATGCAAATGTTTGAAAGTTGCTCGTTATGAGGGCTGGTGATATGCGCGGGGACACTCACACCCTAAAGATATACAAAATCAATACGTTTTTCGCAAGAAAACTAGGTTTATGGCGGCGCGGCATCGCGGTGGTGTGCGTGGCTGAGGCGCGGCGATTGGCCGCCGCGCGGCTGTGTGTGTGCGCGCCCCCGCTCGGCCTCTCACCATACCTACCGCGCGCCGCCACCGCGCCGCCGACACACACGCACGCACACACACACACGGAACGGTGCGCGTGCGCGTGCGCAATACAACCTGCGACACCTATTTATATCCTTGAATTTATTAAATATATACAAAAAATATTTTTCTTAAATTGTGAACTAAGTAAAATAAACCATTTCTCATTTAATAATTTTGTATTACTTTTTAACATTTTTTTTTTTGTAGTTTTTGGTTTTGAATTACCCATTTGATTATTTTTTTATATGTTATGGTTTATTTAGTTAAAACATTTAATATTTTAATACTACTGCTTCATTAGTGGAATTTGATATCAACTTCCACTATCAAATAAATTAGAGAAAAAAAAGTTCATTTAAATTTAATTCTAAATTATGTAGTTATATTATTTATATATTAAAAAATATCCAAAATATTGTAATTTTAGAATTTTAAGAATCTTTTTTCATATTTCAGTATTAAATAACTATTAAAATTTTGTGAATTTAAAAAATGTAAAATAGAGTTAAAATTTATGCAAGAGAGATGTCTATAATTATCAAAATCAGGCAAAACTTTACCTATAGTCATATCAAGCAACTTTATTACTTCTAATATAGGGAGTATTGAGGAATTCCATCTTTTATACTTTTTTATATACAGACATGAATAAAATGGTCTGATAATCTGATAGTCACCTGATTAAAAACAAATAAAAGTACAGTAACAGTAGAGTTAATAATGGGTATCAATGTTTAGTTACATTTTTACATAGAGTGGGCAAATTCCTTGTAGGTACTCCAGCTATTCCCCACATGCTATGCAACGTGACTCTACCACTTTACGTCAATGGTGATACTTGAACTATTATAACAATAAAAGCTTAATAGAGATCATGTTATTTTTATATAGAGTTTCGCAAAGTTTGCAACTAGCTTTTTCTAGTGGCTTTGTCCACGTGTTTTTGTTTTTTTTTTATTGCCGACAGTGGCTGACGAGCAAACAGCCCACGTGACATGATATGGAAGACTCAGTCTATGGCTTTTCTCCAGCAATGGCAGGGACTCTGTGAAGTCGCTGCCTATCATATAGGGTTAGTGAAGGGATTGAGGGAGGTGAGGAAAAATGAAAGAGGGGAAATTGCTTCCCCAAAGTGACTCCACTCTGTCTTACTGTAAGCAGTCAGTGGAATCCAAAAGTGGTGTCCACTATACCAAAAGCCATCGTCTTAAACTGCTGCTGGTATGGTTGCCTCCACTATGGCGGCTGGGAATAGAGTAGGTGAAAGAAATGAGGGAGTTAAGGAATGAAGAAAGGAGGAAAATTGGGCCTCCGACGCTCTCACTCACCGAATGAAACGCCATATTATTATGGATATTGCTACTTTTACGACGATCTTCTATGAGAGAGTAGTAGGTACTTCCCCGATCGATGCAACCCATTCATGCTAAAACCAGCGTGGAACTACTATTTTTTTTATCTTTGTGTGTTTAAGTGTCCGGTGGCATTCGAAATTTCCGTAACTTTCACACATTTGCCGAATCGGACTGTTAGCTCATATCATTAACGCGGTCAAATATTCCGCAAAATCAATAATTATTGGATTAATTATACTAAAAGACACACAAAAAATACAAATATAACTAAACAGCCATTACAACTATTTGATAAAACCTTTTGAAAATATAAAAATAAGATGTAAGATATCACAGTGACAGATCCTCGCTGATTTCAGCATGAATGGGCGGGATCGACCGGAAAAGTACTCGCCTCTTATAGAAGATCGGCGTAAGAGTAGCCCAATTATTCTCCTTTTTAATTTCCTCAACTCTACCAAACCCTTCACCTACCCCATTTCCAGGCGTCATAGTGGAGTCCACCATCCCAGCAATTTGAGACGATGGCTTTTGGAAGGTAGCCACCACTTCTGGATTCCAAGGACTGCTTACCATCAGGCAGAGTGGCGTCACTTTTATAAGCTAATACAAAATAATTCATAGATTCAAGATTTTATTAAGCTGAAAAATAAATGTACCTACGTAAGATAAAAATTAAAAATGGATACTTTCATACAATTATCAACCTTATTTTAAATATGATAAGATAAATATTGGAAACACAAACGTGTTTAACAGAATGACTTTCTTTAACAGAGGGCGCAACCTATTGAAGTTCTATGCAATAGGATTTATTTTCGTTGGATCCCAGTTTTAGATCACTTTTTTAGGTATTAACGATTGGTCCCATTGCAAATTTACTTATGCTGTCTACTGAATTGCAAATTTAGAAATATTAAAATTCTTATTATTGCTAACAAATATGAAATATAGCCTATGTTACTCGCTACTTTTAAAGCTTTCTAAAGGTGAAAGATTTATTTTTATCGGTAACTTAGGTTTTTAGTTAAATTACAATAAGCAATCGTACACATATAAAACATACAAAAAATTAAATCTTTTCTTTTTATAATACCTATTAGTTTAGATTTAAAAAGCAGCGTGTGTTCGGCCCATCGACTATTAAATGATTGAGTGAATAAAATGCAAAAGAAACATAAATTAATTCATACTTTTATTTATGCACTATGCAATGGATATATATGTAGATAGACACAATGACAAAATTGACAAAAATATTATAAGTGGTCCGTCAATAAAAAATATACCCTCATTTATAAACAATTTTGTTTTTGAAAGTACCCATTAAAATTTCTTAAGCTAAATGCTTAAGAAATCTTAATGGGTACGGATCCAGCAGAAATATGTAATATTTTGGTTTCAAAAAGAATGAAATGTGATAGGTACTCTTGCATTTTTTAAATTTGGGATCCAACGAAAATACATAATATTTTTTTGTGGATTTCAACGTCAAAAATATTAAACTAGGATTCAAAACTGGTACCTATCTATCGAAAACAAATCTGCAACAGCATAGAACTTCAAAATAGTTTTGGAAACGTCTATGCTAGGAGTGTAAAAGAGACGACCGATAAACCTTTTAAACTTAATACATACCGGTACTTATATTACAAACTAAGTTCTTTTAATACATGCAAACCGCGGATGGTACACATGCTCCAGGATGCTATTCTAAATATATTGTCAGTTTAAAAGGATTGTTTTTTATCTATTTAAACCTTAGAGAACGCTCAAATACTCAACTAGCGAACTTTAAGTTAGACTCAAATGCCAACTCACAATTCATATTAAAAAGATTGAGATTTCAGACTTAAAGGTCATTTGAAATTAATTGATCAATATTCGGTGGATAGTTACCTATGGTTGTCAAAAGTACCAACAGCGCCTTACCTGCCAGATGTCAGGTAAGCTGCTACTAACCCTGACCGATATTTCAGCTTTTTGTTAGCCGATACTAACCCTGGATATACCACGTACTTATTAATCAGCAATCGCGCCATGAAAAAAAAATGCTAACTTCAAATGTAGTATTTCAAGCTAAGTATCAAACAAAGAGATCTAAAAGATGTGTTCACACCAAACAATTCTCAGAATAAATATAAAACCGGACTCAATATCCTGGTCAGGTTTAATCTTACACTACATTCCTTAACATTATCTTAGTGTACTTTGTATCTAAGTTAATACAATAGCAACATATTTTTATTAAGTCTATACTAACTAGGAGTAATAGTTAAGGACCGGACTTCGTTCTTCCATTTGCATGATATTAGTGATTTTTTCTGAAATCTGCGCATTGACAATAAACTTGTCACATATTATAAGAACTAGCTAGCTAGCGAATTCTGTGTTTAGATCTAAACATTTCAAATACTTAACTTTTATTATCAAAGACAGCGACAAAGAAAAACCTAACATCACACAAAATTATCAAATGATTAGGGGATCACTTGGCCTGATATCTACCTACTTCATATCTACTAGCCTACTCACTTATTAGTCAAAACACGTTCAACATTTTACTTAGCCACTAAATTGGAAGTAAACGTCAATTGCCAGATACACCTGGGACTCAAAAGACTAGCGTGCTTGGCCATAACTTAAATAATTAAAATAAAACCGCCACAAAATACGAAACGAACCTTCAAGATTCTATAAAGAAAGACGTCTCTAATACTTTTCTTTAGTCAATTTAGTTATTTTCAATCGTCAGATAATTGATAGGACACTAAATAAATAAATAACTCAGTCTGACTCTAGATTATGTAGCAGTTACACAGACTATCAAACAACTTTAAATACGCCCATCCCTTGATAATGCAGGAGCATCTATTGCTCAAGCAAAATTGCAATTATATACGAGTACTAGCTGACCCGGCAAACTTCATACCGCCTAACAGTCGATTCTTTAATTTTTCATATTAAAAAGAACCATCCTCATACTTCAGGGAATATTATAAAAAAAATATTTCGAAATTGGTTCAGCTGCTCTCGAGATTTGCGCTTAGGAACACATTCAGCAATTCATTTTTATATTAAAGAAGATGTATCGAAATTAACACAATCGGTAAATTTTCTGGATACAATTGTATTGCCAATACTGATTTAGATGTGCAGCTGACAAACTCTAAAGGTTTAAAATCAGTCAAACAACCTACATCGTGCATAAGATTTAATTAAAAAAAGAATCCATGAAATGAAATGTACCAACACTAGTAGCAATTCTTTAAACAAATAACACTTTATTATAGCAGGTAGAGAGATCCAGTAGAGCTTATATTAGAGTAAAAAAAACAGCCGCTTATGCATTATTATATTGATTTAAATTCTCCTCTTAGAAGCTTAAGTACTTCGCAAACTCAGGATCTCTCTAAGAGATCACAGGCGGTATGATCTTGCTTTTCTCAAGAAGCTGCAATACTTAATTCGGTTGTGCTTTCAGTTCCCACATTCACACAAAATAGTCAGAAAGTTACAGCAAACAGGCAGTTAAATTAATCATTTAATATTGAACAACGATAATGATGCGAATAATGCAAGTCTAGCTTTGTATATGCCGCCAACATAAATTGACACTATAGGTAGTCTTTATTAACCATGCCACGAACATTAAACTGCATGTCAACAGGATAAGGTTATCATTAGCTACTGTGTGTAGGATAAATAAACGAACAGGTGGACACGAATTGATATACTCCAGTAGCACTCACGCAGAAGCAGTGCGGCATCTAAACATATAAGAACAATGAAACATGATAATGATTAAAGATAATGAAACAGATTTCCCACTGTTCGCAAGTTGTAGCAGTTCGATATTCAGTACCTTCATAACCCTTCAGAAGACTGTAACTCTAGTAATAGTACCTACGTAGGGAAGTTTTGGGTCATGAATATCAATTTCAGTTCAGTTATTCAGTATGTAAGGAGGCTGTGAACAATCGATAATTGTTAACAAGAATGATTCCAGTACAGTATGTTGAGGTTTTGATTGATTGATGGTTGCCTAATTGGTTTCCTTATTCCATGTTGGTGGGTGGTATGTTGATGCATTAGAAGCACAGTTATTTATGCGCCTGGCGCTTATGTAAATCAAGGACAGTGGTTCACCATTTAATTTCAATAAAGCAGGCCAATAATTGGTCTGCATTATTGAAATTATGCCCTATGTTAATTTCTAACTTTATTGTCATATTTTGTTTATTATATTTTTATATTGTATCTAATACGCATGGCTACTCCTAGCTGATAGCCCAAAGGCCGCAATCTTCTAGTGGAATTTACATGTTAATGTTTCAATTAATAGACCGATTTGCTATCCAAGGCGGTAAAGCCAGGTGTATACCGTATACGGGTGTAATATACGCACCTGCCACAATTCTGCTATGGCTTACTTAGATGTCCTCCGAAAATAACTCCTTTAAGCCTTAAAAAAAAAATATGTGTTTTTAATGTGGTCTCATTTAGTTGTAGTTGTAGTGGTAATGAAACAGTTGATAAAAAATTCTTATTAAAATGTTTCGTTAATGCATTTGATTGCTGATGTAAGGTGGGACAAAGTATATTAGTTTTAAATACTTTATTAAGTTAACGTAGCAAAGTAAGCAATTTCTATAATGAGGTATGCTTATATTTCAGCCCAAAGATGGCACTATTGTCGGATTTGTTTTGTCCCAAGTATTGGGAAGTTTACTCATAATTGCCATGTTTAGCAGGCATATTAGCAACTACAGTTTGTTGTAAATGGTTCAGTAGTCATGGCATTATTGAAAGTTTGTTGTTTTTAGTAACTGTAATAAAGAAATTTTGTTATTTGAACAGTGCACCCTTTAGCGATAGTCATGAGTACACTCCTGTCAGTGAGTTCATGTGCGCGATGCTATCTATGCAGTAGCAATTTGACAATTTTTGTGTCATTACTACCCGCACGCCACAACTGAATAAGGTCTACAAACGTCTATAGTTTATAAATATTACTTTTTATTACTGTTTCAAAAGAAAAGACTGTTACTATAACCCTTTCGGACTGCGAGGGCACCTATTTTTCGTACAAGTGAAGTACTTTTGTCATTGGCAAGCATCCATGGTCTATGGTAACCGCTTATCGTCGGCTACGGCAATATGCTTGTTTGCCAGACAGTAAAAAAAGAGACGCGCTACGTGCCGTTTATCACAGTTTTTTTTTAAAAAAGAAGGGTGAGAATATTAGAAAATATCTATAGAATAAAAGATACAAGTTATAATTGTTATGATTTAACAATAATATATCTGATAATTATTAAGAAAAAAATATATAATTAACTGATTAACGTGACAACAAGATGTAATACAATGTATGAACGTAACTGAAAATCAGGATTCACACGGCTGTAATTGCTTTTGCTTAAAAGGAATATATTTCATGCGTTTTTCAGATTGGCATTTAGATTTGTTTATAATTGATGTTTGAATTCTTGCACCTTAAAGACAAATTTTCACCTTTGTATCGGTACAGAGGATTTAATCGCTAGTTATCTTTATATTTCGTTATGAATAAGATAAATTTATCATAATAGTCGTCATATAAGTAGTCGTTATAGAACGGTGAGACTTTGTAAAAATACTGTGCATGTTCTATCGCTTGTTCATAGTGAGTACTCTGAGGGACTATTTTAAAATACAATGCCATTGTCCTTTATGTCATCATACCACTTGGCACCGCAGCAAAGTTCACCCATATTAACGGCTTTGTTTACTTTTTTTTATTAGCTCTGATACTGATATTGATTTAATAAATAGCAAAATCAATGCTCATGTTAAACTATAATATGTAGGTATATGCAGTTATAATGCACGTTTAATTTCAGCTGTTAATAAACCATCGCAGACATTTTATGTGAATGTACTAAAAGGTAACATCCGCCAGTCACTTTTATGCATTCAAATTAGTCTATTTCTAATTTTAGTGTTTCATTAACACAAACTAGTGCGCGAACAATTCACGTCATGTTCGTGTAAAAAAAGTTGGACAAAGTCGACGGCCGAGCGTAGAATACATTATTGTAACCGGATTACAGGTGGTAACACCAATATTTTGCAAATGGAAATATGTCGATTGTGGTGCGAGACGAGCGCGTGGGTTTTCCTTTGATTTCCTCAAAGAGCGCGTCACGCACGGCACCTGCGCACACAGCGACGCCGCTTGCGCAGCTGTCACTACGTCATCACGTAATTCAATTATTGTAATCGATTAATTGCAAACTGCCTGTCCGGCGGCCCTTTCTGGAGCACGGAACTGGAGCCTAGCCTCGATAAACTCACCGCGCCACTAGAGTCAAGGCGCATCTTGTTCAGCGCTATCCTTAACACTTTTGTAAATATCGTTCAGAATCGAACATTTATTTATTCACGTCTGTGTCGCCCAACGTTCCACTACGTACAAGACGACACGTCTGCTAAAACACACTAAAACTC
This sequence comes from Parascotia fuliginaria, assembly GCA_963082885.1. NCBI lineage: Eukaryota > Metazoa > Arthropoda > Insecta > Lepidoptera > Erebidae > Parascotia > Parascotia fuliginaria. The sequence continues at coordinate 11,579,666 of OY720182.1, forward strand.
ACTCTTTGTTATGTTTCAGGTGTTCTGAAAACGTTATGGAGACATGGTAAGTGAGTTGCCTAAGCATCTATGAAACTAAACAAACGTTGAATTGTATGATCGTGATATGATTAGAGAGATCATCTACTTCATTAGTCATATTTTCTTATTGTTTAAATTATTTTCATTTTAAGTATTTTAATAATTCAAAGTATTGTTTTTATCAAAATTCTAAGGCTGTGCGTTAAGCTGTCGTTTTAGGAGAGTTTATATTTTTTTGTTTGTGGCGCGTTGTTGTGTGGCATACATTGTCGTTCGATTAGTCGATGAAAAATGTACTTGTATTCACTTATTATGCGTACCCGAAATAGGTCGCCGTTTGTGATGCGTGCGTGCTTACGGGTAAACGCGGACATCATTGTTCGTGAACACCTCAACGAATTAATGCGAGATATAACGATATCGTTCTGATTGCTTACACTTAGATACTTATTACATGAAAACCGTAGTTAATTTCAAAACTTATGTTAATAGTTTTAGTAAAATTTTTTGCTTATTATTACAACACAACGTAACATAACACAAACCGTACATAATAACACACCATAATATACACAATATACAGATTTTGGTATTAACTATTGTTTCAAAATTTTTCATTAAAATTTTCAATACTGCTGTATTGAAAATTTTAAAACCTGGTATATTGATATTTTTTATGAACTTGTAGTTTAACTTCCATTTGATACAAATATCATTACGATATGACGTATAGCATTTAAAAGCCTCATAACTGCCAAGTTAGCGATAGAACCCCACGTCAAGTTAACGTTTACGCGCCACCTAAACCTAGCGACATTATACATATTAAACTTCTGCAAACTTATACCTGCCAAAAGGAAAAGTAAAGTTAGTAGTAGTAAAGTACTTAGGTACTGCTACTTATAATAAACATTTACGCCACCCTCTACCAAATTTACTTCTAAATAATTTCTCAGACAATGTATTCATGGGAGCCACGATTCTAGTACTGGGTACTGAAAGGAGGAAGCACAAGGCTGCGGTGAAAAGGATGGACCCCGGTAGCTTGGTCTCTGTACCAGGCATCAGTGAGTCTCCAATTTTTACATTTCTGAATTAATATTTGATATTAGGATATTTACAAAAGTATTTTTTTGTAAATATTTTAAATCAAAAGGAAAAAATAATAAAAGTTACAAGGAGCTGGTTTTCTGACATTTCAAAACAGTGTTTATTTCAAAGCAAAATATTATTTTTTGTTTTTATTTTTTACTTGGTCGGGGTTTTTATTTATTTAAATACGTCAACCCCTTCGTGCCTTACAATAAAAACACAAAACTAAAATTACATCTAAATACAATTAGAGAAAAGTATTAATCAACAAAGTACAACAGCTCACATAAACTTTTTGCAACATCTGATATTGGTTGAAAGCAAAAAGATCTATATTGGCTTTTCACTTATTACAAGTAATTAATTTCATTAAGAACACCGCCATAAATCCGATCGAATAAACTTCAGTTAGTCGTACAACTACCGTACCCTTATCTATACAAATATACCTATAAAGCGGAAGAGTTTGTTTGTTTGTTTGAACGCGCTAATCTCTGGAACTAAAAATTCTTTTTGCGTATGATAGACCAGTTCTGGAGGAAGGTTATAGGCTATATAACATCACGCTACTTGTGAAGAGAGCAGAGCAGTAAGCAAATATGCGGGTGCTACCGCGATGCGGAATGCTAGTCATATTATATTAACTGTAACAACTTAAGTAGATAAGACTCAAAGTATTGGATCGTACTGGGATTTCGGTACCGTTGGCAGCGGCTCTAGTTCAATCTAACATAGCATCGTCTACTCTTAGTGCACTGACAACTTTTAATATCATCGTGCTTTGACGAAGAAACAAAGAAAAATGCTAGGTAGGTACTTAGTTTGTTTTCAAAACACTAATGAAAACAAATACATTTTTACATAGACGACATAAGTATTAATTGAGTGAATTCACAAGGGCCGCTTACTGTGTTGGATTATTTAGTTAGTATATAGGTAGTTATGTATTTATTCAAGTAATATAAAAATTATAGTTCAGTGTTTTTTAAATTAATTTATATTTAAGTAGATTTAGATAAGTTTATACACTATTGTATTAGGTACGAACCTGTAAAAATAGTTGTAAGTATATTGTGTGTAGTAAATAAAAAAAAAATAAAAAATATATTACCTACCTACTCAAGACAGATTGACTAATTCATACTGATATTTTTTATAAATTTTAGTTTTCCCACGACACATTCCTTCACTAAATATCAGCACTGTCCATGATAAGCTTAGAATGTACATTCCCAACCGTTTCAACCGAAAAAGTTTTACTTTATCATGAGCCACTCTCATCCATCAGTTGTCCTCCGTCTTGACCAGATAATTCACCTTGTGTAAGCCACACCACCTGCAAATCATATTATCAATGATGTCCATCCATTGGATATTAGCCTCTTCCAAGTAAAGGCGACATAAATCTTTGGAAAATCACATTGATATTTAACCGAATTTGAATTCAAAACGTCATACATAAGAGGTATATTCTAACCACTAGGTACAATCATCGCTGCCTAATTAGTATCTTTATAATCCTGCAGAGGATGCACTGTCGCCTAAATAGTGTTATAGAGCAAAAACACAACGGCCTTAGATAGCAAAGGTTAAACAGTTTGACACAAATTGATTTTTTTATCATAAAAATTGTGACGACATTTCATAAGTTCGTTACATTTATTCTTTATCTGTTACATTAACGTCAATTGTACCAATATCAAACGTTTTACTAAACACAACTTAGCAATAGTCATGAACATAATCTGAAAATGCAAGTCATTCTTATGTAGTCAGAAGGCCTAGACAAGTGGAATAAATGCTAATAGAATAGAATCGATTAAAAATGTACGGGATTGACGTTATACAATTTTAGCTCTGTAGCTTTACCAAGAGCTAACGTGCATCTGTTAAAATATTTATATTAGAAAAAATAGTTCTAAAAGCAGAGACCAGGAGTACTGTTCATTTTCCATACAAATATGTTGCGCTGTCACCGGTGAGGCAAACGTCCTTAAACTCATAGGCCACTTACAACAAACTACTCTTACAGAGGAGTTACAGAAGTAAGGCAACGACTTAGCAGAGATAGTAATTTTTGCTTTTTCTTCAAGTAAAAATCAACCAAAGAAAAACCAGAAACCCAAGCAAGATCTTATATTTAACAACTGTTGCTATGTTGTTGTTACCATTTCTGCCTTCTAGCATACGCTTTGTAGATTGTAGAAATCTGAAAATTTATCTATTTTTCTTTGTCATTCTCTCCTTCTCTTTATCTTCCAGTCTATAGAAATTCTAAGTCATAATTAATTCTCCTACTATTCAGCTTTACTTGCATAGACATAATGGTTGAGCTAAATGTACCTATTGATGCTAAGGAAGAACAATACAACTGCATTACATATAAACTATAGGTAAAGCGCTTCTAAATTTGTTGAGCTTAGACATTTTTTCGATACTTGCATACTTACATACCCGGTTTTTTATTGACGAGACAGGTGTCTTGCCACTTTTTCGTGCTACAGAAAAAGCTTTGACTAAGACACAATCCAGTTACTTCGATATAAGCACCAATATCAACTCGATGTCCTTTCCTTTCTTGTTCACGATCGGCTTTTGTGTGTTGTTTCTAAATTTCTTAGATAATACAGCCATATCTTTGGACTACAGTAGCTATTTACTATTAGGCTCTATTCTAAATATAATACATATATTCTATTGCCGCAGAAGGCAAATATTTGTGTGATGAACATTTGTATTTGTTTTCGGTCTGGGTGTTTTCTATGTATTCTAAGTATGTATCTAAAAAAAAGTTTATATATTTATTATATTTCAGTTATGTAGTACCCATAACACAAGCTCTGTTTAGCTTGGGACTAGATGACGGTGTGTGATAGTGTCCACATATTATATTATTATATTCTTACTTGTCATCAATTGTTTTGTACGGTAGTAGATCCACGCTGATTTCAGCATGAATGGGCCGGATCGTCCGGGGAAGTACTACCCTCTCATAGAAGATCGACTTAAGAGTAGTAGTATCCGTACTGCTGCGTTTCGTTCGGTGAGTGAGAGCGCCGGAGGCCCAATTTCCTCCCTATCCTCTTTCCTCACCTCCCTCATTCCCTTCCCCTAACCCTATTCCCAGCCGCCATAGTGGAGGCCACTATACCAGCAGTTTAAGACGATGGTATAGTGGCCGCCACTTCTGGATTCCACTGACTGCTTACCATCAGGCGGGGTGGAGTCACTTTGGTAGGCTATAATATAAAAAAAAAATCATGCTTACATACAATATATTCATCTACCCACAATATTGTTAACAACTTTTAATCTGTTTACAAGCCTTAAACCCTCTTGCAAATATTGAGGTTCACAAAACAAGTATGAGAGTTCAATATCATCTACCAAAAGTAAGCGACAACATAGAATCGATTAATTATTTCTTTATAAACATTGAGTGAAAATTTGTCAAATACTGTCGCCAGTAAGCTGTTTGAACGTGCACAGAGTACATAATTTCTATACAAATGAAATAACAACAAAAAACAATACTTATATGGTTATAACTAAATAGTCACGAAATTAAAAAACTTATATTTAAGCATACAATAATCCAGTCCCGGTATTTCCAACAAACGGTTAGGAAATACCGGGATATGTGGCTGGGTATTTTCCGCAACTGATAGCCGAATCCTTAGATTTTCCTTTTATGTAAACGATACGAATTCTATTAATAACTATAACTCCCGTTTTAATTAAACATTTTGACGCGTTTATTTGCGATTCCATTTATTTTAACGATGACTACTAAGTTTTTTTCCTTGTTACTTAACTGTTGTTTGTTACTTGCTACTTGCGAAAATCAAATAACACTAGGATCGGGCAGTCAATTAATTGTTGTCATATATGAATCAAAGTCAGACCACCTAAAGCGAAGCTAATGATGACTGATATTAGTGGAACAGAAATTGATAGTGGCAAGAAATTAGAAGATGGCGATATAAGGCTGAGTAAAGTGACGAACTGTTACGGAAAATGAGGGTAAAGTTTAAAGAATAAAGTTTTTTTTATAATCTTTTATTATTTATAGAGGCTTTTACCTTACTAAGATATGTCAGCCTCATCGTAACCTAATATTAATACAACCACAACAATAATATAAAAAAATATAGTAGGTACACGAAATGCCATACAATCGACAAGTATAATATATTTAGGAAGAAGAGGTCATCGCTGCTGCCGCTATCATTTTATATGTTAGTTTGGCTTTTTTGGAACCAGGTTCTGCTAATATATCTATGAAAGCGATAGGCGCTTTATTTATTATTATATATATTAATTTTAAGGTTGGTTAGCAATCATGCCCTCTCTCTCTTTAGTTCTTTTCACATTTCATTAGTAAGTGTTGAACATCATCAATTTTACTACAAACTACACAATTATGTTAATCGTCTTTTTTCATGAGATGTGCTAACTTGGCAGATGGAAAGTGACCAGACCGTAATCTATGAGCCATAACTATATCTTCTCTACTTATAAATTCCACCTCTGCAAACTAAGGAATCCGAAGAGATTCACTTTGCCAAGTCTTATTATGGTAAGGGACGATGCCTTTTCCTTCCCCTTTTCGGTACTACGTTCATCAAAATATTCCTTATACTTAAATTAACAAGTGTTTTAAAGAGAATTATTACTTCTGTGTAAAAAAAATCAACATTAATAGATAAACCTTCTCGAACTGCAGACTTTGCTAGTCTGTCAGCCTCTTCGTTTCCTTTTAGTCCATTATGCGATGGGACCCGTTGCAATCACAAAGTATTACATAGTAAACCTAAAACCTGCTTTATAACCACATAGGCTGTTGGTGTACCTCTGTACTCAGAGGCGCATCGAGCCAAGTGTAACAAAGCACTCCTACTGTCGGTGCAAATAACATTTTTTTTCGTGAGAACCACGACTAATATTTTCAAGAGTCTTAGAGATTGCAACTAATTCCATACTTATTATTGAAACATTTCATTCTACACTGTACATAGCTGATGTAATCATTGACTGGCCTGTTGGTCTAGTGGTTAGTGACCCTGACTGCTAAGCCGGAGGTCGTGGGTTCGATTCCCACCCAGGACAAACCTTTGTGTGATGAGCATGATTGTTTGTTCTGTGTCTGGGTGTAATTTATCTATAATATGTATGTATTTACAAAAAAAAAAAAGTATATAAGTAGTATATCAGTTGTTTAGTACCCATAACACAAGCAAATATAATTGCTTAATTTGGGGCTAAATGGCGCTGTGTGCATGTGGTAGAATATTATTATATATTATATTAATCATTCAAACTACAAAAGGTGGCCCCACAACCAGTTCCATTTTTCGAGCCACCAGTATAAACATAATATCAGCTAGAATACTTTTAGCTAGAATAGCTTTAACTCTTCTATGACACAAAACTTTAATGATGCTAGGTCCTGACTATTTTTAGATCCACTAATACAATCTAACTTAAATTTTATTATTTTATCTAAGTTAAAGTAGCTTATCCACATAAGGAAAACATTTCTAGAGGATTTTTAAAATATATTTTATAATCTTGACACTCAATATATGCTACCAGACGCAATGGTAACTAACTTCTTATTATTCGAATATATGTCTATCAAATCAAATCTTCTAACAATTTAATTGCAACATTATTTGACCTACACTTATTCTTTGTGCAAAACTTATAAGCTAAATATATTTGTCTAATAAATAATGGAGGAATACATTGGTCACTTTCCATTACATGGATTGGCGAGCTCTTAATAAAACCACCTATAACCTTTTTACCCAGATTGTATAAATGTGTCTTAGCACTATTGCCGTACAAAAAGCTACCAAAATCTATTCTACTTCTTATTAAGCTAATATACAATAATCTCATATACTTAGGATGAATACCCCAGGAAGGTCCAGCTAGCACTATAAGTAAATTTAAGTATTTTAAAGCTTTTTCTAAAATCTCATTAATATGTTTTTTCCATAGTAAATATTTATCTAACCATATGCCTAAACGCATAACACAATCAACCATTGTTAACTCTCTTAAGGCTTAACTGAACCCTCCTTCTGCCTCTGCTAAACATACTGACTTGCTTGCAGATAGTTCAAGTCCCATGTCATTTAATAACTTAACCAGTAAATTAAGAGCCAACTGTAACTGGAATTCACAATATCTTATATCCTTATGTCTTAAATATAAGACAAAATCGTGGGCATATCACAAATTGTATATGTGACTAGGTATATTAAATAAAAAAGATGATTTTAGGTCATCCTGGGCTAGACCTCTACTGGAGTTTCTAATATCAATTTTATTCCCATCAAAACTATTTTTCATGAACAAGGATCTTTCACTCAAAAAATACTAAAGATATTTACATATTTTAGAACCAATGTCCAGTTCATCTAAAACTTTAATAACTTTATCTATAAGAACATTATTATACGCGTTACAAATGTCTAAAAAGCAACCCATTGAAGAATAATTGTCAGAGGAGGTCAATAAATATAAGTCACTATACTTGCAACACAATCAAAGCAGGACTGCCCTCTTTTAAAACCAGCTGTACCTACGTGGTGAGAAATTGGATTGACTCTCGATATACAATCCTATTCTTGTACACAACACATTGGGCAATATTTTGCAAGAACAGGATATGAGAGATATAGGTCTAAGTTTTGGCTCTAATTATATCTCTCCATTGTTTCGGTATATTACCTGTTCGAAAAATATTATTATGGAGTCCAAAAAGAAATTGTTTAGTAATTGGTTAGTACTGTGGAAGATTGGAGATCATATAAAATTATTTTTAGAAAAAAAATGAAAACCGACTTCAAACAACACCTACATGTTCAATCCTTAACTAAAAAGTAGAAAATAATATTTTAATTACTTCATAGCAAAGAACATTAAAGGGGAATCAACGCAATCCTTGATACCTATAATACTTTACTATTTATAGTTTTTAATCAGTTATTTTGGAGTCGGTGCCAGCCAAGAAGGATCTTTAATTCTGTCTTTGCAACCAACTTTTGTAGTGCACGGGGCGGTAATTGCACGCGTGGGGGATATGCCTGAGTGCACTACCCGAACGCGGTCATACTCGTGAACGCAGACGTCATTGATAGTTGTGTACAGATATACATAAAAAATTTGACGCGCACTTTTATCAGATTCCGTTCGATTTCTTGTATTAAATCTATATTTTTCATTCATGTATTAATAGATTAATCAAGAAGGTTTTTTTTTGCTAGTAGGTAGGTTATTTTTATGAAGGTCATTATGAACCTTCTTGGCTGGCACCGACTCCAAAATAACTGATTAAAAACTATAAATAGTAAAGTATTATAGGTATCAAGGATTGCGTTGATTCCCCTTTAATGTTCTTTGCTATGAAGTAATTAAAATATTATTTTCTACTTTTTAGTTAAGGATTGAACATGTAGGTGTTGTTTGAAGTCGGTTTTCATTTTTTTTCTAAAAATAATTTTATTTTTAAACTTTTAGTGGGAATTAATTGTGTATAAATATATTCAATATGGGTAGACCTACTAAACGTGCTGCGCAAATGAGACAGCGCCGCGCCATTTGAAAGAAAGTAGAGACGAGAGGTAAGATTGTAAATAGAAATATAAGGTCCTTGTCAACACTTTCTCGATCGCTAAACCCTGAATCCCAGAAACCACAAATCAAAACAAAAAAGTGATGATCTACCAACAATAAAGAATCATCAAAAATCATAATTTAACTGACCGAGCAATCGCTCAGATATACAAAAAATGCATATGGTCACTCATCCAGGGCTACTTCGTTTCTAACAAAAAATGAATTTTGAAAATCACTTCGCACTTGTAGCATGGACATGTCAATGTCAGATAATTCGTCGCAAAAGACATCGACGTGTTGCTTTACACGTCTTCACTTCTTGCAAACGATTTGTTACAAAATATTAAATTATTCTTTATAAAAAAAACATGGGACCCCATTTCGGAGTATACCCTTTCAAATAAAAGAAGAATTTTCCAAATTGGTTTATAAATGACGGAGTTAAGTTGTAACAAACATACAACCACTGAACCATTTCTTATAATAAAAAAATGGGACCAATTTCAGAGTATACCCTCTCAAATAAAAAAAAAATTTTTCAAATCGGTTCATAAATGACCGAGATATGAGGTAACAAACATACAAAAAAAAAAAAAAAAAAAAAAAAAAAAAAAACATACGACCCGAATTGATAACCTCCTCCTTTTTGAAGTCGGTTAAAAATAAGCAATACCATCACTACCAGGGGCAGTATTTTTTATTTTATACAAATATTTAATTCATGTATTGTAAATGATGTATCTAATATATTATTTTGTGATCGAAAGGAGGAGATCTATTGATAACCGTATCCGGAGTCAGTAAAAATAAAAGGTTTCTTAGTTTCTCTTCGGGAACAATAATTTTAGATTGTCGGTACCCTTTAACCCATCGCATCTTACGCCACAAATCAGATCAGAAACCGTGTCGTCCTTGCCAATACTATTACAAAATGATTTCAAACTATCTGATTTTCTTCTGTTTTTCTGCTTCTGCTTCTGAAACTATCTATTCTAATTTAATAAGGTTATCAGGCGTACGGTTTAGCGTAATGTAAGGTATTTGGTTGTCAATTGCTATCTTGTGTTAAACGCCGTAAAGTCCAAAACTGCTAAGTAACATTTCACATATCACGTCGTTTTTAACACCGAGAGCATGATGTGTTTAACTATTATTCCGCTCCAAAGCAAAATTTTAAACTTATGTCAATAACTGATTGTGAATACCAAAGGTTATATTGGACTTTTTCTGTTAAAAAAAATTTGTCCAGTTTGCGTTAGATTCTTGTCTAATTTCTATCAATGGCTATTTTTAACCGACTTCAAAAAGGAGGAGGTTATCAATTCGGGTCGTATGTTTTTTTTTTTTTTTGTGTATGTTTGTTACCTCATATCTCGGTCATTTATGAACCGATTTGAAAAATTTTTTTTTATTTGAGAGGGTATACTCTGAAATTGGTCCCATTTTTTTATTGTAAGAAATGGTTCAGTGGTTGTATGTTTGTTACAACTTAACTCCGTCATTTATAAACCAATTTGGAAAATTATTCTTTTATTTGAAAGGGTATACTCCGAAATGGGGTCCCATGTTTTTTTTATAAAGAATGATTTAGTAGTTTGGCTTCAATTTAATATTTTGTAACAAAACGTTTGCAAGAAGTGAAGACGTGTAAAGCAACACGTCGATGTCTTTTGCGACGAATTATCTGACATTGACATGTCCATGCTACAAGTGCGAAGTGATTTTCAAAAAACATTTTTTGTTAGAAACGAAGTGGCCCTGGATGAGTGACCATTTGCGTCATTTCATTTTTAGCGTCTTTATTCTTTAGAAGCAGTAGACTATGATTATCACTATAATTTGATAGTCGTTAAGCCAAGTTAGAGGTCTTATGGTCGTGACAAATTACTACAGCAACGGGCGGCCTTAAACCTGCCTTTACAGCACCACTGTTTATTTTTTGTATAACTGAGCGATTGCTCGGTCAGTTAAATTATGATTTTTGATGATTCTTTATTGTTGGTAGATCATCACTTTTTTGTTTTGATTTGTGGTTTCTGGGATTCGGAGTTTAGCGATCGAGAAAGTGTTGACAAGGACCTTATGTCTCTATTTACAATCTTACCTCTCGTCTCTACTTTCTTTCAAACGGCGCGGCGCTGTCTCATTTGCGCAGCACGTTTAGTAGGTCTACCCATATTGAATATATTTATACACAATTAATTCCCACTAAAAGTTTAAAAATAAAATTATTTTTAGAAAAAAAATGAAAACCGACTTCAAACAACACCTACATGTTCAATCCTTAACTAAAAAGTAGAAAATAATATTTTAATTACTTCATAGCAAAGAACATTAAAGGGGAATCAACGCAATCCTTGATACCTATAATACTTACTATTTATAGTTTTTAATCAGTTATTTTGGAGTCGGTGCTAGCCAAGAAGGATCATAATGACCTTCATAAAAATAACCTACCTACTAGCAAAAAAAAACCTTCTTGATTAATCTATTAATATATGAATGAAAAATATAGATTTAATACAAGAAATCGAACGGAATCTGATAAGTGCGCGTCAAATTTTTTATGTATATCTGAACACAACTATCAATGACGTCTGCGTTCACGAGTATGACCGCGTTCTGGTAGTGCACTCAGACATATCCCCCACGCGTGCAATTACCGCCCCATGCATTACAAAAGTTGGTTGCAAAGACAGAATTAAAGATCCTTCTTGGCTTGCACCGACTCCAAAATAACTGATTAAAAACTATAAATAGTAAAGTGTTAGCTTACTTAATACATGCGGTGTTAGCTTGTAAGTCCTGCCTTGTATACTTACTCTTTGTAAAATGTAATATTGTTGACAACTAAATAAATAAATAATTCCTTATGGTACACTCTCAGCCTCAAATGTCGTAGTCATTACATTTGCATAAACAAACTATTTATTAAATATGTTATTCATTACGCCTTTCGCCTGTATTAACCCTCTTCCCTTTTAACCTGTAAGGGTCAACATCGTTTTTGTTACACTTATAGTTTACAGTACCACTATTACATATCCACACGAAGGTTTGTACGTCTATCGAAGTTTGCAGTGTCCGGTTATTAGTGGTGAAGTATATTACATAGGGGAGCGGACGCCACCGCTACACATCAAAGCACTATCGACTTCCGGCGCAGACGCGGGTTATCGGGCGACCTCCGAAATTCCCGTCAATTAGCCGCTCGAGCCGGCCCTTTTCTCCTCCCGCTTCTACTCGCCACTTCCGTTCAACGACACACACCTTCAGTCAAAGCAAACATTTGTAAATATAAATATCGATGTCCTACTTCAACACGATAACGCTTTGTCTGCTTGTGAACACCTTTAACTGACATCAACCTGTTGTCGGTTAGTGATACTGGTTTATTTTAAGATTCATCACAAACTTCCTTATATTTTTGATTTCTACTAAGACTGTAAGCAGACTTTAGCAAGTAATTAAGATAAATATCAGAAGCATCCGTCGTGCAACCCTTAAACATTTGTTCTACCTTTAGTATAGGAACGCCGTTTTAACCAAAACATTTTAAATTATTGTGCACGATTGCACATTAGTGCTGGATCAGCAAAATAATATAATGCGATACCACAGTGGTACTATCGGACTTTGGAAGCAATGACCTACCAGCAACAAAATATCAGTAATTTTTCAATAATTCTGTTGCATCTGTCATATCACTCCTACGTCCAAGAACAATAATATCAAATAGAGCAATATAGTTCAAAATAAAGTATATGTTATTATAACCGTGTAAAGTGATTATGTTGAGGAGTGCGGTAGGTACAGCCGGCACTAAATAAATACATAGAACATGAATGAACGTTTGCTCGGCGGATCGAGTCAAGCGCGCACTTCCGGCGACAAGTAATAAGGACACCACGCGATACCGACGATACAATTTCGAAACGGGAGAGTCTCTAAGGAGGTCACCGGATAAGATTACGGTTAACTGTGTAAACAAACCGTTTACATTGATAACTCGTTAGCATTTCTGCGATGGCGCCTCTGACGTTCTACAATCAATGAATTTTGTTGGATCGATAAGCACCCCCGTCGAACACGTCGCCCGATATATGAATGTATGAATGAAATCCTTCATTGACGGGTCAACTAGTGTACCATTAACAAAGAGACGTCCGGTTGCGTTTCGCAACTTATTGTGCTGGCAATCTAACTTCCTACAGCAGCTGAGTTCACCACGTAACTTATCGATGTTGCTCTTATCAGCAACAATGCGTCTTTTGGCAACTCTTCGATATACCTACACTTAGGTACCTAGTTCCAACAACTTGATAGAACATAAAGATTTTCATGCCATGTAGTTTAGTCACATAGTTTCGTTTATTAATTATATATGGTAGCAGACTAGCAAGTGGCTCATGTGATGTTAGCATGAAAACCGTCGCATATAAATCTTAGTAGCGTACTTGCATTACCAACACAGTGACTTTGAAAGGACTGAGAACCGGTAGAAACTAACAGAAATACTATCTAGGTAAAGTTCCTAAGATTTCCCATCTTCAGGAGGAAATCTTTTATTCCTTTGTGTTTCCTCATAAGTGTTTTGAGTATTTAGCGATTAGGTAAACCTTCTAATTAAACCAAACCTTCTGATGCAACAGTGTTGGTTAAACGGTTTACATTTAAAAGTGCATTAAATCATTGCTTAACATTAAAAAACAAACGTTTAATCAATTAATCAAATCAAGCCTATCATAAAACAGTTAAAATAAATATCTTAATAAATTTCAAACACTTTAGATGTTTACAACATTTATTTATTTATTTATTTATTGCACACAAAAAGATACATAACAAGGAAAATATATAAATGAAAATATGCATTATGTAACGACAGTATGCACGACAAATGTAACTGCATTTACATTCCATTGCATTATTCGCTAGTCAGCTAATATATCTTTCTCAGTCGTACGTATTCGTAGCTTTTGTACTTTATTGTACAATAAAAACTTCATACCAAACTGAGGCTCAGTTCTGTAACTCCTTTCTGATTGTCATTTTAAGCACCCGGTTCGGTATTAATCTTGCTATTCGCAGAAATTCTACAATTTCAATTGGTAAAACCATTTTATATCTAAATAATCTCTCTGAATTCAAATGCACACAGTTCTGCATATCCATACAATAGATCTACGCAGTATATGTACATTACGTATCAACCACGTGCTTCTCAAGGATCTTTCTGAATTTATCGTCCCAAATATACCAACTAGTGTACATACATTAATGTACAAAGTATGTCATATTTGGCATAGATAACTACATGCGAGCCATCTTACTTGACATCGTATTATCTAAGGGCACAAAGTTCTTTCCACAACAGATGTCATATGTCTTGCAATAGCAATTTGGACTAATGTTACACGTTCATACGTATGTTATTACGCAGTGGCATCGGCAGATCAAAACAATCATTTATTCAGTTCTATGCACACAGATTAAGTATGTCATTGACAATCTAATACCAACTCTGTTTCAAGCCCCACAAAGTATATATTTAGATGAACACAAATCGCGTGCATTGCGAAGAATGCTACAGATTGCGAGCAAAGCGGGGACATCCAAGTTTGTAATCCATTTTATCAATTGCGTAGGTAAATGTAGTGTCGTTTCGCACATCACAATGAAACGTTTTTAAATACATCGCGTTGTATGACACACTCGTATGAATGAACGTTACACACGGTGTAACGGACATTCGTGCTGGAATGATACATTATTTGTTAGATGATTCAATACGCAACGATGTTAAAAGTCAACCAGGTCATGTCCTGTAAGTTTTAGCGGAAATCGTGTCCATTACATATATATGCGTCATGTTTTTATTGATTTTATTTATTTTAATGAATGATGAATGTTAAGTTACAAAGCAGCAAGTGAATATAATTATTACTATTATTACCTAGCTACCTACGTGTGACTATAATTTAGACAGTTCGTGGACAAGTGACGTGGACATATTTTAAAGAATTTTGCAATAATCTCGTATAAATACCTACTACATCATTTTATGCAACCGACATAACAATAACATAGTTGGATACCTACCTATTATTAATTTGTCTATCCATTATTTCCTATAGCTACTACGATCATAAAGTTAAATAAATTGTAAATTGGAACGCGTAGGTACAGAGCATAATCTATAGCTATAGGTACTTGTTCTAAAATACGTGGGCTACTATTTATCAACAAGCAGAAATTAGTCTATTTAGATAGATGAATTCTGTTACAATTTGCGCAAAACGATAAGATGAACACGACGAATTATATAAATATGTAAATACTTTCGTAAATGTTTATATTTGTACAATAAAACATTGTAAGTCATAAACATCTAGCCAAAATAATTATAGATTCAGTCTTTATTTCGATAAAAGCCAATTAATTAAAAAACAACATTCAAACACATTTGTTCAGCAGACTGTTGCAGTTTGTAAACCATTCATATCAAATGAATTATTGCACTAATAAATAATAAAAATATTAACAATAACAGAATACTCAACATGTATTTTCTATAGTTGACTTAAACTCTTATCATGTTTACTATCACGCAACAAATGAATGGGACGGATGAACTTTTTATTTGTGACATATTTTCTTTATCGACGACACAAGAGTAAGAATTCATATTGAAAATATTGAACGCGGTGATAATTCAATTCTATGTGCGTTAGAATTTTTAGAGCGTGTCCATTTGTGTATTGTGAGTTGTTAGTCAAGTTGTTGGACCGAGTTGGACGCCATCGACGTTTATCGGGCGCCTGCAATCCGCGCTGACCCCGCGATATCCTCGATCTACATTATCCCTCGCCCCACCGCCCCTTGAACCTTTCACACGATTTTAAGCCCTTTGTTGAACGTCTTAAGGATCATATTAGTACGCTGGTGCGGTAAGAGCAGACGCATGAATGGACAGGCTTGTGAATGAGCGGACTATGTCCCGCGGGCGATAAGCACTATCGTCGGGGCCAGCTGACGGTCCATGTTGACAAACCCCGTTCCACTTTCCTTGCACGAGTCGACTTAAGCTTATCAATCGAATTAATGCCGTTCTTACTTTTAGGCGTACTATTTTGTCTTCTACGTTTAAACACATATAAATAAGAAGTAATTACCTATTCATCGCAACGTGCTATATCTACGAGTACAATGATAAAATCGGCCTTGTGTAATGTCCTGGGTTTTTTATATTATGGTAATGGCAACAAATTTACAGTGGATTTACTTGAATTTACTTGATGGTAAGCAGTTAATGTAAGCTATGGATCGTTAGACATGGCTTAAGAGTCGAACACTGCTATGCTGGTATTACTTGTTTAGCAAAACGGAGATCTGGATGAAGACTAGGAGGCTCAAGTAAACGTATCTGCATGCTCAAAAAAATGTATGTGCTTATAGTATTTTCCTTGGTAAAACTATACCCCCGGTGGCGTCAAGGCTTTCTCTAAAATGGTAAATTCTCCTTCCCCAAATGGTCAAGCTAAAACTCAAATCCTGGATCCGCCACTTATTGGATGCATCCTTAGTTTTGTTTGAAGACAAACGTGTAGCCCATCAAACTTTTTTGTCGACCGGTACCGAGTCGTTATACCTAATGTGCACACTTCCATACATTTTTATACTGATAAAGCAACGGCAAAATGAACAGCTCTCCTAGTATTTGCTTTTAAAACAACATTTCCTTTAAATGTTTTTGCGCTGTCATCGCTCGTTGAAACATGCACTGTTGCAGATATATAAAAGAGCGTTGCGTATATGAACAAATCATTTTATACCGACTGAAAATCATAACAATACACTTCTTTTCCTTATACTTAAGAGCTCAAAAAATATGGGTAATTTCATACATAAAACTAACCGGCAGCTGCTTGCAATTGGGTGAGTAATATATACGTCAGTCGAGCGCATAAACCTTGCCAAAATGAACAGCGTCTTTGGTATTTACTCTAAGAACTCAATTTTGACGCGATCTCAGAATCGTCCAGTATTTTCTATGCAAGTACATTCTATGTTTTAGTACGGACATACTGGGAAGCTGGTCTCTGCCACTTTAGTGATTGATTATTGAACATTAATTAACTGCTTACAATGCAATTCATTCAGCACGAAATTCCTAAAAATAATACAACCTTTCCTCCCCCCACTATAAGTGCATTGTTTATAGTTGCTTTAACTATAGAGGTCCATGTAGAAATTCTAATATTTATCTCTTCTAACCTAATCAAAGTGTTTCATTGAATTTATATAAATTGGCCACACATAATTGAGTGCAATCACATCATACGCAAAAGGCATTGTTTCATTATCGGACCAGGCAAAAGGCGAAGAAAAGGTCGACCTACACGACAGAAACATGCGCAACATGATATTTCTGTATTAGCTTGATTTTATTATGTATAAAATGCTTCAGCAGCACAACTAGAAGTACGCTTATACGATAATCGTACTGCGTCTTGAATCTGAACACCGATTTTGGAGTTTGGGAATGATTTTTTTCCAAATCTTGTAATCAGTCTACAATTAAAATTGTATCTACATTATATCTGTAGCTAACATTTTTCAATGTATTTGTATCTAAATAAACAAATAATTTAATTAATTAATATAAGACTTTTTATCAGATTCTTAAACAGGAGATGGCCGGTCGTGAGCCGTCCTCATCCATCGGTTGCCCGCCCCCCTTCTAAGCTCGTCTGTCCACCTTGTGAGGGGTCTGCCCATGCTACGTTTTTCGGTTTTTCGCCGCTCTAGAACCTTTCTGCCCCAACGGCCGTTAGTTCTGCGAGCTATGTGTCCTGCTCACTGCCATTTCAAAGAAGCAACTCTGCGAGCTAAATCGGTTATCTTGGTTAATCAATCGCGCAGGGAGACGCCTAACATAGCCTGCTTCATTGCCCTCTGAGCGACTTTGTGTCTTCTGATAAGACCCATAGTTAGCGACCACTTCTCTGCTCTTAAGTCATCACTGGCAACACACACTGGTCAAAGACCTTGGCTTTGAGACTCTGCGATAATGTGGACGAGAATATATTTTGTAGCTTTTCGAACGCTGCCCAGCAGTGTTAGACTCGGCGAGTGACCTCTTTCTCGAAATCGGAATTAGCTAATCGGACTGTTTGTACCAAGTACATGTACTTGTCAAAAAATTCAAGCATCGAGTGGCATCCGACTGTAACAGAAGTGGGTGTAACATGGACATTGGTCATGATTTTAGTTTTATCCATGTTCATTTTTAGGTCCACTTGTCGAGAGGCTCTACTGAGGTCATCGGGCATTGCACTGAGGTCCTCCAATGTCTCAGCCATGACCATGATATCGTCAGCGAATTGAAGGAGAGTGATGTACTCACCGTTTATGTTGATGCCAAGTCCATTCCAGGTCGGAAGCTTGTTGAACACGTCTTCCAGTGCAGCGGTAAACAGTTTTGATGATATAACATCTCCCTGTCGTATTCCTCGCTGGAACTGGATAAGCCTTGAGCTCTGACTATTAATTCGTACTGACATGGTGGCGGAAAGACAATATGGCACCGTAAGAGAATCTGCAGTACGGCCCAGGTCTTGATCGAATCAAAGAGAAGAAGAAGAAGAATCTATGATAAAGCTCTTAGTCCACAAACACTAAGCATAGGGGCCAATTATACTCTGCGGACTTATGTATAACCGCAGTGTATATGTGGTCTATGGTACTAAAACCTTTTGGGCAACCGGCTTGATCGAGAGGCTGGAAGTCGGCAAACCTGTTTCCGAAAGGATTAGTCATGACTCTCGTGAACAGCTTGTAGACGAAACTCAGGAGTGTGATAGGCCTGTAGTTATTTAGAAAGATTTGTCTCCTTTCTTGAAGAACAGGTTTACCACACTCCTGTGTCATGCCCTTGAAGAGGATGGCACTAAAGAGCCTCTAAATAGTGAAAAGTGATAGTAACATTACCGAGATAGTATTGCGTTCTTCCTGATGGGTAGTGGCTGCTCCTAAGGTCACGCATCTCTCTGGAGCAACCACATTCTCTTTGCAAAGGTAGAGTACCTTCAGCTGTCCAGCTAGTAGGAATCACGAGTACTCCAAACCGTAACTTTCGGAAGCTTGCGAAATCCAGGAGAGATGTCAATTATTTAAGTCGACAGTGTGCTCTTGCTACGTATTGCAATAAAATTGATCTTTATCTTATAAATGAATATTTTGAAAGTTTCAATTAATAGTAAGTACGAGTATTAAACAACGTACAAGTATATCGTCACAAAGATATGCAATCTAGCCATTTGGTTTTATTTTGCTGACAGTGGATGATAATCAAATTTCAAAGTCTTATTATACCCGGACCTATTGATAAAATTAACTGTTTGAAAATTGGTCACCAAGTTATTACTGCTCTGTATGTGAGTTGCCAGATACCTTTTATATTGTCAGTGCTTAAGAATTAAATTGTATGCGATAATAAAACGCATAGCAGATAAATAGAGCATTCTAGTAATAGATGTAGTTGTCAATAACACGATAATGGAAGGGTACACCCCTTTCATTATCGTGTTATTGACAACTACATCTATTACTAGAATGCTACCCTTCCATTATCGTGTTATTGACAACTACATCTATTACTAGAATGCTCTATTTATCTGGTAAACTATCAAAGAGGTCCGAAGAATCGAAGTATTCTCTGGAATCAAAGCAACTACAACACAGCTCAATATAATATTTGATCGGTGATTTAAATAGAAACGCAGCGGATATATTACTGTTTGCATTTACGAAGTAAGGCCAGGTTGCAAACGATTCTTAGAACATGAATGAAACCGTTTAGCCGGGGAGTACGCTTTAATGAAATTTAAAAAAATAAAATAATTCATTTATTTAAACTACCATTTACCCAAATCAGAAGAAAACGTCAGGTAATTTAACTAAAGGTAAATTAAAAAAAACATGGCAGAGACAATTTTCAGATAATTTTAATTTAGAATCAGTTAATTAATTGAGATAGAAATGGTGGAATGAGTTGTACACCTTGAATAGAAGTGAAACAAGGATCGAAAGACTTTTGCTCTACAGTAGGATGATAGCTGCTTGAAATAAATACCTAGTATTAGATTTGTAGTAGAATAAAAAGATCGCAAGTAGTTATATCTCATTTGGATTTAACGTAGTATGTATCAATCAAACCATGATAAGCATGATAATCATTTCGTGAGTGTCAGAATAAAGCATGCAAATCTATGTGATCGCCTGCATACCTATTTATGCAGATCTACCTCCAGTCAGCTGTCACTTTAGTACCTAGTTGTAATGGCCAGTGACACATGTATGGTGCAAGTTCATAAACTTGAAATATTCGTTGCATACTTATCAATAAGGTGACAAACAAATTACTCAGATATGTCATCTTCCGTGATGTGAAGATCAAAGGATAAAGTGATTCATTTTGTTTTTTTTTTTATTAATTTTAATTACGGATGACTTATCATACTCATTAATGACTATTTCAATAGTATTTCCCTTACAGTCACTACTATACCTAGTACTAATGTAATCTACATAATTGGTTATTATAATGTAATCGATTTCATGAATCACCGATTTTAACTTAACTACTGGTTTTATGTCATGGTGTGTCATATTTAACATATTCTTTTAAAAGTATGAAATCTAGTTAAAAAAATATTTTTAATAAATTAAAAATTCTGTGTTTTTTTTTGCAAATTAGACCAATAGGGAGACAGCTAGTTGTCAAAACCTATTACGAAGCATTTATGAGGAATTCGCTATCGTATCATAGCTAAAGTCAAAAATCTTACACCCAAATACTAAAACGTCATTCAATTTTAAATAGGCCTTAAGTTTATGGCCCAGATACTCTGGTCAAGTAACTTAGATTGAAAGTAAGTAAAATTTTACAATTATAACATGCCCAAGACAACATATTTCCTTAAAATTGAGTGAAGTTTCAGTATTTGAAGGTTGATCTGTCACTTTTATATAAATTTTAGCGACAGAAAGTCTTTTAAGTTTAACTTAATGTTCACACGGTTTTGAGCATTTGGGCAAAGAAGCGGCTATAGGATATCGTAGAGGCAATTCGTAGCTAGTCTACGAAAACCTCTACAACATACTTAATCTTGTATAAAGGAACTACTGCTTAAATATACAACTGAATATCTAATCTAAAAGAAATGAGTAGGATGACATTTCAGTGTAAACAATTCCTGACGCAAACAAAAATATACACAAAGACAAATTATATTCAGCATTATGTATTAATAAGATATGTAATGTGCTGCTGCGAGGCGAAGCTTTTCTCAGTATCCCAACACCCTGATGAATATTGGATTTTATTTATTGCCAACGATAACAACAAGCAGCACACCTGGTCGTAAGTGGTAACCGCCAAATTTGCCACTCGAAAGCTATCTTTTTCCTTGGGTGTCAGAAGAAGCGAAGATTATATAACGCACCAGCGTTACAACCGTGTTCCTAATATCAACTTACAGCGGCCGCTATCTGTCAAGCGTGGTGACTATTACAAAGTCCTTTAGAAGAAGCTTGTCCAGTTAAAGACGTCTTCAGACTATACAAGTTATGCCTTATTTAATGCGATTATTTCTACCAAACTACAATTAATTATAAAAACTGAAGTATTTCCGAGAAGTCAATACACACAACAGACAGATGCACAAAAGTTTTAAACTAGTAACACCTTCTTTTTACACCTGGGTTATTAAATTAATCAGATGCCCGGCTATACCCACATATAATAGTGCGCCATGTAAACGTTTTCGTAGCTGTCACTTGCGTATAGCTTTACACATAAGTTATATCAATGCTCACCGGCTGCCTCGACCGTATATCGGTGTTATTTTGAATTTTGACAGATGATTACTTCGTTTATATTCCAAAGCGATATTTATAGCATACTAACGTAAATGTATAAAACTACACTAATTCTATTACCAGAACCCGTAGCTTCTACTTTTGTTGAAGAGAATGCGGACACGATGTCTAACTTATATACCTATGATATAGTCATATGTAATGTTTATATGAACAAATCACATACGCTGTTATGTTACAGTAAAGCTACTTTATAAAATATGTTACTCAGTAAAGCGCTAAACAATTTTTAGTACTTAATTAACTGCAATCTTAGCTTTTATAATATGAACGTTAAGGTTGATGTTGCTATGCCAAAAACCATAACTTATGCCAAAAATGCTATTTCTTAACAAGTAAAGAGTTCCAATTTGCGCTAGTAACTGGAATGCGATAACTGCTGACAGACTCAAAGCGAGCTAAGTAAACCATTTTCAAAGTATCCAAATCTGCGCAATGTCGTAAAGACTTGAATATATATATATATATGAGCCTTCTGATTGTTCAGCATGTGTTATCAAATTGATTGTGCCAATTTGGTCTGTCATTAATCACTACACCCAGATACATAATGCAACTCACGCGAGTAAGTGTATCACATGCGCAAGAAATCTGGCCAGAACATGCAAGAACCTTAATTGAGAAATTTTCTGATGTTTTGGTTCTGTGATTAATTTTTTTTTTTATATTATAGTCTACCAAAGTGACTCCACCCCGCCTGATGGTAAGCAGCCAGTGGAATCCAGAAATGGCGGCCACTATACCAAAAGCCATCGTCTTAAACTGCTGGTATGGTGGCCTCCACTATGGCGGCTGGGAATGGGGTTAGAGGAAGGGAATAAGGGAGATGAGGAAAGAGGAAAGAGGAGAAATTGGTCCTCCGGCGCTCTCACTCACCGAACGAAACGCAGTAGTACGGATACTACTACTCTTAAGTCGATCTTCTATGAGAGGGTAGTACTTCCCCGGACGATCTGGCCCATTCATGCTGAAATCAGCGTGGATCTACTACCGTATCAAAAGTAAAGGTAAACGTGTAAAGGTGATGATAATCTGTTTTGACCACGTTTAGAGACAGTAGGTTGAGACATAGCCATTGTGAGATACTTTTCATGGTGCCTTCTGCTGTTGTGTTTTTTACTTCACTCCACGTGCTTCCATGAATTACAATTGCTGTGTCATCAGCATAAGTGAAGATCTTCGACTTGTGAAGTGGCAGCAGACATAGTTGAAGACCAAGAACGGGGTAGGCCCAAACACGCTGCCTTGTGGGACTTCGTATGTGACTGTTTCTTCGTCACGTACATGGTCATTTATTTTGACCACTAGTTTTCTGTTTTGGAGATAATTCCTAAAAGAAAAACAAGTTAAATGAATTTGCAGTCTTCTGTAAAATAAAAGCTGTTAATCAGTCGATTTGTTCAATTTAAAGTGAAATATATTATAGTGCCCTATAATAATAGAGTACCCTACTTCTCCCTGATTACGTTACTTCAAAATTAAAAGAAAATCAATAATTACTCAGGTATGCCACGCTAAACGTTTAACCTCAATGGTAACTCAACAAATAGCAATATAAACAAATGTCATAGATAGCCCTAAACCTATAAATGAACCTAAAAATGTGTGTGATGTTTCTTATTAATTGTATTCGTATTCTTCAAAATAACCATATTTCTATCATACTCAACTGTTAGTTTATAGTGATACGATTCTCATAGAGTAGCGATTGTATTAAAACAGAAAGAAATGTAATATGTAAAAGTATTACCTTGGCTCTAATAAGAGTGCTTTTTAAAATGCTATTACTATTTAAACTAATTTATGATATTAATATTCACTTTATTAAATAAAATACCTGTTTACATGATGACAATGTTCTATGAACATTAGTCTAACAACTTATGTGAAAACTTAGTTGGTTAATCTGTAATTGGTACACACAATCTCCAGATCAAAACATCGTAAGAAAAGATAACTAAATACTTGTCGACTGTGAATACTGGTATGTTTCACTCTCATTCACCGAACAAACTGCAATAGAATAGAAATTAATATTTTACGGCCATATTCAATGAGAGAGCACTGAGGGTGGCGTCTCCTGTAGATCCGGCACATTCATACAGTAACCAGCGAGTATTACACTAACCGACTGTTACATTACCCGTAATAGTAGAAACTTTCGAAGCGATAGTGTCACAATAGTCAGTGAGGGTGGCGCCTGTACCTGTCTGTGTTATTATGTAAAAAACACTCACTTTACAAGCAGGAAAAATACTATACAAACAGTGTTTTTTGAACAATCGTGGTGACTTTGACCAACCTACGTACACCTCTCCCAACAAAGAGCTTTGAGAGAGTTGTTGTACAGCAGCGGACGTCTTTGGGCTGGTAATGTGATGAAGTGATTACGTAAAATAGAATAGATTCGAAGCTGGAGCAAGATCTTCATATTAAGACTTTATTGATAAATAATTTCACATTTATACAATAAATACATTGCGCGTATTGTAGCAATTAAAGTGATTACCTAGCTTTCTATTACATTAGTGTGACCTATAACTAGCTCAAGACTAAGTACTAATCCATTGCGCGTTCTGACATACATAATATAGCTCTACAATATGAAACATTTTAATGAACATTTAAAATACTTCGTCATAAAAGTGACAAATAATGCTTTTAAGGACCATTTTTAAGCGCAATAGTTCATCGACTTAATTGCTACGATGTCACAAATCAGGTTTTAAGACGAATTTCAAATGTACATTTAAAATTCGTCTACGTACCACGAGTAACTACAGTAGTTCAGTAGTTAGAACTTTTGTAGTTTTGAGAAGCTATTAGATATTGTATTTTATTTCTGCAGTGCCTGTCTATTTTTGTTGCCTCAAAACTTTTTATTTTTAGACGTAAAACTTGTTTCTGTTATAAACGATACATATCAATCAAATTAAATCAGACTTCACTTTCTATAATAATTACAACTTTATTGTCAATAATTTGAATGTCTGTAAACCGTTCACCTTTTCTTCACGTAAATGTTTACTATTGATAAACCTGAAACGAGGTTTCGGGTAGGATCTGTAAAAATATTTTCAAACCTGACGAATCGGCAAAATTTTCATCAGTATATTTTTGTAAATAATATTTTTTGTGGTTAATTTCCATACGATTCAAAAATCTACGCAATTTAAATGTTTATTAATTTGAATATTCAAATTTAATAATATTAGTCCTTACCTATAGATATAAAGTGAATATTCTAAGAGACAGTTATTATTCGAGGTTAGGGGCACGATGGTGGAGTGAACCTCAAGGGGGACGTAAGTACAACGGTGGAGAATTCTCACGCGGTGCTCTAACAAGGTAGCCGGGTGCGCGGGCGCACCTGCCGCGAGCACGTGCCATGCGCCAGCGTTGCTCCACGATGCGCCGCTCCACGATGCACCGCAACCACGTGCCGTCCGGCCCCCGCAAACTACTCAGTGAGTTCAAATTTTAAAAATCTTTTTATATTATTCAAGATTTTTATAATTGTATAGTTTATTTTATTAAATGCTTTGAGATTGCCAACGGCCTAATGGATTGTTTTCCGCAATGGGGCTGCTATTTCTACAATTCGCATAATGAGTTGCTAGATGTCGATTTTTTTGGATCTGGGCAGTATTTCGTTAAGACATTGATAATATCATGCGGTTTGCAATCATCATCATCAACCTTTATAATAACTTACAATACTTAATCCTACAGTCAACTGGAACACAAACCTATCAACCCTACACATGACAATGATCTAATTATTACTAAATGTGAGTAATAATTAGATCATTGTCTTTATGACTAGAAACGTGCGTGTTTTTACTCAATTTTGTAGCTTTAAAGACAAATTCTTGGGTCATAAAACACTCGTAAAATATTAAGAACTCGAATATCGAGGCATCTTTTGGAAACTTATCTAATTGGACATCGGTTAAGTTTTGACACGCAGTATATTTTGAACTAACTTTTGAAACGAAAGTCTATATGGTTGTATGCCAATATAATACAAATATTAACTGCCTGTAATGACTGAAAGTTGTTTTTGCTTTGCTTTGGAAGGAGCTATGTATTAGGGTATTTTAGTCTATATGAGAAAAAATCTAAAAATAGATTATTGAGATAGCTTAGGAAAAAAGCAGTCGGAAAACGTTAGTTTTAGTTCATAAAATAGCAAACTAAATTTTATATTTCTATAGAAAGGTTTCAGCTTTTTAAATCTGTTTTATAACACTATTAAATAGTAGTCGCCATGTTATTACGTCATATGGCTATGCAGAAGTGTCAACTTAATCTGTTTTATATCACCAATACATAGTAGTCGCCATGTTATTACGACTTAAGGCTATGTAAACATACAAGTGTCAAATTCAACTATCGCATCCAGCGTTTTCGTTAAATTACGCGCGAAATTTGTAAATGCGAAATTTAAATGCATTTTTTTGGCACTTAACGATGGAATAAAAATTTTTTGGAGTTCATTAGCACTTATAGAATCTAATTGAGATACTTTTCAAAAATGGGTGTAATACCCTATTGAGGCAGTCTTACTTCGATGCTTTAAGCCAAGGCCCAAAATGTAGAAGGTGTACAAAAAATCATGCTTTGTAAAGTGTTAATTCGTTTTTTATTATATTTCCGTAAGTGAAAAGGATCCCAAAACTACTTATCGAAGCACAATCCTGGCAAAGAAACATATTTTGTCTCTTTGTCCGCAAGCATAACATTTTCCTCAGTTTCAGGTGTCAAACGACTAATTAGTGCTCCTGAAATTTTATATGACCATAGGCTACTAATAATCTTTATATTGACATAATCATAACCATACAAATATATCCGCGCGTTCAGCATATTGTCAATTAAAAGCCAATGTAATCAATACTTAAAGTAGAAGAGGACCAGATCATACTTACCACGACCTGTTGTCTGTTGTGAATTCTTGGCAGTATCCGCATTCCAGTAGAACATGTTCTTAATATGTAGCACTTCAATAAAGATCGCCGTGAGTCATTTGCGACAATGCACCACATTCATTATCATTCCAGCAAACGGTCTTACGCTTACCTCTAGTACCTACTTCTTCAATCGGCTCTGCCGCCACAACCGTTTACTCATTGATTGCCTCCGTTCGAAAATTCAATCTACTAACTAATGAGCAAATCAGATTGGAATAGGTATTTTCTGAATCATCAAATTTATATAATTAATGATTCCGACATGTATATGCGGAAATCGTTGAAATTCTAACACTGTTCTGAGAAAATTTTGGAGTTTGTTGTATCCGGTGAGTCAAGGACGTAACGTACTCATACTTACATTATTCCATGTACTTACAGTTAACAACGGTACATAAACAGACGAGTTGTTCTGCATACTAGATTGTAACTCAAGACAATGACCACCAAGTAGTCTTGACCAAGAAAACAAATCTCTGCCGAAGTTAAGGAAGCTAAAAAATTTTGAATGATTAACCATTGCGGATGCTCTGCAATACTAAAGTGAATCAATGATCTTTAAACTACTTTAAAATTATATGTAATGTTAAGAAAGCTTATGTGGCATAATATTGTCTCAGACCAATACTTTTTTATTGGTCTGAGAATATTGTGAACTATACTCAAAATTGGTTTGAAGTGGACACCTGTTAGAATGAGTTGTACCGGGTACTTGACGCAGGCGCACGCGCAGGCATGCGTACGTGCTAGTCCCCCTGCCCCCTTCCTCCTGCTAGCCCCTAGCGCTCCCTCTTGCCTGCCTGTAGCGCGACGCCCGCTCACCATTCATCGGAATGCAGGGTCTGTACTTTGGTACATCATTATGAATAGTCGCTATTTAGCCTTATTTGGGTTATACACACGTACACTCGTTATCTTTTACTTAAGGCTTCTGTTCCAAACTGATTTCTATTCATATTCTAATCGGTGTTGCACAAATATAGTATAGTAATACGTAGCTAGTTACCCGAAATATGGCAAACCTGGAAAATCTCCATAAAATCTTCTGATATTGTTGTTACTTTCTAGATTCCCATGAGATCTCTTGTATACCTACGTAGGTATTCATACAAATAAATTAGGTATAAACAGAACTGAAGTCAAAAAAAATATGCAAAATAAAAAGTAGCTATTCCTATGTCTAAAAATTTCAGAACCATTTAAATGACTTCATAAACGGTTGAAGAGTTTAATACTATCTTCTCAACAACATTCATCCTATGACAGTACTTACTTATTTCACAGTAACTTGCTTTTAATGCACCATAAAATCAAAAGACAACTACTTAGTTAAGCGCCATGATAAGTCGCCATAAATGTCATACAGTAGGTACTGCAAATGTAACAAACATAAGAATGTGGCAAGTAGTTGATGTTACCGGTAGTATAGGCAGTCGGCGGTGCGGCGCAGCGGTAATGAGCAGCGGTGCCGCGGTGGTTCTGCAGTGGGAACGTTCGGTTGGCGGAGCACAGGGCACGAGGCACGCTAGGAATGCGCGGCCCTCGCCGCGCCGCCGGTTTACAAATAGAAGGGCCGCTAGCGCGGACTGCACGTGTGATACATTGCCACGATTAATCTGTTAGCGCTGATGTTGTGCCCGGGCCCAACTAACGATCATTACGCACAACAAATTAAGTATCTATTAAACGAGATGCAGCCCTCCGATCAAATAACATCTTGCGAAGGTCTTGTGCGGTATTCTCTCCACAGTTGAAAGAAACGTCACCTAAGTAAGTATTGGGTACGAAACAAACACGAAACTTCAAAGGGCGCGCACGTTGATAGACATCGTAGGAAGTAACGGCGCTATGACGGTTAGGAAACGGCAGTCCGGGAAGAGGCGACATAAACACGTGAGTGACATCTCGGAGGGTCGTTTGTCGGGCATAAGAAAGCTATCGACGGCGGTGCGTTCGCTGACCCCGGCCGGACGTCACGCCTCAGAGAAGACGAGTGCAGCTCAGCGCCGCTCGGCGCCCGGCGCCCGCGCCGTCTGTCCTCCGTGACTATGAGCCTTCGTGCCTACCTGTCTGGAGCGTTCCCGCTTACTATGCAGCAAACTAACCCCCATCGAACAAGTATTAATCATGCAAATAGGCGGTGCTTAATCGAGCTTAGCAGGTACGCGGTTGCTTTAATCACAGGATTGAAATTATAAACAAAAGGAGTGAAAACAGCCTTTGGCAACTCGGTATTCAAATTGTGTACAGTGAACCTATGAGTATTAGTGACATCAGAATATTCAAAAGCAGTGGAAGTGCCTGTGACTTAATTACTACTGCAAAATCTAAAAAACTGACTGTGACCGCTTTATGTCAAATGAAGATAATTGACAAATAGCTATACAAAAAAGTTATTAAACAGACAGTGATTAGTGATTATTTATTTCCACTAAGAGTGGCTGAACAAACTTACAACATGTTCAAAGAAATTACGTAAGTACTTTTTGAATCAAGTTATCGTTATGTCAGTAGCAACTTAAAATTAGTTTAAGTGTTGGCAGATGCAAAAAAAAAGCCTTTTTAATTTATTAGGTATTTATTCATTTTATATAAATTGATTTGGATGATATACATTCTTCTAATTAGGTGCATTAGCAAAATTATTCATGTTTTATTGTTAGCAAATTTTGACATTTGAACAATTAAGTTAAAACTGTCTAATATTTTAATCAAATTATTAATTATTGATATGTTTTTAAAGTTTAAGTGCTTATTTAGAGGATAAACTAGTGTGCCTAGTTCTTACAGAGTTTTAGTGGAACCTTCTAAATAGGTATTCAAATAGGTAGTTTACTACTATACTCCACGCGGCCACGTTACTGGTGTTTCCCCACACAGTGTTGCCAATTTAACAAGAGTGAAATACTACTGTGTCATACATTTTTTAGAATATTAAATATAAATTAAATAAATTGAAAATATACAAAATTCAAATTAATAATCATCAGGAACAAAATTAACGTAACATAATATATTTTTTTTTCATGTTGTCCATTGGTCAACTATTGATGCATGATCACTTCAGCTATTGGTACATTGACTATACCTACATATTATATAAGTTTAATTCATGATATAGATAGTACATAGTCAAAGATGGAAAAAAAATTGTAGGTACCTATTGTACCTATGTTCTTAAAATTTATTCATTTATAAAAATGTTCTTACTAACAATAAAAATGTTTAGTATAGCCAGTGTCAATTATTAAATATATAGTTTGTAGTTTTTGTTTAAACTTTACATATTAGACTTTTATTTCATAGTTAGTTATCTATTAATTAAATAAATACTACTATTTATTTTAAAAACTATTTATTGCTTATGTCTGTTTTTTATTCATTTATTTATATTTAGGGTTAACCACAGTTACATTTTAATTCTGCTAAATACATTTATTGAGTCTTACTTTCTGCTCTTATGGTAGGAGTTAGACACCTTCATAAACCAAAGACATTGGATTTTTATCTACTATTTATATAATAATCTTAACTGATTTTACTCATAGTTATTAACCTAAATAAATATATATATATAGGCTTTTTTCGTCTATTGCAGACAATCTATGGCGTGTCGGCCTGTGGAGCAATTATTAACTTAATAACCTAAATAAATAAAAAAATATATTAATAACGTTTTTGTTAAAATAATATAAAAGTGAAAAATATTCAAACTACTAACTAGGTACTAGGTATTGAATGAATAATTGCCGTCTACATGTGAGGTAAATTGTTGAAATATATTTGAAAAGAAGTCAATTTTATCTAAGAGTTAAAGTGGGAGCAAGATTAGATAGGCTCAACCCTACGTGCTGATAACACTGGATTCCAACACGATCTACACATACATACCTACATTTTATAGACTTACACATTTAGGTACCACTCAATATCATTAACTTCTTTTAAATTTAATTTCAGTGAGCGCCCTTTATTTCGGTGGAAAGCATCTAAACATTTACCTTCTTTTAAAAAATACTGTACCGTATTACTTTTTCAATAGTTTTAAATGTTTTCTATAATTATTTCTCTGGATTTACCGAAATTCTTAAACCTTTTATGATTTTTCTTCGCTTCTATGATAACAAAATACAGTAAGTAAATAAATTATAAATCATCTAAATTTGAACTTAATTGCAATATGTTTTGACTATTAAACTAAAACCTTTTTCTTATATTGAGCGATCAATATACCTACACACATTCATTTTATTATTTTCACACATTTAAATTTTTTGATCTAACAAAACTAACAAAAATAATAAAAAATATGAAATAACGAAAAATGTCATGATTAAATTATATAATAATAAAATAAAATATAAAATAGTATGTTGGACGTATGTAGGCAGAGTTGTAGAGACAGCGAGCCCGCGCGGCACACTAACTCACATGCACGCTTACCGCTGCGTATGGCAACACTAAGACGCACATCCGGCTTATTTTTTTGCTTTCTACCCGCACTTTAACTCAGCGCCTATTAGAAATTATCAAAAAA
Source organism: Parascotia fuliginaria (assembly GCA_963082885.1). Classification (NCBI taxonomy): domain Eukaryota; kingdom Metazoa; phylum Arthropoda; class Insecta; order Lepidoptera; family Erebidae; genus Parascotia; species Parascotia fuliginaria. The sequence goes on from OY720182.1 coordinate 11,610,863, forward strand.
CTCAACACTTTATAATATTTTTCATGAAAATCAGCCATTTTTGTTTGCCCTTCCAAAGCCAGTCGAGGCGTTTTAAAGTTTGTGCAATAAACCGTTATTTTAATTAATTTCAATAAATTTATTAAATTAAAACCATTTAAATATGATTCTGCTATGATTTTACAATATTTTTATTTATAAAATATTGCAAAAATAATATTGTAAAAAACAATAATAGCCATTTTCATATTCATGCTCACATTAAGTCTTGTGCGTTCTGCTAAATGATGATTTTATTGAATTCTTTTGAATAAATAAAATAAATAAATTAGTAAATTAATAAAACAAATTAATTTATTTAAGTATAAAATTTTACTTATTTTATTTAAAAATAAAAACTGATGAATATACTCTGCAACTTGCATTTATAATGAAAATTTCTTTAACTGTCCCTAAAGATAAGTAAAATAAATTATTTAGAGAGACAAATTAAACATTTTCTATTTATTTGTAAATAAAAACAAAAGTAGAATTTATAATAACATTCAAATGTGTTCTTCTATTAAGCCTTAAGTTATGCTGAGGAGATGGCATGATGGCACTTTATTTTAATATTATACCTAAGTAAAATAATACTTGTTGACTTGTTAAAATAATATATTTTATTTATCTTTTATTTTATTTATAATAAGTAGCATTTTTTGCAAATTATTCAGTGTTTCTTTTATTAGGACCTATTGGCTTTACATGAAACCATAAGTATATATTAATTATTAATTATACTATTTAATATTAGTACTTAATTATTTTTATTTATAATATTTTTTATGTTTAATTAAAAAAATAATTTTCTCATCAAATTTTACAAAACTTAAATTAAGTGCAAGTTAAATAAAAAATATTAATACCTCTTTTATTATGATCTTACTGATTGAGTGTAAATGCTTAGATATATATCTTTTAGATAATATATTGAGGTTATACATCTAAACAATATTATTGTAATTATTTTAGATAGGTACTTACAGTAAAGCTATCTTTAAATGTAAGTAGATAATGGCTAACTGTAAGTATGTTATATCACTATGTGATATGTATATCAAAAATTTTATTTGATTAATTTCCTGTAGTATGTCGTTATATAATACTTTCTTTTTCTTAGACATTCTACTCAAGTCTCATAATAACTAATTAGTACCTGTTAAGTAGGTCATGACAAAAACATTAACCGAGTCTGTCAAGTCATACAACTAAATTTCATAGATTTCATAATTATCTATTTATATCTTTAATTTTTGAGTACCCAATTTTGTGTTCATAACTACTACACGTTTTTACTCAAAGTATAGGTCTAAGAATTGTCGGTTCGAACATGTAAGTATAATGTTAACGACAAGTGCAGATAATTTTTAAAGTAAAATAAAAGTTATTTAGGTCTTTATGTAGTCGTATACGTTGAGTTTTATTTGACATGTGAATCGGTTGCTAAGTAGTGAGCGAGCGAAATCGACACAATAGTGTATGCGTTGTGCGGAGTGACGGTGGCAGCGGACATTGTCGTCGGTGCGTGGTGGAGTCGGCGGCGGCGGCCACGTGGCTGGCGGCCGCACCTCGCCCACGGTGACGGTGCATGTCAGTTTTCTGGAAAATTGTCAAATGTAGCTCACCGTCGGCGGTGGTGGCGGCAAGCAATTTGCAAGGAACGCGCGCGTGTGCGCCGCTCGTCGCGACGCGATCAACGAGCGCGCTCGTGTGCGTCGTGAAGGTCGAATATTTTGTCCCTACTCCTCGGTCTATTGGTGTTCACGAGTCGTCGCTGTGATAATGAGTTGTCGTGGTCCCTCTCGCTCCGCGGACGCGGCGTGCGCGCCGAAAGGGACAGGCGGTTGTGTGCGCGTGCGTTGGAGCCTCCGCCGGTGCCGGCGCGGCCTGCCCTCATCAGTAGCCCCGCAGCGGGGAAACGGTTCGCGTGTGCAACTCCGTGTCTGCTCGGGTTGCGGGCTGCGAGCGCTCTGCGTCGCACACGAATATTTTTAGATAACAGCACGAATAATTTATTCGCAAGGTAGTGATCGCGCGCACTTTTGCGGATATCGGTATCGGCGCATGCGGGCTTGCGTGCTGTGCCCAGCGGCGGGCCGACGGCGTCGGGTCAGGCCGCCGCCGGCGGAGACGTCCCGATAGGTAAGCTGCGCACTTCCTGCGCGCGCGCCGCCATGTTCGGTCGGAGCGTCACTTCCGCCGGGGCCGGAACCGGCACGCGGCCGAGCCGAGCTGTGGGCCCTGCGACGGCGGTGCTGCGCGCGCGCACCGCCGGCCCCCGGCACTCAGCCGCGAGCGCCCAGCTCAATGGACGACGGATCTCGATTCATAAAATGTCGGCCGTTCCATTCACGCCGCGGCGCGATGCTACGCCGACCGTTCACTCGTGACCCTCGCGTCTTCGAATATTCATGTCTCCCTCGATAACATCGTAACCTCTGACTTCTTTTTGTATTATCAAGTTGTTTAGTGAACGCCGCTAGTTAAGCCCGGACTTCGTGCGTTGTGTTTGAAACAAGTGTCCGTTCAATCGTTACACCAAAATCGACTGTGAAATTTAGTGCATAGTGAATTTATATTGTGATTTTCCGTCTGTATCAATGGAATGTTACATCCAGTAGCGTAAGATTAGAAATATTATATTTTGGTTTTTCTATTCTTTACAATTTCTTTATAATATCATTATTACATTGGTCATCCGGTATATCTTTGCCATTTTTATTAAAAAAATATAATTTATAGTAGGTACCGTTTTAGTTACAAGTTTAGTTTCAAGTTAAAAAATGAGGGTAGGTTGATATTGTTTATAGTTTTGTGTAAAGTATTTTGAATTGAATGTAACATTAAAATGCTGTGTAATATCTACCGACTAGAGCATAGTGTAGTAAACAATAGAGATACGCGGAGGGTGTGCTGGTGCACAGTGATGTAGTATGGTGCATTGCCAGTGGGCAGCTCGGCTGGCCGCAGCACGTTGCCGCAGGACGTACTTACGTCACCAGAGCATGACGTCTGGTCGCGGTCCCGCTCGCACACTCGCCCGCACTCCTCTACTTCTACTTAACCCCCGGCTGTTCATTGCCCTTCGCCATTTGTTTTGTCCTACCCTCGTTATTGCTTATTTAGATAATTTACTACACTCCACATACACCAACTCGCGTCTTTTTATTTCTATTTGTGTAATTGTTTCATTTCTATTAATAATATTTAAATCAATTTCACAGCAGTAACAAAACTTGTTGTTAGGTTTTGTGAGTGTAAAATATCTGCTACTGCTAATCTTAATAAATATTTTAATTTAATATTTATTTATTGATGAAATAAAATAGTTTATTATATGAGCGACAAAATTTTTGTCTTTAACTATATAGAAAAATTATTATGTTGTGTTGTAAAATATTAATTATCCATTTGCCATTTTTTTACATTTTATCTAAAGTAATTGTTGATTTTTTTACTGAATAGTAATGCAATTTGTCTTGTGTGGTCTGTTTATATTTAAATTCTTTAAATATCATACTATTATTTTAGGTGCTGGATACCTATCTAAGTTGCTTAATTCATAAAGTAAATTTTAGTGCATATACTTACTGCTCTCATAACACTTTGATGAACTTACTTAGTTTCATAAGCCTTCTAGTTCTTTTGTTATTCTAAAGACTGACAATATTCCAGTCAATTAGGTAACAACATTAAATGAAGCACAAATTTCTTAAACTGTTGCTGATAGAGAACATGCATCTCTCATACTTGAGCGGGAAAACCGGTTGTTGCACCAAATACCAAGAGTGGCATAACAGTTTTCCCAGATCAGTGCAAGTACGTGATGAGTCAGGTGTATGTGACGTCAACGACACGTGTGCCTTCGTCCACGGCTGACTCACAGCATCTCTCGATGACGTAGCACACGGCACACATGACGCCCTTCAGTCCTCTCACCTTTGCTCTCATTTTATCGCGCATTGATTACATTGTTCCGGCACGCACACAGTGCGGGTTCTGCAGGGCTCGTATTTATGTGTGAGCGACACCGCGTTGGCGACGCCTACAAGCGAGCTGTGCTCGGTGCGCCTCCGCTTCCGGTGACTCCGCCAGCGTGGGCGCACGTTTCACAAGCGTTTCCTTCGTCACGCTTCCTCCCACCGAGGACGTTCCCCGTTCACAGTACATCTCAGCACCGACGGATATCTGTTGTCCATAAAATAGCTTACTAACTATCGACACTGCCGCGCCATACGTCGCGAAGCTTGCGTGTAGGATGTCTCCAAATGCAATATGCAAATGTCACGTTACTAAATTGGTCAATCATTGTTATATCCGCAGGTATAACTGCTAACGTTCTGTCATTCATGCTTGCGGCTATTGAGCGCGGACGAAGCTTCCGTCACTCCACAATCTCCACAGTTAAATCTCTAACCGATTGTCGATTTCCGCTCGGCCACATCGTTCATCGCCGGACGGCGTCAAGTAATAAGGTACGAGCCACTTCGCACTGTGCCGTCATTCTCAGCCCCACGGTAAGCCATTAAGAGTCGCTCGACAAAAAAGATCATTATAAAGGATGTAAAGACTGCACCGGCGCCGAGCCTTCCCAGAACTGGGTCCATTCTTATTTCGCGCTCCCGCCTTATTCACGAGCTTTTTTTGTGTGGTTTTAGTAATTTTTTTTGACGGGAGCCGTTCTCCTGTGAGAATTTCAAGGAAATGGCTTATTGGGTTTCGTATAGAATGGGGCTTATCTCGGGGCGTCGATCGAGCGCTCGGCGGAGCAGCGGAGCCTGGGAACGCAGAGCAGACGTTGCGCGCGCACCGTTATGCGGCTAGCGCGTCGCATACCGCATACCGGCCGCGCCGCCTGCGCCCGCTCCACACACCCGCCACATGACATCATCAAAATCACCGTTTGTGACGTACACGCGGATTCTATACTACCAATTTTTCTATTTAAACTGTCAATAATAAACATATAAATTAAATAGGCAATAAAACCGAGACAGTCACTTTGAAATTAGATTTTATCGATGACAGATTTTTAGTAAACAAAAAATGTACAATGTAAATATTAAGCGAAGTTGTACCTATAACGTTGGATATTATGACAGTACAAATAAATATAATAATGTTAGTAAATGATCAAGACATGCAAGGCCTGGTATCGCTAGTGTAGCTGGTAAAGCTTCAAGCTCGAGTTCTCGAGGGACGTTCACATCGCTCTTACTCTAACCTCATACCTAACCCCTTTTTCACAAATACTTATAGTTGACTTTTTATAATCAGTTAGTAAATAATTGTAAAATTAACTTGGTCTCTTTAATAAATAAGGCTAACGTCCAATATACTGGCGTTATTTTTTTGTACATATTATCAGTATTATTACTCCGTAAAGTTTGTACCTAAATCAAATATCAATCAATTAAATACAATGTAATATTATTTTCAAAACAACCTAATTTCTCTCAGAATGTTATCGCTGAGAATACAAATGTTAAGTATTTTCAATGAGGTATAAATAACGTTGATTGTTTATTTATATTTTATTGTCATTATTTTACTCAAGGCTTTGTGTTTACTATATTTGTGCTTTTTGTTGCGTTTTCAGCTGTGGCGAAAGGAGATGATTGCAACAGTCACCGGCGTCGGCGCACAGGTCTCTTGGGCAGACTAGCGCCTGTCACACAAAAATCACTGCACTTTTATGTTCACCACCACGGATATAATAATGTACGTATTCATTCACATACTTTACTATTAATTAATTTTTAATATGTTTTATTGAGAGTCTATCATTATGGCATGAATTACTACTCATTACTTAGGATAAAAAATGAAAGTAAAATCTTCCCTGTATAGAAGATGCTAAAATATATTAATTAGGTATTTGATTATGTGTTGTATGTAGTTGAATCCCAATGAGATATTCCAGATAAATGTCATGGCGGTGTTATGATTATGACATTTAAGAATATATAGATGACTGCTATCGTTTAGTGGTTACGGTGGTCAGTCACATCTCCGTTACCGTTACGTCCAGAATCCTGGGTTCGATTCTAATTCATGTGATAGGTATGCAGATTTTTTTTTAGAATGACAGAATGACGTTTAACTTTGGTTAGTAGCGACCTAGCACTTAAAGCGCTTCACAGTAGGAAAGCTTTAAAAAAGAAATGTACTGTCACTGTTGTGTAAAAATTAAAAGCTTATACTATAATATAAAGTGAAAGAGTTTGTTTGTTTGTTTGAACGCGCTAATCTCTGAAATTACCAGTCGGATTTGAATAATTTCTTTTTGCATATGATAGCCCAGTTTCCGAGGAAGGTTATAAGTTATGTAACATCACGCTACTGGCGACGGAAGCAGAGCAATAAGCAAAGACGCAGGTGAAACCGCTGTGAAAAGCTAGTAAATTATAAATTTTTATATTGATTTTTTTAACAGGAAGTATAGGTTATCCAGCTTGTACCTACATATAAATAACCAAAGTTATTGCCTTTATTTTATAGACAATGTACCTACTAATAAACCTAACCTAATAAACCTAATAAACCTACCTACCTGAAAAATCAAGCCTTTAAGGTGAACGAAGATAAAAATGTTATGAAAATTTATTTTTGATCTATTCCGTTCTAATACCACAAAACTAATACCAATAGTATTTGTTTATTGCCATACTTAAATATTATTTTATTCCTAACGAATACCACTTATAAACAAATGCCAAAACACGGTAAATGCTAAAAGGTACAGTCAGTAACAAAACACTTTTAAATGGGGTTTTACGTGGTAGTATTTATTTAATTAAAATATTAGTTTCTATGCTAATCTGTTTTGCTCAATGAGTGAGAGCACCGGCAGACTGATTGCCCTCTCACTTTTCTTCCTTTTTTCTTGTCTTTCTACACCCCCATCTCCCTCCATGATCGGCAACGGCTTGGTTGTATTTTCTAAACATTATTTCAGAAATGCTTAGAAATCAAGGTTACGATTACCATTTACCATCGCGTGGGCCGTATGTTTATTTGCCATCAAAGTTGTATAAAAAGAAATGGGAATAGTTTAGGATTGTATAACGATCATAATCTTTAATTATTATAAAATAATATTAATTGTTTCTGTGACTGTATCTAAATTTATGTTTTGGTATTCGTTGGGAATAGAAAATGTGTTACGACATAAACTAATACAATTGGTATTAGTTTTGTGGTATTGGAACGGAATGGATCATTATATTGTTCAATACAGTCAGTGGGACAGTAACGAAATGGCCGGGGCTATATAATAATTATAATTAAAAGTAACTATCTAGTGTCTACAACCATAATGTAGACATTTGATTCTACAGAAGATTATGGAACTAATAAATTATAATAATGTATGTTGGCTTGGTCCCACTAAAAACAATAATTTATAACACAAATAAATACTTATAGGTCATCTTAATATCTTTATTTTCATCTTTCATTCTAATTAAATTAATACAGATTTATTAAATTAAACTTATCTTCTTTCTATGAGAAGAGGCATTTGCCCTGCAGTGTGACAATAATAAACTAGTAGTATTACTCAGCGGCGGAACAGATGAAAAGAAAGACCACCAGTAAATTTATTGATAGACTATAACTAGATATCCATAAGGCCAGCATTTCTGTAACTGTCGCCATTGATACTTGATGGCTGCACGTTATTTAAGAGTGTATGATGTACGCAGGTCACGGGCCCTTATTGAGGGCAAAGGGAAGTTATAAATCTCTCGGGCGCTTACAATGGTGCGATAACGTGTACCTTGAGCCCGCGACGATAGTGGCAGTTCCCTCTCCCTCTCCTTCCTGCCCGCGCCTCAATACACCAGGCAGCGGCGACACTCTCGCCTATACCAAAACACTATAATAGACATGGATATACAAGAGTATATTCATATCTATGACAAGAGTTAATTCATATGATTCACTGTCTTCACAAAGGAAACTCCTTACGAAATTCCTAATATGAGCTAATAGCTTATAAAAAGCTCAAAAAAGCGTATAATGATTTCATATATGAGTTGCGGTGGCTTAGCGGTGGGACCGGACGGTTCTCTTGATAGGTATTTGGCAACACATTTTGGCCGATCGGTCGGTTGGCGATAGTGACCGAAGTGCGGGGAAAAAAGAGAGGTCGACGTAACGCAAACCTTATCGGTCATTGACCTTCACACCTAAACCGAGCCTCACATAACATCTCGCTCGGTGCGCACGTTTACATGTGCTTAAACAAATTTTCAGGGACCATCGCATGACACGTGCCGACGTTTTATATTGTAATATAAGCGTTATGTACCTACTCACTTCCGTCGTTCGACTAAACAAAGACTGGCCGATTGTCATTAATTTTGTAAATTCAGTTCACAAACGCAGACGCTCCGCGTCTTAAATAGTTAGCAAACGTGCGAATAAAATGCGCACAATTAGGATGATAGATGTGTGTCATTTAATCCGACATAATACGATGTTGATAGTAGATAAAGTACAGGCAGCGGTCTGGACGTCAGGTAGGCGCCGCCGAGGCCTTGACCTCTTTACCCGTTGCGCTGGCGGCGCGCCGCGCACAATGGACTATTCCGCGACATCGGAGCCGTCATCCGACCACAACCGCCCCCCGGCACACATCACCCCTACCAACCTAGTCTCACCAAGACCACTACTCGTACTTAGTAACAAGTAATGCACTAACAACTACATATATATGAGACAGATCGCGTGCTAAATCGATAAACGCGCACAAGTGATTCTCAAAATAAATGTACGAATTGTGAGTACAACATGGGTGTTTACCGCGTTATTAGATATAAAACATTTTGTGTCGCAATGCAACTACTTGTTGACTTTAACTAGAATCGAAATAATCGTGACGCGGTAAAGTGGGTCATGATAGTATGTAATTAGAGACGTCTGGTTGACGGGGCACAGCGAGGCTAACAAAATTCGTGGGGCGGCGCGGGTCGCGGCCGGCGCTGTGCGTTGAATAATACATGGTCGCGCCTTGGCGCCACCGCTACACTCGCCGTCGCACGTCGCTCAAACAATACTCGGAATCTAGGTCCTAGACGCGCCGCGGCCTCCGCCCTCGCACCTGAAACACTACTGATAGCCTGAAACCGTACAGTGTACAGTGGCGCGCACACACGTTACGTCGCGCGTCGACGTCCGACCGACCACCGAGCTCGCACGAACATGCTCAAACATACGCACACCTTATTCCTACGTAATCGACACTTGTAAAATCGCTTACATCTTGACATTCTTATATGTGATGATAAAACAAACAATCACCGGAAAATTAAACTCTAAAGGCAATAAATATTTTCTGTAAATGATACTCCATCGGTTATTTGATCTCCCACAAGAATGTCTATTCTGTGTAAGTAAATGCATTAACTGAGTTTGCAACCACTGACAAAGCGACGAGTCTGCATACTACGTGTTGTTACTATTTTATAGCAACTAAAGTCGTAATGACCCAGTGGCACCCGCTTCGTAAACACGAGGTCGGGAGTTGGAATCCGGGCAAGTACCAATGTGATTTTACAAATTATATGTACTTTCTAAGTTTATCTGGATATTATTAACTGATGGTAGAGAAAAACATCGTCAGGAAACCTGGCTTTCTGAGCAAGTCAGCGTGGCAATCAGTTATACCTTCTCTGATTGAGAAGAGGCCTTTCCCTGCAATGGGATAATAATGGGCAGGTATGGTGAAAGTCGAGTAGATACAAGCACAAGACACAACTACTTTGAACGATAACATTTTGTACAATCAATACGGAAGATGCAGTTAGTTGAATTAGAGAAATGGATGTGTTTTATGTTTCGTAGCAGTTTCGTAGCGGTCTCGTAGCACCATATAAAGCACTAAAGCGCTCACGCTAGACCCGGCGGCGCGACAGCACTGGCGGTTGGTAACGGTACTGTGTAACAGTTTCCCACGAGGAATCTTGCAAGCAATTATTTAACAGCTCCAAAAATCATGTCATATTTACAGCGCATGGTGGTCGTGATAAACAGTTTAAAATTGTAAAACGTTGGGACTTAATTACGAAGTATTAAAATGCGGGACGTAGCGCTGGCGGCACGTACGGGTTATTAGCTAGAGGTACTCGTGTCTGCGCCATGTTCTACTCGTCGCCGTGATCGTCTAGTCTGACTAATATTCCATTGAAACAATGCGCTCCCGCTCTACACGACATGAAAATCGTGAAAGGTTCGTTGTGAAAATGATACGCTACAGAGCTGTTTAATTGTCTACTTAATACTAATTGTCGAATATTTTATACTCGATGAGAGACGTGAGCGTATTTAGAATACAATTGTGACGCCTGCTTTGACGTGACAACTACTCGCAATACAACAAAAGATGCTAACGACGCGCGGCACCGTGTCACACAAAAATTTCACTATACGTTGGAATTGCAATTGATCTCATCTATATTTTATAACTGTCCCTAACTTATACAAATTGTATAATAATGTGAACACTGGTAAATCGTTATTATTTAACGGTGTGAACTGCCCACTCATTTCCCAATTTAGTTCCCACGGTTGAATTATGAGATCTCTACCCTCACAGAAAACCACATATTCTTCCTTCTTTTTAGGGTTCTATAACGGAGGTGAACTATTTAAAGCATCGTAACAGAAAGAGAAGCTGATTTTCAATTAACAATAGCACCCTAATATAGGGCACAGATAAGATACAATACAATTCCATTTGAACGTCATGAGGGCTATTTTAGTTTACATCATTCAATTTTACCCTACAGGAAAAGATCCTACAAAAGTGATCGATTCTCCACATTTTTTAAATTCAATTAACACGTGAACGATATAGACTTGGGACAAACCAACAGTAGTGCTCTACGAGTACATAAAGTGGAACATTAAGTAGCTGACAAAACCGTAACTCGGTAAAATATAACCGTATACGAAGGCGAGGCTCCGGCACACGTAGTTATTAAAGCACATTGTAGTAATTGAATAGGCAAGTAGTAATGAGTTTCTGATGCTACGTGCACACCCGTTGTATTTCGGTAATTGCCCCGAGATGTTATCGCGCCCCACTTATTAATTATGAGCTACAGAGCCGCGCATTTATTGACCTTATCTCCGGTAGGCCCTTGCGCTTTCTTTACCTGCTTATTCGTTAATGAGCGAGTGCGCGACACCGGAACGGAGACCGCTGGGAACTACTGCCAAACGCCGCGCACCGCCGCTTCCACCGTCCTACCAATTGAGTTATTACATCCACTTGTTTTGAAACTCTGTCACTATAATAACACATTTATTATTGTGGTCAGCCATCAAATATAAAACATGTCATCGCCGCCCGATGAAAAAATGAACAAAGCCGTTAACTCGATGACAAGAAAAGCTTCTTTCACGTCGCCGTCAGCAACCGAAACCCTCATCCTACAATTGTAATCCTATCAAAATATCGTTGAAAGTAATTAGTCGAGTGTGAGCTTCATCGAGCGAGCAGACGTTTGGACGGGGCGGGCGCAAAATGTGCGAGCGCTCCATGCGGGTAAAGGGATCGGTTCCGAAATAAGCTTGTTACATCACGCTCTCGACGAGCGCCGCTGTGCGCCCTGCACCGGTTATAAATAGACAGTTGGTGGTCCCTTAAGGCGCGGGTGCACATTTCCGGGCTGGAAGTGTGTCGCTTCCGCTGCGAGCGGTCGTTGACGCCCGTGCATTGTCGCCGGCACATTCCCCGCCGACGGCGGCGTCGCTGACGACGTTTTTAAATAGAGGAGCGATTACGAGCGTCTGGCTGCGGCGCCGGGCATATGACCGCGCGAAAGTGCAGCGCCCGCCGCGTCACGGGCTATTTGCGACACGCCGCCCTCGCGCCCGCACGCCTCCGCTCAGTCCGCTCGCCGCTCACGCTCCGCGCTCTTGCGCCAGCACCCACCCATGCTGCGTGCCACCGACATTATACCACTATTTCAACATGCGTTGAAGTCTTTTGATAGAACCCTCCGCACGATAGTGCAACCACCAAACAAGCACATATATATTTTTGTTTATCTGATAAAATATAATTACCTAGACATTGATAGTGGACGATTTAGCATTGATGAATCATGCGAATTCTCGTGTTGTACATAGTTAGCAACGTGCCAGCTCAATTACGTCGCCCCGAATAACGTGTTGTAATTAAAAGCTTTAAAAACATAATTTTAAGAATATGCTATGTCGGAAGGGTATGTGATTACGAGGTGGTGAATAGCATTATAAGTGCGGGTAGAGCACGAGGCGGAGGGCGACGCGCGCGGTGGGTCGCGGCTGAATAAATTCGGAGGGAGGCGCGCTGGAATGTGGGAGGCGGCGCGGTGCGGGGAGGGCGCCGTGCGACTGGCGCGCGCGCCGCTGTCCCACGGTCGCGCGGCCCCGCGTCCCGCGCCCCGGCCACTTTCTTTCGCGCCATAAAGGTCGTTTCAAATATTTCGGAATGCTGTTTGGTGACATTTCACCTGCGGGCAGCGGGGGAGAGGAATGCAGCCTCCGGCATTCGGCCGTACGCCTCGCTCGCCGCCGGAGCACCGCAGCTCAGCGCCGCACGCCGCGAGCGCATCCCGTCCTGGCCCTCGCTGCTCTTACATCTAAATTATAAACAAACCCTCTAACCGTACTAGCGTAATGCCTTCACGTAACATCTTATACAGCGACACTAAATAACTTTATTACATTTGAAACCATAAAGGAAACTCCGTAGTCTTTAAACTGACTACTCAGCTTTTTAATTGTGGTCGTAATAGCATTATAATATTATAAAGTTTTGGAATGTGAGAGTTCTTCACGTCATCGTATCGAGCGGGTATGATTTAATCTCGGTACCGTAACTAACGTAAATTTAAATGATTACTATGCAAAAAGGGCGTTTGCGTGTCATTTTACCTCTCTGTGACTCGGATAACTAAAGCTCATCGGTCTACTTTCCACGCTCATGTGTGAACTAAGTTTCTCCAATTAATAGATTCGTTCCAATAGCAAACAGCGAGTCGGAGAAAGCAGTGGCGGTATGGGTCAATGTCCGGCGGAATTCACACCGGGTCGGTCGCCGTGACGTTCACGAAGAAATGTGGCGTAACGCTCTAAAATTTCAAAAACCGCGCTCGTTTTACCATTCCGGGAAGGCGAGGGCGGCGGCCGAGGGACGAAACGCCAAACGACCGCAATACTGGCGCAGCGGAACGCTTGCTCGTCGCTCGGTCGACAAGCTGTGTTTATCGAGTCGCGCGTCGCTATGAATGGAATGCGGTGACGGAGGTTGCGCAAGCGACTAGCTTCGCAGCGCTCGGCGGTCGACGGAATGCGCAGGCGGCGCGGGGTGCGGGCCGACGCTGGCGCAGCGCAGCCTCCGCTGCATCTCGCGGCCATTCACGCCTCGACCGGCACCCGCTCGGCGAAATAACTCACCGTTAGACCCGCGGAATGTTCGCTCTATCTCTACTTATACCTGCGGCACCTCCCTTCCCTCGCGCCCGCACACGGCGCCACATTGTAACCACCGATATCCCTGCTGATTGTACTTTACGACTCTACAACATTCTCACCTTGTCATCCGTCGACATCCGTGTACCGCCTTGGAGGGTTAGCGTGCTTTGATTAATACCGTATCCCTGTTAGATAATCTCACGTAAAATAAATTGATTGAGCTTTGTAAGTTTTAAAACTTATATTTTGAGAAATGGAGCAATTACCATGTGTCACTGTTTGTTTTTAATTCTATCTTCTTTTTTTAGCTCGCGGTGGCATATTCGTACTTACTTTTAATTTGTTAAAGAATGATTCAGATAACTTGGAAGTTCCTGAAATTAACACATTCAAAGAGACTTTTACAGAGAGGAAGATACTTCTGAATAGTATTGAAATATATGCACCTACATCAAAATTGTTTAAAAAAGTTTATAGACTCTCATTAAAACTAAAGAAAACTAAGTAGCATTGTATAAGTTATATTTTTAAATAAGAGCCTGACCTTGATATTGTGACTACATTTCTGTTCAAAATATTATTATTAGATCTGTCCCATAAGCACGATAAACAGAACGACATTATATGGTATGTGGACGTTAGAGTCCGCTCGTAAATAGACCGGCTTGCATAGATCTGCTCGCAAGCTGAGCGCAGTGAGCGCTGGCTGCATTCTAGAGCATACAATAGTAAAGAGAATAATGTTAGGTAGATGTTGTGGAGGTGCTATTGGCGCACTATCAATAGTCGGCGCGTCACGCGCCCTACATACTCGTCGCGACGTCCGCCGCCGCAGCCGGGACCACGTTTCGTCACCTCATGCGCTAAATTCCATTTTTAAGTCCATTGTTTCTCGTGTGCAACGTCGGACGACCCCCGCTCGCCGCCCGCCGCCGCGTCGTCTCCGCTACATGACGTAACTACGATTCTCATCGTCCCACACCGAACCATTCGATACGACAATGTTATGCCGCAGACCTGATGTTTATTATTCACACGATCCAATTCTGTCAAAAACGTTATACACTTCCGCTCGTACTCGTCACATTCTTATTGGGGCGCCTCGCTCGTAACACTTACCGCTTTCTGAACGTTCTTAACTAAACTATCTGTACTAACTATTTATTTATTTTATTGTCTATATTATAAATCTTTTTTGATCCCATAAATTCCGAAAATGGAGTCCACGTTGGCTCCGATAAACTTAAGTATATTTAGACGGCACATTCGTCATTATCACAAGTGTAAACAAGCCTCGCGATAAAAAGTAACACATTTGCGCTATTTCCCATAGTTGTCAGCAATTAGAGCAACGTCGGTGTGTGTGTGAGTGTGTGTGTGTGTATGTTCGTGTATTTGTTGTGTATGTTATGATTGTGTGAGTGTGTGTGTGTGTGTGTGTGTGTGTGTGTGTGTGTGTGTGTTGTGTGTGTTTGTGTGTGCGTGCGTGTGTGTGTGCGTGCGTGCGTGTGTGTGTGTGCGTGCGTGCGTGTGTGTGTGTGTGTGTATGTGTGTGTGTGTGTGTATGTGTGTGCGAGGTGCGGGGAACAGGAGGGACGGTGACATGTGTGGCCCACATAGTGCGCGCCCATTAAGCTCCCGCGACACCCACCAACGTGCCGGATGTGACGTTAGCGTTATTTCGCACACCTGCATCATGTCGCCACAACATCACTACCTACCAGTCAATACCCATCACCAGGGTCAGGGTTAATCTCGCCTTTGGTAACATCACCGCTATATGCATATTTGTTACTCTGTCACGATGATGTACGACGTTAACATCAATGACATCATTGTCATTCAAATAGCTCATGGTGAAACATGCAATAAGATTTTACATGAGCTTTATACTCAGAGCTTAGAGTTGAAAAGCAAGTTGTCCTTAGATCTCAAAACTCTGAGAAGTAGTAGGTAGATAAAAATCCTTATTTTGGAGTAGAACCAGAAAGCGAGAGCCTTACAAATGTACGTTAGTTGACAACTATACCTACTGAAAGTGTCGGATATTTCGTCAGCTATGTGGGTAGGTAGTGCGTATGTGGACACGTAAATGTCGGTGTCAATAAATTGGCGAAATAATTGTAGTGGCGCCGTACTCCCGCGCACCCGGCCCAACAAGGCCACAGCCGATATCCGCACCATTTGTGGCCACCAGCGCACTCACACTGCTTTGCCTAATTAGTGTTGACTTGCGGTGTGGGTGAGCCAGCATTGCTTTACGTTCCTCCGCCTTCGTTTATTGCTATTTTAGTCAATTCACTTCTATTATATACACAATAATAAGCTTTAATATATCTTAAAGGACGTAAGGCGACCTCGAGCGTCGACCTACTCGCGTAGTGGGTATCGACCGAGTCCGATCATTGATCCACGAGAAAGAGTACTAACTGACCGCTTTAAATGTTACAGATGACAAATAACAATTAGCTGAGGAAAGAGGCATTGTAGATATTGCAAGCGAACGAGCTGGGCGCCTGAGTCAGCATGATGTCATACAGCACGCGGTGATGCGACTAATGGGAGCGTCCCGGCGCGCACACACGTCACATCCCATTCCTGGCGCATGTTTCACCCAATCGAGTGATGACAAATCCATTCATATTCTTCCATAGCCGCTAACTGTTGTGTTAAACGTTGAATTCTTTCAATTCCAATGTAATTAAACCCTATCAAAAGCATGCTGCTCACTTGCCGCTGTTTCTAATACTCGGTTGCGGTTTTCCTCTCCTGATCGACTCAAATTTAGGTAAGCAACCGTTATTTATTATGTTTTCCTATAATTTATATTCGCTGTTGTCAAGAAAAGAAGAAGTGAATATGAAAAAAGAATAAAAGGAATTACGAAACTGGTTTTCATAATGATTTGACAGATTGTTCTTTATTCTGAGATCATTGTGAAAGCTGATTTTGTTCCTAAGTCGACGGGAATATCTGCAGATTAAGAAGAAAGAAAAGAAACCACTTTGAATTACACGAAGAAATGCCTATTGTATACACCAGTTTATTGTGCTTTAATTTTATTATTAGTTATATGTATGTTTTTCTTGTTTCTTTGTATAAAATATATATAGTTGGTATATCCATTTGCTACTACTGCTTTTTTAATCTTATAAGTTTATAACGTAATACTTCAATTTAAATAACGTATTCGTCAACTCAAAGGCAGCAAGCAGGGAGTTAAATTTCAGTTGAAATGTCCACAGTTAAACATAATTGCTGTGACTTTGACCGGTCGTAAGCCTGTACATAGTTATTCCACTAGGACACACAGTAAGAGATATATGTTTTGATAGCCTTTACAAACGGCTAAAACCTAACTTAGACTACACACTTAGATGCTGAGGCGAGGCGTAGCGACATATTTTATTATTTCCGTGTCTTTAAGCAAAGTAGCTCTTTGAAGATAGTACCTGCACAAAATTCTTGTGTCTTCTACCTATCCTCATCGGCAAAATGATTGAAAACTGACTGGCGTTGATTTTTAAATTAAGGTATTTCTTACATGTTTATCGAATAACTAGAAGTGACACCTTTTAAATCATTTAACAAACATTTTAGACTTTGCATAAATTGCCACTTTATTATTAATATAACTTCTTTATGTGCATAACAATGTTAAAAAAAAAATGATATTCTAGCTCTTGAGTTGCGAATTCCACTACATCGTCTTTCTGACTGCATTTCAGCTACCGCAGTACTCCTCAGTAACGTAAAGTAGGTACTTACCTATATGAAAACCATTTCAGTTCCATCGGTGAATAATTTTACAAATACAAGTAGGTAGGTAGTGTTTAGTCACCTTTCACAAGCTCTCGTAGCTCGCTAGAACTTGGAATCTTAAATATTTATAAACCACAGGAATATTAACACCGCCAACTACTTGGAAAAAGTTTTAACCCAATAATTTGCCGTCTTTTATGAATCAGACCATGAAACTTCATGTTTACTAGTAATCCGTCAAACAAGAACATCGAGAGCGTTTACCACAGATTCTAAATTTATTTACTTATTTTATCCACTAAAACAGGACATAAACTTACTTTGCACATAACATTCAGGCAGACTTCTCTCCAAAGTATTAAACAAAACTTAGTCCCGCTTAAGTTTCTTCAGCTATAGCTTAATATGTAAAAAGCCAGTCTATTATACCACACATTAGTAGACTGAGGACACAATAAGGAAAGTTTTTCTAATATTGTAAAAAACAAAAGAGTGCAGCTAGCTACGCTTCTTAGAAAGCGTACAATTTGTTTCTAAAAATTGTACATTACTAGGTACGAAAGCTGTTTTAAACAGCAATAACAAAAGAATGAGTTCATTGTTCTATAAATTATTATTGTATGTTAACCCATAACCCTTATTTTGTCTAGTAAGTGACTACCACATATTGACTTTCTCTAAAATATTTTGTTTTTCAAGCCACTTTTCTTGATGTCCTATTTCTGTCGATCTGTATTGATAAACTTAAATTCTACTATGTCAAGTTTGTTATGTACCTACTAAATCTCATTATCTCTTAGTATTAAAATTGTGTATCAGCCCAAAGGCGTATGACTTGGTCCTCCCGCAAGAATCGCCACCTTAGCCGGCGGGGAGCCGCCATTATCCATCGGTCGCCCTCCATTCTTATCAGGTCGTCGATCCATCTTATGAGAGGTTTGCCCTCGCTGCGTATTCTGGTTCGTTTTCGCCACTCTCATGACCTATATCTAAATTCTAGCATAAGGCGTTTGCTAATTCCAAATTACTTCCAGAATTGCTTCGCACTTGCTGTGCGGACTCAATCTTGTCAAAAGCCAAAGCCAAAAACCAAGGCAACTCATCGTAGATGAAGACTAATTTTTGCACGGGTGATCGTTTCTAACATAGGCACGCAAATAGAAGAATTTCTTTCTAGAATTCTAACGTAAAGCCGAGTAGTGACCTAAGGCATAGCCAAATCTCGTTCAAATTGTAGAAACCAACTAATAAAATAGCACCACGTCATTTGAGCAGCAATAACTCAAAACTCCGGAACTCACTGGGGAAGCGCCGATTCCGCTGCCTCTCCGGTATGTACATTTCAACCGCGCGGCCAACTCATAAAATTTGATGAAACTTTGCCACGAATGAGTGGTAATTTGTTACTATAATATATCTCATTTCCTGAATTTGTTGCAAAAAAAACTAAGACGCTATGACCAAAAATAGTTGGCCGCTAGCACCGCCACGTGCCGTAGTCACCGCCTATGATTACACAGAAAAGAAGTAATGCAAATATGCGAATGATACCTTAAAAGAAAGGTCTTAATTTGTTGCATTTGTTGCAAAAATAAAAAATTAAAAATCTTAAATATACAAAAAGTTATGCAATGTTTAGTTTCCGGTAATGGGTAGGCCAAGAAACATGCCCAAAGAACTTCAAAATGCGACTCTGCACAACTGCTGAAAGACGTTACTTAATACCGATTCTTCGAATATAAAGATGTTGGTGCGGCAATCGGTCCTCAAGACTCCCAGCAACCGCCTCCAGCACCACATCTCCAAAGCATCTACTTGTCACAATGTCTATGTTTCCTCGGCGTATAGAAATATTGGGAAAACAGTGATCGTACTAGGCGGATCTTAGTTGCTTTCGTAACGATTCGTAATAATTAAAACACAAGACTAAGTAATAATTAAACTATTGCTAACCTTCTGATTTATTCCGGTGAACTATTGATAACTTTTAGTCAAATTGGATAGGTCAGGTTAGGAAAAAAAAACTAAATTACTATAATGTAAATCCACGTCCATCTACTTATAATTATTTTAAAAAGATGCATTCTTACTTATGTAAGTAATCATGGTCACCCTACCCTAATACAGTTTGATGATACTATATTTTAGTTATTATATCCTAAACTATGAGTTTGACGGCTATTTTCGCCACATTTATCCAAACTAGGATATGTTATCTGTCGATTAGTACTATAACTAAGCTTATTCCTACTTTCACTAATGAAATAAACGCCATTGAATTTTAGGCATATTGCCGTCCGACCGGCCAACTAAAATCGACTCTAACAAATGATTTAAACTACTTGCTATTATTTTTTTTTGTTTATTCGTTGCAACAAATTAGCAACAAAATAACCATACACATAAACTTCTATTAATTTGATATAAATGGTGAGATACCTGAACCTACCCATTACCGGAAACCAAATATCGCATAACTTTTTGTTTATTTAAGTTTTCTCATTTTTTATTTTTGCAACAAATACAACATATTAAGACCTTTCTTTTAAGGTATAATTCGCATATTTGCATTACTTAGTTTCTGTGTAATCATAGGCGGTGACTAAGGCACGTGGCGGTGCTAGCGGCCAACTATTTTTGATCATAGCGTCTTAGTTTTTGTTGCAACAAATTCAGGAAATTAGATATGTATAGTAACAAATTACCACTAATTCGTGGCAAAGTTTCATCAAATTTTATGAGTTGGCCGCGCGGTTAAGAAAATTTAGTTTTCAAAGCGTGTACTAGGAGCGCTGTACTTTTTCTTTCTCTCTACAGCAAACTCAAATATCGTAGGCTCGACTCCCGCCTATCTCAAATTAATGTCTTCAGACTATTATATATGTTTTCCGCCTCGTGACTTCCATTACGCTATTACTTCCACCCGCGGACGTGATGTTGACGCATGAGTAAAACAATGACACAAAATATCCAAAGAATTGTAGTGCACTGGCCCAGTAGCAACAGCTTAACATCATAATAACACAAACTATACATAAATTTTATGAGATACGGCCTTCAGATACATCATCGTCCTCCCAGCTCGTTATTATCCCACTGCAGGGCAAGGCCTGTTCTCGTATAGATAAAGCATGAGCATTGATTGTTACGCTTACTTAAGGCGGATATCTCGGACTCATTTGTCCGGGTTTCTTCACGATGCTTTGCCTTCACCATAAGTCAGTAATGTCTAAGATAAACTTACAAAGTACATATGAATTTGAAAACGTGACATTGGTACTTACCCAGTTTAGAACCCGCGACCTCGTGTTTATAAAGTGGGTGCCTTAAACACGAGGCTATCGTGAGTTCATGAAACTTTAAGATACGCTTAGTATTTATTGACGCTGACTCTTCAATTCCGACCCAAGTTTTGTAATTATCAAGTAATATCAGTGTAATAGTCTTCTAGTATTGTCTCTGGTGCCAAAAATTGGGGGAGGCCTATGTCCAGCAGTGGACGTCCTTCGGCTGATATGATTACGACGATTGTCACAGGTTTGCAGTGACCCATACACCTGTAGCACAATTTTCAGTGTTGATTACCATACATGTATTTGCTGAGTATACCTAGTGACGCTTTAATGCTATCGAAGACGAGTTTTAGCTCCCTCTAAATAATTATAATAGCCGAAAACTTTGCTAAGCCTAGCCAGCAAGAAAAAAATGTAAAAGATGTTTTTTTCTGGATCTCGAAGTGCTTGGTAGTCGACCAATTACGCTTTAAAAAGCGAACACGGTACAAGGCAGAACTGGTGAAATATTTACGTAAAAACTGTATTATGCTCTGACTTTCAAAAAGACATTTAACATGACTGCGCCGTTGGTCTAGTGGTTAGTGTATCTGACTGCGACGCCGGGTGTCGTGGGTTCGATTCCCACGGAAGGCAAATATTTGTGTGATGAACATTTGTATTTGTCTTCAGTTTGGGTGTTTTCTATGTATTCCAAGTATGTATATACAAAAAAAAAAGTACATATATGTATTATATTTCAATTATCTAGTACCCATAACACAAGCTCTGCTTAGCTTGGGACTAGATGACGATGTGTGATAGTGTCCACATATTAATATAATAATAATTATATTATTATTCATCGTTTTTATTACAGCTACATTACATAAGTATCTATATTTGCTTTCTTTTATTTGGATCATAAGTTCACATCCTCCAAATTTCAAATCGCTAACTTCAAATGCAAAGACCTTTCCTTACAATATTTCATCCTTAATCATTTCACCCCTGTCAAAAATATTTATGAGGCATTTTTTATTTTAATAGAAGTATCCTAAAACAAAATTTCATAACTGTTATAATAATAATAATAATAAATTCATTTATTTCAGACCACAAATTAATCCATAGTATTGTTAGTATCAAAAGACTTATTAACTAGTGTTAGTAAAACATTAATCTATTAATAAATTTCTTTAAGATTGGAGAATTATAATTCTCCGCTACTGTTTTTAGAATACTGTTGCGACTACCTCGTACTCTTTTTAACAGGGAAGCTGTTTTTTTGCGTATTATCGCAGGAAAACCGTCCGTGCGGGCTTGCGCAAATATCTCCGACGCACTACAATACCGAGGCAGTCGCAACATCATTCTAAAAGCATTATTGTATTGGACACGCAGAACATCCAGCGATTTCTTGGTGTAATTGACCCATAGTTATACACGAAGAAGTTTCATACAATTGTTTTCATCCCATTTAACACACTTGGGTTACATTTAAAAAAAAAACTCTGTCTTAGTTTCACCATTACACATTAAACAAACACACATCCCAAATTTTTACTCGCTACGACCAGCGGTTTAGGCTGTGCGTTGTCTGTCAGGCATCATTGCCTGAAGAAAAAAAGACTGTCTTACCTCATGGTAAGACAGTCTTTTTTTAATATGTATGGATTGATATAACTCGTACTCTATTTTGATTTATGCTGCAGTTCTAACTACATAATCTTAAGGTGCTCCTTGGCCCTGAGCATTTATTTACCTGTAATGTAATGTAACATTACAGATCCGAGCATTACATTGGTGAGGGAGGTGAACCGAGCATTACAGTAAACAAATTGATTTTACAATGTGTAATATTTCTAGAATTTAGGAGAATGCCCGTAGTCAGATAGACAGTTTGTAACGTAATGCTTAAAATCGAATCTGTAAAAGTCACATTACAGGTGAATATTTGCGGTAAGGGAATGCTCCCTTACCTGGTTGACCCGGTCTATATTTTACGATATCTCCCACGTAAGTTGTATGCCACAAAAATACTATTTTGCTTTTTTGCTGAAAAATATCATAATATGAATCATTATATCCATTCAAAGTGAAAAAACAACAAAAACACAATTTTAAAGGATTTGTCAGACGCATAATGTTGTAATTTTCAAACGCGAAGGGATTACACCAATGTATATGCCTATGCATTTGTATACGCGGGGCGCGGGGCGGGTAGAATCACGCGCTCGCGCCTCGTATTGGTTACATACAACAGACCACGCCGGACTTTCAACCGGGCGCACGCACGTTGCAATCGCTTATATTATTTGCTAATTCATTGACGTAATTAGTTTACTTCATATTTGTTATAATGAAACGTATAAGTATTATATCAAGAGGGCGTCGAATATGTGATTTGCTCAATAATACGAATATACAAAGTAACAACTCCGATACACCCATTGAAAACGACAATATTTCATTAAATGAATTAGAATTAAACAGTTTTCCTGATTCAAGCCTCCTACGAAACAAGTAAGTTCCTTTTTGTATTATTTCAGTAGCATGAACTAGGTTACTAACACTTTTCATGGTGGCACCAACCTAAAATAGTGTATAGATTACTTACAACAATATACGCCGGTGAGCGTTCATCAACAATGTTGTATGTAATACATACAATATTTTAAGTTTTCGTTGAAGTTAAACATTTTGTTGTATGTAATAAATACAACATTTTACTTCGGAAATCGTTCATTAAAATGTTGTTGTATAGTGAAATGCTATATTTTACGTTAGATTTACTTTTTTTACTTAAAATTCACGTTGTAAGTCAAGTCGTTAGTTCAAAAGTCGATCTTTAAATGGTAAGTACGACTGCCTCAATAGCTAGATGTATACCTAGTGCATTGTATTAGTACGCCGAGTTCTTAGGTTCGATTCCCCGAATCTGCTTATCATTTATAAAACATTATTATTGTTTCAGAGTCTCCATTACCAATAATAAGCTTTAATGAGTCGGAAATTAATGAGTTAGCAAACATCATTGATGCAGATATCTTTGATAATAACCCGGAAGTTGCTTCAGATTCTAATACTGCAAATCTCGAAACACCGCACCCTTCACCTTCTTGTAGTACTAACCACTTGGACTACGACTGTGATAATGATTTCTTATTATATACAAAAGGAAAACTTAACAACTTTTGATATTTTGCCAGTACCCACACCAGGTTATCTGTCTAACTGCTCAACGTATACAACAATAAACAATTATAGTCCGCTGTCAGATATTTCGAATAATAGTCCTAGCACAAGCGATCGCCGTCGTCAACCAAGGAAAAATAAAGGTAATATAAGAAAAAGACATTTTAATGAATGGATAGACACTAAGAGAAAGAATTTACGTAATATGGGAAAAGAGTACATGTCAAGAAATGGTGAAATTTAAGCAAAGACAAAGATGGGCCCGCCATGTCACTGCCGCAAGAAGTGTTTTGATAAATTAAGTCAAGGAGAAAGACAGAAGATATTTGAGAGTTTTTGGAGTTTGGACAATGAATGAATATAGCCAGCTTAGTAAAAAAGCACAATAAACGCAGAGTCTACACAGATACCACTTCAAGACATAAGTACACGTTAAAGTACTCATTGCCACTAGAACATGGTGAAGATAATTATGTGGATGTATGCAAAAACATTTCTTTAGCACTATTTCCGTCAGTGATTAGGTTATTAATAAGGTCTTAGAAAAGATAGATACGAGTACTGGAGTACTAATTCCAGATCAAAGAAAAAGATACTCAAACCACCCTGTAAAAAGACAGAGTGTGTTATAACCAGTGTGTGTGACCATATCAAGAGTTTGCAGCCTGTTGAGTCACATTTTACTAGGCAAAGGTCAAATAAGTTATATTTGGATGGAGATTTAAATTTTCATAAATTATTTAAAATGTATAATGAGTGGCTTCAGTCTAATACATATGAAGAGAAAGCTAAATCCGAACGACTATATCGAGACATTGTAAATGAAAACTTTAAGCTCAGTTTTTATATTCCTAAGAAAGACCAGTGCGATCAGTGTCACATCTTTAGAAATATTAACAGTCCAACAGAACAGTAAGTCATGGATCAAGATATTCACGTCACTAACAAGAAATCATCCCGACAGCTTATGAAGTCTGACAAAGAAGAAAGCAAATCTTCTCAAGGTAAAATAATTGCTGGTACTTTTGATTTTCAAAAGATTCGCACTATTCGCAATGCATCCCATGGCCAATTGAGTATTTTATATTACAAACGGAAGCTGTCCGTCTTTAATTTTACTTTGTTTGATCTAACAAATAAAGAGGGTCATTGTTATATGTGGCACGAGGGAGATACCAGACGTGGTTCTAATGAGGTATCAGGCTGTCTTTCTCATTTTATACATAAAATGCATGAACACAGGGTGCAAAAGAATTTAGATTCTGGTCTGACAATTGTGCCGGTCAGAATCGCAATCGTATTGTGTTTGCGTTTTATGTTTATATTGCCCATAAGCTTAATATTACTATCAAACATACATTTCTTAAAAAAGGTCACACCCAGGCAGAAGGTGATAGCGTACATGCTCTAATAGAACGTTCGTCTAAAAATTAACTTATTTATACACCCTTTGAATGTTTTAGCTTGGTTATATGGGCTAAACAG
Source organism: Parascotia fuliginaria (assembly GCA_963082885.1). Taxonomy (NCBI): domain Eukaryota; kingdom Metazoa; phylum Arthropoda; class Insecta; order Lepidoptera; family Erebidae; genus Parascotia; species Parascotia fuliginaria. The sequence goes on from OY720182.1 coordinate 11,636,071, forward strand.
GAGGACAAACCATATAACGTAGAAATTAAGCATACAAATTTTTTAAACTTTAAATCACTTTTGAATGGCCGTAATTGATCAAAAAATCTAAATGGGAACGTAGTAAAATGGAATAAAAAAAAGAAGTAAGTGTATGTGCAGAAGATACAAAATAAGAAAAGATAAAATTATGTATCGGTACGATTTGGCAGACAGTAATGCTATGACAATCGCTCTCAATACCAATACCGTAGACGCCAAAGTAATAGTATGGCTGAGCTATGCCCCTTGTATGCCAACCGTTTTTCCATAAATAAGGCAAAATATGAAGACTTAATGAGCCTGTGTCGTAGTGGAATTGTTCCAGCTACATATTACGACTTTTTCAGGAATTTATCTTTTGTTGCTGGCGTTAATAATGACGCTGAATTTTCTGATTCAGAATAGACATTAGTCTTTTTCAAAAGTTCTGTTTATTTTTTTCTTTTTTTATATTGGTTTTAATATTGATCTCATAAAAATAATATTTATTTCTTTTATATTTTTTTAAAGTTCCCATAAAAGCTAATTTTAGGTCTGTTAGGTTGACAATAACACAATTGTTTTTATTGTTAAATTTCTTTATCATTATTATATATTATACATTAACGATGTTATCGTATTAAACCAATAAGCACAATGCCAAAAATTATGAATGGTGGAATAATTACTACTTTGATTTTAAGCTGATCTCATATAAATGATTAAGTAAGTTCATATTGTTAATCTTGTATAATGATGTTGATTTTTGTAATTCTATTTGATTAGTTCTTAAGAAGAGTTTGTAAAGTTACCTACAAAAATATTATTATAAGCATAGGTCATGCTTTGATTCTATTACTTTGTATTATTTTTAAAAAGTCTTTTGAATGATTGTTTTATGTTAAAATGTTTTTGATTACTCAGCAATGGAAGAAGTTATTTAATTATGTTTTAAAAGTTCATTATTTAATTTTTTAAAGATTTTCTGATTAGCTTTTTAGTACTTATGCTGTTTCTAATAAAGAAATTTAACCTTAATAACATTTCTTTTTTATTCAATAACCTAAAAAAATAAAACACGTTCAAATTGTATATTTCAATTTTGTAACTAATATAAATATTATTACCACATACAACAGGGTGAGACTTATGTTTTTCAACGTATACAATTGTAACTAACATATACCTACCACAAGTGGCGCGATCTGGGCACCGCGGTATAATGTTGTTAGTATCAGATGCAACAACTGGCATAGCTAGTACTCCGGAGTAAAATGTTGTATGAACAATATCTCCAAAAATAAACATATTACTTAAAATATCCCGCTATGACTGCCCAGTACAGGCTCATTGGGTGGGGGTCATCACGGGAAGATCAAAAACATAAATTGTATATCTACTAACATAGTTATTAAGTGCATTGTTACTAACACTATGGATGTTTCTCCGAATTAAACTATATATTATTATTATTATTATTATTAAATATCTTTTAACGTAGTTAAGAAGACTATTATATTACATTTAAATACCAAATTTCAAAAAGATGCAACAATAAATGCAGATTGGTTCAATTTGAATCTTTTAAACGCTCTACTGTAAATTTGCAGTTTTGGAGATACAACAACTTACATGGGAGGTATCGTAAGCTGAAACCAAACATGGGGTACCTACTCCATGAGACCAGAAGACGTCTATTGCAAATTATGTTCAACATATCTTAGCAATTTTTTGAATTTTAATATTTGTAAATTTGCAATAGGTACTTACTTACTTACAGTAGACACAAAAAGTAAATTTGCAGTAAAGTAATAATATTTTGCAAACAGTATTGCAGTATTGAGTATTATCGTATTTACCCGACTATGTCAGAAGGAGGGTTATATTTTTCGAATATGTATGTATAGTTGTTTGGGACGCTCTGCGGCCTGAACGGCTCTATTGATTTTAGCTTGAGAGGTGTCGTTAGATTCGTATTTCCTGGGAGAGTGACACTGGGTATATCAAATAAAAAAAACTAAAAGGCGTATACAAACTCATTCAATAATAAAAGTAAAAAGCCCGACTTAGTTTCTGTATAATCTGAAAATGAAAAAACAAAAAAATGTAAAATTGTAGCAGTTGGGACCCAAAGACAGTAAGTAGATTGGAGTAATCTGCAATGTAATAAATATATGTGCTCTCAATTCAGTAAGCCTCCATTTTTAGAATGGATTCCAACTGTTACAATTTTTTCATTTCCAAATTACACAGAAACGCAGTCGGGTTTTTTTAAATTACCGTTTTTTTATGTAGGCGTTTTTAGTTATAAAATAGACTTACTTATCAACCAATTAAAATTAATTAACTTTGTTGAAAGAAATGTGAAATCGTGCTATTTTTTTGTCGTTTTGGGCTTAAATGTAACAATATGAAAGAGACCCACAATTTCTTTTTTATTAATACCTACTACATAAACTCAGCTTTGCATCTGTTGAGATACAACCTGTTTAACCTAACTGTGGCTATCTCACTGTTGTTGCCTATATTAGAGGAGAGCATAACATCGTGTTTTTCCGTAGCACACTCCTTAAGGTACTTTAGAAAACAAACTGGCTGCCTCCCTCTTCCTATATCTATCTAGTTAAGTCAATTTTAGTGTATGAAACACAGATTTTCGAAAATGACACTTTTGCGATTAGTTCCTAAGCTGGTATAAAAACCTGAGACAGTTGATGTGATAAAAGCTGGCTGAAAAAAAAAGACACAAAGCTGTAGTATTCCCAAGAGTGACACTGTGACTGGTTGGGAAAATTAAAATTTGCCCAACCAGTCACAGTGTGACAGATGACAGTGTGACTCGTTGGGAACAAATTGTTCTACGAGTAGTATATCTACAATTATTATGAATTTATGATACATAAAAACGTCAAATTAAAGTTACAAAAAGCTGGCAAGAAACTTAAAGTTAAAGAAAGAAACCATAGATAGAAAGAATAAGGTAAGTAAGAAGTCTTAAAAGGTGAAAAAGCATTTTTACGTCGAGAAACAGTTTTTTATCTGTTTCTATCTATACTATTATACAATAGCGGAAGAGTTTGTTTATTTATTTGTTTGTTTAAACGCACTAATCTATGGAACTACCAGTCGGATTTGAAAAATATTTTTTTATGATAGCCCAGTTCTCGAGGAAGGTTATGTAACATCACGCTACTGGCGACGGAAGCAGAGCAGTAAGCAAAGACGGGGGTGAAACCGCGCCGTGGAAAGCTATTAGGTATTCTAATAAGTTACAAAACAGAGCAACTGAAACGTGTGTGGGAAATACTTTTCTAAGCTTTCTTTCATAATGTAGTAGTCATTTTTAGTATTTAAACATTATGTAATCTGATTGTGTTATTAACTACCTACTAATTATTACTATAGGTATTACCTACTAATCATCAAGAGTTTAAGACGTCTAAAGTCAGCCTTGAGAGGCCTATATCCTGTAGAGGACGTCTATTACAGGACATAGGCCTCTGCCAAAGGAAGAAGGAGGCGTTTGAGAAACTATATACGTAGCCACCACGGGCACGCTTGTCTAACGTGTTGTACAGCACGCCGGACGGCATGATTCGCTGTTGCGCCTTTTTTGGTATTACCTACTTAGTCTCCGACGACACTGGTGGAGATATGGAGTTGAAGTTGTAGAGTAGAGATCGGATGGCTGTTGGAGCAGAAAGATTCTAGAGTGGTGGGTGACCATGAACTGGGCAGGACAAGGTGGACCGCTAGATATGTTACCATTTTAAATAAGTAAGTAAAAAAGTCTTAGGTATGCTTTCTTTCTTAGCCAGACAGCCAATGTCTTAATTAAGTGCGTGTAGAATATGGTACTTCCAGCTTTATTTGTTACCATTCATAACATCTTCCTGCACATGGGTACGGGCCTAGCGAGGTACAGGCAGGGCCCCTAAAAGAGTTATAGTAGTGACAGTAACTGTTTAAGCATTGGCGTAGGTATATAGAAGAGGGGGAAGCTGATAGTATTAACGGCTTCACTATACCTAACACTAAAAATAATAATCTATACATATAATAAAAATGTAACCGATCGCTGTCTGTACATGGAAGATATATAAGAAAAATACTATTGGGACCTATATCAACGCAAATAGAACCCAAAACAATGATTTTTAAAATTTTTGTCTGTTTGTCTGTTTGTCTGTGCGTTTGTGCACGCTAATCTCAGAAACGGCTTATCCGATTTAAATATGGTTTTCACTAATATATTGTGGTAAGCTTCACTTAACATTTAGTGTTTGTTTCATGTCAATCGGTTCATAAATAAAAAAGTTATGCCAATTTAAAGAATCACATCGAACATTCGTTAATTTACTACGAAATCTTATAGAATATTTTAACAGGTTGCGGAATAGCTGATAGTGTTTTTATTCCTCGGATTCCTGTCATTCTAAACAGTCTTTCATTTAGTTTTAAACGAGTCCAGTTTCCAGTGAGCCTATGTTTTGCGATGACTAATTAAAGTAATTAATTAATTAAGTAATTAAAGTAAAGGTAAGACACTAAAAGTTGTGGGTGTGGATCTAAGTATTAGCTGTTTTTCGGTCAGCTTTATGTGGCTCTATTACGTGTTAGCATTACTAGCAGCTTGTATGCTTTGATCCCTGATGGCTATACGTCTAATCCATACATCCATACATATTATAAAAGGCTTTATCCTGACTGACTGACTGACTGACAGACAACGTAAAGCCTAAACCGCTGGTCGTAGCGACTTGAAATTTGGAGGGTGTGTTTGTCTTAATGTCTAGAAGTGTACAAAGAAAGGGTTATTAAAAATTCAACCCTTAAGTGTATGAAAAGGGATGAAATCGATTGTATGAAACGTCTTCATTTTTTAAGTTACAGCTTTGAAATTTTGTTTTGGAATACTTTTATTTAAATAAAAAATACGCTTATAATTTTTTTTTAACTGGGGTGGTTTTATAGGAATGAAATAAGGGATGAAATATTGTATGGAAAAATCTTTGCTTTTGAAGTTGGCGACTTGAAATTTGGAGGGAGGGGGAAGGGAGGGGGAGGAAGAGGAAAGGAAGGAAGAAGTGAGGGGAAAGTGCAGGGGTAGTGAGGGAGAAGTCAGGGGAAAGGGAGGGGAAAGTCAGGGGAAATCGACTGCCTCTGTATTTCGGTGGTACTGTGTATGGACTGTGAGGTCGCGGGTTCGATGCCCGCTCAGTGCAAATATTTGTAGCATGAACATGCCTATTTGCATTGGTCTGTGTGTTTATATGTATAATATGTATCTATTTACAAAAATAAAAGTATTTAAGTATGTTTATCCGTATTCTAGAACCCATAATACAAGCATATAATATGCTTACTTTGGGTCTAGATGGCGTTGTGTAAAAATAAAAAAGGAAGAGGGAACTTAGGGGGTGTGAGGAGGAGGCAGTGAAGGGCAAGTGAGGGGCAAGTGAAGGGCAAGTGAAGGGGACGTAAGGGAAAGTGAGGGAAGTGAGGGAAAGTAAGGAGTCAGAAATGGTGGTGAGTGAGTGGGAAGTGAGGGAAAGTGAGGGAGATGGGAGGGAGACGGGAGGGAAGGAAGGGGAGGGGAGGGGAAGGGGAAAGTTATTGTAGTGAAAATTTGCCTTTGTGTATTGTATGTTGTTTTACGGGGGATATCTTTAGGTAGGTGAAAGAGGGTTTGTACGAATGGTGATGATGATGAGATTAGAAATAGTATGCAAAACAGTATTTAAACAATATAAAAATGTCTATTGAAAAACGATATTCATGCGAGCGAAGCCGCGGGCAAAAGCTATACATATATAAAAACGAAAGGTCACTCACTCACTCACTCATCTCATCACGAAATCTCAAAAACTACAAGTGCTAGGACTTTCAAATTTTGGAAATAGGTGCTCTCTAAGACGGCATTTTGCGAAATTTATTTCCCTGGAGTATAAAGGGAAACAAAATTTGTATGGAGCTTCTATAGTTTTTGAAAATAGGAGTGCCAAGTTTCGTTAAATATCGCAAAATTTCGTCTGTTTTAGGGGTAGCGGGTGAATAAATTTAAATCGGATTCGCCTTAGAGACGGATTATACTGATATTTATTACTAATATACAATGTACGATTGCCGTAAGATTGGGTAAGAAATATTCTCATACAGGCACACATCTGAATTTTCACGCGAACGAAGTCGCGGGCAACAGCTATATATAATAAAACTGTAACCGGTCGCTGTCTGTACATGGAAGATATATGAGAAAAATATTATTGGGACCTTTATCAACGCAAATAGAACCCAAAACAATGATTGTTACAATTTTTGTCTGTTTGTCTGTGCGTTTGTTCACGCTAATCTCAAAAACGGCTTATCAAATTTAAATATGGTTTTCGCTGATACATTGTGGTCAGCATCACTTAACATTAAGTGTTTGTTTCATGTCAATCGGTTTATAAATAAAAAAGTTATGCTAAATTAAATAATCACGACACAAATGTGGTATGTATTTAGCTTAGCTTAGTTTGTTTTTAAGTTAGGTTAACACGTCTTATTTCTTTATTAAAATGTAAATTAAAATGTAAATACTTTATTAGTTAAAATGTAAATACAAGTTAGATTTATATTTTCTTATTTATTTTATTTTTTATTTTTTGTGATAAAAACATGTTTGTTAACACGTTTCATTACGGAATAGGTGGAATTGAAGTGAATTACGAAATAGTAGTAGTCGATTTACGCTGATTTCAACATGAATGGGTCGGATCGACCAGGGATGTACTACCCTCTCATAGTTTTCGACGTAAGAGTAATAGTATCCATATTATTGCGTTTCGTTCGGTAAGCTCGAGAGCCGGTGGTCCAACTGATGCGTTTTTATTCCTCGGATTCCTTTCATTCCAAACAATTTCCCGTTTAGTTTTAAACGAGTTCAGTTTCCAGTGAGCCTATGTTTCGCGATGACAATTAATGAGTGTGGATCTAAATATTAACTGTTTTTCGCATGGTCAGCTTTATGTGGATTTGCCACGTGTAAGTAATCCTAGCAGCCTGTATGGCTTTGATCCGCGATGGCTATACGTCTAATATCGTAGATAGAGAAGCATTTACTGTAAAGATTTTTCTTATTCACCTAAACGAAGATGTTTATAATTCAAAACAAACCAAAAGATATATCCAAAAAATGCTGCCCAAAATCGCTATTCCACGCGGACGAAGTCGCGGGCACAGCTAGTATTAAATATAACACTCATGCTACTTAATAAAATTTGTTTTATTTTTAATTATAAGCAATTATTATTATTGTAAACTGCTAATAAGGGATCTAAAATTAAGGTCACTTATTAAGTAATTTTGAATGAAACTCAGGTACCTATCCATTTAGTATTTAAACTGCCGTGCTAAGATGGGTTGGACAAAACGTTATATTTATTTTTATATTAAGTAAGCTCAGAAAATTAATTACCCAGAGTACTTGTTAAAATCTGGCATATAAACTTAACGTGAGCGGAGAACTACTTACTTCTATTTCAGCTCACCGATTTAAATGTCTCTATTCTAACTAGTAGTAAGCGGACAATTAGGTGAAGATTGCTATGAAATATTATGAATGGACCACATAAGTTTACATCACAACTCAAAAAGTACAAATGATAAAACGAAAGCCGTTTATTAATTTTATTTCGTGGAACCTTTATATTATTACATAATAATAAAACACAAAATCAATTCGGGCTTACACTTTTTGATTTATACGAAGAAAACTGAATCTTGGGCCGTTGCCTACTTTGGAACTCGGAAACCTTCATTGAACCACCTTTGGTTGTCATCAATAGACTTCGAGAAGTTTGTTCTAGAGGTCCAATCGAGGCAACTAATTAATTAATTAATTCCATGCAAAGTACTCACATCTTGCGAGACATATAAAATTTTATATGTACAGGATGCGCAGTTTGGATTTAGGCAAGGTTTGTCGACTGAAAAGCTATATTAACTTAAAAATGATTTCTTTGCACTTATGCGTAAGAAAGTAGCCTCCCTGGTGCACAGACTGTAAGGTAGCACCAACAGTATACTAAACATGTTGGCAGAAAGGATGGATGGTGCGGGGATTAATAGATTCACTGAGCTAGGTACATATTATCCTTCGAACAACTGGTTGAGTCTGTCAATCGTCGAATCGCCACCACCATATCTTCGACTCGCTATATTTTATTGAATTGTACTATATTAAATATCTATGTGTATAATTTTATGTCTTAAATGTGTATGGATTTCTTTATCTGAAAATAAACGATAAATAATAATAAAAAAGTATAATTTCAAATTTATAGATTGTACTCGTTACTAAACATCTAGGAATTATAATGTACAAATTCAGAAAACTGATAAACATACCTAATATATTTTTAATTATAGGTACCTACATATTATAGATAAATTACACGCAGACACAGAACATAATATGATCATGCTCATCACACAAAGATCTGCCCTAGGTGAGAATCGAATCCACGATCTACGGTTTAGCAGTCCAGTCCAACAGTGGAACTTTCATGAGGTCCATTGATAGCAACAAGGTACTCGAAACAAGGTACAAGAAAAAGAAACTAAAAAATACGTGGTCATGACTAGACTAAATAGAAGTACTACCCTCTTATTGAAGATCGTCGTAAGAGTAGTAGTATCCGTACTACTGCGTTTCGTTCGGTGAGCGAGAGCCCCAGAGGCCCAATTTTTCCCCTTTTCCTCTTTCCTAACCTCCCTCATTCCCTTCCCCTAACCCCATTTCCAGCCGCCATACCAGCAGTTTAAAACGATGGCTTTTGCTATGGTGGACACCACTTCTGAATTCCACTGACTGCTTACCATCAAGTGGGGTGGAGTCACTTTAGTAGGCTAATATAAAAAAAAAGTAACTTGTGGCCTCTGGACTTCGTATGATACAGACAGCGTGCTGTTTTGAAGCAGATTTACATATTGTCCATATTACCTTAAATTTTATTCAGCAAAATAAACCTAATTATTAATCAATGATAAGCACATTCCGATCATTGCGGCAATAGAAAACATTCAAAAAAGCATTGATTTTGCAATATTATATTGGAGGTCAATAATTGTCATTACAAAAAAATTTTAAAATTTTATTTCTGCAAGATTATTATTCCTGATTACTTAGTTGTAATTTTTCAACCTCGACAAATCTTACTTTAGACCCACTTAGACCGGTACCTACTTTCTAAAAAATACTAGAGGGGACAAAAGTCAAAACGCGGAACGGAAACCTTTGTGTCATAATAAATGTCAAATTTGTGTTAGCCTATCTCTGTTTGAGGTTATTTTTTCGCAATTTTGCATATTTGAATTTTAAATGCTTTTTATTAAAAACAGTAAGCTTTCAATAAATTTAAATGTTAGTCCTATAATCTGTTTATATACTCGATAGAAAAATAAAAATGATGGAGAAGACGGAGTTTGACGCCACATTAGGCGGTGCTGAACATCTACCTTTCTCGGCTAATAGTTTAAAATTCGCAGCCTCAAGAAGTGTAGAAATAGCTGCAATGACTGAGAGTATCCTTAGACCAAGTAAAACGAAACTCATATTCCAATGTTTACCCGTACACATGCGGCGACGAGTGATGAGCCACAACAGCAAAAGATTACCGCGTAAGTTACGAGTAGCTCATTTGGAACAACTGAAGAAAAGTGGTTTACCTCCTAAACAAAAACGACCGTCGAGAAAATACAGGCGTCGTCCCGCGAACCTCCTAGAAGAATACAACCGCCGGCAAAGGCGATATACTTGGTTAGAAACTCATATATGGCATGCAAAACGGTTCCATATGACTGAACGGTGGGGGTATCGCCTACCTCATGCTCCATGTGACAAAGCATTCAGAGCTTGTTATAGAGGCAGTTCTGCTCATTGTCTTTTGCAAGATATATCCTATCATACTCCAATTCAAATAACCGGATCAATGGAATCAATTAAAGAAATGTTTGCTCATATTACTAATCTTTCATGTGGACTGGGAGTATGTGCTAAAGCTTACACTAAAGGTACCAGACAGGGCAAAGTACATCTGTATGAGAAAAACACATATCCACATGGTTACATTGGTACTGTACAATTTGTATGGGCTACATGTAACAGCAATAAAGTTTTATGGTTATTTGTACACCCATCACAGTCAAAACAAGTAGAATCACTTTTAATAGAACTTACATGTGGAGACCAAAAAGATACAGATTATGAAACAGCTAAGAAAAGAAGAAAAATTGGAAATAACTCTGATAATATTGAAATTAAAGTATTGGCAGGTGCTTTTAATAGGTTCCGTTTAACAGGACCAAACAGCCATGCAATATTAACTCGATCCTTAAAATGTATAAGTGAAAATGATTCAATAGACCAGTACAAATGGACATCTCTACATAAGCCGCAAAACATAAAAGAGAAGAAAGAATATTGGCAATCCATAAGCGCACTTAACTCTCCTTCTCAGTTACCACCTAACTTGGTTATTGGTTTAGTGGTCAAAGACCCACGATTAAGGAGACCTTCGAAGCGGACTAAGGCAAAGCAGGAAGCTTACACAGAAATTAAAAGTGAAATCTTACTTAATATACCTCCATTCCTACCAAATTCTCCTCTTTGGGATACTAAAATACATGACGCTATAAAAGAAAAGAAGTTGACTAATTGTCAATTTATAGAACATGTCACAAAAACTCAATTAGTGCCAGGAGAGGTAAACGAAGATGATCCTGCATTGCAATGTGTTCCTGTAATTTTAATACAAAGGCCTGGTTCACAAAATTCTGAATATAAGAAAATTGGTATGTAATATTTTTAACTCAGAATCTTTTTCAAATTTTTAGCCTGTTTAGAGACTATTTCCTAACTTGATATAGGCATTGTGTAAATAATAACATCACTGAAAATATTTCAGGCTATGGCAGTGGTTGGGACATCATAGTACCATCAGGATATGCTCTACCATTTTGGCTAACATTTATCATGTTTGGAGCAAGATCAGGTGGACTTAGAGAAACAGAAAGTGTAGCTTTTGAAATGGGAGAATGTTACTTACCTCCAGATTCTGCTGCTGGAAAAGATAATGAGAAGAGAATTAAATCTGAACTCCAAGACAGATATTTTCGACTACCACCAAGCAAAAGGGTGAATTATATAAAATTAGCAATTAATAGTCCTTTCCTATGTCCTTGGCATTTACTGCTTAGTGACTGGAGTTGTGACCAAGTGAATGATTTATTTGTGTTACGGGATCAAAAACTTCTTAGTGATATTCAGGTATGTGGCCACAATTCTTATAAAAATTCTCAAAACAGCTGCTACTTTTCTTTTAAGTTTTATTAAAAATAATTATTATAAAAAAACAATAGAAATTCCTTATGCTCTGATTTTATTTTACAGCAAAGTATTACAAGAAAAGGAATATTACCAAATTTAAACCATGGGTTTTCTTGTCTAGTGCCAGTATATTTAAAGTTGGTGTCAAGAGGTAACTTAAAAAGACATGCACTGATTTGTTTACCGAATTTAGGCGATGTTGCTGGAATAAAGACTTTATTTGAACCACACCATAAAGATGCTAATGAGAAAATTAGGAAAAGCAAGCGGGCTGAGCATAAGAAATTAGTAAAAAAAATTAAAAGACAAAGATTGAAACCGAAAAAAAATACTGCATCTGTGAGTATGTCCAATATATAAAATTCTCGTGTCACGGTGTACGTTATTGAACTACTCCGAAACGGCTCGACCGATTTTCGTGAAATTTTGTATGCATATCGGCTTGAGAATCGGACATCTATTTTTCATCCCCCTAAATGTTAAGGTTGGTCTGAAAAGGGATGAAAACGATTGTATCACTTCATAGTTTTGAAATTTTGTTTTGGAATACTTCAATTTTTTTTTAATTGGGGTGGTTTTAGAGGGACGAAATTAGGGATGAAATATTATATGGAAAGATATTTGCTTTTGAAGTTAGCAACTTGAAAATTGAAAAGAGGGGGAAGGGAGGGGGGGTGAAAGAGAAGTGAAGGGTAGGGAAGAAGTGAGGGGAAGTGCGGAGGAAGTGAGGGTAAAGCGAGGGGGTGGTGAGGGGAAAATGAGAGAAAGATGAGAAGGAAGTGAGTGGGAAGTATAGGGCAAGGTAGGGAAAGGGAGATGTAAGTGAGAGGTAAGCAAGGGGAAAATGAGGTAGAAGCCAGGGAAAGGGAGAGTGAAATGACGGGGAAAGAAGAGGGAAGGTAGGGGGAGGGGGAGGGAGGAAAGAAGCGGAATGGGAGGAGTGGGGAAGAAGGGAGAGGGGAATAGGAGAAAGTAGTGAAAAGTTGACGGGGGATATCTGTAGGTAGGTGAAAGAGGGTTTGTAGAATGGGAGATTAGAAATATCTATTTATATAAAAATAAATCCCTATTTCCCTTGGTCACGGCATCACGCGTGAACGACTGTTTGTTATTGTCAGGTTCTGCGAAAAATTAGATAATAATTAAGACAGGACGTCTGTCGGGTCCGCTAGTATTTTTATAATATGAGCAATAATCTCTCCATACTAGTCTTTGCAGTTTTTACTAAATAACGCCAAGGCCATTAATTTCAGCCAGTATTTTCAGTTGTGAGTTTTACCTTTTTATTTTGAAGTATTTATAAATGGTTCATTTCAGGCTATTACCCACAAGGCGCCAAAAAGAAATAAACGTGAACCCTCAGATTACGTAAAGGGCATGAGGGAATTATGGCTGCCTTCCAATATTGATTCAGTTCGCAATGTGCCCACAAGACAAGTGATGGGGTACATATCGCAAGGAGCTTTTAGCTTCACTGAAGCCCGTAGTTGCGGTGTAGGATACATAGCATATAACGCACTGAACTCCTTACTAAGTACTGGCATAAATCAAGTTCTTGTTAGAAACACATCCTCAAGAAAATATCACCTAGCAAATATAGTGGTAATAAACAAATAATTTTTTTTAAAAAATTATGCATTTTATTTTTTTACTTGTTATTACATATTCTAGTCACCATAAAACCTACTAAACTAGGTTTTTGCTTGTAGTTTGTGATAAATAGCAAAAATAATTTTCTATAATTCTGCACAGACATGTCAACAGTATTGATACAGCACCTCCTTAGCGTCAGCATAACAATAAATATGAAATTAAATCCGATGTTAACATACAAACACTTTTCAAAATTACTCAGATATTCAAATATTACCATGTAACAAATGTAAATGCTTAAATTTGTATGAGTTCATTTCTGTCCGCATACTAAACTGTACACTGTTCTAGCACACATAATAACAATAATGCAAGATAGACCTGAGTACGTGCAACGTGTAGGTAAGTAGATATGCTGCTAACGTACAGCAGACAGCAGTGAACACTCGACGTATTGCCGAACTGGCCTCTATCACGAGCTGAGTAGTGTCTAGCGAGTCACTGGCATTGTACTAAATCTTCGAACGCTTCCTCGCTATCGCATCTTCTACAGCTTTCAATTGTTTCAACAGCTCCTCTCTCCTTGACACTGATTTCTTAGCTGGCACAGCATTTATTGGTGACGCAGCACGTTTCTTGCCTCCAGATTCTAAAATAAAATTATTGTTTAAGATTGAAATATTATATTATGTAATATTATAATTTATTAAATAAGTAGTTTGTATATAGCATACAAAGTTGACTTAAATTCTAAGATGTTATAATAAAAACCAGTACAACACAATGAAACTAGATCTAGGATCCCCTTTCCTAAACTAGGCAGGCAACCTGTCTATCTTAGGAAAGAGTAATCCATTTTATGTAGTATTTATACAAGTGTTATTTATTGTATGCAAGTAAAGGTATGTCCAAACAACGGGCACGCTGCGCAGCTGCGCAAGACAAACCTATAAATTTTTTAGACACGTATTTGTGTCGTAGTCGTTGGCAACCTGTCTGTATCTTAGGAAAGAGTAATCTAGTTTTATGTACTATTAATACAAGTGCTATTGATTGTATGCAAGTAAAAGTATGTCCAAACAGCGGGCACGCTGCGCAAGACAAACCTAGAAATTTTAGACACGTATTTGTGTCGTAGTCGTATTGTGTAGAGGGTCAGGGGTAAGCTTTCATTTGTCACTCTGATGTGACTATGGCGTTCAAAAGGTTAATGTTCGGTACTATATTAGGATAATACAGAAAGAAAAGTATTAGTTAAAGTATTAGTAGTCGATCCTTGTTGATTTCAGCATTAATGGATCGGATGGACCAGGAAAGTACCTACTACCCTCTCATAGAAGATCGACGTAAGAGTAGTAGTATAGATAACTTTTAATTACCACCTCTACACCAGTTGTGCTTTAATTTAAAATAAAGATCGCATTTTTAACTTTGTCTGAACGTCCGTTGTGAGCTGTTAAATAGAGTTGGTCATTTATTAACATTTATCATTTTTATGGTGACATTTAATAAAAAAAATACCTGACTATAATCAAAAAGCATTTATTATCTTCCTAAATGTAATAATTTAAACTTAATATTTTTTTTAAATATTATCAGAACCTTTAATTTTTTTTTGTTGCTAAAGCTGTGTCTAATGTCACCCAGACAGTGACGTGCACAGAGTTTTTAAGCAAAATATTCTAAAGGCTCACTTACTAAAAATATTTACTGCGTGTTGGATAAGGTTTGTAGTCGTATCGCTTAAATTATGATGTACATACGTGATTTGTCACCTCAAAAATACATAAAATGACTGGTTTTATGAACATATAAACTTGCGGATATTCGAAATGGCCTTTCGGTGCATTTGTCTAATGTTTTGTATTAACAAAATAAAATAATTATATAAATAAGTATAATTATGCAAAATAAAATTTGCGAGTTTTTATGTATTATAATTTCACAGTAAATTATTTAATAGATAATAATAACCCATATCTAATATATAAAATATTAGACATTAAAATAAAATTAATTACTTAGTAGGTAATAAGAATGACAAATATTTATCTGAGTTACTTGGTGTAGCCAGTGTCTTTTTATAATAATAATAATGGTCTAATACATACATATTATAGATAAATAACACCCAGACACAGAACAAACAATCAGTGATCTTCACACCAAAATTTCTCCTGGGTGGGAATCGACCCCACGACTTCCGGCTTAGCAGTTAGGGTCACTAACCACTAGGCCAACAGGCCAGTCATAATTTTATCAAGATTTTTGTCTATATGGACCGCACGCCACTGCACCCAGATTCGTATGTACAGTTTGAGGAGACTCACACTGAATAAAAAAGAATAACCAACGAAAGAACAGCATGAACGTTCGCGCGTGGCCCTAGCTCCAATCATAGCGCGGCGAACCGCGCGCGGGAGCAGCGCTCAATTGCCGCTCGATCTTTGGACACACCTTTAGAAACGACAGGTCTAATGCCATAATATTGTTCTAGGTCCATTAGCGCAGTTTTTATGACATGGAATGTACTAAACTTCCATATTCAACTAAAATTTGTATCAATATTTTTTTACCTTTATCACTGGGAACTTCTTTCTTACTAGTAATTGTAGTCACTGCCGCGGCTAGGCCAGCACTTGATTTTGGATTTAACCTACAAATAAAAAAAAACATTTTAACATTCACATTTAGTTTTGAATAAATATCACAATTGACAAGAGTTGTTCTTGTCCTTCGCCTAAAGCATTAAACTAGAATTCTTCTTATATTTGACACGAGGAAATGTGTCGTACGTGGGTACGTGTGCAGCATACGACAATATCATTACACACACAAAACATCTTGTCCCGTTACATGCACACTAAACCAAAACTATTGCGCTAATATAAGACAAAAATTTATGCAAATTTAAACATCTGTCACTGTAGAAAATAATAGTAGCATTCATATAATATATACTAGCTGCGCCCCACGGCTTCTCCCGCGCTTATAATACGTTCTGTCTCCCTCGGAAACTAAACCGATTTTCGGGATAAAAAGTAGCCTTTGTCCGTCTCCGGCACCGAATCTATCTACATATCAATTTTCATCGCAATCGGATCAGCCGTTTAGGCGCTGAGTGGTAACAAACACACACACATACTCATACACAATCTTTCACATTAACAATATTAGTAGGATAATACGTAGATAATTATCAAACGTAAATTAGTAACCTAGGTCTGGCGGCCGCATTTAGTAGACGAGCGTGTCTTGCGCGGCGAGCGCCCGAACTGCCGGACGAAGATGATGTATGCGATTCACTTTCCGACTCACTCGATGACGAAGATGATTCTGTGGTATAGTTATAATTACATTAGTGTATATTATCCAGTTTATTCATAGATTACCTCTTAATAGATACCGCATTAACATTTATTTGTTTTAGCTCGAGTTTACAAAAATGGGGCGAAATGCGCGAAATGTAAATGCTGAACTGTGGTTGGTCAAACGATTCGAATGCACTGAAATGCACCAATCATAGTGTCCGTAGTAAGTTCTTATGTTTACAAATGCCGCTATGAGTCGTGCGTGTGAGTTTCTCTGTATGCGGAATCTATTAGACGGTTATCTGTGAATTTCTCAGACGAATGAGATTTAATATTTTAATAGTTACACATTTGTGAAGTAAATACCTGAACCTGATGATGATGACCTTGAATATTTCTTTCTGTCCCGATTGCGACTCGCTGGCTTGTTACGTCCGTAAGGGTCCAATTCGTCCTGCAATATAGTTCATTTTAAAATTTTATTTAGCATTATAGGACAATAAAAAAACACTGAGATGTGCTGACTAATTAGCGAGTAGTCGATAAAGCCGAATATTGTAGTTGGCGATTAATTGGCAAATACTACCGACTTCTTACTTTGTATTTATTTTATTCAGTGTGTCAATAGTATGTATTTTATTTTTGACATGACTCAATTTTATTTGGACTCTTTAACTTTAAATGACATTAACAGTATCTTGACAAAAAAGTATTTTACACAAAAACACCTCCCTGACCCTTACAACAGCAAAAATTAAAAAACAAAGCAAAGTAAACAAAAACAAAACATGTTCCGACTCGTTCGCAGGCGGCTTATGCGAATGCCGCGCGAATTAGCGCAATAAACGAATCGTTACAAAAATCCCCGAAACCGTGATCGACTCGGCCGACTAGTCGGCTTCTTTACAACCGACTAATCGGCTAGTCGGCCAAAGTCATAATCGGCACATCTGTACAAAACACATCATCATTAAGCAATTTCTCTTTAGAAACTTTTAGGGTTCCGTACCCAGAGGGTAAAACGGGATCCTATTGTCAGTAACAGCGGAGTCTCAGGACTCCGCAGTTTGTCCGTCTGTCTGTCCGTCCGTCTGTGACCAGGCTTTATCTTATTAACCGTGATAGTAAAACAGTTCAATTTTTCACAGATGATGTATTTCTAATACGGCTTTATCAGCATATAGGTACTAAAAAACAGGATAACATAAAAATTTAAGAGGGCTCCCATACAAAAAACGTGATATTTCGGCTCGTTTTTTGCTCGATATTGATAACGCCAACAGGTACACGCTTGAAATATTCACAGAATATTCAGTTATTTATATTATTATTATTATTTAATTTAATAAAATAAAAATAATAAATTAAAATAAAACAAATATTCAAGATAGAATACAACAGACATAATTTTTTTGCCGATAATGGTATGGCACCCTTCGTGCGCGAGTCTGGCTCGCACTTGGGCGGTTTTTTTACTATGTTAATACTGACGACTTGATAGGGGTGACACTAACGGGCAACCGAATGATGAGAGCGACTCACGACCGGCCAAAGTGGGGAAAACTGTGAGCGGCCTATGTCCAGCAGTGGACCTCTTTTGGCTGATGTGATGGTGATATTATTTATCCATAATAGGGTTATAAACATCAATTTTTGAAAAGTGTCTCAATTAGATTCTATAGTTCTAATGAACCACCAGATTAACCAGTTATGAAACGGATTAAAAAAGCTGAAATCTTGGAATTAATAATAATAATAATAACAGTCTGTTTATTGTCCCACTGCAGGGCAAAGGCCTCTTCTCATAGAGAAGGCATGAGCATTAATCACCACATTTGCTTAGGGCGGATAGGCAATTTCAGACTTTTAAGTCCAGGTCCTCACTAATAACATTTTTTTCTTACATAGAGAAAAGTACCGTAAGGTGTTATAATATGTAAGCGGTGAGTACCTTCCGGCGGTGCGCGGCGGGCGGCGGCGGGTTGGCGGCCAGCTGGCGCGCGGCGGGCGACGCGGCGCGGCGGCGCGGCGCGGGCGGGTTCATGGCCGTGGCGCGCGCGCTCGCCAGCCGCCGCTCGCGGACGATCACCGACGGCGACAACCTACGCACGCGACATCACACTTAACGTTCGACGTATCTCGCGAACTGGTCGTGCGATAGCGTCGACATTGAGGATCTCGTATGATTCGTGACGAGTTAAAACCGAAACCTATCTCACCTTTGTCTCGAAGAAGAGGACGCCCTTCCCTTACGTCGCGCGCTCGGCGATCGCGAACTTCGGGAGCTGGAATTTGAAGAGCTGCGAGGTCAGCGGGACGAAAGGGGCGAGGGTGGAGGGCGGTCGATGCACACACACGCGTACGCATGCACACATGATTGTTACGATGTTACGAGTACCGAATGTTACAAATGTTACGAGTGTTACGGGTACACGCGTACACGCAGACCGTGGCGACCGACAGTGAGGACCGGTGACCGAAATGGTATTGATAGAACATGCAATTAATCGTCGAAACAAGATGGCAACCATGAATGAGGAGAACACCGCAAAAACCACAACATTAGACAAGTTATGAAAGCAAAACCCACCGCCCGGGGGAGGAGGACGAAGCAGGATAAAATGTCAAATTAATAATTTGAAAAAGAAATATGTATCGTGTTTGTACATGTTACGTGTACTATATTAATAAGTATACAGTTTTAAGATATTGTTTAAAGTTTTTATGAAGAAATTTCAGAATAAGAGTATCTTTCCAAGGGGCTATCACGCATACACCAAACGACGACGCTCATCTTGACGCTTTCACAGCGCAGCGCAGGCTTCGGTGTTAACTGCGTTTACCCGCAAGAATAGCTCTAGGCAATAGACACCGATAGTTTCTAAACATAGATAATCCTGTAATAGATACCGCATTATAACCAGAGGTCGGCATTAGGTAAAGTTATTTATGTACTTACACTGATTTCATACAGCGAAAGAATAAAGTGGATACGCCTCAAATCCCGAGATCAATTTTAACGATTACAAAAAATCTCATGATTTATTAAATAAAAATGTTATTTATTTTTACACAATTTAAACGCACGCGCGACGTTGCCAACATCAAGGACATCGGATGTCCGAAGATGCAAAACTCTAATGCGCACACGTGCGATGTTACCAAATTTGTAGTTCGTACAACATAGCTGGTGAGAACAAAAGAAAACAATAGCGGAAATGCGGAGCTCTCCCCGCTTAACGATATAATACTAGATTTCTCAATTTTAATATCAATATTTCGATGCAAGTACATAAATAACTCTACCTAATTCCGATTTCTGGTTATAACATTTGATTTCAAACGAGCTCACAAAAAAAAGGAGCAGGTGAGCGATGCGCGGAACGTAAAAGCTGCATTGCGATTGATATATTCAAAGTCAAGCATTCGAATGCATAAAAATGCACGATCGTAGTGTCCGTAGCCCGTCGCAAATTCTTATGCTAGCCAATGCCGGCGCAAGATTTGCGTATTTGTTGCCCTGTACGTGGAATCTATTAGAGGGTTATCTGTGATTCAAAGGCGTGCTCGTAAACGATTTTCCAAAATCGATCCTTTAAAATATTAGGAAATCGCCGCAATAGGCGCGCAAAATAGTAAACATTATAGTACCGGCAAACATCTTGAACAATCGCGGTTTCAGTTCGCGCATGTGCATTTCCGAGGCAATTATTCGGCATTCGATAAATTAATCGGCCAATCTTAATGCACGACACTCAAGTGTCATTTGGTGATCTTTCAATAACGTACGTAGTCGATAGGATACGTTCCCGCGTCGCGCCTCGCTGATCCCGCCAAAATATACAAGAATGAGTTCTTCGCATTCAAGAACAACGTTCAAGTTATTTGCCGACTAATATATACACGATAAAGGAGGGAAGAATCGTTGACGAGCTCGTGTGCCGTTTGCATCCTTTCATACCTAGAGGATGAATATGAGTCGTCAGAGGAGGGCGGCTTGCGTCGTCGCGCGGCAGGCTCGGCTCGCATCCAGGGGTCGGCCCAGTCTTCCGTGCGGCCCTCGCGACGACTGTCCCGCGCCTCGCGCGCGTCTCTCGCCTCGCGCCCGTCCCGTGCTTCGCGTCTTTCTACTTCTGCGCGCTGGACGATTACTTCTCGGGATGAACGTATGCGCCGCTGTAGACCAAACGTTGTATTATACTACGCTCAAAAACATGTAGCAGACGTTGCATCTGGCAGCACGGTAACGCACTTTCCTATGCTTCTATCCTTTTCTGTCACTGAGACATGTCCTTTACTAAAGCAAAAAAAAGAGCGACGGAACAGAACCGCATGTTCTCTCTCACACCTACACTCTTTAAGGGTGACACAAATACGTAGAAATCGACAGTTCACTAAAATTGCATGTGCGCATCTCTATTACAAAAGTGATTTATGGCATTGTCTACCACGAGTTTATGCGCGTGGTATAGCCACATATTATGGTGAAAGAAACATCAACAAAAATATAGCAAAAAAATAATCATGCATTTAAGTTCTGAAACATTAAGAAAACCCAGGTCTTAAGTAGACATCGCTCTTGTTACCTTATGATAAGGTCCTTCTTCCTGCGCAGGAACTCTCTCTTCGTAATGCGGTACCCTTTCATAGGCGCGTTCACGTTCATACATGACGTGTTCGCGATCGTAATACCGTTCGCGTTCATCGACAGCCGGCCGCGGGAAACGGCCACGGTACATCGGACCGTATGGTCTGCAAATAATAAATTAATTGATTTAACTATGTTTGTATGGCTACCTCGTGATTCGTCAACTTATTTTTGACTACCAGCGTTTTACCAATTAAAAAGCTCCAGAATTTAGGCGTTTTAAGTAATAATCCTACTTAAACTAAAATATTTCCTTTTTTTAGGATTTTAATTATTGAATAATATTGTTTTAAGATTTTAATTAAGCACTGGGACATAAGTCCTAAGATGCTTTACATACATAAAATGCCTGTGCAGCATGGTCCTATAAAACCAACCAAAAGACAACTCTCGATAAGCTTAGCGGATTACAACATACTGCTTGTCATGATAACAGGAGCATTAAGCTCTTCACCAGGTGATGCTCTAAATGCATTACTTAACCTCGCCCCACTCCACCTACATGTGAAAAAAGAAGCAAGCACCTGCGCGTACAGACTACACACACAAGCAAACTCTAGGTGGGGATCGCAGACACTGAACAAGCTTAAGGAGTTGGTGTTCAGTCACAATATTCTGAAAGTTCCAGCTGATGGATGGACACAGAAACTAACTTTGTGAAACATTTCGAAATTGAAATATCCGAAAGGCAGGACTGGCTTAATAACCAGTTACTCAATAAAAAGGTAAGTTACATTTGGTTTACGGATAGATAGTTTCAAAAGAGGATGTAGGCTGCGGCGTTTTTTTTTTTTTTTTTTATAGTATAGCCTACCAAAGTGACTCCACCCCGCCTGATGGTAAGCAGTCAGTGGAATCCAGAAGTGGCGGCCACTATACCAAAAGCTATCGTTTTAAACTGCTGGTATGGTGGCCTCCACTATGGCGGCTGGGAATGGGGTTAGGGGAAGGAAATGAGGGACGTGAGGAAAGAGGAAAGGGGGGAAATTGGGCCTCCGGCGCTCTCACTCACCGAACGAAACGCAGTAGTACGGATACTACTACTCTTAAGTCGATCTTCTATGAGAGGGTAGTACTTCCCCGGACGGTCCGGCCCATTCATGCTGAAATCAGCGTGGATCTACTACGTCTTCGGTCTAAGGCCCAATCACAGCCTCAGCGTTAGCATGGGCAAAGAAGCCTCGATTTTACAAGCGGAGATCTGTGCCATGAGAATCTAACAAGGTTATAAATATATATAATACTAGCTGACCCGGCAGACTTCGTATTGCCTCAATCGATAGATAAAAGACCTTTAACAACTTTCATATTTATTCACTTTTTAAACCTTCCCTGGACTTCCACAAATAATTCAAGTTCAAAATTAGCCAAATTAGTCTAGCCGTTCTCGAGTTTTAGTGAGACTAACGAACAGCAATTCATTTTTATATATATAGATACTAGCGGATCCGACAGACGTTGTCCTGTTTTAATTATTATCTAATTTTTCGCAAAACCTTCTCCTGGCAATAACAAACACAACAAAAAAAGAATTAACGGAATCGGTCCAGTCGTTCACGCGTGATGCCGTGACCAAGGGAAATAGGGATTTATTTTTATATAAATAGATATTTCTAATCTCCCATTCTACAAACCCTCTTTCACCTACCTACAGATATACCCCGTAAACTTTTCACTACTTTCCCTATTCCCCTCTCCCTTCTTCCCCACTCCTCCAATTCCGCTTCTTCCCTCCCTCCACCCTCCCCCAACCTTCCCCCTCCTTTCCCTTTCATTTCACTCTCCCTTTCCCTGGCTTCTCCCTTATTTCTCCCTTGCTTCTCCCTCACATCTCTCTTCCCCTACCTTGCCCCATACTTCCCACTCACTTCCTTCTCATCTTTCTCTCATTTTCCCCTCACTTCCCCTTCGCTTTACCCTCACTTCCCCCTCACTTCCTGCGCACTTCCCCTCACTTCTTCCCTACCCCTCACTTCTCTTTCACCCCCCCTCCCTTCCCCCTCTTTTCAATTTTCAAGTCGCTAACTTCAAAATAATATTTCATCCCTAATTCCGTCCCTATAAATCCACCCCAATTAAAAAAAATTAGAAATATTTCAAAACAAAATTTCAAAACTATGAAGAAGTTTCATACAATCGTTTTCATCCCTTTTCAGACCACCCTTAACATTTAGGGAGATGAAAAATAGATGTTGTTCGATTCTCAATCCTAGCCGATATGCATACAAAATTTCACGAAAATCGGTCGAGCCGTTTCGAAGGAGTTCAATAACGTACACCGTGACACGAGAATTTTATATATTAGATAGATGGCTCCCGGGAGACTCAGAAATAGAGGGAAATGAAAGGGCGGATGTACTGGCCACAAATGGCGCTAACAACCTAATGACAGGACCAGAACTTTTCCGTGGAATCTCCAAACAAACGGCCCAGACCCTCCTCAACGACCTGTGCCATATAAAAGCGCAAAGAGCGTGGCAATCTAATCTAGGACAGAGCCACTCTAAAGCGCTTGGCCATGACAATAAACCTCAGTAAGTGCAAAACGTCAGCGGTGATAAGAATACTCACCGTTAACTGTAAATTAAACTACCTGTTTCAACTCAACCTAAGCTGGTCTAAAATGTGCCGATTCTGCTAAGAGTCGGAGGAGACTGCAATGCATGTCCTCTGCTCATATGGACCACTCACGCACAAAAGAAGCATCCATTTAAGACAGCAACAGGCGTAACCAAATGAGATACAATCTCTTTCTTTGCTCAGACAATTTGAAAGTTCCCAGACTCTATAAGACTAAGCAGGGCACTCTAAATAACAAGGGCGCTACAAAAGATCAATTCTGGTCGGGGTAGCAAAGAGGCCACTGACGGCTTCTAGCCCAACAAATAATCTAATACATAAAACGAACAGATGCAGATTACTCAAAGAAAATATTGAAAGCATGAAGAGCAACTCTTCGAAGATCTTCTAGGATGTGAAATACGACAAATTAGAATCACTGTCGGCTGTCCGCCCACTAAGCCTGACTATTATGACAAAAACCAATTCATTTTTTATATTTTATTATACTAATTTTTAATTTATATCACCAGAGCTGAATAGCTGCTTAATGATAAGCAATAATGTTCAATGAGGAACTCACCTGAATCCTTCAGGATCTCTATAATGCGCAGATGGTATATCGTGATGTCTAGGCGGCGAGGCGCCTACAGCGGCGGCCGCGTACGCAAGTTCCGCGTCCGGGTCGTGAACAACCCCACCCACTGATAAATGCAGCTTCTTCTCTTCAAAGTCCATGTCTTGTTCCTTGCGTTTGTTCGCTATTCTCAGCATCTCCAAAAAGAAAATAACGATTAATGATCAACAAAATCTATAATTAATACAATTTTCCTAAATTTACCCTTGGATATACAAAGTCGTTTCCGACGGCTGAGAATAAGGCAGTTTAACACTAAGACTAACACTAGATATAAAGAAATCCTTAAGGCCTGTAGTGCTTCATGCTCAATGTAGCAAGTTTTATAAAAATTATACAGAATTCTCGAAAATTATAAAAATAATTTGTTATTGTCTCTTGAAGAACCACAACTAACAAACTTGGAATACCTAATATTAAAACAAGAACTAAAATATCACCTCTTTAGCAGTACGTAATCCACGCTCCCAAGCGGATTCGGGTGGCGCCACATCTCTTGCAGGGGCCGTCGGGTATGAGCCACTAGCGGGCACACCTCGGACCACGTCGAACATATTGTAGTTGCCCTTGTCTGTGACACCCGGGTGGAGAAACCTATGAAACAAAAACAATTTGTAGACAGGTTTAATTTGAATTATATTTGCTCAAAAGTAGATATTGTTACAGACTGCTAGTGGGAAAATAG
The DNA here is from genome assembly GCA_963082885.1 of Parascotia fuliginaria. Classification (NCBI taxonomy): domain Eukaryota; kingdom Metazoa; phylum Arthropoda; class Insecta; order Lepidoptera; family Erebidae; genus Parascotia; species Parascotia fuliginaria. The sequence goes on from OY720182.1 coordinate 11,660,875, forward strand.
AATACTTTTAATAGCATTTTATCATGATTTAAGAAATTTTATCAAATGTTAGTCATTTAAGTATTAATCGGCGATTAACGGATCAATTTACACACAGATGCGCTTGAATAGCTCCTGAAATTGGCGCGTTCAAACAGACAGACGCTTCCTAGCGACTTCTTTTTAGCTTACTATGTATAGATATAAAATCTGTATTGGTGTACTATTTTTATCATGTACTAGCTTTCTGGGCGCGGTTTCACCTGCGTCTTTGCTTACTGCTAAACGGGACAATCCCACCCACATGCCCATCACTGTGACTCCTGTAAGCCAGGATTAACAGTGATATCCAAGAAAAAACACCGAGCTTTGACACTCGGGAGTCCCGGGGACTGCTAAACCTACTGTCTTGGACCCCACAACGAATTTAATCAGAAGTAAGAGGAGGATTTGGAAATAAAATGTCCACTTTTGCTTTTGCTTACTGCTAGCCTATAACCTTTCCCGAGAACTATATAATTTTCAAATCCGACTGGTAGTTTCAGAGATTAGCGCGTTTAAACAAACAAACTCTTCCGCTTTATATAATAGTATAGATTTGGCAATACCTGCAACTAACACCCCACGTACAGGCACCACGCGAGAAGAACCTGCAGACAGGGCGCGGCTCACTCTCTTCAGGCCGTCGCTCCGCTTCGTCTGACACTTCTCCTTCTTCTAATGACGATCCACGCGATCTTCGACCAGCTTTTACATCTTCTGTTAACCGAAAGTCAGATTTTATCATTAACTTAAACTAGCTATTCGATCTTGCCTTTATGGTGTATATTTTTAAGATGTGATTGATTACAAATCGATAAAATTCTCGACTTTTTCTTTTACGCATGTTATTGCAAATTGTTGAGGAGACATTCCCTAATAATAGTGAAAACCGTGGTTAAGAACAGACAGGAAAAATAGTATAAACTATTTAGAGATGTCTTTAAAATCTAACAATGTTATTAATGAATAATAGTTAAAGACTCACATTGTTATGTACTAGTGAAACTGAATGTGAAATGAACAAAGGTAGATATTATGTGTTGATGTAGGGTCGCTAAAGCAGGGGCACTAATATGGACAACCTCCCCGTGTGCCTGGATGCCGTGGTTCCTATATGGATACGTCCGGTGGGAAGTGCATGTGTTCAGGCCGGTGTGCCCTGGGCGTCTGTCAATCAATTCCAGGTTTGATTTCAGGCCTGGAATTCATTGGCAGATGGCGAATAGTCCTACAGAGGGGTCTCCTCGGAGACCTCCAACTCGTAGACCTGGCTCTCTCGCGAGAGCCGGGAACGAGGGCCGAAGCCTCTAGGGGTATAGGCTGCGAGGAAGAAAACCTCTATAAAAAATTACCCCCGCTTTCCACATGTCTCTCTGTTAAGCAGAGAGCATTGTGGAGAGTCCAGGGTGGAGCAGTGTCGGATTCTCCGGCACTGCTCTGCCAACTCGTAAACCCGACTCTCTCGCGGGAGTCGGGAGCGAGGGCCGTCTCCCTCCGGGGTGGGGGCTGCGAGGAAGAAAACCTCTATAAAAAATTACCCTAGGAAGGGCCTGGCATGCATTTTGCTGCCAGGCACTTCATCTCGTAATCCTGACCCAGCGGTGTTGGGGGCGAGGGCCGCCACCCTTCGGGGTGGGGGCTGCGAGGAAGAAAACCTCTATAAAAAATTACCCTCAGGCGGGCCTGGTATGCATCCTTGCTGCCGGGCGGCAACAAGGGGTTTACCTTGTTGCCACTGCCGCTATGGGCGGACGGATGGTCTGGTACAGACCACCGTTCGGCCGACTCGTAACCCCGTCTTGATAAGGCGGGAACGAGGGCCGCCACCCTTGGTCGGTGGAAGGGTGGGGGCTGCGTGGAGAGTCCACTGTAAAAAACCCCTAACACAAGCTGTTTGCCGTGGTGAGGTGTGCGTGGCAGGGTAGGGTAGTCCCTGTCGTTAACGGCAGCCAGAAATGGCGGCTAGTCGGCGGCGCAAGGCCGACCCCAGACGGATACCTGTCGCCCTCCGGTTTGGGTTACAAATGTAGACTTGCCCGTGTATTGGGGGATCTCTGCACGGGTGGACCTTTAGTTCTCCCCCACTCGTGGGATTTACTATGGATAACAATTTAAAAAAAAACAAACTTAGAATTAGGAGAAAAGAGGGCAGCGGTCGTTGTCTTACAGCGATTGCCTGCGGAGGGGCTGCGCACGCCCAGTTCTGCGCGCCCGAAGGGCACACAGTCGTGTGCAGAGGAGGCGGGCTCGATGTCCACGGACAGTGAGCCCACCGTCGTCGCTGTGGATGGCGCTTCAGCCAGAGATTTCTGGCGGAAGCGCTCTCGCGCCGACGAGAATAACCCGGGGTCGGATTCGGCCTCGGGTTCGGAGGAGGCGCCAGACGGCTCGCAGTCGCCAGTCGGCTCGCGCACAAGAGCCGCTAAGCGCGGACGGGGCCAGGGTGCCCTCAAGCACGGCCGATACGTCGGCGTCGGCCAGGCCCGCAAAGAGGTGGCGGAGGCCAGGCGCGCGGCGGCCCGTGAGGCTGAGGAGGCGGACTCGGACCGCCGTATCGCCGAGGTTACCAAGCGGGTCTCGGCCGATAGGGCGTCCCGGCTGTCGGAGGTGCTTACGGATGCCTCCGACGTGGAGGAGCTCACGGCTGGTGCCTTAAGGGAGCGTTTGGAGGTCGCGGTAGGGGCAATCCGCACCATTGCCAAAATTTCCAAGCACCTGAAAGGCACCAGCCAAAAGGGCTTGAAGGATGCGGCGGCATCCATCGCCGAGGTGGCGGAGGTCTTGTTTAACAGGACCTCCAGCGAGGAGGTCAGGAGGTTGCGGGCGGAGAACGTCCGTATGGCTGCCCAGATGCAGGCTCTTAGGGAGGAGCACCAGGCGCTGCGGGCGGACCTTGCGGCAATCCGCCGTGAGCAACCAGCGCCCGAGGACGCGGCGGCAAAGAGGGGCGAGCCGGATGTTCTCCAGCTGATCAAACAGCTGAGCGCACGCTTCTCCGTGCTGGAGGGGAAGGTGTTGCGTCCCCCTCTTGCGGCGGATCGCCGTACATATGCGGCAATTGCAGCAGGTCCTTCGACCCAGCCTGTGGCTTCGCGGGCGGTACCACCTGCGGCGCCACCCTCACAGAAGACGGCAGTTCTGCCTGCTGTTGCTCGGCCAGGCCCTGTTCCTAAGAAAGGAAAAAAGGGAGGTGCGCCAACACCATCGCAAGCTGCGGCTCCCGCTCCCAAGCCCAGAGAGGGCGGATGGGAGATGGCGGGAGCCAAGAAAAAGAAGAAGGCAGCGGCTAAAAAGCGCAGCAAGGCAGCCAAAAAGCAAGCTGCCAAAAAGGAGGCCGCGTTGCGCGTGCCTAAGTCAGCGGCGGTGGTGTTAACGCTGCAGCCGGCGGCGATAGAGAGGGGCACAACTTATGCTCAGCTCCTCTCTGCAGCAAAAGCTAGCATTAACCCAGCAGAGCTGGGCATAACATCTGGGCTACGCTGCAAGCCCACGCAGACTGGCGCTCGGCTCCTAGAAATTGCGGGGGCCACAAGCGGCGAAAAAGCGGACGTCCTTGCAGCTAAATTAAGGCTGCTCTTCCCAGCGGAGGACGTTCGCGTGTCCAGGCCTACGAAGTGTGCTGATCTTCGTATCGCGGGCCTGGACGATTCCGTCACGGCGGACGAATTGGCCGCTGCCGTCGCTCGTGCGGGGGGCTGTGCCCCCGAGCAAGTGAAGGTAGGCGTGGTCCGACCAGACCGCACTGGGATGGGGACGGCCCTAGTGAGCTGTCCTGTGGCGGCGGCCAAAAAGCTCGCCGACGGAAAACGCCTGCTTGTGGGCTGGGTGTCGGCACAGGTGAAACACCTGGGGCCCAAACCAGCGAGGTGCTACCGCTGCCTGGAGACAGGCCACCTAGGCGCGCGGTGCACCTCGAAGGAAGACCGCAGCAATTGCTGCTTCCGCTGCGGTCAGCCCGGGCACAAAGCCGGCTCGTGTGAAGCCACGCCGCACTGTGTCATCTGTGCGGCGGCAGGCAAGCCGGCGGAACACCGGGTGGGCTCCAAGACCTGCGGCCGGCCTAATGCGACCGGGAAAAATAAGAAGGGGGCAGCCAAACCGCCGTCGAAACCGACTGGCGGTAAGGATGTCGCAAGTCCCGTGGAGGGAGCGGAAATGGACTGCCAGTAATGGCCCCACTCCGCTTCCTCCAGGGGAATATTAACCACTGCGCCAGGGCTCAGGACCTCCTCCTGCAGACCATGGCGCAGTGGAACATCAATCTGGCAGTGGTCGCCGAGCCATACTACGTCCAGCCCCGGGACGACTGGGTGTCGGACCGGGGTGGCTCGGTGGCCATCATGTCGTCGCCCACAGTGCCCCTCGTTTGCTGTTCGAGGGGCCAGGGCTTTGTGGCAGCGCGCCTAGATAGTCTCGTGGTGGTTGGGGTGTATTTCTCCCCCAACCGCCCTCTCGCCGACTTCGAGGCCTTTTTAGCCCTATTGGGTACTGTCGTCGCTCGAAGCCACCCTCACCCCGTTCTCGTCCTCGGGGACTTCAATGCCAAATCCACGGCTTGGGGTTCCCCGGCAACGGACGTCAGGGGGGAGGTGCTCGAGGAGTGGGCCGTGGCACACGGCCTACTCGTTCTCAACCGGGGAGCCGTTAACACGTGCGTGCGTCAGCGGGGCGGGTCGATTGTCGATCTCGCCTTCGCCAGCCCCGCACTAGCCCGCCGTGTCGTGGACTGGCGCGTCATCGAGGAGGTGGAGACTCTGTCGGATCACTTGTACATCCGATTCGACGTCTCCGCCGAAAACCGTGGCGCGCCGGCCAGAGCGGCCCCGGGAGAGAACAGTCCGCGTTGGTCTTTGAGACAACTGGATCGGGAGGCGCTCCTGGAGGCTTCCATCGTTCAGGCCTGGGTGAGAGCACCGGACAGGCCTGAGAACATCGAGATGGAGGCCGAGTGGTTCCAGGAAGCGATGTCGCAAATTTGTGACGCGGCGATGCCGCGGGTCCGACGCAGACCCGCCAAGCGTCAGGTGTACTGGTGGTCGCAGGCGATCGCACAACTGCCGCCGCCAGTACACCAGACTCCGCAGGAGGCGTCGCCGCCCTCCCGATGCCGAGGCCAGGGAGGCGGAGCTGTACGAGGCGTACAGAGCAGCCAAAAAACGGCTGCAGGTGGCCATCTCGCGGGCCAAAGATCAGGCCCGCGAGCAGTTTTTGGAGACTCTGGACCGTGATCCCTGGGGGCGTCCATACCTTTTGGTACGGGGCAAACTTCGCCCGTGGGCGCCTCCACTGTCCCAGAGTCTCCAGCCACAGCTGCTGGAGGAGGTGGTGGCTGCTCTGTTCCCTCAGAGGGCGGAGCACCCTCCTCCGCTGATGGTTCTGCCTCCCATGGCTCCCAACGCGGACGACGACGACGTACCCGAAGTGACCCGGGTAGAGCTTCGAGCTGCGGTGAAGAGGCTTCAAGCCAAAAACACCGCGCCAGGACCGGACGGCATTCCAGGCCGTGCGTGGGTCCTGGCCCTTCGGGAGCTCGAGCCCCGACTGTTAGGGCTCCTCAGTGCGTGCCTTGAGGAGGGCCGATTTCCGCTGCTGTGGAAAACCGGCAAGCTGGTCCTCCTCAAGAAGGAGGGGCGCCCGGCGGACTCTCCGTCCGCCTACCGGCCCATAGTGCTTCTCGACGAGGTGGCGAAGCTCTTCGAGCGTATCGTCGCTAGCCGCCTCGTCGAGCATCTCAGGGAAGTAGGGCCGGATTTGGCGGACAACCAGTTTGGTTTCCGCCGCGGGCGCTCCACCGTGCATGCCATCATGCGCGTGAGGAGTCTGGCGGAGGACGCGTTGTCCCGGGGCGAGGTGGTGTTGGCGGTGTCGCTCGACATCGCCAACGCGTTCAACTCCTTGCCCTGGAGCTGCGTTACGGCACTCGTCTACCATCGAGGGCCGACCTACCTCCGCCGAATTGTCGGGGCCTATCTTAGTGATAGAGCGGTAGTTTACCCGGGTCGCAATGCTCTCGGTCGGCGAGAGATGACCTGCGGTGTTCCACAGGGATCGGTTCTCGGTCCGCTCCTGTGGAACATCGGCTATGACTGGGTCATACGAGGCGTCCTTCTCCCTGGTGTCGTCGTGACGTGCTATGCCGACGACACCCTCGTCACGGCTCGGGGGAAGGACTACAGGCGCGCTGCCATCGCAGCTACGGCTGGGGTCGCGCAAGTCGTGGGTCGCATCCGGCGGTTGGGTCTCGAGGTGGCCCTGGCCAAATCGGAGGCCGTTTGTTTTCACGGTCCCCGAAAGGGGCCACCTCAGGGCTCCCACATCATTGTTGGGGGCGTACGGATCGGCGTCGAGTCGACGCTGAGATATCTCGGCGTCGTCCTCGACAGCCGGTGGAATTTCATTGAGCATTTCCGCCGGCTGGCGCCCAAGTTATTGGGCGCCGCCGCCGCCTTGGCGAGGCTGCTCCCCAACCTCGGGGGGCCCAACTCAACCTGCCGGAAATTGTACGGAGGGATCATGCGGTCCATGGCCCTGTACGGAGCGCCCGTATGGGCTGCCAACCTGGCGGCCCGGAACGTTGCCGTCCTACGGAGGCCGCAAAGGGCCATGGCCGTGCGCATGGTGCGCGGCTACCGCACGATCTCATTCGAGGCTGCGACCCTATTGGCCGGATCCCCGCCCTGGGACCTGGAAGCCGAAGTCCTCGCGTCATTATTCCGATGGCGCGAGGAGGCGGCGGAGCGGGACCTGCGACCTCTGCCTCGAGAGATCGAGGCGCAGCGGTCCCAGCTCCGCACAGTCCTAGTGGCGGAGTGGAAGGCGCGACTTGCGCGACCAAGTGCAGGGCACGCCACGGTGGTGGCGGTAAGTCCCGTCCTAGAGGAGTGGCTGGAGAGGAGGCACGGCGTCCTCACGTTCCGGCTGACACAGGTACTCACCGGTCACGGGTGCTTCGGCACGTACCTGTGTCTCATAGGCCGGGAGCAGACGTCCGTCTGCCACCATTGCGGGGTCTGCCCGCGCGACACGGCGCTCCACACGCTCGTGGAGTGTCAAGCGTGGGCGGACCAGCGCCGCGACCTAGTTGCGGCGCTCGCGACGGCCCAACTCTCGCTGCCGGCCGTGGTTCTGTCCATGGTCCGCAGCGAGAGGGCTTGGGAGGGGGTCGCCTCCTTTTGCGAGCAGGTAATGCTCGCCAAGGAGGCGGCCGAGCGGGAGAGGGAGCTGACCACCTTGCTCCCCGCCCGTCGCGCCCGCCCCGGGCGTCGCCGTGGGGCGCTCCGGGATCTCCAGCCACCGTAGGAGGATGCCTGCGGGCGGCGATTGGGCAATCGCTGCTCGAACAGCACAGGCCCGAGAAGGCGGCGTACGTGTTCCACGAACGCCTCTCGATGGAGGAAGGGGGGCTAGGCCCCCCAAATCAGACGGGGCCCGCTCACGTTGAGCGGGCCGTGGCCTGTCGGGGTCGCGGATGAATGCGCGAGCGTCTCCCGTGGCCCCGGCACTCTGGCCGTCTGGAGGAACACCGTGGGTTTTAGTCGGTATGCCGGTCGCTGTCTCATTGTGGCCGGAGAGTCCGACATAACCCCCGCCTCGCCCAGGCGGGTGCGTACTCGTAATGAGTTTCCCACGAAAAAAAAAAAAAAAAAAAAAAAAAAAGGGTCGCTAAAGCAACCAATAGATACGGATCTTTGTTCTTTTTTTTTTATATTAGCCTACCAAAGTGACTCCACCCCGCCTGATGGTAAGCAGTCAGTGGAATCCAGAAGCGGTGGCCACCACACCAAAAGCCATCGTTTTAAACTGCTGGTATGGTGGCCTCCACTATGGCGGCTAGGAATGGGGTTAAGTGAAGTGAGTGAGGGAGGTGAGGAAATAGGAAAGGGGAGAAATTGGGCCTCCGGCACTCTCATTCACCGGACGAAACGCAGTACAACGAAAACTACTACTCATAAGTCGATCTTCTATGAGAGGGTAGTACTTCCCTGGACGATCCGGCCCATTCATGCTGAAACCAGCGTGGATCTACTACCGTAAAAATGTTCAATTTAATTTCATACATCAAATTATTTATTACTTTGTTTTATCAGCTAGTACATCACAATCGACGGCTTTGCATCCCATTATATATTCTCACTGCAGGATGAATGCCTCTTGTCATACAGAAAAGCAACACTAAGTTATAATAAAAAGTCAAGCGAGCGTGGTAATTTATACTTACACCAACATGGTGTATGTAATAAATAATATATTAACAACATTTATGTTTTAGCTTAGGTACACTTTCCTCATCTTACCTAACATGTTTAATAATTATTATTATTATGTAGGTATAGATATTTTTATTTGATATTTTGATAAACAAATAAAAGTTCTTACAGTCTTTCATTGTCATTTCATTTAATTTCATTAATGTTTGCTTTTATCACTTATCCTGAATCTAAATGAAAACTTGATGCAGTGTCGGTTAAAATTGTCACAGAGACTTTTTTAACAAATAGCTCTCTCCTGTTTGCTGTCGCTACTATCCTCCTAACCCGAGAACTCTTTTATTATTTTAAGATCATTATCATTGTCTTGTAAATATTTTTATTTTTAGCATTCAATTTCAAACGAATCGGATTTCAAACGAATATGAAGAATTGTTCAAAATACAGATTTAGCTCTAAAATAGATTTGTCAATTCTAGAAATTGCTTACTAGGAAACGCGTTTCTGTCATTTTAGTACATATTCTGATCTAAAATTGTCAATATGTCCTCCCAAAGATAGATTAAAAAAAAAGGTTTGTCATATTAAACCAAAGGCCAATAGTGGAATACCCATTATAAGAATTGGGTAAATAAGTTAGCAAAATACGGATTGAGTATCAATATAGGAAGCAAATAACTCACCCTTTGAAGTGATTTGGCGTATAATCAAAAATTTGTTATCTTGTCGGATGATACGGTAATTGAAACGGCCTACCACTTCCGAATCGTTTCCACACATAACGACAAATAAATATTTAATTTACAAAGATGACAAACACAATAACAGACCCATACAATATTTGAAGTTGTAAAAAGCTGTAAATACGTAAAATTCTGTCTTTTTTATACTACAATTTGTGTCTTTTAGAGGCAGAGTAAATAACGACCTAATTTATGTTTGATATTCATAATAAAAGCTCAATTATAAAACCATCTACATTACTACAATAAAAACTGTGGACATCGGCATTTTCTTTCAACTTTGAAAATACGCGCAACAATGTATTAACGAGATATTACTGCATTAGCTATAAATTCAAGAAAACAAAGAGTATAAGACACACCGCCTATGAGCACAATTAACCATTGCACATTTGTATTATACTCATATTTCATAATCTAATACACAAACAGACATGATCGATCGACAGTTATAGCGCGGTAGCCCTTTCCATTTTCTGATTAAAAGTAGTCATTTAATATTTATAAAAACAACTGTCGTTCATATACCTTTCATTACATTGAAAGTAATGTAATTTGTACATAACAGTTGTTTTTTTAGGGGTATACAAATTCAAAATAAAACACCCAAAAGATAAATTTTAATATCATGTTATTCGTTTTATTTTAAAGATATTCTTATGCCATTAGTGCTTAAAAATGATTTCAGGCATATGAATGAAGCGTAATCGGAAATTACAATTTTCGACTACTTTTTCGAGCAACTGAGGCCGTATTTCGTCTATAATAGACCTGTGAACTGGCCTTTTACACCTATTGATTACTTTTTAGGGATATGTGAATTCACGCGTCTACGCAGATAAACCACAGACGTTGGACCACTTGGAAGCCATATTACTGCCGACGGCTAGTTGCACAAAAAAGTAATCGAAAATTAGACTTCCGATTACGCGTCATTCGAGCCAGCCGTAGCGCCCATATGCCCAAAATCATTTTTATGGAGAGGAGTATTTTGGGTGTAAGGTTAAAACACAGGAAAAACGCCAAAGAAGAGAGAAAACTTACGAAATTTGCAGATGCCCCTTATAAAATTAAAAAACTAAAATGGCCATGGACAGGCACATGCATAGGCACAGCAAAGAAAAGTGGAATGCAAAAATTATAGAATGGATACCAAGGGATAACGCTAAACGAAAGCGAGGTCGACCCCGGAAACGATGGGCTGGAAAACGACATATTAGCACATGCAGGTCCACTATGGACAAGACTACCAGACAATAGACCAATGTGGAAAATGTTGGAGGAGGCTTACGCATCCTCGGATGCACAGAGTGTAAAAAACAAACTATGAGTAAAAACTAAAAAAATATCACTAGTAATAATATAATATCGCCCTGTAATAAGGCTTAATAAATAAATAAATAAAATGGCATAAGAATATCTTTCAAATAAAACTTATAACATGATAATGAAATTTAATATTAGAGACATTTATAAAAAAAATGTATTTGTAAATATTCACAGATTTCGTGCCTCACACGACAATCAAGCACTTTGGAAACGAATTCGAAAAATATTGTTTTTCTTGAAATGATAATAATCAAAATTAACTTATATGGTAACAAAACCTTCTTACATACCATTATCAATGCCCTTATCGTCAGCATCACCATTTGATTGTTCTATGGCTTTAGGTTCTATACATTCTCCTTCTTCTGCTTCAAAATCTAACTGTTCTTCACCATCTTCAGTGTTGCTTGTTTTCTCTTGAGGCACCTAGTCAAATAAAAATCTTTGTAACATCCCTTAAAATAGTAATTGAGATAATAGTCAGTCATTGACGTTTTGCTAGGCTGATTAATTGGCATAACTTTAATTTGTAACCAATATAAATTTAGCTACTACATTACTCTAGTACATTACTGAATGTTGCCAGTTAAATCATAAGTCAAAACTATATTTTTACCACAATAATGTACAGTAACAATATTGTTAAACATTAACAAATAATATAATATTTACTTTCTCAAGTTTTGGTGTATCACTCTTTGCATCTGACTGCGGTGATGATTGTGAACTTGCTCCATTAACTTTAGCTTCTTCTTTATGCTCTGGTGATGCCGGCGGTGATTTGGGCTACAACAAAATACAATTAATTTTTCGAAAAAATTAACTATAGGTATATATAACCTCCTACTTTCTTGAAGTCTGCTAAAGATTGACAAAATGGTTTTTATTTAGTAAATTTTTTTTACAAGTTAACCTCTTCATAGGGAATGTAAATACATAATTTATAACAAGTAAATTTCCAACTTTGTCAGTGATCTTTCAGTAAACAAATGTTGTATAAATAACTTTATAATAGCTGAGTTTATATTGCTTCATAAATTGAATAACCCACTTTTTCTATTTATGAAGCAATATAAACTCAGCAAATTTTATAAGGACATCACAATGAATTAAAATGGTACCTACCCTATTTCATCCTATGATGTTATGTATAAAGGATGACTGGATGAAGTCAATACTAGCTCACGGAACTGAGGGCCGTTGGGACAGAAAGGTTCTAAAGTGGCAACCATGAACTGGAAGACGCAGCGTGGTCATACCCCTCACAGAGTGGACCGATGACCTTATTGGGGTGGCGGACAACCGATGGATGAGGGCGACTCATGACGGCCAAGGTGGCGAAAATTGGGGAGGGCCTATGTTCAGCAATAGACGTCTTTCGGCTGATATGATGAAGTCAATACTATATTACAAAAGAAGTGTTTGCTGCATACTGTTATCACCTTACTTCTATCACTATTCCGCATGCATGTATAGTCCTATGTTCTAAATATTTTCAGGCTGAGTGTGATATGTATTTGAAATATTACTACAAATCAAGTGTACAAACCTTAGGTCCCTTATCTGCATCTTCCGGTCCCATTGAGTCAAGATCAGATACGTCAGATAGATCTTCGTGACTAATGTTAAGATCTTTGGCGTCACGTTTGTCACTGGTCGTTGACTTACTTTGTGACTTCTTATCTTCTTGGTCAGATTCCATTTCACCTAAAAATGTTACTATAAAGTTGGTAACTTACTCTGTCTATATTAATGAAAACACTCAGTTTAAGACTGTAAAGTGCAATTAAAAATTTAACAAAATTTTATAGTTTGGATTATGACAAGACAGATTTTACCTACTAAGATAACAGCATCTCTGATCTCTGCAGTCTGTAAGCACTAATGCACTTCCAAGGCAATTGATTTTACCCATTAGTATTATTTTATTCTTTTACTTTTGTTTTTCTTGAATTTTTTTTTTTTTTTTAAAGATACCCTACCCAATATACCCTATCACAAATTGTTAGGCATAAGATTAGCATTGATTATTATGATATGATATATTAGTGTTATCACACAATAAGTCCTATGATTTCAGGTCAATTTAAATTAGCTACAGCATAGAGATGAAATAATAGAGCACTGAGATGTTCCTAAAAAGCTTCAGTAATAATAATGATCAGTAATAAACTGGTTTCAATAATAATACAAATATATACCCTCTGATATTTCTTCTGTGGCAGGATCCTTGGCACTTCTTTTATTATATGAAGAACTTCTGCTGGATCGACTGGAGTCAGATCCACTACGAGCTCTAGGAACAGGTACCATTTTCTGCTCAGCTTTAGTATGTCTCCGCCACTTCTCATTTCTTTCTTTTGGACTCCAATCATCTTTTTTTACTACTGATGACTGGTTTGAAGAAGATCTATAAGAATGTCTATCAGGAGAAGGACTGGAAGAGGGAGATTGCCGCTTAATATTTCTGGCAGAGTCTGGAGATGTGGGTCTAAATCTATTGTCTGGTGAGCCAGGTGGAGACTTAACTGAGCTGGTAGGGCTTTGTGGAGTTTTGGGACCTTCTCCTGTTGAGGGGGGGGCTGAAGAATATCGATCAACATGGGCCGGTGACCCCACATTTGAACCAACATCACTTGGAGAGTGTGGACCTACAGATGCCTTTGGATCTGCTGGAGAGGGAGGCATAGAATTTTCTGGGGAATTTATATCAGAATGAGCTCCACTCAAGTTATCTGGTGATCGTATGGGCTTCGTAGACTTTGGAGAAGGCGAGTGACTTTCAGGTGATGGTGACCTTGGTCCATCGGACCTAGGGGATCTTGGTGAGCGAGGAGGAGACTTAACATTTTTTTTAGAACTTTCACTTCTATCAGATGATGAGCTCCTTCTACTCCTTGAGCTTGAGCTTGAACTACTTGACGATGATTGATCATGTGAATCTTCTGAATCCATCTCTGAAAAATTGTGGTGGCACATGATTAAGACTGCTTGAGTAACTGGAACCCAACCCAAACAAGCACTCTGTTTGTTATTATAACCAATAAAATAGCTTCAACCAGTCACAATATATTGCAATACTGACTCAAATGTTAGTTCACACATGTCATGTATTTTGATAGAAGCAAAAATGTCTAACATTGAAAAATGTATTAAATTCAAATAGAATAGGTATAGAATGCCTAAGAATGTTCATATATCATTCCTAATTTTATATTATACTTTTAGATTTAGCTCTTTATTTTAAAATTAAAAATTAATATTTTAACTAATAAAGTTCTGAACCCTCTACAGAAATACTACAATAATATCAATAATTTTCATCTGCAAGACATGCTTAAATCCTATTAAATGACTCACCTTATTGATTATTTTATGTAAGTTACTATAAAGAAACCTGATAAATCTATTTCAAGTACCTATTGTAACTTGGAAAAAAACCGCCTGCCTATTTTCGCCAGACTCTAAACATAATATCTCTTTAGTATCCATACTCAAGTGAGGGTTTATAATAACATGTACTTAATTACAAATATAATGGAATAACTTATAACGTATTGATCTGTAAACGAATTATGTTGAACTGGTAAATGCTACGTCGTGATTTATATTGAAGACACGTCCAGTCTTACCTTGACGATGACGCCTCGACGCCAGTAACAGTTGCACTTTGTAACACTTTTCATATTGCAAAGACTTTCAACTTTTATAATCACAACACAAACAAAACTGGGTCTGTCACATATACTTGTGAACAACTTTAAAACTTTTTGTACGATAAACTGACGAAAACTGAGAAAATCAACACTACTTCAACATGGCTGTGATACTGAAGGAAATATATGAACATAATAAATAATCACTTTCCATTACTTCCGTTGGGTTAACTTACGCCCTTACCTTTACTGAGATGGATTAGACGGTAAAGTTCTTGAAGAATTTGTATTAATTATTAAAATTATTCCTTTATTTGCGCCGCTAACAATTCTCTCTCGGCGAAGCGAAGTCATCAAATTCACAGACTAATGACTATTTTACTAAAACCAGAGAGAAATACAAATCAATCAAAATGACGCTGCCGCGCTGTTTTGTAGAGGTGTCAAATAAAAATCTTACTAAAAATGTTAAATGGTTACCAATAAACAAGTTGGATAGTGAGAAGAACACCTTGTTTTCTTTAAATTGCCACCTGCAAAAATTACTTTACTAGCCATTTTTATTATAATCTGGCCACATTATTAAAAAAAATGTTATGCGCGCCAAATTTGATTTTAGATGTTTAACAACAATTTGATACTCGATTACATTATTTGATATTTGATACATCAATATTGTAACAAACGAAATTTTAATAACATTTAGTATGATAGATCAAGCTCTTGACGATAATGTTTCAGAAAATGAAGAAGAAGAAAGTTTTTTTCAGGATGTCGATATCTTACAGAAACACGGTATCAACGTAGCCGATATTAAAAAATTAAAAGCATCTGGAATATGTACCATCAAAGGAATTCAAATGTCTACTAAAAAAAAGCTTTGTAACATCAAAGGATTTTCTGATACCAAAGTAGAGAAAATCAAAGAAGCTTGTCAAAAAGTTGTTACACTTGGTTTTATGACGGCATTGGAAGTTAGTGACAGGCGAAAGCAAGTTTTTAAAATCAGTACAGGGAGTGCAGAATTGGAGTAAGTACTACCTACTACTGCTCTTTAAATAATAGTCTACGAACACATTCGTATTATTATATTCTAAATTATTTATGTAAGTCCTAAGTACATCTAGTCAAGAAAAATTTTGTCCCTACCTACTTTTTAATCTCTAAAAATACTATCTACCTATATAATTTCTTCTAATTCACTTGCTATGAAACCTATTTGCTATTTTCTTTTTATTTTTTTATTTTATTTAAGAAGATAGCTTACGCTCTAGGGAACAAGCCCTGTGTCGCGGGGGACTAGAATTAACGGACACAAAGTACATCCAGACTCGGTACAAATATTTATCACACAAAGTTTTGTCCCGTGTGGAGATCGAACCCACAACCTCGTGCGCAGCAGTCGCTTGCGCTCCCACTGCGCCACGGAGGCAGACAATTTGCTATAAGTTCTTCTTAGTCGTGCACTCTTGGCAGAGTGGGTCGTGGTTATGGGTGGATCCATACCTACGAATGACGCTCCTCGCTATGTGCCTCTATTTGGCGGTAGTTAGGGTGTTGGAGAGCGGTAGGACATGATTGTGTTAGTAATAATAATAATATATAATAATATTATTCTACCACATTCACACAGCGCCATCTAGCCCCAAATTAAGCAATTATATTTGCTTGTGTTATGGGTACTAAACAACTGATATACTACTTATATACATTTTTTTTTTGTTAAATACATACATATTATAGATAAATTACACCCAGACACAGAACAAACAATCATGCTCATCAGTCATCAACTCATCACACAAAGGTTGTCTGTTTGTTTGTTTGTTTGTTTGTTTGTTAGTAAGATCTTAATTTCATCAGCCCACTGGTTGGCTGACGGGAAGAAGAAGGCAACACCATTATTATTGTTAATTATATCTTGAAAATCAATTTCAGTAAATTGCTAGCTGGTGGCATTGAATCCATGGCAATAACAGAAGTGTTTGGTGAATTTCGTACAGGCAAGACTCAGTTATCGCACACCCTATGTGTGACGACTCAAATACCTACCTCTACGGGCTACCACGGCGGAAAAGTTATGTTCCTCGATACGGAGCACACCTTGTATCCTTTTACGATATATTTACCTATTTAGTATAATGTGGTGTAGTAGGTAAGTAGGTATACTATCTAATTATTAGTATTAGATGTACTAATACCTACTCTATAACATAAACGTGCCA
Organism: Parascotia fuliginaria; assembly: GCA_963082885.1. Taxonomy (NCBI): domain Eukaryota; kingdom Metazoa; phylum Arthropoda; class Insecta; order Lepidoptera; family Erebidae; genus Parascotia; species Parascotia fuliginaria. The sequence continues at coordinate 11,677,056 of OY720182.1, forward strand.
GTACAATAAGAAAATGTCTCACCTCTGCGTCATTCTATAGATTCTTCTTCTTTCGAATTTACTGTCCTTAGTCAGTACATATAGGTAGGTATCCCTATTAATAATAATATGACAATTTATTATATACTTAGGTACGTACTTATAGGAGTGTTATTCTTTATTCAAGCCTTGTAATCTTCCGTGCTATAATTTTGTTAAAACCCAGGTTTCTCATGGTATTTGTCTCTAACGTACCTACATAATTTATTTATTCAAATTTTAACTTAAAAAGCATAGTCCGAAGTAGGCTTATACATACCTAGGTCACAGGCAAATTGTTTGAATTAACGGCTTACAATCTGTCTTGGAATATTACCTATGGCCGGATATGTTACCTGCAATGTTTTAGTATACCTAATTGGGAATGTTTGAAATAGTTTGACAACAAATTAAATTCGTATAAAGCACCGAAAGGGGTTCTATTCTACCCTAACCTAACCCATTCTGCCTTCGGCATCATTACGTAACGCCAATGACTGCGAGCGTTTACAAATTGCCGAGGCAGTATATAAACGGCGCGGCGCGGCGGATTTATATAATTGCCTGCGACATAGACATACACACGGCGCGTTTTACTACACCTGTAGTAAAACACCGATTCATAGATTATACACTTACACCGATCTTTCATACAAAGAAACACGTGGCATGAATTAAGATTAGGTAGTTATCATTCAACAGATCTTATCATTGAATATTCATTAAAACACACGATGAGTTCATTCATTAAACATAATATAAAATTCCATAATAGACCCGTCTGTCATCTTTCGTGCGTCATAAACGCAATGGACATTATTTACCTACTTACGAGATTGAAGAACGACTAACCTAGAAAACCTTGTACTTATATTTTTTTAATTTTATGTATATAGGTACGTACCTACCTACCGGACAATCTCTAGGTACTTATATTACCCGAATCTACATGTGAAGTCAGAGTGTAATGTGCTTCCGTATCATTCACTATTCTTATTAGAGTTATATTTACGAATAGTTTTGCAGGTGAGCCGTATGTTTGTTTGTCACCAAAGCTGTATAAAAAAAATACTTTTAGCAGTTAGAGAACAGGAATGCCATAAAGTCGTATTCCGGTATTACCTACTACATTTAAACAAATCTCTCTTATTTATCAGTGGGTATCTTTAGACACAAACAAACCTACTTTATCTTTTGTTTTCTGTGGCCTGGGTAAGGGTAACCGCATTTTCAGCGCCATAATTACTATACAGGGAGCGCAAAAAAGGAAAACCATTTAAATACCTACTCTTTTCGAAGTAATAAGTAACCATTTAAAATTTCAGCAATTATTATCATATTTCGCTGTGGCACTGTATTGCTTTTGGTTCATCTACTTACCTATGTTTTGCTTTGTGAGGTGAGCACCCACAGAACCTTAGAAAGTAACATGCATTATTAAAATAATAATAGTAGAGAACAAAGGAAAATTTCAACAATTCGCGTAAAAAGCATAAAGTAGCCACAAGTGCGAAGCAGGTTCGGATTGCTAATAGTAAAATATTATCTACATGCGCAGTTAGTGCTAATATCTGCAGTAGATATATACTTAGAGTATCTAGCGTTGAATTCATTCAATACTCCTTAACAACATAATAGTCGTCCTGACAGATTGAGGCCCATAGCAGACAGGTTTAATTTAGATCAAAATGCGGTACTGGACAACGTTCTATATGCTAGAGCGTACACATCGGAACACCAGGTTTGTATGTTAAATAATACCTACTTATTATAAATCTTTGTGTTGTAAAAAATAGCAATGAATAAATAAAATTTAACAGGTTCCTTAAAATAAGATAATAACACAGTTAATATTTATTTTAATTAGGCGGAACTACTGGACTTTGTGGCAGCAAAGTTCCACGAGGAAGCGGGCGTTTTTAAACTGTTGATTATAGACTCTATAATGGCTTTGTTCAGAGTCGATTTCTCAGGACGTGGTGAACTAGCTGATCGACAACAGAAATTAGCGCAAGTGCTCTCGCGCTTACAAAAGGTGGGTAGAAACTTTTGACAGAGATACAGTGCGACAAAATTTAAATGTTTCGGTTTGAAAGTGAAGCCGGACTAGTGACATACATCTGCCAAGATCAAGGCCAAGGCTGCAAAGCCAGTAACACTTATGTTTATTTGATGATTCACTGCGGGCTTATGTGCGTAATATGCAAGTATAAGCGATATGAGTATTTTAGACACTATAAATAGATGGTAATAGGCAGGTAAGTACCACGGAATGTAGGTACCAAGACATGAGTTATGAAGTACTTCATGCTCTACATATTTTAGTGACAATATCGTCGTTCATGCATAGAACAGTATTATTTAGCTATAGGTCGCTAGAAATACTACTAGGCTTCTACCTCTAGGTACTGTACTGTACCTACTTCGAGTTGCACTATCATACAAATAAATATATTAATTTAAAGCCGTAATTATGTACCTAGACAATGTAAGTATCACATTAGTCGTCAACGTCGATCGATCGAGCTACTATTATATTACAACACAAGGCTTTTAGAAACAGATAGAAAATAGATACTTAAGTACTTACCTATTTATGTTTTAATTAGTACCTACATGAATGATACACGGATCATAACTCTTGGCGCATAAATATTGTTCTATAATTTCTATAATTATATACCTAGTTACTTTACATAGTGTAATGATGACCTTGTATGTAGATATTACATTCTGTATCTGTTTTCTGTTACAGTAAGTACTTAGGTGGGCTAAATAAGTTTTTGTGTGAATGGGTTAAGTTATAAATTTTAATTGTCCTAAATTAAGGCAAGAGCCAGTTTGTTGCGTACTTATCTTTTTAAGTTTTGACACGATACTGTGATCTGTATTAATCTATTTTTAAGTATTGTGTAAGTAAAGGCGTAGAAATCGAACACAAGATTAGGTCGAGAGGTTCGTCGCTAAGTAAAGGTCGCACAGATCGATAAATCAGATAAATCTGCAAAGTAAGATTAAATGAAGGTACTTGTGCTTTTTAAATGTATCGTGTATAATGTTTTCTAAAACACATAGAGTGTCTTGAAGAGCACATTAGCGCCACCGGTAACCGTTCCGTGGCATGGATGGCACATTGTGGCACAGAGGGAGTGCAAACATGCACAGTAATGCACAGCACAGAAGTCGCACGCACTTCCACTGTGCCTTATCTAGACAATAACCCAAGTTACAATGAAAAAAAAAATGTTTTGAATTCCTGGTTACTTTTTCTTTTTACTAAGTAGGTATTTAGATTCTTTCCTATACTTAGTCATAGAGTTAATTCTAAACATAGGCAATTCTGTCTGTAGACTAAGCTGTATCAGTACCTACTTATCTTTTTATTAGAAACAACTTTCAGAAACCGTTCATTTAACTACTCACCTAAAACAGATACAGACGCAGACGTCTTGATTTAGTAGGTTCTTACTGTACACGGAAGAGTTAGTAACCTTCATGCAACATCCACAAATTACGTCGTAGTTTTAAGACTTGTGTGTACCACGACGTAACGTAACCTACCTAGTAGCTATAAAATAATATATATAAAATCATAAAATCAAGAAAAATATTAAGTAGGTACCTACCTATTTATTAAAAGTTCAAGTTCACGTCGCGAGACGCAACTGGGCCCAGTAGATAAACGTGCATCCGGCTTATATCTTCCCTGTTTATTGATCATTTTACGTAAAATAAAACAAGAGAAGACAAATATAATATTTTAATTAAGTAAAATAGTTACAATAGTTATTGTTTAACTTCTTGTATAGTCCCACGATCTCGGATCCAGTAGATAGATTAGATACACCTACCGGTACGTGGTATCTTTATTTTTTCTGTCAAAGGTTCAAATGTATGGGATGTAGCAGGTGGTGATTAGATACATTGAGAGTGTTATACTTATCTACTTTCATTCTTGCGTACACCTTCAGAAAGACGAGCCATTTTATATTACCTATATTTCGACCCCTGCTCCGATGTGACACTGATAAAATAAATCCGTAATCGCATTTATATCATCTAGATTTCAGAAGAATACAACGTGGCGGTTTTCATAACAAATCAAATGACAGCAGATCCCGGCGCCACTCTGACCTTTCAAGCTGACCCCAAGAAACCTATAGGCGGCAACATTCTAGCGCATGCGTCCACCACAAGAATTGCCTTGAGAAAAGGTCGCGGAGAAAACAGAATAGCGAAAATTTACGATTCTCCAGACTTGCCTGAAAGTGAGGCTACGTTTGCCATAACTAATGGAGGAGTATCTGATGCTAAAGACTAAATAAAAGACTACCTAAATAACTTTACATATCTTAATTTATTTATTTTATCACAGAGAAGAATGTGCTTAAATATATAATTATGAAAGTACTTAGATGGTTTATGATTGATAATTGAGTGCTTTGAGTGCAAAATGATACAACAAAATTTTTCAGTTCCTTCAGCTACAGCTTCGTAGGCACGTACCACCTATTATTCTAAAAATGGTTGAAGCTACAACCTGCATTTTCAAGATTAATTGAATGTGGATTGAATGTAAATATTTTCTGTTGTATATTTTGTACCTCAAATGAAAGGAAATAAACCCATAGAAGAAACCTTCGTAACCCGTCTGTTTGTCTGTCAAAACAGGAAAAAAATTATAGACATAATTCTTCTTCTTCTTCTTCTTCTTCTTTTCTTCTTCTTCTTTTTTGGCAACAGCAAATAGAAAAATGTGGATGAAATTAAATGACAACCATCTTCCGTGAAAACAAAAGATGGACTCCGACATAATTATTAGTAACATTTAAAAAAGACTTCCGTCAAATTCAAATCTTATTGTGTCGTTGACCAGACGATCACCTGCATCAAACAGGGTACATACCTACCTACATAACATGTTTCGAAATAATCCAAATCTGCTGAAATTGTAAATCAAGAATGTGTTTTTCAGTAGTCTTTCTAAAGATAAAAATAATATAACAGAAATAGACTAATATTATACGAATGTCATCGACCTGGATCACCAGATTCATTATGATAACTTCTGTAACCTGTTATTGGCCCCGCACAAGTCCCACTCCGAATAGTCAGACAGAATCAAAGTCCGTACACTAACATCGTTTTGTATTCGTCATTTAAAGTGGCGTGATTCAAACTAACCAATTAAACATGTTGCTATGATTAGATAAGGCCGACCATGCTTTCATAATTTACGCTACACAGCTTTATTTACTTACGAACACAAATGTGTAGGCATCTATTTACAACAGACTACCGTTATTGGTGTTGGTATGGTATATGACCACACTGACCACCATAAGTGACCACGATTCTAACTTGTGTATTCAATTTATCTAGTTTAAAAAGATGATGAAAACATCTGAAATATTTTTGACGCTAAGCTCTAATAAAAAATACAATACGGAATTTAATAAGATGGTGTAATCTAATCACAACAAATAACAAATTTTATCAAAGTATGTTTAAAAAAACGACAAGTCACCACATTTAATAGGTATCTTGTGAAAAGCAAAAGCTGCTTCGACGTCGACCGCCTGCCTAAATTCATATTTAGCGGCAAGTTACCTACTAATAAATTTATATAATAGGGAAAGCCAAAAGACCGGCTTCCGGCAATGGACTATGAATTTGGAGTCATCTGGTTGGTTTCATCTCAAAATTGGTTTTGTGCTCGTCTCCGAAAGAGATAAAATTAGTATGTTCCTAGCTGTCACAGACGGATCCCGGAATTTATTTTGTATACACGATCAGGGACTACCTACGGAAGTATAATCCGTATATAAGAGAAAACGCAATTTTTTTAAATAATCTTTAATAAATAAAGAAATAGGTATTTTATGAACATGTTTTTTGTTTAAATGAAATTAATAATAAATCTCCTAATAAATAAACCTCCAAATTTTGTGACACTACGATACCGAGAATGCCAGTTGATTGACATTTTTCTAGAGGTGCACGTTCACTGAAAAACGTGACAGTTTTGTTTTTTATCAGTTGATTTGTGTAAACTGAGTGAGGCGGTAGTGTTTTAGAATTAGTTTTTGGTGCGTTTAATAAATCTTACTCTGAGTTTAGCTGAATTTCAGTGATAGTCTTTATCACGTAAAAGTATTTAAAGATGAGTGAAAACAACGAAAATAAAAAGCAAATTCGTGTGTGGTGCGATGGGTGGTGAGTAATACCGAATTTTAATTTTTACACTTGACGTTTATTTTATGTAAATAGTTTGTTCATAAAACCTATATTTATTACAGTTTTAACGGTGGTATTTCTAATAAACCAATCCTATACCTAATTGGATAGTTTAATTAAAAACATCCGGGGCAAACGATTTCATATTATTGTTGTGCACTCATTCTGTGCGCAAAAAATATTTTCTTTGCCTATTTGCTGTTTTAAATTTATTTTATTTACAGCTACGATATGGTACATTTTGGTCACGCAAATTCTCTTCGACAAGCCAAAGCTTTGGGCGATGTGTTGATTGTGGGAGTTCATACAGATGAAGAAATCTCGAAGCATAAAGGGCCTCCTGTGTTTACACAAGAAGAACGATATAAAATGGTGCGTGCCATCAAGTGGGTGGACCAGGTGGTTGAGGGTGCACCTTATGTCACTACACTTGAGACACTGGACAAGTATCAGTGTGATTTCTGTGTACACGGAGGTGATTTTTCTTATTCATAGTTTTAGAAGCATGTTTATTAGTGCTTTTTTATACAACTTATGTAGTTAACAAGCATACTGCTTACTTAATGGTAAGCAGCTAAATTTGCCTATGATTAAGACTGTGTTCTCAAAGCTATATTTGATTCTTTCAAAAAATATCAATCAAGCCGTTGCTGTCTATGAGAGGGATGAAGAAATGGCAATAGAATGAAAGGGTAGTTTCAGCATGTCTAAGAGCCTTTATGTGTCATGAGTCACAATAATTTAGTGTTATATTTCATGGTTTCCAATTTTTATCATTTAATCTTAGAGATATTTTAAAAATATGTTCTGCTAACATGCTAGAATTAGGCGAAAGCTGTATAATGTATGAAAATAATATATTTTAAATTTTAAGTTGCGTTATTCATAGTAAAATAACAAAATAATATAAACAGGTTAAAAAGTAGCCACGTCCATCTCCAGCACCAAATCTAAATACAAATTTTAAATATACAAATTTTATAAATCGGATCAGCTGTTTAGGCGCTGAGTGGTAACAAACATACACACAAACTTTCACATTTATAATATTAGTAGGACTAAATTACAAATAAATCAAATAATAAAAAGTGCTTTTTATCATATAAACTTAAGTATTGTATTAAATCTGTGAAGCCTGACAATTATTTTGATTCATAAATACATTATTATTATTGAACCTTCAAACCAGTTTTTATTCTACCAAAACAAAATTTTATGATAAAAAAAAAATTGGTTCTGACAATTTTTAAGTCAGGAAATATTTGTTTAGACTAAAGTTGCCTAATTTATATAACTGGTTTAATGTGTAATAATTTGTCCTAGCATCTAAAATAATATGTCATCTTATTATGCTTTGTGTGAAGACAATTATAATATTTGACTGTGTGAGCTACCTACAGGTATAGGTGTTTGAAGAATATTCCTATGATGGAAAACAACTCAGCTACAATATTTAATAGGACGGTAGCTCATAATAGCTAATAATAAATTTCAAAATAAAATGAATGAAATAAAGTCTAATAATTCAATCTTTACTTGTGTAGTTTAGTAATAAATAAAAATACTAAGTAAATAAATATTGTAATAAATGAAATATAAAAAAAAATATCTTTACATTGCAGTACAGAAAAGCTGAGAATAATCTATAAACAAAACATAAATTTTATATAATTTAAACATAGGTTTTATACATACCATTATTGCTTATTATATAATTAATTTTTCAGATGATATAACAGTGACCGCTGATGGAATTGATACATATCACCTAGTGAAAAAAGCTGGCAGATACAGGTATGACTTTTTGTTCAATATTATGACTTCAAATCAGTTTTATTTTACCTACAACTATTGTTTGGTGCAAACAATAGTTAAATGTTGATAATATGTGAAAAAGTAGTTTAATGTTATCAATGGTGATAATGCAGGTATAGTTGATAAATATAATATAATATTATATAATATTCTACCACATTCACACAGTGCCATCTAGTCCCAAATTAAACAATTATATTTGCTTGTGTTATGGGTACTAAACAACTGATATAGTACTTATAAACATTTTTTTTTGTAAGTACATATTATAGATAAATTACACCCAGACAGAACAAATAATCATGCTCATCACACAAAGGTTTGTCCTGGGTGGGAATCGAACCCACGACCTCCAGCTTAGCAGTCAGAGTCACTAACCACTAGGCCAACAGGCCAGTCAATAAAATACAGTTACACTGAACCAAATAGGACTGTAGGATAAAGGTCTGGACCCATCAGTAGGTGTAAGAAACTACTGTTTTTAAAATAAAAATTATCTTTATTATTGTTTATAATATTAGCAGATGATATAATAAGGTAGTTTACTTACTAGCAATTAAATACAATTGCACAACTAGTTACGGATGTTGTAGCCTATTTTAGCGCATTAAAAATATATAAAATGTACTACTGAGTAAGATAGTTAAATAGATCAATAACTGTGTTAAATATATGGCCAAGAAGGAATGTAAATCATTTGCAGGCAGCTTTCACAACGCAGTGATTGATAGATATGTCAGTAAATACTTTTAATTTCAAAATAATATTTTGTCTATTTAGTAACATAATGGTGCATTAGGTACTAGTGCCTAAAACATTTCAAAATTTGGCACCAACCGAAAATGACGTCATATGGTCATTTCGCACCATGCTTGTTTTGTGGCGCAATTTCCTTGCTGTGAATACTCTCGTCCAAAAATAATAGAGAATTCAATAGAAAAAGAAACGCCAACGCATATTGCGAGGCATTATTTGTCATGCTATTATTGTCTAATATGAGATGCATACAACTGAGATGACTAAACATACCTTGAGTTAGGGCTAGTTTTCACCGGGACACCATGGCGGCGCAACCAGTCGCTGCTACCAATAAAATGTATACAGCTCTATGAAAGCTACTCACCTGGTGTCCCTTTGGTTCAGCAACCAATTTGGCGGCGCGACCAGCTCGGACGCGTGCACCGAGCGTGGTTGTGGTTTGTTTTGTATTTGCTTATTTTAATATTTGTCAATTGCATACAATAGATAGTTTCGATACAGAAAGGTTTATCATCGAAATTCAAAGTAGACCATAAATTTGGGATAATTCCTCATTAGATTATGTTAAAGATTTGAAAAAGAAATGTTGTGTCTATTTTCTCTTGAACTCTCTGTTTCAACGTAGGTACATACAGTAGCAAATAAAATCCATTTTGATACTGTCTCTGTGTGGTGTGTCGACTCTGATGTCTATATGGTATTTAGTTTGGTAGTTTACGGAAAACACGGTGGCGCGACTGGTTGCGCTGCCATGGTGTCCCGGTGAAAACTAGCCCTTAGTGTTAGACAGCAACTAGAAGAATGAAAGTAAATATGTCCTATGTATGTTGGTAAACTTCTATAGGTATACTTTCGTAATAAAAAGTACTTTTGGTAGGTGCATAATGGGATAAATAGATAAAACCGTTAGAAAATGTCTTGGCGGTGACACTTTATACTTAGATACTTACCTACTTTTTTTTTCGCGTGAAATTTACGAATAATTGTTTGATTTCAGACTGAAATCTTACGATGTCTTGCCACTGCTTAAAAATATTAAGTATATTCTCCGCAATATTTGAATGATGGTGTGTTTATGTTAGGCGATGGTCCCATTCACATACATTGTCCTCATAAATACTTACCTAATAATTATATATATATATTAAGTTGTTTATATACAAAGTATATGTTGCTGAACTCTTGTAAATATTTTGCAGAGAAGTACAAAGGACTGCTGGTGTTTCCACAACAGATTTAGTTGGACGTATGTTGCTGCTAACAAGAGAACATTTCAAGTAATACTCATTTTTTATATTGTTTCTTCTAATATTTTATACTAGTGGAATGGAAACACTACTAATACAATATCAAGACCCAAGGGTCAAGTAACAGGATACTAAATAAAAAAAGTTGAGCTCAGATTTTCTTACATATTTTCAAAAAACACAGATAAGTACCTACTTATAAACTAAATTCGATAAAAGACATCTAGGGACAGCTTTGTTAACTACGGGACACCTTGCGTTATTTTATCATACTAATTGCACCATGACCGAAAAAAAAAATATTAAAAAAGAGTTGTCTTAACTTGAGCTTTTATAAAAATTTGATTAAATGTAAGTTGTGAAACCAAAGGCCAAAGTGCGTTACACTTGCACTAAGCGCTCCGTACGGAAGTGTTTCCTTTCCACATATTTTTAGATTGTTTCTCATGGTGCGTTTACCATTATAGATTGTTCAATAGTGTACATTGCTTTATTTTTTTTCTATTAATCAAATTACCTAGTACAAATGAGCATGAACCCTGTAAATAGAAGGGAGCAATCCATTTCATAGAGTCTCATACAAATGAATTCACATTATTCACATTATTTGATACTTAACCCTTTCATGGACACTACTGTAGACACAATAAATGTTTTATTGTCATCACGGCCATATACGTTTACTGTCCCGGAAAGTGTTAAGCATAATTTTAAATCTGTTTCTGAAGTAGATCCGTTACATCAACCATAACCCATACATAACATCACACAATTTTTGTCCACAGTGAGGTATAATACACCTATTATTAATAATATAATAATAATATAGTATTTATCTGCGCCCATGTGTCGCCAACTATACCTAACAGTCCCATAAAATAATGGTGAGGTACACATACTATTTAAATGGATTAAAAGTAAAGAAATAAATAAAAAAAATACCCATTGGGATAATCTCTACTACCGAATTTTCCGATTAAGAACCTTATTTGTGACTAGCTTTTGCCCGCGACTTCGTCCGCGTAGAAGTCGAAAATGATTCTAAAAGGTTTTTTAATTGTTTTACTACGATATTATTTTTTGTTAAAAACATATAAATTATTATGTTTGAACGTTTGAATACATATTACATAACAATCTTTACTATAGTGTTGAGATTTTAAGGTTAAATATCGCTATAATAATCCGTCCTTAGCACATTAGGACCACGGGTACATAGTAGTATACCCTAGTGCCACCAAACAAATTACCTGTAGAACAAATTGGTAGGACCACGGGTCCTTACCCAATTTGGGTATTTTGTTTTTCCGTTGGGTGCTACAATTACCAGACTACGCTGTGCGCTTACTCTGAGCATGCAATATTAAACGGGTCGTGGAAGAAGCAGCTTTCTCTCAAGTCTTCGCCCGCTATCTTATGAGTTTGACCTTGAGCTTTGTTTATGGTCATTGCGAAGCAGATAAGCTTTAAACTCAAATCGATTAAGGAGGTGGATAGACGGGAACAAAGACCTGACCGTTGCGTTTCAGCGTACTCCACACCAAGATCTTCGAGATAGCTGGTCTCTTCCGGCGTCCAACTCGGCGGCACGCCAGGCACGTGTTCGTGAAATCCACAATCCGGCTCGAAGGACCAAAATATGTTGGTGCAGGGTTGTTCCAGTCGCAGGGACTCGTGATTTCAATGAATTGCTTTATTTACGATTATAAAAAAGAAACTTTATTGCGAATAGAAAAATACATTGACGTGTACATTCGGTTTTTGTTCTGTTCTGTGAATGCGGAAACGGTAATGAAATCCTAACCATAGATTATACAAATCAAAGTAAAAACTATAGATTAAAAATCAATGATAAACGAGAGTTGCAATAAAGGCACACTAGATGGCGTTAGTCTTCACGTAGCACACCGATATGGTGCTGTCCTGAACATACTCCCGGCCTTGGAAATCTTGCACTCCAAGGTTCCAACACGATGCTCGATTTCATGCAGTGCGGTTGTCCTCCGGTAGTAGAGGTAGCGGGCAGATCTTCGAAAATGTACGTCGAGTAGTCCCGGTACTTGTGCGTATGTCGGCCACTCGAGACACACCATCCTTTCCTGGGAACACACGTATAATTCGACCTAGTCGCCATTTCAATGGCGGTAAGTTGTCCTCCTTGATAAGGACTAAACTGTCGAGTTTGAGGTCATCTTGCTTCAGCTTCCACTTGGTACGAAGTTGGAGCTCACTGATGTATTCCTTGGACCAGCGCTGCCAGAAGGCATGATGGAGTTGTTCAATCCTCTCGTAGCGAGTCAACCTCATCGTTGGTTGCCCAATCAGGTCATCAGATGCTGGAGCTGTCAACGGTCGACCAATGAGGAAGTGGGAGAGGCTGAGAGGAGTGAAATCTGTAGGATCTGTGGACAGAGGATACATAGGTCGGGAATTCAGGACGGCCTCGATTTGAGTCAAAACTGTGCTGAACTCCTCGTAAGTTAATCTCGCGTTCCCTAGTATTCGTTTAAGATGATACTTGCACGAACGCACTCCACTCTCCCATAGACCTCCAAAATGCGCAGAATATGGCGGGATAAAATTAAATTGAATGCCGTCCTCAGCGGCGTAATTCTTCAATCTTTAATAAAATTAGAACTATTTTTTAAAAACAAAGGAAACTCTTTTTCTGTCCCTATAAAATTTTTTCCGTTATCAGAGAATATTATCTTCGGTTTGCCTCGTCTACTGATAAATCTTTTTAATGATAAAATGTAATCATTGGTGGAGAGACTGGTGACAAGTTCCAAGTGTATAGCCCGTGTGGTGAAACATACAAACAAACACACATATGCCTTTGTTAGACATGCACCTCTCCCCTTTCGATTTAATACGTACACTGGGCCTGCGTAGTCAACGCCTGTATAAATAAACGTAAATCCAGGTTCTAAGCGCTCCGAGGGTAAGTTACCCATAATTGGCGTTAAAGTTTTACCCCTATATCGTGTGCACGTCACACAGTCATGTACTATTTTTCTTGACAAGTTTCTAGCACCTAATGGCCACCATATTTCTCGCAAAGTAGATATAAGAAGTTGAGGACTCGCATGTAATAACCGTTTATGTTCTTGTCTGAATAAAAGAATAGTAAAATTATGTTTACAACATAATAAAATAGGATGTTTTTTATCGTAACAAAAACTTGCAGAATTGGCTAATCTGCCACCAACTCTTATTATTTTAAATTCGTCTAAAAACACATTAAGTCCTAAAATACGGTTAAACTGTTTATTGTTTTTCATAGGAATATTATTATTTAGGTGGTGGTAAACATCAGGAAATGACTGCGTCTGCGCTAAGCGTACTAATATACGAAGCGATTTATTCAATTCGTCTACAGATAAGGAACCGGTTTACTTACTAGAATCGTGTGGCACCCGTGTATTGTATATAAACCTAAGTATGTACGCAATTACACGTTTTAGCTTACATAATGAAGAATATCGTTTAAAATCAATAACATCATGACTTGACATGATATGTAAATCTAACGCCTTAAACTTTAAGTCTGGCAAATTATTAGTATCTAAAATATGATCTACGTTCTGATTGCCATAATTTAAAGTTTGTAAATATGACGGGCCATTCCACCATAACTTACAATTTCGTAACAAATCTAAACTAAGACCTCTAGTTAGTAAGTCAGCTGGATTGTCCTTACTATTAACGTGTAACCATATTGAATCGCCTGTGAGCTCATTTATCTCAGTTACTCGATTTTGGACAAATGTCTTAAGCAGATGTGGTGATAGTTTAACCCAACCCATGACGATTGTAGAATCTGTCCAAAAATATACCTTGCTAAATTGTAACCTAAGTGACTCAATTATCTTTTTATATAGTCTTGCCCCTATTAACGCGCCACAAAGTTCTAACCTTGGTATGCTTATAGCCTTTAAGGGTGCGACCTTGCTCTTAGCGCATAATAAATGTACTGTTACTTCCGAGGTATCACTATAGGTACTCACGTAGGCACAAGCGCCGTACGCCTTCTGGGATGCGTCAGTAAATATGTGGAGTTCCGTATACTGAGTATGCTCACCTCTTACTTGACGCTGAATATGTAATTCCTTTAGAAACCTCAACGTGTAAATAAAATGTTTCCATATGGTTACAATATCTTGGGAGACAGGTGTATCCCAGTCAATTTTATTTAACCACAATGTTTGTAATAATATTTTTGAAATTATGACTACTGGAGATAGTAGTCCTAATGGATCATATATTTGTGAAATTAGTGACAGTATCATACGCTTAGTTAAATTTGATTCATTAAAATTATAATCTATTCTAGTAGTGAAATATAACTTATCACTCAGGTTGTGCCAGTCTAATCCAAGTGTTTTACTTTGCATATGCTTGCCTACGAATTGTTCACTCGATGTGCTTTCTGAAATATCTGAATTAAAGGTCCACTTACGCAAAATAAAGCACCCTGATTGTAGCACCTTCGAAGTGTTATCGCACACTTGTATTAAATAATTAAGGTCATCATGGCCTGTAATTAGGTCATCAACGAATATATCCTGCATAATGACGCGTTTGATGACGTCATTATTACATTCTAACGCTAACTGTCGAATACATCTCATACTTAAGTATGGGGCCGCAGCGGTCCCATACGTAACAGTATTTAATTGATACGTGTCTAACGGATCTGTAGGGTTTTTACGCCACAATATCAATTGTAAGGGCCGTTGGTCAGGTTGTATGAGTACCTGTCTAAACATTTTCTCTACGTCAGCACAAGCTACGTATTTGTATTGCCTAAATCGCAACAAAATTGAAAATATATCATTTTGTAATGCGGGGGTCCTGACAATTGAATGTCGTTTAACGATTTGTTAGAACTCGTCACGGCACTAGCGTCAAAAACTACCCGTAATTTAGTGGTTGTGCTAGTTTCTTTAACAACACCGTGATGAGGAAGATAAAAGTTAGGTTGTCTACACGAATTTATTTTTGACATATGACCTAACTCATAATACTCTCGCATAAAATTCGAATACATACGTTTAAGTTCATGTAAACGTTCGAGTGCTAAAAACCGCCGCTCGGCTAGCGCATACGAGTCACCGAGTGAATCAGCTGATTCTTTAAGAGGTATACGCACTGAAAATCTACCGCTAGGTTCACGTATAGTCGTTTTAATAAATAACTCTTCACACTTACGCTCATCTTCCGTGAGAGCGCAAATTGAAGTAGGTATATCTTCTAATTCCCAAAATTGCCTGAGCTGTGTATCAATACTTAGAGAAAGGTTACACTGGACTTGATTAATGCGCAAGTTCCTAGCGTAAATAGGACCAGACAATAACCATCCCACCTTAGAATTTTGTAGGTATGGTCCACTTGATAAACGTATTTTATCATCGTCTAAAAGTTCCCAAAACTTGTCGGCACCTATCAACAAATCGATGTCGGAAGGTACATTAAAGTTAGGGTCCCCAAGTCGTATATTATTAGGAATACGTATAAGCTGAGAATCTATGTTCATCGAGGGTAAACTGGCTGTTATACTTGGCAAGATAAAACATCGAAACTTAGCACAATAATCGTTTATTGTTGATCGCATAAAAATGTCGCATGAATTATTCGACTGCATGACTGACTGTCCTACACCCGAAATATGAAGAGTGGACTGTATATATATGGTAGGTTTAATCGTTTACTTAACTTCTCCGAAATGAAGCTGTTTTGGCTTCCACTATCTAAAAGTGCACGAGCTGTATGAAAAATGTTATTCCTATCGGCGATCTCCACTAAGGCCGTAGAAAGCAAAACAGTGTCTATTAAATTATACGAATCGTTAACATTGTCATTACATTCATAAATATTATAGTCATTCGTACTAGCGTTCATAACTGACAAAGAATGCATGCCCGTAGACGTCTTTGTATGTGTTACGGTCGGCCCGATCGAAGGCTCGTCGTTACGCACACACACGCTCTCGTCATTATTATTTTTATTTAAATGCAACAAACTATTATGTTTACTCTGACATTGTTTGCACGGACCAAATGAACAATCATTTACTAAGTGTCCTGCTCGTAAACAGTTGGGACATAGTTTTTTATTGTCTTACGAAATTTATCCTATCTTTTATTGACATATTTAGGAAATTAATACACGTATAAAGTGCGTGATTTTTGTTACATAATATGCAAATACGTTTTTTAAAATGAATAGGTCGGTTGTTAGATGTATTTTCATTCGAACCAGAACTGCATGTATGAGAATGATGACTAGCACTTTTACTCGAATAATTTTTATTTGCACTAGACAGATCTGTTTCCTTCACTTTGTTATGATTAGCGTTCACCATTTCTAACATGTCAGCCCTATTTCTAAGAAAACACAACAGATCTTCCAACTTGACTTTTGCGCTAGATTGACCTTGTAACCCGGAAGACATGGAACCTTTGTGGTCTTCCCACTCACGTTCAGTAATAGTGTCCAGCTTAGTAATGATAAGATAAATTATTAAAGTATCCCACGACTCTGTAGGTTCTTCTAAAGTTTTAAGAGCCCGTAGGTTTCTTAAAACGGTGTCTATTAATTTCCTAATTTGTGAAGGTGATTCCTTTTTATACTCGCAATGTTTAACAAATATTTTAAATGATTGTTGGTCAACAACCTAGGGTTATGATACCTATTTTCTAGAAGCTCCCATGCATGAATGTAATTATCGGGCGTAAACTCTTAAGGCACCGATCACCTATTGAGCACTACCACTGAGTGACGACCGTAAATAGTGGAATTTCTGTATTTCGTCTAAGTCTGAACGTTTATGAATCATGGTAACATAGGAATTCTTAAATTCAAGCCAGTGGTCGTATGACCCATCGAAAACAGGCAATTTAATATCGGGTAGTTTAATATGTAACGGTTTACGCGTAACTGAAATCTCGTGAGCACTGTGGGACTTGTCACCAATCTCCGCCGATTCAACCAAACAATTAGCAATTGCCATCGTACTAAAATATAACGATTCTACTGATTCTAAGTATTCAAAATTACCTACCATTTCGTCATCAGATAAACGTAATTCAATTTCACTTTGAACATAATTAAATCGTTGGAATGTATCAGTGGCCGATTGAATACGCAGTTTCAACTCCGCGGATTGCATTTTTGCTAAACTAGCGCCTTCAAAGGATTCTACAAACTTCTTGAATTGCGTCAATCTGCCCTTGAGATGTCCCCGTTGTTTTCTGAGATCATTTAGGTTTTCGTTAGATAGTTTTTCAATATGATCTGGCATTTTGGCGGTCTACGAATAAAGTGAAAGTGTACTCACGTGCAGGTATCACCAACGCCCTGTGCCCAAAGACACTGAATATGACCAGGGCGGCTCACGTGCGCGATGTAGGTAGGTAGGTAACGGTCACTGAAACACGATAAATCAGAATAGCTTTAAACTCAAATCGATTAAGGAGGTGGATAGACGGGAACAAAGACCTGACCGTTGCGTTTCAGCGTACTCCACACCAAGATCTTCGAGATAGCTGGTCTCTTCCGGCGTCCAACTCGGCGGCACGCCAGGCACGTGTTCGTGAAATCCACAATCCGGCTCGAAGGACCAAAATATGTTGGTGCAGGGTTGTTCCAGTCGCAGGGACTCGTGATTTCAATGAATTGCTTTATTTACGATTATAAAAAAGAAACTTTATTGCGAATAGAAAAATACATGTGTACATTCTGTTTTTGTTCTGTTCTGTGAATGCGGAAACGGTAATGAAATCCTAACCATAGATTATACAAATCAAAGTAAAAACTATAGATTAAAAATCAATGATAAACGAGAGTTGCAATAAAGGCACACTAGATGGCGTTAGTCGTCACGTAGCACACCGATATGGTGCTGTCCTGAACAGATAGGAAACTGCACTCTCTTGAATTTGAAGGGGTATTTGATGGATGGTGTTAGGGAAATCCTATGAATATCCACAGATTCTCCTGGAGAACAACCGGTCAGTATAGTTGTCTCGATTATCTACATTTGTTTTCACTTGCAATCTGGTTCCATTGCATAATTTTGGTGGATTTACTTATATTGCGCAGCAACATACCTAATAAGCGCGCCGTAGGTACCTGCCTAACAAACACTCTAGATAAGTATTTAAGTATGTATGTTCGCATTTCTAGAACCCATAACACAAACTATAATATATGGTTAATTTGGGTCTAGATGGCGTTGTGTGTAGTTGGTTGATATAATTATATCATATTATATTACTGTTACTTATCATATAGCGTGTTCCCTCCCCCTCCTATAGGCAGCACCACCTAAAATAGGCAGGTAAAAAAAAATAGGCAGCACCACCTTTTGACCCAGCTGATCAGCATCAACGTCCTGTGTCCCTATCGCACC
Organism: Parascotia fuliginaria; assembly: GCA_963082885.1. Taxonomy (NCBI): domain Eukaryota; kingdom Metazoa; phylum Arthropoda; class Insecta; order Lepidoptera; family Erebidae; genus Parascotia; species Parascotia fuliginaria. The sequence continues at coordinate 11,695,545 of OY720182.1, forward strand.
TTGCAAGTCTATTAAAACTGCTCGCTCTAAGCTGCGCCTGATTGTTTCTAATATAACAAACTCGATCCGTCGCCGCCTCGATTTCTTTTCGCAAACACGTCGACTAAAAACTGGCTAAACAACAAATGAAAATATAGCACATGATATTATAGGTAACGGTAAGAATAAAACTTGCGGCAGATACCATTTTTGAAGCGGTTGTTTGGTCTTATGATCGCAATGAGGTGTAGAAATGAAGTATCCATCCTCGTCGTGGCAAAACAAAAGTGGGTACTGTAATGCATCATATGAGTGATGCATTTCACTTGTAAGATCTAATGATTGTGCAATCATAACTCTGAATTTACAATATCCCGCTTAAAAAAATGCTGTCTAACAATAACTACAGCAACATAATTTGACGTAAGCTGATTGAGTTTTCAAACGTGTATCAGGTGTCAAAATATTTTTTTTTAATCAAAATCACTCAGGAATATTAATATTAACTTCAAAGTAAATCATCCCCAAAATAACTTTGTACCCCTTTTTAACCCCGGTAGGAGATGAATTTCAATAAAATATGAAACACATCTATCAGAATGTATATGCAAATTTTGAAATAGATTGCACCAAGGAATCACATTGTCCCATACAAACTTTGCCCTCCTTTTTCACCCCCTTAGAGGTCAAATTTCGGAAAATCCTTTCTCGGATGCCTACGTCATACAATGATTACACCCTCCAAGTTTAAGTTCTTTACGATCAGCGGTTTAGGCTGTGCGTTGATCTGTCAGTCAGTTATTCAGGACAAAGCATTTTTTAAATATAGATGAATGGTCTCGAGACACCACTGAGTAAAATTTCGACCAATTACACTGAATCATAATTTATTTCCATCGTCTAATCTCGGTTTATCTGCATAGCATATTACTTGAATAAATCGTTCTGTATATTGTATAGCCAGCAAACATTTCACGGTAGTAGATCTTTTACCATACACGGGACGAATTGACTGGAGATGTACATTATATCGACGTGTTAATTTTGTCCGAAAACCAGTGCTTAGAAGGCATAATTACCTCCTCGGTCTTCTTTATTTTCTTTTTTCTCCCACAGTATCTTTACCCAATATGGTCAGTATAATAATTTATGCCACCACTGAACTGAATTTGAAATAGCCCAATACACCAACAAAACTGATTTCAAATGACGGAGTCGATATGGATTTTCAGTTATACATGTTTCAAACAAAGCGTCATCATTCCTATGTTGATTATCTTCTAGTAAATGCCCGTACGTAAGGTAGATATCATCTATCCTTAAGAAAATAAGCAACATGAACAGTTTACAAAAGTAATTGTGCCAACATTTTCAGTGATTTAGATGAAACGTGAAAATTATTTCTTTAAGTTGTTATAAAACATCTAACTGGTTCACCATTCAAAGCTGATCCACGTGTTTTACGATTATAACCCTATTGTTTAATAATGAGATAATTAAAAGTGTTTTACAAATTTAATGCATCTGTTTAACAAAGTTGAAAGAATACAGAGTAAGTAGTTTGTCTTAGATTTTCTGAACATTCCTGAACATTCATGGTGTCAGGGTTGTAGTAAATCCTTTGTTCACCTTCAAAATGTACTTACGTACATCCAGATGTACTTATTATCAGTAATAATTCTCGACTTAAGAGTAGTAGTATCCGTACTACTGCGTTTCGTTCGGTGAGTGAGAGCGCCGGAGGCCCAATTTCCCCCTTCCTCTTTCCTCACCTCCCTCATTCCGTTCCCCTATCCCCATTCCCAGCCGCCATAGTGGAGGCCACCATACCAGCAGTTAAGACGATGGCTTTTGGTACAGTGGCCGCCACTTCTGGATTCCACTGACTGCTTACCATCAGGCGGAGTGGAGTCACTTTGGTAGGCTATAATATAAAAAAAAAAAAAAAATAATATGGTCCCTAATTAATATGGTCTACCATAATTATTGATGAGAGTTCAACTTAAATTGGACATATTTATGTCTCGAACACTATACATTACCTATTTTAAAATGTTGTGCTTAAATTCATATAAACGTATCATTATAAAAATCTAATATTAGTTTTACAAACTAAATTTAATAAAATTTCACCGCATTCACTAAATCGCATTTAAAACTTTCTAAATATAGATTAAATTGACCTAACTGTTTTGTTTATGAACCAATTTTATTTAAACAAACATTAAATGTTACACCAAGCTAGCTTCGATACATATGTGCAAACCGCCATCGAACTGCACCGGCGCGGTCGCTACGCGCGTCGTATACATAACGCTTTCATTTAAAATTTCTACTATTTATGGACGGACTTTAAAAATTATTTTTTTATTGTATAGGTGTTTCTGTCCGCTATGTATAGTGTATAGTCACTTGCAGATATTTACCGTGTAACACATATTAATAAATAATTTTGTGACATTTTTAAGGATATCCGGGATACCCGGTTTTTTTTCGGGACAAAAGGTAGCCTATAACCTGGCCAGGAGTATGACCTATAAATGTAGCGAGTTTGATAAAAATCCGTTCAGTGGTTTTTGATTCATGCCTGCACATACAGACAGACAGACAGACAAAAATTTTCTAAATTACATTTTCGGCATCAGTATCGAATAAATGTTATCCCCCAATAGTATTTTTTCAATATATTCAATGTACAGATTTTATCTCGCTAGAGATTTATTATAAGTATATAGTCTGTCAAGAAAGTCGTGACAATAAATGAGGGCGCCACTGTTATTTAACTGGTATCATTTGTACTAGGACTAGAATAATTAAGATAATTGTAATGTTATTGTTAAATTTAACATAAGCACATAATTTATCAATCATTTATAGGTAGATATTATAATCATAATTGAGCTTAAAATTAAGTACATCATAACAAATTGTTGTTTATGTGCCTTAAATGTAAAAACGGCAGTAAAGCTGTGAGTTCGATCCCCGCCGGCAGAAGCAATGTGAATTTCACTTTGTGGAATTTATAAGTACTAGTCAAACGATATACCATCTGCTGCGGTGAAGGAAAACGTCTTGAGGGAAACCACATGTCCTAAAAGAAATTCTATGGGCATGTCAGATTCACCAACCCGCATTAGGCTGTGTGATTATTTATAAGGTGAAACCCGTATAAATATTATTAAAAGACTGATTCTAATTCAAAAGTTAAAAACTATATGCAACAGTAAATTTCAGCCACTTTGAAATAATAATGATGCATTAATGATATCAACATTAGAAAGAAAATTTTGCTGAAAGTATAAAATAAACAGATTTAATCAAAATAAAACAATTTTTCTGCTCTGATTTTTATTTTTTGTAAGAAATACCAATCGATGTAATAATCTGCTTAAAATGCTCAAGACTGCTATCATAACCCAAGTCTTCTCGACAACGGCAAGCAATTTTCTTAATGAAGGAACTTCCTTTCGTACCGTATGAAAGAATTGTATCTTTTCAGCATTCAGCATTTTTTTGGATCGACCATTGCGATGTTTTCCAGGTGTGGTGAAATTGCCATTGTTGTTGAAACATTCATTTACAATACGAGGGACTTTCTGATTTGCCTGAAATCATCATTTTAACATCGTTCAGAAAAGAATATTTCATACTATATACTATAATTATATACATATATACAAGTGTAATAAAAGTATCAAAACCATCAAATTGATAAACTGTTGTAGATTATGTAATACTTAACCTCAAAATATCGCATTGTAAACATTATATGTATTTATCTTAAACAACGATTTTGTTTAGCATCTCTAATTACAATATGTGTAGATATAAGTAAAACACTATTACATACCAGTCATTTTATCTGTACGTGCGTACACATCATCTAAATCCCATAAAACTAGACCGGTTTGGTGTAGTCAGTAAAACATTGTTTGTATACATGGAAAATGATTTCTCTACCTGCACTTCGAATAGATTTACTCATGGTGACAGTATTTCTGTTAATTCATAGTACAAACATTACTAATTTGTAACTTTAAATATAATTTTGTTGATATTACACAATAAAATTATCAGAGGTTGACATTTAATTTTTATTATTATTGACACTACCACCATAGACATGTAAATACTGGGTTGCCTAATTAAGAAAAATATTAGTTCCGATTTTATTCTTTTCACGACTTTCTTGACAGACTGTAGATACTTCTGCAAGTAAACTTACCGCAGACAGAATACTATGTGCGTTGAACACAACACCATAAACTATGACACTAGAACACTATACAACATGTAGATAATCAAAAATATCAAAATGTCTTGTACATCAGCGACTAACAAGAAACATCTCTCACATCTGTCGCTTTACAATATCACGGAGCTATGCCAGCAAGATGAGCGCCTTCACATTTCTGACCTTGTGCTTAATGTTGTTAAGCGCCATCTAAAACGCTCTAATATAAACTAATTACGATCTGAAACGCACCCGCGATGTCCAATCGTTCTCAAACCACAATCATACGATTCATGAGCTTGTAGCATAGCATGTTATTGCTGATTACACTTAAGGCGTATAACTTTCCAGGAGAGGTGACAAAGAGTATTCAGTCGCGTTGGAGCACTCGTCGAACCTTGGCACAGATTCCACAGCGCGGTCACCGTACACAGGATGCTCACAATTTTTACCAACAACACAGAAAATCATACAGTTTAGCAGTGGGCTCTCACCTAAACCAACCGATAAGGTGAGTGAAGAATAACTGTAACAAAAGTAGAATCTGTTATTCTCTAGTATAGATTACGCTTTAATAAATACTGCATTAACATTTATTTGTTCTGAATTGAGCTTACAAAAATAGGGGCTGAAGTGGGATGCGCGGCACGTAAAAGCTGCGCTGTGATTGGCTATTTCAAGATTCGAATGCACTGAAATTCACCAATAGTAATGTCAATAGTGAGTTCTTTATACTAGTGAATGCCGGTATGAATGGCGTGTGTATGTTGCTCTGAATGCGGCAACTATTAGGGGGTTATCAGTGTTGAAATTGAATTATTTTTATGCTTATACTCTTCCAAGTTTTCGTTTGCGCACAGTTAGACTTAGCTTCTTGTAAGCTTGACAAATGATTAAATGTCATCATTTAACAAAGCCAATAATTTTTTAACCGATTTCAAAAAAAGGAGGAGGTTTTTCAATTCGACCGTATATATATATATACAGTCGTGGTCAACTAATTAGGAACAATCTCTAAGTAAGCCAAATTGAGACTTTATTTTTTATTTTCCAACGAGTCTTAACAATATTCCATATCTTTTACATGTAAGTATAATTAGCAGTGATCGGAGTAGGTAGATTGAAATGGGGTCATTGATCTGAAACGTATATATTAATATGGATATCCTCCGGAATTGGTGGATTATTAAAAAAAAACCGGAACTTATGTAGGAATTTTATTCTGCCAGAGTGGAAGGAGTCATTTGATGATTTGCCATCCTCAAAAAAAGGTAGGAATTGTAATAAAATGAGCAATATTATTCTTTATTATTCTTCATATTTTTTTTAACGGCACACAGTCACGATTTGACAAAACCCAACGACCAATCAGAACAAAGGATCATGGGTGGTACAATAACCGGTTATCAGAACAATGCGTACGCCCGCCGACGACATGCCAGGTAGCTCACTCGTTTACTTCGGTTCGTAGAGTGCGCATCTTTGTTTGTTACTGTGTTGTGAAAACGTTACTTGACCCTGGCTTGTGTACATACTGACTTCTGGAATCTGCTCTAAACCACGATTTGGCTCGAATATACGGACTCAGATTTTTCACTATTGAATTGGATCTACATATTTAAACCAAGCTTTGGTAAGTAATATTTTACTAGTTACAAGGAGTATAAAGCATGTTTGGATGTACTATAAGAATATTTTTAGTATTGTGTTTGTTCGCTTAACCTGCTGAACATACCATGAATCTTAATATTGTTAAATCTTTAATAGAGTATGAACCAGTGAGCTTAGTGCGAAACAAAATTATGATATTCTAGTAATGTAGTCGCAATTCAGCTAACTCCACTATTAACCGACATTTGACTGGAATCCGTATATAATTTGAATGCCCTGTGTCCTCTTGCAATGTATTGGTAAAATAAATTACTATAGGCCTTATCTACTTCTCTAAAGTTGTCCGCCATCTTTTAGCGGCAGCCATTTTGGATTGACAATAATATTGAATATACATAATTGTATTGTCACCAGAATCAAAGGCGAATACCAAATTTTAGATCAATCGGTTGACAGGAAGAGGGTGAAATTTCAATGACTAAATTTGATCCACGAAAAATAAAACAAACGGAGTAAGCTAAATAAACTAAATAAAATGTAATTTTTTCATGTCTTTGTTTTAGGTGATATATACGAGGTTCCATCTCTAAAACAAAGTTCAGATATGGCAAACGTCAAGGCTGAAACTGTAGAAAAATGGATATCCGGTCATCCCGAACTACTTTACGATCACGCTAGTGGTACAATATACTGTTCAAAATGTGAAAGCCATTTGAAAACCATAAATAAAGGAAACGTTAAAAGACATATCGAAGGAGCAGTACACCAGGGAAAGTTTAAGCGGCCCGAAGAGGAATTTATTTCGATCTTATAAAATTTCTCATTTTGTGCAATATTCCGTGGTCTCAGATGAAAAATACTACTTTTCAAGATTTCTTTAAAAAATATATGTGTAGTACCTGTTGTTGTACGTGTACTAATCGTACCTACTCTGCCAGATGAATCACAGTTACGGAAAGTTTACTTGGACAAGTTTTTTAAGAATAAAATCAATTCGATTCGGCAAAATTATAAAAATGAGAAACTATGGATATCATTAGATGAAACGACAGACTTTTTAGGTCGCTATATAGTCCATTTTTTAATGAAACCATTACATCCTAGCAATTTGACTAGACCTTATTTGGTAGCATGTAAAATGCTAACTGTAGTTAATGGACAAACAATCACGCAATTTGTGTTAGAATGTTTGGAAAACTTTTGGGAAGATTCTTTTGAATCGAAGGTAGGTAACATTCTTGTCCTCTGCACTGATAGCGTTGCATATATGCTGTCTGCAGGACGAAATTTAAAACAATACTTACCTGAAATGAAGCACGTAACATGTTTGGCGCACTCTCTTCATCGCGTATCTGAGCAAATTAGGTTAGAATATCACGATGTTAACATTTTAATAGCAAATGTTAAAAAGGTATTTTTGAAAGCCCCAAGTAGAGTCAAAATTTTAAAAGAAAAATATCCAGATTTGCCGCTACCTCCCCAACCAGTTGTTACAAGATAAGGCACTTGGTTAGAGGCAGCATTTTATTACGCTCAAAACTTTGAAAAAATAAAAGAAGTATTATCTTGTTTAAGCAGCTCTGATGCGGTATCTATTCGAGAGGCAAAAAATATTATAGAAAAAGAAAATTTAAAAGAAGATTTAAATTACATTAAAGACAATTATTTTATAATTCATTTGTCTTTAAAAGAATTGCAAAAGCATAATTTATCGTTGACAGATTCGCTTTTAGCATTTGACAACGTCAGAGATGCTATAAATCAGTGCAATTCAGAAAATATAAAAAATAAAATAGAACGTGTTATGGAACGAAACCCAGATTTAGACACACTTAGAGAATATAATGAGGCCATTGAAAAAAATGAAGCACATAATTTAATACCTTTTTTAAAATTTGCTCCTTTGACATCGTCAGATGTAGAACGGTCTTTTTCCATTTATAAATGGACTTTAGATGTTAAAAGACATAGGTTGAAAATAGAAAATATAGAGAAACTCATAGTTATATATTTTAATTGTAAAGATCAGGATTACCAGGATGCTGAGATTGTAATCGATGAAGATTAAAATGTGAATAAATGTAAAATGTACATATTTAACAATAAACAATGTTGATTTTTATCTTTTTTCTTTATTCTACCCCTTTTTTTTGTTCCTAAAATCTGACTAAAATCAACCTGTTCCTTCGTATGCCCTTTACGTTTCAGAGTCGTGGTGCATCCTTAGAACAGTCTCACGACCCCAGCAGGCATTGGCCTTCTATGGGGCCCCGTCATTTATTCTACCCTTAATGCAAATTACCATGACCCCTATGAAAATATTTAAATTTAAGTGCAACAATTTATGTCTATCTATAAAAGTTCTAGCCATAAAAGGCTAAAAATAAAAAAATAAAAATTAAAGCTTCGATCAGAATTCGATTGTTTTTATTATTCAACAGATAAATAATGAATTAATTTAGTTTTGATACCTTCCTTTAAATTTTGAATTGAGTAGGAATAATATCACTACCAACATTAACAATATTTAATTGAATCTGGAAATACCGGAATTACTTTCCGGGAAAATGGCTTATCCATGTTATTCTTTCTGTGTGCATTTATGATACAAGTACCAAAAATCAATCTACCTACTCCGATCACTGATAATTAGTCATTGATGTTCCCGATTATACAAACAATAACAACTTTTTAAACATTAAACCTATTTTCAAAATTTGAATCTCAATACTTTTTTTATTTCTTTTCTTATTGTTTCGTGGTAGTTTTGGCCGCAATCCAGATTTTTAATTTTAAGATTCAAGAATTATTTTCAAGAATAATAGCCAAAAATAAAAGTTGCGATCCAACACTACAAAAAATTATCATGAAGTTTGTCGAGCGTGGTTGGTCATACTGAAGGATAGCAGAATATTTAAATTGTTCAAAAACTATGGTATGCAATGCAGTTTCAGACGCAATAACACAGCTTTAAATGTGCCCAGAACAAAAAGATCGAGAAAAACAACTCCGCAAGAAGTTAGAATGATAACCAGGTTAGCTAAGAAAGATCCGTTTCTAGGCTTATTATACCTTATTAATTATACCTTAAAATTAAATACATGTTTAACCTTTGATATTAAATATTTTATTCTATTTATTTAATATTTTATTTACAGCCAATTACAGCATAATAATCGGACCAAATTATGAAAATAATAGGTGTTGAGAAATTAATAAGGTTTTATATTTAACTGTACATAACCGGTTATTGCTCTTCACTATCTTGAATGTCCCTAATTAGTTGACCACGACTGTATACATATATATATTGCAGTGGCGAAGCGTCCATATAACACGATTCCTGCCGGCTTCCCTTTTAAAATATGCCCTGACCTCCTTATACCTATCACTGCTTGCGTGTCTACTCAAAGACTAACTAGCCTTCCGAAACTCAATATATTTTAGTCCCATCGGCTTCCCTCCTCGTAAAAGTGACTCTTCGCTACTGATATATTGTTTTGCGGATGAACCAAATTCGATGATTTTTTTTTTGTTGGAAAGGAGATATTCCAAGAGTAGTGCCATGATAAGGAAACCAGGATGATGCCATCTTGAGAAATTGAGGGAAACTTTCAAAAATCGTACTGGCGACTAGTGCATTTGTTATTTTTTTCATTAAGTATTTTAAGACACTACTATTTAGTAAAGGTTTGGAGTCGATCCGATGATAGAGCCGAAAGACAGTCGAGGGAACTTGATAACGATTTACAGCAATTACTTGGTGTTTGGACTTAATTAATTTCTAATGATGAGAACTTTGCATTCATATGAGTTATAAGTGCCATTACAAGTGATCATAGACAGTCGAGGGAATTCCTCAACAGCAGTCATGTCGGGTTTACTTCATACGGTTCAATATGCCAATATGTTTAGTTCGTACAAAAGTAATACCTAAGTAAGATTTAGGTCTACCCATCACTAAAATTTTATAAATAAAATAATCAAATTTGGTGATTTTTACTAATTACGTACTGTGCGAAATGGAGAGTTCGAGTCATGTCGATGTAATTTATACCGATTTTGAAAAGGCGTTTGACCGGGTTGATCATAGGGTTTTACTGGATAAATTATACAGACTTGGTATTCGGGGGGGACTTGTTGCGATGGGTTCAAACTAACTTGTCTAACCGTTCACAGGCTGTGTTCCTTGGCGGCTTCAAGTCTGATTTAATTGATGTCTCTTCTGGAGTTCCCCAGGGATCGCACCTGGGTCCTCTTTTCTACTGTGCCTACTTGTATGACATTGATAAATGTTTTAAATATTCTAATCATCTTTTATATGCCGATGACAAAAAAGTGTACATGAAAATGCGCTCTCGCTTGGACTGCGAAATGATACAACGGGACTTAAATGCTTTATGGACCATTAAAATGAAAATAATATATCTGTCAATATTAAAAAATGACAGGTTATCAGTTTCAGTCGTAAGACTCGCATATCATTACAAGTTTGGTAGCAATGAAATTAAAAGAACCGAATCGGTAAGAGATTTGGGAGTGCTCATGGACTCTAAGATGGTACTCTCTGAGCATATTGAGAGAATCACTGCCAGGGCACTTAATCTAGGCTTTGATATTCGTATGTGCACACCATTAAAAAAGGCCAGTACCTTAAAAACAGTATATTACGCTTACGTTCGTAGTATCCTCAAGTACTGTAGTCCTAACTGGTGCCCTCAGTATAGTGTATATCGAAAAAACAGAGCGTATTCAAAGAAAATTCGTGAAACATCTGAATTATAAAACCCACAGACGTCACAGTACGTATATAGAGGATTGTAAGCACTATCAATTAACGCCGCTTGTTGATAGACGTATAATGCAGTACATGTGTCTTCTATTCCATGTTTTACGCAATGGTTAGGACTCCCCATCACTTATATCTTGTATAGGTTTTAACACGCCTAGAACGCGAACCAGAAATACCCCATTGTTCACCATACCTCACCACCGCACAAATTATGCCCGTAATTCAGTAATCTCTAGAATACTTCGAACTTATAATAACAGGTAAATAAACAATATTCTTCGTGACCTAACCATCAATCCACATTACTTATCATTTTTCCTTTTTTATAAGTTGTACCATATTATTATTATTTTTAATTCTAGGCATAAGCTACTTGTTTTATTAGTTGTTGCCTATTGTATGCAGTAATTACCACTTACAAATTGTTTATCACCTCAAACTGTTCTGTCGTGGAACTCTGTAATTGGCTCAGATTATTGTAAATGCAAACAGATGAGTCTGTTTGCATATTTCTTTGTAAAATGTGTTTGTTAAAAAGTTGTAGAGTTTCCTGAAATAAATAAATAAATACATCATAAAATCTTAATTTTTATAGCTAGCACCATCTTTAGGTCGTAAAATTTTGTAAGATGTTTAAAACCATTATTTGATATTTAATGAAAATACAGTGTTACCTAGTTTGTATAAAAGTTACAGGGGTAGTAAACATTCGAAACTTTGCACTGCACGTACCTAGGTACATAAAGTAAATCATTTGTCTATGAAATTATTATTAAGTTTACTTGCTTTAACGTTACCGATAGTAGTATAATATCTACTTATAGTGTATCATGATTCATGTCAGACATTTATATTAAAAAAATTTGCGCTACGCAAAATTATTTTTTTAAGTTTTATTAACAAAAGGTTTCTTTATCTGACTTATAAAATAGTTGTTCTCAATTGGCTAGGCGTGTTATCTTCAGTGTTTAATGAAGGATATAAAATTATAGTCTTCGTGATCTAAATATCATCTAAACTAATATTAAAAAGAGAAAAGATTAAATTTTTTGTATTTTATTTGTTATGGATAACAGTAAAATCTATGTCAGAGAGTAAAATAGGCTATATTTTATTGTAGTATACCTTTTTTTTTTTTTTCGTGGGAAACGCATTAGGCGCACGCACCCGCCTGGGCGAGGCGGTGGTTATGTCGGACTCTCCGGCCACAATGAGACAGCGGCCGGCATACCGACTAAAACCCACAGTGTTCCTCCAGACGGCCAGAGTGTCGGGGTCACGGGAGACGCTCGCGCATTCATCCGCGACCCCGACGGGCCACGGCCCGCTTAACGTGAGCGGGCCCCGTCTGATTTGGGGGTCCTAGCCCCCCTTCCTCCATCGAGAGGCGAGGCCATTCGAGGAACACGTACGCCGCCTTCTCGGGCCTGTGCTGTTCGAGCGGCGATTGCCCAATCGCCGCCCGCAGGCATCCTCGTACGGTGGCTGGAGATCCCGGAGTGCCCCACGGCGACGTCCGGGGCGGGCGCGACGGGCGGGGAGCAAGGTGGTCAGCTCCCTCTCCCGCTCGGCAGCCTCCTTGGCGAGCATTACCTGCTCGCAAAAGGAGGCGACTCCCTCCCAAGCCCTCTCGCTGCGGACCATGGACAGAACCACGGTCGGCAGCGAGAGCTGGGACGTCGCGAGCGCCGCAACTAAATCGCGGCGCTGGTCCGCCCACGCTGGACACTCCACGAGCGTGTGGAGCGCCGTGTCGCGCGGGCAGACCCCGTAATGGTGGCAGACGGACGTCTGTTCCCGGCCTATGAGACACAGGTACGTGCCGAAGCACCCGTGACCGGTGAGTACCTGTGTCAGCCGGAACGTGAGGACGCCGTGCCTCCTCTCCAGCCACTCCTCTAGGACGGGACTTACCGCCACCACCGTGGCGTGCCCGTAGTATACCTACCCACGTAGGTAAAGCCGCTGGCAACAACTAGTTTCTTCATAAATAAGTAGATTAATAGCTTGCTAAAACAATATTAAATAACTTTCAATCTTGCATTCTTTACTAAGAAGGTGAGGTGACTGCATTTTTCCAGACGATAGTGATTATACCAAAAATAATTATCAACGTTTATCTTTGTACGAATATAATGAATGACTCGTATCAAAATAGTAATATATTATGTAGATTGATTGATTAATGGTATTGCCTCATATAAGTGTCATTAGTTCATCGCACATCAAATGGCATTGCTGATAACGAAACTGTATCAGTAAGTAATCTGTAAGTGGTCACGTGCTTTCAGGTGCAGTTATAATTAAATGTTAACTGAAATATTTTATTCTTGTTATTCAATCATTTTAAACCGTAAGGGTCGTTTAGAAAGTTGTCAAACCGGTTACGGGTAAATATTAGTACTGTATTATGGGGTGAATAACCACCTTTCTGGTATTCCCAGAGCCACACTATTTTTATTTCTTAGTTTTAATTGAAATAATGCATCAAATGCTTAATTTGGGGCTAAATGGCGCTGTGTGCATGTGAACTATATTACAATGAAATAAATATATCATGTTGCAAGATAGACCACTTAGGGTTGACAAATAACACTTTGGACAACTATGTTGAAAAAGTAGTTATTACATAAATTTACTAATCATGAACATGTATCTGTTTAAGAAGATTTTTCATACAAACTTTGATCTCCTATTTCAACCCCTTCAAGTCATTTTTCCGCAATAAATAGAAAGAAGAAAGAAATACCAACCAGACCAAATTTCATCAAAACTGGTTCAGTGGTTTAGGCGTAAAAGCGTAATAGACCGATAGAGTTACCCCCAGTTCTGAAAGGCTTAAATCTAATTTGAAGTACCTAAAATCATGCCAAAAGCATGGATAATTAGTTTAACTTGATCTCATTAGTTACTAATTAAATTTAATTAAACTAATTTCTAACTTTTCAACCCAATGGGTACTACACATGAGATTTAACAGGTGATTAGTTAATTTTTCGTTGATCAGCCTTTCAGAAACTGGGGGTTACTTTCGCATTTATAATATTAGTATGGAAGTATGGATTTACAAACAAAAAATAATACAAATAAACTTCTGATAAATTTTTGGCTTCGTTTGTATAAACAGAAAACAGTAATCAATACCTTGTCAAACGTCATTTTAGTTCTTACCTTATCTTAGTCAGACAAGATAAGGTAAGAACAAGACAGTCTTCACCCTTAGTGCTACATCTAGCGATAACTGTAGTATATCTACAATTATTTGTCATCACAAACTACTGAAACTACCACACAGGTTTTTGACATTCATCCCTTATCCCATTAGTTGTTGTTAATCGACCTAGTAGGTACTTAGGTAGTTGTTGCAAATTACCCGTTTGTGAAAGAATCTCAATAAAACTATTTTTAAAGTTTACAGTGCACTGCACATCTAAGCGCTCAAATGCTAGTATTTTTTTAATTTTCAATAGATAATCAACTTACCTATACATAGATAGTTGTTTGACTTATACATAGATACTCGTAATTGTCTGAATGATTTAAAAGAGTCTGATGGCAGATGATGAGTCTTTGTTTAAAACCCTTTTATATGCCGACGATCAAGTACTCCTTGCATCTTCGGCATAATATGGATTGCAAAAAATGGTGACTGTCATGAATGATACATTGGAATGAAAAGGCATGAAAGTTAATGTTAATAAAACTAAAGTGATAGTAATCGAGAGGGATGAAACTACGACAGAGTGTCAAATAATGGTTGGAGATGAAAGAGTAGAGCAAGTGAAAGAGTTTGTTTATTTAGATTCAATGTTTACAAGAGATGGAAAATGTATAGGGTAAATGTATATAGGTCATAGGGTCAATGACACCGTAAATTCAGTAATAGGCTAGCGAAATAACACCAAGCAAAGCTCACCTAGCCATAGTACAAGCATGAAACCAACTGCACCAAGCAGTACTAGCGCCAACACTTATGTATGGTAGTGAATTTTGAGTATGACAGAAAAAGCATGAAAGCAGACAAAATGCAGTAGAAATGAGAGCATTGAGCAGCATGTGAATTGAATGATGATATATTCACAAAAATTTAAAGGAGTATGTTAAGGTAGTTTGGACATGTGGAAAGATGGATGGAAGTAGGATAACGAAATAGATGTATAAAGCGAAAATGACTGGGAAAGTTGATAGTGGTTGCCCTAGACGAACATACGCGGAACAAATAGGCGATGTGTTGACAAAGGGCACAATTTCATGCACACGTAACCGACATGTGTATGAAAAGATTAATAAATGTTGAAGAGGCAAGAGGTATGTTTGGATCGCAGCAAATGGCGTTCTATAGTTTAGTTTACCCTATTAATGGGAGACAGGCGTGAAGTTATGTATGTAGGTATGTAGATAGTCTTGAAGTTTACCCACTAAAGAAAAAAGTTCTAATTTGTATAATATTTATTTTGACAATTAAAATTAAATACGCGCGATATCATAACGGGTGGCGCAAAAGTAAAGACCCTATTTGGTTCAGCTATAACATTTTTTCTAAATTAGAAAACTAGATTTAGATTTTTTTAAATGTATATTTGTGCCATTAAATTTCGTACCATTAGGATTTAAAGATGATGTCTTTTAAATGGTGACCTCCAGAGTTGATACACATTTGAGCCCTATTTATGACATTTTGCATAACTTGCCGTAACACTTCCTGCGATATGTTCGTTATTTCTTGACGAATGTTTTCTTTTAGAGCTGCGAGAGTCTGTGGCTTGTTCACATACACCCGAGATTTCAAAAAACCCCAAAGAAAGAAGTCTGGACTGGTCAGATCGGGTGATCTTGCAGGCCAAGGCAAATCGCCAAAACGAGAGATAACTCGGCCTGGAAAAGCGTCCCTCACTAAGTCCATAGTGTCGCGCGCTGTGTGTGCCGTAGCGCCGTCTTGTTGAAACCAGATGTGCTCCAGCCCCAATTCGTCCAAACTGGGTATCAAAAACTCACGTAACATGGTTCTGTAGCGTTCTCCAGTGACAGTAATCGCATTGCCTCCAGCGTCTTCGAAAAAATAGGGTCCGATCACTCTGTCAACACAGATGCCACACCATACAGTAACTTTTAGTGGGTGTAGAGGTGTTTCTTGAATAATGCGCGGATTATCAGTGCCCCAGAACCGAGTATTCTGCTTATTGACATGCCCTGAGAGATGGAAATGGAAACGCAGGAAGTGTTACGGCAAGTTATGCAAAATGTCATAAATAGGGCTCAAATGTGTATCAACTCTGGAGGTCACCATTTAAAAGACATCATCTTTAAATCCTAATGGTACGAAATTTAATAGCACAAATATACATTTAAAAAAATCTAAATCTAGTTTTCTAATTTAGAAAAAATGTTATAGCTGAACCAAATAGGGTCTTTACTTTTGCGCCACCCGTTACAAGTAGCATATCTCAATACTGCCAATTTTAAAATTTGAAATGAGACTATTATAATAATCTAATATATAAAATTCTCATGTCACGGTGTTATTGATCTCTTCCGAAACGGCTCGACCGATTTTCGTGGAATTTTGTATGCATATCGGCTAGGGTTGAGAATCGGACAACATCTATTTTTCATCCCCCTAAATGTTAAGGGTGATCTGAAAAGGGATGAAAACGATTGTATGAAACTTCTTCATAGTTTTGAAATTTTGTTTTGGAATACTTCTAATTTTTTTTAATTGGGGTGGATTTAGAAGGACGGAATTAGGGATGAAATATTATTTTGAGGTTAGCGACTTGAAAATTGAAGAGGGGGTCGGGAGGGGGGATGAAAGAGAAGTGAGGGGTAGGGAAGAAGTGACGGGAAGTGCGGAGGAAGTGAGGGTAAAGCGAGGGGGAAGTGAGGGGAAAATGAGAGAAAGATGAGAAGGAAGTGAGTGGGAAGTATGGGGCAAGGTAGGGAAAGGGAGATGTAAGTAAGGGGTAAGCAAGGGGGAAATGAGGGAGAAGCCAGGGAAAGGGAGAGTGAAATGACGGGGAAAGGAGAGGGGAGGTAGAGGGAGGGGGAGGGAGGGAAGAAGCGGAATGGGAAGAGTGGGGAAGAAGGGAGAGGGGAATAGGGGAAAGTAGTGAAAAGTTTACGGGGGATATCTGTGTAGGTAGGTGAAAGAGGGTTTGTACAATGGGAGATTAGAAATATCTATTTATATAAAAATAAATCCCTATTTCCCTTGGTCACGGCATCACGCGTGAACGACTGGACCGATTCCATTAATTATTTTTATGTTGTGTTTGTTATTGTCAGGAGAAGGTTCTGCGAAAAATTAGATAATAATTAAGACAGGACAACGTCTGTCGGGTCCGCTAGTAATAATATAATATTATTCTACCACATTCACACAGCGCCATCTAGCCCCAAATTAAGCAATTATATTTGCTTATGTTATGGGTACTAAACAACTGATAAACTTAAATACATTTTTAAACTAAACTACTTATATTATTTTTTTTTGTCATTAGTATCTTTTATTTTAGATAATGTCAAAAAATATTGACATTATATAGCTAAACTTTTCCCAAAAAATATTGTTTTTCATCCCAGAGTTGTTATTCACTCTAAATTACCGGTCGGTGTTTATTTTACATAGCGACTATCACCTGACCACAAATAGCCAAATAATGATCAACACTAAGATTCGATTGTAAGACTAATGATTAGATTTTTCAGGCTTCTAATTACTCGTAACATTTGTAATAGATGTTGTATAACCGAGACAGATTTCTTAACCCTTGATTCCTTACTAAGCATCACTCATTTACAAATTCTAATTAGGATCTTTAACCAATTTAGAGGTAGTGTTGCTAAGACTATTAATTTGTGTTGTTGCATTTTAATACTGGGATTAAAATCGGATTAGGATGTAATGTGTTATTTATTACTGTCGATTCTATGTTACCTAGTAGTAGATGTGTAAAGAATATTCAAAATAATTTGATTTAGTATTATGTGATCAAAACATGTTAAGTATGTTAAAATTTTATAAACCAAAGCAAACTTTCTTATAAAGTTTGCTTTCTTTTGCCTGCAGGCGTATTGTGGTGTTAATCAAGTAGCTACTTAATGTGTAATGAAAGAGAAATTTAATTATTTTGTTTATATTGATTTTATTTTAGGTATCTAGTAACTTCATTCATTGTCGAATATTTGTTATTTATCAATCTTCATCATGGGCTTTAAGCTGTGATCTTGATAACATAAAATTGTTACGAAAGGTGACTGGCGAAAGGTGGTGTTAGGTGGTGGTGGCTCTTATGATGAGACCATAAGTTTTTCTTCAGCTAAGCTTGAATTAGAGATCGCAAATTAAATTTTACAGTAATGTTTTCGCATTAAAAATATGCTATTCGTAGTCTAAAGTGATTTATCCTACGAAAAACAAGTAAAAAATTCGCCGAAATTCTACTGAGTAACTAATTGTTTGAGTGCCTTTACATTGAGCTTGTTCGTCTTCAATTATATTTGTTACCTAATTGACAATTCTTTTTTTATAGGTGGTCTACGTGGCTGGTGCTTTCGATCTATTTCACGTGGGACACCTAGATTTCTTAGAAGAAGCGCACAAACAAGGCGATTTCCTAATCGTGGGCCTACACACCGACCTCGAAGTAAACAGATACAAAGGGTCTAACTACCCCATAATGAATCTACATGAACGAGTGCTATCTGTACTTGCGTGCAAGGTATTTTATACTAATACTTATAAATTATTCCGAATGGTGCCCCAAGAGAACGCTGTTCATATTGTCTGCTAAAGATGTAAAGACCAGAGATGGATTTATCATTTACGAACACTTAAGCATATTTATCCTAGAAATAGTACTTATTATATTCCCATTGCGTTATGAATACCTATTAATAGCTTTGTAATAGAATCCAAAACCAATTAATCTACATACTGTCTTATAAAAGGCTAAATTGTATCAAAGAGTAGGAGGGTACATCGAAATTTCCACTCCACAGAAAACTGTACCTAGTCTAGTCAGTGAAGTTATTTGACTTCACTGACTAGACTAGGTCACACTTTTATAAATTGTTCCAAAAAAGTCATTCCAGAAAGAAAGAAACTCATTTTATTGTGCCAGTATTTCTGTATATATTTTCTAATTGCATCTCATTCGAGATCTCCTTTCATTGGGAGAAAAATACGACTGTTATAAAAATAATCTTACTATTTATACCCAAATAGATCTCCAATCATTTTTTAAATGATTTATCGCTCTCACTTTCTTATCAGTTAATTATTTTTTACCATATTATCCACATACCGGCTCTATTAACTCTTTTTAAAAACTCGATAAAAACTTTACAATGTATTGAGGCGTTTTTTTACAACTTAAGTGTTTACTATACAATTTGAGTATGATTTACAGATTATTTGAACTTTCATAACTTTGAACCATAATTTTTATTTCTCGTAAAATCAATTTAAGCATAGCAAATTAACAAAGAAATTGCTAATCAAAAAAAATACTTGAAATAAAATATCTAATATGTAGAATTCTTTAGTACAAACATTCTAATTTCACTTTTACTGGAAGACATTCATAAACTATAATGTAAAGTGTAATAGTGGATATAGGTGTACGGAGGCCCTAGACAAGTGTCAAAGATTTCTATTCTATTCATAGAATAGATTAAAAATTTATGGAATTGACATAAGCGTTGGCGTTAGCTTATGTCAATCCTATACATTTTTTTATCTATATATATACTGCTAGTCTAGGGCCTCAGTTTAGTTTGGTAGATATAATTAAATCGTTATCGGGTAACTACTATTTTATTAGTGCTCCATCCTGACATTTATTCATTACAGACATTATTCGTAATATTAAACAAAGAGATGAATATTCCAAAGCCTTTTTCATTTTCCTTTAGGTATAGTATGTAGTATACTGCAAAGGTGTTATGTAATACTTCCTTATGACATAGAAAACTGTTTTATGTTAACTGCATCATAATCTTAATAATATTTTCTTTAATTATCAATTACAATTCAATCATAAACTAATATGTACCATTACACATACCGTTTACGTGATAAGGAGTAATTCGAACTTACAAATTTAAACTATATAACTTAAGTCATAACCAATTAGGCCTATGTATAATCCTGTATGTAAGGGGTCAAATCGATTTAATGGTGGTAATCGTCAAATGAACCGTTTTAAGCTTTCTAAAAGAAGTATCGGACATATTTTTTTATAGTGAATAATGTACTATTTATACTATGCATAAGCTGGATGAAGTACTGAAACTTAGTTAAGGCATATATTCAGCAGTGGATGACTTTTAGCTAAAATGGTGATGATGTATGGTGTAGAATAATACAATTGTGTACTATCTTGAGCAGTTACCAGTGTGCCGTACTCTAGAGACGCTCAATACCCTTTTGTCTATCAGCTCAGACTATTTGCGAAAAATGAATGGCAGAAAATTATGCGATTTGCTCTGATTTTTTGTCTAAAAAATTCGACAAAGTTTACTATTCCTTTTATTATTATCCTATATTATTTAAATCTCCTGCCCGCCGCCCCTTTAATACGATCGTGCTGCCCATGTTGCGTCTGCGATCCAGGCGGCACATAAGCTATCAAAGTGGAGATAGTTAGAGGAAGCATAATGTCCAGCAGTGGACGTCTTTTGGCTGAAATAATGATGATTAAATTAATTACATATTCATGTCGGTTACAGCAATAATGAATAATAGGTATAATTAATAGGTACTATATCAATTGGTATTACATCAATCAATTTAATTAACCATAAATAAATTTAATAATTCCTGATAAATAATTTTCAGTATGTACACGAAGTAGTGATTGGCGCGCCGTATGCGGTAACAGCTGAGCTGATGGACCACTTTAGAGTGAAGGTGGTTTGCCATGGCCTCACTACAATAGCACCCGACGCTGATGGCTCAGACTCCTACAAGGTGCCTAAACAACGCGGTTGTTTTAAGGTGATTATTATAACGTCTTAGTATAGTCGGAATCTGAAATTGTGTCTGATAAATGACCACAGACTTGTACCCTGTATATGGGACCCAACATAGTTGGAGAAACGTGGATGCTTAGAGAAATACCTCAGCCTTTTATTTAAATAAATATTTTCATTTTACAGATTTTAAACTCTGGTAACACCATGACTACAGATGACATAGTACAACGAATAATACGACATCGACTAGAATTTGAAGTTCGAAATACACGTAAGGAGCAAAAAGAACTGGCTATCACAAAAGCTATGAAAAATAATCATATCTCCAAACAGAATGGCAATCACGAGATAGAGAATAATAGCTAAAATACTAATATTTACTTTTAATTAATCTATTTACCAAATATAATGTTAGACGTGCATGTAGGCAATAGAATACAATTTGCAGTAATATTTTCGATAGCGAAGCTAGTGCAAAATATACATAATTTATTGTTGTAATTATTAGACTTGGGAATTAATTTTCACTATTGCATGCCAAAAGTCGAATTATAAAGAACTGCATAGCAAATATACTCTGTCTAAAACTAAGTTTGCAAGCGGTTACTAAATATTGTGTTGTATGCAGTCATCATTCTCAACCATTCACAAATGTGCCCGCGTCGTTTATTAACTCAAAAACATTGAATTAAGATTCGAAATCATCTGAACCAAGGTCTTCATTTCAGTAGAGCTTATAAGTATTCGATACGTAAGCTTTAGATTAGGAAGAGGCCTTTTTTAATGGTTGAGAATAAGGTGCAACTTACTACAAATGGAGGAATTATTACTACTCATATAATGATGACAACTTGTTTCCGATTAGTACTAATCAAACGATTTAGCCCACCTTTATTATATCTACACTTATGCTTGTTTTAAAACTAATATTAACATTCGTACCAAAGCTTATGAAGTTTGAATAGCGCCATAGAGCTTTTGCTAAAGTTGCCTGCAGTAAAAAAAAAATATAAAATAATACGAGATATAATAATAATTTTAGAATAATTGTTTATCAATAAATTATTCAGTTAATAATCAATAGGCTATTTGGAAATGTTTGTTGTAATCTAGAAAATGCATTACTAAAATACTTTGTGACACAGAATTATTTTTATATTACCTATTTATTTTTATATTTAAGCACTTTTATTGTGAACATTATATTAAATACTTACCTTTTGGTTTTATAGTTTTTAATGAAATTCCAGTTTTTGCCCGCCTATTACAATACGAAGTTACAATTTACAATATAAAATTATAGTCTATTCATAGGTTGTATGGAATGTAAAATAAGTAACTGAAATTGAAATGGATAAAAAGATTATTATTATGTTATTTATTTTTAACGTATTGGTCGCGTCATGTAATATACTATAAACAAGGATCTTTTACTATGGCACTCTGCACTCTTCTAATTTTTATTTTAGAGGGAAATCTAATTCTATAATATTATTATGTAGTTTTAATGTATCTATTGGTATTTACTTGATATACATGAGATAAGTGATCATTATTTTTAGAAATATAGGAAGTTGTGGCATTGTTCAAAGTTGTTTGATAATAATTATTGTTATATGATAGGATATTTATGTGCATTAATTTTAGTTTGACGTAATGTACAAATTGTTTCTGTTGATATGTTTTATTTATGTTATTAATGCAGTTATGGTTAGCGAATGATATTTAATTTAGCTCTCTTGAATTTACATTGAAAAATGGCATTTTGTCTGTCAGTCATGTATCAGATTTCCATAGATGTACCTACAACCTTGACGAATGTATTTTTGGAAAATAAAATGCACTCTATTTAAATTAATAAAGTTGTATGATTAAACTTGTGTATTATTTATAGTTTGTTTTTGTCGATTAATGTTTAGCAAATTTTATAATTTGTCGAAAAGATTACTTGACGTATTACCAATTTGACATATCAGACTTGACCATTGTCGTAAAACCCGTAAATGCGCTATTTTAACATTGCCGCGAGAACGTCGGGATTTATTCGTATGCAAAAAAAAAATCCGTGTTAATTAAATTATGTAGGTACTTAATTATTTAATTAAATTTGGTGATGGCGATCGAAATAATCATGATTTCTACTCCTACTATTCTACTACTGTTTTTTTGTAGGATGTTCAAACTCATGAGAGCAAAAAAATTACATCGAGTGCGTCATTAAAACCGCCTCCTGTAAACTCGGAGTTTTGAACAGGGTGAGGCGGTGCTTCACGCCCGAGCAGCTCTGTCTTCTATAGAAGACATAGGTTCGTTCCTGCGTGGAGTACTGCTATCATCTTTGGGATGGCTCCGTACAGTACTTACTGAATGCACTCGATAGGTTGCAGCGGCGAGCAGTCCGTATCATCGTAAGCCCGGAGGCCACTAAGACCCTTGAGCCTTCACAGCTGCGAAGAGACATCGCCTCAATGAGACTAAAGTGCCACCCTTTCACAGTAGAATCTAAAGGGTCTCGAACCAAAAGGTTCAGCACTTCATACTTTTGTCGCTCAATTATTATTAAAGCCTGGAACTCTTTGCCAGCACATGTGTAACCATCCGTTGCAAACTTTGTAGATGGCTGTTGTAAACCAAAGTATCTACATAATGACGACAGACACGCGCTCACAAACCAATTTATAGTTAATTCAATTTTTTTTTTTTTTTTTTGTTTGCCCAAATGGCAGGCTATAGTCTTTCGACCATACTGCCTAGTCTTCCGTGTAGGATTTCTTACGTGGTAAGTTTGTAAAAATAATGTCTTTCGTTTTTATACTCATTGTCGTGTTTGTTTTATTTATTTTGTCTTTCGTATTTAACCCATTTTTAAGTAATTTTATTTTTGTCCAAACCATTATTCATGTCATGGTAAATAACCTCCTTTTTCTAAGACAATCGTTTTCTAAGTCTTCAATTCATCGTTTTATTTTTATTTCATATTTTCCAATATTTTTGTCCTTTTTTGCCGAGCTGTCTCCTCAAGTACCTAGTTAATTGTTTTATTTACATTTTTGAGAATTATACCTAAAGTTAATAAGTATTACTATTAAAACAAATAATATTAATAAATACACGAAAACTTAACTAAATATCATTTACAGTCTCTACTATAAATTTGTACAAGTATATATAAACTGAGACATTCTTAAGTAGCTCCTGAATGCATTGCGGGACCTCGTCAGGATTATTATAAATTTTAAGCAGCTCATCCGACAACACAAGGCGCTGAATGTTGAAAGACGAGCACTGGAAAAAGATATGATGCAGCGACTGAACTTCTTGTGATTGACAATACTCACAGTTAGGAGAATTGACCATTCTAAGGCGATGAAGATGATAATTTAAACGACAATGACCAAAACGCATACGACTGATAATTGAATAAAATTTTCTATTTATGAATCTGTTATACTTGCAGAACCAAGGTATGGAGTTTATTTGAACGTCTAGAGTGGCAAACCAAGTACCTTTATTTTTAACCTGAGTGTACTGGTATGAATGTCTTCCCCATTCTTGACACATGCGCTGTTTTAAAAGACTAACTGCATCTGTAGGTGGTATGGAAACATCCATAACAGGGTCAGAATTAGGAATTAGTTCTTCTAAATCAACTATCTTTTTGGCCAAATAGTCTACCTTTTCATTCCCTACAACACCAATGTGCGAAGGCACCCACACAAAACTAATTACAATATTTGATTGATATAATTCCACCCATAACTGCTTTATTAAATAAATTATATAATTTGTGTTAGCATTTAATTTGTTGTTTGACAAGTTTTGCAGAACACTCATGCTATCACTTACCACTACCCATTTGTTATGTCCTGAGTTATAATTTTGAATATGTTTCAAAGCACTCAATATAGCAACAGCTTCAGCTGTAAAAATACTTGAATTTTTGTCAATTTTTCTGCCAATGCCTATATTTGAGGAGGGCTCATATATGGCAAAAGACACAGCCTTATCATTTTTAGAACCATCTGTATAAACAAATTTATGATCTGACCACTCTGATAGCATTGCATTTACTTCCTCTTTTGTGGACAATTCTTTTTTCTTCTTTAGAATTACATTAATTGCTGGAAATTTACTAATAAAAGTTCCTTCATAGCAAGGCAAAATATGTTTGGATTGATAGATATTTAAATTTTGAATAAAATTTATGAAACTTTGAAGACCCTGTATCATAAAAATTGGTTTAGAAACTAAAGGAGTAATCGAGTGTAACAAATTGACCAATAGACTGTTATTAGATACACTATAAAGTTTTAGTATAAATCTTTCTTTTAAGTAATTAAAACGAATGCTTAATGGTGGGATATTACAATCAGTCTGCATTGCATTTATAGGAGTACTCCTGAATGCTCCAGTTATTACACGCAAGCATTTATTTTGAAGAAGATCTAAACTATTTACAATTTTAATATCTGCAGCAAAACAATAGAAACCATATTCAAAATGACTACGAACTAATGATTTATACAACAGTAACAAAATTTTTGGGTCTGCACCCCAATATGAGCCAGACAAAGATTTCAGTATATTATAAGCTTTATTTACTTTGCTAATTATATGTTTTATGTAATTATTCCAGGTTAAATTATATGAAAAAAGAACCCCCAAAAATTTAACCTCAAGTGAAGTGGGTAATGCACAATTATTATAAAGCACATTGGGCATATTATGACACTGTTTACCAAACATAACAACTTTGGACTTGAACAGATTAACATTTAGATCAAGGTAAGAAAAATATTCATATAGATTTACCAATGCATCATTGACTATTTGGACGGTTTGTGATAAATTGTTCCCAGATGTATAAACAACCAAATCATCTGCAAACTGTAGATTTTTAACCTGAGACCCTAAAATAAGATTTAATCTACGTATATACAATATAAATATTAAAGGCGATAATATACCGCCTTGACAAACTCCTTTTGACGAGAGTCTAGGACCATAGAGATGTCTATTAAATTTAGCAAATACTTCTCTATTGCTCAGAAAACTTTTAATCCAATTTATAATTTTTACAGGAATTCCTATTTGCAATAATTCATGACAGAGAATATCTATATTTACACTATTAAAAGCTCCTGCAACATCAAAGAAAACTCCAACCAAATTTTTTTTTGCCAATAAAGAGTTATGAATATCGAGCTGTAATTGACAGACACTTTCCCTAGCAGACCGATTCCTACGAAAACCAAATTGATTAGAAGGTAAGATATTGTTTTGTTCTATGTAAAACTCTAAACGTTGCTTCAACAATTGTTCAAATAACTTTCCTACACAAGAAGTAAGTGCTATGGGACGATAAGAATCAGGACATAACCTTGGCTTATCTGGTTTTAAAATTGGTACAAGACAATCCACTTTCCAATCTTGAGGTATAACATTATTTTCCCACAGTAAATTAAGTATTTTTAGAAATGTTTGTAAACTTGCAGTGCTTAGTTTTTTAAATAAGATATATGGTATTCCATCAAGACCATAAGCAGTATCTCTTCGGGAGGAGATTGCAGATATTAATTCATTAATTGTAAAAGGATTAAGTAGAAAATTATTTTTGGAATTAATACTGTCAGTAAGAGTTTTTGAAGAATGTTGCACAAAGTCTGGAGTGTATTGCTTTAAAAAATCTAAAACCCATGCGTCATTTTCATGAATATTAAAATTATATGTCTTATTATATTTACTCATAAATTTCCATATAGCGGATAAATGTGTGCATCTATTAAAAGTTTCACAAAGAGAAAACCAACTCTTTTGTCTTTCTGTTTTTAAAATAAGTTTTTTAACTGCCCGGAGTCTTTTAAATTGAAGATAGGTTTCTTCTATTGGATTTTGTTTAAAATTTATATATGCTGTTTTGAAATTTAGTACAGCCTCTGTACACTTTTGATTCCACCAAGGAAGGGAAGGTCCTTTAATCTTATTTTTTTTGCATGTGTGATTGGTGGTATTTGTGATAACATGACCATTTAAATTATTGGAATTAGCAGCTGCTGTGCGCAAAATAGTACAAAATTGAGAATATGAATCAAGAAGACTTTTATTATCTATTTGAAAATCAATTAGCAATTCTTCCACACAATTGCCATACATTCGCCAATCTACGAGTTTATAATTTGGGTGAACGGGCAAATGTTTAACATTCAAACAATTCCCATAAAAAACATTGTTTTTGTTTCTGCTAATCATTACTTTTATGATTACAGGAATGTGATAACTACTACCAAGAGGACTATCATGTACAGACCATTCACAATTAAGTGCCAATGAGGATGAAACCAACGATAAATCCAGTGCATTGGGACGCCATGTTAGAGAACCAACAGTTGTTACTTGACCATCATTAAGCAGAACCAAATTATTTTCGTCAATGACTTCTAAGACTTCTCTACCTCTTGGAGAGTCAGAAACGCATCCCCAGGAACTGTGATGGGCATTAAAGTCTCCAGCAAATATAAAAGGACCAGGAATAGATTTCACCAATGAATCAAAATCATCTTTATTAAAAACTGGATTAGAGTTTAGGGGGCTATAAAAGCTGACTATACTTATTTCTTTATTTTTAATTTTAATTTTCACACAAATGTTTTGTAAAGAATTATCAAAATATGTATTAATTTTAGTGTAAGTAATGCTTTCATGAATTATAATTGCAACTCCATTGTGTTTGTTACCACAATCATTCCTTTCAATATTGTAATTTTTTATTTTAAAAGACTGATCAGGTCTGAACCATGTTTCAGAAATTATTGCTATATGTATATTTTGTGCATAGAGGAAATGAATAAATATATGTTTATTGCTATTAAGACTTTGTGCATTCCATTGAACTATATTTAAGTTTGACAAATCCATTATGAGGATGATGGAAATTTCTTACTTATAGTTGTTTTTAAAACCTCTTTAATTGATGATGAATTAATAGGAACATCTTTAGATGTAACTATTTTTGTAATTGTTTCTACTAAAGTACTTATAAATTTATCGGATTTCATTAGATTATTAATTTGTACATCTAAAGTTCGAGCAGTTAAAGCTGGGAATGTATTAGCGTCAAAGAGCTCAGAGTAAGTGACACTTCGTGACTTAATTTTATTTTCTTCAACTTTTTGTTTTTTAATTGGGCATAATGAGGAGATAGCTATATGATTACCTTTGCAGTTTGCGCATTTAGCTTCTTTTGGGTCAACCTGACAATTCTTAAAATTATGGTTTAATGTACAAATTGAACATACTTCAGTATTGCGACAGAATTTAGCAATATGTCCATACCGCAGACACTTTAGGCATTGTTTTACTGGTGGTATGTATTTACTAACTTCGTGACGCCATGAGTCCAAGTAAATGTACTGAGGAAGAATAGTGGACGCGAAGGTTACTGCGACAGCCTGTGTAGGGACGAAAGTTACACCAGCGTCACTTCTGACCCTGCGCATGAAGCGCCTAACTTGTATTACGTTTTTAGAGCTGCCAATCAATGAAAAAATTTGTTTGTTGGACATTTCCACGGGAACCGAAGTAAGTACTCCCGTTATTTCGGTATCTCCAGCGGGTATAGTTGCCTTAAGAGACAGCTGATCTAACAACTTTTTGTTTTGAAGAAACATATTGGCGTTGTTTGGCAGGTCAAATGTTATGCCGACTTTGTACTTATTTATAGTACGTAGATGCATGACGCCTGAAACTCCATGCTCCCGTAAACCTTTTGATAGGGCCATACGATCCCTATCGCTAAATGTTGCGTTTTGTTCGTGATGAGCCAGGAATACTATGAGGTCCGTCTGCTTGGTTTCCTCGGGATATTTGCGATTGTATCCTTTTACCTTGTAAATGGCGTACTTATCCTTTGTTGTATCTTTGCAGCTTACTGTTGACTCCGCTGAATCGGAGTCCGAAGATTCAGCTACCTGCTGCTGTTGCGGCGAGTCAGCATAGGACATTTCGTCCTTCCTCCGCCTTTTTTTACCCATTTCGGGTTACTAATTTAATATGTACACTATGGACAGTCTATTTAACAAAAATATTTACAAAAATATTGTTTATAATACAAATTGTGAATTTTTTCGTAAATTTATAGAGAAAACGCGCCTTTTCACTTTCAAAGTTTCCCGCCTTTTTTCAGTTAATTCAAATTATTTGGTTTGTGAGCGCCGTTTATGCAAACTGTGTGACAGTCGTCTACACAGTTTGCAACAAGGTCACCTTGGTTTATGATCGTGTTTCCAACTGTGAAGATCGTGCTATAAGAATGTTGTAATAGACATTGCTGTATCCCGACAACTCATATAACCAGCCAAACACAATTCTAAGAGTAGTGGTACAGTTTGAATTCTTTCTTTTATGGTAAACGTTTTAGTAACATATTATATGACCCCTCACCTCATGTTAAGTATTAATCAAGCCGCATGGACCTTAAAACTATATAAAAATTCAAAGAACAACTGAAAAATCGGATGTCTCTGGTTCTCTTTCTCTCTCTCTTTCTCTCAGGTTCTCTGCCTGTTCTACGAAGGAATGATAAAAAGACTTATATTCAGTTTAGTACCTTTTTTAATAAATATCTTTTATGGCAACATTTTTTCAAAAATCCAAAATGGCAGATATTATCAGCTTTAGTTCTATGTTTGTGAAATAATAAATCATAGTGACGTGGTGTAACGGAATTATAGTGAATTTGTACTAAATACTGAAAGTAAATACTTTTAACGATTGGATTTTATTGAAGAAAGCAAAATTTTTACAACAAAGGTGAGTATTTTGCGTAGCCGCCCAGTTGTATTCAACCTGTTTCGTTTTGCTTTATTTCTAGATAATAGCGCGATGTCACTTTTTACTAAGAGTGGTAAATAGCTAAGGCGTCTCACGAACTTTCGTTTAGAGACATTGCTGTAAAGTAAAGGTGACATACGTCCAAGGATAGTCATGATATCACATTGCAAACAGTCCAATTGTTAGATTTGTTCTGTAACCAGACACTACGTATTTCGGAGTTATTATTAACTTTATGACCATTTATCCATTCATTGTAAACAAGTAGCGGTAGATAAATAAACAATGTCTTCCTATTAGTCGTTTTTGTTATTTAATGCCGTAATTGACAACACCGGCTCCTTTTTTTTGATGTAAATAGAGGGTTAGAATTCTATTTCAAAGTACCTTCTCTTAGGATACACTTCTAGAATTCTATTTCTACTCTAAAAACTTATTATTTTAGACCACATTTTTGTAGGTAGGTACACAGTTACCAAGATACCAAAAAAATAAAAATTACATATTACTTAATCAATTTATATACATAATTCTAAACTGTTCTAGTTAATATGAAATACCTACATAAAAATAACTAGCTGCGCCCTATGGCTTTGCCCGCGCGTAAAATATGTTATATTGTATCCCTCGGATACTTTTTCTGGATAAAATGTAGATTACGTCCTTCTCCGGTACCAAATCTATCTACATGCCAATTTTCATCAAAATCTGTTTGTGCCGTTTAGGTGCTGAGCGGTAACAAACACACACACACAAACTTTCTTATTTATTCATAATATTAATAGGATTAATAGAATTTATTTCAAACACTGTCAATGTTACTTTAAAATGATTAATACTTAACTTTACAGACAAAATCAAAATTCACATGAAATTAAAATTATTTTTATTGCTATTGCACCATGTATCTGGAATATTGAGTTAGTGTATGATCCTCTCATTATTTTTTTATTTGTTTTTAGTTTTGATAAAAATTTACATTGATCTTGTAGGTCCTTTTCCTAATTAGAACTTCCTTAAATATGAGACTATGACAATCCAATTTAAATCAAATTTCACTTTATTTAAAGTTTATTAGGTTTTTTAATCATTATCTCAACTTCTAAATGTGATTGTTAACCTAATTCTAACTATCATTTTTGATAAATAAATTGGCTGGCAAAACATTCTATGTCAAAATGAAGGTAGTTTTAATTTTAGCCTAATATCTCATTTTAACATCTCTAAATTGTTCAAAGGATGAAATATACCTTTATTATGTTAGTAACTTGAGTTCCATCTAGGCTCTTATTTCTGGTTAGAGAAAACCACAAAGGCTAAGGATGCCAGGTATCTGCCTAAGTATAATGTCAAGCTACTGCTCTGTTGGTTGTAAACCATATGAGTGGTAAGACAGAATTAAATTGCTCAAACTGATATCAGCAATTGGATGAATAAAGTATCTTACTCTAAAGAAAGCAGCAATGGCATGTTATATGGGCTATCAAATGCAAAAAGAATTATTCAAATATGACTGGTAGTTCTAGAAATTAGCACTTTCAAACAAACAAACTCTTTCTCTTTTTTATATTGGTGTAGAATAAAAATGTCAGTAAATATTACCTGCTATAAAATATTGTAAATTTACAGAACTTTGTTATCATTATTCTGTACACATACACACTATTGGCTTTGTATTTGTTTGACTACATTTGAATAAAACAGGATGGTAGTACTATTGTGACCGAAATTAGGTAATTTATTATCACTATTTTAACACATTCCGAGACAGTAAATGGATATGGCTGTGATGACCAAAAATCATCTATCGTGTTTACAGTAGTGTTCATGAATGGTTTAATCCCAGATTCAATAGTTGAACAATATTAATAAAATATAGTGAAAATATAATATAATATAATATGTAGACACTATCACACATCGTCATCTAGTCCCAAGCTAAGCAGAGCTTGTGTTAAGGGTACTAGATAATTGAAATATAATACATATACGTACTTTTCTTTTGTAAATACATACTTAAAATACATAGAAAAGACCCAAACTGAAGACAAATACAAATGTTCATCACACAAATATTTGCCTTCCGTGGGAATCGAACCCACGACACCCGGCGTCGCAGTCAGTTACACTAACCACTAGACCAACGGTGCATTAATAAATATAAAATAAATAAATAAATAAATAAATAATAAATATAATAATATATAATATCAATAAATACTTACTTAATACCGTACCCAATGTTATTTACTTTTATCTTATAGCTATAACTAATACTAAATCAGTAAAAGTTATCTCAATTTAGATAAGCTATTATTTACTGTCATACTGTTTTTATGTGTGTAACATTGTTAACAATATAGTACTTTTATGTAATATAATGTTATTATCTTATCCTTATCGGCGCTCCTGTCGTGATGGTCTAACTTATGGTTACGGTACGATACGGTTGAATGTTCGAAATCCAACTAGTAACAATATTATTTTTTTATTTATCGGTTTTGTCTTGTAAATTACTGACATACGGTGAAGGACAACAACGCAAGAAAACCTTGATTGTAACAAATATAGCAGAAAAGTTCTAAGAGCTGTAGGCCTGCTAATAACAATCTAAACCTAAATTAAAAAAGCTTACTTTGGAATGACTAAATATCAATAAAAGCAATTTTATAGCCATTGTAAAAATATTACATCCCTGAAAGGAATAATGGAAGGGTGGCAATCTTTAAGAAGGTATAGCGAGCTTCGGTAGGCTTAGCCGGCGTTTGCCTGTGAGGCTGCGATGCGCAGGCGCCGCTCGCCACGGGCAGTTCGAGCCATGAGTCACAGCCGCCCAAAATAACTTGGGATTGGGCGCCGCCTACCGCCCGGGGCGGGCGGCTCGTTGGTCGGGCTCAGTGGCAGCTGCGACGCCGCCGCCTCTAGAGGAGCGGTCGAGGTGGTGCGCGCGAGCCTCGTATTGACAGACGGGTGGTGGCGGCGCCGGCGCGGGATGCGCCGCCATGCCGGTACGACACCGCGAACTCGGCGACGAGCTCGCACCCCCGGAGCCCAAGCGCTGCAGGCATTGCGACGGTACGATACAACACACATTCATTTGCAGCGCAGGAGTTTCTCGAAAACATTACTCAAAACTTATCTAACACGCGGTGACTTAACCTACTTGTTCACTAATTATACCTTATCAGCTTCAGTTTGACAATTACCAGTAATACAAATACGCCTCTTATTATTGAAAAACCTTATTTAAATTTAAAAAAAAACCCTCGATAGCTCAACCATGCGTTTTTGACTTCAAAACTAAAAAAAAATTAACGTATAAATTATTGCTTTGTGGAATTAAATATGAACTGGTCATGGTAATAAAATTAATAAATAATAAATTAGGATGCATACTGTTAGACGACATATGTATATTTTTATAATGCACAGTTCAAGTTAACAATTAGCTTTATCGTAAGTTTAAACAGTATGAATATTTTTATCGTCATAACACGCAATATCAATTAGTAGTTATTTATAGGTAAAAATATAACAATATTATTATGTCTATCAAACTAACTTATCAATGAAGAAAGTTATCTCTATCTCACGGTAATCATATTCACGCTGTTATGTTTTCATTGATACCTAGGACAAGTTTTAGTTTTTCTTTCGTAACGAACAATCATTACTTAGTCTTGTCTTATTCATTCATTCATTTAAATATGTTTCATTTCATTCAATTGCCCGTTGTTTCTACTGTTCAAATCTTGATTTTGATCATGATAAACCTTTGTATACAAGATAACATGTAAATAATAACATCATTTAATAATTCTTTGTCGCTTTTGGGAAAGTTTATAAACCTGTCCATAAAAACAAAATGTTAATCAGACGTGCAAATTCGGTTAATGGTTGAGCTGCAGGAAAATTATCTTTAGACCGCCCTTAGTCACTGGAGTAAGTAATGTGTGTCACGCAGTCGGGAATGGAAAGAGCGTATAAATAGGTGTATAGACTTTACAACGAGTGGGCCACATTCCTAACCTTATGTAACAGAAAACTCGTAAACAAATGCGTATTCACTAACTTACCTTCACACGTTGAGCTAACTATTCGCGTATTTACTCGTAGGGTTAACAAAATCGAATCACAAACGCATTTTACTTATTTTTATAACTAGCTTTCGGTGGCGCGATTTCACCCGCTTGGAAGTTACTGCTCTGCTCCCGTGACCAGTAGCGAGATGTTACATATCCTTTAACCTTCCTCGCTACGACTGGGTAGTCTGGAACTACCCAGTCATCAGTCAGATTAGCGCCTTCAAACAAACAAACAAACTTATCCGCTTTATATATTAGTATAGATTGCTGTTTGCATTATTTTAAATTTTTTATCTAATTGCACTCAATTATTGTAAATATATATATCTATAATATCATAATCTATAAAAAGTCGAAATGGTCCAGTGGATAAGGCACCCGCTTCGTAAATACGAGGTAGTGGGTTCTAATCCGGGCAAGTACCGATGTGATTTTTCAAATCATATGTACTTTCTAAGTTTATCTTGGACATTTCTGACTAACGGTGAAGGAAAACATCGTGAGGAAACCTGGACTTAAATGTCTGAAATTGCCAACCCGCCTTGAGCAAGCGTGGTGATTAATGCTCATACCTTCTCTATACGAGAAGAGGCCTTTGCCCTGCAGTGGGACAGTAAATAGGCTGGTATTATTATTATTATTATTGTAAATAGTTCATCATTAGCGGATTTTATCTAATATCAAATTAAAATGTAAACGGAAATTCTAACATCATTTCAACAACTTCTAAAAATGACAGTAGGTCACGCTTCTCTATTAAAGCGAAATTTTGTTGTGTATATTGACTAAGTAATGTCTAAAAGAGTAATGCCAGTTTGGTGCATGAAACCGCGAGGGTGTGTTACAGCGCCGGTGTTTTGACAGGTGCGACGTCACTCAAGAGCGACGGTATCTGGCGGGCCGCGGTACCAAATGCACGTCGCTCATCAATTAATTAGTACTGTCCAGACCACAACCGCAGACCGAGACGCTACGAATGAAATCATCAGTCACCATTACGTATCGCGCGCGCCAATATGCATAATTGCAATTTCGGCCAAATTGACTTTATAAATGTGAAATTGGAGCCATGTTATGCTCTTCACGCCCATTTGATATTAGTTTATTCAACGTTATTAATTGAATCTTTAAATCTCAGATTTGGCTCCGATTTAATTAAGAACTACATTAATTTATGCTTTTGTTTGAGCCCACGTTTTGGTTGTTAGTATTTTAGATGACTTAAATATACGACACATTAGTCTAAGGATCTTTGATCTTTACTGTGGTTGGTATTAGCTCAGGCCAGTTAAAACTAGAGTACCTTTTATAATCGTATTGTTCGGATCTGTTGCTGGAGAAACCTGTTTATTTACCGTGTTATAAGTTGTATTCATAAAATGACATCGTACATCGTAGTACTATTGGATTAACAGTTATTGCCAAACTGTCACTTCCCTCGTGTAGTTTTATGATCATTTTGGCTGGAGCTGCGACGTTCTTATGACTAATCATCACAAACGCATTTTACTTTATATTTTTATGACTCAGCAAATTAGTAATCTTTCAGCTTTTAATTTAGTAGCTATTTTGTTTGTTTTACTTCTTTCTGTTTCTTGTTATTGGCAATTTTCCATTCTGAAAATGTCTGAATTGTCTTGAGATAAGAAAAGTAATTATATTAGTATGAATGTTTACCATACGTAAGGTTTTTGTCAACACTGTATACCGCTGATTGACTCTGCTGGAGTAAATAAACAATAACAGATGCAATAACCACTGAAACATTTGAATTATTCAATCTACATTTTGTTAAACAGCAGCAGCAAATATAAGTCATTATTTGAAATCTGATTTAGCAATGAACGAGGGAATTTTGTGGTCAACTGAGCCCACAGGCCGCTTAGCGAGCGGGCTCAGTTGACCACTTTGGGTTTTTATGGGTGACTTAGCCCACTAGCCGGTTAACTCAGCCCGCGGGCTCAGTTGACCACTTGCTGCGGCTGAGGGTCTACTAAACCTGTGGGCTCAGTCGACTACTTTCTACCATTTCGTGGTGAACCCAGCCAACACCTTCCTGCTGACACAATATCTATTTAAAATTACTATAACTATCATTGAATGCTTCCTTAGTTTTCTTTATAATAAAAATTTAAAGACGTGAGTGGTTTTTAGTATAAGTAAATTTTATTGTCCATCTTCTTTTAAATAAAATTATTCCTTTCCCTAAAACTGAATAACTAAATGACTATATACCTAACTATATAGTGATACAATGCCATATTGCGATCAATCTAATCTGTATAAAAAAAAATTATATTTGTTTTCAAAGTCAGTTAGAATTTCATTAATTTTATAATTTATCCCCATGACTTCATTTTTAACCCCCGACGCAAAAAAGACGATATGTTATAAGTTTGACGTGTCTGTGTGTGTCTGTCTGTCTGTAGCTTCCTAACGGATCAACCGATTATGATTTTTTTTTAATTTGAAAGGTGTTTGATGAAAATCAGTTCAAGATAGCCGCCGCCACAAAATGGCGAATTACATATTTTTTGACAACTTCCTCAATATGGGTATCAAATAAAAGGGCTTGACTAGAAGAATACTATACATTAAAATAAATTTTAAATCTAAGATGGCCGCCACCACAATTTTAATTTAATTTGTTATTGTAATTATTTAGGCAAGAGTTCAATGACAATTCAAAAATTATGACAAATACTTAAAATTATTTAATTATTTAAGACTGATGCAATCTCTTAGCGAAGAATTTAATGATAGATAGTAATTTTAAATATATATTATTATTGTGGCAACGTAGGAGGGATGTGGGCTGGGTTGACCACGAAAGGGTAGAAAGTAGTCGACTGATCCCGCAGGTTGAGTAGACCCTCAGTCACAGCAAGTGGTCAACTAAGCCCGCGGGCTGAGTTAACCGTCTAGTGGGCTAAGTCATCCATTAAAACCAAGAGTGGTCAACTGAGCCCGCGGGCTAATCGGGCTGTGGGCTCAGTTGACCATAATGTCAACGAGGGGTGCACAAAATTGCTATGATCTCGATTTAATGTTATAGATAAGATACGATAAGAAGCATTTATGCAAACAGAATTTAATGAAGTACCAGCGGTAAAAAAAGTAGAAAATGTAATTGTGACGCGAGCGTGATTTTATCATCGTTATTTCCACGCGGATATATAAAGCACCTGATTAAGCAACGAGCGTCGGTAGCGGTGTTCTCACTGGTATTAATATGTCTAACATGGACGTAATTGTTTTCGCATGGTAGGGCGGTTACGTGCCTATCACCCACGTGTCGTGGCGGCGGCGCCCGCGCGACACATGCCAACACAAACTATGTGAGGTGTTTTTGTTATCTCATAAATCTTTGAGACTTTTTTTACCTAAACTAAGTATTCATTTGTATTCAGATTGCCATGGTGTATATGAATTTTTCGGATTTAGATCACGACTGCTGAAATGTTATGCTTTATGCCATTCCTATGTCGCTAAACTTCTCAAGCGAGGTCCTTAAGGAGAATTCTCTTAGGAGATTTACAGCTCCTATTGCAATCAGGGTGTAGCTATAGTCATATTTCCACCCTATATAAAACCGCAGTGATAGCAATTGTACTTAGATAGTTTTGGATTTCTTCCGGCGAGTAGTAGTTTGTGGTTTAGCAGCACTAAAGTTTGTGTCTTGCAGTGCAAGTGCAGGATCCCTTTTTTAGCAGAGCAGGAAACAAAACTCAGATATTTAAAAATGTATTGTTAGTGTTTGTTTTCTCGAATTCATGGTAATAAATTTTCATTGTCTATTTTGGATAGACTACCTTACAACTGCACAGACAGTGTGTCAAATTATGGGTGTCGATTTAACGAACATTTTCTTTCTCTTTGGACACTTTTACGTAAAATACAATGAATTGCACTGTAACTATTTAATTAATTAGCTTTATTATCGCCAAATGTTTTTTTTTATTTTTTAGGTCATAACTACCGAACCATGTACCCACCAGACACTGACTGTAAAAATATTCTTCTATGAAACCGTTATGCGGCTTTGACTTAGCTTGTCTGGTAACTACATACCACACACATCAACTAAATAACATAATTATATTATTATGATACGCTTGTAATGTATATAATTCATTACGGGTGTGCATTATACTTAACATTATGTTAATATTTAAAAGTATACTTTTAACTGTACAGCTAGAGTTGTACGTACCTACATTTTATTCCTGTTGACCATCATACACATAATAAAGGTCTATCTTTACACATATAAGCAGAAAGCTGTTTGGTATCAACCAAACAGTTTGAACCAGTACAGGAAATCGGCTGCAGAAAATGTATTATAAGTCAGAGATTTAATGATCATTTTAATTATTTCTTAGACGCGTGTTATTCATGTGTTGTCTTCAAATAACTGTGTTATACAGTCACGGCGCGCTAATCGTATTTTTATAGCATGCTTTCATGACGTCATGCATCGTTGTTTTTCACGAAAAAATACCTAATGACTACGTTTCTCTCGTTTTCGATGACGGCCCTAAAATAAAAGTAGTGAATTTCCATCCAAGAAACGAATCTATTTATACAACAGGCGTCGGCGTTTTGGTTGTAGAGTTATATGTCGTACGTAGTTGCACATAGGAACGTCAGAACGGAATGTTTGGTTTGAGGAGTCGCAAACAAACCCATAATTATTCCGAGAACCGTAGCTCGTACACAATGTACGGTTCAAATGGCATTATCTCCCCGACTCGAGTTGCTTAAATTGCAAACTGAAGCTGTTGCACTATCTTCTCTTTACGATTGTATTTAAATGACTTTAGAATAAAGACAACATTATCTTTCAAATTGTGTATGTACGTTACGATTTATCCATTTATTAAAAGCACGATTTAAGTTTCTGTCGACAGAATTATCAATTTGAAATCCACGCAAATTGTAAATTTTATGTCCGCCGTACACAGCACAAGTTTATATTTGTATTTTGTTTGTATCAGTTCATAATAATCTGGATCTTTGCACTGCACTATTTTGTAAATAGTCTGCTAAATAGCCTGAAGAAATTTACCTGAAACTGAGGCCAACACATTCGTTTCCTATGGTTAATATGCAAGTCGGATATTAGTTATAAAAAATCAATAGGTTTATCTTTTATTATAACGCAAAATTATATAATATTCAAATTAAATATTGAGTGGGTTCTGGTCGCCCATTATTTATTATAGAGACCTAACGACTGTTATCAACATAGTAACAATCGTGACAGACTTTTAACGTGCCCTCCGAAGCATGGAGACGCTCAGATCAAATACTACTATGCGGTCACCCATCTATGGGCCAGCCGCACTCTATGTAGCGTAACCCGCAAATCGTTTACCGATCAGTGAACGCAACGAGCAATGAGTGCCTTATCTTATTATATAAAGCGGAATTTGTTTGTTTGAACTCGCTAATCTGTGGAACTACCAGTCCGATTTAAATAATCTTTTTGCGTGTGATAGCCCAGTTCTTGAGGAAGGAGGAAGTTAAAAAATA
The DNA here is from genome assembly GCA_963082885.1 of Parascotia fuliginaria. Classification (NCBI taxonomy): domain Eukaryota; kingdom Metazoa; phylum Arthropoda; class Insecta; order Lepidoptera; family Erebidae; genus Parascotia; species Parascotia fuliginaria. The sequence goes on from OY720182.1 coordinate 11,734,585, forward strand.
CATAAAAATACACAAACTAGTAAAACAATAACTAGGTACCTATAGGTATTATCAATCTTAATTTGCTATTGTAGTAAGGTTCATATAGTATTTAAAACAATAACTAGGTACCTATAGGTATTATCAATCTTAATTTGCTATTGTAGTAAGGTTCATATAGTATTTAAAACAATAACTAGGTACCTACAGGTATTATCAATCTTAATTTGCTATTGTAGTAAGATTCTTATAGTATTTTATTATTAAGTATTTACTTGGCACCAACTTCAAAATTATAAAATACTTATTTAATTATTTCTGATGAACTAAATCAAAATATGAATTACTTAGTGCTATAAAAATTTATTTTTTACTTTTTAGTTTCCTTCCAGTTTGAAGTCGGTTTTCTGTTTGTTAAAAATTATTTTATTTTACATTTTTTAGTGATGGGTAGACCTAAATCTTACTTAGATATTATTTTTGTATTCACTAAACATTTTGGCATATTGAACGGTATGAAGTAACCTCGACATTACTGCTTTTGAGGAATTCCCTCTACTGTCTATGGTCACCTGTAATGGCACTTATAACCTATATGGGAACAAAGTTCTCATCATTAGAAATGAATTAAGTCTAAACACCAAGTAATTGCTGGAAATCGTTCAGGAGTTCCCTCGAATGTCTTTGTGCTCTATCATCAGATCAACCTCAAACCTTCACTAAATAGTAGTGCCTTAAAATACTTAATGAAAAACATAACAAATGCACTAGTCGACAGTACGATTTTCGAAAGTGCCCTTCGATTTCTCTAGGATGCCATTATCAGATCCTGGTTTCCTTATCATGGTACCACTCTTAGGATATCTACTTTCCAACAAAAAAAGAATCATCAAAATCGGTTCATAAACGAAGGGGTTATCCGCGAACACACATAAAAAAAAAATATATAACGGGTGGCGCAAAAGTAAAGACCCTATTTGGTTCAGCTATAACATTTTTTCTAAATTAGAAAACTAGATTTAGATTTTTTTAAATGTATATTTGTGCCATTAAATTTCGTACCATTAGGATTTAAAGATGATGTCTTTTAAATGGTGACCTCCAGAGTTGATACACATTTGAGCCCTATTTATGACATTTTGCATAACTTGCCGTAACACTTCCTGCGATATGTTCGTTATTTCTTGACGAATGTTTTCTTTTAGAGCTGCGAGAGTCTGTGGCTTGTTCACATACACCCGAGATTTCAAAAAACCCCAAAGAAAGAAGTCTGGACTGGTCAGATCGGGTGATCTTGCAGGCCAAGGCAAATCGCCAAAACGAGAGATAACTCGGCCTGGAAAAGCGTCCCTCACTAAGTCCATAGTGTCGCGCGCTGTGTGTGCCGTAGCGCCGTCTTGTTGAAACCAGATGTGCTCCAGCCCCAATTCGTCCAAACTGGGTATCAAAAACTCACGTAACATGGTTCTGTAGCGTTCTCCAGTGACAGTAATCGCATTGCCTCCAGCGTCTTCGAAAAAATAGGGTCCGATCACTCTGTCAACACAGATGCCACACCATACAGTAACTTTTAGTGGGTGTAGAGGTGTTTCTTGAATAATGCGCGGATTATCAGTGCCCCAGAACCGAGTATTCTGCTTATTGACATGCCCTGAGAGATGGAAATGCGCTTCGTCACTCATAACCAATTTTGAAGGAAAATCATCCTCTTCAAGGTTGAGGTTTATGACGCGCTGGCAGTAATCTAGACGAGCTCGGTGGTCAGCAGGCAGCAGCTGATGAGTCATTTGAGTTTTATACGGGAACATCTTTAAGTCTTTCACCAAAATACGCTGCAGGGTCCGTCTGGAAATGCCCAATTGCGTGGCACGTCGCCTCGTTGATGTTTCTGGACACTCTTCCACATCTTCGCGCACAGCATCGATATTTTCAGCTGAACGGCCTGTTCTTGGTCTCCCAGACTTAGGTCTATCCAATGTTGAGCCAGTTGCTTCAAGGCGTGTGGCAAAGCGTCGAATTGTGCGACCAATCGGTGCCGGACGGTGGGGAAATCGTCGACGAAATTCACGTTGTGTTCTTATCACTGATGAATTATTCCGTAAGAACATTGACACAATTATTCCACGTTCTTGGGGAGTAAAACGGTCCATGTTTATTTTCAGTGTATTTTACATTTGTTCTCTACACAATTTTCAACAACAGAATGACAGAAAATGTCATATATAAAAAAAAAAGTATTTTCTTTAGTGCCAGTACTTTTGCGCCACCCAGTATATACGGTCGAATTGAGAAGCCTCCTCCTTTTTTTGAAGTCGGTTAAAAATGCGACACAACCGACATTCACGCGGGCTGAGCTGTGGGCAACAGCTAGTTGAAAAATTTTTCCTTGTAAAGTTTTGGTTTAGTTACTTTGAAGGCAATATATCCGTCATCTCAAACACTCGATACCACGTCGCACTATGATTAAGGAATTAGACTACGTAATTACGATTCTTGTTAAATCCCCTCGGCAAACAGATTGCCAATTTTTACCCGACTACGACGAAGCCAAACGGGGGGGTATGAATTTGACGGGTTATGTGTGTATGTATGTTCATTTGTTCTCTTGTATCTTCTAAGTTAGCCATCATAATTTGACTAATGAGGTATTAACGCATTACCTCGTCCCTCAGTCTCGCAAGTATAGTATATCTTTGCTATGTAAGGTACATAGTACATAGGTAATATATCTATGTTAGAGAAGAATATTTTCTTGTTTCATACTTTTAATATACTGCAGAGTTTGCCGTGGGTTACATGTCCTTCTTTTAGAGAGATTTAAAGAGAGCGGTAATTTCACGGTAGGCAGCCGAGCGGCTTGGCTATGTTCCCGCCAGTGTTGATGACTAGGAGCGACGGCGCGGCGACGGCTAGATTAGATAGGTATCATTATACTTGCTGCTATTTACTATAAGAAATTAATTACTCTTTGTTATGAAATCATGTGTAAGAAAGTTCAGGTTGTCATAAAAAGTTGTTCAAATTTTTCAAGAAATATGTTTTCCAGTGTAGTAATAACATTTGAAACGCAGTTATTCAGGCTTACATGGGTTCTATCTAATCTGTTTGTATTGTATTATCAGATTAAGTAGTTATTTCACAGTTTAACAGTTAAATATACCCGTCTCGGTTTGTCGTTACAAATAGAATTTTGGCACTGACTGTCTGTGGTTGTGTAATTCATGTATAAACCACTTGTTAAATCTGAACTACTTATCTCCTCACAGTAGAACGTAACAATAATGACGTGTAACAGAATGTTATCTTTATTAAACACTAGCTTTCCGCCGCGCGGTTTCTCTCGCGTCTTTGCTTACTGATCTGCTCCCGTCACCAGTAGCGTGATGTTACATAGCCTATAACCTTCCTCGAGAACTGGGCTATCATACGCAAAAAATTTTAAATCCGTCTGGTAGTTACAAAGATTAGCGCGTTCAAATAAACCAACAAAGTCTTCCGCTTTATATAATACTAGCTGCGCCTCACGGCTTCGCCCGCGCGGTAAATATGTTTTGTTTTATCGTAATAGGTGGGAATCTAGCTCATGAACTCACCGTAAGATTGAGCGCGTGCGATGCGTACCTTAGTACTTTCTTCTCATATTATTGACTGCCTCCGTGGTGCAGTAGAAGCGCAAGCGACGGGTGTGTCCGTTAAATGTATGTTTGTAAAGTCTCCCGCAACACAGGGCTTGTTTTAAAAACAAAAGTATTGTCTTAAATCGACAATATTGATTTAAGACATAATAATATGCAGCTATTGTTATTTTCCATAACACATGTTATTTCCTCGGTGTATGTGTAATTAGCGGGTCCGTCCTCGTTCTAAATCTCCACCTTGACCTCGTTGCGTTACTTTACGATGTACTATCCGGTTTTATACTTTTCTTTTCGAATACATGTCGTAAAAAACGTGGCTGTTATAAGCGCATCATTATTTCGATTATTATAGTTTGATTGTTATTGTTTGTAATTAATCGATTTATTTCATAGTAATGTTGTTATCGTATGTTGTTCTTGAAGGTAATCGATACATACCGGTATACATAATATGCGCGAATGATACTCGGCCGTGGTTTACTGCCAAATGCGTTACCAATAACAACTTGAGCTTATAAAGCTCCATATGTTTGTTGTACTATGCGTCTCGAACGCATGTTATGATTAACGTGGGGGGTGTAGTCGAACGCTATTTGTACTGGCTACTATTGCTTTAGTAGCAGTATGTCCACCACATCATATTAACGTTATCTGCTGACAGCATCTTGGACCCGTGTCAACTGGACTCCGACAACAACACTTTCAATTTCTGATTTCATGCTATCAATCTTGTACACCTAATCGAGACTCGTAAAGGTTTGTACATATTACATGCATCATATTTTTTATTAGGTTGTTTTATAGCGACTTTTAAATTTAAGGAGTATTAATTCGGAGTGTCGTGGACGTCATTTGACCACATTAGTAACTGTTCGTTATATAATATATATAATTATGTTTAACATAAAATATATTACAAGAAAATAGAAAACGCTACGAAATTAGTGAGACACCATTATTTATGCAACGCGTAGACATATTTCGGTCGACATCCAAAATAATTTTGTGGTATCACTTACGACATGATAGATTTGCCCATTCTGGCCTATATAAAACTGTTTGAGTTGTTTTTATTACGGTTAGAAGATTCCAACACAATATCATTATCTGTTCTTGTTTTGATTAGATTTTATTTATGTGTAGAATAGACAACATTTTGAAAAGCGTTTACTTCACAAATGGATTATTTCATCAACTCGTCCTACATCCTTACTAAACGATCCATTCAGGACGACTTGCAGAAAATCAAAATAAATAATATTTTTATTGTGCAACTCGTCTAACGTTACTATCAAAATTAAAAAATATACAATCAGAAGCAAAAGTGTTAGTGTGGAAATAATAAAAAAAAGGAAATTGCCATAAAATATTTAATCATCACAAATTTTACATCAATTAACAAACGAGATAATAATGGTTATTCTTTCAATCATGTTGGTTTAATAATAATAAACCTAAAATTATAAACAATCGTCATAAAGATAGATCAACAGTTATAAAGATAGTAATTAACAATTACAATGATATTTTTAACCAGGCAGGCTGGCGAAACATCGAAAGTATAAACCATAGTAACTCATTTTGACATCAATAAATTAAATCATAAATAAATTAATTAATAAATAAATTAATTAATTAATAAATAAATAAATCAAGAACCATGCAAATTAGTGCAACCGTTCTCGAGTTTTAAGTGTTCAAACATACGATTTTCTTGCATCTTCATACAACTAACTGTTCTGTTGACTATAGAGATTTGAGATATAAATTCTTAAAAATATTGTTATATCTTGTCATACTAACTAAACCAAACGTTGATAAAGTTTAAAGTTTCACACAAAAAGAAACGGGACGAGTTGCAGAATGAATATATTATTTTTATTTTGATTTTCTTCAAGTCGTTCTAGCCGCCCAGCCGTAGGCAATAGGCATGTAGGACAAATCAAATCAAAAATCATTTATTTGCGTGAAATGGGTACAAATAGAAATGACTAATTCGTGACAAATCAAATCAAAAACGAGTTAATGAATTGCTCAATAAATTACACACATAAGTAGAACAAATATCAAACTGGTATTTACAATGAACCTCATAAATGTATTGTTACGACGATTACTTATTCTAGAACATTCGCAAGTACCTACCTACTCGTGTACGACGAATACCTACGCTCTAGAACACTCGCAAGTACCTACCTACACGTATACGACAAATACCTACGCTAGAACGTTTGCATGTACCTACCTACACGTATAACAATAGACCATCGGCGGTAGGCATACCTACGCGTCGCAGCTAAGTACCTACACTCATTGTTCTGTTTTCGAGAATTGTCGGCATCTTTGTGGTAATAACTGGAAGGTTCTAGAAGTCTATTGAAGGACTATAAAAAGGATTCGAACGTCGGCACTTCGTTCAGTTGTGAATACAGCGATCTCGAGCGAACATCTAAGCGATACGGAAGTTTACGAAGAGCGATATACGAAGCGTGATAGTGCAGTATAAGTGTTTATTGCTTTAATTTGTTACTGTTAGTTTACTGTGTGAGTCTTAAATAAACTCATCATCGCGTAACTGGCATTTTACATCGAACCCCATCCTGACACGTAACAATTGGTGACAGAAGTGAGAATGCCAGTCACACCACGCGACGAGGGAGTACGCACTCGACGACAGGCGGCGGTAGACGAAACTCGTGAACCATCGGTTATGACCGATACTGAAGAGTCTAGCGCAGCAGTAGTTAGTGATCCCGGCACTTCTACGGCGTCGACGAGTATGGGCTCTGGCTTCGACATGTCGTCCCTTTTAGCCGTTATACAGGAGGGCCAACGCCAAGCTGAAGAACGGCAACGTCAAGTCATGGAGGAGTTGAAGGAAGGTCAACGCCAAGCTGAAGAGCGCCAACGCCAAGCTGAAGAGCGCCAACGCCAAGCTCTTCTAGACCTTAAGGAAGGTCAACTGCAAGCCGAAGACAGACAACGCCATGCTATCCGAGAGGACCTTCGAGAAATGATGGACTCTAAGTTGGAAGGGTTCAGCACCGTCATCAGTACTCTTCAAGAAGACGTTGAAGTGGTAAAAAAACGCACCAGCAAACATGATGAAATTCTCGAAGATGTCCAGACCACCATGAACCATCATGACAAGATGATTAAAGAGCTCCAGAAGACCAAGGTCCTTTATTCAAGTACTACGCCCGTGGCCGCGGCAGTCACTTCCGGAGGTCCCAAGTTTAAACTTCCCTCCTTTGACGGCTCGTCTTCCTGGACGGCCTTTCGACACCAGTTCGAAGTAGTTGCCAAAGGAAATGGGTGGGAAGATGATCACGCACTGACGGCGCTTACTTTGGCACTAAGAGGGGATGCACTGCTGATCCTAGAGAACTTACCTGCTGACCGACGAAACTTAGACGCACTCCTGAAGGCATTGGAAGCTCGATTTGGCGATAAGCACCTGGAGCATGTTTATCGAGCTCAGCTGAAGGATCGAACTCAGAAGTCGAGTGAGGGACTTCAACAATGGGCTGCTGAAATTGAACGTCTGGTACGACGAGCGTATGCCTCCAGTACATCATCTGTGGACCACATAGTTGTGCAAGCTTTCGTGGATGGCATAAGAGAGTTTGAGGTCAGAACAACTGTTCGGTTGGCACACCATACATCTTTAGAAGCGGCCTTAGCACATGCCCTTGAGGTGGAAGCTGTGCGAAACGACTACAAGTCGCATAAAGTACGGGAAGTTGTTGCAGCTGTTAGACCACGCGGTGAACCTATGTGCTACGGATGCGGCAAGCGAGGACATATCCGAATGAACTGTCCGGACCAGAGAGGAAGTAGAATGGTGTCAGCTACTACTCAGGTTGATGCTAGTCAAGATCCGTTACGCCAAGCCTCTACAGTGCAAGTATCACAGGCATGTGACGGTAATAGCCTGGTAACAGCTGGAGAAATCAATGGTAAAGCTGTTCGCCTTACGATAGATACGGGCGCGTCAAAGACCATCGTACGACCAGAACTTCTGCGGCGAACAATTCAGTGGGAAGACGCACGACCATCTTGCAAATTGCAAACAGCGACTGGCCAGCCAGTGACCGTCCTCGGAGTTACAGATGTGAGAATCAAACTGGGAGAGAAGATTTATCATCAATCTGTTTTGGTGGCGAGCATAACGGATGACTGCATTATCGGCTTAGACTTCCTACGAATACAGCAGTGCGTTGTCGATATTGCTAAAGGTGTTCTAAGCTTCCCAGACCAAGAGGTATTTCTAGAAGGCTGTTCTTCAATAGCGGTCTACAGTGCCAAAACGGTAACCTTGGCACCAAGGTCAGAAACGTTAGTCGACGTAAGGTTCCCTGAAGGTGTAACTGCTGATCGTTGCGTCATAGTGGAAGATCCTGGGCGCCATACCAGTCGAATTACAGCCAGAACTTTGGTAATGACTAGAAATGGGGCAAAAGTTAAAATTGCCAACCTTAGCAATTCGGCGATGCAGTTACGGAAGAACGTGATCGTGGGACGATGTGAGGCTGTGAGCAGTCTGAGGAAGATCCAAGAGAACGTCCAGACTGCCTCTTCGACAAACCATATGGGCCCGTTATTAGAGACCACGAAGCAAAGTTTGACACCCAACGAGTATCGGGAAGCAGAGAAGCTGCTGCTGGACTACAAGGACATTTTCACCAAAGAAGAAAACGACCTTGGAAGAACGGGGTTAGTGAAACACCCGATCGACACAGGTGCTACACAGCCTATCAAACAAAGACCTAGACGAGTGCCACTAGCAAAAGAACAAGAAGTAGCTGAGCTGATTGGGAATATGGCACGAACCAAAATCATAGAGCCATCATCCAGCCCATGGTCTTCACCGGTAGTACTCGTGAAGAAGAAAGATGGTAGTACCAGGTTTTGTGTAGACTACAGGATGCTAAATAACGTGACCAAGAAAGACAGCTATCCTTTGCCCCGTATTGACGACACTTTGGACATGCTTGGAGGCATGAAGTGGTTCTCTACGGTAGATCTGAAAAAGGGCTACTGGCAAGTGGAACTCCGACCAGAAGATAAGGAGAAGACTGCATTCACCACCGGTACTGGAAAAGGCCTGTGGCAGTTTCGAGTGATGCCATTTGGATTGTGTAATGCACCAGCTACGTTTGAAAGGCTTATGGAACGCGTATTAGTGGGTCTTTTAGGAGATGCCTGTCTGGTGTACTTGGATGACGTCATAGTTATGGGACGCAGTTTCGCGGAACATCGCAAGAATCTTGAGAAAGTTTTTAAGAGGTTTCGTGAATCAAACTTGAAACTAAATCCGAAGAAGTGCGCATTTTTCAAGAAAGAAGTTTCGTTCTTAGGCCACATTATTTCGGATAGAGGTGTTCAAACGGACCCGGACAAAATAAAAGCGGTTCAAGAATGGCCTATACCAAAAACTAAAACCGAAGTAAGAGCTTTCCTGGGCCTCAGTGCTTACTACCGGCGTTTTGTGAAGAACTTCTCCGAAATAGCCAAGCCATTACACCACCTTACAGAAGAAAAGAGGAACTTTGTTTGGAACTCGGATTGTCAACGTGCGTTTTCACGACTCAAAGAGTTGCTGTGTTCAGCTCCAGTCCTGTGCTACCCTAATAGAGAAGGCAGATTTATTGTGGACACAGACGCCAGTAATACTGGAATCGGAGGTGTGTTATCCCAGGAGCAAAATGGTCAGCAAGTGGTCATCGCATACTTCAGCAAGTCTCTATCGAAGCCTGAGAGAAACTACTGTGTAACTCGGCGTGAATTACTAGCAGTTGTGAAAACCTTACAACACTTCAATAAATACTTGCTGGGAAGAGAGTTCACACTACGAACAGACCATGCAGCACTGAAGTGGTTACTCCAGTTCAAGAATCCTGAAGGCCAAGTCGCAAGATGGATTGAACAACTACAGGAGTACAACTTTGTAATAGAACACCGCAGTGGAAGGATTCACTCCAACGCTGATGCCTTATCGCGACGTCCATGCTCCCAGGATTGTAAGCACTGTTTAAAGCATGAGTCCAAGGAGGTAGTGAAAATTGTCAGGACTCAGGGGACCGATGAATCCTGGGACAAAGACGAAGTCAGTAAGGCACAGAAAGAGGACAGAGACCTGAAACTAATAATGGACTGGAAGGCTCAGGGTCGGAAACCAAAATGGCAGGACGTATCAGCCGCAAGCCCAATCACGAAGGCCTACTGGGCTCAGTGGGACAGTCTGACTTTGGAACAAGACGTGCTATATAGAAAGTGGGAATTACCTAACGGCAAGGAGCAAGTTCTACAGATGGTGATCCCGAGAGACAAAGTTGCACCTGTTCTGCGCTTAGTGCATGATGGTGCATCAGGTGGTCATCTTGGTGTGAAGAAGACTTTGGTAAAGGTGAGAGAACGGTTCTACTGGGTACGCTGTCGGGAAGACATCGAGGAGTGGTGCAGAAAGTGCTCTACGTGTGCTTCAGTAAAAGGACCTCGTACTAGATCAAGAGGCAAGCTACAGCTGTACAGTGTCGGAGCCCCATGGGAGAGAATTGCCATTGACGTAGCTGGACCATTTCCCGTGACAGAAGACGGCAACCGCTTTATAGTAGTAGTTCAAGATTACTTTACCAAATGGCCCGAAGTGTTTGCGACACCAAACCAAGAGGCTCAGACCGTGGCCAAAAAGTTGATCCAGGAAGTAGTGTGTCGATTTGGTGTGCCGTTGGAACTGCATAGTGACCAGGGAAGAAATTTCGAGTCAGCCCTGTTTCAAGAGATGTGTAATCTACTCGGCATACATAAAACACGGACAACACCAGCGCACCCGCAGTCTGACGGCATGGTAGAACGGTTCAACCAGACTTTGGAAAATCATCTGGCCAAGGTTGTCGAAGACCATCAACGAGACTGGGACCGTTACATTCCACTCTTCCTGCTATCATATCGGTCCGCGGTTCATGACACTACAGGATTTACGCCGGCCAAAGTCAACTTTGGAAGAGAGATACGCCTACCAGTAGACTTGATTACCGGAACACCTCCTGATACGCCAAAGCCGACAGTAGAATACGTCGCAAACTTGCAGGCACAGCTGGATAATACACATGATCTAGTGCGAGATAACAACCTCAAGGCTAGTGAGAAGATGAAAACTCGTTATGACAGGAAAGCAAGTAATCATGGCTTCGAGGAAGGTACGCTCGTGTGGTTACATAATCCTCTCAGGAAAATCGGCAAGTCACCGAAGCTACAGGCCCGCTGGGAGGGTCCCTATAAAGTGATCACAAGGATCAATGACGTGACCTATCGCATAAGACAGGGCGATAGAAAGAAGCCGAAGATCGTCCACATCGATCGACTAGCACCCTATCACGGTTCTAACGCTGCTCGGGACGAGCATGATTAAGAGGGGGGCAATGTTACGACGATTACTTATTCTAGAACATTCGCAAGTACCTACCTACTCGTGTACGACGAATACCTACGCTCTAGAACACTCGCAAGTACCTACCTACACGTATACGACAAATACCTACGCTAGAACGTTTGCATGTACCTACCTACACGTATAACAATAGACCATCGGCGGTAGGCATACCTACGCGTCGCAGCTAAGTACCTACACTCATTGTTCTGTTTTCGAGAATTGTCGGCATCTTTGTGGTAATAACTGGAAGGTTCTAGAAGTCTATTGAAGGACTATAAAAAGGATTCGAACGTCGGCACTTCGTTCAGTTGTGAATACAGCGATCTCGAGCGAACATCTAAGCGATACGGAAGTTTACGAAGAGCGATATACGAAGCGTGATAGTGCAGTATAAGTGTTTATTGCTTTAATTTGTTACTGTTAGTTTACTGTGTGAGTCTTAAATAAACTCATCATCGCGTAACTGGCATTTTACATCGAACCCCATCCTGACACGTAACAGTATGAAGTGAGAGTTTTCATGAAGTGGTTATTCATATTGATTTTAATACCAAATCATCAACTAAAAAACTAACCGTAATCGCCGTAGGAATGTTAAGATTTCATTCCAAAATCATATTTTGAAATAGCAAAAACGTATTTTCTTTATTTAATCAAGATTATCGCAAATGCATGACATTTAATACTGAAAACTATATTTAAAACTAGACACAGGATAGTTTTAAAGAAATGCTATGATCGTTTATCTGATGTTTATTACAAAGATTTGATCGATATCATATTTAAGCTTCTATTGACTAGCTGGTAGTCAATTAGAAGATAGCCCTACTGCCATTGCAATTTTAAAAACCACTAGCTTTAGGTTTAGAGTGCGTTATCAGGCATTTCCTGTAGTTTAATTTGTAAGTAAGAGCTTTAAATCATCCCAATAAATTGTATATATTTATTTATAAAGGCTCACCAACAATTGTGAACTATCTACTCGTATGTTATCTTGTATCATATTCTCAAATTGCCGAGCTAAACACTTATCTATGCAGGTGAAACAATCATTGAGTAATAAATACCACATAGTATTTATCTTTGCCCAAATACTAAACCAAATTTAAGCAACTAGTCTCTTGCTATTTCTAACTCATCATATCAGCCGAAAGACTTCCACTGCTGGACATAGGCCCCCAATTTTCGCCGTGGCGGGTAGTGAGCCGCTCTCATCCATCGGTTGCCCGCCATCCGTATAAGGTCGTCGTTCTACCTTGTGACTCTTGTAAGGTGTTTGGCCACGCTGCGCTTTTCGGTTCGTGGTCGCCACTCTAGAATATTTCTGTCCCAACGGTCGTCAGTTCTGCCAGCAATGTGTATTACCCATTGCCACTTCAATGAAGCAATTCTGCGATCCACATCAGTTACCTCGGTACGCCCGCGGATTTCTTCGTTTCTTAAACGATCGTTAAGGGAGACACCTAACATAGTCCGCTCCATCGCTCTCTGAGCGACTTTGAGCGTTCTGACAAGACCCATAGTTAGCGACCACGTCTCTTCTCTGTATGTCATCACTGGCAACACACTGGTAAAAAACATTGGTCTTGAGACACTGCGGTAGTGCTGAAGAGAAGATATGTTATGCCATCAAAAACATCTAGTAAAAAAACCAAGTCTCGCATCTTATTTCTTCTACCGTTCATTCGGTTCATTTATTTAGCCCCTACTTAAAAGACCTTCTGTCTTAGTCATTACTCATTACCTACGTAATTATCTAAGCGACCGGGAAAGTACTAAACTCTCATAGAAGATCGACGTAAGAGTAGTAGTATCCGTACTACTTACTGCGTTTCGTTCGGTAAGTGAGAGAGCCGGAGGCCCAATTTCCCCCTTTCCTTTTTCCTCACTTCGCTCATTCCCTTCCCCTACCCCATTCCCAGCCGCCATAGTGGGGGCTACCATACCAGCAGTTTAAGACGATGGCTTTTGGTATGGTGGACTCCATACCAAAAGTCATCGTCTGGTCAATCACTTCTGGATTCCACTGACTGCTTAACATCAATCACTTTGGTAGGAAAAAGATCCTCACGTTTCAGCCATGACCACGATTATCGTCAGTCAATGGAAGGTGAGTGAAGTGCTCAAAGAAGCTTTGAATACGTCCTCCAGTGCAGCGGTGAACAGTTTCGGTTATATAACATCTCCCTGTCGTAATCCTCGCTGCAACTGGATAGGTCAAGATCAAGCTATGGCCGTTAATTCGTAGGTACTGACATGGTGGCGTTTTCATACGAACATTTCAACACTTACATAATATCGATAGTCACTATTGCACCGTTGGAGAGACTGCAGCACGGCCTTGGTCGAATCAAATGCTTTCTCATAGTCCACAAACGCTAAACATAGAAGCCTGGTATCTAACTAACTTTAAAATAAATATTAGCGAGAGGAAAACTTCCAAGTCTACTGTTACTGTTACTGTTACTGGCGTCAGTATTGTATGAATTTCTATTTTGACGTTAAATTAACGTCTAGAATGTTTAAATACATATAATAAATGCACTTGATATACGACACAAATATGCCAAAGCTACCTGTATAAAAGCAATAAAAATGGTTTATAATGAACTGTTCCCGTATCTACATAACGCTTAATAAAAATACACGAGGCGCGCGACAGTGACCGGGGGCGTCTAACGGGATTTCATAAGACAAATCTCTTAAATTAATGTCTTGCTCGGCTTCCAACACTAAGCATTCCCAAATATATTCTAAAATAAAAAGTGTCGCAGACGGTACGGCATTGGGACTTGATTCTATTTGGATTAGTCTATCCGGTCGGTGTCACGTACGCGTACCTACACAACTACTAGTTATGTATATGCTTTTCTTGTGATGAGTTTGGGATAGCTACAAGCTTCAATATTTCAGACCACACCAAACCCAGGATACAAAATAAGTATGCAATGAGTTTTTGCTTTTGAATGCATAGTAGAGCAAAAAATAAATAAATAACTGCAAAATTAAAAAAAATCTAAAATTATTCTGCTCTAGAGGTCGATTGTTATTTTGAGTATAGGAATATTCTACCTTAATTACATATCGTAAAATAGTAATTTTTGTCATAATAAAAAAATAAAGTTTTCTGATATCTGATACACATTTCACTACTTTAGTAGTAGAATAAATCATGTGATGCATTTCGCCATCAAAACGATGTTTAACATGTTTTAGCTTTTGTAACTTTAATGCTTAGCGTCGTAGCACGTGTGAAAAGTTGCCAAGATTTTTCTATTATTAGGTAACCAACATTATACGTCTAAGAAAACGCGTAAAATAGTTTTTTATAAATTCAGCTAATTCATTACCTATTTCTTAATTCAGAAGTTAAAAATATGAGGATGAAGTCTTCCATGGAAAAGTTTACTTTGTGTTGACATAGGTATTCTATACATTTTAATAAATACTATTATATAAAGCAAAAGAATTTGTTTGTTTGAACGCGCTAATCTCTTGAACTACCAGTCGGATTTGAAAATTCTTTTTGCGTTCTCTAGGATGGTTATAGGCTATGTAACATCACGCTACTGGCGACGGGAGCAGTGAAGTAAGCAAAGACGCAAATGAAACCACGTCGCAGAAAACGAGAAAAATATATAATCATCATCATACCAGTCCGTTATTATCCCACTGCAGGAAAAGACATCTTCTCATACAAAAAAGGCATTAATAATAATGAACCTACAATTATCTATACTTCACACTATTATATAAAGCGGAAGAGCCTGTTTGTTTGTTTGTTTGAACGCGGTTATCTCTGGAACTTGTATATATTAGCCTACCAAATAGACTCCACCCCGCCTGATGGTAAGCAGTCAGTGGAATCCAGAAGTGGTGGCCACCATACCAAAAGCTATCGTCTTAAACTGCTGGTATGGTGGCCTCCACTATGGCGGCTGGGAATGGGGTTAGGAGAAGGGAATGAGGGAGGTGAGGTAAGAGGAAAGGGGGGAAATTGGGCCTCCGGCACTCTCACTCACCGAACGATCCGGCCCATTCATGCTGAAACCAGCGTGGATCTACTACCAAAAAAAAAACTACCAGTCGGATTTAAATAATTCTTTTTGCGTATGATAGCCTAATTCTCGAAGAAGGTTATAGGCTATGTAGCATCACTAGCGACGGGAGCGGAGCAGTAAACAAAGACGAAGGTAAAACCGCGCCGCGGAAAGCTAGTGAATTATATCTAACTAGCGACCCGCCCCGGCTTCGCACGGGTGCAATGCTGATGCTGATAGTAAATATACTACAGAATGTCTTTATATACAACGTTCACAGCTTTTTTGGTCATTAGACAATACAAACATGTTACAGACGATTCTCTGGCTCTCTGAACTCTATGTCCATATTGATCTATATTACATGCACAATGTATTTAAGGTACTTAATTGGATTAGGCTTAATGCTATGTTGCTTAAAATCGCTTCGTAAATAAGCCATTATTTCTCATAAAAAGTAAAGGATAATAATGGTTATTGTGGATTATCCCTTAGAGATAGACATATACCGTCGCGAACTTTTTTTTAGACCTTTTTGAGGTTTACAATACTGAAGTACATTATTTTGATCTATCTCGTAGGGTTCAGCCAGCGTTTGCAATGTAAGCCCAAAAAAATATGTTTATTTACGACATCACATTAAAAATCTCTAAAATTATTAGTGTTTCTCTACTATATTATGCATGTATTAAACATATAAACCTTCCTCTTGAATCACTGTATCTATTAAAAAACCGCATTAAATTCCGTTACGTAGTTTTAAAGATCTAAGCATACATAGGGACAGACAGCGGGAAGCGACTTTGTTTTATACTATATAGTGAAGCTGGGTGGGTTTTAGATATCCTTGACGTATTTGCATGCTTTAGAAATAGTTCGTCCTAATTTTGACGTCAGTGTTTTAAAATGCAAGTGAAAATCTCTCTGTGAATCAGTTCATAAGAATTTAGATCATCGTCTATTAAGGTATCCATACATACTACGCCTAAATTGTAACAAATTAGGTATCTTATTTTAGTTTATTCTACCAGTTGGGCACATTTTAACTGTTACGTGCATGTAAACCGTTATAGTAATGTTTCTGTATTATGTAGAACCTTGAACGGCGATAAAAATAACATTTCTACATTGTTTATTTTTGTTGCCAAACTATACATCTATACTTGTTTACTTTACTATTATATATACATATCCTTCTCTTTTTCATATTAGTTATATCGCTTGTTATTATATACCTATTTTATATAAAAAAACCTATTTCCAAATGTTTGGCATACCAGCAAATCGCCGGTTAGTAATAATAATCCTCATTTTGGCAAACATGTAGATTGGTCGTCATGCCGTACTGACTGTAGTTCATGCATACAAATAATTTATGTGCAAATGAAATGAATTGTTGCCAATATATTTATTTACAACTAATATTTTGCATGCTGATGATGTTCCAGAAACAAACAAACCAAGGACAATAAAAAATATTGACGCATTTTTGTCATCATAGAAACGAGTGCGCCATTATTCTTATTTATGAATATGATATATGAACTGCAGCTGTGAGCCTCCAGTCAACTGCACATATTATGTTAATTCTGTACAAATGAGTCAGATGCAAAGATTAAGCCAACTTACGTAATAATACGCCCATTCATGCCACGTCGTCGCCAAAAGTGAAATTTCGTTTGGCTCTAAAATCTTTAAGCAAAATATGTATGTACGTACGTACATCAGAGCTGTAATTTAGGGATGTAACTTTAATTATGTCAGTGGGCACGTGCTCGCCGGAAATGCCGGGTTTGTTTAGCTTGCAGATTTATTTCTGTCTAAACATACGATGTCATCTGGGGGCGTCATCCTCTGAGGCAGTGCCGCCTGGGTGCGCTTGGCGCTTGCTGACGTGAATTTTGCAATGACTGTTTGGATGCGGTCTCGCCGATGAAAATGCAGACGAAATATGATTTTACAAAATAACTATTTAATGTATCGCTGTCTTATTGACCTAAATTCATAGTTATCATTAATCATTCACGTGAAGTGATTTTGGGTGCAAAAAACTGTTGCCTTGATTGATATGAGCAATATAGCTACAATACAATATCGAGATAATCACATATTCTATGCAATTCTACTTCAGTGGTGCTGTAATTTATACATGTCCTATGTTAACACTGAAGAAGGTTGCAGTGAATGCTGCATTATTTATAACTAGTAGTAGTAGTTATCTACCTAGTGTCTTCATTAAAAGATGCAATGCAAAGTTCTCAAGGTATTGTATAATAAGTAGCTACATCGTTACTTCGAAATCAAATCAGTATGATCCTAAAGGTGAAATCCTTAACATAAAACATGGTCGTATATGAATTGCGATTTCTGTTTCCTATACCTAGTTTATGATAATGCTTGCCAATGCCAGTATAGTACTATCGTTCTTTGTATGGCAGGCTTATTATCATCAGCATATCAGCTAGTTATTATCCCACTGCAGGAATGACCTCTTCTCATACAGAGAAGGCATGAGCATTGAGCGCCACGCTTGCTCAATGAGGATTGGCGATTTCTGCCTTTTTTTCTAAGTCTAGGTTACCTCACGAATTTTTCCTCACTGTCAGTCAGTGATGTCTAAGATAAACTAAGAAAGTACTTATGATTTGAAAAGTCACACTGGTACTTGTCCGGATTCGAACCCGAGACCTCGTCGTGTTTACTATTTACGAAGCGGGTGCCTTATACAGTCAGCTATTTCGACTTTTTTTTTAATTGGTCCCGTCAATAAATCTAATTATGTTACGATCGATTTTATTATGAAAATTAATATGAATTCAAATATATATTATTATAAAAAAAATATTAAAAGTAGATACATTGTAATGGGAGTTTATATGTGTTTGGAAGTCAATTATCAAACAAAATGCCAAGTTGGGTCTCAAAACTCACATTAGTTATGCGTTCTTTGGTACACCGCCAGAATGACCGATCCTTTTGGCTTGTCGATACGCTGGTCGTAGCCCGTCGTCGGCTAAAATAATGTCAGTTCAGAGATTAACGAACTTCAGCCGCCTGACCTATAAAACTGTTGCAGGTAAATTCATTCGTGTGAAACTCATTGACTGTATCTACAAGTAACACCTGTATGTTTGTTGCATTTTTAGTTTATTTTTAATTGTAAATTTCGTAAGTTCGTAAGACTGCTTCTACGAAAGAAATCATAAATAGACCTACGCTTGTTTACATGTCCTCGGCAAAAAACTAAAAAACACATTAGGTTTTTTGGCTTTGGCTGTTAACTTTAACGTGTAGAAGCACGGTTCGGTTCAACACATTATTGTTTTCTTTAGAGTTCGCGGTTCGTAGACGGCTGGAGCGTAGGTGGCTTGTATCAGGCGATGCTGTCAAACTTGTTTACGAACTTTTGTCTATTTGCGTGCTCCCCAATTACTGTACTGATTTCTGACAATCGTATTCAAGCGCCAGCAAAACGTTTAAACTTCTGCCAAGGCATTTTGTGATGTTACACGATTACTATTTTTACTATTTACATTCCTTATCGGATTCTAGATTATTGATGGAATATTCTTGCACTTAATTGGTATTTATTTGCAAAATTTACATAAAAGATTTATGCCACGCTAATCTGAAGTAGGTATAATATTGAGGCCTAAGGTGCCAAACCTTTAATTTTAAAGGTTTGGGATCTTTTTATATAAATTTATCTTTGCTAATATTTATTTATATTTGTTTAGTAGGTATATCAATTGCTCTTATTAGTAAAAAAGCCCCTTCACTCTGTCATCTCACAATACTTTAGGCGACTATGTTTCGACAACTTAGGCGATCCACACACGCTTTGGGTTGCGTGGCGAAGTCCATCTACACCGCACGTGATTGCCTTTTCAGTGTGCGTTGTATACAAAGAGATACTTACAAACAACGCAAGAACACGCTCGCCCACACTACGCTCCGTGATTTGGGGCAGTGTGTGAATCGTCGTAGGTAAATTATAATAATAATAATAATAATAATTTTATTTTCTCACCACAATAGTTGGTTTTATACATTTGTTGGTTGTATACTTATTGATTACAATATTGTGGGAGACTGGTGCCTAAGCTAGACACGTGGTCTGTATTTCAGGTCACCAGGTCTCCACCCCTTATTTTATTACATTTATATTTATACAATTACACTTAGGCTTTCATTTGTAGTGATGTTATACTTTTATTCAAATAGAGATACAAAAAAAAAAAACTAACGAATACTAAATAATATTAAAATAAATAAAAGCAAGTGATAATAAAATGAATATCTTAGGGCTAGGTAGGTTGTGATGTGTGCGTGCGCGCGCGCACGCGCGCGCTCGTGTGTGTCTGTCTGTGTGTGTGTGTGTGTGTGAAAGGATGTATGATGTAATGTTGATAAATATAAGAAGTGAGAATTTAAAAAAATTAAATAAATAAAAGAAAAAATTATGGAATATATGCTAGCATTTTCTCTGTGTTAACATAGTTAAGCTGTTGAAGCCAGCTACTTATCTTCCTTTTGCACTCATTCTTTGATAGGCTGTAAATGTGTAAAACTTTGTTGGTTTTATTATAAAGAAATCCTCCCAAATAAAAATAAAAACGTCTACCAAAACTAGTTTTACTGGTAATAACTTGTCTATCGACAGGGTTAAACCGTCTTTTGCCATAGGATAATGTAGGATCATAGGTTATTAGATCATGTTGCATTAACACGATGTTTAATATAAACAATTGGCGGACTGTAAGTACTTCACTATCTTTGTACAGTTGCTCGGTGGGGTAGCGATACGGGCGATACTGTGACACCTTTAAGATAGCTCTTTGAGCTCTTTCAAGAGAGATTAATGTTGTTTTCGAAGCACCACCCCAGGACGTTATGCAGTACGACAACAGAGACTGAGCTAGTGCGAAGTAGACTGATTTTAATAATTTTGAATCTCCTACATGTCTTAGAGTTTTAAATACGTATATGAGTTTATTCAGTCTCTTACAAAGGATATCGATGTGTTCATGGAAGCTTAAGGCATCATCAATAGTAACACCCAAGTATTTAACACTTCTCGTTTTACAGAGCTGTGCACATGAACATGTTGTGTTTTTTTGGTAGCACTCATGAGCTGTTATGGAAAGTTCATGTGTTGGCTTCGCTGTGTTATTTCTTATGGCAAAGGTCATGTACATGGTCTTATCAGTGTTCAGTGTAAGTAAGTTGTTTCTAAGCCACGTTGTAGTAGTGTTAAAACCCGACTGTGCATAGTCAAAAACATCGTTCCATGTATCAGCATGGAATAGTAAGGCAGTATCATCCGCAAAAGTAATAATTTTACCATTGCAGAGTTTAAGCATACCCAGATCATTGATATATATCAAAAACAAAGTGGGTCCGAGTACGCTGCCCTGCGGCGTACCGTAATTAAGAGCTAGCTCGTCACTCATCCATTCTCCTACCTTCACTTTCTGGGTACGATCACTTAGATAGTCTCTAAATAGTGCCAATTGTACACCTCTTATTCCCAGGCTTTCCATTTTTCGAATTAGTATTGGGACAGAGACCGTGTCAAATGCCTTAGCAAGGTCTAGGAATATACCTAGTACTTTCTGCCCAGCATCAGTTAAATCGTAAAGGTTATTTTTTACCTGAAATGACTCACATTCACCCAGAAAAATTTAACATAATGCAGGTTTCTACTCTAATATTTAGATTCAACCTTAAAGCAAACACAATACCACACAATATTTTTTTACACAATAATTTTTAATAACCTATCAATATTTTCTGTAATAAGGTCAAGTGTATTAAAAACTAATTTATTTACCTAAATAATTAATTGTTTTTCTGTAAACCTGTTTAATATACCTACAAAATTATATGAATCAGTTTATTAGTAGTTAAATTATGCGTATCGTTTTACTCTTTACATAGATTGTAATCTCGGATTAGGAATTAATACTCTCTCTATTATGTATATTAAGACATCTAATAATAACAAAATATGAATGTTATGCATTCGTTTATAATGTAGCAGTGAGGATGTAATTATTACCGATTAGAACAACTACACTTACAATTTTGTACATACTTGATGCAAGAAATGTTTAGATTACAATATTCATGCAGTTTTAGAGTTTATTATTTAGGCCGTAGCAGTGCGCAAGACTAACTGTTTATTTTATATTTTCAGGTAAATATCCTTCACGTTCCTTCTTTCTGAACGTCTAAATGCTTGGCACAACATTTCGGTAAGTCTGGGGACATTATTACGTAACTAGTTGCACTATCCAAACACGATTTACAACACTTATTTGATAATAATTTTACGTATGCATTTAGAAGCTTTAATTAACTTGTCTGTACCATCTCCCGGTAACAAAATATCACGAACAATGAGCGTATTTGTGACAAATAAAAATGCCAAGAATTGAGAGAACTTAAAATTTGTAATTTATATAAATTTGTGCTCACACATCTAATATGTCTTCAACTATACATTAAATACGAAGGCAAAGAGCATTCTTTGGTGCCTTAAATTGCTAGAAGTTAATTTACGTGACAGGTGTACAAATAATACTCTTCACTGAATTATGTTGAGACGATTCTACGTTCTAATTCATTTTTGTTGTTAGTTGTTAAACCTGATTTACAATAAAAATAATTAAAATTAAAACTAATTCATGTATTTTTGTTTTAAATCGATGTTAAACGATCACCGGAAAATACAGAGACAATGTTTAATCTACGTTAGGACGTATAGATGGCATTGTACTTTGAGTTATTCTGCGTGCTACATCATTAGAAAACAGCTGTGATTAATTCTTTTATTTTGGTTCAAATTATATCCGCCGAGCTATACAAAATGTGGAACGTTTAGCTTTATTTATCTAGTCACTAAGCGCATACGCTTCACCCACGCTTGCACACCACCGGCCAAAATGAGCATTTTTACTTCGTTGATCATTATTATGTTTAACGGGTTTTATTGACTATCGTGACGTCCAAATTAGAGTTTTGGCTAGGAATTAAGCAAGATATCTAGTTTTGCACACAAGTTTTTTTTTTAATTAGAAAATATAAATGGATAACGGTTATGGCATGTCACAGAATTTTCTGAATCTTCCATTTATTTCTAACTAGCGACCCGCCTCAACTTCGCACGTGGGCACTAATGTTTTTTACGACATCATTACAAATCTGTAAAATTCTCGGCTTTTTTCTACTAAGGGGAGATTATTCCCACGTGACATAGAAACTAATAATCCATAAAACTACGATCTGCAGGTAGTTGTTAATACTACACTACACACTTGGTATCACAAGAAGCGTCTATTGACTTTGATAACTGTCTACCATCAGATAGGTTTATACATCATGTGCCTGTTTGCTGATTAAAATGACATAAAATATATTAGAACTGAAAGTTCGTATGTAGGAAAACCAGCAATGTTTCAAATTGGCCGTTGGTATTGCTGCTACAATTTAATTTGTATTAAATGAGTATGAAAATGTAATTAGTATATTATTCATAATTACTGTTGATGGGTGTGCATCAAAGGCACTGTTGCATGCGGCTGTGGTTTAGTTAACGGTGTTGCGCTAAGGCTGTTGCTCCGATCGTTTTATTATTTTTTTTACACACATGAGTACCGGCTTTATATGATCGCGTTTACCATTTATTTGCTTGCTGTGATTTTGTCTATCGGATAATTTGATTCATATCTTTCTTAGTTAGCACATTATTGTGTTCAACGTGCAACAACATCTTAATTTATTAGTGCAGTCACCCAAACATTCTAATTCATACCTATCTATCTAGTTTATAACTGATGGCTTAATAAATAATGTTCTTTTATCATGTTGAGAACACAAGAAACGTTAGCGATAATGAAATCTATATTAATGTTAGTGAGATGTATAATTAGTATTTCTGAATGCACAAATTTCAGGTACTATCGATTGAAAGAAAGAAAAATCATTTGATGGACACAAACAAACAGAAGCGAAAACTAAATGATTAAATTCAATAAGGACACAGCTCGCTTTGAAAAGTCTTACACTGAATAAAAAAACTACTAACATACTACTCGCGAGTGACATGAGCTACTTTTTATCAACAATACAGCATGAGGGCGAAGCAGCCGGCAGAAGTTAGTAAAATAAAATATTACTACTAAATGTTGCAAGTATTTTTACTGTTGTTAAAATACGAGCCTTTTGAGTATACAACAACGTAAAATACTTGCTCATATAATATTTGAATTTGAAAAAAAAACTATTAAGTTTTTAATATAATTCCTTGAGAAGTTAATATGGTACGACGACATGCGTATTTAAACAAACTCAATAGATTTTTTTTAATATTCACTGGCATATTTTGCGGACGACTTGTTTTTCGCTTTACAGAAATAGACTAGTCCACACTACTTTGCTAAATAATAAGAAAAATCTCGGGATTGGCCGTGTACAAAATGACCATCCTCATCAATCAGCTGCTTGGAGTGCGTCCAAGATTTTTCCACGTTTAGGTTTCGTAGATTAGTTCGATAATTCAATGTACTCCTTGTCGCCTAATCGCTACTGGCTCTATGCAATGTAACTTAACTTTTTTGTGAATCCTGAATAAATGTTAATAAAGAAAAAATAATTAACTTTGAACTTAGTATCACTGCAAGGTTAAGTAGTGCTGACCTACAAGATAAGAGAGGCAAACATTTAAACCCCTTACTAACTGTATGTGTACGCTTTCAAAATTTTTATTAATTGAGCTGAGCATCTGAAATTGATTGAATTTTTAGTATACTTACTTATAATTTATTTATAGATTAATTGCTCTATTTTCATTCTAAGTAATTAGCAATTAAGTATTAGCGAATGTTTTGAACAAAACTCTGTTATTTTCACGTCGTTGACGGACGCTAATGGTATTTCTGTAGTTTCGTAGTCGTGAAAAGTTCGCAGAGACAGTTCGAATGAAGTGTTCACGACACCTTTACGCAATTCCTGTCTCACGCTTTAGCGCTTGCCAACCTGCTACGTCATATGCGTCGCTATCTCCACACGTAAAGTAAAGTCATCTAAACGGCATTTGACTTTTGAGACTCATTTTCTCATTTGACTTTGAGTTTAAATGACTATAACAAGTAATATTGGATGACTCTACATTATACTGTAGAGACTGTAGTGTAGAGTATGTAATGAGTATAAAATAACTTGATTGCCAATCACTAGCATAAATTTCCTACGGGGAGTTAATCACCGTGACACTAATTAAATTTTCATCTGAATTTAAAGATTTGTAGTTCATACATCGTAGCTGTATCCATTTCGAATATAAATCGATTCATTGCTAAATGATCTAAATCGTGACATTTAGCGTCGATGATTTATGGGGATAGAGCTAACACGTGAACATCAATCAGCTAATAAAAGTAGATAAAAGTTTGATGTTAAAATGCTATGGTGACTTTTGTTCGTTTCTCCCTAGTTTGCCGAGAAGGGCCGTTGAACTTTTGCGCCTTATTTAGATTATAGAAGTGGAGACGACGACCACGCAATCGGGCCAACTGGCCTGCTCCGCGAAATTGATACCAATGATCACTTCCGCAATCTACGCCAGATCAACCCCCTTTAGTAATTCATAATATTTAATCCATACCCGAATGGATGAGGGCGGCTCACGACCGGCCAAGGTAGCAAAAAATGAGGGACGGCGTATGCCCAACAGTGGACGTCTTTCGGCTGATATGATGATGATTAATACATACCTGGATCTCACCTAAAGTAACAAGGAGTCTTCTTTATCTTCTATTTTTTTTTTTCAAAATAATAGCTGGTAATTTGTTTTCCGATCAAAGGGATAAACATTATACTGATAGTAGATAGTGAGCGTGACAGCATAGATGGACACACGTCGCGAAAAACTCGACAGAGATGCCGTTACAATCCTCATCATATAGATGCTGTTCAGAAATAGACCACGGAAGCGTCCGACCGACCCGTTTGGTATTTGTTCAACGTTGACCTAAAACAGTGCTCGCTTTGCTCGTTTGTTATTCGCGTGGCCGACTAGCCCGCGCCGCCGGGAATATTGTCAGAACTATGTATATAACATCCGCTTATTGCGATCGTACACATTTTACGATTAATTTACAATCATTCAAGTCATTTAACGTACCGTATCAATGTTTGACACAGCTCAAAAACAATGGTAGCTGCTGCATGGCCACAACAAATAAGTGTCAATCGGCGATGTCGATGAGGTAAACATAGATATTTTTTGTAAGAATAGCAACATTTTCCATCAATTGTGGCGTGTTCTCGTCACACGGCAAAGTGCCAGACCGGCCGGAGCAGCATCGCACGTGGAACATGACGGATGAATGGGGGTCGTCAGAGTCGTCACGTGCGAACGCTAACACCACAGCCTCGACGCCACCAAACATACTTTGTTATTAACTGTCCATTAGCTACTCGTTTTGATTTATTTTCTTGCTCTACTTACCCCTAAGATGATCATTTAAATGGATCACCGGTTTTATGACGCCTAAATATTCATTGTGTTGGTATCAAGAATGTGACATTCATATTTCATATTTTTAAATGTCAGGCACATAATAATTACGTTCTTGTATTGAATTTAAATATTGGCCTCATCTAACTGGACACATTAACTTGGTGATTTGGCTTAATATCTATATATTAGATCTACGTATGTGTACTTGTTAGGAAAAAAATAATTAATTACGTATTAGGTTTTTAAAGTCAATAGCAAGAAATATTGCCGTTTAAATCAATAGCACAGTTCACTAAAACAGTTTTAAATTCTTCGGTTAGATTGGTTAAGCGGCCATAAATCATGAGCCTCGCAATGCTCCGGGTTGTTAAATACTGTAAATGCTGAACGGATTGTTTGGCAAAAGGATTTTATTTATGGTTAACACATAACACTGCTTTCGGGGTTCTTGTTAGCTTTTATAAAAATGATTATTTTCGCAGCAATTATTTATGTTATGTTATACTATTACAAACGTAGGTGAGTTAAGGCTATTTTCTTAAATAATACGCACGAAACGTGTTTAATTTGGCACTTTATTCTGCAACAGCAACAGTATTGTGATGTAGATACAACGTTGCCAACGAAAGTTATTTCTTACTGTCGCCGTGAGACAATTTAACAAGTGTTACAGTTAATTGTTTCGTGTGAGTTCCGCTCACTTGCCAATATCTATAAATTCTGATTAATCAGTAGACATGATAGTCTCGGTGTAGACCACGGCCGTTCGTCGTCGTCAAGGTTACGATTTAAGATTTCGACTTGAAAGCTTCTGATATGATTTTATCTTCGCTGTTGAGCTGTTGAAAATTATTTAACGCTTATATTGCTCTGACAAATGAATGATTACGTTAAACGTAAGAATAATGACGAATAGTAAAGTTGAGGTTTCAGCCCTGATGTTAAACATAAAAAGCTGTTATGTTTCAGTTACGAATAAAATTGTTAACATCTAAACGTAGTTGTAGCGGGCTCTCGGAATTTAGAGATTCTAACTTTTGTTTTTAATCGTAAAGTTGTACATTTATACCTTTTTATAATAAACGTAAGTCACAACTGTAAACACAATTCGGTAAAACAACTATTTACGGGGACCTGAGAAATCAAATATCAAATGGGTCGCCCATAGAGGCATCCGAATTGACCTAACGACCGTTATCAACATGGTAACAATCGGGACCTACTTTTAACGTGCCCTCCGAAGAACGGAGACGGTCAGATTAAATACCACTATTTGGTCACCCGTTTATGGGCTAGCTGCATTCTATGTTGCTTAACCCGCTAATCGTTTACCAATCAGTGAACGCAACGAGCAATGGGCGCCTCATTACAAAGGATGATCGTTTGTATTCTAATAGTTCATTCACATATATATCAGCTACTAAAATTATGCGAACCTCGAGGTGTGTATACATCGAGATTAATACTTACTTATTTATAAATATAAAGAATGTAGAGCCGCTTGTGAACGCACCAAAATATTTCGTATAATTTATGTGTAGAGATTTGCGTCAGTGACTCTTAACATTTTTAGAAAATACCTATACGAGTTTTCTTTTTATATTATATGTTTGCTTCTAACACTCTAAAATGAACCTTATTGATGTCAGTAGCCGTCTATTTCTCTTCATGTCCGGGAATAATTTTATGTTTATATTTTAAAGGCAGACACTTTGATTAAAATCGTGGTCGAATGTTGCATACACATGATAAAAGCTTGCAATAAAAAAAGATTTTGCTGACAAATTATTAGTGCCATTATACTTATACTACCATTCTACCAAATATAATCATCTATACATATAATAAAATTGGTGTGTCTGTTTGTAATATTGAAATAAACGTTTTTTACTACATGTATATGAATATATGAAAATTATTTTTTTTACAATTTTTGTCTGTCTGTCTGTCACACGTCGATGTCTTTTGCGACGAATTTTCTGACATTAACATGTCCATTCTACAAGTGCGAAGTGATTTTCGAAATTCATTTTTTGTTAGATACGAAGTGGCCCTGGATGAGTGACCATTTGTGTCATTTCATTTTCAGCGTCTTCATTCTTTAGAAGCAGTGGACTATGGTTATCAATATAATTTGGTAGTCGTTAAGCCAAGTTGGACGTCTTATGGTCGTGAGAAATTACAACAGCAGCGGACGGCCTAAACCTGCCCTTACAGCACCACTGTTTATTATTTGTATACCTGTTAAGCGATTGCTCGGTCAGTTAAATTATGATTTTTGATGATTCTTTATTGTTGGTAGATCATCACTTTTTCGTTTTGATTTGTGGTTTCTGGGATTCAGGGTTTAGCGATCAGCAAAATATTGACAAGGACTTTATATCTCTGTTTACAATCTTACCTCTCGTCTCTACTTTCTTTCAAACGGGTGCGGCGCTGTCTCATTTGCGCAGCACGTTTAGTAGGTCTACCCATATTGAATATATTTATACGCAATTAATTTACACTAAAAGTTTAAAAATAAAATTATTTTTAGAAAAAAAAAATGAAAACCGACTTCAAACAATACCTACATGTTCAATCTTTAACTCAACGCAATCCTTGATACCTATAATACTTTACAATTCATAGTTTCTAATCAGTTATTTTGGAGTCGGTGCCAGCCAAGAAGGATCATAATGACCTTTATAAAAATAACCTACCTACTAGCAAAAATAACCTACTTGATTAATCTATTAATATATGAATGAAAAATATAGATTTAATACAAGAAATCAAACGGAATCTGATAAGTGCGCGTCAAATTTTTTATGTATATCTGAACACAACTATCAATGACGTCTGCCTTCACGCGTATGACCGCGTTCGGGTAGTGCACTCAGGCATATCCCCCACGCGTGCCATTACCGCCCCGTGCATTTCAAGTTTGTTGCAAAGGCAGAATTAAAGATCCTTCTTGGCTGGAACCGTCGCTAGGAGTATTATTAAATAAGATTTTATGTTTTTTCCTATGACTTTAAAAATATACAAGAAAAGTAAAGACTCATTAGTCTTGATAGTTTTAAAAATATTACCTAACCAAAATAAAAATTTAAAAAAATATATCTAAAGGTATATTTGGTATAAAGGTATGCACTTGCAAAATCACCAATCACGGGACACTGGTCTGCTACGGCTCGAATTAGTGTACTGCATCCATGCGAAGACAACTCCTAGTAAGTATATAATGACGGAATTCTGGGATATCGATTGATGTTTCGTTAAGTTTCAAATTGCCATTTTGTTTTGTTAATTCCAAAAGCATCTGGGATTGGAGCTAAACTGAACAGTTCAATGTATTAGATAGAATAAGATGACATTGTTATTGATGCTTTAGTTCTTGTGGTAGATTAACATTAGAATAGAATTCAACTTCTGCAACGCCGGAGATGCAGTCAAGAGACTGTTACTAAGTAATTTTTCATTTTACATGGCAAGATTAAGACTGCCAACTTGCTAGGATCGCGTAAATGGGGCTTTAATAGTAAAACAATCACCCAAGATTTTCAGGGTAGTAAGATTAGTATTTTTGTCACACAAAAATATTATATGCAGTCATTACGGATTTACGACATTTAGTTCTTTTTTATACCTGTGTAAATCAAATCTTGAATGCTATATTTTTGCATGATATGCGTATTTCAAATACCTAATATTATGAATTATTATTTATTAAGGTAGTTTGCATAAAAAAAGACGGACGCACGATTTGACATGTTTAGTTATACATATTATTATGGAGAAAATTATAATTGTATGTGTGGAAATGTTTATATCGATGGAACAACTGGATCTTCTTTAATAATAATGCTTATTGCGTAAGAGCTCTTGTGTTTTTTTCATGTATCTTGACTTTTATTTAGATTTATTTGCACGCGAATTCGCATAGTTGGCATTAGGTATGTTAAGCCACTGAAACTGATGTTTTATAGCAATTTTTTTTAAATTCGTTTAATTTAATGGGAAGTTACTGTCCTAGAGGCGGGTCAAGATATGGTAAAGACGTAGGATAGCTAAATTTGTCGCTAGGAAAATTCTAGAAAACTGTTAGTTATTTATATTCGCTTAAGATCGTAATAGATGTACCTACTACGTTCCATATAGTTTTGGTCATCATTCATAAAAGAAGAAAAATAAACTACTTTGGTAAAGTAGGTATACCCAAAACTGCCGTTTTTCTATAATCCTAGACAGATTAGCAGAAATACAGATATTTGAATGTGTTGCGTTTTGTAGGTTTTGCACGTAAAAGTTCTTTCAATGTCAAAATGTCCCAATTTTACCCAGAAGCCCAGAATTCAAAAATCTTGTTATGCCCTGTGTTTTTCTTTTTGCACTGTGTTATGGAACATTTATCTGTTACTTATCTAGGGGCACGGTAGTGGCCCGCCAAGAGGACGAGCCAAGCTAAGTGCAAGCCGGGCCCTTTCAAAGTACTTTTCTCGAAATATTAGATACTTAAACAAAATTTTCAGAATACCATATCAGGATTAGACTTATCTATAAGTAGATACTATAACTACATAGTATAAAACAAAGTCGCTTCCCTCTGTCTGTCTGTCCCTATGTATGTCTAGATCTTGAAACTACGCAAAAGATTTTGATGCGGGTTTTTTTTAATAACATGCATAATATGGTAGAGAAACACTGATAATTTTAGAGGTTTCTAATGTGATGTCGTAAATAAACACTAAACACATTTTTTGCGTTTGCAGTGCAAACGCTGGCTGAACCCTACAAGATACATTAAAATAATGTACTACAGTATTGTACACCTTAAAAAGGTCTATAAAGAAGTCCGCGATGGTATGTCTATCTCTTAGGGATAACCAACAATAACCATTTTTAACCTTTATTCCTTTTTTGACTGGCCTGTTGGTCTAGTGGTTAGTGACCCTGACTGCTAAGCCGGAGGTCGTGGGTTCGATTCCCACCCAGGACAAACCTTTGTGTGATTGATGAGCATGATTGTTTGTTCTGTGTCTGGGTGTAATTTATCTATAATATGTATGTATTTACAAAAGAAAATGTATATAAGTAGTATATCAGTTGTTTAGTACCCATAACACAAGCAAATATAATTGCTTAATTTGGGGCTAGATGGCGCTGTGTGAATGTGGTAGAATATTATTATATTATTATTATTATTCTCTTTATTTAACTATATACACACAAAATTACATTTTTAAATATATATAAAAAATAATAGAAATATACATTTAAAAATATAAAAATATGGAGACCCACCGATATCGGGTACAGGGACCAAGCTACCGGTGGTTAGGGCTCCAGAGATATATTATTATTATTATTTCCTTTATTTAAATCAATTCTCAAAATTACATTTTTAAATATAAGTATATAAAAAAACACATACATTTAAAAATATAAAAATTAGAGACCCACCGGCATCGGGTACAGGGACCAAGCTACCGGCGGTTAGGGCTCCAGAGATAGGAACTTCCTCACAATGCGGGCCGTGTCATTATTATTATTATTTTTACGAGAAATAATGACTTATTTACGAAGCAATTTTAAGCAATACAGCATTAATCCTTATCCAATTAAGTACCTTAAATACATTAATATAGATTAATATGGTCCTTTACAGCATGTAATTTAAATGAATATTTTCGCAGATGTTAGAGATTTAAAATGCTGGGACTTACAGCGGTTGCCCTGCCGCCGCGCCGGTACCGTCCGGGGCCGGCATTCTGTAGTAAATATACTACAGAATGTCTATTATACAACGTTCACAGTTTTTTTTCGCATGGGTGCAATGCTGGTCCTAAATATAAGTATCAATATCATCATTGCAATGTATAAAGCGGAAGAGTTTGTTTGTTTCTTTGAACGCGCTAATCTCTGGAACTACCAGCCGCATTTTTTTACGTATGATTGTCCAGTTCTTGAGGAAGGTTACAGGGTATATAACACCACGCTACTGGAGACAGGAGCAGAGCAGTAAGCAAAAACGCGCCGCGGGAAGCTAGTTATTAAGTTATTAAATATATAAAGTTTCAATTGCATAGCTTTTATAAGTACTAAAAATTTTATAGATGTCCAAAATATCCCGATTTCAGTTACAAACATGGAAATAAGTAGGGGATTTTGTCACTGACTCACTGATAGTAAGCAAAATTCATACTGCCTGAAAGCATAGAAAGCTGAAATTAGGTATGTAAGTTAAGCCAAGCCACATATTTAGACTAAGGTATAAATTTTGTGAAGTTAGATCTTGTAGAGTTTGGGCCTGTAGGGTTAGAAACTTGGCTCTATATAAGATCTGACAACGTTTTAACACTACGAGTCGTCGTGGCAACATTTTACATCAAAATATTTTTGATGGGATATACACTCGCGGACACGCAAATCGACTCAACCCCTAATTGCACACATAAACTTATTTTTTGATAAAAATATACAAGATAATAATAAAAATTATATGTCATTTTAACTTAACACTTCCCCTCCACGCTTCCGTGCTTGAGCAGTGGGACGTTGTTTACTGCGAATAAAAAATATTAAGACCCGGTTAAAATACGTTTTCCCGGCTCGTGTACTGTTTTGGGTGATTAATTAAGTGTTTAGGTGTATTTTCGTAAGTTTTTAACTACATATAAGTGTATTATAGTTTTAAATTCAACGAAAATCGGTAAGTCATTCTTTGTTATTTTATCACAAAGTGGGTAGATAGGTAACATTCAAACATTAAATTTATATTTGCTTTGTTTTCGTATAGTTTATATATTTTGCGTTTGTAGTAGTATAGGACGCTGATAGGTTTGTTATTTGAACTTATAAATTGTATTATTAGTTTTTATTTAAACGAGATTACTGCATGTTTTTCTTTCGAAAGTAGGTAGGTATCGTTTCGACTTTGTTCATATTTTAGTCTGTTTTTGTTGTAGTTTTTATATATTTTGCGTATTTATTAGTAACAGGTCATTCATAGGTTAGTTAGTTTTGTTAAACAAATATGTCAAAATACATGGGCGAGCCCCCTGACAGTGGGGGGAGGGAGTTTGTAACACCTACGGCGAAACGCTTGTTCAGTAACATTTCACCTACATTTGTTTCTCCCTTAGAAGGAGCCAAGCGAGTGCAAACAATGAACTTAGGCAAGGATAGCTCAATTTTAAACCTAAGCGATAGCAGTTCAGATAGGGACTATTGTTCGTTAGTAGCTCAGGCGACTGATTATTTGGCGAAAATTAATGAATTAGTTAACGATCAGGGATCTCGTATGAATGTAGCAAATAAAACGGCAATAATGGATTTCACTCAGCGCATTACTGGTATAGTTTCTTTGTTAGCGATAAAGTCGTCATGTAATGAAACTAAGTTAGCAAATATCGAGCGTGAATTAGATAATGTAAAAAACACTCAACAAACATTATCGAAACCGAACCTCGAGCATAAACAAACGTATGCGGACAAGTTAAAACTGCGTGTACCACCTAAGTCGGCAGCCACGGTTCAGTCACGACCACCTCTGCCGTGTGTTGTCGCCTATCCGACCACAGAGCGATCAGCTGACTTTGCGTCATCTTCAGCAACAAAACAAGCGCTCATGAAAGCGATTAAACCTAGTGACGACGGTTTTCAAATTGTCGGCGTTAAGAAGACCGCAAAGTCAGGTGTCGTGTTACGTGTCGCTAATGAAAAGCAGCTACAGAAACTGCAGTCCGTAGATGCTATTAAATCTGTAGGGTTACGTTTGGAGAAACCGAAAGGACGTAGGCCTCGTATACTTGTTAAAGATGTCCCAATTACTATGGAGGACTCGGCATTTATAACTGCCTTATATCGTCAAAACATCAAAGACGAAATGGCACTTATGGAAGAGGATTTTGTTAAGAGCACTAGAATCACTCGTAGGCGTAAATTAGATAATGGTCGTAAATGGATAGGCTTAGAAGTAGAACCTGCGGTTAGGAACCATCTGGCCACTACTAAAAATAAGCTTTTTATAGATTGGGCAACTTGTAGGTTTATTGATGACGTTGACATAGTGCGTTGTTTGAAATGCCAGCAGTTTGGCCATATATCTAAATTTTGTACAAGCAAAACACCTGCTTGTGCAAATTGTGCTGGGGAACATGATACTCGAGCTAGTCCCAACAAGAACACCCCAGATTTTAAATTTAGTTGCATAGCCTGTAAGAGATTTAAAAAACCTAGCGATTATCGTTGCGGCTCTCAACAGTGTCTTACTTATAAGCTTAAGCTAGAACAACTTATTTTAAGCACTACTTACTAATAAACCAGTTAGTCACAACACTCACAACTAATAGTTAGAAATGGCAAATCTTGTTATAGGACAGTTGAATCTACATAACGATAGGGTGGCAACATCAGAGTTAGATCGATATCGATAGTTTTGGAACATAAGCTGCACATTGTTTTAGTACAGGAGCAATATCAACTTTTTCATTTGCGTAGGAAAATTGTGCAGCTAAATGGCAGATCACGAGCTGGGATATACGTATCGAGTTCTAATTTTACTGTAACGTCATTGTCTAATCTTATGACGCCACACTGTGCAGTTGCGGAGGTTACATCCTCGTCCTGCAGGGTTTATGTCGTGAGCTGCTACTTCCAATACTCCCATCCTGTCGCTCCTCACCTACATCATCTTCGCCACGTTTTGCGGTCTCTTGCAGGCCACAAAATTATCATTGGCGCCGACGTCAATGCGTCATCTACGCTATGGTATGGCAAATATAGGGCAACTGATAGGGATCGACGCAGTGCTGTCGAAGATTTCATTCCAGAAATGAATCTATTCATACACAATACCCCTGATGCACCACCTACTTTCTGGAGCCCAATGGGCGAATCTTCTATTGACGTCACACTTTCTTGTGGAGGCGTTCGTATTGATAGGTGGCGCGTTTTGCCGGACGCGTCGTGTAGTGATCATCGTTTAATCGTGTATGAATTCACTACTAGAGTGGCGCGGGATCCTCAAGATAATGCTGCTAGCTTTAGATATAAAACTAGAGGGGGAAACTGGGAGCTTTTTGGTACTCTTTTTGGTATGCATGCTAAAGACTTCACTCGTAACGAGCTGTCTGCACAAGAAAGTGCTGAGATCTTATCAGATACTTTTACCTATTGCGCTGATGTTGCTTTTGGCCGAAAATCTGTCACAAGCACTCGTAGATGTGATTGGTGGAATGATTATTTAGCTGAACTTCGTAGATGTTACCGTAGGGCGCGTAGAAAGGTTAATACCATTAAGAAACGTAACATATCGGGCGATACTTATAACAACGCGCTTATTGCTCTTAGGGTTGCCAGGTCACGTTATAGAGCTGCTGTTGAAAAGTCTAAAGGTAACTTGTTGCGTAAAATAGTTGATAGGCTTGATAGGGAGGGTCCATGGTCACCTATATATCATGAATTCAAAGCTAATAGATCTATTGAACTTGCTTACATAGGAAACATAAAAATCAATAATGCTCATTCTATAGGTATAGATGAAACAACTAAATATCTTTTGCATACTCTTATACCTGACGATCGGCCGGAGGACGACACTGAGTATCACCAAGAGATCAGACAATGGGCTGCTGTACCGCCTGTGTCGCCTATGTCAGACCTACCCTGACGAGTTTATTAATATTGTTAGATCTCTGCCACTTAACAAAGCTTCAGGTGATGATAAGATTTCAAATAAAATGATTAAGGAGGCGTGTAGGATCTCTGGGGATGCAATTCTGTGTGTGTTTAGGCGGTGTATTGGGGAGGGTGTATTTCCTAGTATTTGGCGTAGTGGGTATATTAGAATAATACCAAAGAGTGGCAACAAGCCACCAGACGACCCTAAGTCATATAGACCAATTACGTTACTACCATCATTAGGAAAATTGTTAGAACGTCTCGTAGTTCCTAGGCTTATACCGGGAGGGGTAAAATTTAGTGATAACCAATTTGGCTTTACAATAGGTAGATCAACAGTCGATGCAGTTATATCTGTTAGGGAAACTGTTACTAAATCTGTTTGTCAATACGTGATAGGTATTTTCTTAGATATTTCTGGTGCCTTCGATAACGCATGGTGGCCAATATTACTTATGAAATTAAAATCACGAGGTTGTTTTAGTAACATATATTCGCTAATTTATACATATTTTATGCATGGCACAGCTAAGCTAAAACTTGGTCACCATGCTGTGTCGAAGCCACTGACTATGGGATGTCCTCAGGGATCGGTGCTAGGGCCGTATCTTTGGAACTTGGGGTTTGATGATTTCCTTTCATTGCCATTACCAACTGGCTGTACATTAACTGGATATGCTGACGATGGCCTGTTACTTATACAATCTAATACCAGGGCTGGATTAGAGGATTTAGCGAATAAATGTTTACGTCTAGTCTCTGACTGGGGAAAACGTAACCGATTATTGTTCGCTCCTCACAAAACTTTTCAGCTTCTTTTAAAAGGAAATCTGAAAACACCACCTCGAATAAAATTAAATAATATTAGCATTAAAAGTAGGGATTCAGTTTGTTACTTAGGATTCATATTAGAAAGAAACTTTTCATTTGTTAATCACATCACTACAATTGGGGAAAAATCTAAAAATAGTTTTTACGCTTTAACTAGAATATCAACAACAACATGGGGTCTTTCTTTTAATACTCTTAAAACAATTTATAGTGCTACTTATTTAGGAAGTATGTGTTATGGGGCGCCTGTATGGGCTGATAGGGCAACTATAGGTGCTGTAAGGCGCAAATTGCTTCAAAGTCAACGTCTTGCGTTAATATTTCTGTGTAAGGCATATAGGACAGTTAGCACTGAGGCTTTGCCAGTACTGGCAGGTGTTCTTCCGGTTGATCTTGAGGTTCAGAGACGAGCGGCTATGTATTATACAACTCACGAAGGCATGAATAGTGACTTCTTACAATCGCGCGATCGCCAGAAAATCATTAGATTATTTAAAGAAGAAAATGAAGTTTATAAGAGTCTTATAGGCGAATGGCAGCAGCGCTGGGATACTTCAACTAAGGGGCGCCACCTGTACCAGTTTTTTCCATCAGTTGTAAAGCGGTTGGAAGGAACATGGATAGAGGTAGATCACTGTGTCGCCCAATTTCTTACGGGTCATGGTAACTTTAAGAGCAAACTATTTTCGTTTAAGTTAGTTGATTCGCCGAGTTGTCAGTGTTCCAATCAAGAACAGTCTGCTCATCACATTCTTTGGGAGTGTAGTCTTTGGCGTAAAGACCGCGAAATAATGTTAAATAGTTTACAAGTTACATCAGGACCAGTTTATTATGAGGATCTTGTGTCATCTAGGGTGAATTTCCGTGCGTTTAAGCGTTTCTGCCATACATATTACTGGAATCAGATATAGCTCACATAGGTCCCTTAATATTACGTGTCCGTGGTGCTCTCTTTTAATAGGTCATAATCCTATACAGATTAAATTTGTCGCCCGCTTTGCAATGGAGGGAAGTGGACATTTTATTTCCAACTCCTCCTCTTACTTCTGATTAAATTCGTTGCGGGGTCCAAGACAGTAGGTTTAGCAGTCCCCGGGACTCCCGAGTGTCAAAGCTCGGTGTTTTTTCTTGGATATCACTGTTAATCCTGGCTTACAGGAGTCACTGTGATGGGCATGTGGGTGGGATTGTCCCGTATGTCATTTTAAAGCTTGGAATACCAGCTTTTCATTAATATCATAATTAGAAAAATCCATTAACAATGTTAAAACGTCTTTAAATTCATTTAATCAATACTTGGTATTACCTCCTCTTGCTCTCGCTAGCGCCTCCAATCGGTTTCTATCTATTATTCTATCTATATCGTCGGTGAATAAAACTGACTGCCATTGCGCATCGTTCCAATCGAGATGCTCTCGAGCAAATTGAAGGCGCGCTCGGCGGTGGTCTGCAGTTAATTTAGATCCCGTGGCAGATCTTTTTGGAATCAAGTTGCTTGCCCTCAAGCGTCTTCGATCACTGACAGCTTTCACTCGAACACGTCTCAGATGTTGTTGCACATCAACAGCCGTAAGGTGCCGATTTCGCAGTGATATTAAGACAATGAAACGATCGTCTTTTTCAGTGGTACTCCTCGGGTGGTTCAATCTTGGTCTCCGATTGAAGGCTCCGGTTTCTTAAAACCTTTTGTGTATTCGTGATAAAGCAGACTGGCTCAGATGAAGCTGGGCAGCGACTGCTCGCTGACTAAGCTCTTATGTTAATAGGGCGATGACTTGAGCGGCTACTTCAGGTGTGGTATTCATAATTTCTTGATAACAATTAGTCCTGTTTGCAGAGATGTGTACCGGTCAACTTCTGATAAGCGACTGATAAGAAAATAGGGGTGGCACCGGCTTTTATAGGGGTGGTAAGTCCCGCAAGACACAGGTAGCGTAACGAGCAAATTGACACATAATACGCGTATTCATGCGAAAATTGATTAGTGCGAAAGCGAAAAAATTAATGTTGTTGATATTAATTAAAAGCTGGTATTCCAAGCTTTAAAATGACACATAATTTTTATTATTATCTTGTATATTTTTATCAAAAATAAGTTTATGTGTGCAGTTAGGGGTTGAATCGATTTACGTGTCCGCGAGTGTACAGAATTATATTATTAATTATCCATATATGATTACGTGTTCAAGCTTCTGACCTGGAATGGACTTGACATCAACATAAATGGCGAGTACATCACTCACCTTCGATTCGCGGACGATATCGTGGTCATGGCTGAGACCGTGGCGGAGCTCAGTGCAATGCTCGATGACCTCAGTAGAGTCTCTCGACAAGTGGGCCTAAAAATGAACATGGACAAGACTAAAGTCATGACCAATGTCCATGTTACACCCACTCCTATTACGGTCGGAGGCTCGATGCTCGAATTCGTTGACGAGTACATATACCTGGGACAAACAGTCCGATTAGGTAAGTCCGATTTCGAGAAAGAGGTCATTCGTCGAA
This sequence comes from Parascotia fuliginaria, assembly GCA_963082885.1. NCBI lineage: Eukaryota > Metazoa > Arthropoda > Insecta > Lepidoptera > Erebidae > Parascotia > Parascotia fuliginaria. The sequence continues at coordinate 11,773,204 of OY720182.1, forward strand.
TCCAACTCGGCTGGGCAGCGTTCGGGAAGCTACAACATATCTTCTCGTCCGCACTACCACAGTGTCTCAAGACCAAGGTCTTTGACCAGTGTGTGTTGCCAGTGATGACATACGGAGCAGAGACGTGGTCGCTAACTATGGGTCTTATCCGAAGGCTCAAAGTCGCTCAGAGGGCGATGGAGCGGGCTATGTTAGGCGTCTCCCTGCGCGATCGTTTGAGAAACGAAGAAATCCGCAGGCGAACCAAAGTAACTGACGTGGCTCGCAGAGTTGCTTCTCTGAAGTGGCAATGGGCAGGACACATAGCTCGCAGAACTGACGACCGCTGGGGCAGAAAGGTTCTAGAGTGGCGACCACAAACCGGAAGACGCAGCGTGGGCAGACCCCTCACAAGGTGGACCGACGACCTTATAAGGGTGGCGGGCAGCCGATGGACGAGGGCGGCGAACGACCGGCCACGGTGGCGAAAATTGGGGGAGGCCTATGTCCAGCAGTGGACGTCTTTTGGCTGATATGATGATGATGATGATATGATTATTTAATTTATTATACCTTACAAATCTTATCAATATCATAATCACAACATAACATCAGTGTAGTGTTTATTGTTAAACTGTTTTCACTAGAAACATTAGTTTGTTGCACTTTCATTTTTCACTAGCAGTAAGGTGTTGATATTGTATTGAATGTTGTACTATCGAAGATTTATTACATGATCCGCTCACGTCATTAGACTACATAATGTTTATGTACATTGTTAGTTTGCCTTGTATGTGGGCGCCTGTTACGTAACGGCTGAGCATTTCAGCATTCTATGTACATTTATTGCGATCGGTAGAAGTGGTATAATTCGTGTGTTTTTACAGCTGCATTTCGGCATAGGCCCAGACTGGGTAGCTCTAACTGTGCTCCGACGAAAAACAGACGGCCGCTGTTGCCGGCTCGCTGAAAACATCCTTTTACGTCATCACCCTGCTATGGCTTCTGCCTTGATGTCAGTCATAAATTCTTATACGAATATGTCTATGTTTGGTAAAAATACTTTTACACTTACCTATTACTTATTTATAATCATTTTATGATAACTATCCCACTTCAATTAATTCAATAGGTTAATAGTAATAACTTCTTACCTAACTTCAAATATGCCTTCTTGGTAAAAATGAGAAATATTTATTGAATTGAAAAAAACATTAAATCAGCATAATTATCTAAATTTATTTTTTGGAATAAGTGATGGCTAAGTATGTCGTCTTATGTAGCACTTACAACTAGATACATCACAAAAATAATACTTAAATAAAATATTATATAAATCGGAAGTTTGTTTGTTTGTTTGTTTGAACGTGCTAATCTCTGGAACTACCAGTCGGAGTTGATAAATTCAGTTCTCGAAGGTTAAAGGCTGCTATGTAACATCACGCTACTGGCTACGGGAGCAGAGCAGTAAGCAAAAACGCGGCTGAAACCGCGCCGCGAAAAGCTAGTACTTAAATAAAATAATTAAAATAAATTTGACTTGCTTTAAAGATAAATGCGATAAAGGCTCTTCGAAAAGTACATTGTGAATTTTATAGTTGTCCATATTCTGCTCTACAATTGACGTTTCCAAACAGTGTTGTACTAATACGTACGGATTTTTGAAGTAAAACGGATAAAATTTAATTTCTGTGTACGTACTAATTAAATAGAAAATAGAAAATATCTTTAGAGGAAAATGTAGGTCGTATACAGTGAATGTATAAAATGCCTGCTTTCATGAACGCTTCTATTCCAAGACAAACAGCAATAAGTAGTCACAATTCTTCATAGTGCTAAGCTAAATATGATTTGTGGGACTCATCTCGAACAGGCGGCGACAGAGTAGTGTGGCGACTGACCCCGTTCCGTCGTTCGCCATGCCACGCAACATTGTATTTGTTTTCTTTTTTACGATTTTAACTAATACATAATGTGAAAAAATAACATCTAAAGCAAGATACCAACGTTTTAAAATAGCTGCTGTGTCTTTTTTAATGTGTGGAAAACAGAATTTCTTATCTTTCTGATGTTGCCAGTAGAGATTAATTGATATTATTACAAGTGTAACTTTGTGTCTTCAAATAATTTCCTATTAAATATTAATATATAGTGATGAAAACATAAAAAGTAATTTGTAAGTTTCCTCGACTATAAAAGACATGAAAGATAAGTGTAATAAAAAAAGAATCTATTTTGTTATGGAACAGTGCTAAAATATAACTTAATTGCGAGAATTTAAATAGCCTGTTATTATCAGTAAAGATAATAAGTTCTGTGGTTATGGCACGCTCGAAAACACCAAGGTTTGTTTTACCACCATAAAATATATTTCTGTGCGTACGTGACTCATTGTTTTGAATAAAAATCTTATATACGGAATTAAAAGTTAAATGTTTGACAGACTTGAGAATAAATATTCTTTGATGTCTAATGAAATAAATAACTAACAGTAGTTGCTTCATATAAATTATTAGGTTCACATCCACGAAAAAGTCTAGTAGTAATTGTTTGTTTAAGAAATTAATCTACTATAATAATACAAAACTAAAGAGTTTGTAGGTATAAGTTTGACACTAACTATAAATACGACTTCAAAAAGGTCACTGATTAAATGATAATTTAAAAAATATATGTCCTTTGTACTTATTTTTAACTAATGTAACTAATGTAATAAATATTCGAGCGTAGCCTGAAAAAATTAATCTATACATATAATAAAAATGTAAACGGTCGCTGTCTGTACATGGAAGATATATGAGAAAAAATATTATTGGGACCTTTATAAACGCAAATAGAACCCAAAACAATGATTGTTAAAATTTTTGTCTGTTTGTCTGTTTGTCTGTTTGTCTGTTAGTCTGTTTGTCTGTTTGTCTGTTTGTCTGTGCGTTTGTTCACGCTAATCTCAAAAACGGCTTATCCGATTTAAATATGGTTTTCACCAATATATTGTGGTAGGCTTCACTTAACATTTAGTGTTTGTTTCATGTCAATCGGTTCATAAATAAAAAAGTTATGCCAATTTAAACAATCAAATCGAACATTCGTTAATTTACTACGAAATCTTATAGAAGCAGAGATTTTAACAGGTTGCGGAATAGCTGATAGTGTTTTTATTCCTCTCTAAACAATATTTCGTTAAGTTTTAAACGAGTCCAGTTTCCAGTGAGCCTATGTTTTGCGATGACTAATTAATAAAGCCCAAGGTAAGACACTAAAAGTTGTGGGTGTGGATCTAAATATTAGCTGTTTTTCGCATGGTCAGCTTTATGTGGCTCTATCACGTGTTAGCATTCCTAGCAGCCTGTATGCTTTGATCCCTGATGGCTATACGTCTAATCCATACATCCATACATATTATAAAAGGCTTTGTCCTGACTGACTGACTGACTGACTGACAGACAAAGTACAGCCTAAACCGCTGGTCGTAGCGACTTGAAATTTGGAGAGTGTGTTTGTATTAAAGTCTAGAATTGTACTAAGAAAGTGATTTTAAAAATTCAATCCTACAGTGTATGAAAAAGGATGAAAACGATTGTATGAAACGTCTTCATTTTTTAACTTACAGATTTGAAATTTTGTTTTGGAATAATTTTACTTAAATAAAAAATACTCTCATTTTTTTTTTTTAACTGGGGTGGATTTATATAAGTGAAATAAGAGATGAAATATTGTATGGAAAGATCTTTGCTTTTGAAGTTGGCGACTTAAATATTGGAGGGAGGGGGAAGGGTGGGGAGGAAGAGAAAAGGAAGGGAGAAGTTAGGAGAAAGTGCGGGGGTAGTGAGGGGGAAGTCAGGGCAAAGGGAGGGGAAAGTCAGGGTGAAATCGACTGCCTCTGTATTTCGGTGGTGCTGTGTACGGACTGCCACGCAGAGGTTGCGGGTTCGATTCCCGCTCAGTACAAATGTTTGTAGCATGAACATGTCTATTTGCTTCTGGGTGTTTCTATGTATAATATGTATGTATTTACAAAAATAAAAATGTTTAAGTATGTTTATCCGTATTCTAGAACCCATAATATAAGCATATAATATGCTTACTTTGGGACTAGATAGCGTTGTGTAAAAAAAAAAAAAAAGGGAACTCAGGGGGATGTGAGGAGGCAGTGTGAAGGGCAAGTGAGAGGTAAGTGAGAAGAAAGTGAGGGGGACGTAAGGGAAAGTGAGGAGTCAGTGAGTGGCAAGTGAGGGGTGAGTGAGTGGGAAGTGAGGAAAAGTGAGGGGAAGTGTGGAGAAAGTAAGGGAGATGGGAGGGAGACGGGAGGCGACGGGAAGGGGATGGGGAAAAGAGAGAAAAGGGGGAGAGGAAATGAGGGAAAGTTATCGTAGTGAAAATTTGCCTTTGTGTATTGTATATTGTTTTACGCGGGATGTCTTTAGGTTAGAGAGTGAGATTAGAAATAGTATGCAAAACAGTATTTAAACAATATAAAAATGTCCATTGGAGAAACTATATTCATGCGAGCGAAGCCGCGGGCAGAAGCTATACATATATAAAAACGAAAGGTCACTCACTCACTCACTCATCACGAAATCTCAGAAACTACAAGTGCTAGGAGTTTCAAACTTTGGAAATAGGTGCTCTCAAAGACGGGATTTTGCGAAATTCATTTCCCTGGATTATAAAGGGGAACAAAATTTGTATAAAGCTTCTATAGTTTTTAAACAGGAGTTTTGATAATACGATTTCCAAACTAGGAACTATTCTTATTAAGTGGGCAAATAGGAGTGGCAAGTTTCGTTAAATATCGCAAAATTTCGTCTGTTTTAGTGGTAGCGGGTGAATAGATTTAAATCGGATTCGCCTTAGAGACGGATTATACTGATATTTATTACTAATACAATGTACGATTGCCGTAAGATTAGGTAAGAAATATTCTCATACAGGCCACATCTGAATTTTCACGCGAACGAAGTCGCGGGCAACAGCTAGTAATTGTATACGATTTTAAAGGTGCATGCGAAATTGTAAATATTAAAACGTAAGTGCAAGGGTACCTGTCATTTACAATATTAGTCTTAAGTTAAAATGTGTAATGTTATAGTTAAAACAATTAGTACCTATTCAGTCTGTGATCTTTATAATTTTTGAATAAAAATATTACGAATTATATCGCAACTGTTTATGTTCCTAATAACCACTTTTCTACATGTCGGTACCAACAAAATTATAATCCCCTAAAGTGTTGATATGAAACCAAACCCATTGTTTCAAACAGTGGTGCGACTTGACCCATTCAAATAGTACCTTAGGCCACTCGCACCGCTCTAACAATATGGTGCGATGTGACCTATTCAAAAGGAGCTATTAGGCAAGTCGCACCGCGGTGCGAGTCGCGAGCGGTGCGAGATGCCTAAACACCCGCAATAGGTACGGTAGGCTATGCGATGTACAATAAAGTAGTCCTATTTTTCAATAAAGCAATAAATTTCATAAATTTCCCGCTCGATTATGTTAAATAAGCAACCTGATAAAGTTGCAATTGCGACCACATTAAATTAGTAGATAAACTTTAATAAGCAGCGATGATTGGTTCGTAACGTATACTTAGTAATTAGGTTTATTGTTGTTCAATGGCCGAATGTATTGGCATATCTTAATTTTAGGTTGACAACCAGAAATTGTCGCTCATTTTACTTATGTATTTCTGGAACGAATCTCACGAATCCTAAAGTAATTAAGGTGCTTGTGTTTTGTTTGTCATTTTGTCAGTCACAATTTCCATAACTGTAGGATTCGTTAATGATGCCCTTATCCATTTTTTGGTCTCTGAAATAGTTATAAAATATCCCCTGTTTTAAGTCTCTGTACAAAATATGTAAATCAAATCATAGTGTCCAAATCGACAAAATGTGAATTACGTTGAACTAAATTTATTTACTAAGCTTGTCTTTGCATTAAATTAATTGTAATCGAATGTTTATCACTTCTATATAAAAATATGATAAATGTTGTAATAAACATAAGGATTATAAATTCCGTTTATTAACGGTGTCGAACCCTGGCACGGCTTCGATATTTGCAGGCTGATAATGACTCATAAGTTCATGACTGATGGCGTCTGTAAACTAAGTCACTACTCTGAACAAGAGCTTTTAATCATGCCAATGAATTTCGGTCAACCTAAAAGCATGAAACCCGCCGATTATATGTAGGTACTTAGGTATATACATATAAATCCTTATTGAGGATATATATATATATATACTATGTGTTATACGTCACAGTCATCCCTTCAAAGTGAGTAAACTTCTTTTTGCTCGTTATTTATTATCTCTTTATCATCAATTCATTATAGTCGATGTCGATACATGATAAGTAGGTATAGGTTAGGAGAACAGCGAAATGTTTTCTCAAATTAGAGGCTTAAATTGGGGTTATATTAGCCACGCTAGCTCAGTTTCCGGTCTAGGGGTTAAAAGTGCTCTCGTGACCACTTGACTATTCCTAAGGGAATTTGTACTAACAGTTGGAGAGACTGTGCCTAGGGTATCTAAAAATTGTTTATTTGAGATGAAGGCAGCGGAAGCAATAGTTCAGAAAACAGTACTATTGCTGCCGAGGTTCATAAAAACGTTAGTTATCACTTATCATCAAGTGAGCGCATTCGCCAATTGTCACGATCGCCATTAAATAATTATATTATAATAGATTCAAAGTAAGCGAAATTTCATTCTTTGATTCACAAAATCTTGAGATTTGCTTGACCTATGAAGCTGAAAATAATTTGTAGGTAGGAGACGTCAGTTATGAGACTTCTATAGAACATAGAGTTGCGGTTCTAAACCAGTTGTAACTATATGTATAAATCCGTTGTAATATCAATGGTACTGGCGGCCTTAGTTTGTTATTCAAGTTGTTTGTAGTGGGTGGAGGTAGGTTGCTGCGCCCACGTGTGGTACAGGGCCGTGTGCACACCTCGCGTCACCGCGACTACCTTCCGATGACGTCAGCCATGCGGAACCTATATTCATTTGCATAACCATTAACTTTCAATTTTATTATAGTAGAACGTAGATAAGTTTAGGCTGATCCAAATGTCATAATAGCGTAGGATAAAGTACATGCTCTCCACGTTTCGAAGAAATTACATCAGCCATTAGCAATTACATTAAACGGTCGTTTGTTTAACATAAGCGCGGACAAAAATTCCAAAATAAAATTCTCTCAGAATTTAGAAAAGCAACGAGATCAGCAAGTCGTAGGTATATTCTGAGAATAAATCTTATCAACAAGTTTATTATCTATTAATTAAACTCGTCTGACATTCATTGCGAAATACGAAGTACTGCATCGAGAATAAACAAAATAATTATGTATCAATTCGTGATACTTACCTACTTATAAATTTACTGCACACCGAGCGATGTTGTAGAGTTGAGGACATGTTTATAATCCCGATATAATCCATTAATAAATACGGCATTAGCTATTAAATCACTATATTTACATAATAAGCACTAACGCTATGGCCAGTAAGTTCAAATGCACTTAAATTCGGATTAAACGAGATTGCGAATAATCGCAATCCTCTGTACCTACTCACACTGCACCGCTGCAGTTGTCCGTCCCAATTGCATTTTTGGCTCCTACTGTGCACTGTTACTTGTAGTCGTTTTCTGTAACCCTCATCCAGGTTGGGAGAGTACATTCTCGGATCTGAAGCCTCCTGCTTATGACAGCTTTTTTATCTTGTAGGCTTTAACCTCTCCTATACTATAATATCAGGCTAATATATATATAGGCTGATAGATAAAGCCTTTGCTTTAAGCCCACCTACGTACAATTGTGCATAAATAAATAAATAAATATCAGATACAATAAAAATAACATTGTGTCTCGTGTAGATTTGCTAATTTGCTCCTAAGCGCGATAATACACGATGAGTTGAATTAAGTTAAGTCATGGAGAGATTTTTCAACTTTCTTATAACATCAATACGATTAAGACGACATTAAGACGGTAGTAGATCCACGCTGGTTTCAGCATGAATGGGCCAGATCGTCCGGGGAAGTACTACCCTCTCATAGAAGATCGACGTAAGAGTAGTAGTATCCGTACTACTGCGTTTCGCTCAATGAGTGAGAGCGCCGGAGTCCCAATTTCCCCCCTTTCCTCTTTCCTCACCACCCTCATTCCCTTCCCCTAACCCCATTCCCAGCCGCCATAGTGGAGGCCACCATACCAGCAGTTTAAGACCTCGGCTTTTGATATAGTGGCCACCACTTCTAGATTCCACTGACTGCTTGCCATCGGGCGGGGTGGAGTCACTTTGGTAGGCTAATATAAAAAAAAAAAATACGAGTTGACTCCTCAATTAACGATTGATCTAACGAACCGTTTAAATACAAACATACAAACTCTTCAGCTTTAAATTGGGTGAGGGCTCGACGACTGCGTGGCTGCGCGCGCCTCGTAGATATATTATTTTCTTATTCCGTACTGGCGGCGCAACGTCCGCGCATCTTTACGCTGACATTTTGATTGACGTGCTATGTTACGCTACGCGCATCACGCATATGACTAACCTACCAGTTCGTTTTATTTCGACGAAATTTTAGCCACTTAAAATCCGCAAAACGTCGAAAGGAATAAGCCTTGACCTATATCAAAAACAAAAATCGCTCTAAATAAACGAATTTGTTTAGTCGTCGCAAACTAGCCCCAGATTTCTTTTTAGCTATGACATACTATATTTTAATGACATGTCATAAACATGTCTCAACAATTCGACAGTAGGTATTATAGCCCTATGCTATGAAAAATAAAACCTGATCGTGATATCGATGATATCGTTAAAACCGTTTTTAGATGGAAATATCCGTTTTGTTATTATTTATTAGTGAATGACGTGCATGTACTATTTTAGAAGAGAAATGACTACCTAATGACCGATTTACTAAGTAACGTGGTAGTGTCGTCTGATACCGAAGAATGATACAAAAATGCGTGGGAGGTGTCGACACAAGACAAGTCACTGTTGCCGATGACTAACAGGCTGCAGTAACTATGCACACCATTTTTGACATCTGAGTTTTATGCCAAACATGATATATGAAAATGTGTATAGAATGCACTAATTATTGTCCGACTGCTTTTAGATGTATGTATATAATTATGTATGTAAGTATGTATGTCTATTTCTTTAGCAACCTCCACAGCATAAATCGCTTAATAAATTTTAACATATGAGGTGTCATTAGATTCGTATTAATTGTGAGAGTGACATAGGGTACATATTTCAATGCAGCGACAGCGCGGTTTCTTTCAAGAGACTTGAAGAAAAAGATGGAGGTTTTCAATTCAGGTCGTATGTTTTTTTTTTCATTGTGTTTTAGGCAGGCGAGCTTTTTGTTTTTTAATCCATACTAATATTATTACTGCGATATTACGCTTTCATGCCTAAATCACTGAACCGAATTTAATAAAATTTGGTATAGGGATAGAATAGACTTTGGAGAACAGCATAGGCTCTATTTATCGCTAAAATAGCTTAAAGGGGTTGAAATAGAGAAAGGAAGTTTCTCTCCCAAACGGGTTCTCGCCTTGTCGCGGCGGGAGGGCTTAGTAACCGTGGTTACCCGGAACTACGGTGAACCAAGAGAAACCCCAAGGAGGTGCCGCTCCTCTGGGCTTTGGTGGTAGGCCCACGACGGAGCAGCTCAGGAGGGTTGCAGTGCTGTATGGGCGGCACCGCAACTGGGTCGGGCTGCGGTGTTGCTTCGGCGACACTGCGGCTGAGGAGTGGCGAGGCCGCGGCGGGAGAGTAGTGCCGGTATTACGGTGCGCCGCTCTCCCTACCTTCCGCGGCCTTGGCGGGGCCGCAACCGCCAGATTGCGGACGCGGTGGGGCCGCAGGGGAAGAGGAGTGTCGGTATTGCGACGCGCCGTTCTCCCTATCCTCTGCGGCCGAGTTAGGTGGCCTGCGGGCGGCGATCGGGCAGTCGCCGCCCGAACAGCACGGGCCCGAGACGGCAGGTGAGCGGGTCGTGGCCCGTCGGGTTCGCGGATGAATGCGCGAGCGTCTCCCGTGACCCCGACACTCTGGCCGTCTGGAGGAACACCGTAGGTTTTAGTCGGTATGCCGGCTGTGCTTTGAGTGCGGTCGGAGAGTCCGACATAACCCTCGCCTGGCCCAGGCGGGTGCGTATGCGTAATGCATTTCCCACGAAAAAAAAAGTGAAAGGAAGTTTGTATTATAAATCGTCAATGTAAAATCATAGCTTTAATCGACATTCATGCGGGCGGAGCTGTGGCCAACAGCTAGTAATATCGTATATATTGCTTGTTTATATTAGCGTATCTACTTCGGTCATAGCAGCCAAGTATTTTGTGTGAAACATTACTAAACATTTTGTAGTCTATAGTAAATCTATTCTACGTGGACTTTATCTAATCTATACTAATAATATAAAGCGAAAGAGTTTGTGTTTGTTTATTTGAACGTGCTAATCTCTGGAACTACTTACCAGTCGGGATTTGAAAATTTTGCACATACGATGCAATATTTATATATTATGTGTTTTAATATTGTAATTGGCAATGGCCTCATGTTCACCTGCCTTTATAATTTCCACCCAACCTGTAATGAATCATCATCATCAGTGCGCACGTGCGCCAGTTTGTTTACAAAGTTGTGTTTTGTAACACCGACGTAAAATGCGTAACAGGCATTTACACTCTTATTAATTTACTGTTGTTTAGTGATCCAAATGATAAACATTTATTACATATACTCTTTGTAATGTAACAACAAGTAATAAAATAACATCATCAGATAATAAACTGAACTTGTTTAAAACGAAGTAAATGACATCAACTTGTAATAGTCAAATTGAATGTACCTTCGCACGCAAAATTGCGTGTACATGTAATAAACAAATCACTGCCTCTATGCAACTTTATAACAAAATTGAATAGCGATTTACGTTTTTTTTGAAGTTTGCATTTGTTTACCTTACTTTTAGTTTTATATTGTGCGTGACTCACAGACAGATGTTTTATTTTCAGCTCGTATTTTCTTTCCCCTGGTATATCCAGCTTTATGAGAGTTTTAAACATTACATAATACATTCATCTATCTTCGCCTTTATAAACAGTTACAACATTCGGCAAGTGAACAGGTCACGCGGCTTTTTCGGTTTAAATTATATTTTACTGTGTTTGTCGACAAATTTAAATTGACAGAAAAAGTTTCGGGTAGGTATTCATTGGACCATGAGATTATAACTTTTTTTATGATTACCTACTTTTAATAATAAGCTATGAATAAAATGCCATTCGGGGCTACTACTAAATCGCAGTAACAATCTATATACGTGTGTAACTATTTTGTCAATATGTAACGTACCTTTCCGCGCATAAACTAGTTCAAGGGCCTGAAATAATGAGGGTACCGTGATCAGAACGCGCTCCAACGGTTCGCCTCGCCCAATTCACCTCACCCATCCTACTGAGAGCACACTTCCTTTACGTCTATCAATCTGTAGGTACTTAAACGATATGTATGTATCCTATGAGCCATTGTATGAACCTATCCTGATGAAAATAATCACTGATTGGATGACATCCATGTCCATAGACAACGGCACGTAACCACTTAAAATCAGGAGAGCCTTATGATGTTCACTGCTTAAGCTATAAAGGAAATAATTCGATGGTCCCCAGACCATACTATAATATACTACAATTATATAAAGCTCTGGGAGAAACAGTTATATATTACGGCCTTAGTAGCTATGGACGGACTTATAAATCGCATATTGACCGAATATATAATCTACAGTTACGTATACTAAAAACAATAGCACCTACAAAAATTAGAAATAAATATAAAGATAACCCTAATGCACACACACACAGTGACTGAAGAACTGTAAAATTATACCAATACATGATCAGATCAAATACATTTTAATAAAAGAAAACTTTTTTAATGAGACTTATCTTAATATAATTGAGCACAAAAGACAAACACGCAGTGCGAATAAAGTAACTTTCACGGTTCCAAGATTTAACAATCTGTACGGCAAATACATGTTACAATACCAAATTCCAAAATTAATAAATGAACTTCCTATGCATATTAAAAACGAAATAAAAGAAACTAATATCAAACTCATATTAAAAAAATATTATCTATCCCAATTAGTTCCCAACCAAATAAATTAAAAAAAATGGAAGATAAAAAAAAAAAAAAAAAAAAACTATTTAATATCATTAAAACATTCGAAAGTACGTATACTCGTAATAATGTTCTTCTTTTTTAATTTCTGTAATCCAAACCACATTTGCCGCCCCCTAAAATCTGCCGCCCTAGGCTCCAGCCTACTGAGCCTGCTAGTAAATCCGCCACTGCTACGCGGGGAACATGACAGTTGTTCTGAGTTGCTTCTAGTGTAAAATACAGTTCAATGTATGCAATGATAGAAAATAAAGTGCAATTTATGTTTGTTTAGAGAGTCGTTCATCGTGTGGCGGAGGCGGAGGTTCGGAGGGCTCAGAGGGTCGTGCGTCGTGGCGTGTGACGCTGGACCACGACCTCGTGGAGACCCTGAGCGCCATCTACCCCGAGTGGTTCAAACCGCAGCACCGCCGCGAGCGCAGCCGCGCGGCATCACCGGTATCGCCCGCTTCACCGCCGCGTACACCCGCCACACCACCTTCTGACGATACCTTTAGGTACACCTATCTAAATTTTTATTCTGATTTAATTTGTTGCGGTTTCCGAAAATCATTATCATCATGATATCAGCCGAAAGACGGATATCGCTCACTCCAAGTTTCGCCACTTTGATCTGATTTATCGGTTGTCGGCCACCCATAACAGGTCATGGGTGCACCTTTTGAGGGGTCCAAGATTGTTTACTATTTATGCGGTCTTACAGGAATTACATTAATGATTATCTATCTGAGTTTGATTGACACAGAACAACGATACTTATTTATTTAAGTATTTTAACAACTTCATATACAAAGTATATAGGCGGACTTAATGCCAAAGGCATTCTCTACCGGTCAATCTCACAGGGTGATGCAGAGATAAAATAAGAGACTATCTATATACATAATTAATTATACACTAGAGACACTTGCATGTTATATCTTTTTCATAGCGTGAGTTTTATTATAGTCTTTTATCGTATCTATTCCAATCTATTAGCTCTTGGGTCTATTGGGAATTTCAGTAATTTGGATTAGGTACAGAGAAAAATCTATTCTTATAAGACTGGCAAACGCATTTAAAGAGTAAATGAACGTCACAATCACGTCAGTAGTGATTGTGACGATCATCAATCAAAAAATTTACAAAAGAACTTCGCGAATGTAATGCATAACATGTATGTAGCTCTGTAACTTTACCAGTCCCCACATTTTGCGACTTGCACAATATGCTATAGAACGCATTCAAATTATCAACAGAATATTAAAAAAAACGTTGTCAAAGCGTGAATCAAATGCGCTGGATCAACATCTCACGGATACCATAATGACGTCCTTGATTGAAGTTTTGTATGCTATGGTCCATCTGCAATTTCTAAAGGTTGATTTTAGTATAATTATGTCACAGTCAAGATTATTGTCATAGCACTAGTGTACATATAAAAAAAAAACTTGAGTACGGATAAATAGTAGTGGTTTATTCTTTTTCACACGGTAATGTTTATATGGTCCCTAAGTACATCTGTCCATCACAATATGTAATGTCGGTTATAGTTGAGAACAAAATTATGCTGTCTTCTAGAGCCAAAGGTACCATACACTGAAAACCGTGACTACAACTTTGTCCTATTCACTTTAAAGGATAAAAGAGGAAAGTGATGATATTTGCCTAAGTGTTGCTATTAATTTTCAGTAGTTCTGGTGCGGAGGAGATGGCCGGACGGCAGGCGGGCAGCAGCGGTGCTAGCGAGCCGCCGAGCTCGCCCCGCGTCTCTCCGCCCAAAGTGGTTGTCGACGACAGCCCCCTGCAACCCGCCATGGGGAAACATAAAGAATGTAAGTATATGTTGTATATATAGGTATAAATAACCCCAAAATTCATATAAAGATAAAAGCATGTAACAAATAATACATTACTTATACAATAAATCAATCCACTGCTTTTCAATCAACGAGATTTTGATAACAGCACTGCATTTAAGTAGTGCTTATAAGAAAGCTCTTGTATTGGCTGCATTGTGTTTCATCGTCTGCATCTACTGTTTCTTTTTCGATCAACATGGACAGATCTAACGGGTGGCGCAAAAGTAAAGACCCTATTTGGTTCAGCTATAACATTTTTTCTAAATTAGAAAACTAGATTTAGATTTTTTTAAATGTATATTTGTGCCATTAAATTTCGTACCATTAGGATTTAAAGATGATGTCTTTTAAATGGTGACCTCCAGAGTTGATACACATTTGAGCCCTATTTATGACATTTTGCATAACTTGCCGTAACACTTCCTGCGTTTCCATTTCCATCTCTCAGGGCATGTCAATAAGCAGAATTCTCGGTTCTGGGGCACTGATAATCCGCGCATTATTCAAGAAACACCTCTACACCCACTAAAAGTTACTGTATGGTGTGGCATCTGTGTTGACAGAGTGATCGGACCCTATTTTTTCGAAGACGCTGGAGGCAATGCGATTACTGTCACTGGAGAACGCTACAGAACCATGTTACGTGAGTTTTTGATACCCAGTTTGGACGAATTGGGGCTGGAGCACATCTGGTTTCAACAAGACGGCGCTACGGCACACACAGCGCGCGACACTATGGACTTAGTGAGGGACGCTTTTCCAGGCCGAGTTATCTCTTGTTTTGGCGATTTGCCTTGGCCTGCAAGATCACCCGATCTGACCAGTCCAGACTTCTTTCTTTGGGGTTTTTTGAAATCTCGGGTGTATGTGAACAAGCCACAGACTCTCGCAGCTCTAAAAGAAAACATTCGTCAAGAAATAACGAACATATCGCAGGAAGTGTTACGGCAAGTTATGCAAAATGTCATAAATAGGGCTCAAATGTGTATCAACTCTGGAGGTCACCATTTAAAAGACATCATCTTTAAATCCTAATGGTACGAAATTTAATGGCACAAATATACATTTAAAAAAATCTAAATCTAGTTTTCTAATTTAGAAAAAATGTTATAGCTGAACCAAATAGGGTCTTTACTTTTGCGCCACCCGTTAGAAACGGAGACACTAGTAGGCTAGTTGGGACTTCTAAAGGTTACAAAAGCGGTTACCACTTACCCGCTCGCTCATCTGCTGCCAATAACAATACTAAAATCGAACCTATACATTCTATTATTACTACATAAACTAAGAAATTTGGTTTGCAGTTATTCAGTGTTCTGTAATATCATTGTTAGTAGACAGACAACCAGACTCATGAAACGAATCGAAGTCGAATTGAACAAAGGGGCAAGCCGCTAGGTACGAGTACATTGGCTCGCGAACAACGGCTTGTTAACTACTGCCTGAATCTAATCTTATGCCCTTAAGATGTCATTTCTAATAAGTCAGCTTGGCAAGAAAAACGATTTAAACTCAATAAATTTTAGCCAACAACTTTTTGTATCTAATTTGTATCGCTGTTTTTGTATTTAGATATATTGAAATAGCGATTGTACGATGTCATTTTGTCAAACGATGTCAAATCGATAGATAAGCACTATTAATATTTTCTTACTAGCTGAGCTGAACCAACTGACGTTGTCTTGTCTAAATTTAAATGAAAATACATATTTGTACTTATTTTGTGAATATGTATGTTGTTGAAAAATAGTAAAAAAAACGTGTTGCCAAATGATCATGTAATTACCGATTGTAACATGTAAACTAAAAAATATAAAGTAAAAAAAAAATGTAAAGTAATAAATAAAAAATAAAACTAATAATATTATTATAAAGAGAAAAGATTAGATTTTTTGTATATTGCAACGATTTGACTTAAAAAATTCTTTCACTTTTAGAAATCAATAAATTCAACTAAGATAATTATTTTCCGTACGAGTTCGTCGTAGAATCGAATCGGGAAACATCACGGTACTGGCGGGCGGGAGCAGAGCAGTCAGCAAAGACGTGGGTGAAACCGCGACACGGAAAGCTATTTATATAAATAAATAGATTAGTAAAAAAACGTTTGTAAGGAATAATAAAGAGGTGCATCAAATTTTACAATAACTCTGTCTTCTTGTCCGCAGTTTTGTAATACCTACTCACTTTGTTGATTATCTTGCTGACGTTGTGCTAATTCGTAAACTAAATGTCTGTGCGCATTTTACATAAAAAATACCCAACCCCTGACAAAGACTACAAAATATGCCTTCTGTATAATAAATAATATAAATCTTTGACTCCCTACGAAACGTGGTAGGTTAATCACTTTGGCTCTCTATTTCTTATGAGCCATGGCAACTTTAGCAGTATGTTTGAGTAATTGTGTTGATTCGTCAAGTTACCAATGTAACATTTGATTCTGATCTGGAACAGTCTGTTAACCACATACTAGGCAAAGTTACTTTAAAAATTTTAAATTGCTCTGCTTTTAAGCTTTTCTTCTTTAAACATATTACTGGAATCAAACATTAACAGCAAGTATCTTCACTGCTGACCCTGACTTAGAAGAAATATGATAATGAACGTGCGGGTGAGATTGTGACGGAAAGTTTTTAATATAACTCTCGCTGAAAGTTTTAAAACTTAATAAAAATAAATTTACGTCTTGCATCTGTTCTTAAGGATCATATAATATTTCATCGTTGAGACTTTTAATAAAAATATAATTTTGATAAGTTATAGAAATGTAAAAATACATATACACATGTTTACGTGGGTAACTTTTCAAATCACATGTATCAAGCTAATTGAGTGAACATAGTGGCGAGCAACGACGCCCAGTAACCCACAATATTCGGCCCAGTGGTAGTGAATGTTTCGTCTGTAATACGGTCGCGGCATAACACTAGTTTCCTTGTGCAGTGTTTATTTATATTGGCGCCGCGCCAGCGTTGTCCGCCCATCGCTAGCTGCCCGCCGCTTGTCTACACGCAAACAAGAATATAGCTCTGCTCGCCTACGATAACTTGCAAACTTTATCGATATACCTAATCTTTGTAAATCAATCGACGTATCGATCACGTCGAGCCGGCACGCGACACGCTACGTCAAAGTTCGTCACCTGGCGTCATAACATGTATTCTTCACGACATGCTGCCTATTCAATCAGTGCCCATTGTTGAATGCAAAAGGTAAGGTTGGTATGTAATCGCGTTATAATACTACATTGTATACATGTTCAGTGTTGGTCAGATTGTTTCCAAACGTAGCCGGTACAAGGGGAAAATATTGAGGATAACTCGTTTAATTAATTAAAATTACCGCTTAAATGCACGGTGTAAACAAATTTTGATGTATAATATATTATTTTCAGCTTTGAAAGTGAAGCTGATGATGCGGAGGCCTATTAACCAGCTGGTGGCACAAGGAATAATGCCACGTAAGTATTATTATTTATGTTAAGGGTTGTTGACAGGTGCACTCGCATACGATTGCAGCGATTTACCTACTCGTGCAGTCATGAAATGAAAACGTGTGTGATTGCAATTTGTACAGTACCGTACTAGCGCGGGTAAACTAAAACTATTTTGTATACAAAACGACGAGGCGTTTAGTTACAATTCTTTCGTCACTAATTTTAAACAAAACGTCTTGTACTTATATATTATAATGACAAGATCATTTTCATTATCAACTACGTTGTTTTTAACTAAACAGTTGTTTTTATCTATATTTTCCACTCCATTTGAAAGTAGCGATTACCCTTGACCTGGTTTATTTATTTACCTTGAAGAATTAGACGCTAATGTAATGTTCACTTAATGTATAATTTGTGTTCACAGCGCTAAAAACACCACCAGCATACTTCGAACAATGCAAACAACTGGAAAGAGCAAAAACAGGCGATCTCCTAAAAGCAAAGATACAGCGACGACCAGATCGACAAGAACTAGAACGAAGACATATTTTAGAACAAGTATGTTAAAACAATTACCTACATAATTTAATATCCATATAAAAAAAATGTACCTAATAAATTAGAACAATAAACAACTAATGTTACATGACCAATTATACCCTTAATCAAAATAATGTACAAGATGGCAACATAAGTACTATGATAATGAAATAATACCACAACAACTACACACAACGCCATCTAGACCCAAAGTTAGTATTTATAGCTTGTGTTATGGGTTCTAGAATGCGGATATACTTACTTATATGATACCATTAAAATCTACGCTTGACCAATATTATGTCATTATAATATCGTCAATATGTTAAAACTTACTTATCGTTAACATCTTTTTCAGGAAAGCCATGTTGACCCCAGCTTAGCTGAAAAACAGCGAATGTTGAAGAAGGCGCGGCTCGCAGATCAGCTAAATGACCAACTGTCGCACCGACCCGGGCCACTCGAGCTTATCAAGAAAAATATACTACACACCGAGGAGAACATCGAGACTGCTGTTAAAAGTGGAACACTCGCGTTTAAGGCTACTAGCGAGGGTGCTTCCGGACGGCCGCAGCACCCCTCATCGTACTGCGGGCCTCCGGAGGAAGTCTCTCCATCACCGTCACCGCCCTCTACCCTTTCCCCGGTCAGTGTCGCCTCACCACCTCAACACCCGGCCCCCGGCAAGGATAAAAATAGAAAGAAAAGTAAACAGAAACAACAACCTAAAGCGAGATTTAAGTTTCACGAATACAAGGGACCGCCGAACGCTCAGAAAGCGTCGTCACCGCCCGGTTCCGTCGAAACTCCCTACGAACTGCTCCTTCAGCAACAGCAGCTGCTGCTGCAGCTCATGCTCCCCGCGTCCCCCGCGCCCTCGTCCGCCTCCGTCGCGTCCGACTGCAGCGACGTGTACGCCGCGCCGCCGCCCCCGCCCCCGCCCCCCGCGCCCGCCGCGCCCTCCCCACTCGCGCCCGCGCGCTTCGAGGACATGAAGGTGTCCGACCTGCGCGCCGAGTGCAAGCGCCGCAACCTGCGCGTCTCCGGCCCGAAGCCGCAACTTATAGACCGCTTGCGGCCCTTCCTGCTCGAGAAACCGGAGGAGTCGCCGCGGTCGCCCGCGTCGGTCGCGTCCATCGCGTCGGTCGCATCGCCCGAGGTGAAGATCGAGCCCGAGCCGCCCGAGGACATCGTGCAGTCGCAGCGGCGGCAGATCGAGGAGCTGGAGCGTAAGCTAGAGGCGTCCCGTCAACAGCTCGAGGCTGTGCGTCGCGACGCGGCCGGCGCCGCCGCCAGCGACCAGAGCCGGCGCCTGCTGCAGGCGCACCTGTGCGTGTCGCAGCTGCGAGCTCAGCTGGACGCGCTGCAGGCGCCCGCCGCGCCGCCGCGCTTGCAGCAAGTGGTTCTCCCGGAGCGCCTCGTGCGCCTGTTCACCGTGGCGCCCGACCCGCCTCCGCCCAAGCCGACCAGTCCTGCTTACATCCTCAACGGCGTGAAGGTGGTGCCCATCGCCATCCTGCCGCAGCACTATGAGCCCGAGCGCGCCGTCCCGCCGCCTCCGCCACCGCCGCCCCCGCCGCCGCCGCCCATGCCACAGGTGCCGCTGGCGCCCGCCCTCCACGATCGTACCGAGAACAGCCAGATCATGGACGACGTGCTAGAGATCCTGGTGGAGAACGGCGAGCTCCCGGCGTCCGCTGTCGGCGACGCGACAGTAGCGCCGACACTGAACTCGAGCTACGCGACGTCGTCACCGGCTGCGTACGCGCCGACGGACGTGTTGACCGACGACGTGCTGGGAGATAGCCACGTTCGGGATTCGCTCGCGGCGGACGAGTTGCAGCGGGAACTCGACGACATTCAGAACGAAATCATGAATCACGCGGATCTGCAGGCGGTCAACGCTAGCAATCGATGTTCGATCGACCCTTCCTCGACGGACATCGACGCCGACCTCGCCGTCGATCTACTCTCCAACGGGGAATTCCACACGGACTTCGGCTCCGATCCCAACTCGGTGGACAACGACGACTTCTTCGGTAGCCTTCTGTCATGCGACGATCGCACCGACGATAAGTCGCAGATCGCCATGGACATCGGCGAGGACATGCCGGAGAGGATGAGCATGACCCCCCTGACCAATGGCGACATCCTTGACCACACGCGCTCCGGCTTCGAGTACATGGATGACCTGTCGCTGCCTTCGTTCCAGAATGAGGACACTCGACACGACGCGTTCGAGGAGCGCGCGTGCGAGTTCGACCTGAAGGAGTTCGGCATCGACCCCGGGTCGCACATGGCGGTGGACGGCGACGGGTTCGACTACATGGACACGGAGATCATCCCCAACCTGTTCGGGCGCGGGCACGTGCCGCAGTGCGACCCGCTGCTGGGCGGCGTGGGCGCGCGGCCCGCCCCCCGCGCCGCGCCGCGCGCCCCGCGCCCGCAGCGCAAGCACTACTCGTGGGAGCGCATCGAGTTCGACGGCACCTGACCCGCCGCGCCCCGCGCCGAGCTCCGTCTGATCTCCGCCCGCGCCAACACTCGGTGCAGTAGCGTGCGCCTCGTCGTCTGACGCCGCGGCTCGCGTCGCCCGACGCGCTAGTCTCCTCCGCGATTCGTTCTTCCATGATGACCTTCGATTACAAAACTAGACGTAAAAGATTGATGTTGTGAAACACCAAGTGTTTACGTTTTTATAGGACATTGATTTATTTATTAGTGTGTGTACTTAATGCCGGTACGGAACGTTTGTATTGCTAGTTGATAATAGTTGAATGGTTCGTTCACTTCGCCGGTGAGTGTTGGCGAGCGTCACCTCGCGTGCGCCGCGACCGCTCGGCTCACTTATGATAAGTCCGTATTATTACTATTTATTAGGTATAATAATTATCTACTTATGTATATATTGAAATAATAATACTCAACATAGTTGTGGATTTCTGCATTCCGCCCGATGACTAAAACTTAGGGGAAAATTATCATAAGAAAAGTTGTTTTTGTTGAAGCACAGTCAATCCATGAGACACCTGGTCACGTACACATTGTGTTAATTGTAATTATACGATATAAAATAATTAAGATTGATGTTGTTACTAAAATCCGTTGAACGCTGTCCCTAGCGCATGGATAGCTATTTCCCGAATCAATAAGTGACATTCCAGTCTTGTTAAAGTGCAAAACGTGGCACAAGGACACTTGTCCTCTTGATACGATTATTTATTTTTAGCGATTTTAACAAAATTCTAAAAATGTATATTTATGTTTAGTAAACATGAAATGTAGTAAAATGGAGGACAAGGTGCACATTGACAAGCCATCGTCATGGGTGGGACCAGCATGGGAACAATGTTAGATATGAATCATTTAGATAACTTAGGGAGCCGGCTCCTCGCACTCCAACAGTTATGCAAGCGCACTCGCATCACTCGTAAATCGTACACTCATTCTCATTTAATGTATTAATTTCCTGGCCATTTACTTACACTACTATTTTGTAGCAAATTATGTCTTGCAAAATTACTGTAATTGTTTAATCTACCTAGAAGAATTATTTTAATTATTTTATCAACATAACATTCTTGAAAATGTATCATTCCATTATATTGTCTAAAATGTAGGATAGGTGCGCCGTTATCATTAAGTTGTCGTTGATGATCGATTACGCAATGAGTACATGTAGTGATTGTTTGCATCTTGTAGACAAAGACTGGACCAATTTCTTTGATTGCTATCTCGAGTGTGATAGATAGCTGACGAAATTTTGTATTAGCTAAAAAGTCACCAGTTATGTGTGGCATTTGTTGCGTAGTCCGGCTTTTATTGTATAAACGATTAGGTTGTTATTAATTATCCTTAGTTCCGAAGATACGGTAGATCTTGAAAATGTTTCACAAACAAACTTTCGTGCGCTTGCATAATTGTTAGGAAACAATAATTATAATTTATTTATTTTTAAAGTCCTTCAAGTGTACTCACTGGTTTTGGTTTCTGTTGTATTCATTACTATGTGTGAGTGTTTTACTAATGTATTTTGTATAATATCACGTGTTATCTAGCGTTTACCTTTTGCTTCGACAGTGAAAATTTAGATAAAGCTAAATTTGAGAATCGAAAGTATATTGCCATTTTTTGCATTTATAATTTATTTAATTTTTGAATACTTGTTGCTACAACGAATAATTACAGTTTTACTGCCCTGAGTGTGCCAATATGTTCAGTATTAGGTAATAATATCTCTTAAACAAATCTCGCAGATAACTATGGCATGGGAATACGTATTAGATCTTATATATTTGTTGCAGAATATGGAGGATGATTATGCGATTGTACTTTACGGAACATTATCATTTAAAGTACATTCGCATATGGCATGGTGCTATTTAAAGGTTAATATTGAATTTATATATAAAATAGTATAATTTCACATAATATGTATATTGGATTTGTAAATGTGTGGCTCTTAATATATTAACAATTTTATATCAACAAATGTCGCTAGTGCGGACTTAAAAAGTAATCGAAAATTATTCAACCAGTGCAAAGGTTGCATTCAAAACTAAAACAGGGCTCGCAAATTGATATTTGCTTTATTATTTAAGTAATATTCCATTAACTAAGTGAACTATACGGAACTTACTCTAGATTTAAATATATAAAAATCTATTTGCTCATTATCGAAATTTTACCCATACTAGTGAAATATATTGGAATCATGTGGTAGAGAGATTGTCTTGTCATCTGCTCCTATAATATATTTATTAACAGGCCTAGTGGTAATTAGCTTTGTATTCACTCTTCTGCAAGAGTTTAGGTTAAATTTATTTAACGAGATACTAAGTGAGATTAATGTTTTATATATAGCATATTTGTTATTATTGTTGTAATTATTTTAGGAGAGTTTTAATATTTGTTTGTAAAATAAGATTATCCAATCCCAAGTTTATGAATTATTATGCACCCAGTATTTATAATGTACACATTAAATTTGCTCTCTGCAATTAAATTGTTTTATAAGTTATTCGGCTTCTTGAACTTAACTACATTTATATGTTTGTGAATACATTTATACTGACTTACTGGATATTTAATAGTAATATATTATTTAGGCGATTGTATGAGCAGTACTCGGCTATAAGCCGCCAGTCTGTAGCAGAGCCAAGTATTCAATAAATTTTATTTAATAATGTGATAACCACAGGAGTCGGATTTGTAGAGTAACTGGATAGTTTTTTTTACCTTTCCCTGTATTTGAAGCCTTGTAAATATTTACCAAGCCTTTATTAGAATATAAGGATTTAATATAATGTTGAATAAAAAGTTTTGACATTAAATACTGTTTTATTTTCCAATTTTAATCAATCATTATGCGACCATAAGCTCACAGATTCCCAGTACTCGTAGCGTTAATGGTTGTATTGCGGTAATAAAATAATATCCGTTGTATTTGTGCCGAAAACTGGATTTGTGATCCGCTGTCGTTATCTGTTGTTATTTTTTGTAAACAAATTTATTCTATAAATGCAATGGAATAAAACACAAATTCGTAAAACATAAAGTGTAAGTTGTGTCAAAAAGGAATAATAGTAATAATAATAAAATGGTTTTATTTATCCACAAATCGTAACATCTAAGTTGACAAAAGTGTTATTTTTATATTTTAGTTATTTTTTTTACCCATTTACGTATCCAACAAACTTTTTGTTGGGTTACTTGGGCTACAATTCGCTACAGGTAAGACGGTCATTCGATCAACTTTTGACTGCATGTAAAATCCTACATGGAGCTATTGATGCACCTGATTTACATGCCGA
Source organism: Parascotia fuliginaria (assembly GCA_963082885.1). NCBI lineage: Eukaryota > Metazoa > Arthropoda > Insecta > Lepidoptera > Erebidae > Parascotia > Parascotia fuliginaria. The sequence goes on from OY720182.1 coordinate 11,797,048, forward strand.
GCTGTGTCAATTTTTTGTGCCCGATAATTACAACAGAGCCAGGCAGCATCCTTTGTTTGCAGTACCACGCTGTCGCACGCTTGCGCGTTCTATGTCTCCAGTACTGCGTATGTTAAAGGAGCTCAACGCTCTGCTGGCGTCAAGTCGTGGGCTGGATCTGTTTGCTGATGAATGGAAGTTGATCTTGTCTGAATGTATTGTGAGACGTCAGAGTAAAAGTCGTTATTTTATATATTTTAAGTTTTTACTGTGTAATCAGTGTAATTGACTGTAATTTTGTCGTTCTGATTGATTATAAATAAATAGGGTGTATGTGCGTGTGCGTTTGTGTGTGTGTGAGTGAGTAAGGGAGTGTGTATATGTGTATAGTATATGCTGGTATGTAAATAATTGTATATCTATTATTGCTTTGGCAGGTATCTCTAGGAGATTTTCTGTTTTTAAATAGTCTAGGCTGAGTAGTATCTTTTGCATTTTAGTTTTAGATTCTATCTTAGAACAGTTTGCTATGGTTATTATTTATTTATTTTATTTAACAACTTAGGTCCTCGGTACATATAAATCTTTGTGCAAAGTTGGTATTAGTTTGCTTGAAGTCACACACATCATAGTTTCTCCGAGTTTGAGCGACACCGACACGCTTTATTTTATTTGGAGTAAAATTAGAATGAGTGTGAAGTACGGTTAGCTTTATTTAAATTTGCCGTACAGTCAATACTTGAGTTTCTTCATATAGTTTAGATGTAGGGTATAAACGAGGTTTAAATATGCTAACTTTATCATTCTCTGGGCTCTCTATGGTTATCATATTTGATTTACTCGCACCTCCCCATGTCGTGATAAAAAAGCTCGGTATTGACTGCACCATAGCGTTGTAAACCATTTTTATGGTTTCTTTCTTTGCTACATCACAGAGTTCTTCAAAGATTAAGCAAATTTTCTGATTCTTTGAAACAACGTACTTATGTGAGTTGCAAAAGTTAAGTTGGCATCGATTTCTATTTCAAGGTATTTTAAACATTGAGTGTGATTAATTATAGGACAGTTGCAAATAGCTATTGGAGGGAAGATACAATTATGTACGAAAATATTTTATTATTATGGTTGTGGTTTTTATTATGATTTGTGTTATGTGTTATAAAGTTAATGTATTTGGTTTTATAATTATTTAGGTGAGTTAGATATCAGCCATTGACATACAATGTCTAATCCTGATTGAGCGATTTTAAAAAGTTCACTCCAGGGATCGGCGAAAAATGTAAGGGCAGTGTCATTTGCATATGAAGATATACGGCCACTGACCTGTATTATACAAGTGCGCTGGACTGGCGATCGCTACCAATTATTTGTGCCTATTTGAAAATCGCACTATTGGCGCTGAAAGCAGTAGTGCTAGTGAGTGTACTTGGAACTAATACTAGTGATGTACAACTGACTTTTGTTATCGATAAAAAAAATTCCGGATATCACTATGAAAAAAAATATTTTTCTTAATAACACATATTCACATATTTTTATTACATGGTTATCCTTTATTATAAATGCGAAAGTTTGTATGTGTGTGTGTTTGTTACCACTCAGCGCCTAAACGGCTGAACCGATATCTATGAAAATTGGTATGTGACGGGATTTTCGCCAGTTGGCTATCCCGCCACCTGGCGAAAATCCCGTCTCACAGCCGTCGTGCCGGAATGGGAGACCGGAGTGGATCCCGGCGGTTGTGAGCAGGGGGGCATCGGGAGCCCTTCCGTGCCCCATGTCAGCTTTTCACCCCACTCCCGGATTGGTTAGGTCCAACACACCGCTCTTTCTTTGAGTATCACCCCAGACTTCGCCTCCCAAATTACACCTCACCCCCACTCTCTCTACAAACCATGACCACAAGAAAGAGAAAGAGCAACGTATCTGCGGCGGACACCAAATCCACATTTAAAATGGATTTCTGTAATATCAGGGGTCTTCACAGTAATCTCGACGCCGTCCACAACACCTTAAGTCGGCGCGGCCTGCCTTGCTCTTTTTAACGGAGACGCAGATATGTACCCCGGACGATATCTCGTACTTGAAATACCCCGACTACGAGCTGGAATATGCTTTCCACCGGAAGGCTGGGGTGTGCGTTTTCGTACGGGGTGATATCTGCTGTCACCGCCTTCGGGCCCTCGAACGCCGAGACCTATCAATATTATGGCTGCGGGTAGACCATGGGGGTCGTACCCGAATCTACTCGTGCCTTTACAGGTTTCCGGCCAGTGATATCGAAGTCACCCAAATAACCGAGAACGTCCAAGGGGGGATTGACCAAATATTGGAACAGCATCCGTCTGCCGAGGTGGTGGTCCTAGGTGATTTCAACGTTCACCATATAGAATGGCTGAAGTCCCGGATCACTGACTTCCCGGGCAGAACTGTCTTCAATATGGCCTCGGCCTATGGCCTCTCTCAACTGGTAATGCAGCCCACCCGCATTCCAGACGTAGAGGGTCATGAACCTTCTTTGTTGGATCTTCTGCTGACTACTCACCCAAACGGCTATGGGGTAGTGGTCGATGCTCCACTTGGATCATCTGACCACTGCCTTATCCGTAGTAAAGCCTGTTGTGAAACCCGATCGCTCTTCACGGTCACGCAGAGTCTGGCGATATAGCTCAGCAGATTGGGATGGGCTTCGTGAATTTTTCGCGTCCTACCCATGGAAGCGGCTTTGCTTCTCCTCCGGAAATCCCGACACATGTGCGGACTGCATTACCGATACGGTGCTTCAGGGGATGGAATTATTCATCTCTAACGCAAAAATCCCGGTCGGCGGTCGCAGTCGCCCCTGGTTTAACAAAACATGCAGGTAGGCGATGCACCTCAAGCAGTCCGCATATAGGGCCTGGAACAGTGCCAGGCAACGCCAGGACCCGCGGGTCAGGGAAGAGAAGCGTAAGTTCAATGCCGCTTCCAGATTCAACAAGAAGGTTATCGCTGAGGCCAAAGCAGAACACGTTGCCAGAATTGGCGAGAGGCTAGAGAGCTATCCTTCAGGGAGCCGTGCATTCTGGTCTCTTGCCTGGGCTGCCCAAGGCAACTTCTGCTCGTCCAATTTCCCGCCACTGCGCAAACAAGACGACATACTGGTCCATAGTGCAAAGGAAAAAGCCGATACTCTAGGCCAATTTCTCGCCTCGAACTCGACTTTAGACGACGGGGGAGCCACACCACCCAACATCCCGCGGTGTGAGAGCTCAATGCCGGAAATCCGCATCACTCAACGCGCGGTCAGGCGAGAGCCCAGGCTCCTAGATGTCCACAAGTCGAGTGGACCAGATGGCGTCCCCGCAGTGGTTCTGAAGACGTGCGCCCCTGAGTTGACTTCCGTTTTAACGCGCCTTTATCGTCTCTCATATAACGCTAATAGGGTTCCATCTTCGTGGAAGGTAGCTAACGTCCACCCGATCCCTAAAAGGGTGACCGGTCGGACTCATCAAACTACAGACCGATACCGATAACATCCTTGCTGTCCAAGGTTCCGGAATGAGTTATCAAGTCCCAACTCCTGAGGTACCTTGAGGAGCGCCAGCTGATAAGCGACCGCCAGTACGGTTCCCGTCACGGTCGGTCAGCTGGTGATCTTCTCGTGTACCTCACACACCGTTGGGCAGAAACCTTGAAGGGCAAGGGTGAAGCTCTGGCTGTCAGCCTAGATATTGCCAAGGCGTTTGACAGGGTCTGGCACAAAGCACTTGTATCGAAGCTACCATTCTATGGAATCCCCGAGGGACTCTGCAGATGGATCGCCAGCCTCCTGGATGGTCGGAGCATTATGGTCGTTGCTGATGGTGCTTGCTACGATACCATGATAGTTAATGCTGGTGTACCACAAGGCTCAGTGCTCTTCCCAACGCTGTTTATTCTGCATATCAATGACATGTTAACCATTGAGAACATGCATTGCTATGCAGATGACAGCACGGGTGACGCGCGGTACACTATCCAACAGACTGTCCCTCGGAGCTCCGTGGATGAAAGACGGTTACAACTTGTGTCTGAAGTTGAGGGCTCTCTCGGGTGGGCTCTCGAATGGGGTGAGAAGAACTTAGTTCATTTAAACCCCACAAAGAGACAAGTATGCGCGTTCACTGCGAAGAAGGACCCTTTTGTTATGGCGCCTCAGTTCCAAGGAGTTTCTCTCCATATCTCCGATGACATTGGGATCCTCGGCGTTCAAATATCCAGCAAGGTCCAATTTGGGAGTCGTTTGGAAGACAAAGCCAAACTGGCGAGCAAAAGGCTGGGCGTCCTGAACAGAGCCAGACGGTACTTTACGTCATCACAACGGCTCGTGCTATATAAAGCACAAGTCCGACCGCACGTGGAGTACTGTTCTCACCTGTGGGCAGAAGTCCCCAAATACCAGCTCGACCCACTTGACACCCTCCAACGGCGAGCTGTTCGAATCGTCGACGATCCCAATCTCACAGACAAATTGGAGTCACTGGAGCAGCGGAGGGACTTTGGCTCTCTATGCGTGCTCTATCGTATGTTTAACGGGGAGTGCTCTGAGGAACTGTTTGACTTGGTGCCATCGTCTCCTTTCTACCATCGCACCACTCGATATCGCAGCCAAGTTCATCTATACTACCTGGACACAATCTCGTCTAGCACGGTTCGTTTTCAGCGTTCATTTCTCCCACGTACGTGCAGGCTCTGGAACGAACTACCAGCTGCGGTGTTTCCCGAGTGCTATGACATGTCCTTCTTCAAACAAGGTTTAAAAAGAGCATTATATACATATATATATATATCACGGTAGGCAGCGGCTTCGCAGAGACTTGGCATTGCAGAAGTCTATGAGCGACAGTTACCACTTACCATCAGGTGGGCTGCTGTGTCGTCTGCCACTATAGGCAATAAAAAAAAAAGGAAAATAGATCCGGTGCCAAAGACGGACATAGGCTACTTTTTATCCCGAAAATCGGTCTGGTTCCCGAGAGATACAACAAACCATATTTTACGCGCGGGTGTAATCGCGCCGCGAAAAGCTAGTTTTAATATATTTTTTGTTATTAAAGTCAATCTACCTAATTATTGTCAAGTTTTATCAAAATCCGTTTACAATGTTTGAGTATGAGGATGTAGGTATCGATGCACGCCTTTTTGTATTTAGGCGAGTCATGAACTCGCCCAGGGTGCCTACTTTGTGTAGCTGATCTAACTATCTTAATAACTCTCTAAATATATATATACGAGGGCGACTCTGAAAGTTTTTAGAACTAGTCATTTGTAAACAATATAAAAAAATCTAGTTTATATTTTGAAAATAGAACTCTTTGCCAATAATATTGAGTTTGTATTTCATTTATTTGTCATTTGTTTTGCGATTTGGCGGCAAATTGCAAATTGTCTGTGTCACGTCAGCATAAATTTAACGCGAGAAAAGTTTCGTGCGATAATTTTTCGATGTCATTTAAGTCAACAAGAAAGTTATCATAGACTTTGATTGGTCTTTCACGATGAAGCTCCATGTCGTGCCACTATTTACAACTGGTTTAATTAATGAGTTTAAGCGTGCTCGCACTTACCTCACCGATAAACTGCGTGAGGGACGGCCTTTTACGGTGACGACTGAAGATAACATCAGTGTTGTGCGGCGTATGATAGAGACTGACAAAAGAGTGACCTATCAGCAGATACGGACAAGCTTAAGCACGGTAATATTATCTTTACAGTTATGTAACTCGGTCGTATTTTTTAAATAAATGCCTACAGACCGCGGTACGTAAACATGCGATAGGGCTGCCAGCCTCTAGCACTTTATGTATGAGTCAAGTGCACAAAATCCTCCATGAACATTCATCGGTCAGGAAGCTTTGTGCCCGGTGGATAGTGGATACCTCATAATTTGACCGAGGCCCAAAAACTCCGTCGTGTTGATTGGTGCCGTGAATTGGTTGAAAGATTTAATGGAAGCGACTCAAATGCTGTGTTCGACATACTTACGGGTGACGAAAGCTGGATTTACTGTTATGATCCCGAAACAAATAGACAGTCTGCTCAGTAGGTGTTTCCTTCCGAAGAGTTGCCAACTAAAGTGGTCGCAGCGTGGGAAAACGATTGTGACCTCGTTCTTCGGAAGGACAGGTCATTATGCGACTATTGTTTTAGAGGATCGAAAAGCAGTTACTGCAGAGTGGTACACTAACAATTTTTTGCCACTTGTTTAGGAAAAAGTTCGGGAGAAACGACTTCGCAGTAGGATTCTCCTTCACCACGACAACGCTACGTCGCAAACGATCGACTTTTTGGCGCTGTGGAATTGCTGGGTGACCCGCCTTATAGCCCCGACCTCGCACCTTGCGATTTTTATTTATTCCAAAAAACATAAGAAAAACTTCGTGGAAAACGTTTCATTGACGCCGAGGAAGCTGTGGCTGCTTTTCAAAAGGCCGTCGAGGAGACCTCTAAAGACAAGTGGGCAAAGTGCTTTTCTTAGTGGTTTCATCGGATGCAGCGAAGCATTGACGTGAATGGACAGTAATTTGAAAAGATATAATAAAGCTAATAACTTGCTAGTTTAATCAGTTTTTGATTGTCTAAGAACTTTCAGTTTGGCCCTCGTATATATAGTCCTCCTTGACGTGTCCTTCAACGGCGAACCTGGCAAAACTTATTGTCTATTGTGGTAACGGACATGACTTGCAAAACCAAACTAGGTTTTGAAGATCCGGTTGCAAGGCGCACAGTACAACTGACCATCAGCATTATAAGTATAGGTGTAGGAAGGCTTCAGGGTCAGGTCTTTTTGATAAGGCGTTTAGTATCTAGGTGTTGGAGACGCTTTTGTTCGAAAGTCTTGCAAGCCTTATGAACAGAGTTGCACCATTTTGGTTTCTGGTTTGCGAGCTCTTTCCAATCATCGCAAGAGATGTTGCATGCGGTGAGATGGCGCTTCAGGACGTCCCTGTAGCGTAGGTACTGACCAACAGGTTTGCGCTTTCCCTCCTTCAGCTGTGAATAGAAGACAGCTTTAGGCAACCTAAAGTCATCCATACGCACCAGGTGTCCGCACCATCTCAGTTGCCCTTTTATAAGCAGAGATTCAATACTACATAAGTTTGCTCTGCGTAACACTTCTGAGTTTGGGACTCGATCCTGCCACCTGATACGCAGTATAGATCTTAGACACTTTAGCTGGAAGCTATCAAGGCGCTTAATGTCGTTCATGTAGAGGTACCAAGTCTAGGTGGCATACGACAGTATCGGCAGGACAATAGCTTTGTATACAGAGTTTTTAGTTTGTAACCGAAGGTCATGCAAATCCCAAACTCTTCTACGAAGCATACCGAAGGATGCTGCAGCCTTTGCAATCCGTGAGGAATTTCAGTTTCAAGGCGATTGTCATTGCGGACTACACTGCCAAGGTATCAAAAAGATGTTACCTCCTTTAATGCCTTTCCATCTAATGATATCGGCATCGGATCCGGTATAGTGCCACGTGCATGTTGCTTGAGCACTTGGGTCTTTGTGATAGTTATTACAAGACCGAGCTTTCGACACGACTCATTGAGGCTGTTCAGGAAGGTTTGCAGAGTGCAGACATTACTCGCCATCAAACAGACGTCGTCAGCGTAAAGGGCGTCAATAATCGACAGATGTTAACTCTCCAATAGTGAAGGATAGGTCATTAGTCAATAAAAAAAGGTTTCTCAAATCACACATTTTATTAAAATTATTAGACGGGTCCACTTCCATAAAGACTGGCATTGGTAGTCATCTTAAGACATTTTCTCTGCACTGGTCAAGAATGAATTTGTTTCTGTGAAAAACATTAGTTTCTTATTTCGATAGGTTACTTAGCTAACTATATTTTTTAGATACCAACAAACTATTAACTTATTAATTTATATTCAAGTTTTTCATTCATTCATTCTTCAAGTCCAAGACTGTTTTTTTAAAACAGCATCAGTTAAGTGTTAAAGATAAGGACACATAATCAGAGGTATTCGGAGTCCAATAATTGACAATCTTCATATTTTTGTACCAAAGTTTCAGAGTACTCAGAAGGAAACCTGAAATGAAAACTGCTGGACATAGGCCATTTTGGAATAAATATAAAATTGGGGATATATATAGGTATTTATATAAAATTAATTTAGAACATTTTAGTGCATGTTATCTGGTCATATCAAGTGTTTATTATTCTTAGAGATCACTATGTACCTTTAATAATAAAATTAAATTATTATCGACTATGAAATGACATAATATCGATATGAATTTAGACATCCCTAACGAATTTTATTTCTGAACATTAGTTTCTTATTTCGATAGGTTACTTAGCTAACTATATTTTTTAGATACCAACAAACTATTAACTTATTAATTTATATTCAAGTTTTTCATTCATTCATTCTTCAAGTCCAAGACTGTTTTTTTAAAACAGCATCAGTTAAGTGTTAAAGATAAGGACACATAATCAGAGGTATTCGGAGTCCAATAATTGACAATCTTCATATTTTTGTACCAAAGTTTCAGAGTACTCAGAAGGAAACCTGAAATGAAAACTGCTGGACATGGGCCATTTTGGAATAAATATAAAATTGGGGATATATATAGGTATTTATATAAAATTAATTTAGAACATTTTTGTGCATGTTATCTGGTCATATCAAGTGTTTATTATTCTTAGAGATCACTATGTACCTTTAATAATAAAATTAAATTATTATCGACTATGAAATGACATAATATCGATATGAATTTAGACATCCCTAACGAATTTTATTTCTGAAAATTTAGTTAGAATCCCGTAAACTCGAACAGTTTACATTTAATAATGTAATAATCTACGTGCTGTATAGGTACGAGGATTTGTATATGTGGATTATGAAAATTATTTAAGTTTTCCCTTACTTTTTCGTATCGTGTTTCACAATAAACACATGCTCTCATGTTGAAATAATCATCAACCACCACTGTCACTATTGAATCACTTAAATTTACATTACAATCACAGAGAAAACATTGGATTTCGCAGAGGCACTTCGCTGCAGATCAACAAACGACGGCCATTTGCAATCTTGTTAATTCCCAGTACACTCACGGTGGCGCTTCAAATCGGCACAAAAATTATCTGTCATTTCAATGGCAATAGCCAGTCTAGTGTACTTGTTTATACACAGGTCAGTGTATACGGCAGTTTTTAATGTCTAAAGTAAATGTCTGTCTCTATCTAGTTACTGAGCTCGTTGATGTAGCAGAGAAAGAGAGTGGGTCCCATAATGCTGCCTTGCGGCACCCCGAAATCGTTTAGTAGTACATCACTTACATGCTGTCCTATCTTTACATATTGGGTTCTATTACGTAAGTAATCAGATATTAAAGCAGCAGGGCACACCTGCTGCTTTAATATCTCTTATCTTTAATATCTAATACCAAAGTCTTTAAGTTTTTGGACTAGGTGAGGGACAGAGACAGTGTCAAAGGCTTTTGCAAGGTCAAGAATATGGTTAAGCATTCACACTTGCTGTCTAGTTTATCAGCAATAAGTTAACTATGTCAAAAACCGCATTTTCGGTACATCGTCCAATTCTAAAGCCGTATTGTTGACATGACAGGAAATGGTTTTGCTCTAAATATTGGGTTATTCTCTTAATATTAATGCGTTCAAATAATTTTGACATCATTGTTAATATTGCAATTGACCTGTAGTTATTGACACTGCCTCTGTCAAAAAGTATATGAAAACAATGTAAGTATGCAACTTTATTACGCTGTTCGAAAGACTATAGTAACCGCAAGACTAATGGTTGTTGTTACAACAACCTTCGCGACAATGCATTACCAACTAAAAATAAAGAGTAATCCATTGCTGCAATTTCAAATACATAATACTGTTCTCGTTATTCATTAACGGCGATGAATGCCACGCCGCCACCGTCTCGTTGCGACGGCGGCAGCACGTGGCGCAGTATTATTACCAATATCAACTCGAGGTAGTATGTGATAGCAATAGGGACACATCATATATGTTTAAGAGGGATAGCGCTACGAGTGATCGCGTGAACATCCATTTTTCGTATGATTCTCACAACATTAGTGTTGAGATTACTATAGTTCCTTATCCATCGGTTGCCTACCACCGTAAGTAATAATAAATATTTTCCTTAGAGGGATAGGCACGGGTACACCTACAACCCACTTTCTCGGCAGTAACGTAATAAATTTCATATTTGCTTAAATCGTATTCTTAAACTTACCTTTTGTCACAAATTACACTTTTTGCTTTATGAATTTTTGCTTTATTTAATTGCAGTACTAGGAGAATAAATTTATTTGACTTACAAAAAACGATCTTTTGCCGGTACAGTTTAGTTCTCCGTTCAACCGCACTAAAAATCAATGTCCTACATTCCATGCAAGAATAATAGACAATATAAACAGTGTATTGTATAATATTCTTGATTATATCACATCAAATAGAAAACCGATTTTAAAAAAAGGAGGAGATTTCTCAATTCGACCGAGATTCGACCGTACTTATATAATTTTTTTTTAAAGCTTGTGAAGCTATATTAATGTTTACTTGTTTGAGTCTAGATAGCGTTGTGTAATTAATTATTGTAGTGACAATATCATGCTTCTTACCCTTTACGCAAAAACTGAACTAGTTACCAATAGATAATATAGAAAAACACATTGGCTAAATAAAAATAGTTATTTTTTGCTGCAATTTAAGAATTTTAAGAAAAATAAAATAATTATAACATACTGGCTGACTGGCCTGTTGGTCTAGTGGTTAGTGACCCTGACTGCTAAGCCGGAGGTCGTGGGTTCGATTCCCACCCAGGACCTTCGTGTGATGAGCATGATTGTTTGTTCTGTGTCTGGGTGTAAGTTATCTATAATATGTATGTATTTACAAAAAAAAATGTATATAAGTAGTATACCAGTTGTTTAGTACCCATAACACAAGCAAATATAATTGCTTAATTTGGGACTAGATGGCGCTGTGTGAATGTGGTAGAATATTATTAAATATTATTATATTATTATATTACTGGCTCTAAATTAAAATGCGATTAAAATACAAGTGTTCTATCAAAGTTTTTCGAGTTTTAATTTTGGCTAGGAGGCTGGCATGATGAAAGGAAGAGACACACGGTTGTTGATATCCCTCTCGTCCCGAATTTGCCTCTGTATAAGGTGCAATAAAAATGTACTTTATTATCAGGTAATACAGTTAATTTTCGTATAAACAAATTCAAGGTATCGGTTCTGTTTAGTTAAGCAGTTAAGCACGATCACCACAGTACGCCTACAAACTAAGGTGACCTTGCTTGTTTGCAAACTGTGTAGACGGCTGTTGTAAACCAAATTACTTATATCGACCTTGATTTGTGAGCGCGTGTTTCCAACCATTATATTTCCAACCAGAGTTGAACTTGGTTTGGGGACGTGTTTCCAACTGTGAAGATCGTGTGTACATCCAAGAAAAAAATTGACTGTCAAAAGTGAATTGTCACTACGCTTAGAAATCCTACATGGAAGACTAGGCATTCTATATGGTTGAAAGAATATAACCTGCCCTTTGAACAAATAAAAAAAATGAATTGTCACCAATGTCGGTGTCATGTGTCATGTCAATTGTCATGTAATGTCATTATCAAATCAATCAAAGAGTTTTGTCGATAGATTTAGAATTATTACAAAATTGAATTAGATTGAAACTTTTTTACGTTATTTACATACAATTAGGCAATTTCCGATTTTATCGTATCGCTAAGCATCCTGGTAAAAATATTTAGTTATGATATTAGCTGAAACATTATTGTTCTCTGTGAGCTTGATCGATAGCGGTGCGATATTATTTCTTTTAGTTTACTATATAATAACATTGTCTGACCTAGAGTGCGATTATTTAAACGCTCAAGAATGTTGCGATAAGCTTAATTACTGGTTAATGCCAAAGTATATCGCTCATTCTTTCGTTACATTTTTATTGTTATTGCACGGTCATTTGATCCTGTTTCTCTTGAACGTGCCCATGTTTATATGGCTAACGTTTGAATTTTTTACTATTCCACGAGGCAACTTGGGCGCGTATGATCCAGCCGAGATTCATAACCGGGGCCAACTTAGGAAACACTTGAGAGATGTAATGATCTACATAGGTCACTACCTAATATTCTTTTTCATTTATCTTTATTGCTTTATATTAGCGTTGCTCAAAGGAGATCCCCTTCATCGGTCCGCTGATGACCAAATAGTTACAGAATTATAAAGGCTGTACAAGTTACCAGTTAATACTAAAGATAATTATTTAAGAATAACAATGTATGAAGAAGATATAGATGACAATGGTGCCGGGAGTGTAACATCCGAGGATGAGATCAAATGTGTAAAGTTGCAGTTACCGGAGCACATGAGTGCTTACCTGGAGAAGAGGGATATATCTAGAAATGTAATACCACTGGTGTATGACAACAGTCTATTGGAAAACATTACTGCCAACTATGTTATAGCTAAGAAAATTATTAGTAACTTAACATGGCAAGACAAAGTACTGTGTAAGCATGTGTGCTCTATGTGGCACTCAGCCGTGCTCACTCTACAGAAAGAACAACTGTGTGCTGCTGACTTTTCAATAAGTTTAAGAATTAGTAGTATGAAAAATGGAATCAAGTTTTTAAAATCAAGTAATTTTTATACTGAGCCATTAGCTATATTTACGTTTACTAATGGGGCTGGGTTCATAACATCAAGCAAATGTGAGAGTTTGGTTCCCAGTCCATGTGAGCCTGCCTGTGAGAAGGAACATTATCGTGAGTAATATTATGCTATTTAAGTTGTATTTAATGAGTCTCTTACCCTCTGCATGACAAAGGTAACAACTTATACCTACTACGATTCAAAATGTACATTTTAATTTACAATACCTACTGAAAATTATGTTGTTTTTCAGTTATTGATATAATACAACAAGCAGTATCTGCCCCAAAGAACTGTATGCTCACAGTGAAAACCTGTTTCTTATCATACCTACCACTGCCTACATCAATCACTTACGAGAATGCTATCCGCCATAAGATGTATTTAGAATCTGCCCCTTTTGTCGGAGGAGTTTATATACCAACTATACCAAATGTAGAGTTTACCATAGTTAATATAAAGTCAGTGACTTTGATACAAGAGGACTTCTATGATGTTGTTGATAAACTAGCTGAGAGCCGTAATATTAAGGGTGCTTTGGTGTTTGCAAATGATAGTTATCTGCTACATTCAGTGGAAGATATCATTTTCTTAAATTATTTTAAGAATGTGTAAGTAATCATTTATATTTTACATATTTTGTAAGTCTATAGTCATTATTATTAGTATAAAGATGTCCACTGTTGGACAAAGCCTCTCCCTAAAGGTTGCCATAGTCATTAGGCAGGTGAAATACTGACTTCAGTTGAAATTTAGTGTACAGATAACATTGCTGTTTATTGCCTGGTTTTCATTAAATTGACTGAACTGACTTGAAGTTAAGTAAATATCTATGACAGTTAGATTGTTTATACTTAACTATCTGTTGTCTGCAGCTCCACCTGGGGGAATGTAGGTTATATCTCATTTTCCATACAAACTTTCATCCCCTATTTCAACCCCTTCAAGCCATTTTTTGCGATAAAAGAGAAGAAGCCTATTCTATCTCTATAACAAATTTCGTCAAGATCGGTTCAGTCGTTTAGGTGTGAAAGGGTAACAGACAGACAAACTAATTGATTGGCTAAAACATAGCTAAGCTAAGCTAGGCAGTAGGACAGTGTTGAACCAGTCCAATAAATATTAGTATGTTGTTTTACTTTTTTTATATTTCAGGCAGCCTAATGTCCCATATGCTCTTGGAGGTTGTATAGTAGAAGACACCATAACAGAGCAGAGTGACATCAGTGATGTTATAACTGGATTAAACGAAGGCAAAGACTTTATTAGTGAAAACCTCATATCCATCGGCCTGTTTTCAGTACCCAAGAATGTTCCACAAGACCATGTTCCTAATTTTGATATGTATTCATTAATATTAGAATCATCTGACTGGGCTAAAGCTAAAATACAGACATCGATTAATGAGGTATGTATATAAATTCTAAATATTTCTACCAGTCCTTTCATCATCCATGTGTGTGTTACCTTAGTTACAAGATAAACCACTAAGACAGTATGTGGTAAAATCCACTTAACTGAAACTTTTGTTAGTTAACATTTTTCTTTAGTGGGGCTGTATATTAACCACCCTGCTACTATTGCTTGCATAAAATATAGCCTAGATTTTAAATCTATAGCTTTGCTAATTAAAATTTAATCAGAAAAGAGGATGTGTCGAGCCTTAGTGCTTTATAGGCACACTTGGCTGTTGACATTCTTAATTTTGAATATAGGTATAGGCTGAGAATTTAGCTGGCTAACTATATGACTTACTATGTTTTTGTAATTTATACTGATATTTATATTCTATATCTTTTAGTTTACAAGAAGAGTACCTCATTTCGAACACAGTGTAGCAATCAAGTTGTCTTGCGTGGGTCGCGATCAGAAACACGAACTCGAGCAACAGTATTTTAGAATGGCTTTTCCAAATACGCGGCTTATTGGTTGCTATGGTAACGGCGAATTAGGGGTCAATCACCCCGCTCGGCCTGAGCCTGAAGAGGCTCCTAAATCAGTAAAAAGACATCGACGAGATCCAGGACCTCAGTATGGCGTAATGTATTCTTATTCAACAGTTTTTGTCTATATAGGCTGGGGAAAGATTTTATACCAACCCGAATCAACCTAAACTTAAATATAATTAGGTTATCCTATTTAATTTTAACTTTTACAATGTGTTATTGTGCCGATGTCTATAAATATATTTTTCAGTGCTAAGCAATGGTATTGGCACAAGAAAATTGTTTATTGCAATAGGAGTTTTTAAATTTACTTTTGTATTCTTAGGTTATAATGTCCATTATCTCAAGGTTTTTGGTGTGACTAACAATATGGTTCACGTTAGGGACTTTGCCATTAAACTGTGACTTCTGCTGCCTTATTCTCAACCATCAAAAACGGCACTCCGTGAAAAAAGCTTACATAAGTACCTTATGAGTTTCTGATAAGATTTGGAAAAAGTGTATTGACTGTGTGTGTTAGATCGGTAATCGGTAATGGTATCAAATACAACGAGAAATTACAAAAAGCTGAGAATAAGGCAGTTAACATTTTTAGCGTATTTCGTAGATTTTCTGTAATCTGTGGTATTTCTTTGAAAGGCGTCACTCAAATAAACCTGCTGATATTGATCTTCGAATGTCTGTATCTAATTCTAGCAGTTGCATTTTGCAATTCGTCATGCCAATAATTGACCAAAAGATTACGAACGGTAGATTTGTTTAAGTTTGACTGAAATAGTTTTCAGGACAACATTGTTGCCAATTTGTTGAACCATGGTCAATCAATGCATATAATACAGTTTTACTATTTATTATTATTTATTTATTCATAACATACATGTTTGTAGGCTAAGCTCAGTAGGTACTAAAATTTAGTAAATAATGTATGTAGTTATAATACTCAAATTATGCCGAAATTGGCATTATTATTTGCATTGAGCAGCTCTCTGTTAAGAACGGTATCAAACCAGCGTTTTAAACGCGCGTATAAGCTCGTTGTTGGAAGTGTTGTGTGGCCACGTACAAGCGCGAGTTGATACTAACTTACCACTCCAGTAGTGGTAAGTTAGTATCAACTCGCGCTCCGAGCGAATACGTCAAAATAAGCTCGTGCACGCCAGTCCGACGTTTTGATGCGTTAAAAGTACCGCGCTAGTCTGAAACCGCCCTAAGTGAATGAATAGGAATAATTTATTTTCATTATTTGTATTTTCAAAGACCTATAAAGGTTCTCCAATGTGCATGTACAAAATAAAATAACTTAAATAATTTGTCGAGTTGTGCACTCACACTTCAAGTCTTGTTTTATTAACTCTTACAAATCTTGTTATATTTTGATACAACGGAATTCGTATTTATTCATATTATTTGAATGTTATGTTTAGTTTGTTGAGTTGGATTATTTTGGTCGTAAAGTTGCTTGCTCGCTATAGAGCGTATTGGGAGTCTAGTCTCACGTCACAAGTGGCAGGAAGGTTATTTCGTACATTAGAACCACAATAGCGCGACAGTGACAACGACAAGCAACATTTTTTTAAAACTACCCTCAATTGAGAAGGCAGGAAAGTCACAAAGTGTAGTGTCAAGGAGGACTTTACAAGCATACAATTAACTCTCAGGCTGTAGAGCCTGCATCATCATCATATCGGTTCAGTATTATCCCACTGCAGTAAAAAACCTCTTCTCGTACAGAGCAGGTATGAGCATTGATCGCCACGCTTGCTCAAGTCGGATTGGCGATTTCAGACTTCTGAAGGTAGGTAAGGATTCCTCTTGATGTTTTCCTTCACCGTCAATCAGTAATGTCTAGATAAACTTAGATAGTACATAATTATGATTTGTAAACTACATTGGTACTTGCCCGAATTCGAACCCTTGACCTCATGTTTACGAAGCCTTCACCTCTGGGCCATTACGACTTGAGAGCTTGCATATATTATACAAAATTTGTCTGAAGAGACTTCTTTTTTTTAGACAAATTTTGCATAATGTATACTTAAACACTTTATCAATAAATATAAATAAATAATGAATATCCATTAAATAAAATAAAATAAATTTAAGCTGTCGTCACGCTGTAGGTATCTGTTAATGGTATATAATCTTTCACATGCTTAGGTGCATGATCAAACATTATTTGTTCCCAACAATTAACATGTCTAAAGCGACAAATAATGCTATTCGGATATCAACAATATATCATATCTATTGTGACTCCATTAAATAATATTATAATAATGTATACGTATCTAAATGCTGTAATCATTCGTTATATGAGACCAGATCACAGTGTAAGAACTAATTTTATGTCAAAATAAGAACTTTTACGCCTTAAATATTTTTGCAGACTGCTCGTTTAGGGGACACGTAAATTGTCGTCGTATGTCTCCTTAAACTACTCACAAATACTAATAATAATATTACACATATTATTATTAGTTGTAACTGTACTGAATGTAAAGATCTAACTACTACATACACAATTAGAATTACGTAGTCTCTTCGTATATATCGGTATTATAACAGTATTGTCAGCCGATGAATTAAACCAACCAATATTGGAGATTTTGTGAAGCGACAATTGGTAATAAAGATAAATTGTTTCAGCCGCTATATTAATCTAATCAAGTTCTACCTATACCTTTGTTATTTATTTATAGTAGGATGACAAGGTACCTATAGTTGTGTCAATTTTGCTATTTTTCTGATCACCACTATACATTAACTAAAAAATATATAGTAAGTAATAAAGTTAAAAGTCGAATGAACATAACAATAGTTTTAAAATATAGATGTTTTAATGTTGGGCATTTCGCAAATTTTAATAAATCGACGTCATTATTGTCACAATAGTACCTACCCTTTTTATGGTTATATTGGATAATATAATAAGTAAGTATTATATTTTGGTAAAGTTTTAACCTCATTTGATCGAGTTACCTTAAACGCAAGATGCCAAGGAAGGCGTTAATCCTATTTAACACATACAAACAATACATAGAATAATAAAAAATATATTACAAAAATGTTCAAAATTTATATTATGCTGTACTTAAACCTCAATAATTTGCCCATAAAAGTCAACATTTTAAAAATAAAATTTCATCACTCATCTATACTTTTTTACTATTATATTATACTCGTACTCGAACCCTAATAAACTGCGGAATTCTAATGACATTTTTATAAATATAATTTCAAGAGAAAGTCATACAATTTATTGGGCTCAAAATATACGTTTGTATTGTGTACATACATTATACATAAGTACATAACAATTGTATGATAAATTAGTTTTTAGTATACCAATTGTATCAGTGCAATCAAAATAAAGGATAATGTTTTAAAACTTTTTGTTTTATTTATAAATATTTCGTATTTTAAACAAGTATACAGCCAAAATTGGGTACTTACACGACTTTATCCTGAGTATTTATTCAATCTATCTAATATATAAAATTCTCGAGTCACGGTGTACGTTAATGAACTCCCAAAACGGCTCGACCGATTTTCGTGAAATTTTGTATGCATATCGGCTAGGGTTGAGAATCGGACAACATCTATTTTTCATCCCCGTAAATGTTAAGGGTGGTCTGAAAACGATTGTATGAAACTTCTGCATAGCTTTGAAATTTTGTTTTGGAATACTTCTAATTTTTTTTTAATTGGGGTGGATTTAGAGGGACGGAATTAGGGATGAAATAATATTTTGAAGTTAGCGACTTGAAAATTGAAAAGAGGGGGAAGGGAGGGGCGGTGAAAGAAAGGTGAGGGTAAGCCAGGGGGAAGTGAGGGGGTAGTGAGGGGAAAATGAGAGAAAGATGAGAAGTGAGTGAAGTATGGGGCAAGGTAGGGGAAGGGAGATGTAAGTGAGGGGTAAGCAAAGGGGAATAAGCGAAATGGGAGGAGTGGGAAGAAGGGAGAGGGGAATAGGGGAAAGTAGTGAAAAGTTTACGGGGGATATCTGTAGGTAGGTGAAAGAGGGTTTGTAGAATGGGAGATTAGAAATATCTATTTATATAAAAATAAATCCCTATTTCCCTTGGTCACGGCATCACGCGTGAACGACTGGACCGATTCCGTTAATTCTTTTTTTGTTGTGTTTGTTATTGTCAGGAGAAGGTTCTGCGAAAAATTTGATAATAATTAAGACAGGACAACGTCTGTCGGGTCCGCTAGTTAACTTATAACAATTCACTGCGTGATGCTTTTTTTTACTGCCGACAGCGGCAGATTAACCAACAGTCCACCTAATGATAAATGGTAACTGACGCTCATAGACTTCTGCATTGCTAGGGACTCTGCGATGTCGCTGCCCACCGTGCAACGAGTGGGGTAGGTGAAGGAAATGAGGGAGGCGAGGAAAAGTAGATATTAGGGAAATTGGGCCTTCGGTGTTCTCATTCACCGAACGTAACGCATTGGCAGGTATCTATGGATACACTACTCTAACGTAGATCTTCTATGATAGGCTAGTACTTTCCCTGTCGACCTCTCAATACTGAAAACAGCTAGGAAATTTACACCGCATATTAACATACGAACCTTTGTCTTCTGTATCTAGTTTACCGCAGTTATCTTACCTAGATCGTCACGTTGGTTCTTAAAATTCAATGTAGGTAATCAGTACAACTGACTGTTACCTGCAAGAATTATAGAGTGCGCGAGCTTTACGTAGCGACTTTTATCTGTTACCAAACATATAGTGGGACTGAAAGCGAAGTATTATTTTTAGGAATTCATTGCCGAATGAATTGCATCGTAAGCAGTTAAATTATGTTCAATAATCACCAAAGTAAGCATCAGTCGCCGCATCAAAACCTTGCCAAAATAAACAGCGGTCTTGATGTTTACTCTGAGAACTAAATTTTGATGCGATCTCAGAATTGTCAAGTGGGTAGGTAAGTAGTTAAGTACCTATTTTGTATGCAAGTACATACATTTTTTGTTTCAATTTATTTCTATGTATATATCTACTTACATACATAGGGGCAGCAGCAAAGTTAATCTCGGCCTTCTGAGATTGCGTCGCGTCATTACAACGCTGCCTCTTCCACTATTTAGTGTTCTGTCTTTCATGCATGATTCATACAATATGGTAGTAGGTACAGTAAATATAATTTTTCTATACTGACTTTTTAAAGGTAAGGTATGTAGGTATATATCTATGTATATTTATTATTGTCGCAAAGATAACGTCGGCGTCGCGTCAATCTTTGGACGCTTGTATTCAGAGGTAGATATTACACTAAATACTGCTTGTAATGATCTGCAAGTGGATTTAGGTAGGTACCTACATATTAATATTTACACATATTTTAAGAGAGAAATTAGTAGGTAAGTATCTACTGCTTGTTATTGCCAACTTTTAATTTACACTAATACCTATTGTATTCCTCTACTAGGTAGGTACTTCCATATTAGAGAGATAGTATTATTGCATCATCACTGCTCACTAATTGGTGAAAGAGCATGCAAATAATTAAAAAGAATGTAGGTATTGGTGTAGTAATCTATACTAGGTACTATATATACTATATATATCTATACTAGGACCAAGTAACATGACATACACACACACAAACACAACACACAATCAATTCCCAACAATCATTATCACTTATTTTGCAGCTTAAACACATCATGAACAATAATTTACAAATTAAACGAATTTTCATTTAAGTTTCCCTACACATTGTTTCACTACACCAAACTTCATCAAAGCGTCACTTGTATTATTTTTAAATCCCGCGCCTTCTCTTGATCTTTGCTATTGGCTAATGGGTGTGGTAATGCCAGCTGTCACAGCCAATAGGAAAGTTTGCGCTCCGTTCCGTTTTATTTTATTATATGAAACAAATTATTGTTACATTATATTACTATTTAAATAATAACTATATTATTATAATTATATTACAGATTTATATATTTAAACATTTTATAAGAACATTATTATATTTACTTACTTATTTATTTTAAGTATTTTGTTTTAATCTACACAAATTGTACGTCAGGGTATTCTTTGATCAATTCGTGGTCTTGTCTTAACAGAATACCATCCATCTTGGCTCTAACAGAATAACAGCGCTGCTTTGTGTTTGCAAAGTGGCACAAAGCTGAGTTAGGGCCATTTTGTATCTCACTAAGTTTGTTACTTTTATTTTTATTTATTACAATTTATTATTGATATGTTCTGTAAGCTAACTTGTTGAGAACAAATAAATGTTTTTCTTTCTTTCTTTTCTTTCTTATATAAAGCGAAAAAAAAGAGTTTGTTTGTTTGAACGAGCTTATCTCTGGATCTACCAGTCAGATTTGAATAATCCTTTTTGCGTATGATAGCTCTCTTCTGAGCAAGTTCTTGAGAAAGGTTATAGGCTATGTGACATCACGCTACTGGTGACGGAAGCAGATCAGTAAACAAAGACGCGGGAGAAACCGCGCCGCGTGAAGCTAGAGTTAAATAAAATTATAATGTGTAGATCTAAGTAGTTAATTTAATTAGACATGCGATGACGTGCTTCAGTGATTGTGTTTACGCTAACAGATTGTAGGTTGCTCGGACATTTACTTTAGAAATGCTATTCAATATGAAAGTTTATATTAAGCTGGTTAAATCTCGAATGCTTGAATGTTTTTTATTCGTTTATGCGTAAACCGTTGTAAGCATACAATCGTAGCTATCTTAACTTGGTACTTGGCTTTAGTTAATTCATAGAAAAATTGTCCTGATGGTGATTTTTATGTAAAGGTTATTCAGATGACACTTAGGTTTTTATATTCACAATGGAGGCAATACTAAAACTAGTTTTACAAGACGAATACTCTCCGGCTTAGGATATAGATTTACTTCATCTCTTTTCTTAGATGTCGTAAAAGAGGTCTAAGGGAATATTAAAGCACGGGTAGATACATTCATGTATGTATGTACACCTGCCTACGTACCTACATAAAAAAGAGTAGGTAAGTGAGGAGATTTTTAGTACGTCTATCCTAAATATATCTATTGTATTTTATCTCTAATGCGATCACCAATCCGATCATCAAATTCATTAAGTGACTATAGCAAACGCCTTTTTTTGGGAGAAGCCTTCTGTTAACCCTTCGCTTAGGTACTTAAATACCTATCGTAAACAATTTTACACGTGCAGAGTTGATTATTGGCGCCCAATGTGGCATTCTATCGTCAAAATTAAAAAAAAATCTTTTGTCAGATAGTTATATCAAGAATAGATGCTTTGCTGTGTAACTTTTAGAACATGGCAATTTGAGAACATAACATTTTGCGGGATTATAAGAGGTATCATTTGAATGAGTCATTGTGCACCTAATGACACTAATATCATCAGTAGGTACCTACCTAGATCTATATCAATCATTATATTGGTTAAAGGACGTCCACTACTAGTAGTAGACATGTCATTATAGGCCTTTTGCAAGCATCTTCACTGACTGGTTTAGAGCCGCATTCACCAGTTAATAATACAGACGAATAGTATGTCTCAGCTAAAGGCTGACACTATTTCGAGCATACGATGAAACAGCTGGCATGCCGTATTAAGTAAGAAGCTGTTATTCTTTCGGTAGGGATAGGTACTCTGTTTATTTGTGTATGGGCACGTGTCACATACTTATAAACATAATGGCGTCTTCAAAAATCGTCAATGAGGATACATTTAAGCGGAGAGTTTATATTGAAGCTTAAGTCGGAGCTCATTGTCTTGGCAGTTTCGCAACTTAAAGAGGCTTAATGAGTTGTTTAGAAGTGATTAAGTACCAGTGTTGTATGTGGGAAGTGGGATGCGAAGCGGATTGCATACTAGCAGTGGTTTACCCTTATATGTAACGAAAATTGAGTGGAAACTGTAACGGAGCAAGTATGCTATTTGCTTTTAATGCCATTTGGTGACGCTACTTGACTAAGCTAAGATACTTATTATACTCGTATACAGGCATAATGAGAGATGTTTTGTCATAAGAAATAGATTTAGCAATGTGATTACGTATGTTTTTTTTTTAATGCCGACAGTGGCAGACGAGCAAACAGTCCACGTGCTGGTAAGTGGTAACTGTCAATCATGGACGACTTAGAGTCTCTGGCATTGCTCCCGCATTGTCAGGGACTGCGAAGCCGCTGCTTACCGTGAAGGGAGTAGGGTAGGTGAAGGGATTGAGGGAAGTGAGGAAAAAGAAAGGGTGGCAATCGAGTCTCCGGCTCCGCTCTCTCACTCACCGAACGAAACGTAATGGTACGGATACTACTACTCTTACGTCGATCTTCAATAAGAGGGCAGTACTTTCCCGGTCGATCCAGCCCATTCATGCTGAAGCCAGCGTGGATCTATCACTGTACCAATATGTGTTATTTTAATTAAGTATTTCGTATTAGCGGCCTGCTCCCGATGTCAGATTCGGCTGTGTCGCAAAAACCAATCTTTGCTGCTCTTCTTTTATCTGTAAACATGGCAAATTTCAGATACAAATGTCAAGTGGTTTCTAGATTTTGTGATTAGTTAGTTTCTTTTCGTTTTTAATAGATTAAGGGATTACGAATTTTATTCTAATAGAAGGTACATAGTAATTATGTAGGTACATTATAGGCAGATAATAATTTAGTAAAACAAGGACACTCTTTTTCACAGTTCATAAATTTGGGACTGGTACCTAGTATTACTCTTTCTGGCCGAAGGGAAGGTAGCCAGGACCATAACATGACAGTCAATATTGTTATCACCGCAGCACTGAGGCACTTGTGTATCAGTATACACGTGTACTAAGTTTATGTAAGAAAATTATATCAACACATACGTTTTTAAACAGATACAGTTAAAGATTAAGAAAAGGAAATGAAACTAAAAGCGAAAAGATAGAAATAATTTAAATGACCAGTTTTATTGTGGCGATTTATATAACATTTTGTTTTTAGATCAGTGTGCAAATTATTATTATTTCGTAAAACTCGTTCTTATCGGCATTATGAGTGTTTTATACCGTTTGTTATTCGCGGTCTACCCACGAAAGTGCATATTTCACATCTACTCGACGCTTTACACGAAGGAAAGTGTGAAGTGAAATCTTGCTACTGGACACAGTAGTTTTATATAGTGTATGTCACATGTCTTAGCTTACACATAACCTGCTTCGATAATCTACTAGGAGTGGTGAATCACGTGGTTAAGTAAGTCTTCGTAATCATAACTTTCTCTAATAATTTAATATTCCAAGTCATCTGAGACTGATGTTATAGCTAAGTTCAAACCTTAGCGTTTCTAATCCTTAGGAGTTTAGCAGTCGTGTGAACTCACTAACTATAAGGGTATAGTTATCTCAAAACCGAAGAAATCATATAAACTTGGCTGTTGGCAATCAGTACCAAAACAAAGTCTTTTTGTGTCTCGCAGATCACGTGTCTCTCTTATCTATCATGGCATAATACATTGTAATTATTTAATATACGTATCCAATGCTTGTGGGTAATCAGAAGTAGCAAGTCTGACATTACTGAGGCCCTAGAGAAGTGACATACATTCAAAAATGTATGGGATTGACATAAGCTAACGTCAACATTGTCATTAGCTTATGTCAATCCCATACATTTTTTTTGGCTTTTTGTTGGCTAGTGATTGTGTTGTGAAGATCGAATGAAAATGACTCCAGGATTTTTTCTGAGACTTTTTCATATATTTCAGTTTTTTCAGATTTTTTCGTAGTGGATCGATTGGGAAAGAAATACCCTCCCATATAATATCGACGTAAAGTATAAATTTCCATACTAACGAGTTTCGCTCAGTGAGTGAGAGCGCCGGTAACCCAATTACCCCCTCGGTGCTCTTCCTTTCCGTTCCTCATTTCCTTTACCCCATTTAATTTTATGTGTGTGGTGTACTGCCTTCGATCCCTTAGTCGGTTAAAGTGACATTAGGATTATCTGTCAAGAATTTCATAATATTGGCCAGCAGTCTGGAACTGTGGCCACGTTGTGCTCGTGCTGTGCAACAAGCTCGTCTCCTATTACATAGAACTCAATATAGCTGGTGAAACGTGCTAGCTTAATTTGTAAGTACGTTATATCGTAGTTATTATTTAACTAGTCAGATAATAAAATATTTATAATAAGTATACCGCTAACACTAAGTGTTATTTGTTGTGTGTGTTATTTTGTCAAGTACTTGAAAATTTACCAGTAATTTTACTTACAACTTTATGGTATCTCGTATACTTTAGTCCGTACTCTAAAACTATAGTAACCTGTTGCAATTGATTGTTAAGCTGGCAAAATGCGAACGGATTTGGTTTTTTGTATTAAAATTAGTGGTCATATACACAGTATTTATCTACCTAAATCACGTATTTTATTCCTAAGCTGTAAGCAGATAGGTATACCCATGTTCCGCCAATCACGATTCCATGTACTCAGGATGTAGGTAATAAAGTGCGAACCTGTTGCCATTTTATGATATCGGCTTGTTATTATCCCAGTGCTGGGAAAGGCCTCTTCTCTTTATTATTTTATTTTATATTAGCCTACCAAAGTGACTCCACTCTGCCTGATTGTAAGCAGTCAGTGGAATCCAGAAATGGTGGACATCATTTCAAAAGCCAGACCACTGGTATAGTGGTCACCACTATGGCGGCTTAGTGAGATGCTTCTTCGCGCCTTGCTTGAAAGAGGATCAAAATTGTTGATGGGAACACATATAAGTCATGAGCATTGATCGCCACGCGCTTGCACAAGGTGGATTGGCGATTATTTCAAACTTTCACAGCAGTCCAGATTCTCTCACGATGTTTTTCTTCACCGTCAGTCAGTAATGTTCAGATAAACTTAGAAAATAGATATGTTTTGAAAATCATATTGGTACTTGCCCGAATTCAAACCCCTCGACATCGTGTTTACGAAGCGGATAAATTTACCATTGGGCCATCACTTGTGCCATTACCTGCATTACATTTGACTTTTTAATACCACAACAACCACGCCGTTCAGACCCAAAGTAAGCATATATTAATAGCTTGTGATATAGGTTCTAGAATGCGGATAAACATACTTATATACTTTTTTGTTTTTGTAAATACATACATATTATACATAGAAACACCTAGACCAATGCAAATAGCCATGTCATTTTATCCTACCAGGGAATCGAATCAAAAATCTTAGCGTGGCAGTATCATTGTATCACCAAAAAAGTCATAGGTAAGTATGCTTAATTAATTTTTAACATTTTGTAAAGGTAATAAGAACTGAGCACAAAAGAAATTATGAAGAGTGACATGCCTATTGTTATAAAACAAAAAGTTATGGATACATGTATACTACCTTCACTAACCTACGCCAGTCAAACATGGAAGCTCACAAGTCGAACTCAATCAAAAATCACATCATGTCAAAGAGGTATGGAGAGAAGTCTACTGAAAGTTAGAAAAATACACAAAATTAATCATAAAACCATAAGGAAAACAACAAAAGTTACCGATGCTCTATGTTACTGCAAAAAGCTTAAATGGCGGTGGGCTGGCCATATAGCTAGACTGACAGACGACCGATGGACCCATAGACTAACATCTTGGACAGGGCCATCAGGCGTTAGGAAGAGAGGTAGACCTGCGGCCCAATGGGCAGATGACATCTTAAAAGTAGCTGGGAAAAATTGGATGGAGACAGCAAAGAATAGAGAGAAATGGAAATCTCTAGAGGAGGCCTTCACCTTCGAAACGAGGGGTTCTTGCTAATTATAGAGTTTTTATATATATATTTTTATTTTATTAAATTTTAGTTTTAATTTTAAGTTGAAATTTATACTATAAAACTGATATCTTTGTAAAGTAAGAAATATAAGGCTTTTTTATTTATTTATTTTTTTATTTTTTTATTTTATTTATTTATTTATAATAAAGAACTTGCATTATTCCAATTTTGAAAAGTTGCTTTCCTAAATCGGGAGTCAAATGAATATAAATAAATAATGTAAAATCCGGAGACAGGAACAAGCTATGTTTTTGATATAAAACTACATAATATATGCGTTTCATTTGCAATCATGCCACGAGAAAACACACGAAAAACTATACGCGTTTATGTCTTATGTGTGAAAAACCAACAAATGACTGAATGATCACTGCGACATGAAATTTTTTCATATTATTATGATTAAACCAAACTAGAAATATTTTAACATATTATATTAAACAAGTATCTATTTTGAAGACTAGAAAAACCTGCAAATAATATAGAAATAAATAAAAGAAAGTAACTATTTATTAGAAATTTTAGTCATGTCATTACATTACATAATTATCTTTATTGCTGTAAAACATTAAAATTATAGTTATAATGTTAATAAAAGTTAGAGTACTACAGTCTAGGTACAGTTTAAAGAAATGAAGGCTTTACTATCTTCAGTAGGGAACGCTTGAGTTCGGTTAGTGCTCAGTTAAGAGGCTCCGCGATCGCACGTCTCGCCCCCGTTCGTAACTCACGCACGCGTAGAAAGCCGCGATCGTTCTGCGAAAAAAGTAATTCTTATCTATGTATTGTTTTGTGTATTGTGTTATATTATAAACAGATTAAAAATATAAGTACGTATCTCTTATGTCAAATTATTAATTTGGATTTTAGTTGTAAATTATTTAAATGTTTAAGTCGTGATAAAAAAGTACTTACATTAAAAGTTTTTTTTAATATTTTTTTAATAATATATTAACCAACTGAAAATTGCCAACTTTATGTAACTTTAAAAATTTTCTATTGATTATTTTTATTAAATATACCTACTTACTTATATTAATTAATCATAACGATTATTACGTGCACATTTACGTCTATTATAAATATACTAAATATTATTTATGAATTGAAAATTATGAATTAAACTTTTAAATTGCATAGATACATTTGTTACCCACGGTTACGCGGTTATATTACTTAGGTATAATCTAAATTACAGAGACATATTTATTAAGAAAACTATTTCCACATAGGTATAATACGCAAAGAAAGTAATTAACTAGAAGTATCTAATTAAATATCTACGTGATTAAACATGTCCGATTATTTGTTTATTATTAATTTAAGATCCTTACGAATTTATGAAAATGTATAAATTAGTAAAATACAATTATTTGTATTAAATAAAAACAATTAATTTTAAGCATTCATTAATTTATTAAGCATAGAATTTCTAACAGAACATTATTGTAATAACATGAGACTAAACAACGAGATTATAGAGATACAATACCATGCTCAAAATGAATGTTAATGTAGCGAGAGGAGACCGGCCATCCGCCGCATTCACTTTCTCCCGCACTGTAATGCCGCCAAAATTATATTAAATTATTGTAATTAAAATTTGCTAAGTATATTAAAGTTATTTTCATATTACAATTGTGATGACCTATATATGAATTGAAGTAAAAAGCCTACTTTTAAACTTACGCCGCAAAATTATATTGGCGATAATAAACTTGAACGTAATGTTATACGCCGCAAAATTATATTGGCTACAATAAACTTGAATGAAATGATATAATTAGAATTATAAAACAAAAATAGTTTGCAATAAAATAATTGTATTTGCAGTTAACTTCATTAATAGATGTAGAGCGATAAATTTAAATTTTCTTATATGATTTAACAATCGATGGTTTTTGTTGCAGACTGTAACTTTGAAGAATATGGTTGTCAAAGAAAAGCCACATTGCCACTAGACCGTGTAAAGTTATTTGAAACACCTAAGAGTTTAAGTGGATCAGTGAAGCCAGTGATTCTCATTAAGTTCGTATAAAACAGTAGTGGACACTGCGGAACAAAACATTAAAAAGTATAAGTGAAAGTTTGTAATTTCCTATATTTGTGTGGGAGAGGCCGAGCTTGAGTGTAAAAACAAAGAAGAACTGAGGAACAATGGACCACCTATTCCGGCAGCGACGGATTAGTGTGCCCAAGAGGTGAGAGCATTTATAGCCGAGTTTTATACTAAGTACAGCGTTTACATTTCATTGTTCTGAGCTTCTGTGAGCTGTCATAATACATAGGAAACAGTAATTATATAGATACTACCCAGTTAAACTACTTCACAGCGTGTAATGCAGCTGATTGTACAGGGTCAACTTAAAGAGAGTAAATTTGAATTTTGAAGTATTTATTAAGTTTGTATTATATACTACCTACATAATTTTATTTAAAAATACAGCACACTTAGTCTATTCTCTATCTAGGATACCACCTAACATTATCATGTTGATAGACTACCGCATATTAACATGATAGGTAGTGTTCTCTCATCATTGCTAAAATAATTGTAACAGATACTTTTATGCCACTGGGAACTGTGAAGTAGAAGGAAATGGGAGAGGTGAAGAAAAAGGGAGGATACCAAAAGGAAAATTAGCCAATGGCAGATACTACTCTAATCGTCGAATGTTCATGAACAGGTAGATTGGGATTTGCCCGGTAGATGCGGCCGTATCGCTATGCGTGCTATAACCTGCACAGATCTACTATCGCTCCAGTCTATTTGTAACCTTACCTTTTTGTTTCGATAGTCGAAGTATCCGTTGTTTCTATGTTTGTAAAGCCTCTTCTCTTTCATTTCATTTAGGATGTCCTTAGTGCAGCATTTCTTTTATAATAAAATATGTTACGTTGTTCTAGAGACACAGTTTATTGAAAAGATTTTTCAGAATAACCTAGGCAACTGTGTATTTAACGAAAATCTAAAAAAAATTCTTACAAGCCATATCAAATTTGAATATCAATTTTAAGAACTTAAACATATTTAGGACAATAACAGTCCGATTAGGTAAGTCCGATTTCGAGAGATGACATATAATACATATAACTTATATTTTACTATTACATTTCGATACACTGACTGCTATTATTATAATTATCAGAGCTGTAACCATAATGTCAACTAAACCATTTTTCTTCTTTCGTTGTGACTTTCTTTTTTTTAGTAAAAATTTGAACCTTTCGTTTTGGAACTTACTTAGCCAGAGTTGGCACTAAATAAATCGTGCTTAGCGAATTTAGAAGGCTTTGCACCTGTAGCTGTTAGAAAGAGATAAGTAATACTTTAGCAACGAAGTCAATGCACCATTGTCAGTTCTCGGTAACAATGCTCGAGATATCGTTGACAAAAACGCCCGCAGCGCATCACTCTGACTCAGTGTCATTCACCCGATGCTGGAAATCGATGTTTACATCTGCGAGTTTAATCGATTCTACACTCGAATCAAGACTCGATTAAATCGATGTTTTATCGTCATCATTTATTTATACCACTTAATTGCGATTAGTGAATCGGTCGTGCGTATCTGAACAGATATGAACAGATTCAGTAGAATTTAAGAGAGAGTTGGTTTAGTTCAAACACTACACTTGCACATAAAAGTACTGAGCAACTTAGTTGACAGATTAATTATTCTTAAGTGAAAACTTCAGACTATAGCTACAAAGAATACATATTTAAAACACTATTAACAAATTGGATATCATCATCATCATATCAGCCAAAAGAGGTCCATTGCTGGACATAGGCCTCGCTCAATTTTCGACACCGTTGCCGGTCGTTTGCCGCCCTCATCCATCGGTTGCCCGCCACCCGTATAAGGTTGTTGGTCCACCTTGTGAGGGGTCAGCCCACGCTGCGTCTTCCGGTTCGTGGTCGCCATCTTAGAACCTTTCTGGCCCAATGGCCGTCAGTTCTGCAAGCTATGTGTCCTGCCTATTGCCATCTCAGTGAAGCAACTTTGCGATCCGCGTCAGTTACTTTGGCACGCCTGCGGATTTCTCCATTTCTCAAACGATCGCGCAGGTAGACTCTAACATAGCCCGCTCCATCGCTCACTGAGCGACTTTGAGCCTTCTGACAAGACACATATTTAGCGACCATGTCTCTGCTGCATATGTCATATTTATTATGATTATGATCTAGGCACTTGATATTCGATATAAGTCGACCCAATTTTAACCTAACCTTCCCTTCAGGGTATTGCCCACGTCCCTGTCTGCTGTGTACGGTCTTCCATAGCCCTAACTTGGATATTTTGTAGGGACCATTATGATAGATGTGTCTATTCAACCGAACTGTATTATTATGCAAAGTGCAACTTTGCCAGCATACTGATTCCTATTGAATTATTTATTCCATGTATACTCCTGTGAGGGCTGCTGTAGATATCATAATTACGATAGTGTAGATATGCAAAATTCAATTTTAGTGCATTTCGATGATAATTTTGAAATTCGATGATAGTCTTTTCATATTAAATATGTAAGCACTTTAAGTAGTATGGAACCTACGTAGCTAGGCAATTTATGTAAGTAGGAAACTTACGTTATATCAAAATACTTCTATTGATTGTATATACATGCTAAAGATGTAACCAAAAGAAAAATACAGCAAGATTTGCATATTTTTTGCCTAAATTAGAGCAACTCGGCTGCAGAAGTACCTCCATATTCATCAAAGGTCTTGCTACGAGTATGTCGAGGTTTACGCTTGCACTTGCTGGCTTGACAGACTGCTAACATCTGGAATCAAAAATAAGAGTGAAGAGATTAGATCTTAGCATTTAGTAAAATAAACTTTAGAAACAATCAATGTTAATAGGTTATATAGCAACCAACGGCGTTATTAAGAAAATGTAATTTTCTTATCCCTAAGTAGCCTTCTTAAACTTTTTTGTTAATCGATACATATTGTAAAAGGCTTTGTCCTGAGTGACTGACAGACAACGCACAGCCCAAACCACTGGTCGTTGCGACTTGAAATTTGGAGGGCGTGTTTTTTTTAAATAGTACACCTATTTAAACAAAACAAGAAAGGGTTTTTAAAATTCAACCTTTAAGGGGTAAAAAGGGCTGTATATAGTTTTGTTTTTTTTTTGGTTAGGTACTATTGTCAAAGTAAAAAAATGCTCTTATCAATATTTTTGACAGGGGTGGTTTTAGAAAGGTGAAATTGGGGATGAAACATTATATGAAAACATCTTTGTTTTTGAGTGATCGTTGTGCAAATTAGATAGTAGGTTAGGTAGGTTTAGGGTATTCAATATTAGACAGTTTTTGGTTTTTAAAGTTACAGTTGAGAAAAGTAAGAAGCTGTTTTAAATATTTTTGACAGGGATAGCTAGGAATATGGCATATAAGGGCGGAACTTTAAAATAAGCTAGCTGGCTTAATAAAGAGAGAATTGTTTCTCGCACGGACAATTTGATGTTGCTAGCTCTCGATGAAGTGCACCATCTTCACTAAATAATTGTTTTAGCTGCACCGGATAGAAAAACAAAAAATATAATGATCATGAATTTACTGTGTTCATCGGTATAATTTAATGTAATTAGATTCTATTTGTTTCTATAATAAAAGAAACGATGCCAACTTGGACTCAAAAACAATTACTTAAAATATTTGCAACATATTAAAACTGTTAATTTGCAGCGTAAATGCTATTAATTAATGTTCTTGTATAATAACAAATAAAGGTTTTAAATAAATCTATACTATTATATAAAGCGGAAGTGTTTGTTTGTTTGAACGTGCTAATCTCTGAAACTGCCAATCAGATTTGAGTAATTCTTTTTGCGTATGATAGCCCAGTTCCTTAGGATTGTTATAGGTTATATATGTAACATCACGCTACTGGCGACGGGAGCAGAGCAGTAAACAAAAACGCGGGTAAAACCGCGCCGCGTAAAGCTAGTTTACTATAAAAGTTCTAAGTACGTCAGTGAAACATCATCATCATTATTTCAACCGACAGACGTCCATTGTACCGCGACGTTTGACCACGACTGGTGGTCGACGAGCCGCCCTTATTCTGTCATAGATATTTCCATAGAATTCAACAAAGTCAGCATAGTACGATTTACTGTATTGAAGATAAGTTACGATTGTCTTTATGAACGATGGACTTAAACATTAGCAATGTCTGGGAAAGTATCTTAACATTTATCTGCAAATAACTAGGTATTCTTACAATTAATATTTCGTTAAGAATTCTTCAATGGCATGATTCTTCTGTCACGTTTCTTGGTAATATTACTTTATGTAGGTAAGTGTGTTTTACATGAATGTTTCAGATATAAATTTCCACCTGCAAATTTGCCCTTAGGGAAAAATGTAACGTTTTGTTACACTTGCTTTAAGGTCAAAGACTTGTTAATAATTATCTTGTAGAAATTGGCTAACTCTATTAGTTAAAATATCGTAAGTAGGTGGGTACCTGTTCTATTTTTGCCCGACTGCCGAAGTCAAGGACGGTCACGTTTGATCTTATCCCTTTTTCTTTACAAGACTGCCAAAAGCGCAAACTGTGTCAAAAGCAAAAGTTTTTATATAATATACTCATGATTTTACTAACATTCTTATAGAACTGCAGAAGCAATACACAATAGAATAAACCACATTTCGTTTGTTACTATTCCTCTAAGGTACGTTTGAGTCAAAGTCAAAGTCAAAGTCAAAGTATTTATTTCATTTTGATCACAGAATGATACTTATGAAAAGTCAAATTACATGAAGTCAGCTAATTAACCTACAGCCAGTTCGCTGACGAGGTAGAGCTGTGAGAAGAACTGGCAAGAAACTCACGCCACTCTTTTCAATCGCCAGATAATTACAATTTTTTGTATGAGTTAACAATTTTAACACATCAACGCAACCAAAGAACCATACAAAGTAATTATTACAAAATAACTAATTATTTAATTACATTTTTGAAAAAAGAAAAGATAAGAAACGAAAATAGAGGATTACAATTATTTAGTTTCATCTAGTATGGTAATTTGACTACGTATTTTAATTAAAATTAAAAAATAGTAAATGCATTTCTCAGTCATATTGAACTACAAGGTAATATTGAATTAAGTATTAAATGTATGCCATGCCAAGATTGACCAGTCATCCCAGGTAGCACCCGTTCACGAGCATCGAGTCGTCGGTGACAGATATTTACATATTATGAGCATGAGTATCTGAATAGCGCTCCTGGTTTTTACTCTGAGAAATTTACATAGATATACTTTATGCTGTTGCTGTCACCGTTGTTGCCTGCATATAGGCCCTAGACAAGTGGCATAAATTTCTATTTTATTCATAGAATAGATTTAAAATGTATGGGATTGACATAGACCAACATTGACGTTAATATTTTTATCTATTCTATGAATAGAATATAAATCTATACCGCTTGTCTAAGGCCTCTTAGGCCGCTATTAGACTAATATAGAAATATGACCATAGATGTGTGAGTCATTTTTACATGAAGAACATATGACGGTATAATAACTACATGTGATACATATTCTCTATGATCATAGTTAGGGGATCCTTTTTGACAGCTAGCGTACAAGTAGGATCAATAACAACACACTAGCAGTCTCTATGTAAATAGACGGTGCTAGTTTGTTGATTTGAAGGGAAGGGAAATTATTCCATAGCAACGAAAAACACGGCTTGATGGTATATGATATTTCTATGATCAATAAGTGTAACATATGTAAAAATTAAGAACATCATCCTACAATTATGTATGATCATAGAATTTGACAGATATGAAATCATATTTATATGATTTAAATATGATAATGTAATACCGGCCTTAGTGAGATAATGCGTGTTAGATATTTTCAAATCATACAAAATTCGATACAGAAACGGTTTTCTGTTTATTGGGTTACTTGTTGGTGGGCTCGTTATCCGCATTTAGACCTCTTGGTTCTTTGTACGTCTGTTTATTAGGTTTGCAAATAAAAATAATTCTCAATTGCCAAAAGTTTTGGACTTTATTATTGTTATCATTTCAGCCAAAAGACGTTTAATGTATAGTCGACCACATATTAAAATTTGCTTTATCACTTTTAACAAAAAAATCCATAAAATTATAATTTAATAAAACTCATTACGACAGTCTCAACTGTCACTGTACTGGTTCAAGCAGTTTTATGGTCGACTAACCCACCCCTAAGTACTTGTCAACACTTTTGAACGGTAGTGAGCTGCCCACATCCACAGTCAGACTTAGGGTTATTTTACCCTTTATTAGTTTATTTTCCTTATAATAATAATCATATTATTATTATTATCATAATTACAAATAAAAATATACCTTTAAACTTACTTATATGAAATTTTAAATTATGTGTTTTAAACAGCAGAACGTAATTATATAAAAATAACTGCTTTATGAAATTTCGTTCTGCTGTTTTGAATTCATATTAAATTAAATTTTCGAAATTAAAAATATAAACATGTTTTGTTTATCGTATTCATATGATATTTTAGTAAAAAAGATTATATATAGGTACCTATGTATTTAACAATTAAACATACTTAGTAAGTATATGAAACAAATTATCTTTTAAAATTTATAAAGTTTTACACTTTTTAATCCTATTACCCTATAATATAAAATAAATGCAAAAGTTTGTGTGTGTTTGTTACCACTCAGCAACTAAACGGTTGAACCGATTTCGATGAAAATTATTATGTAGATAGATTCGGTGCCAAAGACGGACATAGACTACTCTTTATCCCGAACATCAGTCTGGTTCCCGAGGGATGCAACAAAACATAATTATCTAGTACTTGTATAAAATAAAAACATTAAAAAATATTTTATTTATTTATTTATAATTTATAATCTGAACGACAAAATTACAGTCAATTGCACTGATTAAACAGTAAAAACTTAAAATATATAAAATAACAACTTTTACTCTGACGTCTCACAATACCTCATACATTCAGACAAGATCAACTTCCATTCATCAGCAAACAGATCCAGCCCACGACTTGACGCCAGCAGAGCGTTGAGCTCCTTTAACATACGCAGTACTGGAGACATAGAACGCGCAAGCGTGCGACAGCGTGGTACTGCAAACAAAGGATGCTGCCTAGCTCTGTTGTAATTATCGGGCACAAAAATTGACACAGCTCGGCATGTAAATCAGGTGCATCAATAGCTCCATGTAGGATTTTACATGCAGTCAAAAGTTGATCGAATGATCGTCTTACCTGTAGCGAATTGTAGCCCAAGTAACCCAACAAAAAGTTTGTTGGATACATAAATGGGCAATAACCGTATTGACATTTAAAAAAGTACCGTAAAAAATGCCTTTTGAACTTTTTACAACATCAATGCATACAATTTTTCATGTGGGTTCCATAAACTAGAACTACACTCAAGTTTACTCCGCACAAGCGCGCTAAAAAAAAGAGTGATAACTTGGTGGTTGTTAAACTTACGACAGTTTCGAAGAACAAAACCACCACCTTGGCTAAAAATATAATGTGTTCATGAAAGGTGAGTTTGTAATCAAACGTAACACCATGGTCCTTTATTGCAGCTACTCTTGCAATTTCTAGTAGATGTATTGTAAAGGATTTCTCATTCGCCCAAAACTCATAGCACAACATTTAGAAGGATTAAATTCCATTTTATTTGAGACTGACCATTCCAAAAGTGCATCAATATCCCGCTGAAGTGATATACAATTCGGTTGTAACTCTGTCTCGGTATGCAGTTTCAGGTCGTCGGCATACACACAGGCAGTAAACACTTTGAATTTCGTAGAACCTGTGGAAGGTCATTTATCATGATTAAAAATAGTAGAGGTCCTAAAACAGATCCCTGACTTACGCCAGAACGTGTGTGATTCGCACGGGAGTTGTACAAACCTAAACGCACGTACTGCTGTCGATCATATATATATATATAAATATCAGAAATTCAGGTTTTGGGCGCAGAGAACACGCTACCGTTAAATTTTATTATTATTTACACTATTTTTTTTCTGATACTAAGCTGGTTTTAACCACATTTACGGACATCAGCCAAATAAATGCTACTTGCGGTAAACATTTCAAGTTTTATATAAACACTTTATACAAAATACATTACTATATACTTTATATAAAATTTTCGTTCTAAGCTCACTTTATATTAAGTTTCATTTTATTTTTTGTCAAATCCATGCAAGCAATCCAACGAAAAGAAGGGAGAGGAAGGAAGGAATTTTATATGGGTGCCTGTCAGCGGTCGCCTATTTGAGCAATTTAAAATTTCAAATCGTTTGAACTAATAAACTAACTAAAGTATGTGTGTTTGTAAATACACTCGATTTGGTACAAGTATAGTTTTCTACATTAGAACTGAATTCAGGTAACCGTTTATAAAAACTGTTTAATTTAACTTTCTAGTAGCTGGAAGCGTTTACGTACGAATACTATAATTAACATCCGCTCTCGCGAATACTTCTTTGACATTATTTCTGTGTTCCTCATTTCTTTTCTCAGTAGACTCCTGTTAGGCATGATTGTGTGTAAAATGATTATTGTCAACAAACAGTTGGATCTTCTAAGAAATAGACGGAAGGTAATTACTGCTGCGTTGTCATGAGTTTACCTTTTGTGTAAGAGAGAAAATTTATAATTGTATAATTGAGAAAAGTATTCAAGTCTTTGAGGTGTACTTCACAAATCACGTAATATTTACGAAGTAACAGGTATTCTAAAGACTTCGATATCAATAATTGCCCGGCAAAGGTTATGGTCATTGTTTATAGTCGGCGTTGCTGCTATTATGGCATTTAAAACTTAAATTTAGGTACAGAAGTGTGTCACATATACGAAGCTATTTTCGTTATTTTCATAGTTTTGAGTTAATGAAGTTATTTTTAAATACCGTACAGGTTCAATAGAGCCTACTTTCTACATTACTTTGTTATTGTATGGGAAACCTTAGTTCTCAGCGTGAGTACCAGAGACACTATTAATTTCTAATACAAATATTTAACACTGTCAATAGTGAGACAAACACACGCTAACTCATGGTCACGGCAGAGATTTTGATTTGCTATTAAAAATGTACAACACTAAAACCCTTAAAAAACCGAAACGCCTTTTCGTGTACCCGCTAAGATACATGTAAACTTTTGTCTTCTGTTCTTTCTTATTGTAAGTGATTCTTTTTAGTTACATAGGTTTTGGATTAGTGTGCTTAAGACGGGACATGTCATTTTATTTTAAAGTGTGTATGATGGTGTTGTGTACGCAAGTACCCCGCGCCTAAAGCAGCAGACTAATTTCATTATGTCAAACATTAGTAGGCTTCTTCCTAGTTAAATGCTCTAAGGTTACATCAATGAGCTATACAATAATACCTAATGTAATAAATACGGCTATTGAACTTTAAACTTTCTTTATGCATAAATTACACTATACAAGTTCATTGGCGTTCATTTACTCTTGCTTATGTCTAACCTTACCAGTATTGACCTTATAAATGAGATACGTGCGAGTTGGAACTGGGATTCCGTATAAGTTAAGGGTTGACCCGATGCCTCTTGTCGGCTTGTTAACTAACTTGACACGATGTACTCGAAACATGCAAGCGTCGTTAAGTTATGTAAAATATCTGCAATAACTTAAACGTTACTAATACATAGTAAGTTTAGCGTTTGTAGGGGTTAGCAAGCAGAACAAGGCTTAAAACAGTGATGTAATTAATCGTTAACGGACCGAGTGTTGTTTATTTCTACACGGTACAGAATGTCATCAGTGTCTTTGTATTTATGAATATTGTTTGTCAAGCACTCCACGTCTCAAGACTATTCCTTTAGGAGAGTTCTGCTTTATTTTAAGAACAAGTTCGAAATAGACAGATGCATGTCTAAATAACAAAAGGTGCAAGTAAGACACGTCAAACAATTCTTTAAAAAATAAATCACTTACATTTGCAATAAAAGTAATAAAAAGGGGCTATGTTTGCTCGTTGAGGTATAAACGTCAATCATGGAAATATTTCGCATGTAGAAACTGCGTTCATGCTCCAGTTGCAACCGTGGCTTTGGCCGTTACAAGCGCATGTAGCTCTTCACTCGTTATTATTGTCAGAGTCAATCATATAACCTTATTTTATTTAACGATTTACTAAATTAATTAAATGTATGATGAATTAAAATTAACTATGTGTAAATTAATTGTTGTTACGCGGAGAAATGTTTTATAAAAAAGTAACTGAGAAGTTTGCTTGACAAGTCAATAGTCAAACTGTCCAGGGCAATTCATTATCTTACGACTTTCCTTCCATTAAGTATATGTACGCGTGTTAACAGTAATGCATATGCTAATTTATATTTTGTTCAGTTGTAAGAATTAATTGTTTGAAACAGGTGTTGGTATGCGGCTACATTATAATAAACCTATTAGTTAACATGGGCTGTAGCGGCATAATATTGCCAACTCATGTTAATGCTATGCATTTAGGTTCTGCGTAATAGTCTTTTTACCAAGCGTACATAAGCTTTTTGTTTACGTCAATTTAAATTGTAAGGAGGATTTTAAAAAGGTATTTGTGAAAGCAGACGACCAAATAAATGATGATGATGAAGATAATATATCTATCAAACCTCACCTTTTTTATAATATCAGATCTATTAATGGTAACATATATGTATGTCAAATTAAATAATTATGGAAGACGAATAAATAAAATAAGTATAAATAAATTAAAGTAAGACAGTTTCTATTACAGCTTGACTGTCTATTGTAGAATTAGAATAGAGCATAGAACGATAAATTGCGTTCCGAGAAAACGATGTGAATGGAAAGAAAATGTACTACTAGTAACAATGATTTAAAAGGGAATGTTAACGGGAACGAGAAGAACATGAATGAATGAACAGAGACTGTTTGGGACGCGTTAAGTGACTTCCACCTTATTAAAAGTGACAAAATGTAACTTTTACCATTTAAAAGCAAGCCTGTGCTTCGCAAGTGGGTTCTTTTATGCTTTTTGTGGCTTGATTACAAAATTTTTAATTTTTTTTACCATAATGTGCATGTATTGTAAAACACACAACAAAAAAGTGGCTTGACTTTCTTGACAGTTCTTCTCGTGTCTCTAACCTGGTGACGAGTTGGTTGACTTTGGTAATGCTAAAGTTTATAAGTGTTTTAACATGATCTAAATGTACAAGTAGGTATTGACTGTAACTTTTACAACATAATTTTGCTAAATTGGATCTATATTTAGATGATTACGGTTTTAATCATGTTTCTGTGCAAATACTTCGTGCCATTTAGTAATGACTTTTTAATTAAAGAGTTTATGTGCATGATGCCATAATTTTTATTCCTAATTCGTGATCGTGTCGCCTTTATTTATAATGT
The DNA here is from genome assembly GCA_963082885.1 of Parascotia fuliginaria. Classification (NCBI taxonomy): domain Eukaryota; kingdom Metazoa; phylum Arthropoda; class Insecta; order Lepidoptera; family Erebidae; genus Parascotia; species Parascotia fuliginaria. Next base: position 11,836,912 of record OY720182.1, read on the forward strand.
CATTATTATTAGTTTTTAAAGTAATCGTTTGAGATATTGTCACGACAAATAATAGTTATATTGTATAATAACTCAAAATACACGTTTAAATTACCATTAACAATGGAATTAAGTGTGTATTTGTATTATATCTGTGGTTCATTATTATCGATGATTATGTATGTATTAGAATTATATAATATGATAAACTGGTGGAGAATGCCTCAGGCATTAAATTCACCAATACATATTGTATGTTGTATGAAGTTAAAATAAATATATTGGATAGAAATTTATTATTGTTCTAACATCATCAGGAGGACACTTGCTTATCTGCCATCCAAAACCGTACTTCCAAAAAATTTACTTTGGTCACAGATAAGAAGTCAAGAACAATGAAACCAATTTTGTTACCTTGAAGTAAATTACGCTGTTTATAAAATTTTCACGTGTTCGTATCGAAGAAAAACATAAGTATATTTTTTTGTTTTGATTCTACCAAAATAATTTTATTTTTAAAGTTTATTCAAAACAATTTGTAAGCTACTAAGTCAACGTGCGACCATTGAAAAATTCAAAAATTTTTTGTCAAAAATAGTATTCAGGATAATTACTAGAGGCGCTATTTATTTTCATTTTTACTATGAAATTTAGTTTCGTATTGAATAAATACCTAATCAACGGATACACTCGGACTCACAAAACAATGTTTGTGATTCACATCAACATTGGTTTCTTTTATGAATCAAACCAAACAACACACTTTTCACTGTTAGACAACACTCCGCCGATATTATAATTACTAATCGTCGCCCTGTGGTTAAAATTCGACCATAATTAATTTAAATTATGAAGATTGAACAATATTAAGGTACTGTTATCAAACACTACTTCTATAATCAAAAATTTCGCCAAGGCTAAACAGTTAACTTGCCTCCTGCATTCTAAATCCATTAATCCACAATCATAACTATAAAATATTTTTTGCGCTGAGTGGTAACAAACACACACACACACACACACACACACACACACACACACACACACACACGCACACACGCACACACGCACACACGCACACACGCACACACGCACACACGCACACACGCACACACGCACACACGCACACACGCACACACGCACACACGCACACACGCACACAGGCACACACGCACACACACACACTCGCACGCATATATATATAGACAAACAATATTAATCTATTCTCAATTTGACCACAGACTTTAAGATAAAGAAAAGAGTACGTGTGCAGACGGAGGAGTATAAAATTTCGCACACACTGATATTTTTTTTAAATTATATCAAATTTTAAAAAAAGAGTGGTCGTGGACCACTAGGCGACCACTAGTAGGTATGTAGTATAGTTGTTCTAATTGTAATAAGTGGACAGTTCTCAGTGTCGTCGATAATTGTCGGAGAGCGCCACACGAAGGCGACGTTCCGCTCTCTGCACGAGACAGGAATTTAGGTGGTTCTTCACAGCCGGCTGTCCACGAAAACAGACTTACATCAAGACTTTCACCTAACACACATTATATCATATTACGAAGATTTTGTGGTAAAATTACTAGGTTTGATGTTGTTTTGTAATACCATCATAACACACACGTTACATCGAATTGTTACGAACTTTGTTGTCACAAAGTTTGTATCGTATCGCAAATTATTTGTACAGTAAATTACGAACAAATAATATCTTATTTATTCGTTATTCATACTTATTACATTGATTTTACCAGTTTAATTAATAAAAATAGTGAGATTGTATTATGGTACGTGTTATCTGTAGCTATATTAAAAGTTAGCTTGCGTTCATTGGTATTATCGTAACATTTGCACAGCGCCACTGATATTCAGAATAAAAACTATTTTTTTACAGTAACAATGTGGATGCATTCGCCTCAACCAATAATATAATATTAAAATCTAATTAGTTACTAATTAGATAAAATAAACTAATTATTCATGCTTTTAGGAAACAATTGGTACTTCACGTGAGATTTAACAGGTGATTAGTTAATTTTTCGTTGATTATTAGACTATGAATTCTATCAGCGTTATATATATATATATTCTTCAATGATTACAAAAGATAGGTACCGGTGAAGACGCCAGACGCAGGCCAACTTCATCACTGTAATCCCATAATGCTGATTTGGCTAGAAATATTGAAAGTAAATACATAAATAATTTTCGAAAAAATGTCCGAAGAAACAGAAAATGAAAACAATTTATTTAAAGAACAAAAAAATATTTGAATATTTTACAAAAATATTTTTTAACATAAGTAGTTTTTATTTTTCACTAACAATAATCGTCGCGTATCGCTAAAAGTAATATATCTTCCAGACAACCTTTACAGACAGTAAAGAATTGTATACATAAATTAATTAAAACATTATCTTGATTGCTAGTTCATTTCACATTTTGGTCATTATCCGATTTAATTGTATTATTCCGCATACACCTCAGATGACAGTTTTCTACACGGAGAAAGCATTAAAGTATTTTTAGAACGTGAAATAAAAATTCTCGTGTACTCGTATTGTTATGGTCGGTGTGCTGTCCGCGCAGGTGTCGGTCGCGACCCAAGGTCTAGGTCGTTGTTCGCTGTCGAACAGTTATACAACGCATCACTTCCTACCCTCTGTATCGGAAAGCTATTTTTCATAATTAAAGAGTAATAAACCTGCCACGCGGACGTGACCACCTGTAACAGTTTCATGTATGTACACAAGTCGTTTGTAAATGCATATTAATTTGTTGCATCTCGTCGATATCCAACGGGTTCTTAATTAAATACACGTTCATTACCATCATTATGATTTATATGATATATTCTTTATTTAAGTTATAATTTGATTTTAATGAATGTTATAAATAATTAAATAACGACAGCTATTTATTGAGAGTTAATGTGAGAATGTTTAGCTGATCCATTCGCTTGTAACAAGTAGCAGCAGCTACAATAATTTAGGTAGACATCGATAAGTTAGAAGCTCGGTTATTGCGCTCTTTTTAAAAAGGAATACGTCTGTGCGCGTCTTTATGACTAGCACAAATTACACCTAGATGTACAAGAGTTCATGGAGTTCTTCAAGAAAGGAGTTAAAAGGTTTTTATCAGGGTCGGCAACGCGCTAGTGATGCTCCTGGTGTTGCAATCGTCCATAGGCTACGGTAACTGCTTACCATCAGGCGGGCCGTATGCTTGTTTGTCACCTTAGTCGTATAAAAAAAAAACATAATGAACTCACGACACTTGACGTTAATGGTGATCGTATCACCTTAATCTTCTACAAGGAGTACATTGCGATTTGAACAAATCTTTAAGCAGCCCTGTTTGAAAATTAAGTAGTTTAACAACATAAATAAGTTTGTTAAGAAAAAACGTCGATTACTTTCTAAAGCATAATATCTATACACATTGAAGTATATGTGAACTGATAACCATTATTTATAATTAAATGCATGTAAGTAACTTCCCTCCCGGGCAAACAATTCTATGCTAAGTACCTTATTCGTAGAGTAAATAGATGAGAAGGTAATAAGCACAGCTAATTCATTTTAATCACTGGATAAGGTAAAATTAATGAGTAAAATTGCGATGGCGCTAAGAGCGAAATTGTGTTTCATAAAGTCATTCAAAAACATTGCTGTAACAATACAACGTTTATTTGTCACGTAACTTGTTGGATTCAAATAGAATTGTATTGTATTACGGGGTTTTAACAAGGATCATTCCTTTGTATCGAGTTCACCAATGCGAAACTTTAAAATCTATTCATGATAGTACGAGTACAATGTACTGGACATAGTCAACATAACTGCATCACTGACAAAAGAATTTGACTTATTGAGCTAGATGTCTTCCGGATTTGGAAAGGCTATTTGAAGTTAGGGTTAACAAATTTCGGGTACCGCGTAAGAATTACGGGCTTACCATGGAAAAGTTTGTTTATTGGTTAAGTCAAACAAATCAAACAATATTTTCAAACGGTTAATACATGACTGTATTTATTGGCAAGTTCACATGTTAACTTAGTTTGCTACGTCATATGTTCAGGTGGATGCCAGCAGGCTGTGAACGGGCACTGCTGGACATAGGCCTCTCTCAAAGTGAAGTATTTACCATAGTCACATTTAGCTAGTGCTGAAAAATAATATATCCTTTTCAAAAATATAATAATAAATGTGTAAGTCATGTACTTAGCGTTATTTAAACCCGACATGCCTGTTGAAAACTTAAAATGCACAAACATTGACTCCATTAATCCATTGTTAAATCAACGGTCCTGACAAACTAAAGATCATTTATACAAAACTATTTTTTTCTTAACAGAAGAATTACTTAACTATTAACCTATTAAACTACTAACTGCTAGTAATCAACGCTTTTCTATAAGAATACTAGGAATGTAAATATGTATTAAATGTAATTTTATCAAAACGAAGTACACCAATACTTCCAAACACAGTTTACTTTTTCTTGGTATTGTACTTTTTGTCGAGATATTTCGATTTCATTTGGTAACCCTATTTCGTTAGTTTAGAAAGCGTCTTCTTGTTTTATTTCTAGGTATCACTAATTTGAAATTTAAATTCAAGCAAGCATAATAGACGTTTTGTAAAGACATACGTGTAGTGGATGCCAAAATTAAGTCGTACAGTTAGATAATTTCGTTGTCGGGGTCAGTCAGTACTTGAATGAACTTTTTGTTACTATACCGTTCGATATTTTGAAGGTATCTATAGTTTACGTTGGCTGTGTGTAATCGTCTTGTTTTGTGTGAAACTCGGCTAATGGGTCGACAACAGCGCGCTTCCGTGCGGCGAATGAAGGCGTTAGAGCAAATTACTGAATGGTTTTCTACCGACTCAATTACATTCAAATTCAAGTACAAAGATGTTTAGATGACTTCGCGCTGAACAGTTTATTAATTTAAAGTCACTTGTATTAATGACTGCATTAATGAACGTTCCGACCGAGTACGTGTATAATCCTAGTGAGACACCGGGACAAATTGCAGGCATTTTACGACATAAAAAGTTTTTACACTTATTCCGAGAGTGCACGTAGTGCTCGTAATGTAAATAATGTAAATGTTAGTATCATTGAGAAGTAAAAAAAATGTTACATCTCAGCGTGTTACTAAATGGAAGGAAGAAATTCTAAACTTTATTTTGTAATTATTTATACGATTAATAATAGAATAAATACACAAACTATTCTGGCATGCAGATTAACCGGTTCAGCTTCGCAATTTTAAACGCATTTTTTGGTGAATCATACACGGTTTTTGCTTTGGGATTTTTATTGTTATGGATTTCCGCAAAGTTTCGCTAAATTCTAAATTCCTATTTAATGTAAACCGGACATACTAGCTAACGAAGAGTAATGTATTATCTAGTTTTTATCCCGAGTAGGATACAGGTGTAACATGCTCACGTTCCGTCCGCAAGGAGTGGCATGATGAATATTGTCACATTCAGTATATAAATGCGCGACTACTTCTCAAAAAGCGCAATGGAAGTTGATTTTAGTTTTAAGTACATAGTATGCCTATGACTAGCAGTGATCGTAATTATAGGAGCTGAAATACCTACTGTTCAAAAAATAACAGAGGCACGTTGAGATGCCTTAGGACTAAATATTTGTCGGCCCAACTGTCTCGGTTTTCAGGACATTAATAAACTACATCTAAAATTATTTCAATAAAACACCTATCGACATAATTTATGTTTTTGTTTAAAAAAAAAAACAGTATGCACGTGTTGTATTATTAAAAAGAAATGCAATTTTGATTTGTTCTCGATTTGTCCCGCAGAGTTATACAATAATTCTTTTTTCGTCCTAGATTTTATTCCCATTTCGTCTCGAAAAGGAAATAAATTAGTAATTCATTATTTTATTCTCGTTTAGTCCCACTTTTTGTTCCCGATTCGTCTCGTGTTGTATTTTACAATATGTTTTGTACAAACAGCATAAAAAATATAACAAATAAAATATTTTAACTAATCTTATTTTTAACAATATACTAGCTGACTCAAAAGGCGTTGTCTTGTCTAAAATTAAATGAAAATACGTTAGTACACACTTGCTATGAATGAGGAAGAATGGAAGTAGTGGGGTGAGGTCTTTGCCCAGCAGTGGGATGATTTGGACAGTAACAGTAACAATAACAGTCACATTTGTACTCATTTTGTAAATATGTTTGAAATGCTGTTAAAGAACAGTGAAAAAAAAAACGTGTTGTCAAATGATCAATCAAGCACACGGCCCACCTGTTGGTAAGTGAGAACCGTAACCTATAGAGATGGCTGTTTTCTTCCAAGCATTGCAGAAGTGATAATGCTTAAGAAACACAATCAATCTGTTGCCGACCACGGATAAGGGGATGAGGAAGGAAAGGAGGATAGGAAGTGGACCGCGGCGGTCCACTTCCTAGCCTCCTTTGCCTCCGGCACTCTCACTCACCGGACGAAATAGTAACTATGAATACTATTACGTCGATCTTCTGTGAAAGGGTAGTACTTCCCCGGTCGCTCCGGCCCATTCATGCTGAAACGAGCGTGGATCTACTACCGTATTATGCCTCCATGACACATTACCCAGTCGTCAGCCAATATGTCGTAATGGCCTAGTGGTTATGGTGTCTGCTTTTTATACACGAGGTTGTAGATTCGATTCGAATCCAGGCAAGTAACAATGTGACTGTCTTAAATCTATATGTACGTATATCTTAGACATTACTGACTTTAGATGAAGGAAAAATCGTGAGAAAACTTGGATTAAAGTATAGGAAATATAAAATAACGACCCTTGGACACCGTGGCAGGAAATACACAATGTAAACCGTTCATGCAAAATCAGTTCAAAAATCGTTTTATATGTCGATGCCGATTCCTTTATAACCATAACATGTAAATTAAAGGCACCACATGAATTATCTCTCTACTGTAGCTGGTATGACTAATGTATATGACATATTTTTGTTTAATTCATTAGAAGTACGCAATTTTTTTTGTTATATTATAGCCTACCAAAGTGGCTCCACCCCGCCTGATGGTAAGCAGTCAGTGGAATCCAAAAGTGGCGGCCACTATACTAATCGCCATCGTCTTAAACTGCTGGTATAGTGGGCTCCACTATGGCGGCTGGGAATGAGGTAAGGGGAAAGGAATGAGGGAGGTGAGGAAAGAGGAAAGGGGGAAAATTGGGCCTCCGGCGCTCTCACTCACCGAACGAAACGCAGTAGTACGGATACTACTACTCTTAAGTCGATCTGCTATGAGAGGGTAGTACTTCCCCGGACGATCCGACCCATTCATGCTGAAATCAGCGTGGATCTACTACCGAAATTGTGTAAAATTTGAAAAATTCCTAAGAGATTCATATTTATAGTTAAAAGTTTGTTTATTTTAAAGTTTTATTTGCTATATGGTTAGTTGACCACATCATACTTGCTTTAAATTTACCAATAAAATTAAAATTCAATGAGACTCAATATAACAGTTTAAATTATTAATAAAAGATCTGTGGGTACTTATATAATGGTAAATAAGACCTAGACTGGTGACAGGTGGCTTATTAATAAATACTTTTTTTTATGGTAATATTCTATATAAAAGTTTTATCTATGCATCCAATCTTAACATTTTCCTGCCTCTTCCTTCAACTTGATGATTTGATGATTGAAGATGATTTTACTACGTGGTGATCCGTTTATAATATGTTTCCCACAATTTTATTGTTCTACTTTTGGGACAGCCAGCCTAGGGTAAGCCATATTTTTTGATAGATTTTTGTAATTTCCTTTTTCCTTTTTCTCTGACTCTACTTATAAAACATTTTATAAAGTAGTCCGAAACGAGAGTAAAAAATAATATGAGACGAAACGAGAATTTTTAGAAATGTAGGACGAAAACTTAGGACGAAACGAGAACAAATCGCAATTTTCTTTTCAAAAATGTAAGTATAAAGGTGCAGGTTTTTTTTCTGTTTTGTACTTGCTTACTGTGACAATTGTTCCAATTTTGGGCCCAATTGGATGAATAAAATTGTTGTTGTAAGAAAGTCTCCACTTTTTTTGCCTTTGTTCTTTGAACTTTAGGTATTTTAGCCTGCATAATTACGACGTAATTCCGATCTCCGATAATAAGTTACGGCGGCAATTTAATATTTTATGAACTTTAACCTGTGCTTTTTTATTTGCTTGACTGCCGAAATCAAGGAGGATAATGTTTTTCGGGCGTATGTTTGTATGTATGTGGGTATGTGTGTCTATTTTAGGTTTGGCACGCTCTACAGCCTAAACGGCTTGATGTCAGCACGAGAAAAAAGGGATTTCTTTATTTTTAGTTTGTTTTGGGCAGATGGGCCTTTTGTTTTATTAAAAAAAATTTCTTTGTTTACCTCTAATAAATGGAATATAACGAATATTCCAACAAGTGCAACATGTGAATTAGTGTTAGAGTCTCTGTTTAAATAATGTCACATCTCATTCATTCAAGCCACGTGCTTTAAACACTTTCCATAAACAAGCATCATGAGTTTAACTAAACAGGATAAACAATGACATTCTATAGATCAAGGACGTTCGGAAAGCGACACGTTTTACTTTTTAACTCGACACTGTCCTACTTGCAGTCACGCAAGATGTTAACGGATAATGTTTACTGTATGATACGTAGCCTGATAAACGACTTCCCAACTTCCAAAAGTTTAATAAAAAAGTTTAATAGTTAAACTTTAATTTTTGGCGTATCATTGACGTTTGAAACCACTATTCCGATTTTTATGAAAAAGTATAGTTGTTCTGAAATTTGAAGTGTACAACTTAGTTATGTTTTTTTTTATCTTTTAGAGAATCTATAAACTTTAAAAAACAATCGTATGACAGCCTGAAACCTGATTGCTGTGATCGAGCTTATAAGTACTACCCTACCTATAGCTTAATTAAGTGCTGTTAATTTACTAACAGACAAACTCATCGTTATGTAATCAAATTATCACATACATATAATATGTATAAAAAACTTATGCTGCAAAATCTAGTTTGCCTAAGATGCCGCGAAGTTCGAGGAAAAATGTAAGGCAATATTATTGTGTTAAGTAGGTAATACTATCAAAAGGGGTACCTACCTACTAACTACAATAATTATAGGACACGCACAGAACAAGTACTAAAGCATAGAAGTACTATTAGGAGAATAAAGCGTACACACTCAGAGACAAATAGAAGTTTAATAGTGCTACGATACCTTCTGACAACAGTTTATCGATATCGATAGATGAAATTTGTCTATGGGCTATGGTAAATTAACAGACATGCTAATATCAAATGAGGTCTGGTTGCATAAAAGCTCTCGTAAACCAACTACAAGAAACAAAGGGCCGTTTTACACCTCACTGGAATGGCATAGGCCGGCAGCGGCGCCAGAAGCACTTTCAATGTGAAATAATTTTGAAGTTTATATTCATGTTTCATGCTGTAAATTCAAACACAATGTAAATTGTATATGAATAAATTAAATAAATTGAAAATTGAAATATACATGATCGATCCACACACTGCCTCGCATCACGGAGCGTAGTGCGAGCGTGCGTGTTCTTGTATTGTTTGTAAGTATCTCTCTTTGCATAGAAATCACGCGTGGTGCAACACACTGAAAACGCATTTCAGCGCTGTGTTACTGATCACATGCTTACATGCAGAGAAACACGTACTCACGCGCGTGGGTTCGGGGCCAGACGGTATGGACACCGAGTTCTGCAGTAACATTCGTGATTGATGATGCAGACCAGCACTCTCGCATCTGCACGCGTGGCACCGTCGCCGCGTCGCCACGCTCCCGCAGCGTAGTGCGGGGTAGTGTGTGGATCGCCAAAATACCAGTATCGGCCCTCTGTTCTTTTCTGACTTTCTTAGTATAGCATCAAAACAGATACCCCAAGGTAAAAATAAAACACAGCTGTAAGATTCATGTCACAAAATATTAATGTATGATTATTTATTTCCAATAATATTGAAACACATTATTACTGCCCCTTAAAATTACAGTTTTGTTTAAGAATGTCCTGATTATTTGTGCATAAGCAGAAATATTTTTTGTTATGTTATGAATTGGTACTTTTAGAAATTTTTCCCGATCAATTTTATCAATAAATTTCTGTAGTCATCTAGAAAATAATTCTCTCTTAATTTGCTTCATGGATCTTCCGGTCTGATCTTTCGGAAACCTGCAAAAGAACACAATGTATGAAACACTATGAAAGGTACAAAGATAGTTACCACAAAATCGTTAACTACAAATTATAGTAATATTTTTGACATCGATAAAATATGCAGCACAAGTCACAACACTATTGAACATGACTACACAAATTGGTAAAAATGTAAAATACTTAAAAATTACTGAATCGAATGGCAAACAGACGATTATAATAATGATTGCAGTATAGTAAAGTATAAATCACTTAGGTATTTTGCACGTATGTATAGGTTTTTAGTATATATTATTGGTTTGTTATCTACTCACCGATGAAAACGACGATTTAAACTTGATTTTCTTTGCGAAAAGAATGTAATTTACAACGTACAATAACGCAGGACATTGCTTATCTAATGAGCTTAATTTTACTTCACAATAGCACTATGTAATTATTAAATAACATATATTATATTATTTCACAAAACAGATAAACAACAACGAAAATTACGAGCGGCGGTATAATCCGACTAAATTGTCTAGAGGCCTTGACAAGTTGAAACATTTGACATTAGTTCGCTTCGTATTTCGGCATCCAAAGGTAACTAAAGGTAACCAAATTGACGTTTCTACAGTGTACACCAGCCGTTCTTAGCAAAATTATTTGTCTCTTTCTTTTCAATGTATCCGGCTTATTTGGAAAAATAGGACAAGTATATGAGGGCGATTAACACTCCTTCTATGCTTTAGTACTTGTTCTGTGAGGACACGCACCGAGACGGAAAAAACAATACAATCACATGTCACACACAAACAAAGACTGTAATTACGAGATACTGGCTAATTTGCTGATTGTACTAAAAAAAAAGAGTGTGTGTACCTACTCATGTACTCACGTAAGAAGTTATACTTCTTTGGCGTAACAATCCAAAAATACCAAATAATAACACAACGCATACATACATAAATATACATAAATAGCATGCAACAATAATGAAAAATTCACTCTCATAATTTTTTCCAATCGCGCCAAAGAAGTATAACTTCAAAAGTACAAATTCAAACGTCAAATGTTTTTCGAATAAAGAATCATAAACAAATAAAAAGCGGATGAATTGTAAAGGTCAATTGATTATTTCGTTCTTACAGCTATTTTCTCAGTGTTGTAAGGAAGGGCCGTGTGAAGGCATATTTTGCAGATAGCAGCCTTGAACTCGGTGGAACCGTGACGACAGTAAACGCAGGTCAGAGAGGTGACAACTGTTCTTAGATGGTTCTATAGTGGCATTATTATCTTCATCGTTCTCTTTGACGATGAAAAATGTGACTATTACAAGATTCTCATTGGAGCACGAAGATCTTTTAATACCATATTTATGCAGCGTTGGCTCGTTCTGTTTCAAAGAGGACGTTTGTCTTTAACGGTTATTATATCCAGGCAAATTTAGGCTGAGCGTACACCAGCTAAGCCTAAATTTGCCTACGGTCTACGATTTATAGCCGTATTACTATGGCTTACGTCAGTAGACGAAGGTTGATGACGTAGAACTCTAAATATGATATTAAAATATCAATTATAGAATCATGTCGTTTTGCCTAAAGTAGGAAAAATATCAAGTGTGTTGTATGTGCATGTAATAATTAATTGCCATATTTGGGGCTTAATTACGAAAGCTTAATGTATTTTGTCAGATATTATTAAACCCTTATAACTAAGGCTATGTCCATCTTGTCTATTAGGCATATATTCTCTCTTAAACCGTACTTATATTTAATAAACTTCTTCTAATTTCCGGAGATGTCTCCGGAAATTAGAAGAAGTTTATTAAATAGCAGATTGCTATACAGCAGAAACCTAAACGTCCGGATTGCTAAAGTTCAATTCAATGTAACCCTTCTCTGTGCTTACATACTTAGAAGATCTAATCTTAACTGTTTTAATAAACTAATAAATAATCATATTTAGTAACGCTATAATCGTAGGAACGGTTCCAATGTTAATTACCAATGAAGGTGAATGAGGCATAGGTACATTCAGAGCATCATACAATATAGTAACGTGACAATAAATAACTGTATCGTTATCGCAACGGCCGCGTCACGCTACCGTCGATCTTATAACAGTGACACATATCTAGGATGACACTGCAATACAATGGCATTCTACAGAAACCGCAGTCAAGCGTTGCATTTTTAGTTCTCCGCAATTTACCTACCTATTCTCTAAGGAATAAAGATCATTTTAAAAAAACAGGACGAAAGTGGATGCTTCAGCATCAACCGCAAACGTTGGTAAGGCCTTATTTCGCGTGAGTTCCTAAAGCCCTAGTTTTTAAACATTGCTCTTAGCATTGTTTAGTATGTAATTATTATAAAGCTATTTCACATGATGCCGGTGCTATTCAGAATTAGGTGTAATATTCTTTGATTTAGAGTCGAAATTTGCTTGCACGTACAGTAATCAGAGCGTGCCGTGCATGTACGACGTGCAACGGAAGTTGCATTGTAGGATAATCCAATTAAGAAATTTGTTGACAAAAACAAGCCGTTGAAAGTGTACGTTACTGGCTGTCCCGTATTTGTGAGTACATTACTTAACGGCAATTGCATTTCTGAAATGCCCATGTCTTTTAAGACAATGATATAAAAACGTGAGAAGTTAATTAGACTGAAAATACACGCCTTCATACACTTTCTTGTATCGGTAATATCGGAAATTAAGGTAGAGCTCTATGGTACTGCTGTAATTTATGAATTGTTGCAAAATCAGAGATATTAGTATCCCTCATACTTTGTCTAGAGTCTAGATTGAAGTACTTTATTTCTTTACTTTCGGAATTTAGTTAGAAACTTTAGGCAAAATGAATGCTGCAGGGACATGCTTATTAAATCTTTTTTCGATTAGCGAACATATGTATGCAGTGTAGATGAGTTGCTCACAAACAATGGAACACTTCATATCTTGTATACCTCTACGGTGAAATGCCATAAGATTCCAACTAACAAAGCTGCTCTCGTGGTTAACTAAGTTCTAAATTTATTTTAGATGTACTTCCTAAGAAGAGAAGGAAAGCTATTTGACTGATAGACTGTACGTGTGGTCTAGTAGTTAAGATAGCTGCGTAGCCGTAACCGATAATGTTTTTATTTGCAACTCAAATCAAAAATAGCTGTGGCGTCCAGAAATATTAGTTTTGAAACTTTGGCAATTTTTTACGGTCATAAGAACACAATGATAATAGTTTAATTATTAATATAACAGTAGTAGTGTTGTATTGGTACGAAGATTCAGTAGCTAGATGTGTAAGGCCCTATATAATGCGCTATAAAAACTAAATAGAACTGATACGACTAAATTTAACTAGAGTTCGTAGCCCCAATGTCCAAAAGACAGTAGGAAAGATAAGACGTACTGTGTGGCTTCTCACACGACAAACTGCGAGATATGTATCGAGAAAGAGAGATGGCGTAGGAAATAGACCGCTCAAAATAAGTCTTTAAAAATATCCTTGAGCGAGGATTTTGTTTAGTTTACTTTTCTTTAGGTTTAAGGAGATCATATCGATAATGATATAATTGGCCGTAAGGTATATATATACACAGACGTGATACCAGCCTCGATTCCAAACACGAAGTCTATATTGAAAATTTTTCGCCAGATAAATATTATTTCCACTTTTCCTGACTGTGGAGGCAGGATTCAACACAATAGCATGGCAATTAAATCCGTGTGCGTTACGATTGCTCCGCCAAGTTATCCAATCAAAAAAAAAACTTTGCCCAATATTTTGTGGGAATTTGTCGAAACCGAAGGGTACAAACAAAAAATTTGACGAATTAGAAATAAAGAAGTTATAAGGGTTTTAAGTTGGCCCCGCCAATGTAACTTGCAATCATAAATATTTCGTAACATTTTTTTCTAGAACTTCTAATTCTTTTTTCGACAATTTTCGACAAATTCAGTCTTCAATAGACAAAAAGAATTAGATCTACGCGCAATCGTACACGTTACGTTGGCGCGGCCAACTTAAAACCCTTATAACTTCTTTTATATCTACTTCGACAAATTTTTTGTTTGTACCCTTCGATTTCGACAAATTCCGACAAAAGATTAGGCAAAGTTTTTTTTTGATTGGATAACTTGGCGGAGCAATTGTAACGCACACATTAAATCCTACTGCGTTATCGAGCCTGTTTTAGTATTAAACGAGTGATAAGTTAATTGAGGTGTGTCTTTCATATTTCCCTGCATTCATTTGCGTCGTATCCGATTCCGTGACATCATTCTCAACGTATTACCCTTTTAACTGTTGCGTTCTATACCAACACTATTAGCAAGTTTTCACAACAGTATATGTAATTTTTTTTTTAATTAGCCTACCAAAGTGACTCTACCCTGCCTGATGGTAAGCAGTCAGTGGAATCCAGAAGTGGTGGCCGCCATACAAAAAGCCATCGTCTTAAACTGCTGGTATGGTGGCCTCCACTATGGCGGCTGGAAATGGGGTTAGGAGAAGGAAATGAGGTGAGGAAAGAGGAAAGGGGGGAAATTGGGCCTCCGGTGCTCTCACTCACCGAACGAAACGCAGGAGTACGGATACTACTACTCTTACGTCGATCTTCTATGAGAGGGTAGTACTTCACCGGACGATCCGGCCCATTAATGCTGAAACCAGCGTGGATCAACTACCGACAAACACAAGTACAAATGTTAGCTATATTAAATTAATTTGACTTGGAGTTAGAATCTAGCATTATTCATGGCCGCTCTCTGTAGCCACGCCCGTTTTAGAATAATAATATTTTACTACATAAAACATACATTTTTGTGCCTTAAAAAGCTTTGACGAGTTTGGCATTTGTGAGTGTCCTTCTGAATTTTGACAGTTTTTTATTTCGACATATACTTTACATACGTATTTTGTATCTGCGACAGAGGGCATGATCGTTACTTTCAATTTATTGCTGTTGAAACTTAAACAGGTGTTAAACAATTTTTTTATTAATTCATGCCTATAGACACTATAATGCCATATACATACACTTACAAAGGCAAACTCCTTAGCCCTATAATTTTATTGTAAGCTTTCTATATCAAATATTGTATGAGTGATTAGTTGAAATGTATTAACATCGTCGCATCAAATCAGTCCCGTTAATACCAGACGAAAGGATCTATTATTATTTACTGATACTATAATTATATGGGATCACGTTGTTTCATTGATAACCGTGTCATTACAGATTTTAAACAAAATTAGCGGTTAAGTTTTTTTGTACGCTTAAGTTAGAACAAAAAAGCTTAGAATATACGATTTCAATTTGGATACTTTACGGTAGTTTTGTATTGTATCAATATAAATATTTGTTCATTTTATTAATATGTTGTTTTTAGCCATTTAGGAATTAAAAAAGCTTTGCGAGCGACTTGAATACTTTCTGATAGTGAACTATAATCCACTTTGACATTAATGTTGTGATGGTTTACGTAATACCATGTAAGTATATATTTATAACACTTTATTAGGGATAGAAGGAAACCGAGGTGATTATTGGGCTGTTGTTGCATATCTGCTTTTACGGACTAGATATCGCCGCATTCAATTTCTTTGGCGGGTGAAGTGAGTCAGAGTTTTCTGTTCAGAAATTATTTTTTAATTTGATAGCCCAGTTCTTGAGGAAGGTTATATGCTTTATAACATTACGCTACTGGCGACAAGAACAGAGCAGTAAACAAAGACAATATATAATGAACAGTTTTGATATTAGCTTCGTTTTGTATTTGTTATACGTATTTAAATACCTTCCTACTGGTACTTCAAGAAGCGCGATAGCCGCAAATGGACCTGGATTAGTCCTGATGGTGTCACAAAAAATAAGATTGACTTCATCATGTCGACCAGGCGGCAAATATTTAATGATGTCTCAGTTTCTCAGATCTTTAAAGCCCACTGCAGTAAAGGACCGACAAAGATCACCAACCAGACCCTCAAACTTATGGACGAAAGGCGCAGGATGGTACTGCGGTTCCCAGAGGAAGCTAGTGACTATCGGTGGCTCAACAGACGGATCACCAAGTCTTTGACTCGCGACCTTCGCCAATTTAACACACAACGTGTTAAAGAGGCCATAGAGCGCAACAAAGGCTTGAAAGTGTTCACACGAGATCGGTCTGTCGGACAAAGCTGACTCTTAAAGCTGAAGACTGGGGACGGCAGGCTCATCTCGTCTAAGCCAGAGGGTGTAAAGAAGGTTCGGAGGTTCTATGGACAGTTATACACGACACAACATGCACCTGTTAGCTCCCTAGCATCATATCCAAGAGCTAGGTTAACTCGACATTACACCGAAGACATCCCAGACGTCAGCCTGTGCGAGATTGGTATGGCCCTCAGACAGCTCAACAACAACAAGGCGCCGGGTGAGGATGGAATCACAGCCGAGCTACTGAAGGCAGGCGGAAATCCTGTCCTGAAGGCCTTTCAGAGGCTCTTTAGTGCCGTCCTTCTCGAGGGCAAAACGCCACAGGCATGGCATAGGGGTGTGGTGGAGCTGTTCTTCAAGAAGGGCGATAAAACCCTTCTGAAGAATTACATACCTATCACACTCCTGAATCACGTCTACAAACTGTTCTCAAGAGTCTTCACTAATCGTCTCGCAAACAGGTTCCACGACTTCCAGCCTCCCGAACAAGCCGGTTTCCGAAAAGGTTTTAGTACCATAGATCACATACATACGCTGCGGCAGGTTATACATAAGTCAACGGAGTATAACGGGTCCCTATGCTTAGCGTTTGTGGACTATGAGGAAGCCTTTGATTCGATCGAGACCTGGGCCATGCTGCGGTCTCTCCAACGGTGCCATATTGACTATCGATATATCGAAGTGCTGAAGTGTTTGTATGAAAACGCCACCATTTGACTGGCCTGTTGGTCTAGTGGTTAGTGACCCTGACTGCTAAGCCGGAGGTCGTGGGTTCGATTCCCACCCAGGACAAATCTTTGTGTGATGAGCATGAATGTTTGTTCTGTGTCTGGGTGTAATTTATCTATAATATGTATGTATTTACAAAAAAAAAAAAAAAAAAAAAATGTATATAAGTAGTATATCAGTTGTTTAGTACCCATAACACAAGCAAATATAATTGCTTAATTTGGGGCTAGATGGCGTTGTGTGAATGTGGTAGAATATTATTATTATTATTATTATTATTATTATGTCAGTACGAATTAATGGTCAGAGCTCAAGGCCTATCCAGTTGCAGCGAGGAGTACGACAGGGAGATGTCATATCTCCGAAACTGTTCACCGCTGCACTGTAGGACGTATTTAAGCTTCTGACCTGGAATGGACTTGGCATCAACATAAACGGCGAGTACATCACTCACCTTCGATTCGCGGACGATATCGTGGTGGCTGAGACCGTGGAGGACCTTAGTGTTATGCTCGATGACTTCAGTAGAGTCTCTCGACAAGTGGGCCTAAAAATGAACATGGACAAGACTAAAGTCATGACCAATGTCCATGTTATACCTACTCCTATTATGGTCAGAGGCTCGATGCTCGAATTCGTTGACTAGTACATATACCTGGGACAAACAGTCCGATTAGGTAAGTCCGATTTCGAGAAAGAGGTCACTCGTCGAATTCAACTGGGCTAGGCAGCGTTCGGGAAGCTACAATATATCTTCTCGTCCGCACTACCGCAGTGTCTCAAGACCAAGGTCCTTGACCAGTGTGTGTTGCCAGTGATGACATACGGAGCAGAGACGTGGTCGCTAACTATGGGTCTCATCCGAAGGCTCAAAGTCGCTCAGAGGGCGATGGAGCAGGCTATGCTAGGTATCTCCCTGCGCAATCGTTTGAGAAACGAAGAAATCCGCAGGTGAACCAAAGTAACTGACGTAGCTCGCAGAGTTGCTTCTCTGAAGTGGCAATGGGCAGGACACATAGCTCGCAGAACTCACGGCCGCTGGGGCAGAAAGGTTCTGGAGTGGCGCCCACGAACCGGAACACGCAGCGTGGGCAGACCCTTCACAAGGTGGACCGACGACCTTATAAGGGTGGCAGGCAACCGATGGATGAGGGCGGCGAACGACCGGCTATGGTGGCGTAAATTGGGGGAAGCCTATGTCCAGCAGTGGACGTCATTTGGCTGATATGATGATGATGATGATGATTTAAATACCTATTAAACTTAACGGGGGTCGTGTACGTACATACCTAGTTATTATTTATGTACCAATGCCTAACGTTCATTACAAGGCTAATGATTTGGTCTGAATATTGGTAGTATAACTGTACTTATTATTATTGTTTTACGAGACGTTGAAATGTTATTCTCTAATTGTATTACGGTAATACTGTAGGACTATTCTCTCTCCCATATATTGGCAATTAATTCATCATGCGTACACTTATCACAGCTGAAGGTTCCATTATAATAGATGAAAATTTATTGTGTAATTTATTAGGAGTAAGGTGTAAAATATTTACTCCTTACTCCTAATAAACTACAGTTTAATTTATAATTATTTTGGACGAGACAATTAAAGTAAACTTGAGTTCACATATTTTTATGTGGATTCATCGTATGCTGCCTTAGTTTAGGTAGGTACTGTTACTTGTTTCTGGTTAAGCTCCTCGCCTCTGTACGAAAATGAGCGTGATAAGGCGTTTCCTTACAATGTTTTAGCTTCCAAAACGTGACTGAAGCGAACTTACTCTTCGCCTAATTGACTGTTACGAGCGTCGGGAAGATTACCATCTATAATAACTTAACGTGCAAAGGTACAGGTACGAGTAATCGAAAAAGGCTATTGTTTTAAAAATGCTAATGTTGGCGTCAGCTTATACTTATCTGCTAATATTCAAAAACAGTGAAGACTTTGCTTATTTTTAGAATTCCGTACCTCAAAAGGAAAAAAAACGAACCATTATAGGATCACTTTGTTGTCCGTCCGTCTGTCTGTGTCTGTGTGAAGACCCTTATCTCGAGAACGCATAAAGGTATTGAGTTGAAATTAAAACAATATACTTAGGTCTACAGTCTCTTAAAGCTGTGAAAAAATCAAGCTCCTAAATTAAAGTAAAAAAATGATGATGATAAAAAAACGTATATTTCGACACTCAAGTAAATCGAAATTTATGGGGTATTTTAGGTTGACCTAGAACTTTGAAATTTGGTAAATAATAGCGTCTTATACTACAAAATATAAGGGAAAAATCTAAAAACTATACATTTGTAATAAATCATTAAAATTATTAAAAAAGGGTTTTTATGCCAGGAACGGCAGTTCAAATTTTGAATTGAGTTAAGCGTGGCGTTGGGTATTGTATGAAAGGGCTTCAATGGCAAAAGTTTAAACAGATCTTTATTAATTTTTATTTATTGGGGTTTTCGATTTATGACGAAAAAAACCTCTTTACTTTTTTATAAGTATAGGTAGGTACCTAATAAATAATTGATTAATTTGTACGGAAATAATAATTATATAATTCATTATTATTTATTAGTTATTCCTCTTATAAGTTCCTAAGGCCGTCCAAGCGTTTTCCATTTAAAAGGCAATCTACAATATTGTCAAAATGTCTCTACAGTAATAGTTATTAATTATGATAAAATGGTGTAGCAATTTATTGGTTGCGTGTAAACTTCAAATGCAATAAATTGCAGATTTTAGTTGCTTCCAATTAAAGTCATAGATTATTATACTATAATAATTTTTTTGTACAATGCCTGCTGCCCAAAAGATAATTATTCTTACTACATATTTATGTGTATTATTATTTATTTAACACCACATTTAAAATCTGCAAGAACTAGGTGGAAGCGTTTCCCTTCCACCTAGTTCTTGCAGACAGAAAAAGTAAAAAAAACTGCCCAAATGTTTAGTGTCACAATTGTTTAGGCTATTATTTCAATACCCACATTGCGATGGTATGATAAATATAATTTAAATGTATATTATATTAAGTTTAGCTGTCTGTCAAGGTGTCCATTAAGATTAAACACCGCAATTATTTACAACCTTGTGATCGTACAAATGGTTTTACTAATTATGACAAATGACAAGTCATGTTGTATGTTTAGTGTAGTTATATAGTTTTTTATTGATGGTAGAGCAAATGACCCGCCTGATGGTGAATGGTAACGATACTTACATACCTTATAAGCGCTAGGAGTCAGTTTATGTATGACCTTTACACATCTGCATACTGCTGCTGACATATAAAGTTAAATAAGAAAACACCGTAATTGCAGTGGAGGGCACAATTTCTACTTCTGTAAATACAATAATTTCCTCAAAACAGTAGAAAGCACTCACCAGCGCATAACACTACTTAGGCTATCTGTCTATGATTGCGGTCTTCTGTCTTTCAGTAGTCAAGCTGCCCCATTTTCAACGAAAAGTTTCAAGAAATCTCGCCGTTTCTACCTCTTGGTTGAACCTGATGTCTACCTAACAGTACATAAGTATATTAGACGAAATCGTGAGCCATTCAGCCTAGAACCGTAAAGTAAATATGCGACGAGTCTTAATAGATACTAAAACATAGTCTATTTTTATATAATTTTATTTTCGTACAGTATTTGCATAATTTGTAAATAAACTCAGTAAATTTTCGTAAACTCATTTAAAAAAAATATTGTGAAACAATGGGCTATTAGATTTTAGAATATGTTTTTGTATATGACAAAAACACTACATATGCTTTCATTTAAACTTGATCTCAAGGTCGAGGTCTCAAAGATACACAACTATCTCGATCTTTCAATAGTTAGAACTAGTAGCCAATTTTTAGTTAAAGCAAAAGTTGTAAAATGTCACACATCTTTAATATAAAAATGAATCGTTGAATGTTTTGCTAAGCGCAAATCTCGAGAGCAGCTGAACCGATTTCGATATTTCTTTTTTTACAATATTCCTTGAAGTACAAGGATCATTCTTACGCAAAGAAAAATTTAAAAAATTGCCTAAAAAATTTTTTTAGGCAATTTTTTAAATTTTTTATATTCCCATACAAAAGTATCTTTATTTATCCCAAAATGTTTAACAAAATGTCCACCCGTACGAAGCCGGGGCGGGCCGCTGGTATGAAATAACTATAGAGTAGTTTTGGACACACCCATTCCATAATTATTGATATATTTTGAAGACCATTTACAAAAAAAGTTTTGTTATTAATTTTATATCTTTAAATATGATGACCTATTTCATTTGCAAAATTTATTTCGTGTAAGTGATTCTTTAGACTTGAGTAACAACTAAAACAAACATATTACGATAAATTGTCTTAAGCTTGCAGTTGTTTGGTTTGTCTGGACAAATCTATATATTATATAAAAATGAATCCCTATTTCCCTTGGTCATGGCATCACGCGTGAACGGCTAGATCAATTTCGTTAATTCTTTTTTTATTGTGTTTGTTATTGTCAGGAGAAGGTTCTTATGCAAGAAAACTAAGAAAATTGCGCGGCGATTTAGAAAGTTTAAGATACTTAACCACCATATCATCACTACATAGTATAAAACAAAGTCGGTTCCTCCTGTCTGTCCCTATGTATGCTTAGATCTTTAAAACTACATTTTGATGCGGGTTTTTTTAATAGATAGAGTGATTCAAGAGGAAGGTTTATATGTATATAACATGCATAATATAGTGGAGAAACTTTGATAAATTTAGATGTTTTTAATGTGATGTCGTAAATAAACAATTTTTTTGCGCTTACATTGCAACGCTGGCTAAACCCTACAAGATAGATCAAAATAATGTACTACAGTATTGTACACCTTAAAAAGGTCTACAAAAGAGTTCGCAATAGTATATGTCCTATCTCTAAGGGATAACCCACAATAACCATTTTTATTCTTTACATTTTATGAGAAATAATGGCTTATTTTCGAAGCGATTTTAAGCAATACAGCATTTATCCTTATCAAATTAAGTACCTTAAACACATTGTGCATTTAATATAAATTAATAATGCCCTGTGGAGCATGTATTTTAAATTAATATTTTCAAAGATATTACAGATTAAAAATGCAGGGAGGAATATAGCGGCATGGAGCTGGCATTCTGTAGTAAAATTAAATATACTACAGAATGTGTAAATACAACGTTCACAGCATTTTTGTTTTTCTTCGCACGGGCAATGCTGTTACTAAATATAGTATCAGCATTGCACCCGTGCGAAGCCGGGGCGGGTCGCTAGTATAATATAAATATTTTATACCAATGATTTAATGTAGTTGTCAAAAACTCGTTGCTCCTCTGATAGATGATAGATGTAAGTAAGCATGACAAACCTGACTGAATAGTAGGCGAATAAATATTTCATCGAAACTTAAGTAATAAAGCTCGAATCGAAAAACCAATATTTCGTTTTTATTTTTTCGTATTCAGCGTAAGCATTAGGCGCCCTGTGCTCAATTAGTGTCTTCAGAGTTCCAAACTGATTTTTGAACATTTTTAATATAAAATCTCTAAAAAGACCACCACCAGAGCCCAGCTCGAATATTAAAATGGAATCATTTAGCCCCGGCTCAAAATCGGACTTCAGATTTCGATGTTTAAACTTGTAATAAAAAAAAATTGTCATTGTGTCTGCGCTTTGTAAGAGACACCATAATAACATATTTAGTAACGAACACCATCTGATTAATAGGTAACTTAACGGTTGATTACAAAAAGCTGTTGTTGATCTTGTCAGCTCACAGTAACATTTAGACGGGTAATAATGCGAAGGTGTTTGATTTCGCGCCTTTATGTTAGATGGACGCGTCATGTCACTGTCAGCCAATTGAGCGGAAAAGTGGCAAAAAATATTAAGTAGTTAGCAGTCAGTGCACCCTGTAGATAGTGAACATGCTCGTGTAATATAACATTGTATATAATAAAACGAACGCTTTGGACCAATACTTGTCAATTTTAGATTTTATGCAAATTAACAGTGTAAACAAACGCATTTCACATAATGTCTTTTTCACACAAGCATCAAAATTGAAACGGAAAGATCTAAGACATGTTTTGGTCTAACTTTATTATGGGCAAAGTGAGTTTTATTCTTTTTTATTTCTCATTTTGAGGTTTCTTAAAAATTTTAGCCTTTGGTGAAACATTTTTCTTTATACGAGGTGTTGTGTTTTGGAATTTGATTGTCACACAGAACAAAATTTGTTGGGTTGTTTTTTGTGTCCCAAGAATTCTTGATAAGTTTCTTTTTAGTTACATTACAAACAGTGTAATTGATAAAGTACCTACTGGTAAAATCGCGGACAAAATATAGTACCTACCTGCAGAGCATTTTTTATTTTTTCATTTGTCTTCAATCATTACTGTCGACCCGTTTCTTGAATTAGTCTCTGTCCGACATTGTCATCGTGATGACTGGCGGTTAATCAAAACAAGTACATAGACTACTGATCTAATGTTATTTATCTGGATTTCGCTGCAGTGACTAGAAAAAATTTATATCTATTTCGCTAAATCTGACTATGTTCTATGAAGGAATATACTAAAACATAGATTTTTTTAAGGCACTAACACTTATACAATTTTGAATCTTTTTATATTGTCATTTTATACATCCATCTCCACATTTTGATTTCCTTTGCATGTAATCTTCTTTCTTTTTCTCTCTTTCCTCTCTTATCTTTTGAAAGTTATCTTAAGTAAATAAGGTAGGTATTTACTTCCCTTTAATTTTGCCCTCAATGAAGGTCTTTTGCGAATGTCGAATGTTTTTATTAAAATTGTTTCAAGCATAACAGAAACAAACAATTTGTTAATTTTGCAAGGTAAATACAAACGAATTTAGCTTCGCAAGTAATAACATTCATTTGGTGGAATTCGCAGTATTAATGTTTGAGATGTAATCAAAATATAATTCACATAACATTGTTAGAGCTCAGGGCATAATGCGAGTTTGTTTTACGTTAACGCGATCGACACGTTATGACGTTCGACGTATATAGATTATTTTATTGTAATGGGTACACCACATTTGGCTTTTACGTTAAAACACGCTCGTTTAAACGAAATTAAAATCAGCTTTGTTGCAAAATAATACAGTTGATTTGACAAGAACTGATGATGTAGACAAGTTTGCCAATTAGGTACCTATACATCATTGGTATAACTTGAATGTTTACCCCGCGGGTAGAACTGTCGTATTATTCGAATTAATAAAATGCTGAAGCTATATTAAATAGCATGTAGGTATTTACAGCTCGGCGGACTCGTTCATTTATAAATGTTATTACAATAAGAGTAATAAGTGAACTCCATGGTACCGTGGTAGGCAAAAAAACCGTGAAATTTAAAGATGAAGTGTTGATTAATTTAGCGCTTGCCGCCGAAGTAATTGAGTGTTGCGAGATATGAAGATATCAGAGATACGATCTGATTTTGATTGGATCCCGATTGACTATTAATTTGTTTATGTCGAACAGGAGAACGACAAAAAATTTAATACGTCAGACGAGTGCTGACTCATCCGTGCAAAATTGTAGTTTCGTCATACAAAGTTTAAATGGCAAGTATCTCGTTATTGTATAAAGATGACATACGATTAGTCGTTCATAACTTGTACAGTGTAAATAACATCTGACTGCCACATATTATAGGTAAACACTTTCAGGTATTGATGCGTTTTGCATTTGATTTGTATTGGTGCGACGTGCTCGTTAGCAGGACATTGTAATATTTTAAATAGCAATGATTTAGCTGGTTGTTGCCCTGTCATGTGTAAACTTAAAAGTTGGATTATATACCAGAGATGAGAGAAACCGATAGAGATCGAATGATCTAAAAACTAACTAGCCGTATACATTGCGAAATATCTTTATATTAGAAAACATTAATAACTCAAAGTGATATACATCTATTCTATTAAGTGAAAGGTCACTCATTTAATCGCTAGTATTATAATTTAAAACAAAGTATAACAAATAAAGTTGATAGAAACTTCTGTTATGATTTTTGCGAACATAAATAGAAAGTGATAAAGAGATACTATAGGATCGCATAAATATTATCTAATAGTATTTATACTGACTGCATTTGATTTTTATTTGACTTGCGATTGAGGTGTTCATTACAGCAGTGTTTTGTTTTTTTCGCGTGTTCGCCCTTCACCTTTCTAAAGCCTCTATAAGATCCATTCTGATATTTCATCTTACTATGAAAAGGACGACATAGAGAGTTAATAAACATTATCATTTTAGATGTCAGGCCAAAGGCCTCTCCCAAATATCGGCACTTAGAGTGATTGTGAGGCAAGAGGGCATCCTTTTGTGAATAATCAATCACCAACAATAAATAAACAATACGCGGTCGATTTAAAGCGGTCTTTTCCAGCCAAGTGGCAAAGCTGGCAAACCCATATAAACAACATATCAACACTAAACAGTCTGTAAATACATTTCTTTCATACCTGTTTAACACTCATAACTGATACAAATGCTTTGATAAAAGAATTAATGAATAGACCTGAATGATGATAAATTTGTTTCTCGATACTTATTATACCCGAAGGCTAGGGATTATCGTTCCCGGTGGCCGCTGCATAAAACGTATACTTTATCATCATATTTAGATTCATAACCACGGCACTTGCTCTACATTATATTCACAGAATAACTTGTAGAGACATCGTTTCCCATAATTCTGTGTAGATAGGGTTGTCACACAAGATAAGTAAATGCGATATATAACATAAAAGACAACTATAAGACAACATTAACGATAAATAGGGGAGCGCTAACTCATAAATCATCATAAAACCCACTTCCAAGTCTATGTTCCTGTTTAAACAACTTTATTATTATTAAATATTAAAATATTTAAAATGGCCATAGCCACAACGATTGACGGGATGGTTGGTCACAACAGTAAGGTGAGATTTATAATAAGGAAGTAAGTAAAGTTACTGTCTGTTTTCCCTCAGCCGTCTCGTACGATACTCGGAAAGAGATGAGATGGTTCTATATTCTAAACAGCACACTACTTAAAATCGACCGTTAAGTATGACGAGGTCACGCCTTTACCTTTTTAAAGACTTACAATGGTTGTGTGAGTCGGTTAGCAGCTTAAAAGTCTAAACAGTGACAACCCTAAGAAGAGAGTAATTTTATTTTAAACGCACACGACATTAAGCAATAAATTACAATATAGAAACACAATTCAAATGTTTATAAAACAATTAGATGGTCATTTTATATCGCGATACAATCAAATTGTTTAGAAGAGGCTTTCAAATGTTATAACAATAGAAATAATTACGAGTTTGACCTCTTATCGAGTTTCCACTCATTACACTGAGAAAAGTTCAGACCACAAACCGAAAAACGCAGCTTGGGCAGACCTCTCACAACGTTGGCCGATGACCTGGTAAAGGTGTGGGGCAACTGATGGATGAGAGCAGCTCAGGATTAAAGTAGTGGGTTATTAAAAGCTGTACCAGGAATTACATTACTGTGCGTCTAATTGGTGACAGCATAAAATATTTGCAAGATAATTTAATAGCGCCTCTAGTATTTACTCCAAGAGCAATTTTTCTCGTTGTGCCATATAATATGTACGCCAATTGTGAAATACATGCACGTTAATTATTCATGGTGAAGATATCCATTAAAAAACATAACGAGACTACATGCAAACAATACTATATTTTCTATGAAAGAATGTATAATAAGACAGAAGAAATCATGTCAAAATGTATCTTTATATAGAGTTGTGTTCATTGTGCGTAAGTTGATGAGTTAGGCAAGTAGAACTAATGCGATTGACTAACAAAAGGGTATTGTTACAGGTAATGTGAATTTTGCTACGCTAGCTCATGGTGTGCCAGTATCATCGCTATCAAGGCACAAGGTATTCGTACGGTTTGTAATTAAAGAGGTCACAGGATGACATTTTAGGTTGGTAAGTAATAAAATATGTTTTAAAAATGTTATACAACAAACAGAAATATTTTAATCTCTGTATAAATTCATCAATGTAAAGCCTCTGGTGTTTATTGTATTGATGTTATAAATAGTTCAACGGGCAGGTAAAGCCTTAAGCTTTTTAACCGACTCCGGAGTTATAAAATATAGTTATTATAGATGACAGATAATGTCAGATTGCGTTGACACTCAGTTGTCACGCCATACACGAACCGTGTAAGCGCGTAAGCGTGATTAAATCAATTGATATCATCATCACATGACGTGTGTATCACGCGACTTGGATACCTACCATTATTTAAAGTGAAATCATAACCAGTTATCTATCAATGGCACTTATTTACTTCGATGCCTTGATGATACGAACAGTCGTAATGAAGTCTAACAATAGATCGATGTTCGAATATTCTAGGTATAATACAAGAGATAGGACATAGGCTACTTTTCTTTCTCATAAGGAATATTCGTACTGAATGGAGAAGTAGCTCAGCAAAGCACACATTTGCATAATACAGAAGACAGCCAGTTACAATACTATATTTATAGACTTAAGGGATGCATTATCAGCTATAAGTACCTACTAACTAAATCGTTTTTCTTCTTCTTTATTTAAATACTAGAGGTCCGCCCTTGCTTCGCTTCAGTATCAAAAGTTTTACTCGATCTCACAACAAACTTCATCATATTAATAGTGTCGTATTGCATCATTTAGATTTACAAAGGCGCTTAAAATATTGGAAATGACTGAAAATAATATCATAAGTAAAAATAAAAAAATAGGCTATGACTAGGACATAGGCGTTTTTAAAATAACGTTGATGAGCACCGATGTCAGTATTCGTTGACGGCATCCGATGTCAAAACATCGAGCAACGAATGCTGGCAACAACGGCCATTCTGATATCATAGAAGGCACACCGTCACCGGCAACGGTATCGACACCACCACAGTGTCAAAACTCAAAACTGGCAACGGAACGATAAGTATCACGAACGATGGCGAGTATCACCGGCACCGTCCGATTGGCCGCTTTGTGCGTTGATTCAATACAATATGGCGGCCGGTTGGTTAATTGCTCAGAATAATACACGGCAGTATATTATTATTAAGTCTGTAAAATAATAACTAAATGTGAAATAAAAACTAAACTATTTTCCAAAGACGGGTAGATATATATATTTTAAATGAACGCAGAACACGTCTTTCTACATCTAAATGAGAACAATGCATTTTCTTAAAATTAAATTGTTTTCATTGTATCTTATCTTATAATCTTATAAAAAAATCTCGATGTTTTTATATCGTTCAACTAATAACGATGCGAATCGCGTCATCGATGTCGGCAATGCCCATCCAGTGCGCCGTAACAACCTAGAATACCACAAGCACAACTCTATAGTCTATACCGGTGCCCGGCAACGGTGACAAAATCAACGGTGTCGGCAACGGATGCCGGTTGAACGACATCGGTGCGCATCGATGACAAAAAATAACGAAAACGCCCATAGTTACCTATGACCCACTCAATTTATTGATTTCTAAACACGAAATAATTTTCAAATCGGTAACGTAGAATTTTAGTTAAACCGTTGCAAACAAACAAACAAACATACAAAAAATCAAATCTCTCACGGTTAATTATACTTTTCGCTCTAATAACGTTACAATCGAAAGACCGCTGGTTAGTCTAACTGAAAGCTGAAAAAATACGACTGTACACTCATTCGCCTATTCCTCCAAACTTCCAACTCCGCCTTTTTACTACAGATTAAATTAATTGCGAGGTCCGTGACAGTTTGGCAGTCCCCGGGACTCCCGAGTATCAAAGCTTTGTGTTGGTAAGGGTTCTTATCTGTCAGTCCTGTCCTGAGTAACAGGAGTCACAGTGATGTCATTTAGGCAGAATCGTTATCTCCCTATTACATTTAATATTGACATACCTGGTGAAACTATACATCACCACTACCTATCCTTTCAAAAAAAAGAAGATGCGATACTACGTAGGTATTACCTACACTGGAAAAGAGCCACTCACTTTAAATGCTATGCAGAGTGAACGGACATTTTTATGTTAAATTCATAATAAGCTCATCATATGTTGCGTAATTGTACTTTCTAAGAATTCCAGTTTGAAGCTAAATACTTCAATAATTGTGTCGAAAAGTGAACTGGTATTCATGTAATACATGATGTCATGCGAGTGTTTGCCTCTTCATAGATGAGATTGAAAGTAAAAGTGGTTGGATTGGGCAGCCTCGACTCGATAGAATAGATCATAAAACTTTATTATGTTATCCCACGCGGAAAGAAAGTGAGAGGAACGAGAGGATGTTATTTGATAATTCCACATGATATACGAGTATGTGTTCGACACATAATCGAAGGTGTAGATTTTATATGATTTTGATATCGTCTGCGACGGATTTAGAAAGTCGCATGTCTTTTGTTTACATTACAAATTACTGCGGGTTTTTGTAGTTTAAAGTAATTATAATATTACTGCCTCGGTGTTTGATGGTACTGTGTAACTGCTGCGCAGAAATCTCGGGTTCGATTCTGGGTTGTATAAAGTGGTATGGGTTTTTCTGTCGAGAAATTATCAGTATAGGCACAGAATAATTAATAGGGTATAGGCTTAAATTTTACTATTGTGTCTTGCAACGGGCTCGCCTCTTGATACATCCAACGTAACTAGCGAAACGTGAAAGTCTTACACACCTGCTTACCTTTTCGGTAAAAGTAAATGTTTTAATAAGGCTATGTATATAACCTAAAGATATGTACGTTATAATATTTATGTAATTTAAAAAGATATAATAAATTACGTGGTGCTTTCACTGTTATGTTAGATAGTGGTAAACAAGTTTGCGCTTCATCTAATGGTAGGTAGGTCTGGAGTATCACATTTACCTGTTGATACGTAATTTTCAGATCGGTTTTGTTTACTTTACCATGACTTTGCCCATGGCTAATAAAATTATAGTATTTAGTCGTTGCTTTTCTTGTCTGTCATTGTCTTGTGACTATGTAAGTGTACCTTTTTTAAGATTTTGTAACTTTACTTGAGTAAACGGTAGGATGATTCTTGTCAGCTTTATAAGTAAGAGTTAAGCTGCTATTATTCGGTTGACCGATTGCACTAGTATATGCGACCGCTAGGTTGTAATGCTTCGCTAATTGGCAGTAGGGTCGCCACTTTCCGATGCTAGCTATCGCATACAAGTGTGCTACAATTTTTGCGCTTCTTCTTTTTCATTTTAAACTAAGACGTATAATAAAATGTAACTTTCAATTACATTTGCAAACTTATTATCAAATTGTTGAAGTTTAGCATTTATCAACACTATGAATTTTATCAAGCTCTTCAATTAAAATAAATTTGTATAGGCATACAATGGGTTACGGCTGGTTCCTTTGAAAATTTATGGCAGGGGTTCATGTCCAGCCGTGGAAGTGTTTAATTTGTTAGAATTATGATGATGAGAAAAGAGCTTTAAATAGATTTTATTTATCGTTTTGATCAATAGGCATCATATTTTCTGTCCGTTGATCAAACCCTCATTTAATCCTAAATGCAAAAACAAGCGGTGGATTACTTTGATGGTTCAGTGGTAATACTTACTATCAGTCATAAGTCTCAGGTCTAATATTCTCAGGATATTAACCGGGAGTCTGATATTTTGTGCCCCGTAAATAGCGACAAGCTCCACTGTTACATGGCACCTTACATAGTAAACCGTGGGTATTGGACACTTCTGCCTATCTCTTGCCTCTTTTAATTATAAACAAGTTCTATTTGAAAATACGAGTCTCGGTTAAAATGTTCACATAGCCACCGAGGTCGTTTAACATAGTGTAACTGTTTAACTATCGTTATGTACTTAGTGCTCTGGAGCTCCTACAGTAGCTCTAATTAGTGAAGGCTCCTAGCAGTACTTTGCATGCTTGCTATTTTATGTGCACCCGGCTGTAATAAGTAGTATTCATGAATGTGTATGTAATGTAGGAGCACATTTTCATTTAATTAAAGAAGAATTAAAAATATATATTGTGTTATTAAACTCTTAGCTAGGCAGAATATAGTTTGTAAATCATAAGGTATTAAAACAATACCAGGGCATTTTTTACATATTTATTTAACAGATATCAGCAAAAAATAACTACTTAGGTAATGTGCAACATCCTTCCTCAAGTGTTGAATTAGTTTACTGCTTCGTACATCTTGCTATGAAGTCATTCTTCATTCATCGTTAGACGGAACGAGTTAATCGTCAACAGTCAAGATTTTTCGATAGGTTTCTAACTCTTCACGTTGGTCAAGGCGATTTCTGAAACCGTACAGTTAATATATATAAAATAAAATCAGTTGAATTTAAATAAACAATGCTGCGTAACTACTTACCTACTGTTATTTAACTTGTAGCTTTCAGTAATTACTGATTAGTAAGCAAGGACTGGCTGACTGTTAGAAGCGAATTATTAAATTAAAAAGAAAATTAAGTAGTCCTATCTGGCTATTACAGACAATCTTCTGAATTACTTAATAAGATAACTAGAACTAAATAGTTTAAATTTATTTCATCATAATTCAAGTTCAAAAACCTTAATTCTAATATTTAGCAATGCACTCTAGGGATCTTCACAAAATGATAAAGTATACCTTTGTTACGCATGCAAACCTCTAGAGGACGTAAGCATAGTAACTATAATTATTAAACTCCAGTTCATACTTTATGTCCGTTTTATAGCGAATATTACGAGTTATTTATCAATTGAGCGAACTTTTTTTTTTTTCAAATTTGTAATTAAATATAAATAATTGAGTTAAAAGTAGTACAAACTTGAAATGAAACTAAATACTATGCAGGCATACAATATCTGCGAATCACACACAATTGTTTTGTACGGCAACTACCTAAATAAAGTCTTAACACTCGTGCCCGTAAAGAGTTGACTACCTTGTCTATTGGACGTCACAATACAATCAGATAAATCTTACGTATTTGTTTACATCTTTACAATTTGAGTTCGCATATATAATAAAGCTATCCTTTTATATTTTTATGTTGTTATAAAAATAGTAGAAGTATGTTCGGATTATTCAATCAGTTAGCGGTCGACGAACTCTTAACGTAAGTAGGTGTTTAGAGTAAAATATAGCCTAATTTAGATTTAATTATATTTTGACCTTGTTATATAAAGTTGTACCGTAATAGAATTGTATAAATTTTAACGTGCTCATTCGTTAAAATTAATATGTTAGTAAGTAGGTAGGCATTTTTAATACTTGCAAATTTACGCTAAAACGATAATTAATTTGCGATTTTTTTCTGCAATTTTGTAGAAATACAACGTCATCGTCCAAATAAAACAAAGCAATTTACTTAAAACGATTTTATCATCATAAAATTATAGTCTTACAAAATACAATAGGCAAGGTTGTAAGTTCTCCATAATTTTAGCATGGATAGTATAATGTATGATTATTGCAGACAGATACATTATTCTGTAAGTTAGAGTCTCGCACGTGCACAAGCCTCCGTATAAGTCATTTACGTTCTACATGGATTTAATCAAGCGTTCCATCAGAGGTGCCCTTGCTTGGTGCCATCCCGTGTAGACGACCGATGTAATCCAAACTATACTATGACCTTTATCGTCCTTGGATTATCTCTTCAAGGTCACCTCTGATGGCAAGCATGTTTACTACTGTGTAGCACGCCTATTAAAACGATCATATCGACAATTATTTGATTACTTGAAAAATATAATAGGTACCGACTCGTATAGTTAATCGTAATGTTATAAAACAAATAAAATGATTTTTATCTTTAACACATCTTCCATTAAAGATAATATACTTAAACTGTAATTTTGTTTAAAAATATTTGCTAATTATAGGTAGTTTCCATACCCGTATAATTAAAAATCTGGGACATATTTCGTTCCCAATTATACGAGCTGTAGATTACGATTTTACCGTACTAAGTGTTCAATGACAATTCACTTTATTTGGGAGTAATAATTTGCTTTCTCATGGCTTGAACGACATATTTACGGATGGCGGACGTGAGACTGAGAACCAGACATCCATCCTCTCTATCTTACATATGTATTATTATGTATTATACTGTATTATTATCTACTTTTCGCAAACTGTGTTAAGTTTTAAGTTTAAAATAGCGGATATGCTTAGTGCTCATACTGCGTACTATTTTATGTTCCTGGCCGATATTTAAGTTCTTACAAGAACTCTATTAAAAAATCTATATTATGTATTTTTAAGTAGTCATATAAATGTACTCTATCGCTGTTTACACGATTTCAATGATTAATTAATTTGTACTGCATTTTAATGTCAACAAACGACATTTAAATAATAATTTGATAGCAGTCCATTAGTATTGGGTATTGACTATTCATTTATTCAAAATTGAAGTTTAGAAACATTTTTGAAGTTTTTATCTATACATATAATAAAATTGGAGTGTCTGTTTGTAATATTGAAATAACCGTTTTTTACTACATGTATATGAATATACGGTACATACACCAAAATAAAGTTTTTTACAATTTTGTCTGTCCGTCTGTCTGTCTGTTTGTTCAGGCTAATCTCTGAAATGGCTGAACCGATTTTGACGGGACTTTTATTAGCAGGTAGCTGATGTAATAAGGAGTATCTTAGGCTACGTTTATTTTAGAAAAAATCTTTTATTTTAGAAATAAAAGTAATGTTGATCGACTGTTAGGCGAAACGAAGTTCGCCGGGTCAGCTAGTATAAAATAAATATGTGCTGACTGATGACGGTTAATGAGCTGTGGTTGATAAAAGCTTTTACCGCCTGATATACAGTTTACTGCATCACTTAGAACTTAGAACTGTGACTGCTGTTGCTGGTCCTACCTAGTCAGCTGTACGGTCGACAAAACTTTACTCGCCGTTCATAATCGGAGTTTCCTCGTGGTCAAACTATTTCGTCAAACTGATTTGGCTACGAGGAATTCTATTTCCTGAGCTCACAGTCTCCTTTATTGTTTCATATAACTCCTAATTGCTAGAGAGATGATTCCTGTAGTGCGCCAATCTTTAACATCAGTTCTTTAAATAAACTCTTATCATAAAATATAACATTGTATTTAAGATACCTATTATCATGAGCTACATTAGTTTAATCGTCAGCATAAACTGCATATAAAGCTAATAAATATGGCCATCTTGATTAAACACCTTGCACTGAGCTGCCTAGGGCGAAACAGATGCGTGATAAATGTATGAAACATAATTACTCAGGGACGCACCGACAAACGCCTCGCCAGGAGGCCCATACGTATTGCTGTTGTCCATTATTACTGCATAGTCCTGCGTGTAGCTATGCCTGCGAATACATATCAAATACTTTATTTCATTGTGCAAACGTTAAGGTTGCGTATTTCATATTGTAAAGAGTTAATTCTGGTGCTGTTACATATAAAACAGAGCACATCTTAATTATGGTCTTGGAAAGAGTTCTACAAAGTTAATGTTTTTAAGAGTTTGATTTGTATTTGATATAACAGAGACTTGTTTGATTTAGTTGTGATTTAAATAAATTTATCTTAGGTGGATCAGACTATTCTTAGTAAACCTTTTCACCGAGCCATTTGAGCCACGGTATTCTGATATGTAGCCCTTTCTACTGTTCTCATGTCCGCTATTATAATGACAAGGTGTGAGGGTTTATTGTAACTGTATACTTTATCTTACTTAGATCTTTCATCGTTAAGGGTTTTATATGCTTCATATGCTATGTGATTCAGTTGTAAAGATAAAAATGCAAATCAAAGCGTATGGTCGTCGTTTGTTTCTTTCTTTCTTTGAAAGTGATCGGTAATTTTAATTTCCCACGCATATCAGTAACTTATTTAGTGATAACAATGATAAAGCCGTACAAAAGCCGAGCTTTGATATTCGGAATTGGAAGTACACGGGGAAAGCTTAGTGCCTTAGCTTCTACGACAAATTTAAACAGAAATAAGTTAGGATAGGGCATATCAATTATGCCTTACTTTCCTTAATTAAATAGTAGTCAACTAGATAAATATTTGGATGCAGTAGGTGCCCTATACATATAGTATGATCATGCGTTTACCTCAAGTAAGCAGATGGATTACAAACCCACGCTTTGCAGTCTGTGTTAGACTTATGTGCTAAAGAAGGACAACTACTAAAATATAAAATAATCCATATAAATGAGAAGGACTGAACACCTGAAGATAGGAATTCAACACAATAGCCACACGCACTACCATTGCGCCACCGACACAGAATTAAACTATAAGATGCACTGGCACAGGTATTTGTGAGCCGTGACGACTTAGTAGCTATGCACTGTCTTCTGTAAGGATACTCGATTTACCTACTTACCTACTTACATTTTTTTTTCATATTCGTGTCATCGCTTCCCACAGATCTTTACTTAGTGTGAGAAATGATTTCCTTAAAAGTCGAATATTTAATTGGCAAATTTGTTTCATTAATATAGTCAATAGTCAATTTCCGTTTGCAAATATATAATTATGCATAATTTATTGTATTTGTAATAGGTACATTAATCTGCCTTCGTATACCGTTAATTCAACCATAATGGTTGGGCTTGCTGAGATAGTTTGGCATATAATAATATACCCCGTATTGTAGCAAATATAATCATTATAATGGCTAAACAACTATTGTATTGAATTTGCACAGGTTTATTTGAGAATACTACGTATTAACTCGTGCACGAAACAACGGGATTAGAAATGGTGGTTTTTTATTGCGTATAGGGGCTCATGAGCAAGCGGTCCACTTTATTGTTAGTGGTTAACCGCTGCTCATGTCCTCAGAAATAACAAAAACACAAGTAGGCTGTGCCTTTAGTCTTCGTCTACTGCAACGAATATACAAAAAAAAAGCTAGGTACTGGCAGCACACGACTCATTTTCAATTTTGTTTGACCGAAATAACAAAATACCGAGCTGCTCGAATTAGAGCGATGGTGACCTATTACTGTTGCCTTTCTATGAAATCTTTCTAGCTCTGCGCCTTGTAAAGTTCTATCCGATAATGAATTGGTCAATATCACATGAAACGTGATAGGTGTGATAGTCTTTAGAAAGGAAGCCTTCTACCCTTTTGAGGAGAAAATGAGATTGTATGTTACGTTAACTGCGGTTTAGAGATTTCTATTGATTAGTGAGTGAGCGGTATTTTGTAGTTACATAACATAGATATGAGTGTTACTGGTCAGTACTATACTTATTATAACACTAACGTTGTTTGTTGAAAGTTATGCTCGAATAGCATTTCTAATAACATTATTTATCCGTAGTCGCGGTGTACAAATATTGATAGTAACTGTCCATCTCTGCCTATCAAGCACCATGAAATCGATTTCCCGCACCTTTCACTATACGGAAGCTTAGTTTTTTGGTAAAGAGCTTCGCATAAAGTTCAAACGATTTTAAACGTCAATCATTGTTTGTATTGGTACGTTAAGTGAGACGAAGTTATTTTGTGCCTATTTGTTGATGGAAAAATATTTAGTTACGACCTCAAAATGCTGATAAAAAATCAGAAAGTAATTGGACGAAGATTGTTATAACAAAAAAGTAGATCTAAATTGGAAGGCAACACAATGTTTTGATTGGGTGACATAAGTATGTAGAACTGAACCGTTT
Source organism: Parascotia fuliginaria (assembly GCA_963082885.1). Taxonomy (NCBI): domain Eukaryota; kingdom Metazoa; phylum Arthropoda; class Insecta; order Lepidoptera; family Erebidae; genus Parascotia; species Parascotia fuliginaria. The sequence continues at coordinate 11,873,773 of OY720182.1, forward strand.
GGTTCAAGTCCGAAGAAAAAGGTTGCACTTCAGTCATGTGCATGTCTGATGTAATTTTGGGATGAGATCAACTCAAGAAGTTCTTAAGACCAGGACAAGCGAATTTGTGGACTCGGTATCTCTCCTCTTTATAACCTATCGTGTGCGTCAAGTATGGATACAACATAGATGTTTAAAATTTTTGTTGTTATCTGATACAGTGTGTTCAAACTCTTCATACCAGTTGTAACCCTGTTTCGACTTGCGAATTAAAAGGATATTACAAGTCTCGTGTAAAGCTAGGGCAGGAATCTTAACAGTAGAGGACAGATTCCGTTGTGTGGTTATATTTAATTACAATAAATGTCCTAACCGCATTACTACTTGCTACTGTAATTAAAATTAAAAACATGAACACATGAAGCATCATGGCAACGTAAGAACATATTATATAAACTAATTAAAATCCTTTAAGTTCTGTTGATCCAACTACTAAATTACATAACTTAAAGCTAAAACACTTCCTGACATGTGAAAGCTTTATGTGCAGCAAGTGATGAAGAATTTTCAATTTTTTTTATAAAATCAAAGACTATGCAAGTGGTTTTTATATGAACCACTTTATATTCTAACTAGTTTCTGCTAAGTACCGCTATGCAGAATCAAAGAAATAATGGAGAGTGTCCGGTAGAGTGTCCATGTGGTCTTCAGTCTATGAGAATTCACCATAATCTATCTATCTTTATCATGTCATCTCGCGTGAGGTCTGGTGGTTGCCACTCCAGAACTTGGAGGAGAGTCGCTAACAATCGATCAAAGTGACGGTACTTGGGGAGGTATATGTGCATCAGTAGTCGTCGTTCTGAAGTTTTCGGAGGGTAAAAGTCGACTGAAATGAAGGTGATGATGAAACTAGTAGTAAAAGTCATTAAAACTGATGACATGATCTCACTCACAGAAATTCAGTTATCCTCTACACACGTGTAGAGGATAACTGAATTTCTGTGAGTGAGATCATAATTACAATCACACGTTTTACGACATCTATGCTGTCAATATCGCAACGTCGCGGGCGACGTCGTATCTCGATTTCTCGAGATATAATTACACCTCATTGACTGATTGGAGGTCTGTATGTCAGTCTGACATCGACGTCGCGAGTACACGGTTGTCATGTCATTAGCTCAGCAAGTATTATGAATAATTAAACTAGACATAGAGATTAGTATTCATAGAAACAGTCTACATAATATAGGTATACGTTCGCTAGTATCTAGTCATTATGTCGGCAGTTCTCGATCGTAATAGAATAGAAACTCCTTTAACATGCAATTTATATTGCTGTGCATTTCATCAATAAAAAGCTTGTTTGTAGCTAACTTAATGGTAAACATAAGATGCTTTCATTTATGTTCTAATCTGGTTATAAGCAGAGTATGTATTTCTAAAATCTTTCAATTACCCTTGGTTGCTTTAAAAGACAGCTTCTGAAATAGGTAACAAACCGAGTTGAGGGCGACTTTATAAACAAATAATAACAGCATGCGAAGTATCTACCTTTGAAAATTTATATTCGTATTTTACCGTTTGTATTTTTTGGACCCCATTGAGTGCTTTCCGTTTGGCAAAATAAAGTCACTTTCCTAAACTAATACTAAGAAACGTGCCTTGTGGCTTTACAATACTGAGTATATAAGAGTGGGATAAAATAAGAAATTAAAAATAAAGATGCCATGTGAATAAACAAAATACGTAAGTCACAAGCAAAATATATTATTAAAAAACAAAAAGCGCATCTGCCAAAAACAAACTGAAAATAAAGAAATCCATTTTTTTCTAATGCTACATTAAAATATTATGTACCCTATGTCGCTCCCACAATCAATTCAAATTTATGACATCTCATTCGTTAAAATCCATCAAGCCATTTAGGCTGTAGAGCGTGCCAAAGAACTTTATTTCTTTGGCACGCCTAAATGGCGTACATTAATACCTACATAAATACATGTATACATATCTATAAACATACATACGCTCGAAAAACAATACCGTCCTTAATTTCGGCAGTTGGGCAAAAAGCAGATAAAGTTTATCGCATTGAAATATTTCTGAATCTTTCCACCTAAGGAAAATTCTCAAATACAATATTTAAAATATTTCTTCTTTCTGAAATACGACTGGAGCTCGTTTTCTAGACATAACCACTCTGGATTAATGAAATGATTAAATACCTTGATTCGCATTCAACCGGGTTGTATAGATAAAACAGTAGTGGGTACCTACATTTATTTATGTCAAAGAGTAAGAGCATAGGTAATAAAAGTTTGCATTTATAACAAGCTTAGCAATTTTAAGTGGTTCTGTCTCTTTAATATGAACTTTAGAAATTAAGGTTAGTTGGCGTTTGAGTGTTTGAGTGTTAGTGAGAGAAATAAAGTATGCTGTGGCAGCAAAAATATTTTTAAATAAGAATTTAGCACATATTCAAAAGTTTATCTTTACGTCCAAAACTTAGCTTCTAATCAACCGAGAAAATATTATATAAATATTTGTATGATGTAATATTGGTTCCAAAGTCAGTCTACTGTGACATAAATTGCCTTGCTCGCGCATACGGCAGTTTTTTATTAAAGAAAATGTTTTATTCATACTAAGCTAGTGTTACTATAAAATGTTCTTAAAACCATGTCAAGCACTGTCCTTATTTCAAACTGCATGTTGACATTATGAGTATACGTAACTGACAAGTTAACGTTCTTCCACGTGTAAACATAGTGATTACCGAATTAACTGCGCTTTACGAGAACGTCTAAACTATCTTTGTATTTACATTGCAGTTTACATACTAATAGCTTTAGTTAAACGGAGTAATTGTAATATTGCTACTGTTTATGACGTGAAAGTATAGGTCTTGAGTTAGCTTTTATGTCAGTGAAAGGAGACGTACCGTTTTAGTGTAAGGTAGGGTAAGCCTAGTTGTGTATTAGCTAGCTGCTCAAAGATAATACAATCTTAATTATTGTTTTTACTGTTTTTTATGTTTGTTTAATCAATTTAAGTGTGAGAAAGACAAAGTAACACATTTGTTTAATATTTTTAATGCCTTTTGATTGCATGTGAATGTCAGTTACTGCAATGTAGTAAGATTTTTGTATAATAATATTAATAATTCTTCTTTTCAGCCTGTACTTTTGTTTTTGAGAATAGGCTCGTCTCAACTACACCGGAATTACCATACCTAGATGAAACGATATAGTTTAGCTGCTTTTTGAGAAAACAACGTAGTGGTGGTAAATTAAATTCGTAACCTATGTTATTTACATTAAAGAATTTGTTTAAAAATTGTAATAGAAAATAAAAACTTGAATTCAATGAATGATTATTACCTAACAAAAAATTTAAGCACCTAGATCGCTTTTTGAAAGATTTAGAAATCTGCATTTTAGATCCTATGGGAATGGAACTAAGGGGATTGCACAATATTTTGGGCCGTATTCCGCCCTGAGATGAAAATGTTATATATAATAATATGTGCTTAAAAAAATGATTTTGATGATATGGCGTACAATATCATTAAAGTTTCTCCTCGCATTCTTCAAAATGCGTTGTGATCCGTTTAGCTTTGATTAGCGCGAAAATTTTAATAGTCGGTTAGAAAAGGCATTAATTGTCATTTTATGGTCTCTAAGATTGTTCTATAAATATTTAGAGGGTACTTTCCTTTTGTCTAACTTAATTTTAATAACTGGCATTATTCGTCATAAACGTGGTCTGATAGACCATCAATTGGCTCATATCGCATGAATCGTGACAATGCGTAGCTTTATAGTTGCGCTTTGTGATTGTCAAGATTTACTTATACCGATATTTTCATTGTCAATGTCTAGCATGGTAAGTGGAAACCACCGCTTATGGGCTACGCAACAATCAGAAGCGCATATGGTTACACCTCTGGCACTCTCTTTTGAAGTACAAGTAGTCTCTGTGTAACCAAAAAGAAAAACACAGAACTTAGGTATACCAGAAGGCATTTCATTAATACTGCCAATACAAATCATCGCGAGACCTGGAAGTTTTTAACAGAAGCACTACACCACCTAGATAATATTATTATGACTGTGGTCCTATGTAGAGTGAACGTACTTGTTCAGTTGAGTTGTTCTTTTCATGATAAAAAATTTTGAGAAATTTTGCTTCTTCACCTCTAAAACGCGATAATTATAATCAGCTGTAAGGCATTAGCGCGCTGTCGTATACACTATACATATTACCAAGAGCAGTAAAAGTAAGATCTCCTACTTTTACGTTGTTCTCTATTTATTCACAATTTCTCATGATGACCGTGATATCTAAGTTATTCTCGGTTCCTTTATACTCCATTTACGTACCATATAACTATTATTACGACCGCTAAGTATAAACCTTGTTTCCATTTTACCGTTTATGGTTATTGCTGTTGAGGAAAACTTCATGAAATGCAGCTTAACGATTCTAAAAACTTTAAATATAATTACGGTATGTATGCAACTGATAGTATAAAAGTATATACATATATACATACTACGCGGTTTCACCACCTTTCTTAAGAACTGGGCTATCATACGCAAAAAGTTTTTCAAATTCGACTAGTAGTTCTAGAGCGTTCAAACAAAGAAACGGTACGGGTTACGGTAGTAGGTAGATCCACGCTGATTTCAGCATGAATGGGCTGGATCGTCCGGGGAAGTACTACCCTCTCATAGAAGATCGACTTAAGAGTAGTAGTATCCGTACTACTGCGTTTCGTTCGGTGAGTGAGAGCGCCGGAGGCCCAATTTCCTCCCTTTCCTCTTTCCTCTCCTCCTTCATTCCCTTCCCCTAACCCCATTCCCAGCCGCCATAGTGGAGGCCACCATACCAGCAGTTTAAGACGATGGCTTTTGGTATAGTGGCCGCCACTTCTGGATTTCACTGACTGCTTACCATCAGGCGGGATGGAGTCACTTTGGTAGGCTATAATATAAAAAAAAACTTTTCCGCTTTATGCTACAGTATAGATTTTATGCGCACCACATAACTCGATCAGCCTGAAGTCGTCTAGAGCATGACATAAGTTTCTTCCAAAGAGACGAGTTTTAAATAGTTATCACGTCCGATATGCAGATTGGCAGTAGAGAGGCAACATTATCTGTTAAATGGTGTTCTCATGTAAATAAGAAGTAATTACGGTGATTTGACTTGCATAAAATGCATACTCAAGTTTGTGTCACAAGTTCAATTTCATTACAATTCTGATAAATGCCAACATAACTAAAACAAAATGTATACTTTAGAATAGAAAATAATATTTTTTATTATTACTATGCTACCACTAAAATATTCTATAACAATGTAGGATGAAACAAACACAGCCTCAGCACAATATATATAATAGTACGAGTAAGTAGTATATTGCGGTTTATTGGTTAGAAAGTAGACAATAACATCTAGAAATTATTATTGATCTACAACTAAAGCCTTCTTTGCTCATGTCCTATTTTCTACTATAACTTTATTCTATTTAGTTTACACATAGTAAATAAATATTAAAATTTATTTTATTATCATGGCCATATAAGTTAATTTTCTTTCTATAACAAAACATATATTAAGTCCGAATAAAGAGTTTTTATATTGTTAATACTCATTTGAAAAAAGGTCGAAATTTTTTAACGGCTAAAGTTATAAAAATGGTTAAAATCGAATAAAATACCCGTATTTGTAAAAAAGTTATAGTTAATATACATTAAACACTATATTTTATAAAAAACAATATACCCTCTTCATACAATTATTATTCTTAACGCATGCCCAGACCTACTAAGAAAATATTTATGTATTAAACTAATATTTATTATCTCTAGTAGGAATCAAAATCACGATATTTTGTTGAAACGGTAGCGCTTCCTAGATAATACGTGCAGTGCATTTTATTTTTTATATCAGACAGACTCTGTAACACTCTGTAAAAACATGTATTATTATACTAACATTATAAATGTGAGTCAGAAAAGGGATCTTTCTCAGCACTGAGCTATCTTCTTCATTTGGTGTCGAAAGCAAATCTATATATGTAGTATCAGCCCAAAACTCAGCTTAGACTACTGCATTGAGCTATGTTTGTTGTACTCGTGCTATAGCACTGGTATCTGGTAATAGGAGTAACATACTTTTGTTTGCGTATACGGTAGCACAGATGTTTAGTCCCGTTCATCAAGCTCTATTGAATAGAGCAATCAGGTACAATGCAGCGAGTATAATGGTATTTGATATCAGAAAGTGCATCTTGGAAAGCTGCAACCCGTTAGTGGACCGGCTGCACCTCACTTTCCAATCGCCTCCAACCTGCCTCAGTTTAGACCTAGCCCGTATTTATTAAGCTTTCTACATGATGCTTACTTTACACGTCCTAATCTACCTAGATTAAGGATTTATTTCACTTTATACGCAATCTGTAGTGCAATTAGTACATTGATATACGGCAATATACCTACATATGTATAGGTAAAATGAAAATGTAATCCTTGGCATTCCTTTAACAGGCTAATTTCTCTTGGATATAAACACCTTTATAAGTACCTACAGGTATATTTACTCGTTATGACGTAAGCGAATTTATTGTTCTCGGTCAAAATTTGTCATTACACCATATTTACGAGTAAGTATTTATCTTATATTTTCTACCGTATTTCTGCACCTATGTGAAGTTAGGAGTCTACATTTTTATCGCGATTATATTCATTCGTCCTTAATTCAATAAAGTTATAAAGTTGATAATGATTCTGAACTAATTTCAATTAATATGTATAATGAAGCGATGCTGATATAATTTTCAATGCAAAAACACTACATTACGCTTATTAACACAAGTTTTTTAAAAAAGCATCTTGTTCTGACTAAACCGTTTTTTCACAGATTATATTATAAAGTGAGACGAATCTGAATCGTGTTACGCAAAGGCACAAATAAAAGTTGCGTTTTGTTTTTGTCTATCCTTTTTTTGAAAGTTTATATGAAAAAGGTGTTCTTTTCGAGTTAATTCAAGAAGAAAATAATTTTATCGTAACTCAATATCAGAATGTTGTCTTATTTCTAATTACGATAATGATTATGATGCCTCATTTATTTTACATAGGACAAGGTAATGACGAAGTAACAAAATTATCTTAAATATGATATTGTGAGGTCTGTACTTAGATATTACCAGATGGTAGTATAATTAGTTTTAATTTTCACGGATGACTGATTCGAAATTTGCCTTAAGAGTTGAGGCTATTTTCAATAAGTGAGAGCCGTAGAAGTATTTAAGACAGTTCTTATATATTTTGTTAGTCGAAAAACATGAGAATTTTACTTCAAAACTTGTAAGACTTAAATAATTTGCTTGACACAATACTATATCGAGGTGGTAGCGAGAAAATCACAGGTCAATGCTCGTGTCAATTAAAAGTCGATTTTATTTCGATGCCATGGGACGAATATTTAAACAAGATAAGTTTATTTTATTAAACCTAAAACATACATGTTCCTAAATAGGAAAAGAGGAAAGTAATATAACTGTTTGGAAATCTGTGCTGTTAGTAATTGATGTGTTTCTATGTACTTCTATGACGACTGTAAATACCTAAGCTTAAAATGTTACGGCAATATCGATAAATCTTAACCGCTAAGTATGGTCATAATCGCTGCAAGAAGTAATCTGCGTAACACTTAGTTTTATTTACAAATAATTCTTTGGTACGATTAATTACAAAGTTTGTATTTAAACTAGTACTTAGTAACTTTAATGAGTATTATTCGTAACTATAAAAAAAAATATATACACTTAGATAAAGTCATTTACTCACACTCGTTGACAGAAAATAAAGATAAATCCAAAAACATAGGACAGTTTTTTTATATAGTTAAATTTTCTTTTCAATTTATTTCAAAAGTATAACTTGCTGAAAAAAGCAAATGCTGGGAATTTCGTCACATAATCCTAAACCTACCTATCGCTAAAAATTAAGAGATAAAAACAATTTATGAGATATATACGACATTAACTTAATATTAACAGATAACTAAACGGTTAGATTTGATTTTTGCTTTACATAGCATGACATGTGTGAGGTTCTTATTCTCATTGTTTTGTGTAAAACCTCGTGGCGGCCCGTGATCATTGCACTCGTAGTATAAACACGTTATTACAATACAATGGTCTTTAAATAAAAAGAGTTTATAAAGAAGACATTGATAGGATTAAAAATGATTGCGATACTACCAATACATTAATTAAATTAAATTATTTATGGCTTAATTTGTGAGTTGATTAATTAATTAAGTAAATACCTTTTTCGATGAAACTTCTTACGACACGAATGAATACCTTCAAGTACATAGATTCATAAACTTGACAGCTTATACAACACAAATAGCAGAGTTAACGTTGTAATTGTCTGCAAAATAATGTATTTAGGTTTTTTTTTTATATTATAGCCTACTAAAGTGACTCCACCCCGCCTGATGGTAAGCAGTCAGTGGAATCCAGAAGTGGTTGCCACTATACCAAAAGCCATCGTCTTAAACTGCTGGTATGGTGGCCTCTACTATGGCGGCTGGGAATGGGGTTAGGGGAAGGGAATGAGGGAGGTGAGGAAAGAGGAAAAGGTAATGATAGCAGCCCTTTTAATGAGCCTTTTAAGAGTAGGCTCTTTAAGTTTTGACAGCTAGTATGAATTTATGGTTTCAGTCACTACGTCAGTAGGTAGTACGTTAATAATACGTAGGCCGCATAAGTTATGGACTCTAAGGAAGCATACAATGTATAAGGAATATAATAAATTAAATTTACATAATTAGTGTACGGTAGGTTAATATAACACTGCCTTTAAATATACATCAATCTTGGGTAGTTATGACGTTTACGGCTGTGGAAAAATATGGGCCATTCTGTGGCAATGATTTAGATTTATAGTACCTAGATTGATTTATGGTACTTTGTACGAAGTTTCTATTACTTTTGTCACCAAAACTGATCAAAAATTTATTTTAGGTTACTAAGTTAGTATTAGTTATCTAAAGTTGACTAATATAAGCGTTCATGAATAAAATTATGTATAAGCAGTAGTAAGTATAAGTAGTTAGATGCTAATATATTGCACCGGATTATCGATTATGCATTTCCACCCAGAAAAAATTTAATGTTTAGGAAGTTCTAAGTGGATTTAAGTTTTTAATTATTCCTTTTTTTAAGTTACTGATAGGAATTTGTTGCATATGCAAAAATTTTTAGAATTAGAATAATGGAGGGTTATTCCTCAAAGTGAAGAATAACCCTCTATTATTATAATTCTTAAAATTTTGAAATGCATTAATAAAGCGCACCAAAAGTATTTTTCGAAACGCACTAGTAGTAGGAATATTTTTTTGCTAGCGCATAAAACTGGTGTGTTTTGTACTTTTGAGGAATACTATCGGTCATCGGTGCGCTTTATTTGGTGCGGTTTAATGTTAGTACGTTTTGAGGAATACTCCAATATTACGAGTATAACTAAGTAGATATATGGAAAGTATTGACCTCAAAATCAAATAGCTCAAGTAACTGCGAAATAGAAAATGTTACGGATAACGCGGTAACATTATGCTGAATGATACTTTCTAAGAAATAGAGCTTGTACTACATGAATAGATTGCAAAATACCAAGACGTCTTGTTTCGACGCTTACTAGTATTGTCTTCACACTTGGACGAACATGAAAATCAACCGTGTACTAGATGTTACCGACCTCATTTGTGGATGTTTCTGGTAAACAGTAGCGGACTTTTTTTGTGCAAATAATTATGTTTTGTTTTTATTTTATTTAATAACATTTAAACACTAACTAGACCGAAGCGAAGATAACTGTAGCTACTGTATCTATACCGGTAAGATTGACACGCATAGCAAAATAGAGATGTCTTAAAAATTGAGAGAGGCTATGATTCTAATATATACATATGGCTCTATAATAGTGACTATAACTGTGTAATAATTTTAATGACACGTGTAGAAGTTTCCCCCTAAGAATGTCATGAAAATTTTAAATACTCATGTTTTACTTTATTTATTCCGAAAGCCATAAAATTAAACATGTCTTATTCATTGAACGAGTATATATTATGTATATGTAACACGTATGAACGTCAAAAAAAGTCTCTATTAGTTATGAATTTCTCTTTTTTATATTTACGTAGTAGGTAAATATAAGATGGGCGTAGATGAGCAATTATCGAATGTGTAGTTTGTAGAACTTTATCAAATTCATAAAAAGGGTATAGTGCACACTACAGTTCCTGGAATCTATATAATATATTCAGGTACTTTTTAGGATCGTTCTTTATTCGGCATAAGATATAAAGTTGATGGTGTTTTGTAAATCGATCACTCACCCCGGCCACCTCCGAATTACCCACAACAAATCGCATAGCGTTGCAGATTTTTCTATCCGCTTGACTGCTGCTTCGCATCCTATAAACAGCTAGACAGCACATTTATTAGATACCTACTATAAAGGGGTAATAGGTATGTATAAAATGTTGTCGATGAACCATAGAGCAAATAAAATAGAAAGTGGTTATCGTTTGATGCTTGTCGTGTATACAGGTTATACACGTGATAACACGAGTAAATGGCTGTATATGGTAGCTTCCTGTGCCTCGTGCTACAAAAATATTGTTATTTCCTTTTATTGCCACGCGTGCGTGTATGCCATGAATTATCAAGCCATGTATTATGTTTAAAATATTATTATTGTAATAAACAAGGGGCAGGGTAATACTTATGGAGTCTCACTATGTTATATGTTTACAAATGAGTGAAAAATATCGTTCGCAATGACGCCCCTACCGATAATCCGAGAAGTAGGTAATGTTTGCATTAATAATAGGGTAGTGAGCGCATTACGTATGAAACGTCTGCAAATAAAAAAATAAGTTTAAAAACTGAAATCCATCTCCGGCAAGGAATGTGCTCTTAAAAGTACAAAACAAGAAAATGTTCTTCTCTAATATAGATATATCTATTTGTGGTGGTCAGAGAAAAGCAGTTGTCGCATGCCTTGCCACTCATCACCTACCTCGCCCTTCAGTCTCGCAACTATATCATTGCTATGTATAGGTACCTACATGAGGTGGCATGCGACAACGGCTTTATAATAACATCTCATTTGTGAAATTATGATGGCTATCTTGGAAGGTACGAGAGAACAGATGAGAGTTATGAGATGAACATACATACATAATGTATGTATGTTCATCTCATAACTAAATAAAATAAAAGTTTTTTTTATTAAGTATACTCGTAATATACTTACTATAAAATATTTATTTACACCAATGGTGTAGTTTCTAAACGTCCTTGAATGTTCTCAAGGAATTGGTTCGAATTTAGGTTTTTCCTTGTTTTTCTTTATAATTTGCTTATACAGGAAGGATAAAAAAGCATTGTACAGTTCCGGTTGCAGTTACGCATGGTTTATGAAGTAACATAATGGGGATAGTCATTTGTTTTTGTCCGACAGATGACCGACCAGAAACATTATTCTCGAATTTTAAATATATCGCGATCTGGTATTGCCATAAGTATAATAAAAGGAGAGGAAAGAAAAAAGACCCTCTTTTAAGAAATAAATTCTTTAGTGTGTTTGATATACACTGGAAAGGTTCGCTCACATTTATTAATAAATTCTTGAAGTTAATCCATAGGATATTTCTCCACGCCTCGATGGCTAAGTGGTATGAGTGTGCAAAAAATAAAACATGGTCATCGTTCGACGTACTCTTTGTTTTATTACAATTGTCTCTCACCTCGCAGAAAGTAATGAGCTTTTAAAGAGCACTTTCTTGTGATTTTATCAATAAAAGTAGTTTGTTTTTACTGACCTTGTCAGCATATAAATTATGCTACACTTGCTATTAGTATGTACCTGTGTAACAGACAACGTAGAATATTCTAAAAATTTTTATTACTTACCTAGGTACATTTCCAAAACCTTAACAAATTTTCAATTTCTGGCCTTTTCTTTTGACATAGCGGTGAGATTGCCAAGGGGTCCGCCTTAACTGTGACGCTTAAGGCGGATTATCGCAATGTCTGTTTTATCTCAGTGTTAAACGATTTTGCAGCCACCTTAAATTTGCTTACCGGTAGTATATCCTCGCTGAAATAATACGTACAATATATGTAGTAGGTACAGTTATTAAGTAATTGGGTTGTAGAGGTCAGGTGACATGGTCATATATAATAAATATCTATCATCTGCTTAAAATATATATCACAATAAAAATAGACTCTAATTGAGTAAGGTAAATATTCAGTTCACAATATACTCGTAACACTAATGACTAATGTTTAATCTAATCCTATTTTAAAATTGCACGGGTCCTATACTATGCTAAGATAAAATGAATGTCAGTTTTATTTTGTTAAAGTGAGGCAAGCAACAATCATTATTATACTGCATTTATAACTAACTTCTGTGGAAGCGGCGACTATGTACTTACATAATCACTGCTGCTATCCGGTAGCATCTTTGTTTCCTTTCATTAGTTGGATCTACACATTATTTTTAATTGTCTGAGAGAAAGAAACGAAAGTTAGGAAGGTGAAAGGATAATGTGATGTGGCTCTTATGTTTAATGCTTACTACCTGTTTAGGGAAAGGGAAAGGGAATTAGCACTGTTTGAGGTGCGTACAGAAAATTGCTGTTAACGACACGATGATGTAAGTTATTAGTGGGTAATGATAGTTATGCATCATAAAATGGCGTGCTTAGAAGTTTAAATGATCGCTTACGTGGAATCACACGTGTGGTAAGAAACTGCATAATGAAGTAGCTTTTGTACGCGAATATTTTCATTTCCCGTGGGAGTTTCGGGAAATGTTTTACCATAGTAACGGTATAGTTGACGGGTTTTTCTGAGATATAAACTGTACTGTGAACGTGTGATAAAACTGATACTTAATTATAATGGACAATTTTATAAATTTTATTAGATACACATTCAGATTAAACTGATAGAAATACATAGAAGAATTTTTCGTAAGAGATATCTCTTAGAAGGAGGATTGGAGTGACTCGACCATGAAAGTACTTACTTCCATTTTGCGGAAGACCACGTTTGTTGCAACGGCTTGTTCACAATGCATAAGTAGATAGTGTTAGAGCCCTGTTGATGAGTAGAGATAGGTATTCAATAAACGAAAGAACTTTTTACAGCAGTACACGTTTTCAATTTTACTTGATGGCAGAGCATAGCACATACCACCTACCAACTATTGTCAATTAAACTATGTTTGATGACCTAATGCTAATGTAATTAAACATTTTTACATTATATACCGCAGCCTTATGAGTAAAAGCCACTAATCACAACCATGAATTATTTTTTAGTAAACTCAAGTTAATAACTATCAATATACGAGTTTGAATTCATTTTGTTTAATTGATTTATCTGCTCCAAGTATGTACATTAGGCAGCCCGATGATATTACAATTTCTTATTACAGCCTTCATGTTGGTTCGATGTTTTTTTAGTTTTTATTGATGGTCTACTGTGAATATATAATACAATGAACAGTTGATGTTAGTTTTATTTTACGGCTTGCGTTATATAGGTGACTCAGTGACTGACTCAAAAAGGTTTGTACGGTTTGAAATGTGTGGAAGGACAAATGCAACTCCAAATTTTGAGATAGACAGGAAGATGAGAACAACAGAATTCATTCAGTCGTGCTTCAGTCGTGCTTCTATAATCTTTAAACACGAATTCTAATTATATGAGATATTTTAATAATACTTAAACAGGCCGTAATGTTAATTAGCAATATGTAAATAGAATACTTCAAGCAAAATTCATTTATTGCAAATTTTATTATTATTTTTATCCCTTCTAATGGTTCTGGAACTTTTTTATTACTACTTTAATTATACGAGTAGATGTTGTATAATAGATTAAAAATACTGACTGGACAGGGCTAACTAGGAAAGATGATATGGCTAAATAATAGTAAACCTAACGATGATGTTAGAAATATATGAAAAGGTAGATCAGATTTCCCAACTTTAGGTATAATGGACTGATGAATTAATATAAATATATCCTTGTTTCAGAACGACAGAGCTGGTAGCTCTTGTAGCGGTATCATGCACACTGTTCCTGTTCCTGCACACGCGGGACCTGAGCACAAAGCTGCGTCGCATGCAGGGTAGGCTGAACGATGACGTCACAGGCTTCAACCACCTCACAGATAGTCAGTATACACACCTTATAAATTCATAAACTCATACACCTATCTAAGACAACAACAATCGAACTTTCTCATTAGTTAATAAGGTCTATTTCGTTACACATACACAATATAAGAACAAAAAGAAAACCCCAGACCTATAATAACTACTTGATTTTATTAATAATAATTGATACCACAACTGATCATCAGTAAAAAAGTAAAAACTTCATTTAGATAAAATTTCACCCATTACTTGACAGCAGCGGCAGGCTCATTCTCCAGGGGCGTAATCACGTGCGCTTCTGAGGTTTAAAAGTGACGTTTACGATCTTGAAGTCAAATCCCTTACGCCGTAATCCGTAATCCGCCAAACGGTCTGCTATGGCAAATTTCATAGGCTCGATTCACAATTAAGATTAATATTTATCTGACTCTAGTTTAGAATTTGGATGTGCTTTGTGTCTGTTAATTGTATGTTTGTAGAATTATTATACTTATAAGTATGATCTAAATCAATAAATAACTTGAACATTGAAAATAATATACAAATACAAGTACTTACTTACTTATTTTATTTGTACCGCTGGCATATTTATGTGGTGCAGAATCACACATACACGATTTTATTTCAATCTTTAAATTAAAAATTATAATATAATACAATTTCCGTATTTTAAAAGTTTAATACTTTTAAAATACGGCAATTGTATACGGAAAATGTATGTTTATAGTATTTCCTGGATAGTTAATTGAAACATAAAATTGTAAAACCAGTTTACAACCCTAAGGTATAATGATGAATACAAAGAACATATAAATATGCAGAAGCGTAAATTGTAGCATTGTAGGTATTTAATATCGATATACAAATAACAAAAATAATCAAAATTAGATTCGCTGATACAGCCTCTGTAAAGTCAATTTGACTTTCAAATTTATGTAGGTAAGTATGTAAGTTCTTAGACTTTACTGACTTACGGTGAACTAACTTATAAAAAATATAATAACAAAAAATAACTCGCATTGAGCAAACGTGACGATCAGAGGTCATTGCATCTCTATATGAGAGGAGGCTTTCCCTGCAGTGGCATAATAATGGGTATTATTATTATTGCCGCTTGTATAGATACTGCAACAAAAACTGCTTGAAAATTGAATACATTGATAGCTTTTGACTTCGTCGGTGGTACTACAGGTCAAAAAACATGTTGACAACATCTGGCGCTTAAACAGCCTTTGTGATCATTCTTTCTTTCCTAAACAGACGGTGTCACGACTAAAAATCGTGTTTTAGTTGACAATACAGCCTATGCCATGTTATTTAATTTTCAATATTTGAAAATAATAAAAGGCTGATTGTATTTTCAATAAATGTCAGTACCTCTCTACCTACTCAATAGATAGAATATTATCGCCTTATTGCACACTACTACACTACACTACTTATTTACGAAATACATTTATAGAAAATTACAGAACACTACGAGATTAGGTAGTGACAAGTAAGCTCGTCCGTCTTATCGTCTAAAGAGATTTCCTCTATGGAAAGGTCGTGTACGTGTAGGTAAGTGATGCTCCTGAGATAGCATCTATAAGCAGACCAGTTTATCGACACACGGAATGTACCTAGACTTATTTCTCATTAAAATCAAAAAAATATATATAGTAGAACAACTGCAATTTATTTAAATTAAATTTGGATAGATAGACATGTAATCGTTTATAAATAAGTATGATTCATTTGCGCAATTTCATACAGGTTGCAAGTCTTGCCAGGGTATATTAACAATATCTTCACTTAATGCACCAACTGTCACTTATAAATATACATAGGTAACGATTAAACCCGATGCTGTCAAGATATGAGCTAATTGTACCTAGAAAATGTAGTGGTACGCTACGCCGGATATATCAATAAACATGTAGGTTAGAAACTATATCACTACTATAAGTATCCGCATATCACATTGGATTGGAACGCATTTCTCTGCGATTTAAGATCGACGGCTGGACGTGTATTAGTAACTGTATCGTAAAAGGACGCATTGTCCTTGCACTAATATGTTACTACGCAGTGTAGGTACTGGAACTACTAGACATTGCGTGAGGGAAGCGACGTGCATTCTCGACGTAACGACGTCTAAAACGCATTAGTATATATATATATGTTGTATTAAAATAATGCGTGTTTTCATACAGAGATACAGAGCATCACAAACCACAGGCAAAAAACTATTCTTTGAACATATTTAAGCATAAAAATTCTGATATAACTACGAGTTATTTACATTTGAACTCGACTACGCCTCATCGACTCATCCTCATCATCTCATCCTGTTTACATCCAAGATTTATAGATAATGATACATGAAAATCAATTTATTATTGGCGTCAAAAGATAACAGCTTAAACGATGTTACTGACAGCCCGTAAAATTAAAGACATCAAACTCATTGTAAATAGACGTATTAATTGAATACTCGCTCTGTGATTAGCATCTGACGTAATTGAATGAGAAAATGATAATTTGAATAGGTATACATATAATATCATAAATCTAGTTCTGGTTTGAATATTTGTTTAATATGAATATTATTTTCGGCGTTACCGATTGCGTCACAAGCTTGTTGCACAAGCAAGTTGTGTGATTATTGGTGTCGTTTGTGTTGATTTGCATGTTAACAGTCTTTGTGTTAATTTTAGGTCTATTTCAAAATAAGAATATTCTGGTGTTTTATATAAGTATAGTTAATAAGAATATGTTGTACAGAATTTCTAATTCCATGTTAATTTTAAAACATTATTGCCTGACTACCTACCGGCAAGAATGTTTCGTTTTTTTTCAAGATTCCATTCGGTTAAAAGCTCAAATAGGTTTGTGTTTTTTTACTAATATATATTTAGTATCTCCGTGGTGTGCTTTTCTGTGTCTGTATGTATGTATGAATAGTACCTACCTAGTTAATAGGTAAATAGTTATTCACGAAAAACATTGCTATGTGATACTACTTTTCTATAGTTAGCAACCTAAAAATAGTACTTAAAAGATAAACCAGAATATTCATAGTTCCATGGTACACATACATAAAGATGAATAGCTGGCAATTGTGCAGATAGTAGGACATAATAGGACATGTCTGGCCTGAGCCGCAGTCAGAGGTCAAACATAAGCAACATAACGGGCCTAGGTATATGACCAGCATCAACATTGTGTTTTTTTTTATTACTTGTCACATTTTCTTAGACATGTGACAACTGCATTTAGTACAGGTCGTGGTAACTGTATTTGATAAATATCTGGTTAACGAATTATTTTATGCACCGTTAAAAACTGTTCATAAAATTTTCTGAAGGAATTATACATATTAGCAAAATTCTTCTACTTGTTTTAATTAAGATCCAAGATCTTGAATTACAGTTAAGTTTGCGTTGGCCGTTAATATGTAACACATATCCTAATTATTTACATTTTATATGCGTATAAAAGTAAAACACACAAAAACTCCGGTTTTACTTCAAAACAAGGCTATCGGCGCAATTTCTTGCACAAAATGAATAGAGATTTGAAAAGTTTCTTTTTACTAGAATGATAAAAGAAAGAGGTATGGGTATGCAAGTAGGTTATTCATGCAAGAGACTGGATTATTTTGTTCTCGATGTCCCTGCATGACGATATGAAAGTGTATCATTATTGGTAGGTACCTAGTACCTAAGTACTATTTGTTCAGTAGGTACTGTCGTAGTTCTAAAGTGGTTTTAATACAAATTAAACAGTTATTTACCAGTGGCGTGCACAGACATTTTCGATAGGGTAGGCATAACATAATTTGCCGAAATGTGTTGATTAATGGTTATGATAATTTTGAGTGACCACCACCAATGGACTTATAATAATATAATTTAATATTTCAACAACTACACACAACGCCATCTAGACTCAAAGTAAGCATTTAAGCTTGTATTATGGGTTCTAGAATGCGGTTATATACATCCTTAAATACTTTTTTTTGTAAATACTTATATATTATACATAGAAACACCCAGACCAATGCAAAAAGACATGTTCATGCACACAAATTTTTGCACCAAGCGGGAATCGAACCCATGACCTCTGTGGTAGTCCATACACATACTTATGATGAAGCTTCTTTGCGAATTGAAAATTTATTGATAGTTAGATCGGTAATATATTACGAACATTTTGTAACTTATAAAATAGCTATCACGGAAAACACAAGGGACTACGTAGGTACCTACCGATTGTCTACTTTGTAAATATAGGTAAAACCGGTTAGACAAATTATATGTTTAATTGCTAAAGTACTTACTTAATATTAAATTTTAGTTTGCCTTTTCTGTACTTAGCCTATCATTAACATCACAAATCACTTGGTATTGAATCTTTATTATAACAAAAATAAATTAACCCCTGAATCACATCAACCATAATAACACAATCACACCACAATAACATTACATTACCTACTAATATAAGTCATAAACACCATAATTCAATTTAATTGTCTGCACTCAAACAAAACAAAACAAAACATTAGGTAATGGCGACTAGCAATTTTTTGACGCGAATAAAATATTAATATATTACGCAACTAAATTAGATCGTTTACAAAAACTCTTAAAATGTCATCTATAGATACATATTTAATTTAATAGGAAAATACTCAAACTACAAATCCACCAATGAGAACTCATGAAATGCGTCGTCATTGGTTAATTCAATTTAATTCAAAATTGACGCTTTCTATTGGCGTGTCGTTCAATTAAGCAGTGCTTTAGTCGCGAAGAAAATCAACCGCGTGCGTCTGTGTGCGTGCGTGTATATATAGAGCATAAGAAGCTTGCATGTGTGTTTTTTTAGGCATTGCTGTTTTCTGATTATTCCGCGCGCACGACCATGGCGCTGTTGTATCATAGATAGATGTAAGTAATATTGTGTTGATTAAATTGAAAGAGTAAATCATTACGCGTGAAAATATACATATTGCTGAGTATAAAATAATGGTAATCTATCTCTTTTAATATAATACATTATGCATATTGCTAGTTAGGTAAAATTATGGTAGGTAATATTAGGGTAGGCAGTGCTTTTATGCCTCTACGGAGTGCACGCCACTGTTATTTACAAAATGTGTTAACCAAATATGTTGTTGTTTATGGCGTGTTTGTTGAAAATGGAAGGGAATAGAGAAAATTAGGCCAATCTCGAATATCACCATACTTGTCAAAATTGCGTGACGTTATTTCATTATGCATAATGTCAGTCGCGTGCACTTGAGGAGGCCTATCACTCGAACTCGTCCGCACTTTCACTACAATAAAAAAACAATGATACCGTCTCCGTTCGTGATTCGAGTACCGTTCACTGGTTTCATACTTTTTACTAAGCCCTGACTACCTGCGGTTTTTAACTAATTCGCGGGTCTGTTCCATGCCAATGAGTTATATTTACTGCACTATTAAACCCGTAAATTAAATACCTATTTGCATCTTTGTAACTGCGTAATTTGCCTGCTGCTATAAATTGCTTTTAGAGATGTCTGCTCGGAATTTAAGGGCATGATCCTCAACTTAACCAAGACTACGGACGCAGTTAATACAACATTAAATATAATAGTTACGGTTAGTTCTTACGGTAGTAGATCCACGCTGATTTCAGCATGAATGGGCCGGATCGTCCGGGGAAGTACTACCCTCTCATAGAAGATCGACTTAAGAGTAGTAGTATCCGTACTACTGCGTTTCGTTCGGTGAGTGAGAGCGCCGGAGGCCCAATTTCCCACCTTTCCTCTTTCCTCACGTCCCTCATTTCCTTCCCCTAACCCAATTTCCAGCCGCCATAGTGGAGGTAACCATACCAGCAGTTTAAAACGTGGCTTTTGGTATAGTGGCCGCCACTTCTGGATTCCACTGACTGCTTACCATCAGGCGGGATGGAGTCACTTTGGTAGACTATTTACTATAAAAAAAAAAAAAGTTACATAGAAATAGTGGAAATAAAACGAAACACGACAAAATTACTAAGCAAATGCAATCTTTATATACTAAGTAATTAAATTAAGCCAAGATCCAATTTGCCGGATAATCGTAGACATCTACATATTTATAACTTTTTATAAACATTTACAGTACATTTTTAAATGTACTTTTTGTATAGATATTAAAGTTGTCTTGTTGAATAACTAATTAGTGAGGTGCCCAATTCGATTCTCTTTGCAACAAACGAAATAAAATTTGTTATTACGATTAGAAAAATATGTATGATTAATTGATTACACTCCTCAAAAAATGCTTAATAAGTTTATTGCACACCATAATGAAACATTCCTGTAGGTACACTCTTTGAGAGTCGAACACCATTAACGGCGAGGGCACTAACCATAAAGTCACACATGTAACAATAATTCGCAAATAATAACAATGTCAAGAAGCGTACGTATACGGCTTTATAGCCTGAGGTGGTTGATATATTCATGTTGCCACGTGGTGTCTACGACCGCAGAGTTATACGACGACGGTCATAGTTAAGGCCTCTACAGACAATACATCCACACAACGACATCCCACTCGAACAAAATGCAACCTCATGTTAGTAATAACTAGCGACCCGCCCTTGCTTCGCATCAAAGTTGCGGTTTCCTGGTTTGGTTCACTATTGCTGCTCGGCTCCTATAGACGATAGGTTAATCTATAGGTACTATTATATAAAGCGAAAGAGTTTGTTTGTTTGTTTGTTACCAGTCGTTATTGATAATTCTTTTTGCGTATGATAGCCCAGTTCTCGAGGAAAGTTATAGGCTAAGTATCATCACGCTACTGGCGACGGGAGCAGAGCATTACCTATATCTATGAACGCACCACACGGCATTGTCTCTTGTCTATGTGCAGGCCTTTACGGGACTACAAAGCCACGTTCTGACTTCGCTACACTTCCTCATTGACTCCTCTCAATTGCCGCGATCAAATTACAAGCCAACAATTAAGTAGTGCAAACCACGTAACTACCTACTTAGTGCTGTAACGTTATGCAATTATGTGTTTGATAAAGAAAGATACATGTTAAGTGTGTTATTAAAAATAACAGGGATGAAAAATGTATTTAGTAAGGCTTTAAAAACTTAATTTTTTTATTTCATTACTCATTACTCATACTCACAACGTCAGCGCGCGGTGTGTCACCGCGCGCTGATGTTGTGAGTATATCGATGTTAAATTGCCCCCTTTACTCAGTTACCCTATGATTCTGTTGTATAACATGGGTCATTATGGTAATGAAATCGGTTATGCTTAACCTTGAGGTCAACAGTCGTAAGTATGACGTGAATTAGACTGAACGTCTAGTCTACTGCGGTCTAATAAGATTTCAAGTTGATTGATACAGCTACTGTAACGCCGAAACATTTATGTGATCTACAAATATTAGCTTCAAGTGTATATTGTGTTCTTTAATTGTATATTTGTAAAGTATTCCATTAAACGAGAATTGCTATTCAGTGAATGAACTCTTACGAGAAATTTTCATATTTAAGATCTCGTTACAATTATGTCTTGTTATTTACTTATACATTTTATTTGTGACGCGAGACATAAGCCCAAACAGGATTCTGGGCGTGATAGCTGCCAAGTGAACTGTTTAGAATATAAACGACAGTCCTTTGCTGTCAGTTACATATTTCAAAATAAGTAATTGTTACTAACAATAGACGCGTTTGTCTTGAAAATATAGCTTTAGTATATCCATATCAGAAAGTATTTTGATTATTTTTGATAAATATAGAATTTGTATCTACTTTCAGCTTTTCGATGTATCGGGTCTCTAGTAGCCAACGCATAGATACCTCCTATTGTTTACTTAGTGCAAGCATTGTAATTTAAATGACATGATTCTAGTGAGCGTAACTCGTTGAATATTGTTAGGAGAAAGGACGGAAACGAACATATCCATTTGTAACGGATCATAATCACTGATCTACCGTGTAAGTAGCCTGATGTGGAGCTTAGATTATAACTCAAGCAAATAGAATAAAAAGCTAAGTTAAGCAAAGATGAGATAATTTGCTTTATAGACTGGGTTCAGCAGAAAAATAGCAAAAATTAAGTGAGAATGAGTCGAGGTCGAATCAAATAAGGTGTGAGAAACGAGTCGGAGTACCTAGATGTGATTATAACATTATTGGTATTAGAAATAGATTTTTTGTGGATACTGCTTCTTTAACGTCATTAGCCTGAAGACTTTTACTCACCCGAAATGAGGTTAAACACATACGATTTGTACACATGACTAAATAGATATACGGTAGTTATGTTAAAAAATATGTTAAGGTATCATACGCACCTATTTATCCGACGTTTTGGTCGAATTACACCGATCGTGGTCGGTTTTTAACACGAGTATACTCGCATTTTAATTAAGTTACGAAAGGAGGTGATTGCTATAGTCACCACGGTCACCACGTTTGGTAGGTTCTAGGTAAAGCTGCTGCCTAGTAGATATTCTCTTCTTTGCGATGTCTATATTCTAGACACGGGGCCACGAGGCATAGGACTGTTTAGGTTAGCTTAATTAGCTTAGTAAGGTTTTTAATACAGCCACCAGTTCAAAAGTAGTTAGCTGTTATTACTTCTATATTCACACATTAGTGTTAAGGTTCACACCTTTTATGTATTTAAATTATATTTACATGTTTATTATCCTACATTAATTAAATCTGTGATGAAGTAGTCGGTATACTCAGCGCATTATAAAGAAATGTGGCACTTAAGGTGTTTATCGCTTGTAGGATTAGGCACCTATAATAAAAATAGAAAATGTTATATGTATATTGATATCTTATATCTTCAGATTTGCTGGAGTACGGTAGTAGACCCACGCTGGTTTAAGCATGAATGGGCCTGATCGACTAGGGAAATAGTAGATCGACGTAAGAGTATCTAGTAGTATCCGTACTACTGCGTTTCGTTCGGTGAGTGAGAACTTTCCTCTTGCCTCACCTACTTCATTCCCTTCTCCTACCCCATTCCCAGCCGTCATTATGGAGGCCACTATACCAGAAGTGTATGACGATGGCTTTTGGTATGGTGACCACCATTTCTGGATTCTACTGAGTGCTTACCATCACTAGACTAGAACAATGACTAGAACCCAATAGCAGTGTGCAACTTATGAATGATTTTTGACCGAGTCCGGTAAGTTAAACTTAGAATCAAATATATGAAAGTCAGAGTCGGTACATAATTCAAGAGTATTATCCTTAGTATACTTACACTATTTTCTTATCAGTGGTATTGGTATCTTATTGGTATTTAGTTACGCCGACAGCTTACCGTCAAGCTGTACGCATGTTTGTATCCTATTTCAGAATAAAAAACTGTGGCGATTTACTTTTATCCAAAAACGTGAAAAGCATTACGACACTAAATACAAAGAAAGAAAAGAAAATTGCTTAGTCGTGCCTCACAAAATACGGGCTTATCTTTTTAAAGAGAGAAAGTAGACTTTACGTATATAATATGGGGTCCATACATAACCAGTAAATATTATAAAACTTTAAAAATATTTTAATTCATTATTTATGACGTTAATTTACAGTTATATAGCCATATAGTATTTAAATCGCGAACAAAAATATTGATTGTTTCTTTTTTCGGTCTTTGAAGAACTAGTGGATCCTCGGTATCACAGAAGATTTGACAACGAACATTCACACACTTAAAAAAAAAATTGTGGATTGAGAGATACTACTACCTTCATTATGTATAATTTGTATACGTGTGTGGTGGGAATCAAACCAACAGTCAACCTAACGGTAGTAAGTAAGGCGACCTTAACCGTTACCCCCGTTACCTTATGTCCTGCGTTACACAGGTCACTGTTTCAAAATTAGCTGAATACCTGTCCGGACTCCATTGACATGTCTTACTGTTACATTTTATGATATTGCGCGTGTGCTAAAAGTTAATCCCGTTATTTCACGTTTCGACTTAGATTACAGTACATGAGCTTCTATGTAGAGATTATCTGTGATATTATCAAAACTAAAACTAAAAAATAAATAGACTTGTTTATAAACTAAAAGCGACATCTAAATTACAACTTACAATACATACTTTGACAGCTTTATTGTAATCTAGAGGCAGTTTATCTTTAAAAACGTATAACAGGGATCACTACTAGCTTTTCTTTGTAAGAGAAGATGCCTTCACTCCGCAATGGCAATACAATGGGCTGAAACTGATACAATTTCTGAAAGGCTTTGAATAGATTAAAAAAAATGTTTAATTAAAAGAGACTATTGTTATTACAACATATAATTTATATAAGGTTCAATGTACTATTGTGTTATGTTTTTGAAGAGTAGTACGCGTAGTCTGGAAGAGATCGCTTTTAGCGATAAGACCGCCCATTGTCACTATTTATTGTTAAATATTTTTAAATATCTAATGTAAGTTACATATGGTGTACAATAAAGCATATTCTATTCTATTCTATCCTATTCTACGCAATTATTCAAAAAAAAAAAACAAGTGGCCAACTAGTCTGCTATCTGCCAGTAAAAAAAGCAATAAGAAAAGTTTCGTGATGCGGAAGGCCCCATTTCTTATCACTCCATTCTTGTTCAGAATATATTCTGTTTCAATCTATCTCCGTAATGAAACATTTGCAAATTTATTACTACACAGCTCGTCAAGATTTTAGATGATTGCAAATATAAAAGAAAAGACAGTCTCACAGCCCACTGATTAAGCATTATTCTAGACATGAAAGTGCTTCATCATTAAGAATTCATCGTTAGAAGCGAGGGTTTGTATAGAATATTCGAAACAAATGACATTAATTGACTCGAGAGTTGTTTCAATGCGAATTATTAACATAAACGCAATATTGTTTACATTTCTATGGAATATAGTAGTCTGCAGTTGTGGCTTGTTAGTCTTGCAAAGTTTTCTTGCCAACGCGTTTTGAGCCAATATTCGCATTGTTTATCCCAAATATCCCAAAAAAAGAAGAATGTACACATAACTTCACAATGCAGCATATCTAAGAGTAGCTTTCTTTGTTATTCAATACTTGTCGTAACGACTATGTCTCTATTCTCTTTATTTTAACTAAAACATCAGTAACTCAGTGAAATATAAAGTTAGGCAAAACTACTGCAGTTTATAATTTAAAATGTTTAATATCTCATATTCAAAAATAAAAAAAAAATTCTAAGAGGACAAAATTGCGTGCAGAAATTACTTACATGTTTTATATATTATGACATTGATGTGTATTGACATTATGTAAATTATAATAGCATCTTTCTTATGCTAAGATCATAGCATAACCTGTCAGGTAGTTATCGATAGAAATCTGTTTTATCACGTGCAGTTTACATATACGATATCTGAAAGCATAAGAAAGGCGTGCTCCTCATATTGTTTATATCAGAGTAAACTAAATTTAATCCTCACTATTCGGACCGACGACGACCTGATAAGGGTGGCGGGCAGCCGGATGTGGGCGGCTCACGAACGGTCAAGGTAGCGAAAATTGGGAGAGGCCTATGTCCCGCTGTGGACGTCTGGACTTGACGAAGTTGTATATTGTTATTCTTAATAATAATATTTACTTTCTATGGTACCTGTAGCTAGTAAAATCCGTGTACTTATTATGTGTGATTTATATACAAATGCTGTAGGGTATACAACGCGTGAGAATTTCAGATAACTGCCTTTGCTATTAAAACGGTGCATAGGCCTAGCCTAATCAGTAATCACTTACTATGAAGTGACCATTAAACAATTTGTATATTACATAGTTGTAAACGTTTAGCTCGTTGACCAGTAGCCACTAAGCAGTTCCTACTTTTAAACCGTAAATGACACGTTCACTTGTACCTTACTATACCTTTTAAGAAGAGGTCATCATCACCATCATATCAGCCGAAAGACGTCCACTGCTGGGTATAGTCCCCCGCCAATTTTCAGTACATAGTAGAATAGACATTTATTCATAGTAGTATATTTATATGATTTATATTAAACTTTCTAAAACTTTAGCAATTTACACAAACACAGTGTTGAAGGAATATCAGATAATACTTATTTATTGAATAGTTTCAAGTTTAATGACTTCGTTTGCATTGTTTCCAAGTCTATTGTTGTTTCAAGGAGGCAGCGGTCGAGAATAATTTAATTTTCCTCCGCACCGCAGCATAATCCCTATTATACTCGTGCATGTAATGTAAAGATTACAGACATGATTGTAAGTGAGAAAACAAACAAAGGACTTGATAATTATTAAAAAAAACGTGTCGTTTGTCCTATGATAGTCTTAAACACTGACATTAACATCGGTGATTCTTTCGTGCTTTACAAGAAGTTAGCTGAGAAATTCTTGTAAAGCACGCAACTGATTTGGATACGGTTTTCACTATTATCGTTTATATTTTAGCTATAAAAAAATAATTTGTAATTATATCGTAAAAGCATAAAAGTAACTTACCCACGTGCGGAGCAGGATCGGGTCGCTGTTATATTACTAAGCTAGTGGCTGTATACGGTCTTAGGTCGTTTTCGCTATAAATAGTGAGTGATTGACGCTTCGGGTAGGTAGAAATGTTTTACACGCATAGAGAATTGTTATTCCACATAGTCACGCAGATAGCCTTTTAGGCACGTCTTCAAATGACAGTGAATCGTAGCAAATCTTCTTTTAATCTTATACTTTTGCGTATATACGAGCTCTAAAAACCCTTCCTAAATTAGAATTAGGAACCTATGTTATCTAAAATCATATTTTTTTTATTGTATAGTTTAAGTCATTGAATAAGTAAATTATATTACAAAATTCTACACGAATTATTCAGATTTCAGATCATGTTAGAGATTTATTACGTAGTTCATATCGACTCCTGTCACTACAATAGAGCGCCGTAATAACCTTTAAAACAGAAGTCTTGAAAAGAACATAAGCCTGCAATATTAAAGCACTTTTTAAGTCTCTTATAAACTAATAAAGCAATATAGAGTTTCTCAATGCTTGGAGATATAATCAATCAATTCTCCGGTGGATAATTTTATGAAAAAATTGTACACCAAGGAATTGCATGTTTTATAATGGTCTTATAACGGATCGGACAGAATGTTATGTTAACAGTAAATATAAATAAAAAATACAATTTCATTTTACATACATAAAAAGCTTAGCATAACTGATATGATGTGTATTAAATGAAAAAGTTTATAAAGAAAGTCTTTGTTATAGGTGATGCCTATTTTAGGTGAAGTATTTATTTGCTTGCGGTTTTAAATATCATGACACAGTTTTTCTTTTTTTGTAACCTAATATTTGTATTAAATTATTGGTCCTATATTTATATAGGATCTATGTGGTGGTCAGCATTTGTTAAAGCCTATGAACTCGAGCTATACTTGTAAATACTATAGTGATCTGTGACTCGCTGGAAATACCTAAGATAATTGTTTTCGCTCATATGCTCAGAGGCCCTAGACAAGTGTCAAAGATTTCTATACTATTCATAGAATAGATAAAAAAAATTATGAGATTGACATAAGCGCTGGCGTTAGCTTATTTCAATCCAATACATTTTTTAATCTATTCTGTATATAGAATAGAAATCTTTGACACTTATCTAGGGCCTCTGGGACTTTATTCGCTAGTTGGTGAGCTTTCTACCCTTAGTCTAAAAAAACCTTTATCGGGTTACTCAGTAGGTACACGTCTGCTATACTAACGTGTACATTGTTTATATTAGATAAGATGAAATAATGTAGGTACTTAAGGTTCGCGTACATCTACATCAAATAGGTAAGCTCAAATTATTAGCCACCGGAATTGGAATAGAACAAACGCTCTGCTTTGGATATTGATGTGAGCTAATATATAGAGTAATATTATTGTATGATCCTAGATATTTGTTATATGTTTAGTGTGATTCATTAAATTAGTTAATTAATAAATCACACTTTATATATAACGAATTTTATGAACGTGCTGAACTGCTGACTAGTTCAACGTTTAATGTACTTACAAGGATGCACATAACTGGATTAACCATCACTTAATGTAGTTCTAGCCCAGTTAGAACTAGTTTAGTCTATTGGTTTATATTTTGTGACAATTTTTTTAAACTTTTATTACAATTAATTTTTATTTTAAATTTTGTCTAGTTTTCAACTAATTATTAACAGTTGTCCAAATTAGGTATGTTCAAGGCGAATTCGACAGCATCACATAATATGCCTATGCCCGTATAGTAGCATCTTCGCATAGATAAGCACAAACCTTTTCAATGTGTATCACTGCATTGTGATTGCATGCCATGCTCTCTACCGACAACAAAATAAAAGATGATCACTTTAATTCTATAGAAAGCTTAGTATCTCGGCGCTTTCTTGTCAGATTACACGTTATAGACACTCGACTACTTCACCGTGAGTGTACTTAGATTACATATGGCGTAATAATTTAATCTGTAACTAGTTGTAGTGGAAAGAGGAATTATGTGAAGGTGGATTATGGGGTTCAAACTTTCGCATTTGTATCGTCTATGTCGCAACTTGCAAGAAACTTTACAATGTAGGTACCTACACAAACACAATAATGGACACATATGTACTTTATATATGTACACAACAACACCGTCTAGGCACAAATAGACAGACTATCGAAACATCTGTTATTATTACAAAATAATATTTGGACATCCAAGGTAGTCATCATCTTTAGTCTCACATGTTTGACGCCCGGCGGCATCGCGGCAGCACGTTCCTGTGATAAGATGACTGCAACTTTTGCGATCGACAAAACATATGCCAAGCTTAGAGATTATGTCAAACCTCCGAAGTCTAAGTTTATTAGGAGGAATACTTTATCTACCAAAGCACATCCTTCGGCTGACATTTTTATTAGTTGCCTTTTATGTCACCTATACCCACTACACAAATATTTAATTATTTAGTAAAAATGCTCTACTTTATGATTTAACATTAAAATGAACAGTCGAATTTACTGTGCAACTATTAAACGCGACAAGATCTCAAAACTGCCAACTTTCTCATTCATAATAAGATTTAATTAAGCAGCTTAGAACAATACGAATACACCGCAGACTCATCAGAGCATTCATGTATGCAACAATATAGGCACAATAAACATGCCACGTCTTAGTGAGAACGCTTTCTAACACGTATCATTTTGTTATATTATTATTTAATTGTAATATCAAATTCAATGGTAAAGAGATGTATTATGAATTACGATTTGGAAATTTTCAACTTTACAGCAGCGAGTAGAAGATAAGCATTTGTAAAAAGGTAACTATACCTTTTTGCAAATGCTTATCTTCTACTCGCTTCTAGTCTTATGTCTCTATTTCTATAAAGGTGCGGTAACTTCACTGTTAATGTATGTTCGTTCGTGATTGGCAATTCTTTGAGGTCAATACTTTTTTTAAATTTCAAATGCATGTTCTACTTTTACGCACTAAAACGCAATTAGTAATAGCGTGCTGTAACAGCTTGGCAGTAGAAATAGTTTCTGGAATATATTTACCAGGATACTAGCGGCCCGCCCCGACTTCGCACGGGTAGACATTTTGGGATAAATACTATATTATATATATATAGATACTTTTGTATGGAAATATAAAAGTGTTTTTTTTTCAGGCAATTTTTTAAATTTTTCTCTCTGTAAGAACCATCCTTGTACTTCAAGGAATATTATAAAAAAAGAATTAGCGAAATCGGTTCAGTTGCTCTCGAGATTTGCGCTTAGCTACACATTTAGCGATTCATTTTTATATTATAGATTATGATAGAGCCCTTGGCTAGCAGTAAGATGATGGATGATACAGGTTAGCAGTATAAGTAAATATTTTTTTGTTTGCTGTTTTTGTGATAAAATTATCTAAACTACCAATTGTTTTTGTTGTCTCAATGTTGAGTTAGGTACTTAAGTACCTATCACAGTCTATAATGATTAAATCTTGTCAATTGTTTTTCAAAACTATATTAAGTACCTCATAGGTAACTAAAAATAAATTCAATTATAATTTTACGTATTAAGAGAATGCAGACGTAATCGTTAGTAAACTCCTTCACAAGTGGAATGAAAAGAATTGATAGCGCGCTTCCGTCGTAGAAAGCAGAAAATTCTTGTTTTTATAACCTGTGACACTAGTTAGAGAATCTAGACAACTCGATTATCAACTTCCTAATGTGGTCATATATACGCATTCAAAACAAGATCGTTACGTGCGACGACATATCATACATAAATAACAGTTTTATTGACAGCGAAAGTCCCTGGACGATATTGTAATCAAAATGCATGCCCGTGCCATCTCATTTGAAACTCGTGTCATTTTACGACTTACATAGGTATAGCTAGCGAAAAACTGAAAGTAGTTTCATGATGTATTACTATGTGTGAAATAATAGATAAATAATAGTATTATACTCGTATTAAAACAGTGGGAATACTATAGCATGATTATATTTTACCCACTTTCATTGACCTCTATAATATGGCATAGAGATCAATTAAACTTTTTTTAAAGAGATGCATTACACGAGTCGTAAATCATTTAAGTTGATTGCTAGTGAGTCTGTGAGCGTGTTAATTGTATATGAGTGTTTTTAAATTAACCATAAACGGTGGCTCGTAAATAATAGATTGACACGATTAGCGTTACATGATATTTAACAATTAGAACTAACGCATCCATTCATGTTCCATCCGAGTACATTACAGTCAAAAAAGTTGATCTAGTAAGTTCACTAAGTAGGTGAAAGTAAGAAATTGACAGATAACTTTCTAGCATTTACTCGTATGATGAAACGGATTCTTTATTATAATACACAAATATAATTACACTAACTCACGCATTGCATACCAAAACACACACTAAGTATTTACGCTATTATGTTTTGTAAAAAATCCTATTAGTTTTAATCATCGTCGATACATGCATCGTTTACAGTATAACTGAGGAAGAGTTATATCACCTACTGTCTATAATCTGGATAGGAATACGTATGTATAATTCGGGATCACAGTGGTATAACTATTTCAGGAACTTAACAACACGCATGTAAGTGCATTCAGTGATTTTCATTCCACTAAATGATAAGAGCCATGTAATTGTAAAGACACTCGCTGATTCTGCGGCGTTATTTTTAAGCCTTGCTTGAACCATAAAGTTAGTTAAATACAGGGTGAGAACATGTTATGTTGTGTATTTAAGATTAGTAGGTATTTGTTTTTTCGGTAACAACAACACCTAATCCTAAAAAACTAAGAATAGAAACAGAAATGTACAAAAGTAGATACCTAAGTAAGAGAGTTATCTTTAACTTTAGCCTTAGCCTTGTTTATAAACTCCTGTAAACATCACAACACAAAATCCTGTACACATATTTCCATCCAAAGGTTGCCTGGAAGAAATCACTCATAACGATATAGATGCCGCCATTGTACTACTCGTATGAATTGTATTGTGAGATCTATAACATATTTGTAAGTTTGGTGTATGTACAATAAAGTGTAAATAAATAAACAATAAATTCATGCTGTCATTAAAATACACTGGCAACAAAGTAAATAAGTGCAAAATAGTAATATATTATCGAGTTCAGTGACCGTTGTATCTGGCCGGTTCTAAACTCTCGCCCTGAGGTCCCGGAAGGTTTGTCGTGACTCCTTTATCGTTCCCGACGCGGTACCATTGTGTCAGCCTACCTGAGGGCACCTCCGTACATGGCCAGTGCTTCAACACGCTGTATTAGACGTCCATTAACCTTGCACATTTTAACTAAGACATTCAGATGTGTTTGAACTTAGAATATGCAACATTGTCGGATATTGAAAGAAAATCTGTTTAGAAATTCACTTTATGATAGTTGGTATTGTATATACTTTAAACCGAGTGTGTAAAAGACCCGGCGATCGCAGTGTGTTTGTACATAACAGATGAGCCATATCAGCTGTACCACATTATTAAGTATTATGTAATCCACATTCCTTATATAGCTTTATGTAACTGCAGTGTTTACCTAAAACAGTGTATTAGACTCTAAGTAATCGTATCAAATTTGATAGTCATTAGGTCGCACAAAAACAATAAAATGAAAATGGTTTTGTTACGTTTAAATCGTGGCTAAATTGCTTATAGAATAGAACATAATATATTGCACTCCACATATACAAATAACAGAACAGCAAATCAATAAGCAGTGACAATGGGCGGTACTATCGCTAAAAGCTATCTCATCTAGACAACCTTCGGAACAGTTTATGTGTATAACAATGTAACTTAACCACTGTCTAATACTGTAAGTCTAATAATTATGTCCTGGTGTAAGCCTTCGTGCTGGGCATTCATGCATTTGTGTGCATGAACATAAATATTGGATTACTCTGGGTGTTTCTATGTATAATATGTATTTATTTACAAAAAAAAGTATTTAAGTACCTATTTATATCCGCAATATCCGCATTTTAGAACACATAACATAAGCTAAACTACCTATATGTTTAGGTACTTTGGGTCTAGATGGCATTGTTTGCAGTTGTTGTGATATTGTTATATTATTATGCTAGTGCGTGATAAAATACGGGCATTGAGCAAACAAAGACAATGAGCAGAAAACATAGCTTGGAGAACTGGTGATGACCAGTTGGATCAAAAAGTTATAGAATGGCCAGAAAAAAAGGAACATGTGCCTTGATAAAGTGGACCAACGATATAATAAAGGTGGCGGACAACTAATGGATGAGGGCGCCCAAGACACGAATGGTTGTGGAGATGCTTGAAAAATACCTATGTATATCCAGCATTGGGTGTCTTTTGGTTAAAATGATGATAATATTATGACGACAAAATTAATTGAAAAGAAAATGCTTTTTAACATTGTAATGTCTTTAAAGGGTGTTCTATTCATCATGTTTCCATTGATTTACTAAGTAAAACTGGCTACCTAATATATTATTCAGCCATTGCTTTCAACAACAACCAGTTATAATTTACTGAACCTTGTTTTACAAGGGTCCTACTTTGTGCCGAACAATGTTCAACTATTTGGGATGCAGATGTTGCATAAGTCGGTACCGTTCTTTAGATGTTAGTAAAGATTCTGCGAACCTTACAACCACGATAGGTTCACGAATTAACAGACATTTTGTGAAGTTAGTATTGAAAACCGTTAAAGCTTAAGCTGATCATGCTCATCCCTGTTTGAAAAGAAACCTTCGTCTCATAGCAATAACTACTATTGGTATTACCAAAGAGATATTTAAATGTCTTTGATTACTGATAAAAGGATAACGCTAAAAATTAACCTATTGTATGTCAATTGTTTTTGGACACGAATGTTCAGGTACTCTGACTCTGCCAATATTTGTAAAACACACAAAAATTTGGTTTGCATAATGTATCTGTTATTACTAAGCATGCTACGTACAACATGATAGTTTGCCCAAAAGTTCTATTGACTGTAGTCTACACGATAATAGAATGGCGAAGAACCATTAACGTATATCTCTCGTATATCTTATTCTTGCCCGAGTTACAGACGCCTGTGCCCGTCGTACGGTACAACCCGCTCCTAGTCACGCCTTTAAATGTCATTACCATGGACGCTCCCGTGAAATCTCCTCATAAAATGCTTCACTGAGCTCCACATGTAGATTCGATGCTCCAAGTAAATAAGGACGTAAAATGTAAAATATTTTATAGAAGAATGGTAAATGGTGAGATTCTTTTTCGTAAATTATGTGTTAAATTATTTGTATTAAGGGTGTTATTTTTGAATGTTATGCGTTTTACTTATATCTAGAGTTTTAAGAGCCTTTCTTTAAATAATGGATGATAGTGAAATATTCTTTGTGTCAAAAAAGAGTAGCTTTATACGGACAAACTTTTGTTTATATGCTAATAACTACATAGTAGGTAGGTATATTTATATCACAGTAAGTTATCCTTATAGTAAATAAGGTTACGCTTTTGAAAATAGGTAACTAAATTAGTTCAGCAAAAATCAAAAGTTATTCTAAGTAAATTACCTCATTATTCGTTTACAGCCTTCCTGTCAACGCTTCTCGGAAAACACTTTATTTTTTATCAGTCTTAAGCCTGTTACAATTACGTAAGAATGTGCCCTTCCTGTTATTTCTGCCAATTGATGCTGGATAGCTGTAATAATCATTAAACGTATCAACTTATCGATTGCAGTAAAAACAGTAATAAGAAAATTTTGGACATGTCGTAAATTAACTTACAGTTAGTTGACTCGTTACTTAATGCGGTCCTTTTAATTTTATAATTAAATTATTTTCTTGTCAATAAATAATGTATAAGATATATTATGTGTATAAGAAATTTTTGTTTGAAATGTCTGCTAAATAATGCACAAAATAAAAAATAAAGTTTTCTTTGTTTTTCTTTGTCCTAATGCTTTTTTTCTGCAGAAAATAGTTGGCCTCATATTGTTTTCATATTATACGAGTACATGTAAAAGCTTGTAGCAGTACCTACCTATTATTATCAAATTTACTAAAACTTTTGTCAAAAGAAATTTAAATTACATAGCAAGCCCAGAGCCCAAATACTAGACGCTAAGCTAAGCTAGGCAACGAAGTAATAGAAAGACAGAAAAGATATGTTAAGGAAAAATTACTAATAAAATCTCTCTGTTTGCAATAGTTATTACGAAGACTAGTTAGTTAATTTTATTTATTTATTTACAAAAATAATTACAACATCCTAGTAACCATCCAAAGCTACTAGTAATTATACTAATACTATTAATTCATTTGTGGTATTATAATCATTGGTATTCTATTCTACCTATTGTTCATGTGTGTGCTAGATGGCTAGTCGTTAGTACTGGAAACTAAGCTCGTTAGCTCTTGCCGTGTATCGGACTAACCTATCTAACCCTAGCCTTGTCCTTGTGTTTGCGCCCCTTTTCTCTCACAGCAGGGAACATGTACCTATCTAGATAAAATATGTTAAACTTAATAGAATAGTACGTTGCCACAATAATATAAAACCCAAATATACCTTGTTTATCACTAAATGTCGTTGTTATGTTTGTAATTTCGCTAATCAAGGAGCACCAATCACAAATGTTTCTTGACTGAAGATGAACAAATGCCGAGATCGTCCATTTCACACACAGTCTCAGACATATTGGCACTTTCCATCAACTTTGAAGTTGTGAAGATGGTGAATGAAATCAAAAGCTCTTACGGTAAGTGTAGTAATTCATTGTCATCCATTTAATAAAATTGACACACACGCAGCAAAATGAACTGTCCATAACCTATATCTCGTGATTTTCATCAACATCGTGTGTTCATATTTTGTGCAAGCGAGAATGCCGATGTGCCTAATTTCTTTTAGCGTTTATAATATTGCGTCACGTACTATCCTGATATCCTTTGCACGAGTTATACTTAAAAAGAATAACAGCCAAAAATACGTATGTCCAAAGGCGTGTCCAAGTGATAAAAATATCTAACCATAAAAATGTCCACTGATAATATCGCTAAAATTTAAAAGTTACTGGAACTAACATAGTACAACTATAAAAATATTCTGTAATAAAATTGACCAAACTCAAAACTGACCAGTAATAATATTGCCTAACCCTAGAAATGTCGAATGATAACAATAGCCTATGATATAATTGTCCAAAAAGACAAATGTACAAGCACATGTCAAAATGATAAAATTGACCAATTATACGAAAGTCCAATGATAAACTTGTCTTAACTAAAAAGATACTTATTAAATATGGCCAAAAAATTTTGATACGTCCATGACTTTAATTGTAAATCTATACCATTATATAAAGCGCGCGAGTTTGTTTTTCTGTGTGAACGCGCTAATCTATGTAACTATCAGCCGGATTTGAACAATTTATAATAATATGACAGCCCAGTTCTCGAGGAAGGTAATAGGTTATGTAACATCACGCTACTGGCGACGGGAGCAGAGCAGTAAGCAAAGACGCGGGTAAAACCGCGCCGCGGCAAGCTAGTACATTATACATTTTTTATTTAATTTATGACAGCAAATAATTTACTGTCATAAATTAAAGAACAAATGAACTAATAAAATTACTTCACAAGGTCCAAACCATCTAAAAATGTCTTAGAGCTGTGAGAAATGGTCAAGGGAATCAGCTAACTAAACTGACAAAACTGCGAGAAAGTGTTAATACCAAAGTAGTTTTGAGTCTATACATTATTACGAACACAATTGGACATTTATATGCCTGGACATTATTATAGCTGGTCATGTATCTGGTCGTGTATACCTTTAGTTTCACGTTTTTATGGCTGGACGTTATTATAGCTGGTCATATTAATGGTCGGT
This sequence comes from Parascotia fuliginaria, assembly GCA_963082885.1. Lineage (NCBI taxonomy): Eukaryota > Metazoa > Arthropoda > Insecta > Lepidoptera > Erebidae > Parascotia > Parascotia fuliginaria. Next base: position 11,910,428 of record OY720182.1, read on the forward strand.
TGTTTCTATATTTGGACATTTTTATAGCGGGTCAAATCAAATCAAATCAAATCAAATCAATTTATTTATTCATTACATTTTGGGTATCATACAGGTTCACATATCACAAATAGGTATCACCAAAATCTGCCCGGTTGGGCGTATGAATATAGTAATTCGTAGTCATAGAAAAACGTAATTAATAATTAATTTATATAGTAAAAAATTTAAACAAAAATAAAAATGTCAAATCAAATATCATTAGATAGAATTAGAAAAGATAGTAGATGTCAAAAAGTAAAATAAGATAACAAATTAATTAGTCATGAACAAAAATAATACAGACAATTATGATTATGTAGATAGATAATGTAAATGTCAAAAAAAAAAAAAAATGTATATGTATAAGTGAATATAGTAAAATGTCAAAAGTAATTCATGTCGCAGAGATATTATTATCATTAAAAAAGTCACTAATATTGTAATAACATTTTTTGGATAAGATAGCCTTTAGCTTACGTTTAAACATTACAATATTGAGAAGGTGCATGTCATTTATTATAAATTTTTGGCGCTAAGCATAACAAACATTTGCTCATTAAAGTCGTTTTTGCACTGTACACACACAACCTATGATTATTGCGCCTGTTACGTTGCACAACGTCTGATATTCTTTCGAACAAGTGAGGATTCTTGTGTACAAATAATGATACCTCTAATATGTACAGCGACGGAAGTGTCAGGATTTTGTGTTCGGTAAAATATGGCTTACAACTGTCTGTTGACTGCAAACCAAATATTGATCTTATGCAGCGCTTTTGGGCTTTGAAAACCATTATGCTATTCGTTGAGTTGCCCCAAAAGATAATACCATAGCGTAATAAGGATGCCGTAAGACTGTGGTAAGCAACTAGGACAGAATCTATATTTACAATGAATGAAAGTTTGTAGAGAGCATAAGATGAACTACTTATTTTTCTACATAATTCTTCTATGTGTCGTTTCCAGTTTAGCTGTTTATCAACTGTTATTCCTAAAAATTTTGCAGCGTCTACTTCACGTATGTACTGATTATTATAACCCACTTTAATTTGATTTATCTGGGGTCTTTGGCTAAAATGCATTATTTGAGTTTTAGTTAGTTTTATTTTTAGGTTATTATTATCTAACCAGCGAATAATTGATGACAGGCATTTATTAACATCATTTTCATATTGTTCTTTTATTTTACATTGAATGGTCACGGTACTGTCATCAGCAAACAAGGATACTGGATGACTCGTGCATTTAGGCATATCATTAACATAAAGAATAAATAAGAGTGGTCCTAGCACGCTGCCCTGGGGCACACCGTATTTCACAGAACGTATTTTAGATATGTATGTTGCCTCAAATTTTGTAGATTTATTAATTTTGGAAATGCTGGTCACTTGAAATCTGTCTGTGAGATATGATTTTATTAAATTTAATATATTCCCTCTTATACCATAAGTCTCTAGTTTATTTAATAAGATACTATGGTCTACGTAGTCAAACGCTTGCGTCATGTCGCAGTATATAGCGCAAACAGGGGACCTTTTGTCAACACTGGTAATGACTGACTTATAGAAATCGAATATGGCTAGATTGATGTCTTTATTTTGTCGAAATCCATTTTGTTCTGGACATAGTAGCTTATTTATCTCTAGATATGTATATATTTTGTTGTGGATATATTTCTCAAATATTTTTGAGATAACAGGTATAAGTGCAATGGGCCTATAAAACTCTATTAATTCTCTGTTCTCTGTTTTAAAAAGTGGTTTTATAATTGTTATTTTCAGATTATCAATACTCCACTACTTATACATAAATTTAAAATATAACTTAAGTGATTGCTGATAAATGGATTAACAATTTTAATTATTTTTGTCGAAATGTCATCAAGTCCTACACTATTTGTATTTTTTAGTCCAGATATTATTTTTTGTATGTCGTTTGGAATACTAGCAGTCATAAAAATAGAATTATTTGTACTTGTCATTTTTGAAGTAACCTTAGTGCCACAACCAGATAGAGGTTTAATTTTTTCAATAAAATAATTATTGAAAGCATTGGCAATTTTATTTGGGTCGGTAAGCACGTTATCATTTTCTATAATTCTGGTAATACTGTCACGTGGAATATTTGATTTCGATTTGTTGATTATATTCCAAGTGGTTTTAGGTTTATTTACCGATGTTTTTATTTTATAATCATTTTGTGAGCGCTGTGTAAGTTTCATTATTTTCTTGAATTTTTTTGAATTTGTCCTATAAATGTTTTTATTTATAGTTGTAGGTTTTAGTCTGTAATTCCATAAAAGCTGTTTTTTCTTAGCACTACACTTTTTTAAACCATTTGAAATCCATTTCGGTTTTCTATTAACGCGTATATTGCAGACTTTAATAGGGAAACAAAGATCATAGAAAAGTTTAAAGTGTTCTATAAAATAATTATATGCTACGTTTGGATTAGGTTCGCTATACATATCAAAAAATGAAAATTGACATAAACAGTTCTTAAATTTCTGAATGTTTTCTACACAAAAATCACGATTACGTCTTCGCCAAACTTTTATAGACGTTTTTTTGACGCGGACTTGCATAAGTTGAGCGGTATGATCTGACAAGGCAAATTCTAACACTTCCGCCTTACATGGTTTTGAAAAATTATGAGCAAAATTGTCAATACAAGAGTTACTAATTAATCTAGTCGGTTGTTTTAATGCTAAGGTCAAATTATAATTTAACAGTAAATTTTCAAAATCTGCAGTCACACTATTTTGTTTTAATATATCAATATTGAAAAATCAAATCAATCAATATTGAAAAGTCAAATTACAGTTTTTGCAGTAATGGACGTTTTTCTTTTTAGACATAAGTTGTGCAAAGGCCTGACATATCTTGAGATGCGACAAATATGCTCATTTACAAGCATGTTTGTAACATTTATTTTCACACCACATTCCAAAGTAGTGACATAATTTTCCTAGTTAGACATTCACCCCTTATGTCATTCGCATACCTATCGCAGAACATTAAAATGTCGTTAGTTTTAATGTATACACACTACGTTTTTTAGTTTTTTTACATTTGGCGCAAAAAGCATTTCCTTAATTCGGTACGAAATACAATTACGGGTTTTTGTTGCCTCGATTGTACTGCCAGATAGATAAAAAATATAAATGTGATGATTAGAAGTATATTAAGGAAAATTAAGTCAGCTAAGCATAAAATATAGGACAATTATTTTTTAACTATATGCGTTGAATTCTTACGAGAATGTTAAATTGTGTATTCAGTGACTTCACCCGCAAGAGCGCTTCCTATTATTTAAACTTAACAAACTACTACCTAAAAAATGTTGAACTACATAGTGTATAATATATTTATTAGATTCTTTTATGCTATTTCACACTTAAAACAAATGTATATTTGTTCATTTAGGTCGTTGCATTGCAACTTATAAGACGTGAATTAGCGTAATGTATTGGTCATGAATACATAAGTAGGCAGTTACCTACATGACTGAACCTCATTAACTTCGCTGGAACTTAAATGTAACTACACCTACTAACATTTACGCCAAATAAGATTTTCTGTAAATGTTATTATAATCTATCCAACTAGGTATTTGTTCTAGTTATCATTTCGTAAGTAGCTACTATGAACTGAACAGTGTAGTGCTTAATTAATACAGTTAAGTTTAACCTAAAAAGACTTTAGGAATATTAGTCTTCTACTTCAGTATTATTAAATTCAAAAAGATCACTTATATTTTATTAATATATCAGTACCTGATTAAAAATGTATGTTACTTCTCACATGTTTACTAGCAATAAGAATTATATCGATTCTCTTAAAGTAAGTCGCAGGTGTGAATTGTCTATGTAAAGAAACAATGTCAGAAATAAAACAAGAAAGTATAAAATATAAATGTACGAACGACGCGCCCCTGCTTTATACGTAGATACTTTTTACCACATGATTACAAATCGCTGAAATTCTCGGCTTTTCTCGACTATAATATGCATGTATTATACTTATATATAATATATATTATTATTATATATATTATAATTATATATAATATGCATGTATTACCTTTCTGAAAGAAATTATCTAAACGGTAGGTAAAACCGTAACAAAGACCGTTGCGTGATTTAGAAGAAGTTACAAGAGTAACAGACAGGAAAAAACAACTTTACAGGTTACAGGTACACCATTTAGAAATATTGCACTTATTGAGCGTGACTCCCGACTTTACTATAACACTCATGTGCTTTGATTATACCTAATAGCACAGTTAATAATGGCCCTCTCAACGAGATCTCTTGAAACCTTTTTTTCAACCGTTCCAATGTTGATCTCCCATTTAGATACTGCGCAAGGCTGTGTAAAGCTAGGAACACATTACTGTCGGCTGACCGAATAAGATTCTGACTGCTACAGATTTATACTTTTAGGTCTATCTGAGATCACAATATCAATTATCAAACATATCTATTTTGTTCGGTACGTTTTTTTTAAACATTAATATAATTAAACTGAAATATTCCTTTAAAATACTTGCCTGTAAACCATTTGCTGTATAACATCTACGAACTAAGTAATTCATACCAGAGACTATACATCCGAGTACACTAAAATTTATACTGTGATATGCCTTAACTGACCTTAGGCTGCAATACTAAATGTTTATTCTATTATTTCTGAAACGCTTGAGAGCGCTAAGAAGGCTTCCTTCCAATTTCACGTCCGTTTTATTGTAAGTGGGTAGCTACAATATGCGCGAAAGTGCAAGCGGATTTTTAGAACTCAACCGGCTAGGAACCATGACTACCATGTTGGTGGTTTCATAGTTTTAAGATTAAGGGCGTTCCGTCACATATGACCTTGAGCGTTTCGCTTCCTCACCACCCCGCGCCTCACCCGAAAAAAACATTGCGTGCGAGTTCGCCCTCTAGCGGCAAGTAGCAGTAGCACAACTATAAGACAATGACCTTACTTGTCCGAAACCGCAGAGCTAAAATCTGATAGACGCGCCAATAATGAATTATTTTTTTAGTATCTATTATTATTTCGTTTAGTAAGTATGTATATTTTTTAGTATATATTATTTATATAGTAGCGAAAGCAAAGATAAGTGTTTAGAATCATGACGTTTGTTAAATATGTAGTAGAAATAAAAATTACTACTGTGGGTTAAAACAATAAACTCAAAACCCAGCTGCTGTGAAATGTATGTAGGTTTTTTGTACATGAACAAACTAAAACATTTTACTTAAAAAATGTATTAACATCCTATTAATATTATAAATGCGAAAGTTTGTGTGTGTGCACGTATGAAACGTATGCGTACCTCTAGTGTCGCTAGTATCATGAAGCCGCTATGCTAGCAGTTTGAGACATTTTCTATTAAAATAGCAGAGGAGTGCGTTACCCCAGCAAAATGTTGATAAAAATGTGCTTATAAGAGATGAGAGTATAACAGATAATTAGTGCTTCGTAAGGAGTAATTTGTTTGCCTATAGCAAAATTTGTTTGCATTATAGTTTTAAAGTTATTCGGAAAAAAACAGATTTTGCTTGGGTAACGTTTGAAACATTACCCCAACAAAATGTCTTTTCTTTAAATTATCCAGGCAGAGTCACGTTGGTAGACCAGTATGAATAAAATAACTGTATCAATAGTACTAGTACTAGTATTGTTTTAAAAAGTCATGTACATGACTTTTTAAAACAATACTGAAAAATTCAATCTTTATTTATGCCCGTCTGATTGTTAAGTGTTCAAAATTAGCTCTTACAAAAGCCAAGAGTTTTCATAACTTTCTAACTCCACTGCGTCTTCATGGACTGATGATATGAGGTCCTGCATCAATAATAAAAAAGCATCTCATAAAGACCACCTAGCCAGCAGTTTGAAACAATAACCTTTGGAATGGTGGCTACCACTTAGTCTTTTGGATCCCACTGACTGTATCATAAGGAAGAGTGAAGTCACTTCGATAGGCAATTGTACGGCACGGTTATATTGATGTATGTAAAGTAAGGTTTTGTGCAGGACAACTTTTTCTTGGTTCTGTAGATACGTACCGCTACCAAACTCGAGTAACAAATCAGACTACACTTGTGCATTGTCTACTATACATTGTACTTGTATATTGTATTAAATGGCAAATCTTGCGGAGTGTATAGGCTTGGAGCCTATTAAATGCAAAACAATTTTGAAGTGCTACAGACTGTGGACCTCCTAAACACTATTTAATTTCATCAGCCTTAGTCCACGAGGTAGGAATAACAGGCACAGTCTGCCGAAAATGAACACAAAATAGTAGGACTGTGATAGCCACTCATGAGTTGGTGTTGTCTGATATCTGGTCCACTGCTTTTAGCGCTTTACAGTTTGCCATAGTAAATTCATCCTTTATAATAAGGCTTCTATCGCGCATCCAAATCAGTAGAAGGATTATCTACTCTACGAACACGAATCTAATCGAAACAAAACGCTGTTCGGTCTCGAGCAAAGATGTATACAGAATATTATACTAAATGATTCATAATTTATTTCCATCCTGTAATCTCGCTTATTGATACATTTTGACATAAAATGTTTTTTTTGTATTAATTATATATGACATAATGCCCGAGCCATAATTGTACAGTTAAGTACACATTTTGTATTGTTTTGTTAAAATTGTATAATTAGTAATATTAAAATTATTATACATTGTGATTTGTGAAATAGATGTTCACAATGTACATTGTGAACTCCTGTGGTAAATTAAGTTCATCTTACTTTATACTTATATCGAATATTAACAGTTTATATAATACTTACATAGACACATTTATTACAGTTCACATGTTGCCTTTACCTTTTGTAGCAATATGCAAATTGAGGCAGCCTGTAAAGCACACATTTTACTTTTTATTTTTTCTTTGCAACATAGAAAGCTGTAAGTATTTAATTACCTATAGAGTTAAGTGTATTGCCTGTGTCACTTTGCATGCTACTTGAAACTGTAACTTACAAAAATTGTAATAACCTGGCGATTAAAAAGAGTGGCCTGAGTTTCTTGCCAGTTCTTCAATTCTTCTTCTTAAAATTCTTTTAAAATTGTTCTTCAGTTTGTCAGCGAACTGGTTGTAGGTTAATTTGCTGACATTTTGTAAATTTTGACGTTCATAAGTGTTAATTTAATTAACCTATATGAATTAACATTTTCCTTATTTATTTTCGGTTCATCTGGATATAACTTCAGTAAATCGTTCTGTATATTGTATAGCCAGCAAACATTTTACGGAAGTAGATCTTTTAGAATAAGCGGGACGGTTTGGCTGGAGATGTGCATTTAACATGTACATAACGACGTAAAATGTAAGTTTTGTCTGAAAATCAGTGGTCCGAAGGCATAGTTACCTCCTCGGTCCTCTTTATTTCCTTTTTTCTCCCACAGTATCTTTACTCTGTATGGCCACCACTGCACTGAATTTGAAACAGCACCATACACCAGCAAAACTGAATTCAAATGATGGAGCTGATAAGGATTTTCAGTTACACATGCTTTAAACAAAGCGTCATCATTCCTATGTTGATTTAAGTGCCCGTACGTAAGGTACACAATATCATGTACCCTTAGCAAAATAAGTAACACGAACAATTTCCAAAGTAGACGCATTGTACCCACAGTTTGAGTGATTTGGATGTACCGTGAAAATTACCTCGCTAGAGATTCATTATAAGTATAGATTACTGCAATATGTACATACAAATATATGTGTACATACATATATATGTATGTAAGTACATATTGCAGTATTGTAAATGTATAATATAATGCAAAATCGGTAAAGTAGAACTAATGTAATATTATCGCTAAGTAACGGATCCATGCGGACGACGTCACGGGGTAGTTTTACAGTACATACACTTATAATCAGAAATCAGAAATCAGAAATCAGAAATTTTATTTGTTGACATAGGTACATAACAAAGGTCTTGAGATCATAAAAATAGTGCGCTATGTTTTGCCTACATACAAGGCATACAAACATTTTACAATAAGTTTATATATAATATAATATAATAAAGATACATACATACATACATAGAGTGCTAAAACATAATTCTTTTGCCTTTATCTAGTTAGGTAAAGACTGTACAAAAAAGAGTAGAATTCTTTATACTGTGCCACCGTGCCGGGTCTATTACTTTCTACATACACCTATCACTCGAAAAATACGGTATTAGTTTTGTTATGTCTAGTAGGCACTCAACAATATATTATTTAATTTTAGGATTAAAAATTCATATAGTACGATAATAAAGGAACAGAGTAGGATTTTTAATTTACCTAATTGTGATAATTTCACAGTCTTCAAATATTTTAGTTTGGTTAGAGACTAAGACGTTTTGTAAAGCCTTTTTTTTCTTCCTTTCTTGCAATCAAATAAATAAATCAAAATAAGATGCATTGAAAGTAGAAGGGTAGGTATTTACTTTAGCCTAGTATCTTATCACTGATTTTATCAGCTCATGAAAAAAAATCTAACGAGGTAAATACTTGAATATTTAATCGGCATTACTTACCGATAGAATATTCAAGTACACACCGTATGTATATATAGAATGTATAGGTATTTATGCTCGTGCAAGATAACGTAGATAGTTAGGTACCTAACAGCAGCGTGTATGGTTGTTTTGTGTAGGTACCTAACTAGGTCGCAAACCGACGCATCTCACGTATAATCATTGTAATTTGAGTTCTATGCTAGTTGTACGACCGACGCCGACGTTCGTGTTCCGACCGAAGCACCTCGTACATGTCGGTCGGAATCGGAAAGCGCCCTTGCCACATGAGTAAATATCCAAGTTAGATATTTTACTCATGTGCCCACCTACCACACACCTAGTTCGAAATGATAGTAGACATAGACAATATTGTAGCAAGCTCATATTCATATCCCTAGGGTATATAACAGCAGAAATTTACTGATTCTTGAGGCCCGGTGTTGCCTTGATCTTATCATGAGCGAAAATAGGCTCACCACCTGCTACCTAGTTTACGTGGAACTAAACATAATTAAAGGATATCCTAGGTAAGTATCTCAAAGAAGGTATTTTACTAAAAATATGAAGGTAGGTATACACCTACTTACAGGATATTCATGTGTTGAATCTTTTGCATTTGTATTTGTTTCAGTCGTGAAATTTTAGTCATTTTGATGAAAAATAATAATAAATGTAGGTAAATACCTATGTATTTAATACACTAAAAAAATCTAAATAACTAATCTAATTTATTTGCAACACTAAATCTATCCATACAATATTTTTTTTTTGATATTATTTATTTGCAATTATTGAATTACGTAAATATTTTTAAAAAAAACCGCATACGTCCGTCCGTCAGAAGGGCTTGCGCCGCTCTGCCGCTCTGCCTCCCGTCGCCCGCGCAGAGCCCCTGCGACGCTGATTCAGCCAAATTATCAATAACTATTGAAACATTATCCTAATAAATGAAATAAATCTATAGAGTTGACATTTGGTTTATTCCGGTTGATTCAATATAACTTTTATATTTATAACTATAGTAATTACAAAGTAATATTTCGATATAAGTGAAATCACGTTGTTTTATTATCGTTAGTATAAGTTATTTAATCAATTATTGTAAATAATTCTTCTACTATTCTAAAGTTCATGAATCAAAGTATATTGTAGGCAAAAAACAAAATGAATAAATAGCATTAAAATCTACTAAATATCGAGATGAAAGTCGCGGATTTCGGCGAAATTTCGTCGGAACCACCTTAAGACAGACAGCGGACGGGATGGGACTGTAACGCTATGTAAAGCTCTGGAAGAAGCCCCACTTGTTACTAGTTTACATAGAAGACGTCATGCCGAGCGCGATGGCATTGTGTTAAGTCTTTATATATTATAGTACCTACATTGCAAATACTTTACGACGCGCCTTCTGTCTATTTTGACTTATAATTATATGCCTCCAGTCAATTTGACGCCTGTTTATTGTGCGTGGGTTGATACAACTTGCGCTTGAGTGTAATATCTTGATAATTCTACTAGAAGAGCATTGATGCGTACCAACCTTAACAGTCACTGTAGTTGTTAATATGCGCATAATTGCAGATCTATAACTCTGTAGTGAGAACCGAATAATGCACAAAAAGCGAATTCTTCTACATGTCTCAATTGTTTAGAAGCACTTTATATTCCTAATCTAGAACAATAATGAACGTTATTAATGTTTATTGTTTTAATTGCGAGATTTTATATTATCATGTTTGTATGCATTAAGATGCAGAACAAGATATTTCAGTTGTTTGTTCAGTTGTTGAAACTAGAGAATTTTATTGAAAAAGTATTACTTTAGGTGTATTATATTTTACATTGTTTATCTTTAAGTTTTTCTGTAATGTGCGTTTTTCTCATCTTAATTCTTGGGTATCAGGGACGCTGTTTCGTTTTTCATAAACATCTTACCTACGCGGTTGAACCTATGTTACAGTCGCTGATATTGTTTGTACTTCAAAGTTTAATTGACGAAAAGTCACGTTTGTTACTAGTGGATATTACCTTATACTATGTAGTTTATTTCGATGGACAATTTAAGAAAACTAAAACAAATGGTTGTGGTGATAAGCGATGAATCTCCTAAAAACATTTTCGCGTTTTTACAGAAAGTATTAGAAAAGGTATGTAAAATGTAATAAGAACTAATACGAACCTTATTTAGATTTCAATAATGAATTCTGTGCGTGGTTATGTGACCGGTTGCTGTCACCCGTCTCTCTCAGGACTGTATTTGCCCATTTATGTCCTCTACAAACAGAGTCGTCTGTTTGACAGGTATCTATGGGGTCGACTTCATTAGGGATGACTGAGTGTCTATCTAGTGATTGGTTTAATCTATCGATCGCAGTAGAAACGCAATTCTTGTAATTTACATTAAAATTTCTAGAAATAGGGTTCGTAGATAGTAGAGGTTTCGAAAGTCATTAATAATAATTAATGGATGATTTTCACAGTAGCGCTAGTAAAAATTGGAGGAGACTGGTACAAGAGCGTAGAAATTGGCACAAATTAAGAGAGACATAGCCTCAAAGTGGGTACATTCGAGCAAAGGCAATAATACCTGGCCGATAACTAGTGCATTCTTATGACTAGAAATACGATCACCTGCGCTGTTAAAGATTATATTTTAATCTATCACGTTATGAGTTAGGTTATATTTTACGTAAAAGATGTGACGTTGTAGTTGTTACTAAATTGTATGCTTATTTTTCTATTTATAAAATTGCTATTGTCTACTTTGAAAATCTGCCTTTGTATTAATTTCTCATATTTTTTTTACATTTAAAGGTAGGTAGGTATGGTATAATTATGCATGTATTATCTTTGTCAGTATCATTTTACATTAAATAATAAGATATATTTATACAGTTGTAAATTAATTGTACAATCACACAATGTTCCAATCAGAAATACCTACGTTTGTTCGAGCGCCAGACAATATCTTATTAATTATTTGTAGGCACACATCCATTGAAACATTTAATCAAAGGAAATATTTAAAAATTTATACAAAAGAACGAAAATGTTGGTATTGTTTTAGCAAATCTAGGGTTAATGTTCTTTCGGATCTATAAACTTGAACTGCACTCAGAGACAAAAGTAGTATCCATCGTTAGAATCGTATCACGTTTTCGCATTTCACGCGTCAAAAGTTTCTCCCAAATCTACTGGCGAGTTAAACTTGTCTTCAGAATATTAGAAATATATTTATTTTAAGATAGATGGCTGGAATTTAATTTAATTGTTTTTTCTTTTTATTATTGCATGGCATTAAAACCATGAAGGTTAATTTATCTGGCAAGACCGCCAGAACTAGCTTGTTTGTTGGCTTAATTGTAATAATTAAAATAGAAAATGAAGAGTAGGTACAATTTTCATACATTGATACTAACCTAATAAAATGACAGATATACTTACGACTAAATATAAACAAACCTAACTTTAATTTTATCTACGAAAAATGTGAAAAATGTAGGAAAAGCATATTTTAGTATGAAATGAGACATGGAACAATTAACTACATTCACCGCATATTTTATTGTTAAAGCCTGTAACTTCATTGCATAAAGTATGTTCGTAATCGTCATACATAATTCAATATCATAGATATTATCTACATTTCCCTGTAGCACTCAGTCTGACAATGTTGCCTGTATTAGGGCGGCTATCATTTATTGCAGATACTAAGACTAATATTTTGACCATGAGCACAAAGATTGATCGAGGACAAATAAAATTATAGATTTTAAGTAAATGCATCATGCATATTGAAAAATCCATTGTGATTTTTTGTGACAGATTTCTAGAAATTAACAAAATATAAGTATTTTCTTCCCCAAATGGGTTGATTGCATTTATAATAAAATTTACATAAATTGATATCACATAAATATCATTTTTTTTGTAATACACTGAAAATTTTATGAGGTTATTTCTCTTCTCCTTTTGACCGTGAAACACAAGAAATATTACTATCACCATTGTTTTTTCTATTTTCAAATAGGTAATTTCATAGGTACTAATTCAAATTTCTTTGCAACCTGTAATTGCATGACACGAAACTAACTGACGAATCGTGAATGTTATAATTTATCCTACCTATTCCAAAGATACGACATTACATAGTAGATATATATTATTGTGAATTCTCAGTTTCTCAGGATATTTACAGTACCGTCCAACACCATTTTCGGACAATGTAAACAAACAGTCTTTTCAATATTTTTCTATCAAAAATTCCTTAACGGATTACACATGGATTTATACGCACGGGGTTCACTACATGCTTCATTTTGTAACTATTTTTAATATCAAAGTAATAATCAAAACTAGATTATTTAATAAAAACATGAATTCCTTTTTGCGGTCGAATTAAAATGTCAAATTGATTAACAGCTTTATTTTTTCTATACTCTATATTGTCTTTGAAAACCAATGTTGTAACTTATTAGAAGAAATAAGTATAGATACTAAGACTTAATCAATAAAATATTTTGATTTTTTTTCCTTTGGCCTCATCTCACAGGTCAGAGTTTAAGTTAAATTATGATTTTTGATCATTATTTTTTGTTGGTAGGTCTTCACTTTTTTATTTTGGTTTGTGGTTGCCGAGTTTCAGGGTTCAACGATCAGCAAAAGTTTGATAAGGACTTTAAATCTTTATTTATTATCTTTCACCTCGTCCCTACTTTCTTCCCAACAGCGCCGTTTCATTTGCGCAGCACGTTAAGTAGGCCTATCTATATTAAATAATATATATTAACAATACACAACTACTTCCCACTAAACGTTTAAAAATAAAATTATGTTTTAGAAAAAAAACGAAAACCGACTTCAAAACAATACCTACATGTTTAATCCTTAACTAAAAAGTAGAAAATAATAATTTAATTACTTCAAAGCGATGAACATTAAAGGGGAATCAAAGACAATGTAACCGAACCATTTATTATAAATGTTGCGGCAACGACAACACTTACACGTCTTGTGATACCGACTCAGATAAAGAAAACTAAATGGCTTAAGTAAAAAAATACAAATCTATAGCCTGATTTGTTTTTTTTTGTTAGAATAACTTGACCATCATCATCATTTCAGCGAAAATAAGTCTTACGCTGGATATAAAGATTGAATATGTGTATTGTGATGCAAATAATTTTATTTTCTTTTCAACCTTGCCCCCACCACTAGTAAATTCATGAAACCATAGACAATGGCAATATGGCGAATTGTTTACATTGTCCGAAAATGGTTTAGGACGGTACTGTAAGTTTAGATATTAGACAAATCTCTATACTAAAACCCTATACTTGGTAATTCTACTCCATTATACCTACATTTTAGCTATTCGAGGTTGTACCTCAAACTCGATATGATACAATGTACTTTGAGATTGGTAGTTTGACAGTTATTGCAGTAACTGTAGTCGTTGTTGTATAGTTTAAGCAATGTATAAGAGCTATTCTGTAACCTTGTGGAATGCCATGTGCGAAATGTAGGTATAGACAGAAAGCAAATAAAGTACGAAGCATAAAGTAAGAATCAATCAAACATTTTTATAATATCTATTGTGTGTGTGTGTGTGTGTGTGTGCGTGCGTGCGTGCGTACGTGCGTGCGTGCGTGCGTGCGGGCGGGCGGGCGTGCGGGCGTGCGTGCGTGCGTGCGTGCGTGCGTGCGTGCGTGCGTGCGTGCGTGCGTGCGTGCGTGCGAGCGTGCGTGCGTGCGTGCGTGCGTGCGTGCGTGCGTGCGTGCGTGCGTGCGTGCGTGCGTGCGTGCGTGCGTGCGTGCGTGCGTGTGTGTGAGTGTTAGACGTACAACGTAACATTTATTACTGCTTTACACTATAAGACATTAGACTAGCCAAGAGTCCTCTTGATAAGTACCTAGTAAGAGTAGACAATAAGTGTTAACTGCCGCTCATGGAAGGCTTTTAGCAAAATCGTTGAATCAGAGGCAAGGATAGCTACCCAGTAAATTAAACCTTATTTAACACAACTACAATCTAACATATCATAGAGCTTGGAAAACACCATAGCTGCAGCATTAGGAGCTTTTAGAAGTTTGTTTTACTGCGAAGGAATACTTCAAGTTTTCTCTTCTTATATCAATATAAATAATGGAAAAAAATAAACAAACCGTACGCCAGTGTTGCATCGCAGTTTTAATATAATAGATACGTTATCCTGTATGTATCAGAAGAAAGTAATAAACCTTTTTGCATCCAGCCTCGATTAGTTCTCGGGGTACTAAAAATAACATGTTCTTTTAGCGACTAAAGGGATGAATGCATGTATCGCTAATGGAATATAATAGCAATCTTGTTATAACAGTATTATACGGCGCAAAGTGGTTAACTTGCGATGTGTTTAATGTACTTATCTTTAGTCTTAGTTTTGTTATTCAGAGAGATAGGTACCCAAGATTGACAGTCTAAAAAGCATTGTATATTATGTAAGTACATTAAAGAAAGCTCCACTAAAAGGCAAGTTATTTTGTCCATGGTGTTTTTATCTCTTTATACAGATGAAAGAAATTTTATATGTAGATTGTTTCCTACTTTCTAACAGAGTGAAGTCGATATATATAATTTCCTAACCTTCAATTTTACTTCTGATTAAATTCGTAGCACTGTTTAAGACAGATTCAACTCTTTAGCATCACATCATAGTTCGGTGTTCGTAAGGCCGCTATTAGACTATCATAGAAATATGATCAAAGATGTGTAAGTCATTTTTAAATGAAGGACATATGACAGTATAATAACTACATGTGATTATCTATGATCATAGAATTTGACAGATATGAAATCATTTATATATGATAATGTAATACCCGCCTTAGTGTTCTTCGCTGTACCAGGCTTACAGGAGTCACAGTTATGGGCATGTGGGTGGCATTTTTTAGATTACTGGCTTTAGTTATTGTGCAAACAACGAATATTTGTATAAGGATTATAGGAAGTAATACCAAAAATGTATGACGTTTTTTTTTATATGTTTTCAAAAAACTTTTCACGTAATGCTGACATTCTCAAATGTTCATATTAAATTAATAGCGAAGAAATTATATACAGTGTACAAGGCCCTTTACACTTAACAGTCAAGTTATAATTATAGGATGAATAATAAGAATAAATATGATAGCTTGGGTCGGCAGGATGTAAGAGTTTATTTTAATGGTTTATTCAAATAACATACATAAAGCTTACAAAAAATTGCCTGTACTTTTCATGAATAGATAAAGTTTTTGTTACCTATTAAGATTTTTTTATCAATCCTACTATGGGAAAAAATGGTTTAAACGTGTTGAAATCGGGGATGAAAGTCTGTATAGAAAATGTGATATATCCGACATTCACGCGGGTGGAGCTGCGGGCAACAGCTAGTTATTAATAAATCCGCCTGTACGAGCTCTTATAAATAAATATTATATTACTATGGGAAGTACAGCTTCGTTTGTTGTTAGTTCGCCCACGTGCCCATGTTCGGTTTATGAGCTGCGATCTCATTCCTAGCCAATGGTAGCTATATTTCACGAACGTTGAAGGCAAACGGACTTGTTGGAGAATCTTGTACCTCTATGAAGATCGAAGATGTATCATGAGTGCCCAGTGTTCTTAAACTAAATTTGTGGTGTGTGTTTTTATGTTGAAAATTTGAAGAAATTCAAATATTCCTTTAGTTTTGTTTACTGATGCCGCAGCTAGTAAATAGTTACTTGGTTTGTTTTTTATGTTATGCTATGTGTTCTGTTTGTATGTACCTACGTTTGTTTATATTGTTGTTCGGTCTGTCTGAATCAAGCAAAATAAAAGATCAAACATACCTACATACACTGATCATCACAATTGAATCTATTACTTACAAAAAGATCTTTACGTCGAATGTGCATAGTTGATTATTTGTAATAACATACATTAGCATTTGCTAGCCGAGAAAATCTCAATTTTCCAATGGTTACGGTGCCCGAAGCTATGAATTAGACCTATTAAAACCGTCTGCGGTGCCCGCGATCATTACTCTTTAAACAAATGCCATTAAGCACATCACGCAAAGACATTTTATATTACTTTTTATGAATAAAATTTCGTTTCTTTTAGTTTTTTGCATTTGAGGTTTTATAACGTAAACACGACGACATAAATTTGTGTCATAAAAAATCTGTCTGCGTATTTTGGTTTATAGTGACCTAACTTAGTCAAGGGACGTGAAGTGCTCCTCATGTCAATGTAACTGTAATCATTGATATTTCGATGTGATCTAATATTGATTGACACACTAATAACATTATAATGATGTTACAGATCAAAACCTTAAAATCGAAACTTTTGACCAACGCATGTGTATTTTTCAATTTTGATACCTAATCTTTTAAGCGAGGAATGAAAAAGCAGCTCACAAAGCTGCCATGGTTGATGTCATATCAGCTGTTAGATTATAGCTTTTGAAATGATGTCCACTCTTTGACTCCACTGACTGTTTAACAGAGTCAGAGCAATGATATTCTATGCAACAGATATGTTATGAACGCGTAATCGTGAAGACCTGAAAACGTCCTAATTGGGACGTATTGTCTTTAGTCTGCGTTACGCACAGCAACGAGTAGGTACACTATTGATGCAATTTTCAAATTTAAAAATGCCATCTTGTGTGTTCCGTAAGTGCACCAATTATGATACAAAATTAAATAAAACACAAGGAATCTCATACCATATGTAAGTACGCAATACTCTTTGATTTAATAACATATTTCAATTATTTTCCTAATAATTCGAATATTTGGAGGTTAGAAAAAAGAAAGAAATGGAAAATACATTTTTGTGGTGCGTGTGACAAGGACGCGTGCATCCCGGACATAGAATAAAAATACAGATGCGAAAATCGTAGGCCGACAATAGAGTTGCATGATTCCACCCGTTATAAATATAGTTACGTACAAAAAAGCTTGTAATTATGCCTATCACAGTTTTTATTAAAAATGTTTTAATTTTTCTGTAAATAAATATTTATTTTCTTTCACATGTTTTATTTTTCTACCTTTAGTAGTTGTTATAGGTAGAAACTGCGGTACAAATTTTGTACCTTCTCTCGCGTTATATTTGATAATCTATGATACAGCATGCGGTGATTGGTAACTAGAGTAATGTTTGTTCAAATTCATACGCAATTGACAACACTAGCTGTCACTTTTTTTCATATTTGTTTTCTCAAGTCATCCTTTTCTATCATTTTGACATGTAGTGAAATGTGAAATGAATGAAAAAGGTCTATGTGTGCAACGGGTACTGTGCGGAACACTTTTTTCTGTTGTTTTGTGAGTGTATAACATATCTGTTAAATAGAATATCATTGGAGTCAGAGTAAAAATTATCACAACATATGGTCTGGATGGGTATTATGTAAAATGCAAATATAAATTATTTTGTCTTTTTTTCTTTGAAATTTGTTGTAAGGCCATCTTTAACAAACAGGTATGACTATATGTACAGTAAATTTAATTGTTTAACTCATGAGACATGAAGACAATTCAATATGATAATATTGACGTTGTGCAAGCTCAAGTTATTCAAAATAAGAATCTTGTTTCACGGAGTTACTGTTTCCTACTGACGCAAAGGGGATTTAGGGGATCAGACCGCAATAACTCAAAATGCTCAGGCGATCGGAGACTAATTTCATATCCCGCTAAAATAATTGAAATACGCTATAATGGACAAAATATTAAACCTAGGTGTTTTAATAAAATTAAGAAAGTATAGTTCTCAACATTTAGAAGGTAATGGATACCTTCTAATCATCATTAAAGCAGATAGACGTCCTCTGCTGGACTTTCTTCATTAGCACCGGTCATAAGCCGCCCGCATGTATCGATTTAAATAGAAGTAGAGCTATTAATCGAACGAACGGTTACTCACTACAAGTTGGAATTGTACTGTTTGACAATAGGTAGTAATCACAAGCGAAAGAATTTTAGGACAGGTTCAAGAGGTTCACAAGGGCGTAATGATTTACTCGTACATGATCTTAGTAAGCACTTTCTAGTTGTGTGAATAGCAGAAAGATTGATTAACCAAGAGTCAGGTCAGTGTTAATTACTTTGCTGTCAGGCGAGCTAAACGACTTTCCTAATACTAGTGGTCGGTCATAAACATCTACCTACATACATTGCTAAAAGTTCAGTCAAAGCCTACCGTAAATCTCACTGCGACTTTACGCCTCATGAGTGGCAACGTCGTATTTGTGTCATATTTCGTGGTTTAAAAATTTTATTATATAATCTTAGGAATATTTTAAAAATACGTTCTGCTAATATGCTAGAATTAGGTGAGAGCTGTATAAAAAGTAAGTAACCATTGCGTTTACAGTTCTATTTAGGTATATGCAAATAATACATTTGTAATTTAAGTTGCAATATTTTCATAGTAAAATAACTGTAAGTGGTTACTTATTTTTTACAGCTTCCGCCTAATTCTAGCATGTTAGCAGAAAATATTTTTAAAATATAGCTAAGATTAAATGATAAAAATTAAAAAAAACCTCAAAATATGAGACTAAATTGCCACGTTGCCACTCATAAGGCGTAAACTCTCTAGCCTCGCTTGATAACTGTTTAGATCCTAAGAAATAATATTGACCTTACTGATTCACAAAGTAGAGTAATAATGATTGGTATCCACTCATTTAGTGTAATATTTTTTGTATGCACATTAATTTATCGGTTATTGGCAGTGAAAAGCAAAATTGATTTTTGGTATTGCAATTATTTGGCTCGTGATTTCGTTTAGATATCAATTTTCATGTCAATCGGAGATCAGTGGATGATGTCAATAGTGACTATGATCTATGACGTCATCAGCTACAATCTCCGGATGTGACCCGCTACGCTTGAATCTTAATTTTTTTAAATCACTTTATCAAAGCGGCCGCCTTCTTTTCTTACTTGCCATTATTATTACGAATGAAAATGCAATTCCATTCCATTGGATGCCTATTAATGTAATATGTTCACGATTTAATGGTAACTATATGTTTTATACCATTTCTTATGGGTGTTTTTTGTTGGATAATAAAGCGATTTCATAGCTATATCACTGCTAAGCAAATATGAATACGAGTGAATTAGTAGCGTCATACATAACGGTGATTCATTGATATATGATCGCTAATAGACCTTTGACTAGACATCATAGTAAAACTCATAGTTAATATTAGCATTTATAAATAAATTTTAGCAAGGAGTAACGATCCAAAGTGTATGAAACACGTCACGGGTATTACTTTTACATGACAATTTGTATTAACACATAATAATTTATTTAGTTTTATAAAGGGGAAGAAATAAGAGATAGGTACAGTTCTAACCTTACGTCTTATTTATATTAAAATAGTCACAAAATGATTACATGAACTATTACTGTATCTTCAAAATAACAAAAAATAGTAATAAATATCTTTAACATTCATTCGTATGTTGCTTTTTGTTAAAACGTTGATCATCTATTGTTAACCACACCACACAATACCCGTGAACAGAGTAATTTAACGGTCTTTTTGTTATCAGATAGCATATAAACATTGTAACGAGTACCGATACCGAATTGACTTTGGCCGAAACCTGAATAATTTAGGCTATCGGTATTGGTTTCGGCTAACATGATTGTTGCAAGCGATACATTCCCATTTCGTATAAATTAATATTTAGTTTATAAGTAATTTAATTTATAATTTTAAAAAAATACCTTCTTTACATTATCTAATAAATTAAAATACAGGATTGATCTAAATCCTATACTATATTAGATACATTTTACAAATACATTTTAAGTTTCAGTTTCGGCTAAAGTAGATTTGGTTTCGGTGAAATCACATTCTGTTTTACACTTTTGTAACAATATTTCGCTAAACTCATACATATTCGACCTGACTTTATAGCTCAAATAAGAATACAAAAGACCATTAACTCGGAGGTAACGTGAAGAAGGTTTTATTAATGCTTTGTTCTGGAGAAAGTTAGATCTCACACGTCGTAATGTACAAATTAATTGTCAGTGTGTTAAAAAAGAAATTAATTAGGTACTAAATATAAAGAAATGCAACATATTTTAACCGATTTCATCGTATCGTAGAAAAAAGGTAGTCTTTATAACTTTAGGCAAAGGTGTAAAACATCGGTCACGATTCGCTATTATTATTAACGAATCAAGAGAAATAAATCATGCAAAGATTACCTGATAAAAACTGCATTAATAAATGGTCAGCCATTGTACTTACATTATGTTCAGTTAGTTTTAAATTGTGGTTTGAAAATGCAACGAGCGAAATATAGATAATATAAGCACATTTTAATTTCAAATTTAAAATAGGCATAAACCGAGACTACTTCTAAAAAACATTTATAACTAATTTTTGAACGTTTTTAATGATTCAGGTTTTTTGTTTTTATTATCCTTTTTATTTCATTATGATATTTTTATTTTTAAAATATATGTCAATATTATATTATTATTAGGGTTTACATGTTGAATTTTAGCATGCCGTCATTACCTTTAAGTGTTTGTTACTTGTATGTAGGCAGACAGCACAGAGATAAGGAAAAGATACATATGAGGTAAAAAAAACTAAGAACTGTTTTGACCAGATTTTTCATATAAGCTCTCTCAATACACAAATAATTTGATGCCGCAGTATGTACCTTTTTACACATGTAATACAGTATACAACGAACTTACACTACATATTGTACTTAGTCTAACAACAGTTTCTGCCTTCAAGTGCGTGATAATTTCTATATTATTACATTTTGTTACTACCTATTTGATTAAAGAACGGTAGGCTATCATTAACTCTGTTAACACCTTTAATGTTGTGAATGTTAATTAATGCATGTTACAAATCGCTCAACAAATGTCTACATGTTATATACAGTTACAGATCTCTTATCACATTACTTACCGTACAACAACGTCTTAATTTTAAATTACTTCAAATTCGCAAACGGCTTTATGCTTTTTAAATAGCAGAAATTAGAGTCTTTTATAAGGAAGACAGATCTTTTTTAGGCAACTTAAGGTATCAAACTTATGATGCACCTGATGATAAACATAACAGAAAATGAACATGAATAATAAGCATTTATTCTTAGCTTATCAGAAACAATACTTGGACAACACAAAAAGTTGCTGATAAAATAGAATGGGCAACAAAAAGAAATCGAGAGATGTAAATGTACTGTCGGATCACACTTATCAAACGAAATGCAAATAGTACTGATACTACAGAAGGTAGATCACTCCGCGGTCTATAAGGCCCATTTATGCTATAATCAAAAAGAAACACCATTACTACCACAAACATGTTTTAAACCAAGATTGGGATTAAGAATTTTGTCAAGATAATGTTAATTACCCTTAGAACGGCGTTCATTAATCAATTTATTTTAAGGTTTATTTTCCTATTTGTTAAATACAATTCTGTCTGGCGTCTGTGTTAATGATAAGACTATTGCATACATTTTTCTCAGACTAGCATAAACAAACAGTAGTCAATTATAAGTCTAACAAAGAGTAAGTTAAAATCTTATTACACATTAGCGCTTAGCTACAGCCGTTATTAAGCGTTTTTTGAGTTTAGATATTAACAAACATATTGTGCATGTAATTATACAGTAATTAAATTATTCATTAACTTTTGAATAAGGTTAGGCAATGTCTATTCGGTTAAGAAACAGGGTACTCTGACAATTATTAGTACCTATCAAAAATATGTCCTTAAATATTTGACAGTATAGCACCCATAAAAGCAGCTGTAGGTATCTCTTCAGTAGCATATAAGTACATTTGCTAGTAAATCTAAACATCCCTGAAAGTTTCATCATAATATAATTGCTTAATTTGGGGCTAGATGGCGCTGTGTGAATGTGGTAGAATATAATAATAATAATAATAATATAATAATATAATATATAATAATATTATTATCATTAATTGCATTGAAGATTTCTAGTTACATAATATATTTTGTATTTCCTACAGTGTAGCCTTTTATATCTATCCTTTGGTATTGATGTGGTCCTAGGGGAGTAAGCTACCCATCCGATGTTAAGAAGTTAAGAAAATTTTGTGAGTAAAGCTAGGCTTCATAATTCTGAAATCGAATCCGCCGTGAGCAAGTGTTGTTACCAATGTTCACGCTTTCTCTGTATATCAGAGACCCTTGTCCTGCAATAAAATTATAATGATCTAGTAGGGTATTTTAGTTTTCTCTCTTTTAATACCGTTTCGGTCACAAAGTACGCTGAGATCCGGAACGCTGATCTATGATAAATACAATTATTATACTGAGCGGGAACTAAGCCGCAACTATCCGTGCGAAGCGTTTGTTCAGGCGAATCTTTCCAATCTCTGCACCAAAAGTGCAGTCAACTGCAACAGAAATAACTAGATAATATCGCTTTCCATTAAAATTGTTTATGCTTTCGCGTCACCATTGCCATATTCTTATTTTTTTAAACTTCCACTCTTTATCCTTTTCTTGTCTATATGCAGCTGGTGCAATAAGATTTTTGCCCAATACTTTCAAGTAGAAAACAAGAAAATGCAATCTTATATCTGATATATGTTCATGAAACACACAATAATAAATAGTGCATAACATAACATTAAGTAGAATATAACAAGGAACTGGACATACAGTTATATGCACAGTATTACCGATTTGTGAAAGTCAATTTTCTAGTAGTGAAGTCGTGCTGTGCAAGCTTTGCATTAAAGAAGTCATTAATGTCGCAGGTCATAATATTCGTAACTGGAACAATATTGGTTTCTTGAATAACTTGCATTTGTATACCTAATATTATTGTAAAATAGGAAAATTACGATCGTAGCAAGCTTAGGGTCGTAAGTACCCTGCCAAGTATCAATTCAACCCAATCTTCATTTATTAAAGAAAAATGGAGAATTGAATTCGTAGCTAAAGTTAGAAATGTGCTAAAATGCATCTCAAAAGACGCGGGTTTGGTCTTCGCTTCAAGAACATTCGGCCACAAACCTGATTACTTAAATTTTCAATAGAATAAATAAACTCAAACTTTTGAATGTGTTTTTACTTAACATGCTAATGCCAATTTTAATTAATACGAGTAGACAAATATCGCCAGGTTTGAAACTTTTGTATGAACACTGCCCATACAAAAATTAGAGTACATTGGACTGGTAACTTATTAATATTTACGACAGTCATAATTTAAGGATGAACTATAATCCAATCAGTATATCCACTTCCAAATGACTGTTATAAAAACAAACAAGCACCTGAGACCACTTTATTTATAAGATCCAATATTGTTTCTTGATAGATATATCCCGAGGCCTGAAATAGAAACAGGTATTGTAGCAATAGGTTCGTTATTATGACTCCGTTAATAGTAGTAACTAATTAATCTACCTATGCCTGCAATAAACTTCTAAGTTAACACTGCGGTTGCGCTAGAAAACAAATTTTGTATCTCGAAAATCTTTTTTAAATTTATTATTATTCTTATAAACTATTTCTGTTTTTTATGTCGTCACGGTTATTTCTCTGAAAGAGTTACAAACTCATCTAAAATAATAATATTCTTTTTTTAGTAATTAGTTACTTCGCCCTTATTTTTCAATTGGTGTTCTATTTGAGACGGCGCTAATTGGACAATCTATATAGTCCGGTAGCCGTCAGTTAAACCTACTTGGGTGATAGCAACAAGGTTCTCGACGTCTTGTTAGGCAGAAAATGCACACATGATTGACATTACGGTGCTTGGAGAATCGATCTAAACTCACAGCTGTCTACTAAGTTACGCCTTTGTATCGCAGGGCTTAAAAAATATGCATTACATTATAATTAAAGTATATTTACTAGCGCAATCAGTCATGGGTCGAGCATTATGAAAAAGCAATAAGTAATACCTACTCTTGATATGGTATTTTCTAAAATTTGTCATATTAACGCTTCTGGTCGTACTTTAAAGCTATTTATAATCAGAGGCGAGTTGTCATATCTGAAATATGAGGGGGTGAAATCATACACTATGCCAATTACGGGCAAAATCGAGTGGGCGGGAGGGATATAGACCGTCTTATTACTAAGGCTTTCGCATAATAGGTACTTAGATAAATAGCATATTACCTGCTTAATTAAATTCTAATTTCATCTGCTCGCTACAGACAGAATGAAATATATAATAATTATTAAAAGCAATGTAGCAGAGTTCACCTTTGCCTGCCCTATGTCTTGATCGATTAATTAAATTGCACTGTTTAAGAAAATCTTAGATTATGGTCGGTGTGGCCGATTTGTAATGTATGGTGTCTAGCTAAAGCGTATTTGTAAATCAGACGCAGTGGTGTTTTAATCAGGCCATAACGTTTACTGGGAACATTCAATTTAATTTGAATTTCCTTCTTTCTCAACAAATGCAATCAAGGAATTTTAAGTCGGTTTTAATTATTTTGAATTACATAGTTCATAATTATTTAACAAAGGACCTACCTAATTTTAATGCATTTAAAAAAATATAGATAACTAGAGCATTCTTTCAATAATTTAGTTGTGTGTGTGTGTAGATTACCAATACCTCGGGCCGATGTCTTTGCATAAGATTTGTTGCTAGAACTTAAATATCGTAGACATATATAGTAAAGAAAATCAACTAAGTTATTTCAGGTCACTCAGCGATTTTTACCTGTTTTTTATGATACAGCAAAACTGCTATTTATAACTAAACTAAACCACTAAAATTAAGAACTATTATTTTTTGTCGACAAAGATGTTTTTATAAATGTAAACGCCTCCCAAGTTTCGCAGGATTACAAAGTTCTGATTCGTAACCTGTAATTTTATTGTCCGATTAGTTCTAGAGTCATCTAATGACGCCGTCTTACAAATCGCTACTAATTTTGTAATCTAAAATGTATTTTAGAAGATATGTTTCGCCTCTGGTCTTTAGACCCGCGATCATTTTTAGTTTTATAAAATAGCTATTACTAACATTACGTAAATATAATGTAATATATTATGCTACTAATTAATATAACTGAACAGTACGACTTTAGGCTCAATATCATCATCATCATTATATCAGCCGAAAGACGACTAGAGATAGGCCTTCCCCAATTCTCGCCACCTTGGGCAATTGTGAGACTTGAGGCTTAATATAACACATAGGTATTTCGAACAGTCGACGTAAAGTAAGGTAATATCCATATTATCACGTATTTTTAAGAGAGTGCCAGAGAAGGTTCCACCACTTGTGTCCCTTTTTTTTCCTTCTTTACCATAAATCTCTTAGTTTTTACATACCTACGTATAAATGTATATATATAAATGTAAATGTATATTATGGTATATATTGCAAATGAATAGTAAATCGATTTAGAACCTAATAGCATTATTAAATAAATATGGAGGAATTATAACCTCACGCCTCTCGGAATACGGTTCCAGCGCTCTACCAACTATCTAAGAACCTAGGTACCTCGAGCGTCCAAATAGTAATAATAATAGGTTAATAATACGGCACACTATGAAGGATGTTATCAAAGCAAAAGTACACGTTCTGCTGTGACGTCATGTTTCATTCTTCTTTTTTTATTGTTAGTGGTCAATCTAGAGTCTGGATAATTTAGCATACAGGCATTCGACTTAACCTATTCATAGTTTATCACTAGGTAACAGCCGGGTTCGACTTTTAACGTGCCCTCCGAAGCACTGTTTCATTGGCCTCTGTCGTTAAGCGAACCTTCAGAACTTTTATTCCGTAAAAAAACATTATAGATATTTGTTTTGTGAAGACCATTTTATCCTTAGTTTGATACTATATCTTTTGGAATGGCCATTAACCCACTGATTACTTACCATCAGCCAGAGTGGAGTAATTTTGGAACTAAGTATAAAAAAGTTACATTACATTACTCTATCTACCTGTCTAATACCGATAGTATTAGACCGGGAGATAGAGTTTTCTTTTTGTAAAATGATTACAGATTTTATCCTGTGAAGTATATGTTTTATGCTCACACAGCGCAGTATCTACTTGAGCACCTCAACTCAATATATTTATTTATTCATGTAATAAGTAATGACTTAATATCGTAATATGTATTTATGTAGTTACCTACCGAAGATATTTTAAATTAAGAAATATTTTAAAGACAACTTAATCATGGTAGATATTTATGTAGTTACCGAAGATATTAAAAATGAATAGTTATTTTAAAAGCAAATATTTATCTAAGATACGATCGACTGACCTGTTGGTCTAGTGGTTAGTGACCCTGACTGCTAAGCCGGAGGTCGTGGGTTCGATTCCCACCCAGGACAAACCTTTGTGTGATGAGCATGATTGTTTGTTCTGTGTCTGGGTGTAATTTATCTATAATATGTATGTATTTACAAAAGAAAATGTATATAAGTAGTATATCAGTTGTTTAGTACCCATAACACAAGCAAATATAATTGCTTAATTTGGGGCTAGATGGCGCTGTGTGAATGTGGTAAAAAAAAAAAAAAAATATAATTGCTTAATTTGGGGCTAGATGGCGCTGTGTGAATGTGGTAGATTATTATATTATATTATTATATTATTATATTATTATTATACATTGAACAAACAAACATACAATTAACGAACACAAAAAACACAATATTTTTTCTGGGTGACGAGTGCTCGCGATCGAAACGTTTATCACATTTGGCTCTCTGATTGGTTAAGAGTTTGGAGCGAGCCAATCGGAGCACCGAACGTCATAAACGTGTCGAGCGCGTTAACGTAAAACAAACTCGCACTAGGCTCGCTGTACAAATATATTAATTATTGTACAATAACTATATTTTTGTCTAGTGTGGTAATCGATCCAATGATCTTCATAGCAGCGGCTGGCGCGATGACGGCTGTAACTTATTTAAAATACTTAAACATTCAGTTGTTTAGTACCCATAACACAAGCAAATATAATTGCTTAATTTGGGGCTAAATGGCGCTGTGTGCATGTGGTAGAATATTATTATTATTATTATTATTTAAGGAAAAAGAAATAAAATAGAAACCAATTCTCCTATTGCAAGGTACTTTAATACAGAAATACTATGTTGTTATGTAGCAATACAAGGCGGATTAGTTGGGCCTACATTGTTCCCTTTAACGTATGTAATGTCCAAGTAAGCTCCGAAAATACACGTGATTTGTTATAAACACATAGTAAGTCACGCGTAACCCCAACCTGTGTCCTTTATTACCGACTTAACTAAACACTAACACATCATAATATATTTATTATAACTTCAATATAAGACTTATTCAAAGAGCTGTCTCAAAAAGTAAAAAGCAATCAATCAACCTACCTGTAATAACAGAGTTATTATCTTTTTTCTACAGGAATACCGACGGAACGCTCGGAGCATGCATACGCGTCCGCGCAGGAATACAAAGAGGCTCTCGAGGCGATAAGAAAGCACACCGGCCCAGTAAGTCGTTATTAAACTATTTAATTCAATGCAACATCTAATTAACCAATTTAAATGCAATAAAAAGTTTGTACTTTTTATATTGTTTAGTTATAAAGCGACTTAAATTAATGATTCTTTTAAACGTTGTGATATTCTATTAAGATAGGAACTTAATACTGTTGTAATGAAGTAGGGCATTGAGAGACTTCTTAGTGAAATTAAAACCGCCATAAGCATTTATATAGCGGAAGCATCTATACAAGATTAGTGTACCTACCTATAAATTTTGTGGTTTCCCAGCTCATTGGGAACACTAAGTTAATTGCAAAAAGATTTTTTGTGTTAAAAGTAATTTAGGTTCATTGTTTCTAATCATTCTTGTCGAAAAAAAAAAAACTTTTCAGCTTTTTAATGTAGCTTGATCTGATAACACACTGCTTTTATATCTTATTGTGTCAATAATCGTGCACTGTAGTAGCTATATTTGCTGATACTGCGAACAAAGTACGTACCCACGAAATCTTAGGAAGCTCTTCAATATACTCCAATAATAAAACCAATGGTTATAAAACTAGTCTTCTCCCATAATGCTACATTAATTCCTTAGGATATGTGTAAAATTAAGCATTTAAAATTTATTACAGCAAGAATAACTCTAATAAAACAATTAAGCTGCGATATGTACGTGTTTCTAAACTAATAGGCTATTACGCTCAAATACAAATGCCTCCCTCATTGAAATGTTATAAATAGAGCTAAAGGTTTGAATCACCGGTCGTGATCGCGTCTGGTTATACAATAGAAATACGTCTCAGACGCCATTAAACGACCCTGGCTATGAAGCAAGGTTTGGAAACATCGTGAAACTCGATAACAGAAATATAAAGGTCCTTTTTACAATTTCACTTGCGTAGTATGTTGATCGAAAGTTGCCCCAAAACGAAAATATCTAAAGGCCTAAATAAGGGATAGATTATAAGGCAGAGGTATACAACACCCGCGTTTCATTAGCTTTGTTAAATCGGATAAAAAAGAGAGCAATCCTTTTACCTGACACAATTTCAGTCTTCAAACTAAGTAATATTAATAAGTTTTTAATACGTTAAGAGCCCAAAATTGTAATCTCTATAATATATATGCCTACCTACCAGTCACGAAGAGCGAAGAGTCACTTTTTCGAGGAGGGAAGCCGGTGGGACTAAAATACTTTACGAGTTTCGGAAGGCCAGTTAGACTTTGAGTAGACACTCAAGCAGTGATAGGTTTAAGGAGGTCAGGGCATATTTTAAAAGGGAAGCCGGCAGGAATCGTATTATATGGACGCCTCGCCACTGCTACCTACTCTGATTCGAACATAAAAACTCAATAAAATAACTTATTTTAAATAAACAATGTACTTAAATCAAATGTCAAAAGTTAGATGTGTAAAAAAGAGTCCAGAAAATCAATTTCGACCGATTTGTTTACGAACATTTCGCAGACAAGGGTTGACAAGAAACTTGGGCATTCGCTTGTAGTATGCTTAATATCAGTCGCTCTTGAATCTTTCAATATTTTGACTATTTTTATCTTTTACTATTCGAACATATTTTGTTGCCATGGTATAACTGAAGGAAGTTTTCTCACGGAGTTTAAGAACCAAAGACTCTTAAGCGTATTTCAATTATTTTATAAAATAAACTGCGAAGATAACTTTAAAAATTCCACAGCACATTGATAGGGACTTTCCTCAACCCTCAATCTACATATGGGATAGGTAGCGTAATCATTATGTCATCACGACAGTCAACAATATTAAAACTACTAGGGATTAGAGTCACTGAAATAGTATATTATAACTTCAGTAATTTGCTCAGTAGTCATATAACATGGATAATTAGATCGTACGACTATTATAAAGAGTAATAATATATGTTACATAATAAACTCGTTACGCGCTTTTAAAGTATCTTTACATGGAGTAGAGAAATGAATATTTATTTCTTACTATGGTATTAGACGAGCACTAATAAAGTTATTTCTAAAAAGGAAGAGTGGTAAATTATACTAATACTCTAAGGTAGTTAGGACTTAGATAGGGTAGATTGAGGACTTATGGTAAGTTAAGTGAGGAACTTACGAGTAAATTATGGTAAGACGGTCGTTTTAGGCCAGGGCTACAGTAATTCTTTTGGGTCTTTCGTGATGGGTATAGACAGATACCTACTGCGACTGATAACGGCCTCTTTTGGAATCCGTACCCAAAGGATAAAACGGGGCCATAATAAGACTTCGCTGTCCGTCTGTCTGTCTATCCGTCTGTCACCAGGCTGTATCTCATGAACCATGATAGTTAGAGAGTTGAAATTTTCACAGACGATGTAATTCTGTAGCCGCTATAACATCGTGTAAACTGTGTTGTGTAGTTGTATTGTTTTCCTTTAGCAGAGCAGTAGTCTGTAGACTGTATCTTGTACAGTTAATTTGGGAGTTCACGTTGTTTCCAATATTGTAAACGTGCATAGGCAACAATTTATCATTAGATCTGTCCTCCTTCCAAACTTTGACTGATTTGGACAAAATGATGATTATTTGATCAATCCATTTCCAAGCAAAGTTGTTCTTTATATTATCTACTTATAATTTCAACTGCATGACGTGTTTTCTTTGTCCATCGATTAAAAGGTTTTTGCTACAATTGCCATGCTTAGTACGCGCATTAGCGATCACACAGGTTGCTAATGCTTGTCCTGTGTGGTATGATTTTATTGCCGTATGTAGTTATCGTATGTGGTTTGACCGCCATCATTCGCTAATAACGCTCTAATAGTTAAGTATATTTGATACTTGATTATTTGTCTCTTTCCAATCATACAACATTATTAAGTATTAGCTAATATCCAGCGTGCTGCTGCTGGAGAAAAAAAATATTGTTTTTTTATTTATGCCTATACCATATGAAAATTAATTGAAATGAAATGAAAATGAGTTATTGTTGTATCTAGTTTTCTTATTAAGCGATGATTGGAGTCTTCTTTAAGCAATATAAAGCCTGTGTTAGGATGGATAAGGTGGCGATAATTAGGGGAGGCATATGTCCAGCAGTGGAAGTCATTCGGCTGATATGATGATTATGATGAAGCGCAAACAATAGGTTGACAAAATTTAACACATTCGAATAAAAAAATGTATGCCTAATAGTATTTATGAAAGAAGAGAATCAGTCACAAACAGTGTTGATAATGATATAACAATAGGATCAACGGAATGGCACTGCAAACAATACGAACAAACTAACAATTATTTTTATACATAAAAAAAAGATAATAGATAAAATTAGTTCCAATTGTTTTATTGTCTTATTCACCAGGAGCGCAGCAAACCCCAGCGTACTTTAGAAGCTGAACCTGAAGAATCTCAGCAAGTAGAGGAAGAAGAAGAATATCTTGATGAACTGTTAGTGCCGGAGCCATGGGAGTTAAACAACACGGCGCGCGCTGGCATGGAGGTGCTGTTCTTTAATAGAGTGCCCAAGGTCGGCAGTCAGACCTTCATGGAACTGCTAAGAAGACTCTCTATAAGAAATCAGTTTGGTAAGATTTAGTTATTGGTAGATTGAGACAATGTAGTCTCGTATCGATCACGTGTGCACGTTTTAGGAGAGCTAAAGACGTAAAATATCGGTTTATGACTGAGAAGTCTACATCCAATCATAGTGGAAAACACAGATTATATATGGATGTGTGAGATTATATATGAATGACCAGGGGGTGCATTTACCAGTTTAATTAAAATACGTAGTCAAATTACCATACTAGTTGAAACTAAATAATTGAATTCCTTGTTTTCTTTCTTTAATCTTAGTATTATATTAATTAGTTAATTTGTAATAATTACTTTGTATGGTTCTTTGGTTGCGTTGAGTGTTTAAATTGTAACTCATTCAAATAACTGTAATTATCTGGCGATTGAAAAGAGTGGCGTGAGTTTCTTGCCAGTTCTTCTCACAGCTCTACCTCGTCAGCGAACTGGCTGTAGGTCAATTGGCTGACAAAATGTAATGTTGACTTTTCATAAGCATCATACTTTATGATCTAAATGAAATAAATGCTTTGACTTTGACTTTGACTTTGACTTTGATGTTAAGTTTGCTCTACGTTTGCGTTGAGACAAATTATGTTAAATACAGATATTTTTATCATATGTTAATATGCGTACATCGCATCGGTGCGATGACAGCGAACAATATTTTGTAGATATGTAAAATTGAACAGCGCCACTGTTGTTTAATCGAGAACAAATTTTTATAAATTTTGAAAATGTAATTCTCAATATTTACTTTTAAACTTTCGCGGTGCATGATATAGTAGAACTAAA
This sequence comes from Parascotia fuliginaria, assembly GCA_963082885.1. Taxonomy (NCBI): domain Eukaryota; kingdom Metazoa; phylum Arthropoda; class Insecta; order Lepidoptera; family Erebidae; genus Parascotia; species Parascotia fuliginaria. Next base: position 11,942,867 of record OY720182.1, read on the forward strand.
TATACGGTAATTAACGCGATCATGCATTAGGTATTTACATACCTTATTTTGCCAGGTTACACCGGCCGTGATCACAAGCAGACTGATGTGGCGATGTCACGGCTCCGTATGCGAAGTAGATTCTAGATCTACCCTCACAATTTTGTCTTTCCACGTACTCTCACAAAACACACTGACAGTGTCCTTATTCTATATGCCGTCCGTATTCCGAGAGTTAACCGACTGCGCAAAGCGAGGTTGTGTAATTTGAATCACGGATTCCACGTAGCCGAGAGCTTGAAGCCGTTTGAAATTAAGAATCATACAAACTTCAATAGGGAAGACGGCTTCAAAGCAAAATAAGGTATGTAAATACCTAATGCATGATCGCGTTAATTCCCGTATATTTAGTTCTAATGTAATTCTCTAGGTAAATATGTACCAGAAGAGTTATTCATTTTTCGTACAAATATTTTAATTGCCCTTCTTTAATTAAGTTATTGTCGCTCTGATATTCCGTAGCGATAAAACAAAACACGAAGCGCTTTTCTCTTTTACAAACAACAATAAAACATTACTGTAACAAAACATAACCGTAAATCTAAATCGGTACCTACATCTGAAGCTACAAAACATTAGTTTAATTAAATCTTGGCGGCTAATGAATGCAAATGGCCGAGTTTACTCAAACTAAAATAATTAATGTATTTATAAAATGGTTAATTAAAATGCTCGTGTCCCTAATTTCTTAGATAGCCAGATTATTATATAATTTAACAAGTACCGTATAACATTCCTATCTTACATATTTTATATTACTAGTAATTCATGAAATTGCTTATTAGTCACTATTAGTGTGCTCTTGCTACATTTTATTTTGATATATCTGTCGTAGTTTTATGATCTAAACAATTTTTTTCACTAACTGCACGCATGGTCTGATGTAGGATTGTCACTATATATATTTGTTTAGAGAGTCTACATGTACTTTGTGTCCGTTATTTGTTTATAAAGTTGATGTCTTGTGTAGTAGATAACGTATGTTCAGTGTACCTATGCAGGCGTTAAAATAATTACCATTGATTTTAAACCCTTGCTCGAAGAAGGCGTCCTACGGCTAAGATGCTTTATTAATCAACTACTTAACTGATATTTATTTCACTAAAACTCACGTGAAATTGTAATATTAACAGAGCATTAATTTAGATAACAGCACTTCAAAATGTTTTAAAAAATTACATCAGTACTTATCGGAAAAAGCGACCAAGCTACCGCTAGTCGAATACATAAACCTCACAACGCGTGCCGTATTGAGAAGTAATATCTATTAATAACATTATTTTAAAATAATTACCATAATTTACTCACAGTTTAATTATTTTCGTTATGTAATTATGTATAATGGTTCAGGTTTCCACCGAGATACGGTACAACGTGTCGAGACCATTCGCCTGGCGCCTGCAGATCAACAGATACTTGCCGGGCTTGTGTCGGCGTATGAACCACCAGCCTCTTATATCAAGCATGTTTGCTACACTAATTTTACCAGGTAAATTTTAGCTTTATTATGATACTTAAAGATAAGACAAAGAAGAAAGATAAAAGGTATGTATTTGTGTAATTTTTTTTACAAATTCCAATTTTGTCTATGTTTAACAAATCAAGTAGCTATATTTCTCTATTATCACGAGTTAAGGGCTGCAATCCATTAGTTAAATAATGTAAATAGATTGTAGTTAATACATATTATGTACTTGTATGACATAACGTAGTTCTCGAAAAAATTACCAAGGGCGCTGTACAATTTACTGAATTTGAAAAACGTTCATTTTTGTCACACGTTCACACGTGTCTTTTTACAAAGTTCATTTCATTCTGCAGTTTGTCGCACAAACAACATTACTCTATATCAAAATTTGCAAGGTACACTTGTTAAAAATATGGTTATGGTACGATACGTTACCGTCCATTAGATCACAATTTGTTTTATTGTTTGGTACGACTGCCAGAAGGTATTCATGATGATTTATTCTTACTTATAGTACAATTTGCACAACACGAAATAAGATTCTTTATCACATACATATCCATAGCCATGTCCTATACAACAAAGAAATCTGGAATGAATTTTAATTTGTTGCAATTTTTTAATAAATATACCTAATATTAGGGTAGACCTGATCTTGATTAAAATAACGTCTATTTAGTTGGATATGTTTTTATTCTTGTAATTATAATTTATCAAACAAAATATTAAAAAATGTGGGGTGTAAAATAGTTTCTATAATTAGGCGAGCACCTTAAACTGTCGGTCCTGACCAGATCCTTGTACTCACTGAGAGAGTTCAGACACTAAGTGCATTACAATGTGTCCTACGTAGTTGCCTAGTCTTCATTGAATTTGTCAGCAAGTTCGTAGTAAGTAAAGTTTTAGAGTCTCGTACAATTAAACAACACTGAACAACTTTGATAGGGTCGTGAGAAAGTTAACACTTATGATTGCTTGTTCCTATTTGTTCACCATGTTCTGTGAGGTTATTCAAGAACTTTACTAACTAGTACGTTCGATATGTCTCGATAGTATAAACATGAATTTGTACTGTCTAAGATTAGGTAATTAATGTAACTTATGTTAGAATCAAAAACTGAAATTTATTTTGTTTGAATTTTTTTTACTTGTAGGTATATAAGTACAAATTCCCACATCAATATTTTTGTCAATATTTCTTCGGACTTTGGATTATTTATTTTGACATTTGACTGAAAGAGGAACTAACTTTTTTCTGAAACTGTATGTTATACAGGAAAATAAAGTAAGTTTATTTACAACTGTGTCCAATAAATATTAACAGATTTTTCATTGGAAAACGTAATTTTTATTCAAAATAGATCTTACTTGCATTACGCCTTTTCTTTTAATCAATTAAAGTAATTAAAAAAGAAACCAATCAATAATAAACTCATTACGTTAAAATCGAATCGATCGATATTTGACTTTATAGCAAGACGAATGGCTTATTCTCTAATTAGAAAACCAAACTAGTAAGAAGCTTAAAACATCCCTACTAAATATATACAATCACTCACAGATGTAATACTGAGGAATCTAGAAAATGCAAAAGATATAGCAAAAACAAATAAAAACGGTATAGCAAAAGATTCCAAAGCATCGAATTGCCCTGATCTAAAGACAGCTTCAATCATAAGATAATAAGATAACCTTGAGGCATCACAAATCAACCTTAAGGCATCAAGTACTAACGGTACCTGGCGCTAAATTCATGACGCCAAACAAAATCTGACCTGTCAAACTCTCAATCAATACCTATAATGATATTTACTAGACAGTCAGTCAATGAGTCATTGTTCTATTTAGAGGGTAAAGAAAAACATCAATCAAAAGTGCACCACACTATTGCATGTAAACATGTTAGATACACCTAATGATTAATGAATTGTTAGACGTTAATTGGTTAGGCTGTAGCTATTATTATATTGGGTGACTCTTGTTAGTGGCAACCCAAGGCAGTGTAAAAAGCTAATTATTAATGGTATTGTTTAGCTTATCATAAGAATGAGATGAGTGCTTTTGGTTTAGTTATCATGGCAATTATATCGATACTACATTACGATGAATCGATTAAAACAGAGTTGTATAGATTGTAGTATTAGATTGCACCTATAATAATCACATTGTTTAGCTGGTAGATATTATTAATAATATATAACAATTATATTATGATAGCTATGAGATAGATTTAAATTGTTATTGTGGCAACACGGCATATTAATAAATTAAATATTATGTATCTGCTGTTATTCTTACAACCAAGTTTTGCTTTGATTTATTAGTAAATTTGCATTATTTTAGTAGGATAGATCTTTAAAGATTCAGCCGAATTTACTACAACACGTTTCTTAATACAAAGAAATACAGTGTCGAGTATTGATGCAAACATTTTTATTCGCCATACCTACCTTCCGTTTTGGATCTTAGGAGGTCATGACTGTCATGTCAACGTTATTGTTGCGTCGTGAACTGTGCGTAAAACCACTTAATCTCTTTTTAAAAGGATCTAGCCTGAACGAGATAAATCTACTATCCCTTACCCTTGCAATTTGGCTCTGCCCAATACATTATAATTTGGCAAATGAGTTTGATTTGGCAATTTTCGACGTCAAACATAAGAGTGCTAGTGAAATATCTTTAAGTACCAGGGTTTTCAGTTTCAACACATTTAAATAATGTAACATTTGTAAAAACCTTTTAAATTCTACGAATAATACTCAGGTACATTAATTTAAGGTAAAATATTTAACGTTAACATTTTAATTACCCAGATATGGCTACCCATCCCCTATATACGTGAACGTGGTGCGTGACCCGGTAGAACGAGTGATCTCTTGGTATTACTACGTGAGGGCGCCCTGGTACTTCGTTGAAAGGAAGAGGGCCTTCCCGGATCTACCGCTGCCTGACGCGGCTTGGCTGAAAAAGGTAAGTAATTTGTACTTTTTCTTGTGATATGAATATTATCGTAGTTTGGATAGAGGCTCTTGACTCCAGCCTATTGAGGGCGCAAAGGCGAAATACTATAACTCAGATCGTATTTTGTTTTATTATTATCAATGGTGCACATGAGTCAGTGCTGTCTACTTAAAAGTAAGTGGTTACTGCTAACCATGAAATCGTGAAAGAAATATTTACCGTTTCACGGTCTAAAACAATGAAAACGCTGCGTTAGAAGTTAAGCGACTCAAACACAATCTATCCACCGTCTCTGTCCCTCACCTTCTGCTAAAAATGGAGAGAATGGGTATTCGTGGGTATGCCCACCGGATATTTAAGGATTACTTAACTGACAGGCAACAATGTGTAAAAATAGATAATTTAGTGAGTGATAGTGCTCCTCTTTATTACGGTGTCCCTCAGGGTTCAGTGTTAGGCCCTACGCTCTTTCTACTCTACATAAACTCTCTGTGCAAACTCTCACTCCCCAGCTGCTCCATCTATGCGTATGCTGATGACACTGCGTTACTGATTCGTGGACAAAGCTGGTCTGAAGTTTTTTACCGAGCTGAATATGCCCTTCTTCAAGTGATGCAGTGGCTGTCAACAAGCCTACTGACACTGAATCTTAGTAAAACCTTTTATCTCACGTTCTCCCTCACATCCGCCACCCAGCCAACTCATGACATGTTCACACTCAAAGCCCACATCTGCTCACCATACGTCCCATCCTCACCATGTGGCTGTTCTACTCTAACTAGATCTAGTCATATAAAATATCTTGGCGTGTACATTGATAATCTCATGACGTGGAAACCACAAATCGACTGTCTTATAGGACGCATCCGCAAGACGATTTATATATTTAAAAAATTACGCCACCCTGCGGACGACTGTACTTTGAAAAGAGTGTACTATGCTCTCTGTCAGTCTGTTTTAACTTACTGTGTGTCCGTTTGGGGTGGAGCTGCTAAAACTCACATTTTACCCCTAGAACGGGCGCAGAGAGCAGTACTAAAGGTAATGTTATTCAAGCCTTTTAGATACTCTACCACCCAACTCTATAAAGAATGCCAAATACTTACTGTAAGACAGCTGTTTGTACTTGAAATTGTACTCAAAAAACACGCGTTACTTGAATATGACAGCGATTACATTAACAAACGACGTGGGTACAAGATATGTAATACGCCAAGATTTAGGACCATGCTGGCTGCACGCCATTATAAAGTAGTGGGCTGCCATCTATATAACTTGGTCAATAGCAATTGCATGGTCTATCCACTACTTAGATCTCAATGTAAGAAAGTGACATCAAATTGGCTTGTGAATAAAAGTTATGTACAAACAGAGGATATGCTTAAATTATCGCTACTCTGAAAAACTACAACGCATAGTTATCAGTTTATCACACACGGATTATATGTATAATTACACAAATTTACAACACACAAACACACACACACACACACACACACACACACACACACACACACACACACACACACACACACGCACACACATACGCACACACAAACACATACCAATAAATATTATGTAATGCTGTACTTATATCTGTTGTGTATTTAAACATTGTGTGAGAGCCTGGTACCCAAAACACAAGTTAAATCTTACCTTGGGTACCAGAGTTCAAAAATTATATTAAGTAAACTTAAACAGATTTAGTATAAGTGTAAGTTGATCTGTAACTTTTTATGAATAAATTATTATTATTATTATTATTATTATTATCCAGAGGCCCTAGACAAACGGCATAGATATCTATTCTATTCATAGAATGTATGGGATTGACATAAGATAACGCTAACATTGTCGTAAGCTTATGTCAATCCCATACATTTTTTATCTATTCTATGAATAGAATAGAAATCTATGCCACTTGTCTAGGGCCTCTCAGATGGTATTACAGAGCATCTTACTGGTACGCTATGGTTATCTCTGCAATAGCACGTTAACAACACAACTACTGCAACAAAATAGCTCTGAAACAGCTCAATCTCGAGTGGTGGGTATTTCTAAAAAGATATCTCGTTGTTCTTTTACACCTAATTTCATAAATCAGTAAAGTCGTAACTAAAATGTTTTAAAAACTCCTTAAATCAATATACAACATCGACATACAACAATATACAACCATAAAAATTAAATGAAAATATTAATACTAACAATGCGCATTAATAATTTTCGTGACAACATAAATTTGTACTGATATTACAAAGAGAAAAGGTTATTATATTTTCTATGTATGTTTGTTATGAATAAACCCAAAAACCAGTTTAAAAAATTCTTTCAAATGTAGAAAACTACAAGATCAGTGAGTAACATATGCTTTATTTTGTGGGGTACCCACGCGGGTGAAGCCGCTGGCAACAGCTTCCTATAATAATAATAACTATTAACCAAATTTATAGTTTTCTTACCAACCTATGAGAATGTGTAGACTATGATTTTTTTTTCAAACGCTCGTGACATGATCTTTGTTGACGAGCATTATTTGTTTTTTATTTTAACCGTAAATTTTCATTCTTGGAGATTATTTAGATAAAACCAGGTAACAAATAGAAATCGTAATAACAGTGTTGTAGGTATAGCATGCAGTACGATCCGCTAAAGTCGTCCCACATTATAGACCACAGATACTCAACAGTAAGTTTTTTATACTGTAGTTAAAAAAGTAAATGTTTTATTTGTTTAAAAGGAAGTGGAACAGATTTTGTAACCGTCGGAAGTAGGTACTATTTTTGGAATGTTAAGGTAAGATCTAGGGTGAAAGATACTTACGAAACATATACCTACCTGAATAAAAATAGTTGAGAAGTTCTTGTGAACAATCAACGAACTTAAAAATCTGCCACTATATCAACGTCTCTAATGACAAATTTCTTAAGTGGCACACTTTAACTTTACCACAAACTCAATAACATCAAGAAACTTATCATAAACCACACTTATAGTTTAGGTACTACCATATTTCACCTTCACAATGAATAATGTTTAAATATGTTTGTGACTTAATAAGTGACTTTGAATGTTTATATTTTTATACTTTTATATAGGTAGATTTTGCTTCAGAGTCATCTAAGAGAGCCAAAAGTTTGTCAAAAACGATCTTAACATCAAATACAAGTCTATAATATTCCTATTACGTTATTTATGCCGTAATCCTGATTTCCCTGAAGTGTTTATTGGTTGTTAATTGTTATACCTACCTACTTATACCTAGACTAAATGGCTTGACTTTGTATAAGTAAAAAGTGATTAACGTGCTTAAATGTCGACAAAAATATCACTCCGTCGCTTACCGATCAAAATAAACGGTTTATAATTAATCCATCAATAAAGGTTAGGTACTTGTTACTTTTGCACGAACGGCTTTGACACCCAAAATAACCGAATAATTTCATAACACTTTTAGATAAAATTGAGTAAAACGGACCATAGTAGGCACCTATATCTTTAAAATGAAATTATATTAATATTAATATTCATTCTTCGATAAGAATAAGAAAAACTTTGAGAGATTTTGAACTTTGACTTTGACTTCATCGCCATTAAACATGCATTATCATTACAGCCAAAAGAGGGCCACAACTTACCTATATGGACATAGATAGGCCTTTACCACAGAATAGACGGTATTGACGGTAGTAGATCCACGCTGGTTTCAGCATGAATGGGCCGGATCGTCCGGGGAATTACTACCCTCTCATAGAAGATCGACTTAAGAGTAGTAGTATCCTTACTACTGCGTTTCGTTCGGTGAGTGAGAGTGCCGGAGGCCCAATTTTTTCCCTTTCCTCTTTCCTCACCTCCCTCATTCCCTTCCTCTAACCCCATTCCCAGCCGCCATAGTGGAGGCCACCATACTAGCAGTTTAAGACGATAGCTTTTGGTATGGTGGCCACCACTTCTGGATTACACTGACTGCTTACCATCAGGCGGGGTGGAGTCACTTTGGTAGGCTAATATATATAAAAAAAAAACAAAAAAATAAAAAATAATAGAGAAAAATATTTTCTTTAATACAAATGTTACTCTTAACTATATATTGAATGCAATTACTCGCACAGTGTTGCAGATAGAAAAAAAACGGGGTAACGGGCATCCGAAAAATAAAGGCTTTTCACGGCGCGACTGGTCAAAATAGACAACGGAGAGGATCACAAAACTAAGAACGGTTCTGTTCTGTGCTCTTCCTCAAAGCACTACAGTTATTTAACCAAATTATAATATCTTGTATTGATTGAGGCAAATTAACGTTATTGAAGCGATGATTTATGGTCATTGTTAATGCTTCTCTTTGAGTTAATTTCTAAATTATAGATACGTTCTTATTACAAAACTAGAGTGATTAACAGAATTGGTTTCGAACCTCGAAATATACAGAGCCTATTCAAATGAGTCATTGTTATTAGATAGACAGGCAAGTAATTTTGTCCAGGTTATTATAATTATTCATTACTGTATTAGACATTGACATCTTTGAGAAATATGTGGCAACTAAGTATTTGCTCTAGTATTTGAGCAAAATGTAGACAGTTTAGCTTATTCTTTCATAGCTGTTATTTTTACATGTATCATATTAGGTTGTTAAAGTGATTAATTGCTGCAAATTAGAGCAGGCATAGCTTTTAAACTATTTTAATAGTCTTTAACAGTATAACCACTACAGACACAGACTACAGGTTGTACACACCTGCTTTTAAAGATATCACTATACCTACATAATACAAGCAAAAGGGATTAGAAATATTGTGGTAGCGACAAGCGGGGAAGCCAGAGATTCTTACCCGTCTAAAAACTATGAATCAGCGGTTACCACTATCAAGTAGGCCATTTACTAGTTTACTACCTCTGGCAATAAAACGATGATGCCGGTTTAACCTAGTTTTTGACCAATGTTTACTCTACTTAACCGATTTGTATTTTATTTTATAAACTTTTTTTAACAAAATTGTCAATGAGGGCGTAATCTCAAACTTTCATCAATCGTTTTTAATTTGAATTGGGGACACTCTCATTTTATGGTAAAAATAAATAAATGTTTATTTTCGTATGACTTTCAGTGTAAAAAAGAAGTAATATGTGAATTGTGATTTAGACTTTCAACTTTATAGCACTAAACACAAGATATAATTTCTTATTTTCGCTTATGTCTCTTAGAGTGAGGTGCGTATTGATCTTTGCAGTTGTATTAGTGTCAATTTGTTGATGAATCGACGACCAATTCGTCACGTGTTACTCTGTTAACTGTGCAAGAATTCATCAGTCGTTATCATGATTGCGTTTGTACATACATATATTTTATGTAGGTATGTATTCCTACGCTATACATAAAAAATAACATAACATCGCCTATATGCCACGAAGAGGTAGGCAGCGAATATGACACCCCCGTTGCGAGCCTGTTGCTATTTACCGGGCAACTCAGTTCCGTGCTAATAATGAAAATTTTTCGACTGAAAATCCACTATCACTCCGATGCAGGGATCGAACCCGAGACCTCTGCGTGGCAGCTACCACATACCACCGAAAAACTCACTACATAAAATTATATGTAATAAAGTACCTTAGATATTATATCTTTTTTCTTATTAAAAAGAAATAAAATATGTAAGAATATTATTATTTACTATTTGGTACCCACTAGTCACTTATCGATCTGGGAATGACAACGACAGAATTTATTGATTTCAAAGATTAAACAAGGTACACGTTTGAGACTACTAACTAACAGTCAGTTATGTAGCACAGTCTTTTATATTATTTTATAGCTCATTCAGACAATAGAACAACTATAATATAACTATGTAGGTACTAACCTAATCTCACATTTGATAAAATCCAAAGCAAATTATAATCGGTTATTACTACTTATTACAGACAGACATATCTTCACGACATACCTTTACTCTGCAGTGAGACAATAAACAGGCTGGTATTATTAAATTTAATTAGATTTTGACGCCTGTCCCTAATTTTCAGGGTAAGCAAAGACTATGGAAGTACTATTGTTACGATCCAAGTATACCTATTTTTTTCTCTCTTCAACATTAATTAGTATTTTTATTTTCATACACACACGTCGGTTTCGGGTGCTTGTAATTTATTTTACCTTTTATTTACACATCACCTTTCTGGTTCGTGTTTGTTCCTCTAGGACGAACCCTACCGATTCTAATCATTAGTAGCATTCAATAAATAACAATTACTTAGTGAATTACCAGATCAAAAAGTAACAGTTCCCATGATTTCGCGATGTTTATACATCAACCCACTTTATGGTAATCTACCGTTTATACAAACCCATAGAGTCTTTAACACAATACTGTAGAAATATATGTGATGAAACAGAGATAAACTGTTTTCGAAGTAAACATATACGGGGGGCATTAAAAGCATCTCATAAAGCTGCCATAGTGGAGGCCAGCATGCCATCAGTATAAAATGATGGCTTTTGAAATCACATATGGATAACACTGTCTGCTTACCATGGGGCAGGGTAGAGTCATTTTGGTTCTATATCACTGTTTTTAAGATCTCTATAATTTAAATCAGCAAGTTTCCGGAATTTTATTTGCCAATTTTACAGTATTATCTGTATCAAATTCCTTATTTAAGTGTGACGGGGGCCGTTAGAGCTGTCAAATTTACTCGGCTCTCATAGACAAGAGATCAGTCGGTCACGACGACGACGGATCGCACTATTAGCACTACACGAATCATTGGTCACGAGTTCTGCCCTACAAAAGAAGAATGCAGAAACTACATAATATAACTTATTGGAAAATGTACCTAAGCTAGGTAACATAAGACATGTTTTCCTGAAACAGCATTCACGCAGTTGCTTTGGTCTTTGTTCATAATTCGTAAGGCAGTGTTCTCGACTGACAGGTTACAGCGTGAGGCAAATTGAACCGAAATAACTAACGATTCTTCAATTAATTGGGTTAATGTATCGATGAGAAATGGATAAACCAATTGTTGGTTAACTAGCTTGTATAGGTACTAATGGATTATTATTTTATTATCTATCAATGAAGTGGTGATATCATGATTGTTTGGCCTTTATTATGCACGAAGTTGATTTGCAGAGTCTTATTATGTAGATACTTTTCTAATTTATCTAGTAAATTACTGACACTCCTACAGTGAAAAAAATGTAGCGAACTGTCGTGCAAAAGATAGCAACAGTCAAAACGTTCTGACAGTAAGAATTGCCTAAATCTATACTATTATATAAAGCGGCAGAGTTTGTTTGTTTGAGCGCGCTAATCTCTGAAACTACCAGTCGGATTTGAAAAATATTTTTGCGTATGATACACCCCAGTTCTCAAGGAAGGTTATATTAGGCTATGTAACATCACGCTACTGGTTACGTGCGCAGAGCAGTAAGCAAAGAAGCAGGAAGCAGGTGCAACCGCGCCGCGGAAAGATAAACTTAGATAACTATTTGTTAAGAATACATCTTAAGCTAGACACGCAGTGACTAAGGGGTTACTAGACAAAAGTTAGTAGACACGTCTTGTAACTTTTACAAAGCAAGTTTCGAAACTTATGAAGTCTGTCGCCTCGCGATCGTCAACCGGCAGACTTTCATGTTGGGGTGCTAGTGTATCGCATTCATTTAAGGATTATAATGTCCATCATTATACACTTATTTTGTAAAGGACAGTTAAAGCACCGGTTATTGAGTAGAAGACTTAAGTATTTAAATCAATGGATGTGTAACAGCATCGTAATTTTATGAATGGATTACTCAAAACTGGTTAGGCGCTCTACAATTATGAATACTATCAATTGTAAGTAATACTTTCACAATACAATTTTGAATCAAAATCTAATTTGAATATTAAGTGCATAGTTTATTATTCTTATGAGGTTTAATTGTTTTATTAAATTATAAATTCAATTGACTTCTGTTTCACCGTTAGTTAACATTATTTTTAACACGGTATTATATACCACTAACGGACCTAACACGCATACGGCTCGCCTAACAATAATCGGTCACCGTACTAGTAAGCATTTGCTTCAACACTATTTCTTTTAGAGTGACAAGGCGTCTCCCTTGTTCTGCAGAAAAATAAAGTCCTATTGTCAAAAAGGGGTAAAATACCCACGGCTTAGAAATAGGACGGTAACTGGAATATAAATAAGAGTACCTACAGAAAGATTAGTAACCGGGAAAAGCTTTACAACTGTCGACTCTAAGAGTCGACTCAACAGCGTAAAGACGCAGTTTAGACAATGTTGTTTTCTATACGTTCTTATAGGTCCAAGAAGTCTTATTGTTCACTACCTTTCTACATAGTAATATTGCGCTAAGGTTAAGTTCCTGTAACCTTGCCGGTGGAGTTGCTTCATTAGGGGACAATTTCATGATGGATATCTTTCAGCCACATAAATATACATATGTATAATGTTAATGACTATTTGAGACTTCTCGACAGATTTTTCATAGAAAGGTACCAAACATAGAACTAATAATAATAAATATTTTATAAGTTCTGTAGTAACCAAATGATCAGTTTGATTCCAATGTCTTATTATGTTTAGTCAGCTATATGTAGGATCTCTTTTTTAATCTAGTTACTTCATATTTATAAAGTACATTGTAAACAGTATTTGAAGTATTTCACAGATAACTACTTCACTAAATCGTAATTTCATAATTCACAATTTGTAGAAATAGGTTTAATTTGTTTGATAAACGATATAATTACCCCCGTTTGGTGGTCATACTGGCATGTCATACTACTGCATGAGTAATGTGTTCCTGGTACATATTAAGATTTACGACTAGCTAAAATACCGCATTATCTCCATAAAAGAACTTGAATAGTACCCAAAATTAAAGACTATGTGATTCCAAGTGCTAACTTTACCAAAGCATGAGTTCCCATCTACTTTGATCCTGGATCTTTTAAGTAAGGCCACCATGTGAGCAGTTTCAGACGATGGCTTTTGAAATGGTAGCTACCACTGCTGGATTTCACTGACCGCTTATCATCAGGGAGAGTAGAGTCACTTTGGTAGTCTAATAAATAAAGACCTTTTTTTGCGTAAAAATAGATTTTGAAGATTTTTGTTAGCTTTAGAATCGCAAAAACGACACGCTAAAGAGCTATTTTGCTTGCACAAATATGTTAGTAGTCAAGCGCATGTGGCTGTGTCCACCACTACCAGCAAAGCGATTCTGTACGATCTCACTTTCAACACTAGTGTAATCGGTTAAACTCACATAACAGATCTCACTTCACTCGAATATGTGTTGCGTTATAGAATACCGAATAGTTTTCACTTAAGGTGACTTACGAAGTGAGATCGGAAGTGAGATAGGAATCGAAATCTTTTACGTTTTTTTACGGAATTACACTGCAGGTCCTATTGACTGCTTTTGGTAGACAAAATTTATTAAATATATTTTTCCATTTACCTATTATAAATTGCAATATTACAGACGGACAATTTATTTGTTTCTAAGTATAGAATTACTTTCAGTTCGCGCATATACTTGTATTCATATGATCGCCTACTCAAAGTGCAAAAAATAAATTAGTTTTATGTCAAGAAAAAATTGACATTATAATTAGTTTGAAGAATAAACTAGCTTTGCTCGCAGTAAAGACCTGGGCTCTATTAAGTTAGATAATTAAAAAGGTACAAAATACATTAAAGGCGTTACATCCGTACAACAAAGATATCGTAAATACAATATTGTAGAAATTATAAAATATTACGCGACACGAAGATTTTAGATTTAAATAATACATTTCCACAATATTCACACACAAATTTTGAAATAGTTATTAGTTATTATATTAGTTAATTAATGACTATAATTTTATTTATTCGCCTTAATTTTGAAATTTAAAACTGAAATGCATCTGAATGTAGGTACAGAGAATGGTAATTGTATATTATATAGATCTTTGATGCCTGAAAAAATAAGTGAAGTAATACGGTAGTAGATCCTCACTGATTTCAGAATGATTGGTTTCGTTCGATGAGTGAGAGCGCCGGAGGCCCAATTCCCCCTGTCTCCTTTTCCTCACCTCTCTCAATCCCTTCACCTACCCCTCAACCTTAACGGTAGGCAGCGATCTCGCAGAGTCCACGGTATTGCATTAACACTCTGAGTCTCACCATCAGGTGGGCTGTTTGCACGTCTGCCAGTGTCGGTAATTAAAAAAAGCTACTGCAAAGACCAGGGTGTCAAAATATCTAAACACAAAGTATTTACCTATACATTTGGTGCAAAGTGCATAAATTACAAAATTAATGTACCTATTAACTATTAGGATATCATCCATTTAAACTCCACTATTTATACATTATAAAATAGTTAGTTTGTATCTAAAAACAAAATATATTATGCAAACAAAACCCCAGGAACACGCTAGACTATCTCACTTCTACATCGATGTCGATCGACGGTGCCTTATACAGTTTTTACTATAATAATAATAACATATTTCCGCCTCGAGTCATATTGCCTAGTGAGTGATATGTTATACTTAGTATTAAAATCGTATTAACGTCCATATAACAATACTGTAATTGACAGCTGATTGTTTCAATCAGATCAGAGTTTTTTTCCTACCTATAAACTTGTGTGACCGCCTACTGTCACTGGGTGTCGGGATCCTGGGTTGGGTAAATTAAGACTATCAGCTGGGTGCTTACTCAAGCACTATGACTATCCTTCTTCAAAAGAGATTTAAAGACAGCATAATTTCACGGTAGGCAGCAGCTTCGTGAAGCACTTCTGCAATGTGAGAGACATTGTAGAAGTCCATGAGCAACCATTACCAATTACTATCAACGTCTTCTCTTACCTCTGCTACTTAACTAGAGCCAATAAAAAAGTTTTAGCTCAGAATCGGACCTTTTGCCCGACCTTTAATTACATGGAACCCAATTTAACTGGTGAAACTTAGACACGTCTGCACAGAGGAAAGGTTGACTACAAACTAAAATTGCAATCATATCACTTACAGGATTTTGAGACCTGCGTCCTGACGGGAGATCGTGAGTGTCGTTACATCGAAGGAGAGACACACGAAGGTATTGGTGATCATCGTCGGCAGACCCTGTTCTTCTGTGGACACGAAACAGAGTGCACGTGAGTAGTATTTATTTAAAATTATTTATTCTTGAGCGTATACCAGTGACTTTTAACACATCTACAGCTTGCATTTAAGCATCAGAACTGCTTTCAGCAATTATTGTATTCAAAATTGTTTCGTTTTTGATATTCGTCAAACTCGTGAAATATTTTTTTTTGGATCAATGAAATATTTGTCTCTGGCGAGAATCAATTTATTTTTATGGCTAGAGCCATATACGTGTTATAAAAATTCTGATGTAAATTTCTATCAGTACCCTATAAACGTGCCGCCATCTATCCGTTGTCGAATGAATTACGCAAGTATCAAGTTGTTCACGCCTACAAATAATATCATAATTTCCTGTTATGATGTTGTCGTATTGCGGACTGATACACATAATATTTATTAAAAACTATTATGCACATTGTAATTATTTATGCACTTTAATTAATTGGCACACTGCAGACTGTAAATCTTATCATAAAATAAGATTGCTCAACTTGTAGTCAAATGTGATGTTGTAGATTAGTCGTTTGCTATTAAAATAATGTAAGGTTTACAATTACTAAATTAAATACAGAGTGCCTATTATTTTCGCCCGACAGCTGAAGTCAAAGAGGGTAATGTTTTTCGAGCGTATGTATGTATGTATGTCTATTTATTTGACACGCTCTACAGCCTAAATGGCTGGGTGGATTTTAACGTACTTCATACGTCAATAGATTTGTATTGATTGTGGGAGTGACGTGAAAATTCAATAAAGCGTCAGCACGAGAAATAAAATTGACTTCTTGCTTTCATTTTACTTTTAGCAGGCGGGCTTTTTGTTTTATAATAGTATTAAATAGCTGTTATAAGGTAAATTCTTTAACTAGGGAACAAGCCTATTGTATCACGGGACCCAAACATTCGAATAACAAACGTAAAGTACTTTCATCCAGACTCGGAACAAACATTCATGGATCTCATACAGTTTTGACCACATCTTGCAAAAGGCAGACTTCGATGCTCATAGGTTTATAGTATTTACTGCTTTTTATTTTACGAAAATAATGAATTTCTGGCAATAGATATGTCAAATATATATGCAATAGAAATACCTACTACTGGTATCATAGGCCAAAATGAAAATGCATATGGCAGAAAGAACATTTCTTGAACCATAATGTATTGATAGAAAAATATAGAACCTGTCGCTTGGGTAATGTTCAATTATGTCTAATGAGAGTATCCATAATATTTTTTAATAAAATAGCTTAAAAAGAACAATATTCTTCTAACTTACGAGTATATCTATTTGCAATAATTGAAAATAAAGATTTTTGAAATCATTATTTCCAATATCATAATTTATTATCGTATATCTTCATAATCATCATGATATCAACCGAAAGACATCCACCTTTGCTGGACTTAAACCCTCCTCCAATTTTCGCCTTGGTCAGGCGTCGTCGTCGTTAATATTCTATGTAAGTATTATTTGACAATCGATGGATAGATTGTTACATAATACCTACATAAAATAATTAAGAAACAATATTGATGAAAGTTGTATTATAGGCTAAAACCATTACCATAAATAATCATTTTATTTACCACCTTTAAAAAGAAAAATATTTACCTGTCTTTATTTAATTTTGTTGCTGACTGTATCTACCTACCTCGATTGAGTTTATGTTTAATTTCTATGTTTCTTTTCCATGTTACAGTCCATTCAACAGTGTGGAAGCTCTTCAACGCGCTAAGCGAGTAGTAGAACAGCAGTATGCAGTAGTCGGAGTACTTGAAGACCTGAACTCCACGCTGCTTGCATTCGAGAGATACATGCCGCGGTTCTTCGACGGAGCACTGAATTTATACTGGAGTATGTATTCACAGAACATAGATTGCCTTTTTGTAATATTAATCGAACTTTTTTCCCTTTTGATCGAGATACCTTAAACGCAAGATGCCATTAAAGGCGTTATACCAAAACATGAAATTTGCCTAAACAGCTGTTTGCCCTAATTAAAAGAAGCCGATGGGCGGTCGTGAGAGTTGCCTGCTATTTTGTTTTCGGGCAGTCCCGCCCACTAGAATTAGGCGTAGGCGGGATTGTCCTGAAAAATAATTACATATAGGTAGGTAAAGATTTTGTTGTGCGTTATTCAGCTTTTGTCTTATTTTTTAAAGGCTTTGTTTAAAACTATTTTAGTCATTGAAAAGTTACTTACTTTATCGCTTATCTGTGGTTGTTGATAGTTGGTTCTTGCTTAAACTTACCTACAATATCAAGGCTAGCTATTTATCTCACCTTATGATAGTCCCTGCCTAATGCTGGCACTTCAATCCTTAAAATTTTAGCACTTTATTTGTTATACTTAGGCCAGAATTCCTCAAGATGTTTTCGTCACCATAAGTTAACATCGCGGCATCGGTACTTTCTCGGTATCGGAATCTCGTGCATAATAGGCAGATACTAGAAGCATGAGCCCATCACGACGTAAAAAGATGATATAATATGATAAAGTAACATTAGACTTTATCATGCCAAGTGCAAAATACCTACATGTTACGATGCTTGGAATTTCATACTCATTCATTATGTATTGATGAGGACATAATTACGATATATAGATATGCCACAGTTTTGTAATGTGAACTGCGACATAATTCGGAAATAAAACTGCCTAGTTTTCTCACATTCTATTACATTACAGACATTGTATAGATATAGAACGGAGTAAAAATAAATGTTAGAAATATAAGTAGTTGTGCTGTTAAACGATGCCTAACATTTCCTTATTCAGATTTTATTTACAAAAAGAATTTTTTCGTCAAAAGTTTTAAACGCAATACAAAGTTACACAGTTGATCCAGGCTGGTCATTTTTGGTTCCTAACTGTACAACCGCTACAATTCTAAGAAATGTTTACAATCAATTATTTCAAATTACAGACGAACTGAACAATATCAACCGTATCAACCGCAACGCGTTCAAGCCTGAGGTATCCGAGGCGGTCAAGCAAATCGTCAGAGCGAACTTCACTAGAGAAATTGAGTTCTACGAGTTCTGCAAACAGCGTCTATACACGCAGTTAAGAGCTCTCCGAGATCCTGCAATCACTCTCTCTACAACAAGAAGTGGGAGATCACGAAGAGCAAGAAAGAATGGACGTTTGTAATCTTAGTATGATGGGTATCCCATCGAATCTAGACTGTTTGGGTTGTTTAGGTTGTAAATGGTCTTGTGACGATTGTAATAGTGAATCTAAGAACAGTAATATTATTTTATCTAGCTGTAATAGCTAATGAAATAATGTCAAATCAATACAAAACTAGGTGTTACGGTAAAATGCATCTAAGATTGTATCTTATATTTTCTAAAAGTACGTAGCAGAGATACAAAGATACAAGCACAAGCTCTTACATTTTCTTATTAGTTTTAAATATTAATAATGTCATACCTTAATTTAAATTAAATTCAGTCTTCCAACTAATTAATTGTAGAAAGTAGATATTATATAATATGATTTCAATATTAACATGTTTTCTTCATCTGCATTGTTGTTATAGCTATGATACTTCCACATTTATCACAGATGATTACAGATGACATGACTTGCAGAGAAATTGCATTGTGGAAATACCATCGTAATGTCTAATTACGCATAGATGTTAGAAAACGAAGCACTTTGTTTAGGTAGTATTTTCTTAGTTTCTCATTTTATGTTTTGTTATATTATATATTTAATATCGCCTTTAAGCGATTTTATTGTAGGTATCTAGAAGTATTCAATTTACCAAGGCTGGGGGTTGTCTTTATCAAACCAGAGGATCTTTAATGGTAGTGGTAGTATTTATTTTAGTTTACAAGTAAAATTTATTCATCACCATTTTAGTTCAATACTTAAACCTATTTATTTACTCTCTGCAATACCAAGGATTGAAATCCAAACTTAAGGTTAAGTATACTTCCTAATGCACGCATGAAATAATAAATACTTCCTAAGTAAAAATTTTATTTGTTGATTGGTTTTGACATACGATTTTTGTAGAATTATTTCGCCACAAGCCCGTGTAAGTCAGACATTTCTAGTGGTCTCGGATGCTATGGTTTGTTGTTTTGATTGAATAAAATGTCTTAATAATTTAACATTGTTGATTTTGATAAAAGTTGTGACTATTTATTGTAATTAATTAGGAAATAAGTGATGTCCATATTTTTGTTATTAAGGCGACAACTTTAAGTACAGTTTCAATAATTAAGTGTATATTTTAGAATAGTTTAGTTTTAGATAGTCACTAACAGCTATTAAAGATGACAAGGTAAACACGTAAAAGGTTAGGTACCTATATCAAAACGAAAATTAACTAACTCTCGCTGTTGCTATAGCAATAGTGCAAATATGTCTTTCAAATAGAAGTGGCAGTTCAGGAGATGGTAGCAAATGTCGTGATGATATCTATTTATTAATAACTAAACGGCCGCTTTCGCTTCGCTTCGGTATTTAAAGTTGCATTCGGTCTCACAACAAACGCCTACGGAATATATCATTGCAATAGTGTCGTATTGCAATATTATGGTTTACAAAGGCGCTTAAAATATTGAAATTCTGTAAATTACTGAATGTTAAACATAATAAAATATAGCCTATGTTAACCAACTTATTTATAGATTTCTAAAAATAAATTTTAAATAAATCGGTGACGTAGATTTTAGTTAAATTGTTGCAAACAAACTTACGTACAAAAAATCAAATTTCTACCCTTTATAATTTAGTTTAGATTTAGAAGAACAAATTTGGTTCTTTTATAATCTAAACTGATATACCTAGGTACTACCATTTTTGATATATAGCATATTTGATAGACTTCTTTCTCGTGGATCGCTTTGGTGTCCCATATAAATTAACGGAGTTTTTTACAAATTTTTAGGTCAGAAATAATGCCCAGCATAATGGATATATAGCAATCGAGTGCAACAAGTATAGGATGGTAAGAAAATTGTTTCAGTTGAACAAAAGTAAGCAACCACATGATGGAAATAACCCGTCAAACACATCTAACGGTATACACATAAGATAACTTTTTCTGTAGCTTCTATCGTGTAGTTACGACGTTTGGCTTTTGTACTTAGTATTATAACCGAATGTTTGATTTGATATTATAACCCTTTTTGAATTAATATTCTTATTGTATTATCGATTTGTTTTCGTTTTAATAAGATTAGACGTAGTGTGGCCTATTTACTTAACTGACCTAATGAACTGTACCTTATGCTACATAGTTAGTTATTATTTATTACGAGATCAGAATGTGTTATTGTGATATATTTAGTTTATTGCTAAGGTTATGTAATTAAAGTACATTCATTTTAAAATTTTCGTTTTAATTTTCGCATTTGAATGCAGATATGTCAGATTACTTTGCCTTTCTTTAATTTAGGACAATGTAATTTAAATAAATAAATAGTTACGTACAAAAAAAACTACATCTTTTCAGTGATACCGAGCACTTTGTCCCTTCAAGGAAAAAAGACAACTAGAAGCTACTAGAATGTATTGCAAATTATGGAAATAAAAAGTGAAATATACTTACATATCTAGGTCCCTATATTGCAAAGGTCATGTCCTATTTTCGTGTATGAATTAGGGTGTTTGGTGTTCTGTCCCTAATACCTACTTTTACGCAACAGCAGACAACTCCCCTCCTGTTAGACAGGCATGATAATAGGCAGTAGACTTCACTTTTATTTGCTACCGGCTTTATTGATTTTTTATAATGTTTTTAATCAGTGTCACAATAAAAGTTCTAGGAAAACAGAAAGTTGTAGGAGTTACTTTATATTTTTTAATGTACCTATACTAATAATGTCTGTGGTGGAAATAACTTGAAATTAATGGAGTAGGTACATATAGGTAAATGGAAAACTAGAAGAAAAAGCCTAGAATTTCAGAATCTTGTGAGAGGTTGTTGTAAAATTTTATTTTTTCATTACCCACATTACCATAACTTAGCAGTATTATTAAGTACACGTGCACGTTCCAAGCATCCAAGCGACCGAAAACGAGATATGGCATTCATCATCATCATTTTAAGACGTTCACTACTGGACATAAGCCTTTCTCAATTTTCTTTTGACGCCCTCATCCATGGGTTGTCCGCCACCCTTAAGGTCGTCGGTCCATAAGGCATTATTATTATGTCATTTTTACGTTGACTTGAAGCTAGTCGTGTAAATTCATTTGTTTCTTCTCTCCGGATAGTTAAGTTTACCTGCTTTCCTCTAGAGTCAATTGTTTGACTGGCCTTACCTGTATTCATATTTACTGAGTCAAAGAGTAGGTACAGTAGTAATGTGAGTAAAATTCAAACGATAGTTATTATAATTCATTATGCACATTTATTTATTAGAGGTATTTATTATAAAACAAGAGTCAATAATAGTGAATAACAATAATAGTACATAGGATAGCAATCAAATCAGTTATAAAATTAATATGGCCACGTTTTAAGAATTCAGGTACATATACAAAATATTTAAAAGAACGGCCCAATAAATAAATTATGATATCGCTTAAAAATAACAATAATTTAGTTCCATAATTTCTAATAGTCTCATTGATTAAAATCTCAAAACTGAATCAACAATTGGCTATTATTTATCAGTTCTCACGAAGAAAGTATGTCATGATACCGTGATTATAAAATATGTATAAAATATAAATATATCCAGATTATAACATCCATATAAAATGATTAGTTACATTTATTATTCGCATAGATTTTATATATCATAGTGTATTTGAAATATTTCATATAATTAACACATTTTCTCATTTTTAGTGCCCTACATTAACAATATAAGAAAGTTTTCACTGATTTAACAAGGAGGATAATGTGTCACTGTCGACACTCTTCTATTACACTAATAATCTATAGTTCGTAAAGATATTGTGTGAATAAAATCTTTCTATCTAGGTGATACTCCTAATAATTCGACATATTACTATTACAAACGTCTAATAATGTCGTAAAAAATCGTATTAAAATATTACTAATTAATATCATTCAGAATTCATCTCTCTCAATATTTACAAGGAGTGCTCGCGAGCGACATAGGCCGCTATACATCACATTTTATTGTCCTAGGGGACGCTAATCTACATTTACATAGTACGACAAAACTTCAATAAAATATCTATACTCGAAACATCGTTACTGCAAAATGGCACTCTGAGAACGAGTCGCTCACTCGTCGGATTGTATTATCTACAGCTAGTCTAGTTTATATCACAAGTACGCTTTACAACGTTAAGCCTCTTCATATCGGAGCTCACGCGGCCCGCACGTGCTGCGGGCGCAACCCAGCGGCGGGGCCGGCCCGCCGTCCTTACTAGTCCGACCAGGTGCAGGCGCACCTCAATAGAACGACGGGTGCCACTCCACCGTGGGGTGCAGCGGGCTAGTCGTCGCCGGCGACGGTGCCACCGCGCCCAGCGCCAGGCAGTCGAAGCAGTAGTTAGCTCCACTGTTGTTGTCCCAGTACTGTTGACCTTTGCATAGGAACCGCACCGCAAGCTCGAGCCGCTGCCCCGACGATATCGCCGGCGCATATAGCACGAACTGGAAACGGTCAGAGAAGCCGTCGCACGAACCTTGTACGTACGTCGCTTGCAGGTCGGTGTAGGTCTTCCACCTGTTCATTGAGTAGCGTATGTGTACAGTCTTGTGAAAGTCTAAGTTTCTGACGCGTACGGAGCCGCACACTGTGACGTGTACTCCGTCGCACACTCGCGCACTCTCCAGGCTCACGTTTAGGGCTTCGAGTTTGTCCGTGATCTCCCGCGGTAGTTGGAATAGTGGCACTAATGTGAGAGCACCGAGTCGAGGAGGACTCTTCACCGGTGGCGAGCTCTGAACATCGCAACCTGTGAGGTCGTCGTAGGCGGATTTAGGTATTACAGGAATTTCATCCATGAACGTTTTTACGTCCGCTAAATCAAGTCCGAGCACGTCAGCAAAGCGTACAATTTTTTTGCGACCGGGTGTGCCGGGTGGCGTTTTTCCAGTTTTAAGTGAAGAACAACGTCGAACGCGCTGGGGCCGATCGTCTTCTTCTTCCTCTTCGTTGTGATTTTCATCTACTTCTTCTTTCATTTCAGCACTCAAAAGGGACGGTTCTATTTCGGGTACCGGCGATAATTCTTTTTCAATAGGAACTTCACTGGTAATTATTTCTAGAGGTTCCTTAATGTCTTTGTTGCATATCTCGCGTTCTGGTTCTGGAATTTCTTGCGCCACTTCGTCATCGAATGGTATTTCCACTTCGGTAAGTGACGAGATTTCAACAAGTTCTGGAACGTTATTTTCGCATATGATTTCATTTTGAAAGACTACTTCGACATCTTCTGAAGGGTCACTTTTAGCAGATTCAAACTCCGAGTCACTATCCAACGTTACACATTGAAAGCTAGATAATGTTGGTAGCCGTTCAGTTTCTATCGCCGTCTGTGACTTTACCGCATAGTCGATTTCTTCGTAGCTATTTTGCCGTGCACAGCCTTCAAATGTAATAGCAGAATATAACCGTTTATCGGAGTGACCATTTTCGCGTGGAATAGGTTGTAGTTTCACCGGTGGACTGTCTGTATAAAATGCAGTTGAAAATCTAAATCCATTTTTACCTTTGTCTGGTTGTTGTAATAAGAATTTAGGTTGCTCTTTTGGTTCTGGTTCAGTATCAACGTCGTAAAGTTTGGGTTCGTGGTCTTCTGTAGGTGATCGTTCTGGAAATGTGGGCTCGTCTTCGTCAATGGGGCTGGAGGGACTTTCACACTCAAGCTCGAAATCGTAGAAGGTGTCAAGATCCCGTTGATTGGTAGATGTAGTTGGTCGGGTTGTGGTGGAGTCTCTCGTGAGCCAACTGTTCTCGCAGTCTTCTTCGTGGGCGCCACCGAGGTTGCTCAGTCGCGAGTGCAAGTCACGTGCGAATGCCGCCGCGCGGCGTCCGCACGACATCGGCAACAGTGAGGTCAGCCCACACTGTGGTCCGGAGTGATCTCCACTCATCTGCGTCTGAAACACATTAATTCACATGTTAATGACGGTTCTTTCATCACAGGCTGTTTTTTTACGAATAAAATTGGTTACTTTAAAGTATAATTATAATATCATATTTATTTATACACCGAAGGTGACCTGAATGGTTATTTTGTTCATTTTGGCACAAACACAGATCGTAAGTAAGTGCATTTAAACAGCTGTATCTACAATACAAGAATTTCAAGCTTTCTATATATATAAATAGGTATATAACCATGTATGTGGTGCTGATATGCATATAAAGAGGTTTTTTTTAAATTGAGAAATTGAGATATAAGAAGACTATTCATTTATACCAACTGAATGTATTAAAAAAGTTCGGAATTCCAATGATTCTTGCAATTATGCATTATAATTGTGGTCACAGGCTATTTATTTCTAACTATCACAGTATAAGTTGAATGTCAAGTGTGAATGGCCTCGATAAGATAATACAATGAAGCTGACTGTGTGATGGGCAGAGACTCCCGGTCCAGATACGTAGGTACTTACATCATGTTCGTACACAACTAACATTCACCTGATATGCCATGGCATGCATTTGGAACATTATTTGTTATCTACAACATACCTACCTATGTGAACAGTTATGTGAAACGCTAGCTTAAATGTTTTAATTACCTACGTTTGACTCAAAAATCAAACAGTGAGGCCAAAAATAAACTAAATTATTTTTTAATATACCAGAAAACGTTTACTCAATATCTTTACATGTCCTTGTAATTTTGCATACGCATTCTTTCTGTAATGTAAACCCGAATAACGAAAAATTTCTAAAATATCTGTAGCATTCAGTAAATTCAACGTAAATACAAAATAATTTGAAAGCCAACATGTCACCCACACATTTGAGAAGAAATAGAGATATCTTTATTTTCCAACAAGAGTGAAGAGGTGCATTGTGAAGGTCAGAGCCTGACCCATTTTGAAGGTAACGTCTGCAAGTTGGTTGCTAGCCTTGACCTACATCAGAACAGCTGATAAAAATTAATTTATAACTCTAGTTTCATAAGAAACTACGACTGAAATATATGTTTGAATACGAATGTAATCAGATGTAATAAAATTGGATAATGTAATTTAGGTATGAGACCATTGTTTGCATAAAAGAATATTCTCGTGCTCAAGAAAATGAAAATTTTAACGAATGCAGCGCAGGCTTTATAAACTCAAAAAGCGTAGATAGATACTACTAACGAAGAGTAGGTATTTAGGTAAGTAATTCGCGCAAGCTTGGAAACTGTAGATAACGGTAGCGGTATGTAAGTATAAGTAAGTAATATAATTTATAAATAAGTAAAACTCATTATAAAGATACGAAAAAGTATCCAGTAGGTAAAAAATAAACCATGTCAATGAAGGTGTTTAGGAAAATTTTCGCCACCAGTTGGCGCCACTTTGGTAAAAGGTCTTCCATTTTAACAGCGATATCAAAACAAATATTTTTCAGTGTTCATTTAAAAGTTTTAATGTTTAATGTACAAAATGGATAATTCACATGTTTAAGGACAAAAAAAAATTGCTAAGAGAGATTCTAAAATGGCGCCCACGCATATTAGGAACATTTTAAATAAATTGCAGTTACAATCGGATATTATATGCACCAAATGTAAATAGTTAACTGTCCAAACGTTATCAAATCGCGTCATCTGCTATTTAAAATTCGAATACAGATAAACCATAGTAAAATTGTTATTCATGCTTTATTTATTAGTACGTACACTCGTGAATGAGGAATGAGAGAACTTTGTGTCTAGAGCTTGCTAAAACAACAGTTTTCTTTTATACTGGTATAACAAGCAATTGAGGTCTTTAGTGTAATAGCTTCATTATGACAGACCGCGTGATTATTTGCTTATTATAGCGGACCGCGTGATTATTTGTTTCTAATAGTTTTTATATTCGTCTAGTATTATTTTAGTCTAGTGGAACAATTAAGCGTCATAGTCTTTTTCTAAGTTTGAAGTTCCCCACACATTTGAAATAGAATAAGGATCTAGCACCAGTATAATTTTTTTTCGTGAGCCTTTACTTTTTACCAGGAATTACGCACCTGATCGAAGGAAGACACGCAAACAAGGTATAAAGAGAGCTCTAACTTCACAATAGACAGCTTGGTTTAGTCCCTTGCACTGCATTAGTCTTTTTATTATAAAGTCAATAAGTCAATGGCCAACAATTATTAATAGATAACAACTCTTTTGTCCAGTTGTATTCGTGTACAATTATGCATATGCTGTAAGTTTCGGAAGTGTACGTGAAGCTGTTTCGTAATGGTATTCCGCTGCCAAGTTGCCTACGTCAGGGAGGCGCGGACGGTAAAAGGCATCTGGTATAAAGTAGTGTATAACTACTCTTTGGCATCTGCCTAGTAGCGCAAGTTCGGCCGGATGACGACGCCGTTACGAGATCACTCATACTAGCTTTCAGACGACAAACTATTTTCGATTTGTTTAGACAAGTCTCGCTGTTGCGGACAAAACATGACGCTAATAAAAGTATGTAATAGCAGCTTCGTGAAAAATTCTGAAAATTGCTGATATATATTTAGTTTGTGTAGGCGTAAAGCCTCCATTCCGAGTCGTAGGCGCGCAAACCCAAACAGCATAAAAGAGAAATGAAAAAATTTATAGAACAGTTATATGTATGGATGTCGTGGTTTAACTTGTAGGTAGAAAGGTACCTATTTTGTTTCTACTCGTAATACCATCTCGTTATTGTCCTAATGCAAGCCGGTAAAGGCAAGAGAGAAGCTAGGAGCATTGATCGTCACGTTTCCTCAAGGCGAATTTCAGACATTTTCATATAAGTTCAGGTTTTCACACAATGTTTTCCTTTACCGTAAATCAGTAAAATTGTCTAACGTTTTTACCAAAAATGTATACAAAATGTGGCGTTGCCAGGTTGCAAGGGAATCGACTCCAAATAACATTTTAATACTAATCGATAACTAATGATTTCCAAACTAATTAATATTTATAAAGTGAATATTACTTTGTACCAAATACATAAACTAGTAGGAACCTATTGTTGCTTTAAATTATAACACCTGAAATATGTAATGACGTATAACTATCGAAAATAAGTCAGACCAGTCACGTGATGGTAGCTGAATTGGCTTCAGTCTCAGTTATTGTAATACTATTTTAAACTTTTATTCATCGTGTATATAGATATGATTAATAATTTTTATTGACTGCGAAGCAAGGCGAACCAGCGGGTCACCCGCAACCTCCGCTCAATGACCTCGGAAGCAACTAACAGCCGTTGTCAACTAGTAAACAACACTCTCTATATAATTCAGAAGATGCAATCTCACTTGTTTCCTTAAGAAAAATGGGAAAAGTCGGTCGGTCCTTAGCAAAAATGACTATGTACTATTCAATGTTTATTTCGCGTGAAAGTTAAAACTTCTAACTTCATGAAAAGCAAAAGCTTTAAGTCATCCATCAGTAGTATTTACCAATATGAGATCAATGTTGCGTGAAACTGCAATTCAATCCAGAACTTTAGCTTAGCTATGTATATACCACGCAACTGAGACCCAACTATATACTTAAAATAATTTACTCCTTAAAAAACACAAGCAGTGCTGGATATGACGGTATCACCACCCAAATAGTTAAAGATGTAGCAACTCTTATTGCCTCTCCATTGTGCCACATTTTAAATCTTTGCATAGAACACGGTATCTACCCTGACAAATTAAAAATGGCAGTGATAAAGCCTCTTCATAAAAAGCAAAGTAAAACAAACTTAAATAATTACAGGCCTATTGCCCTACTGCCCATATTTACCAAAGTATTTGAAAAATATATATACAACTGTTTATACAATTTTTTTGAACATAATAACTTATTTACGTCGTGTCAATATGGATTCAGAAAAAATAAGTCAATAAATGTAGCAATATATAATTTTTTGCTGGAAGTACTAACAAATATGGACAGGAGGTCACCAGTAATAGCTCTTTATATGGATATGTCCAAAGCCTTTGACCGTGTCAATCATAAAATCCTATTGGAAAAACTATATTTATACGGTGTTAGAGGTAATGTGCATAAGTTACTTAAATCATACCTTAGCGACAGAAGACAGATCACAGAATTAAAAAGGTTCTGTATATCAAGTAAAACAGAGAAAACCCACAACTCTAACATAAAAAATATAGTTTCAGGTATTCCTCACGGTAGTATATTAGGTCCATTTCTATTCCTAGTATATATTAAAGACATGCCAACCATTACAAACCATAGTATGACATTATTTGCGGACGACAGCACTATATTATTTACAAATAATAACTTGACTCAACTAGAATGTGACATTAATTCCTCGTTGTCCATAATAGTGGAATGGATTGAGCAAAATGAACTTAAAATTAATTTAGAAAAAACTGTAATAATGAATTTTAGGCAACGAAATAGCAGAGAGAATAATAATACAAATGTTTTATATGATGGTAAAAGAATAGAGGAAATTGACTACACAAAATTTTTAGGTATCATCATAGATAACAAAGTGAATTGGAAACCACATGTTGAAAATATCTGTAAAAAGCTTAACCGATTCTCATATGCACTTTTTAGATTAAGTAAAACTGTGAATCAGGACGCTGTATTAACTGCCTACTATGGTTATGTTGCCTCGACGTTAAGATATGGAGTGATTTTCTGGGGGAACTCGACAGAGAAAGAACGTGTATTTATTGCTCAAAAAAGGTGCATCAGAAGTATGTGTAATTTGCATAAGACTGATTCTTGTAAACCATATTTTATAAAATTAAAAATATTGACATTACCCTGCCTCTTTATCTATAAGGCTGCTATATTTGTAAAAAACAATTTAAAAATGTTTGAGTACCGGAATAGAGCCCGTAATAGTGATAAACTATGCGTTGTCGCTAGTAGGACGAAGGTGATGCATGATAGCATCTTTTGTCTAGGTCCTCGCATATATAATGCTATTCCACCAGAAATCAGAAATGTTAAAGAGATACATATTTTTAAAGTAAGGCTACAAAAATTGTTACTGGAAAAGTGTTATTATACTATTAATCAATATTTATGTGACAAATTCTAATATTTTTTGTAATTTTTATTTTTTATTTGACATATCTATTTATTATCATTATTGTAATTTAATTAGACTCTAGGCTACAAATTTAATGAAACAGTTAGGATATTGACATTAGATTGTATAACATTTTATGACTAATGACATTTTACTAACCGTATTGCATGCTCTATGGCAGAACATGACTGTGCTATTGTTACCACCCCTAACACCAATGTATTGACTTATGTTCGCAATAAATTAATTTGATTTGATTTGATTTGATTTGATTTGAACAAAAAATTTACCATGTGGGCAGACCCATCAAATTACTAAGCTGATGAAATATTTTGAAATCGTAGGAGGTCACGTTTACAGATAAATATAGATCAGTAATACATCGGTGGTTGGTTCGCTATTATTGAATCAGGCCGAGTCGGTCACCGCTCCGAGCTTCGGCAATGCGAATACGCCACTTTATATTGTTCATAAATAATACTCAAGACCTCCTTCTGTATTATTATGAAAAACAATACTAGGACTATCGAGGTGGTCTTAAAGTGGAATACATATGTTTAGAGGCAGAATAACGAGATACATACAGTACGAAGAAATTGGCAAAAGAATTAGAACTATGCAATGCATTAACATAGACTGCAGTGCTCTTAGCTAATCTTATGGTTAGGGTGGTACTTTATAGGCCAGACCACTCCATACTGCTACTTTATAGGCCATTGAAATATTTAGTGCTGGATTTATTTATAATGTAGTCGTAGTGTTCTTGGTATATTTACCTTTATCGTATGACTTTAAATAAATCACGTTGGTTTTGCTTTCAATGTAATGATACCGTGACAATATGCCAACCATGACTCATATAGGTACCTACCGAAAATAAGAAAAATATTTCAAGACAAATAATTGTGCGTAATATTTGTTTCATGAACCTGAGTACACTTTGCGTCCATTTTATACTATGTTCAAAAGTCAACTACAATATAGGTGTGGCAAACTGTCTCAAATAAACTGGAAGTGGGTATAAGTTAATTATCTACTTAATTAGCTCCTCAATAAGGTCATTGCGTACATTTTAATTAATGTAAAATGTTACCTATTGCAGTCTGCTACTATAAAACTTAGGTTAGTTTTAATCATGTATTAGGATGTAGAAATAAATATAGTTATAAACTAGATAAAAAGCTCAACTTCTCTGTCGCATTAGGCTTGCCTGTAAAGATAGATGTAAGTTTAAGGGTAATAAATAAATAAATAAAAACTTAACTATTATAATGCATAGTTTTATTTATTTGACTTTGGTTAATTGTTTACTGCAACAAAAAATATGCATACAATGAGATACAAAAACAACATGCCATTCAAGTATTATTTAACTTACTACTCTTTAGTTAAGTACTATACGAATGGAGTATTGGAGTCTCGCGTTTCTAACATTTATACTAAAACGTACCTATGTAACTATTTATAAATTGTGTTATAATAATTAACAGACAGCCACACTAAATATTATGAGGATCGTCCAAGTGACCGTCACAACTGCGTCGATGACACATTTTTCACTCGCGATGCTCAATGAAATCTTGAAATTGATTAATAAAAATTAATATAATTATTTGTTATTATTATAGAATTAGAATATTTTATTAATAAAAATAGTAGCGTTGGCCCTTTATTAGTTATTAAAAGTCATTTCAAGAATGTTGATGATACCTACAATTTGAAATAATCACAGCACGGGGCGGCTATCGCAATAGCGTTTTCAGTGGCATCATAATAAATTATATGAATGCGCTTGTGGATAAACATTAAACTAAGATTATTGAATTGAAAACCCTCTGATTGTTAAAGTGTCATACAAGATGGCTAAGAATAATTATTACCTATGTTTAAAAATACATGATTATTTTGGAACGTTGGCGGTTTGCGGTTTGTTTCCCACAAGATTCAAATATTTGTGGATCTCAGGCATCATCGTGTTCTTTACATTCTTGTGCAGTTTATGTGATCTAATCTATAATAAAATATTATATTTATGTAATAAAATCCTTGGCGAACATGGACATTATAAAAATAGTAACTGAAAACTGTTTCAGCTTGTTTGTGTTACCGTAGCTCACTTTTAAATGGGACCTAAATACTCGCAGCTAAAAGTGAACAGAAAAAAACACCTAAGAGTTTTCTGATTCGTTGTTGATACACTGCTTCAGAAGAAGTCGTGTGCATGATATAAGAATTTGTGAATCCCCTATTACAGGTAACTATTATTTATTTATACACTTACATAACCGAAGTTATCAGAAAAATACATTTATCTTGTAGTGGGTTCTAGAGTTAACTCGATGTCCAATGTAAACATTGCGACGTTATTCACAGGTGACTGGTATCCAAGGTGACTTAATGTTTATAAAGAAAGTACTTATTCATGAACGATAACGTTAAATAATAATATTTTGTCAATGATGTGATGAACCAATAGCAAGTATCGTATGATTTAATTCGCGTCATTGCTTGAATTTTAGTTGTTAACGAAATTGTAGAAGTGCCTTGATTCTACAGCAAATTGTTGTGGGAATAATGTTGTTTTAAAGTGATATTAAACAGGATGTGTTGTTATTGAAGAAATATGTGACAACTGTCACGCTATGTTGCCAGAAATTTGCACAAATATGCGTAGGTAGTTACTTTACTTTCTTGTATACAAAAAAGTATTTTATTTAACGCTGCTTTAGTGGAAAGACGAAATACCTACGCCTGTTCGATAATGTGTATCTTGTTCTGATCATCACAAAGTTAAAATTGGCTAAACCTTTATTATACCTACATATTTAACACTATTTCTAAATTTACGGAATTCTTTGAAAGTGAGTTGTATGGTGATAAAATTATACAGGAATTATAAATTTATTCATGACTTTGAAATTGAAGCGGAAGCCACTGCTTTTTGCACACAGGTACGTAATGCAAGTTACTGGTTGACCTCTGAACAAATCACAGAAATTTCCAGAAAAATCCTGAGGGCCGAGAGATGTCGCATAGATTTCTTTTCTTTTCATAGAATAGATTGAAAAATGTATGGGATTGAATAAACTAACGACAATGATGGAGTTAGCTTATGTCAATCCCATAAATTTTTTAATCTATTCTATGAATATAGTATAAATCTACTCCACTTGTTTAGTTGTATGCTATAGCGCGTTTTTTACTTCTATTAGCAAGATGATTCGAATAACATCCTGTCATGTCATCGATGTGCATATATTTGCGTATGATTAAACATTGGTGTGATGTCAGTCTGTAAACTGATATCTTGCCTAAAATTAATCGAGAGAAATTAAATTTACTTTAGGAATTAATGATTGGTATACCTATAATCGTGTTATTTAATTGCTTGACAAATCTTCTACAATATAAAAATGAATCGCTGAATGTGTTGCTAAGCCCAAATCTCGGGAGCAGCTGAACCGATTTCGCTAATTCTTTTTTTTATAATATTCTTTGGAGTACGACGATGGTTCTTAGGGAGAGAAAATTAAAAAAAAATGCCTGAAAAAAAGTAAAAATATCATTAAAATAGTATTTTTTTTAAGAATCGTCTGTTAGGCGATACGAAGTTCGTCGGGTCAGCTAGTACTGTAATAAAGATAGCAGGAAATTATCGCTTAGTACTGGTATTTGTGGATCAATATGTTTAGTGGTTGACTTCAGGCAGATGATGTTATGATAATGTCATCCAAGTAATAAGGAAATTTAAATAGAGATCTGCGGCGTCGGCGTATAGCGATCACCTTAACGGTTACCCCGATGCCGCGGTGGTGATATATTGTAATTTTTTTGGTCATCATCATTATCATATCAACAAAAACATTTTTTTTTATCCTATCAGAGTAGAAGTTTCAGATAGAACTCTGTCAGTTATAGATCTGGAGTATCCGACGCGTAACCTTTCATGTTACCTTCCTGGGTTTGTAAAGGACTTTCTTCAACGGTTTAGAACAAAGCAGCAGAGTTCGCATTTTAAATAAAGCTAAGTATAGTCTTAACTTACGCTCTTTATCCCTATGATGGAGAGAAATCATATCCTTTGTCAAGCCTATCTCGTCGTTACAATATCTATGGATGCATATAACGTACGCAGTATTAAACAATTGGAACTATTATCATCAACTGATTCTTTATTCTGTAATGGTTCATCAATTTATTCCTATACCTACTGCTAGTTATCTATCACGTGGCAACACACCCATTCAATCCGTTACAGAATGTTCAGACAATGGTTTACTAGATTTTAATTGAAGTGTAGGTTCCTAACTGAAGTTCCTTGGAAATAAGTAACTTGCGTAAGCAATGTAGGTCTGTGAGAAATTTCTACAGATAAAATTAGTTTATCTGTAACACAAGACCTTTTTCCATGATTTGAACTCAGATAAAAACAATAAAAAGAAAATAAACATGCGAATCGTTATTATTTAATTTATGTTTTTTATCTTATTTATAGATAAATAACGCGCCATGTGTCAGATATATGATGTCACATCAGTACAAAAGTGATATAAAAATCAGAAAGGCGATTTGCAATTTCGAACTTTGTGGCAATAAATACAAGAGACATTTCCAAAGAGGCGTGTTTGTCTTAAACTTATTTTACACTAAATGTGCGATATATTATGTGAGAATTATAAAGTACCTACGTCATACATAAGGAGCTCAATGAAGAAGTTCGATAAGGGCGGTCATTGAACTCATAGATAACGCACAATTGCCTGACGGTACGTCGCCGTCGTTTGTTTGGTTATACTTATTATAAGTGTTGCCTATGAGTCTATTATTGCTTCTATTTAGTCTGCACTTATTGCAATATAATTATTATAAGTGATTTCATAACATTCGATACCAGCTCAATACCAGCCTGTTTTACTGTCCTACTGCAGGCCTCTTCTCATATAGAGAAGGTATGAGCATTAATCGCCACGCTTGCTCAAGGCGGATTGGCAATTTCAGACTTTTAAGTCCCGGTTTTCTCGCGATGTTTTCCTTCACCGTCAGTCAGAAATGTCCCAGATAAACTTAGAAAGTACATAAGATTTGAAAAATCACATTGGTACCTGACCGGATTCGAACCCACTAGCTCGTGTTTACGAAGCGGGTACCTTACCTTATCCACAGGACCATTTCGACTTCCACTCGACAATATAGATAAACAATTTATCTCAGATTAAATAGATAGAACTCGTAAAGCGTGACCATTGTAGGTTTCAATGTGATATTATGGTAAATAAGTATTAGTTTAATCATAATTTTTAAAAGCTGGCAATGCGAGCGATTCAAACTCTGGTTCTTTGATGAAACTGGGATAAGGAAAGAAAATTACCGAAGTAAAGAAAACTAAAAAATTACAAAAATTTACTCATCTATACTAATATAATAAAGCGAAAGAGTTTGTTCAAACGCGGTAATCTCTGGAACTACCAGTCGGATTTGAAAAATATTTTTGTGTATGATAACCCAGTTCTCGAGGAAGGTTATAGGCTATAAAACATCATGCTACTGGCGACGGGAGCAGAGCAGTGAGCAAAGATGCAGGTGAAACCGCGCCGCGGAAAGCTAGTGTAAAAATAAAGTGTCTTGAAAAAAAAAGAAGCACAATAAAGATATAGGATTACTCCAGTTTATTAGCCAATGAACATAATACACCAAATTATTAAATAAGACACCTAGGTAAGTAAACAAAATCAAAATAAAACTACATACAAAGGTCACCTTTAAATTGTATGCTCTGTAATACCTACCTAAGTATCAATGTAATAATACTACTTTTATATAATCATTACATAGTGGTTACAAAGTAAATGCGAACTCCTGCTGGCACCGGCACTATTTGTTTGTATGCTACGTTGCTGTCAGTTCGTATGTCAAGCTATAATCACTAAAACCCGTGTTCCCGTTTTCGTTAATGAAAAACATATGATATGTTTTATTAAATTACGAAAGTGTTAGGTGGTAGTCTTTTTTACGCATAAGCTGCCTAAGCCATTCGCAAAACTTGCTCTATTTTCATACTTATTAAAAGAAATTAATTCAGTTCGAATGTGATGTCGGGGCGGCTAGTTAGCTACCTACAATATAATTATCAACATTGTAAATACCTACCTAACGCTATGTCACCTTCGCATGCGCTCATTTTAATAACATTACGATAAAGTATACATTATACGAGCCACTAATTAATAAACCAAGAAATTAGTTCGTGTGCATATTTTTATAAATACGACTAATACAAATGATATAAATAAAATCCATAATTATGTGTTTTATATTCAAATATAATGTAGAATTCATATTTACAGCCATGCAGGTTTAGTATCTATGTTTACAAGATTAGCTTTAAAAGTTGTACCTACAAAATTTAATTGAACAAAAGCTTTTTCGCTAATTGTGGCAATACCTAGAGCATTTCAAGTCATACCAAACCGGTGGATATACTTGTAGTCCTAAATGGAACGTGCCGGATTAAAACTGGATGGTTAAAACCAATCCCAGTGCCAAAACAAGTATTTGCACCATTATGGGTCTGTAAACTACTGTCTACGTCGATCTCGTCGTCGTCGTAAGTCTACATAAAGTGTACGATCTACGTAAGTACGATTAAAGATGCGGTTCCAGCTTTATGCTTTAGCTTTGTTGAACCTATATAGCTCTAAAAAGGACAAAAATGCAGTTCCTAAGATTAAGGCATCAAACATACAAATTATAATATTTACTAATATACATTATATCGTACATATATACTTATTTTCAAAATATAAGTCGAGATGTAAGTACTTATAATCTTATTGCTATGCATTCAGTTTTGGTTAGGTTTAGCGATAAGTGGGTGACATCTTGCCTTGGGAATAAATCAATAGGACTCTAATTTAATTAAATCTTCTGTAATTATTTATATATATACAATTATTTGTTGTATCAAGGAAGCATGAATGAAGTTGGAAGTTTTTCTAAAACGACTTGACCTATATGAACAATTTCGTACCGCTGTGCTGCTACCATACTGATTTAATAGAAATTTAAATAAAGTTTATTCGCAGTTGAAGACACAATTTATGCTGCTACGAATAAAATACTTATTGCAATGTCACACGTAGGTCAATCTGGACAAGTGGTCATGATTACATTTTCAGTTTAATGCCAGACGACGCCTAAACAAATATTATTGATTGCTATGTTTACAAACTGATTTACCTATTGTAAACTGCTTAATGAGCCTTAAAAAGAGACATAATTTTACTTTTCTTTGGCACTGAAATTATAACTAAACTTATTAATGATAATTGAGTATTTATCAATGGGTTACTCACAACATTTATCATCTTGCGATATCTTATTACCAAATCTTGTTTATTAAATAATAAATAACGTTCATTCAACCTTGTGATATTTTCAAGATTGATACTATGTGCGCCTATTAAGCTACGCACACACCAGAATGGGCCGGCCCAAAATAAAAGTATTGAAAAATCGAACTTCACTGTTTATTCCAATCAATTTACACAATAAAGACCACCATTGGCTGTGACAAAGTTAATCGATAAGAGTTAAAGTAATTGATTTATAAGAGAAAGTTTATAAGAGACTTTAAATTAATTAATAATAAAATTAAATATTGTTAGCTAATAATTTGAAATACATTAAACTGCTGATTATAAAAAAAATATTAGAAGCAGTGAGTTGATAAAATACGAGCTTTTGATTTAATCGTGCTCAATTGATAGGATAAATCAATCATAGGACTGAGCAATATCTACTTAAAATGCTCAATGGAATCAGTTAATATAAAAAAAAACTACGTCGTTTGTATGAATAGCTCTCATAATACAGTCCTCAATAGTAAATTGTCTCTTTTTTTTATGTTAGCCTACCAAAGTGACTCCACCCTGCCTGATGGTAAGCAGTCAGTGGAATCCAGAAGTGGTGGCCACCATACCAAAAGCTATCATCTTAAACTGCTAGTATGGTGGCCTCCACTATGGCGGCTGAGAATGAGGTCTCTAATATTCTTCAGATGCACCTACTTTGTATTTCTCTGGATCACCTGTACTTATTGACTGGTAAATAATGCCTCAGGCATTAAGTCCGCCAGTATACTCCTGTATGTATATGAAGTATTAATAAATAAATAAATAATTTGCACAGCTCGTTACTGCATTGTAGCCCGGCCCGTTTTGACACTATAATATGCACTAAACTTTATAGCCACTC
Source organism: Parascotia fuliginaria (assembly GCA_963082885.1). Lineage (NCBI taxonomy): Eukaryota > Metazoa > Arthropoda > Insecta > Lepidoptera > Erebidae > Parascotia > Parascotia fuliginaria. The sequence goes on from OY720182.1 coordinate 11,980,904, forward strand.
CTTAATGTTTGTCACAGCAATATATCAGGTGTTTGTGTACCTTCCAAAATGCGTTTGTTATGAATTTTTATTATGCAGAGATAAGAATGACGGTACACCAGGTTAGTAACAATGACATCGTAATAGCCGTAATACGATAACATCCCATGTTTTTCACATTATCACACATTATCTGACTTCGTAGTACTCAAAAGATAAAAAGAATGAAAGTAAGGAAACAATCATTAAACTATGTAAAAGTATTGCAACTGCAAACAAAAAAGTAATGTTAGAGATAAATTTAATATCGGATTTAGCCACGTGCCTAAGTTTTTTACTATGTTTCAAGCATAGTATTTAGCGATGGTACATTATTTGATAAGAAACAAGGTTCTACACGCATAGGTACATAAATGTAAAATATGAATAGTGGACTGATCTTATATCACTTTGACAGTTATGATATTTCATAAATGAGTAAAAACTGCTTATAATGTTATTTCAGTAATGCAAATAGGTACCCAATATAATAAACATTCGTGTCAATACAATAGGTACTCAATAGGTACGACTAATGGCCATGAATAAAAATAAGTTTTCCAAAAAAGGTTAAACAGGTACCTTAAATTGTCTATAATAAATAACCCAAGTATTATTGCATTAACTTGTACTACTAGGTAAATACTGTGACAACTGATCTACGTGTTATTAACTATGTTTGCATCTTATAGTAAAGCCTAGTATAGTAGGTCGGATGGTAGTATTAACAAGTACCTAAAAAAAATGTTAGTTGTTAAAAAATCACATTATTTTCAGCTATTTAGTTTTTTTATAAAAGTGCTACCTATTTTGTTTTTCTTTGCAGTCTAGACAAACATGCAAAATTAATATTGAAACCTTTACATTTAACAAAAGATGTTGCGAAGGTTATTTAAGTAGGTGCTCGGTATGTGGTTATCTGTCTGCCGTGGTTCTTAGCGAACTGTAATAATAAGCGTTACTATATAGATACCTACGCCTAACAACATCGACGTGAGTAGGTATGCCCTGCAGATTAGATTATTATATTATTGTACCTATGCGATAACACATAAAAACACTATGACGATACAACTTGTTTTCCAAAGAAAACATAGATAAAATATACTTACTATAATCCGGAGTTTTAACGATCAATTAAACAGGTTGGGCAAAAGTGAGAGACGTAGAGGGCGAATAGCGGTCAATCCGGCCATGTGTGTGTAACCATTGCACGCAATACTGCTGTTAATGCCCCGTACAAACACGTATCATAAAACAATGAATGGAAGAGTGAAACCGTCACCCTCGTTATTATCACTAGACACAGAATAATACGATTAGCCTTCACTCGTCTGCTCATCACATCAATCCAGCATATCGACTGCAGAAATTATCGCACAATATTTTTATCAGAATGCGATTATCGATATTACCGGTATTCATTGTAGACACATTTAATAGATATTGACGATAACCAAATTATACAAGATAGACATCTGTTTATTATATGAATATCTTTAGAAGAAATACTAATCGATTCGCAAATAAAATATCGAAAACATTCGAAGGTTAATGATGACTGTTTAGACAGACATGGACAGCAAGTACTTTAATTGAGGGTCATTGACAGCTTATTGTGATGTAGGAGTTCAACTCATCTGGAAAGAAAGTTAATAGAAAAGCTTAATACACCCATGGTAGTGAAGGAAAAGGAGAAAATCTTCTTAAATCGAATAAAAGTTTTATTTTAAATTAATTTCATTCTCGATTTAATAGAGGGAGACTGGGGATATTTTGAATCTTTCGAGATATTAGGAGCATGATATTTTCAAAACATTAAAATATAGTTGTAAGTTTTGATAACGAATTTCAATGATTTAATTGTATACTAATACTGATTATGTAATACATTTAACTACAATAAGCAATGCGAATTTTTAATAAACGGAATAACCAAATATGCATGTTAAACAATGCAATTATGCAGTTGGGTATTCACAGCTTGAAACGTGACTTTCAGTTTGTGAACTAAAATAGTGGATAGACGTCAGATAAACGTGTAAAACAAAATCACGCGCTTGCTTGGCACAGTAGTACTTTAGCTATAGCTTCACTCATCAAAATACTCATCATACGTAAACGCTTCCAATGATTTGTAAACAGAAAGGTGTATGGCCTTTCTGCCTACTTCCTACCCGTAAAATTTGGCTAACGAATGACATTATAATGTGTTCTCCTAAACTGTGGACATTTTTTTAGTTTGTTTTGACCTCGGTCTATTTAAAATACGTTTGGTAACGCTTGAAAAATAATTATGTAAAACTGTATCTTTAAGTATATTACATTCACACACATTCTCCAGTTTTCTCTTCTCCTTTTGCTATGGCCACTGAGTCGACGTATATGTTTGTTCTTTTTTGCTAGTCTAGTCTAGTGTAAAATAATATTTTTGCTAGTGGTTTTAATGTTATTTTAAATGTGCAAAATGTTTATAATCAAAATCAAAAATATTTTTTATTTATGTGGAACACATACCTAACATTATTTGCATATCGCTTGTCGTCACCGTTTAAAAATTGTATCTCACTAATAGTCAACGTGATAGATAAACAACTAGGTACCCTTTCACATTAATATTATCAAATCAGGTGAATAATATTCACAATTTCATTAATAGTATCTACACAAACTATCAGATAACATTACAGTATTTTTATCTGTGTTATTTTTATTATAATTAAGATAACCAATGCATGAAAGTGTGGCAGGAGAGGTTGAAATGGAAATGCTTGTGGGTTATTAACTTCAGCTGAAATTATGTTGTTAATGAACATGCCATTTATAATCTGATACAAGGTATACTAACATCCCATTTTGCAACATATTATAGACAGGTAATGTTATATTAAAGATGTCAATTCAATAACTAATTTTATCCTCATTCACCCAGTTTGATCGGTAATTTTCACAGTGAACAACAACATTAAATGAACGGTGAACAAATAACTAATCCAAACCGCCGGGAGCGAGATGGAAATTAAAGTTTATGATTATGACAAGTTCTTGCCGTAATAGGCAATAGTTACCTAGAGCAAGATGTTTCTATCAAGGCGCTAGTAATTTTATGGAACGGAGGAGAAAAGTTGGTAGACAGTTTGCAGCGGTATAACATTATAAACGCTTCTAGCAGCATCAGCACCTACTATTTTATAACTCTACTATATTTTCTTTGAGACCAGGTTTAGCAAACAGTATTCACAAGATTTATTTTGGCTTAATAAAATTACAAAGGTGGAATGCAAAAAATGCACGAGCATTTATCACTTTGGTCAAGGCAGTTTAGTATTTTTAGACTTTTATTATTATCTGTTATATATTTAAAATTTCTCACAATGTTCCTTTATTAATGTATAATTTTAAAAAACTTTGATTCAGGCAACAATAATGTCTAAGAATATCTGTAGAAAATTTATTGTCTATATTGTGTGAATATTAAATTTAATAAACCAAATAAAGCACAGCACGCCTCTGTAATAATTACTTATTATCAAATCAATCGTATCCTATAAGCTTTAATATCAAGTAAATTATCATAAACTTATAGAAGAGAAGGCATTCTGAACATGATTAAGTATAATTAAAACATATCAGAGGCGGGTCGTTTTTACCGACTTTCCCTTTAATTACTGGACATTAATATTCGTATTGATACAATGTATCGGACCAGTAATGTAAATGTAGTTACTACACAGCTCGATTATTGTCAGTGTAACCGGTTCGGATGAAAATCAATGCGCTTTCACAAATGTGACATTTTGTTACAAGTACAAGTTTCCTTTCAATTTACCAGAATACCATACAAAGAAAACATTTAATAACTTATTTTCTGTCACATTTTCTAAATAAGAGATAAAAACATTTTCTAAAATGAGAATTAGTTTTATTACAGTGGCGACAACAAAAGAAAATTTGATCCAAACTGGGGTCTAGATTTGTCACTGTCATTCTAATAGCAATTGGTGTAGCTAAGTCTCGCTAAAAATGCCATTATAGATTTTCTGCCAAGAAAATTTTTAAACAAGCATGTTTGTTTGTTTAAAAATTTTCAATAGTTCAATAGTCAATATTTTAATAGAAATAGAAATAGAAATAGAAATATTTATTTGTCAATGTAGGTAAATTTTACATATAGGTGTTACATTGGTTATAATAGGTCGCTACATTGTACCCATAGGCATACAAATTTTAATAACTTATTGTACATAATCTTAATCTAATTTTAACTATATTGACTTACACCAAACAATCCCACACTTACATAAAACTTAGAACACAAAACAAAACAAAATTAAAATAATAACATCAAATAGACTAATCAGACTTATATTCCATAAACTCAGTTATAGAGTAAAAACATTTTTTAATTAGGAACTCTTTGAAGACTTTTTTAAAAGTGCTTAATTTTAAATCTCTGATATCTTTGGGAATTTTGTTATAAATCGCTGGAGCCATTTGGTAAACGCTTTTTTTACAGAGAGCTGTATTACATTTATCTATACTAAGAATATTTGATTCTCTCTTCCTTAACCTAATATCTGCAGGGTCTCTAACATGAAATAAATGCGGATTATTTTTGACAAACACTGCTATCTCATATACATATAAACTAGGAAACGTAAGTAATTTTAAATTTTGAAAATGTTTATGACAACTATCTCTTGAATGTAAATTACATATTGCACGAATACATTTCTTTTGTGCTAGGAACACTAAATTTTTATCGGTGGAATTTCCCCAGAACACTATTCCATACCTTATGATTGATTCCACATAACTATGATAGGCAACGAGTACCGTTTCATGATTTACATGCTTAGAAAGCTTGTGAAGCGCATAGGCGAAACTGTTTACTTTCTTACATAATTCCTCTATGTGTAATTTCCAAGATAGTTTACAATCTATAGTTAATCCTAGGAATTTGGTGTAATCTTTTTTTGCAATTGATACTCTTTCATATACAATGTTTAACGGATCGTGGTATTGTCGTTGACTGAATTGCATGATATGAGTTTTATCTAGATTAATTTTTAAATTATTATGTTTTAGCCATTCTATTGTTTTCTTTAGCGTGTTATTTACTTCCTGTTCATGATCATAAGATTTATCAGATTTTATGACTATTGTGCTATCATCAGCAAACAATATGGTTGGGTGAATCACATTTTTTGGAAGGTCATTAATGTAAATTAAAAATAATAAAGGTCCGAGCACACTTCCTTGGGGTACTCCGTACTTCACCGTTCTATATTTTGACCTGTGTTTAATTTCCCGTTTAGTTTTAATGTTAATATTTACAATTTCTGTGTACTGCTGGCGGTTACTTAAATAAGATTTTAATAGATCAAGACATTTACCACGTATTCCATACCTAGACAGTTTGTCGACTAAGATTTTATGATCAACATAATCGAACGCCTTGGTCATGTCCATATACAAGGCGCATATAGGTACCTTATTATCTACACTGTGCATAATTTGTTTAAGAAAGTCGAAAATGGCAACATTTATTGACTTATTTTTCCTAAAACCTTTTTGTTCCGGGACTAATATATTTTTGTTCTCCAAAAAGTTGTAAAGACGATTGTAGATTGCTTTTTCAATAATTTTAGAAAATATGGGAATTAGTGCTACCGGTCTATAGTTTGTTATAAGGGTTTTATCCCCTTTTTTATAAAGTGGCTTAATAATGGATACCTTCAATTGCTCTGGGTATATTCCCGTTTCAAAACATAGATTTATAATATAACTAAGTGGATAACAAATAATGTTATGTACTCTTTTTATTATATTTGTTGTTAGATCATCATTACCCGTACTTTTTGTGGACTTTAGTGAGCGTATTATTTTTGAAACTTCATCTGGCGTAGTTGGACAGAGATAAAGAGAGTCCGTAACTCTATCTATTTTTGGTAATTTTATATCATTGTTTGGGGTAATTTGATCTACATAGAAGTCATTGAATGCATTACAGATATCTTCAGTATTAGTAAATTCTTTGTTATTATAAATAATTTTTATTAAAGGTTAAAGGTTTAAAGGTTTAACTATGACATAATATTTGCTGCGCCTTCGTAATATCTAGCAGCTGTAAACGATATTCGAATTGTTTTTTAACGATACCTACTGTGACTGTTTCACATACATCAAAGGGCTAAGAATTTTACTAGTAAAATAATTCTCCTACTAACTTTACTGAGTCTTGATAAAACACATACTTAGCATCAAAAAGGTGAAAGATTTGTTTGCGTAGGTACAGAATCAAATATTATGTTTTCACCTACATCGTCAAGTCTCACGTGGTATTGAATATTAAGTGGCGGTACCGTACTACAATACTTGATCAAATATTTGTCGGTCCAATGACTGTGATTATACAAAGTATTGAGTACGCAGCAAACGTGTCGCCTTTCTATTGTGTTTACAAACATCACACAAAAAACTTCACAACAAAATGATATTAAGTACCTACGCAATATTTGTCACAGATGATTGATCACGATGATCAAACAAGGTGAATCCGCGGGTAAATAATAACGAAATTATAGTTGCAGTTATTTTGTATACTTTCACACACCCATAGTGCCAAAAGTGTATGAAATAAATAAAGTAATAAGTATTACGAGCAGGAGGAAATTCCACTAGCATTTCGCAACTTTCGACATTTTCCTCTATGCGGCTATATCGTATGTTTAACGGAGAGTGCTCTGAGGAACTGTTTGACTTGGTGCCATCGTCTCCTTTCTATCATCGCACCACTCGACATCGCAGCAAAGTTCATCCATACTACCTGGACACGATCTCGTCTAGCACGGTTCGTTTTCAGCGTTAATTTCTCTCACGTACGTGCAGGCTCTGGAACAAACTACCAGCTGCGGTGTTTCCCGAGCGCTATGACATGTCCTTCTTCAAACGAGGTTTAAAGAGAGCAATAATATCACGGTAGGCAGCGGCTTCGCGGAGCCCTTGGCACTGCAGAAGTCTATGAGCGACAGTTACCACTTACCATCAGGTGGGCTGTTGGCTCGTCTGCCACTGTAGGCAATAAAAAAAGATAAAAAAAAAGAAATTCCTCGAACGCGACACGTTACAATATATAAGTACGAGTAGTAAGTGCATGACACATATTGAATACTACAACCCGGTTGCATACTTAGTTAAATCAGTAATTAAAAAACTAACTTTCTACATCCTTCGCTCATTTCAATGTACTTCTCTAGCCAACTTTAATGATTATCTCATTTAGACTGACGTAAGCTAGCTATTTCTTTAACCTAGAGACTCAAATTTCACGTTTTCAGACTGATTTCCTACTAAATATGTTTAAATACTGCATAATGTTTATAAAACACACTTGCTCATCGGTCATAAAATCGACATTACGTAATAAAAACACGTAAATTTTACTTTAATTCCTAATTTTATGGCTGATTTCCTAGAATTTGCGTCAAATGCGGCAATATACCTAATCTTAACTGATGTAAGACACGAACTAGTCCTGTACGCGCCCGAAGGCCTTGACAACTGCACATCTTCAGGTATGCTCAATAAAAGAAAGTAGTTGCGTACCTAGCACTGCATGCAGCATGCCAGACGCGATAACGTTTTCATTCAACATTCCTATTGTTCTTTTATCTGAGCGATTTTATGAGAATAAGTTCTGTGTAACTCGTAACATAAATTTTAAATGATAGTAAGTATCTACTAAACGTTTATATTATTTTGACTTAAACTAAAAATAAAATTAAAATAGAGTTAAGGTTTTAAAGAGACTTTTTATAAGTTTACCTACATAGAAAAAGTCACTTCTTATGTTATTGGACTTCTAACTGTAAGCCTGCAACTGTCACTTAGCTTTGAGGAAGTGTGGCATTCACGGTCATGCTGTCGTCTCTGTCTCTGTATGTAAAGAACCCAATGTCCTACAGTGGGACGGTAATTAGCTGGTACTATACGCATAAGAAAATGTCATTCAGCTTTAAGTACCTATATCAATAGAGAATAAAATCATATCTAATAAAAGTAATAAATATCAAGTATCCGTAAATAGTCATACAAAGTTCAGAGAAATAGCTGATAGTGTTATGACGAAACTGTATTTCTAATAATTTCTTTAGTTATCCGGTATCTTCTTAAATGTACCTAGGTAATCCACATGAGCATTACCGTTGTAAACTTATCTTTAAGAAGAAACAAGTGTCTAGCCAACATGCTTTTATCTGTGTAGGTACCTTTCTGCATGCACAAAACTTTAGAGCACGAAAAAAACGCATGCAACAAAATAACTTATTTGTTTATAAACTCTATGAAGTCGGCCACCCTTAAGGTTATGTATTATCGCTTCTTAACTATATAACTTTAATGTTCTTGTATATTTCCTTAACAGATATGTGCAATTCTGCAAGCGTAAATACTTATAAGGAAAAATACTTAAGTAGGACTTAACGCAACGTGTTAGTTATTAAAGTTTTAGTTTTTCTAAAGAGCGCATAGGGGATACCATGACAGATCATGACTGTCTGAGCTGTAATGCATAAACATTGTTTTTTAAACGGTGACTGTTACAGGTGGTAGCACCAGAGATAGCTACTTGTGTCCTCCTTAGCACTTCTGTAAATCCGTGTGCTGCAACGACATACCTGGTGAACTTGCTAGTCCAAATACAAGCCTCAGTCAAAGATCTACGTCTGTACACGTGTAGTACTCGTACATATATGACATTATTGACTAACGTCCAAACGGAGATAAAGAAACATTTATTTTAAAACCTTTCGTCAAGCGAATATTTAACTGACAGACATTTGCATAACAATACAAATGTGTTATATTTATCCACTATTGAAATTTTCACGTACTTACTTATGCAAAATAAGTTCATTGGTAAAATAACACAATTTTTATGGGGATTTAAACTGTCAAGGCATTTCTCAATTTTGTAACTTCTACGGAAGATAAGTGCTTACATATAGTTTTGTCAATTATTGTAGGTATCTGTTCTATTTTAAGTTAGAATAACGTTAGAATTTACGAGGCTAATAAATACATCATTAGAGACCTTTGAGGAAGAACGAGGTAAGTTCACATCGTGAGATATGTACCTGTCTACCTAGTTTTTAGAAAAAAGTGTTTTATATTACCTATCTTACCGTAGCCTTCTGTATCTATTTGAGCTGGTTGTATTCTTGACCATTTCGCAACAAGAACATGGATGGTCAGTCATGTCGTCACGTATACATAACAGTTAAATATGTTAAAATTTAGTAAAAAAAAAATAACAGGGTAATCCCAACGATAAAAGTAGATTGTACTCTCATGACTCGTATTCCAAATAAAAAAAATATGATCATGCATGGTTTACACATTCATTTACAGTTGTTTATTTTTTAGCAAGAAATAAACATGTATTTTAATTTCCGAATTTCAACATTTATTTGTGAAACTACAGGTAGTTTTGTTTGATCATTTAAATAAGAATAAACTTAGAATACCAATTATCTATAGGTACCTATCTACTATGACTATAAATATTTCAATTTTATATTATTGCTTTTAAATACAACTCTTATTGCATCAGAATTAAGAATATACAAACATGAATATTAATATTAATTTATTAGATAATACTTGAAACCAGAAACGTCAAGACTATTACGGTTTAAGACAATTTAGATTCTTCAACTATTTCGAGCTACGAGAGGTGAATGACCGTGTCTGTCGAAGTTATTTAAATGCAAACGTTAAAAACAATATAAAAACATTGAAATAATTCAGAAACTTCGGGTAAATATCGTTTATTTACATAGTGTTAGTCATGATGGCTGTTACTATTGTGTTAGGAATTCTTTTATTGAAGGTTAAATGTAAATACCACGAAACATATTGTTCAGCGGTAAGAGATCTACAAAGCGTATCACTTGAGTGAAAATTATATTCAAGTAAGTCTATTTGCAAGCTCGAGATGTTATCTTTTTAGAAATTACCTAAGATACTAAAATGCCTACATAAATGTCTCCACTGTGCCTGGTGGTAAACAGTCTCTAGGATCCAAGAATAGTGAAGTCCATAACAAGAGCCATCGTGTCTAACGACTGGCATGATGTAAGTCAGTTTTGTTCTGTCTTTTTCCGCTAACTTCTTCTAAACCACGCGCAGAATTTTGATAAGGTTTGCCGGTTTTTACTTGCGTTTAGAGATTTATTCCAAAAGGTTTAAAGCCGAGAAATTCAGACATTTGTAAGAATGTTGTAAAAATATATTTACGTTAGAATTCTTGTAAAAATATCTTATTGTATCAAATCAATAAACATTGTGCTAATTGACGTATTATTCTATAAATAAGTAATATTTATTTATATAATGAACAGAAAAGTATTATGCCATTATTTTCAGTTTTCTTTATTATTCTTAGCAATTGTTTTATCGCAGACTATTGTCAATAAATTCTTTGAAAGGTTTTTGTTCTTAATATTACATAACTAAATATAAAAAGAATAAAATTAAAGCTCCTAGACGACTTTGACGAGACTTCAGAAATTATGTTGACGCAACATTTATCTAAGTTAATAATATCGTTATGACAATTTGAGTTTGTGATGTAATATTCGTATTCCTTGCATCTATAGTATAGTAAGGATTACAATAATATGTGCAAGGTAAATATAAATTGATAACATAATTTATTGCAATGTAATATTTTTTAAGATTAAGATTGAAAACATCACAGTAATAGCTGTCAAAACTGAGTTGCAGACAGAAAAGTTATAGAGTAGTGATCATTAACTAGAAGATCAAGAAGGCTCAGAATGTATTTGGGTTGGAAAAAGAAAATCTAAAATTAGGTAATAAGATGAGTTAAGAATACTAGTTTGGTGAGATCGGTCGAAGTGGAGATGCTTGGGAGATGCCTGTCTTTCAAATATGGCTAACTCTAGAACACATTTCCTCACGATGTTTTCCTTCACAGTAGGTTGGTAATATTCAAGATTACATTCATACATGCTATGCTATGCCAGAAGCAACAACCTCGTACATGAAGCGAGTATTACGTCAAAACATTTATTATCTATCGCCATAAATTAATTCTTCCTACATCTACAAACACATTTAGTATCTAAGTTTGGATTTCGTCCCAAAGTCTTCGTACTGTCATAATAGTAGTACATAACTTGAGCAAATTATAGAAATCCTTCGTTTTGGCACATCTTATACATAACCTTTGAGTAATGTTAATGTTATTAAATTTAATTCAACCTCATGATGTCTTGATAACTGGTTAAATGCTGTATTTTCGTAGCAATGTAGATATGCTACGTAAATCGCAGCAATTAGAAAATAATAACAGAGAAAATGAGCTTCTGTGACATCTAACTTAAGACATAAATAAGACACTTTTTACACAATCTTGTTTTATATAGTTACACTGCTGGTGTTCCTTAGCAAGGATGAACTTCAAACATGGTAGGTATATTCTCATTTTATGCCTATATTTACTATTCATTCTAAAGCAGAATTTCGGATTCTGCACTAATAGATATATATAGTTATATATATAGTTTAATGTGCTACGAGAAATATAATTACATGTAGCCCATCCCCGTAGTAGTATAGAACTCTGTAGACAGATAGGTACTTCTTCGTCTACAAAATTGTAATATTTAACGAGTAAAATTTTCAGTACTTCCTGCTCTTTTTTCTATCTTACCATATTATGCATTGTTTTGAAATACAAAATTATCAAAGAGATAAAATGGATGAACCAGTTTGTTCTGAGTAAAAGTATCTAATGATAGTTTACGACGTGACTATCACGTGTTTACACGAGTGCGTTTACAACGATAGTTAGCTGTGATTGTAAGCACATTAGTCGTAATATTTGACCTGTAGTCCAGTGTGACACAAACAACAACATATGTTGCCGCGTGATATGTACATATGCTGGTAACACGGATTTGACAATTCAATACTATACACAGGCTGAGAGCTGTTCCCTTTGAAATACATAATTCTTTTATAAAACGAGTTAAAGAAGAAGTTAAACGATTAGATGAACCTGTCTAATCGTCCGTCTTGCGTATCTACTACAACGGGTGAATTTACTAATATTTCTTCGAATGCAGTCAAACTTGAACGTGGGTAGTAGTACTACTTACTATTAATTAACTATTCTGTGGTAATAGATAGTAGATGATGATGACAATTGCACCCAAGCTTCAAATCATAAGTCTCTGATTCTGAAGGTTTCTAAATAGAAAGAAGTCTAAATTTAGAGACCGTCAGGATTAAAAATTTAAAAAAGAATTGTATTTGTCAAGAATTTTAACCATCTAGGGTTATCCCTAGATGGTTAAAATTCTTGACAAATACAATTACACCCATCTGGGGTTATCCCCAGATGTTTGTAATTCTTGACGAATAGGTACAATTTTTTCGGATAAAATTTCTATTCTAGACAATGGCGATACTACTAACAATGACATAATGCTATGAATATTACGCGAAGTCGCCTAAACTACGATAACATTTTTGAGTGATGATAACAAAAGTTAAATTCGTAGGCTTGTTTAAATAACACTACTAAATAAACAAAGATTCAATAAATATTTTAAATTGGTATAGATATCCACACATATAAAAAGTTAAAACGTCGCTTACATACTATCTTCTACACAAATAAAATCGTTTAGCATAATAATTATAAAACAGACTAAAAGGACAATACAGTGATTTGTGTCGGGTGGGTACCCGAGACAAATCACTGTATTGTATTGTTGTAAAGCTGTTTACGATATGAGACACAAAGTTTACTATTTTAAAAAAGAATAGTTTAAAAAAGCTAGGGTATAGTGTAGCAAACCTTAAGCAAACAGGCAGCATATTTATTTATAAAAACAATTTATAGACAGTATACGAATTAAGAACTAAGTAGGTACATAAAGTTTGTTTTTTTTAAATATTTGAAATATAGTGATTTCATATAGGATGTAAAAATATAATCCAAATTTTTGATAACCTGCCCAAAATTGAACGTTAGGGATATATTAACACTCTGTACAAATAAAAAGCTCCCAAATGCACTTCACGTTCTAAACTAAGTACATTGAAATGCAGCTAAAGTACAAATTAAATAAATTTAGTACAGAAACGAAATCGTATTTCGTTCTGAGAACTCTTGTTAGCAAAGAAAACATGGCTGCAAAACATTTAGGCCTTGGTTGAATAATAATGAAAGTAATCAATTTAGAAACGAGGTACCTATTTAACTGTGCTGTTGACAAAACAAATGAACGATATTGCTTGGGTCAAATAGAAAAACAAGAAATAGCTTTAAGATTATCAATAAGATAGGTAATCTAGCGAAGGATGTATATAAATTACCAATTAAAAAAATATAATTACTATTTTGTCTCCCTCGAGGATAGGCAGATATTATAAGATCGGAAATGTTTATATTGCCTATTGCTATACTTACATAAAACGACAAATAAAATAAAGCAAACCTAACACCAATTTTATGCAATGTGAAAGTTCACCGGGCATGAAAGTACGACAGAACTATAACTGCTAAATTCAAACTAAAAACATATTTGTATGAAAAGTACCAAGGCATTATTTTTCTGCTAATATGTAAAGGTTTTTACAAGTGAAACTATAAGCTTTGCTCAAGCTTTGATATTTGCTAAAGTTTCGATTTCCACACGGCGTTTTTCTTTACCACATATTATTATTGTTCAAGGTAAGCATAGAAAATACATATGACTTTGAATATATTCCAATAGTGCTAACTAATATGAAAGTCAGGTCCTATCACTAGGTCATCACGACTTTCAATGAACAAAATAATAAAATATTTTATTTTTTTACTGTCACTCAGCGGCGTGATAATAATGAAATTATTTGATAACAGATTGAGGACGTTCTCTACATTTATTTAATAAACAAATAATAATTATATCAGCCTCTTGGCGCCTCACAACAATGTTTAAAGCACGGTCTTGTTCCACTCATAGTTTACCACTTAAGTATCGGTTTGTTACGCGCATCCTGTTTTATTATAGGCTACTCCAACCCTAGGAGTCATTTATCAATATGATTGCATACTTAGCCGCAATAACTCTAGGTTAACGGCCTCCCTATAGTTGACCATGGTCTCACCCGGCGCGCATAAATTCAGCTCAAGAAATACCTAATAATTTACAGCGCGATCCTGAAACCGGCTATTCTAGGTGGTTTCCATACTAATTTACTAGTAGTCATGGTAAATAGTGTGGCCATCTTGAGAGATACAAGCCGTTTAATGCACTGAGGACGCCATCACTCCATATTGCATCAACATGCCGGTTATGTATTACCGGTCTACACGATCGTAATGCGATAAAAACCATGCATGCATTTCGTTACATTGTATAAGTGATTTCACTATTTAATTTATTTATACACCAATAACAGTACAAAGATATATAAATTTACCTACAATCTTAATTTAATATTTATCTCTTTAGAGATATTATAACAATGCATCTTTAACATAATTATCACCCATCCATTACTCTTAATGAAATCGCTGCTGCTTATCACTCACTTTACAAATCAGGGTACGTGTAAAATCAGTAGAAATAAACATTATAATAAAAGAGCTATGATTAGGTGGTAAGGCAATTATAATAGGTGACTGAGACCAAATCAGGTCAAAGGCTAAATGATAAATTAGCGGAGCACAGAAATCAGTAATGTTTGTTACCTTTTTCATCAAGACAGGAATCTGATGTTCCAGGGACATCTCTAACTTGGGAGAACTCATCGAGCTTCTCTTCTTCGGCGCACACGGGCTCATTAATAACACTTTAAAGTCTAGTCCACTACTAGTTCCACTTATTATTTATTTATTTAATGATACATTTATATTTAATGAAGACACTAAAGATAACTGTCACTCGGTGTATGCGTGTTGTTAACGTGCGATAGAGGTAATATTTATAAATTATATTTATTACTTATTTATATTTTTATAATTTTATTTCTATTTATAAAATATAGAGGGTGGATTTATAAAACAGCGAGTACATGTAGTGCGCAGCCACCCGGCGCTTGCGCTTGGTGCGAATGAGCGTGCGCAAGCTGCGCGCCCGGGCCGAGAATGCGCGGGCGCACACTAGCAGATAAAACCAATTTGAGACATTTAACTTATACATTGTTGATGCGCATAATTAACTTTGTTTATGTATACTAATCTGTATACTAAACTGTTAATAACTAATCGAATCTCATTGATAAACTATCAGGTATAGGGATTTTGAGCAGCAAGTAAATATATGAACTGTCACGCAGCCGGCGCGCGGCCATCACGCATCGTCCGAGTGATATGTTGGCGCCCTCGACGACCGTAAAAATGCCGACAACACTGAGATCCAAAACAAGAACATTCAATCGGCAGTATTATGCAATCAAAACAATTGCAATATATACTGAAGTTTACATATCATGCGTTAAAAATTTACGGTGACAATCGCCTGGTAGATAATGGCCCTTTTGGATACTTGCATAACGGGGATATCTCTCGTGCGTTGCCTGTACCCCTATAAAAAGTTTTAGCTCATTCGGTTATATTTTTTGTGTCCATATTTCTCTCGATAACAGTCCATCTGGTATCGGCCCTTAGTTATTTCCAATACCAAGATAAAATATCCTTTATAAAGATCCTATAATAAATATTACTTTATTGCCTCAATTAATCCTGATTTAGATTTAATACACATTTCACTAATATTTGGTAAGACTGGTTATTTTAATTCAAGGAAAGGAATCGTAGACCAAAATAACATAACATACTTATTAAGATAACATACCTTAATAATAACATAATATAAATACAAAATAACACCCAATAAGTATTGTTATTAAATTTAAATAGATTGTGAGATTCATTTAAAAATAAAACATTAATATTCGTTTACCAAATTTGTCTAAACCTAAAGATTCTCATTTGCTATCCATGATTAAAATTACTAGTTTTAATTAAAAGTCATGCCTCCCTAGTGCAGTAACCAGTAGTAGATTTTGCATTGAATTCAGCATGTAAGGATGTAAGAAATAAGAAATGTTATACCACAAAATATTCAGCATCAACAAAGCATGCACACACTGATCAGATTATCCCCTCAACTGGAGGACACGGGAGGACAATAAGTATGTAGGTACCCTAATAAATGATAAAACCAAACAATTAATATAAAAACGTGACTTCGTTAAAAAGTCATCATATTATTTTGATTTTTTTTTTGGTATTTAATCACAAACAAGTTTCGCTTTGTTTACAAATTAGGCATGAGAAAGTTTAACGAATAAATATACAGCGTTCATTTTGCTAACGACTGAATGATAACAACATTAGTACGTACATTAGTAAGTAATTATATTAATTAGTTAGACACCTATCTACCGTGGGTAATCTGGGGTTAATGGCTAATGCAGATGGATCAGTTTTGCTCGAACGGCTGTTATGATAAACGTGACCTATTTATTCGTATTAAATCCGGGAAGATATCTCGAAAATATAAGTGAGATTAGTGTTAGAATGATAAAGAGTGACAAAGTTAGAAGTAGATATGTGGTGTTAGGCTGTGGCACAATTACTTTTATACCGACATTTTATAAGCTAAAGGATGTCCTGTTTTGGTTGGTTGGAATAAATAAAGTTCAATCGAATTTAAAACTAAATGTTGGGGTGTCGTGCAATCTCGAGTAGTTTCAATCAAATATACTTAGTACTCTATTATATTTTGTAAATATATAATTTGTAGGTCATATCTGGCAATTAGTTTTATGCACACAATAGCTTTTAACCATCGCAACAATTATATTAGAAAATATTATATTAAGACCAAGTTTCTAATCCGACTGCAAACAAAAAAAATTTTTTTTTGACTCTTCTTTTATGTTTTAGTATTTTACATGTCGCGATTGTTGAGATCTTTGATTACCGTCCTTAATAGCCAAGGAAATCATTCAAATAACGCATGTTACAATAATTATTAACTAAAATAAACGTGTAGTCCACCTTGAGTAGGTAAACAGCAATAAAAGACGAAGTATGGTTATGGCAATAGGCCTACCTATACGTACCTAATAAGTTAGATGTCAGAGAACTCGGAGATCTTTATCAATAAATTCATAGAAATATGCTTTAAAAATAGCCATTGTGTTGCAATAATGCACGAAATGCGTATGAGAACGCAATTTAGAGCTTAAAGAAAAAAATACTTAAATACGTACACCAACAAAAACAAGTTTTATACTATAACTATTCATTTAATTATAATCTCTCTAGCGCGGGGCGATGGAAGCCATCATGAAGCAATCTGACACGATGGATTTTGGTGTGCACTACTTTTATTCGACTAGCTGCCTAGTTGTTGTACTGTTTTAAAAAAAATGTGAAATTATTGAAAATATTTTGCTATTTTTTTTTATATCAAGGAACCCACAAAACGTTACGCAGCCGCCACTCGAATAAATTTTCAACGAACGCAAGTCCGAACCAGTCAGAGAGAAACATAGTTTCCTAACGCAGCCGTATTTAGGCTTTCTACTCGATATTTTTAGCTTGGAGTGCAATGCACTGAGTCTGGCCTTTCCTGATAGCAGTATATACATCATGATTTATCTGTTATTTGATATAATGTATAAATGTAATTAGATCACATTATATCTATACCATTACACAAAGCGGAGGAGTTTGTTTGTTTGAACGCACTAATCTCTATAACTACCAATCGAATTTAAATGCGTCTTTTTGAGTTTGATAGCCCAGTTCCTGAGGAAGGTTATAGGCTTTATAACATCACGCTATTGGCAGCGGGAGCGGAGCGATAACCAAAGATGTAACTTAACGCGGAAGAAACCGCGTCTCGGAAGGCATTTATATTTAGGTACTTGGCTCAACTTGTAATTCTAACGCACTTATATCATGACAGGACACTGTTAAACAAAAACTTCTTCATATTTAGTTTCATTAGTTAGACTAACGACATCAACAGCTGGATAGTAGCCTCGCCAAAAAAGAGGGTTTTATAAAACTAACTTAAAAAAACAGGTAGTAAGTACTAAGGGTTGTGTACTTAATTTTTTGTAAGTATTTGTATTTACAGATGGACGACATTCGTTTGTCCAACATTGACGAATGACACCCCTGCTGCGCCCGCGCAACTCAACGCTCATGCGCCTGATACCGATCACTAAAGATATTCATAGAATTTTAAGCCGACGGGAACGGGTCTTGGACCCATTTGACTATAATAGGAAAGGAATTAATGTTAAGTCATACAGTAAAAAGATGTCTATATGCTAAGAAATTTTTATAATTTCATCGGTATAATGTAACTATGTTTTATTTATTAACCAAACATTATAAGTAGTATAATGTTTTTTTTTTTCACTTTTACCTACTCTTACAATTGCTAAAACAGTATAAGATCCCAACAACATCTCTTAAGCTGCAAAAAGCAGTTTCCTTTCTTTAACTGGTCAAAAGTCAGGTGATATTAGCAGTTCAGTAAAAACTCTTAGCAACCGCAAAATCGATCTAAATAAAAACAGAACCAATATAAATAAGCAATAAAAAACAGGTCAAGCTAGATTTTTAAATTCCAACAATTAATCAAAATATTTTAGTGCCACATTAAGTAATTTACAGCTCAGCGATCCATGACTACATTAACCCACCCAATTATAAGCTCACAACTAAACTAGTATAAAGCCCATAAAAATATTACTTTATAACTTTTAAGACATTTCCATTAAAATCACTAGGGTCACGTATTACTTAATTTCAAACCTTAATCCACATTTTTACGATTTGACACGTATTTTAATATTGATATATCTGACGGCCCTCACATGGGCAATGGTTTTATTGTATGGATTCTTTTATGTAGAAGAATATTTGTATTTTATGTTTAGATTAATATACATGACTAATAATAAAGCATCATTAATTTGTGTTTTACAAAAGTTCACTGCTAATATTTCACTTAAACTATTTAATTTTATTTCAGATTTCTACACATATACTTATTCTATACAACACATTTTACATTAGGTACAAAGAATAACATTAGTCGACTTATTTTGCGGATGTTACAGTATGCAGGACAAGACGTATCAACATGATTTAAAAAGCGAATGCTCGCGCTGGTATTGAATGTTGTGCATACGTGAAGGAACGTCATAATCTGTCAAAAATATGAATCCTATTATTAATATTATAAATGCAAAATTTTATGTGTGTGTTTGTTACCACTCAGCGCCTAAACAGCTAAACGGATTTAGATAAAATTGGTATGCAGATAGCTACTTTTCATTCCGAAAATCGGTCTGACAACATATTTTACGCGCAGACGAAGCCGAGGGTCGTAGCTAGTGTACAATATATCCACAAATACACACTATACAAACGTTCTACCTGTAGGTGAACAAAACGACGGGAAACAAAATAAACGGTTCAGTTCAAGAAGGGGGCGCTTCACAATCATTTTTATGACGTGATTAAACGTTAACTTTCTAACGTGATTTATCGTGGTGCCCGATAAATACCTTTCCCATAATTATGTCTGTTTAAATAATAAGTTAGAAAAGATTGATGAATAATAGTCCACTTTGTTGCAGTTGGTCTAGAAACACATTTGTTCCGAGAACAGCAGTTGACATTATAGTCATAATCATAACTTGTTAAAGTGTATTAAGTACGTACTAAAGAATATAATTGTTGATTTAAAAATGTAAAATAATACATAGATAAGACTCTATACTATACTAATACCAAATAAGTACCTAATTAAATTTAATTAAAATGGTATGTGTCGTGTAAAACATAATAAAATAGCAATCCTTTAGCGCTTCAAGAGAGATTTGTCGTATATTACATAAGCATAACTATAGGAAGGTACTTACTACAATACATGAATTGGTTCTTTATTTAACTTAGAAATCACTTCATAATAGATATGCTAAAAGTGCTGTCTCTAAATTAGCAATATTATGTTATGTTATGTTACACTTAGCTAAAAATTAACAAAGTTGCAATTACTTTACATGGAAAGTTGTAGAAACGGCACAATGCAATGCCGACGTTCGTACAACCTTACTTGGCGTATTTACTGCATAAGGATGTAAAAATCAACCTTGTTATGTAATAATAAAGTCGAAGTCAAGGGAAAGTTTTAATCCTTTACGAGAAGAAAAAAAGAAGAAACCATGCCACAAGTTTTCCGTTTTAGACTTCTTGAAATACACAATTATAAAAGTTTACCCGTTCAAGTTAATTCCATGTTAAACTGAAGAAATCCTTAATCCTGGGCAAATTACTATCGATCCAAAAAAGTACAATTACCCACAATAAAATGTAAACTACACTATTTTTACAATCTGCTGCTATGAATGAGCAAAACAAACTGCAATAAAACTTTAGCAACTTTGTAGAAGGGTCAAGTAGTTCTAAACTTTTTATTGTGTGCGTGTGGTGGGTTTAAACCAATTAAAAATCAAAAAAGTTAGAAATGTTTAAGTATTTTTGACAATAAATTGTGAGGCGGGTTACAAATTCATTAAATGTAGCGAACAGAAAAAATGGTAATATGCTTACCAAAGCGTATGGCGAGATGTAAGTATAGTAGGTAAGTACTTGTTTTACCTCTTTCGCAAATCATATATTATGTAGTAGCTATATATGTAGGGTATGTATAACGAGAATTATTTTTGCTTCAGCGAAAAACATTTTAGCATCAATTTGATATGACAAATATATTTTTTTATTCCATCTAATTTTGCCTGTTTTTCCTACATTGCGAAATAGACCAAAGCTTAACCGTACGTCATATTTATGTAATACGACTCTGTGTTAAATATTTACGAAATGAGATTAGAACACTATTTCAGCAATCATTTATTAGACGATGAACAAACGTGTAAATAGGCAACAAAGTTCTCCATAGTAACATGGCATGCTGTTAACCGTTTTACAACGCGGGTAGGAAAGTACTTACTACTACTACTAAAATATTGACAGTGTCGTTGTTCTAGCTGGGGTCTAAAGAGAAATTATGCTTTGCGCTGTTTGTTGTTATGCCGCTTTGGCAGTCGAGAATGTTTACCAAAACGTGCTAAGAGCTTTTTACTTTAAAATCACTTTAGTGGATAAATCTAGAAATCTAACACCGTTGAGGTGTTAGATTTCTGTCGGACAAATGTAGACGTTAAGATGTAACTCAATAATAGCCCAAATAGAAAAAAAAAGCGTAAATAGGTCAGATTAGCCTCGTATTACGGGAGGTAGGACTTTTTCCATGTCACCACAGCCATAAATACCAACTATCCAGGTAACTTTTGCTATGGTTATATATGGTGTGACGATGAATACTAGTTCACACTGCTACTAAGACTGTTATTGGCTAGGTATCATTTTATTTTGTTATATTGGCAAACGATACAGCGTTCAAAATTTTTTCACAGCATCATTGCGTGGCTCAAGAGGCAGCAAGAGGCATCAAAGAGGCAGTGGCATGCCATAAAAAAAATTGTTGCTCTCTTTCTGTAATTATTTCATGAATAATATTTTAAAGGCATTTAAAGCCTAGTAAGTCTTAATTATAAATAGGACACCGTATGTCATTATGAAAACAGCTATTATAATTCACCGTAAATGCTTAATATAAATTCCGTAGGTCCACCGCGGCGGCGCCCTGGGCACGCAAACTCCTAGCTAACCCGATAAGTTTTCACAGTGAGACCAATGAATTTAGTTGTCATGATTTAGCCGACAAAGAGCCTGTGCTTGCTTACAGTTACAGCCAGTTGCAGTACAAGCGTGGTATCGAACTATGATAAAACATGAAATGTAGGTGTGCCATGTAAAACATCATAAGTTTATGAGTAAAGTGTATCTAAGTTTCAACATTTTAAATTTGTTTTTCGATTGGTTTAATCACGAATAATTATGACAATAATAATTGTGTAATTTCAATTTTGCTAGTAAAGTTTTTTTACAAAAAAAAACTTGTGGTTTGGGTTCTAGAATGCGGCATACATTATGCCCATGTCTTTGCAAATGTTTCTAAACTAAAATACCTAATTTCGAGCAAAGATAGTCACTCTAAAATTATAAAATTATATTTACACTGTAAATTTAAGGGTACTATTATTTATTCTGTGCTACAAGTAGCTAATTCTTTAAGCAGGATTTCTGATTACATTGATCGACTGCCGCAGGCTTGCTTTAGATATACTCGTAACGTGGACCGATGCATACCGCTAGTCGGTCATATGATATATGTGTCAGAACAACATCTTGTATTATATGTATTCACCAAGCTACAAGCCAAGAACTATTTGTTTTTTTTTTATATTAGCCTCCAAAGTGACTCCAATCTGCGTGATGGTAAGCAGGTGGTAGAATCCAGAAGTGGTGGTCACCATTCCATGAGCCAAACTACTGACATGGTGGCCTCCACTATGGCGGCTTAGTAAAATGATTTTCCACGCCCCGCTTATAAGACCCAGATCAAAATTAGATGCTTACGAATACTCCCTTAAGAGGTTTGTGTAGAGCTATGTAGGTACGTCTTCAAGCAGATAGAGAGACATGACTGTAAAGCCGCGGTGGTACCCAGGCATTTCTCAAATATCTTTGTAATGCGATAACAGTTCTCTAGATACTATCAAGCTCTCAAGTAATCGCATAAATTACAATTTGTAATTTATGTTCCGAACTACGATATTACCTGGTAGTAAAGTTTCAGAAACTTATCTAGTCAATATGCAAATATCTAGCTGGTTTAAATAAAGCCAATCACGAAAACACGAAAGGTGTAGCGTATAAATTCATGCCGTATTTATAACTAGGTGTCTATATAGGTACGTATAGCAATGGACTGTTAGAAAATAACTTGGTATTCAGGATAGTTCCTGTCCACCATTCGAGTCTTTGGATTTAAGATGGTTTTCTTAACGGTTTCTGATTCACCTCGGAGACGTACCAAGGTGTCAAAGGTACCTATAGTGATTAGTGAACTTGTCAGATGGGTAACTGCCCTAAAGTCAAGTGTTGTGCACTCGATACCGGTCCCGTCGCGGAAGATATACATTTTCATCGCGTCTTGTTTTCACCCAAAGAAATATACGCAGAAGGCGAACCTGCCATTTACCGAGTACAATCGCAGACTCCGAGCTAATTAGAATTTCTCGACAGCAAAATTCAATATAACTTTACCCGACTCCAGCTTGTCGAAACCAGTAATGAACCGTCGAGTCTAGTTAAATAATTGTGTATGACACAAATATGCTTCTAGCATCTGGATAAATAAGTAAATTATATATTAGTAGTATCCGTACTACTACGTTTCGATCGGTGAGTGAGAGTGCCGGAGGCCCGATTTCCCCCTTTCCTCTTTCCTCACCTCCCTCATTCCCTTCCCCTAACCCCATTCCCAGCCGCCATAGTGGAGGCCACCATACCAGCAGTTTAAGACGATGGCTTTTGGTATAGTGGCCGCCACTTCTGGATTCCACTGACTGCTTACCATCAGGCGGAGTGCAGTCACTTTGGTAGGCTATAATATAAAAAAAAAAAAATATATATATATATAATACCACTTATAGGTACAACGAGCAAGGCCCAGTTACACGACCAAATAGGTAACAATTTACGATGTTTAAGAGCTTACAATTAGAGGTCCTATATCTGTACAACCATATTGTTGTTCATGAAAAAACTTCAAGTACTTATTGCCTTAGAATTTTGTTGTGCATGTACCAACTTAATCTCAAAACAGTTTAAAGCAAAGTCACTATTTTCTTTCTATTTGTTTCTCTCATAAATTCTTCTAAACCACGCAACTGATTTGAATACGGTTTTCACTATCGTTTAGAGAACTTCTTCGTGAAGGTTTATATGTATAAAACATCTGAAAAGGCGAGAATTTCATCAATTTGTAATCTTGTCGTAAAAACAAATAAGTAAGTACCCATATGCGAAGCTGAGGCAGGTCGCTAGTATTATCATAAAATTTGTCTGCCCGACTGCTATTTGGTACAACATTCGTTTGTCTAGACGTTCAGGTTCAACGTTCCCTTTAAATGTTCTATCATGATTTTCTATCAAATAGTGGATGAAAGTGAAATGGTCAACGAAAGCTCTGGTGGCGTGTAAGTTTTTATAACGTAGCAAGGCATACAGGCGACTAACGAGCCTTAATAGTTTAACTAGTCAATAGCAGTAAAAAAGTAAAATTAATACCAAAAAAAGGAGAAAGGAAATAAAGGTGCATCGTTCATATTGTATTGTTTAGTTTGGGGAATAATTTATGATATTGACAAATATTTGTTTTGTGATTTGGGTGTTAGATTTTTGTATCAATATGATGTAAATACACTATATACTTATAAATACAATACTTATATGTATTCACTTGGCAGCAGCCTCCATGCAGTTCATATTTTCTATTTAGAAAAAAACAAGACGAAAAGCATTTCACAAGGCGATAGGGCGCTTTTCCAAACCAAACAGTGAAGTCATTTAAGTAGTCAAATAAATAAAAACTCTTTAGACTAGCGATAATTAATTTTATCGGCTAATAATTACACGTAATTGACAGAATCATACTGTAAAAGTATCGTATAGCAAATTTTGTTTGAAAATATATATGATATAGTTCTTACAAGCTGTCTTGTAACAGGGTTGGCTAGCAAGGACTGTGGAATGCGTGCGGGAACCGGCTCGCGAGTTTTAGGTAAGTACACCTCGGCTCAACCGTCGTCTATCAACCGCTGACAAACTAGATTCAGGAATGTAGCTGTTATACAGTTTTAGTTTTAGTATTTAAAGCGTTATTAACACCGTACTAATTTGACTGACCTGTTGGTCTAGTGGTTAGTGACCCTGACTGCTAAGCCGGAGGTCGTGGGTTCGATTCCGACCCAGGACAAACCTTTGTGTGATGAGCATGATTGTTTGTTCTGTGTCTGGGTGTAATTTATCTATAATATGTATGTATTTACAAAAAAAAAATGTATATAAGTAGTATATCAGTTGTTTAGTACCCATAACACAAGCAAATATAATTGCTTAATTTGGGGCTAGATGGCGCTGTGTGAATGTGGTAGAATATTATTATTATTATTATTAATTTAAAGGAAGGCAAAGACAAAGCCTTCTGTGTTCTTCTGGATGTGGAAAATAATAGGACTTGCCAATTATTGCTCCTCATCCCAATTTACGTTACCATATGCTTTGTCTCCACTTCATAATAAATCCTTCGACTCCAGCGATTAATATTATTAGACCGTATTATTCCATTACAGAATAAGGCCTCTTGTCATCAGTTTCAGACGAATTGGTAATTTCAGACACTTTAGTACTTGCACTCTTTAGAATCCAAAATCTCGTGCAAGTATAAGCACGTACGATTAAAGATATGCAAATATGTATAAAGACATATCACTTACAAACAAAAAAGTATCAATTTGAAGCGACTCTATTTTACCCGATACTGCGCATTTCTAACATTTCATAACAGCACTATATAATGTATCTCTAGGCTACGAGTTCCCCAAAGGTTAACATAATTATCTTAGTACAAACAAATCGAACATTATTTGGTTATGTCGCCGCTATTTGTATTTAATCGGAACAAATCACCTATCGTATTCGTTTCACCAAATAAATCCAGCGCGTTTGTTAGCTACGCCTACACAAATAGATTTTCCCAACTATACAGATAATATCTATATATATACTATTATAAACAGGCTATCAAAAGAAAATAATCCATGTCGTGTGACGCAATGCCATGAAAGTCGAATGAAAATAAACAACAACGCAATTTGGAATCGGCGGACGTCCGTTGTACACAGATATTAAATTCCTTTAATTCAGTATCATGACTCTTATCACCGTTAGCATATGGTTGAAGTTTAAATAAAATACGCCGTCGTGAATTAAACGGTCTGTACATTCATATACATACACAATATATAAATTATATTAATCAAGCTTGGGAATCAAAGATTAAGACATTGCGGTCCAAAATACCCAGACATTACCGCAGTTTTTCATCCAGTAAGCTGTGCCGCAAATATTCGGTTTGAGAGTTTAGTATTTAAATACTCAAGCGTCAGCTAATAATCAATTAAACTTAAATCTTCCTGCCGCTAAAACCCATAAACGCCTGTGCCTTTCATTGCATCGCCCCCGCCTGTAGCTACCGTATAAAAAAGCTCTCAACAATCTTAAAAAAAACAAAAACAGGATACCCACATATAACAGTCGGTTTCCTTTAGCTTCCACATTAAGAAACTCATAAAAGTTTTATTATAAAAGTCCTTTAAGTGGCCAAGTTACTATACGATACAAATACAGTAACAGCAACATTTTAGTCAAAAAATGTATCTTCTTTATGCGGTAGTAGATTTTTGATGGTTTCAGTATGAAATAACCAGGTGGATTAGGAAAGTTCCGCTTTTACAGAATATGCCGATATTCACTAAAGATGTGAGATGGAAAATGAAGGTAACCAAGGGAGAAACTGGGTCTTTACTGGACTTAATATGAAAAACTACTACTAGTTTTCATATTGCGATTCGTTTCCATTTCCTTCTCATCCCTCATTTCTTTTTCTCTTCAAGATCAGCAACGGCTGAGTTGTGTTTTCTTAGCTTTATTTGTGCAATGCTTAGAGAACTCAGCTATGTTACAAGTCACTTATCATGAAGTGAGCTGTATGCTTGTTTGCTTCCAAAGTTATATAAAATAAAAATAACAGCAATAAAAATACTTACAATAAGCATTAGATATAAATAACTTTTCTTATACAAGTCGCATCGCGGTATTTGAATACTATATCTTCAGTGCACATAGTCTAGACTAATATTAGTAAAGAAATATTATATTTATATAATGAATAACAAAGGCAAATATTCAGATTTATTTTTATCACATGCCTACGCGTTTGGCGTAGCATGCAATGTAGGTAATTGGACGTCGTTGAAACGAAATATTTAACAAACTTCAGCAAATGTTTATGTTTGGTAAAATACAGTGACAATTATTATTATGAACAATTTATAGCCTGAGATTTTTAGTATTTTCTTTCATCTCTAATAAAAAAAGTTTTTTATACTTACATACAATATTATTGAATGAAAAGTTTTGAAGAGGTTTAAATCAATTGGTTCTTTGATGCCGCAAAAATTTACGGTCGCGTCAAAAAACATAATATGATTCTTTTAGTAGACTTAAAAATGTTTGCTATACCTATATAGTATTGTTTGAAATCTTGGCTATTTTTATCGCTGTGTCTCTACTTTAGAATAACATTGACAAGTTAAAAAAACAAAATCTAACATTGAAATTATATGTGTGCTGAACAGAACATTTAATACATAATATTTTAAATACGAAAGTAACTCTGTCTGTCTGACTGTAACTCTTTCACGCCTAAACCACCAAACCAATTTTGATGAAATTTGGTACCTATAGAGATGGAAGACCATAAGGACCAATATAGGCTCTTTTATTGCGAAAAATAGCTTTAAAGGGTTGAAATAGGAATTGGAAGTTTGTATGTAAGATGCGTTAACCGACATTCAAGTAGGCAGAGATGCGGAAAACAGCTAGTATCAACTAAACTTGTAAACTTATACCCTAAATTAAGACTACATTTACCAAAATCGCAAAAAGCCGCGTCCATCTATACAACAATTCTCTTTGCATAAGTTAGTCCTATTTCACGCAGACAGCAGCCTGTGTCCGGCTAGTCCTATCGCTTAGCGACTAGACCTTACTGTCATACAACAGGGTGACTTATAAGGCACGAACCAGTAATTTATAATGCAGTCACCGATAAACGATGTCGTCCACGATTTATGTTCGCGATTCTTGAACCCTCTCACGGTTCCACACCTTTATGGAATATGCAGGGTATCATCATTATTTTCCTAATTGGCTTGATCGCTTGGTTCGTGTAAGAGAATTTAGGCCTCTGAGGTTACTTTATACAAATTTGCAGCCATAGGCATAGTAATGCAGTGCAATGTAATTTAAATTCATATTTCGTATTGCAGTTAGTCAGTTGCCCGATAGCTTAGTTAATTTCTAAACGACAAGTACTTAATTAAAAAACTGAATTGTTAATTTCTAGCTAAGATAAAAGATTTTATATGTATATGGCCATGAACAACATAAAAATATATTTCGTATCTAGTCGATTACTATAAACACCGAACTTCGTTAAGTAAACAGAACGAACATGAAAAAAATAATGCTGTCTCGCTGCAATCACTCACATAATGTCGGCTAACACAAATATCTTTTAACTATAATATTTATTTGATTTAAAATCCCGGTATTGACCCAGCCTTTTAAAAGATGCAGAACAAACGCATCTTTTGATAAAGGAAATACATGAGCATAGATCACTAATCACTACCAAAAGCGACTAGCTATTTCAGAATGCCTCCTAAAAGGAAGAGTTTGCTATAGTCGCTTGGCAGGCCAATTTATGATATTTAAGTGCGTAGGTGATGCTGCTAATTATTGCCTAATGTTCCTTTAAACGCCCATGACGATACCCGCTGTAAGAGATCATGTCGCTTCATATTCGAGAGTTATTACCAGAAGACCCATACTTATTACATAAGAAGAGAAGTATTATAATAATCTATGTACTTTATTTGCTCCTTATCATGAACTTATGGTCTTAATGCATGTCATTATTATATAATTATTATAATAAATACAATATTTAATTACCTAGATAAAAGGAGAGATTTTATAATAATGTTTTTACTTGACTTTCCCGGTTTGAAGAAACTTATCATGGTTGACGTAGAAGACAAATATGCGAATTTATGTACTTATGTCTGCTTGTGTCTTTTAGCACAGAATAATTATTGATAGTACTAGGTAGTATTTTTGTAATTGGTATTACTATGTAGGTAGTACTTTTATTATGTAAGAACTCGGTGGCGCAGTTAGGATGATAGGTTAATCCTATTCTCGGAGTTGGTAAAATTATGTTTGATTTATCTATTTGGAATCCGTCATTCCTGTAGGTAACGGATTTGGTAATCAGCTCGCCACCTTTTATAAAAAACTCAACGTACCCTAATTACACCAAGCCTAGAAGAGAAAGAGTTATGATAAAGTTTATAATTATTTTCAAGTGAACTCTTTATCACAGGTAACGTCAACACTTATGCCAACACATACATTTATAGATTATGTTGTTTACAAATATTTCAATCAAAATATTTTTATAATTTTGTTAAGTTGTAATCTTCGTGTTTACGGCACGTATCTTAACATTTATGTTTTTACCTAGATACGAGTGTAGCTCTGTTATG
This sequence comes from Parascotia fuliginaria, assembly GCA_963082885.1. Taxonomy (NCBI): domain Eukaryota; kingdom Metazoa; phylum Arthropoda; class Insecta; order Lepidoptera; family Erebidae; genus Parascotia; species Parascotia fuliginaria. The sequence continues at coordinate 12,010,349 of OY720182.1, forward strand.
TTATTATAATTTAATAACATTATATTTATTAAAAGAATGTGTGAACTTTTTATCTTAACGCCATGTTTAATATAAAAAGAAAGATAGTAGGTACCTAAGTATATTTAACTACCTATAATGTTTACAAATAATATCGTGACCAGTATGAGGATTTTGTTTCAACTAGGTTGAATTTGGATATATTTTATTTCAGATTCTTTTTTACTTTTAATTATATTCGTTGTCGAGTCTAAGACAGAAATGTGAATCAAAAATGTGACGAATCTATATCAACCCCAGAAATAGTAGTCTCTAGAACTCCCGAGTATCATAGCTGTTCATAAGGTTTCATCACCGTTTATTCTGGCTTACAGGAGTCACAGTGACGGGCATGCATGTGAATAGAATTGGCGTACCGAACTTACCTGGGTGAAAATTCAACAGTAATCGGCATTGAGGGAAATTCCTTACCCATTTTCATTTTCTTTTAAGTGTTTATAAAACACTACTTATCACTGTCTAGTGCATGAATGCATAATGTCATTATGTAAGCTTTTTCGATCGTTGCCTGAAACACTATAACAATAGTCATTGGTACATTATGTGAATTTAATACCATTTTAATAGCACATTAACCTTATATGCATGAAGCAAACATCATTTTCGGATTTTATAACGTTTGTAAGTAGGTACTAGTGTTACTATGCCGCTTGCTAATAATAATGCAACTGCACGAGTCACTTTTCCAGAAACTGTGTCTATAATAAATTTAAAAAAATGCATTATTTTGTTGTAAAAGTAGATATCGACATTTCATAAGAGATCTGATACATTTCTAGGTAGATCGCGACATCTACTCTGAAGTTAGCGCGACGGCATCGCAGTAAATGTCTGTAGGACAAGCTGCACACTGCATGTAACATCAGCTATATGAAATGCAGGAAAAACTAATGTTAGTAGAATAAGCGAACTGCACGCGAAGAAATGGACTGAGGCCATTTATAGTGGTATACTAGCGCCAGGATTGCTGCCGATGAAATGTTTTTAGATTACTTGTAGATTTAAAGTTCGAAAAGTCGGTGATAACTATATTGCCTAGCATATGACATAAGATGAGCAAACGTTCTATGTGATATTAGGTAGAAAGCGCCGTTCATGAAACTCAGAACCATCAGAAGCACGTTAGGCATAACCTATATCGCTGCTAACACAAGACAGAGATTTATTAAAATTTCAGTTTGCCCAATAGCACTTGAGACGCATTCGGCATTGCATATAACGAGGAGTAATTTGCTGTATTGGTTTTAAAATGATCTCGTGGTCATTGACCTTAGTGTTTGTCAGTAGGCGGACGGCGCGTGCGTAACACAAGCGTGACCTTCAACGACATTGGACGAAAAATAGACACGGTTTTTAAAATACTCTCACTGTAACAATAAATTTAACTATTTTTGTTGAAGAAGATGTTGTATAAATTTATATGTTGTTACATTACCTAGTGTCAGAATGACAGTATAAAAACATCTACTGTAAATATTAAAGGGATATTGAGTTTTAAGTCCGCTTAATCATTTATATAATTTCGAATAAGCTTCGGCAAATGCTAATTTGTGCGTCACACGGCTGAGTGAAATATAGAAATAGATGGAAATAGTCTCACTAAACAGAAATAGGAGAATGAGCAACAGTTCGAGCAGCGCCGGCGCCGGGCACCATGTTTATCTCACTACAATGTACCTCATTTGCCCTTTCATCAATAAATGTTATAAATATTTATTTGTATAATAAAAATTTAATTTTGGAAAGTAGTTAAGTATTATGTTAATTAAAGCAATAAAATTTTAAGCTTTAGTTACGTAGGTTTCAAAGTAAATCAATAAAAAGAAAATCATTTGCAAAAAAGAAAATTAAATCATAAATAATTATAGTTGAGAACATTTTTTTGGAAACCTTATGCTCGTAAAAGATAAGTTCTCTGATAAATTTTATTTAGATGGTTTACTTGACGCTGATATCAACAGTCCTTGTTATGAATAATCATCAACATAATTTAAGCTTTCAGACGTCTACTCTTGAACTCTGGGCTTCAGTGGAGGATCCAATTAATTAATATTTTTTGCAGTACCTAATTCATTTTACATTACTCAAAAGTTTTAAAGGAGAAAAGTCGGCTAACGGCAAAGGAAAATTTATTATATATCTAGGTATTTTTAGTTAAAATAAATCTTAGGTCACTATTCTACGATAGTACTTTTCGGGGCTACTAGCTGTTTATTTTGTAATTTTATATCTGAGGTCAAATTTATTTTGACGATAATTATTTTTATTTTCTTAGTTATCTGTAGTAAACAGTGAATGTAATAGACATTTATTTCAACAATAATATTTACAGTTCAGACATACTTCGCTTTTTGATTAGTAACCTGATCTTTTGTCAGATTTCTAAAATATCTTTCAGGATTCAGGAATTGTCGAGTAACGAGGTAAACAACAAGAATAATTTTCATAATATTCCGTTTTATCACAGATTTTTTTGTAAACATATAACGCAGTTGGCAGCCGTCGATATCATGCCTGCATGTACCTACATACAGTGTTTTCTTTTTTATTTATATAAAGGAGAATGGCAAAGGCGCCAGAGGCAAAAACTGACTGCGCGCCTGGATAGTCTGTTCATTTCACCGATAGCCCAGTTCCTTAATGACATAAAATAATGTTCTACACTGATGATGATAACCCTTGCACGAAAAACGTAAACTTGGGAATGTATCATATCTCAATAGATCGACACAGGGAATCCTAGTGTGGGAAGACTAGTGACCATGTAAAACTATACCTGTATTTACTTTTTGGCACAATAAAAGATTATTATTATTATTATTATTTTAGTCTTTCTTTTTTATTTTCTCCCTTTTTGAGGGGACAATACTCTACTCACACGGGCCTTAGCCAAGCGTGAGTAGCGGCTAAGTGATTATGTAAGCTGATGAAATTGATGATGTAGTAAGAAACTTTCTGGTTAATCGATTGATTGATTTGAAGTGTATACTGTAAATATTGAGGGATCTTATTATTATTAGATATCAATTTGATACAAATCGCAGCTAACATTAAAATTATCGGTTCTACGTTTAACATTAGTAAAATCCTAATTAAGAATATACACAAAACCTAGTAAGATTAACAAATGAGCAATAAAACGAAACAGTAAAAAAGTGGCGCCATATTATACTAAACATGAGATAATTTGCATTAAATTAAGAACGTGTCACAAAGCGAGTCGGCCATATTGTGACGCGGTACAACGCAGCGTGACGAGTCACTACCGTGACAGACGACATCGCATCACAACACGGTACACTTACCTAGTAAACACTACCTTGTACTTACTACAAATAACTCAGGTTTCAAAAACAAACATTCGAATTGTCACTCAACTTCATCTTAGATGTGGGACTCAAGGCTTAGACTTTGAGAAATACCGGTTTGGCTGTCCTGTCATCTTGTCTTTGCCAGGTTATTTGTCCATCTTGCTATAACGACTTTTGTAGGTTTATTGCTACTTATGTAAGCATCGATATTGGTAGGTATTATAATTAATCTAAAATTTGAACGCAAGTTAAACTTTGAAGCAAGTTGCTCTTGCAGTAAGTACCTATATTATAAAATTTACTACAGTAACTGTAGGTACCTACGGACCAAATGTAATATGGGACACAGAAAAGATCATAACATCTTGATCTCATGAATGATACAGACAAAGAAGATAATGAATGATCCAATGATCTACAATATTCTCATACTTTTCTTCATTATTTACATGCTAACGATTCATCTTTATTTAATTTATTCGAATCATTTGTACTACAAGAGCAGTTTTAAAAGACATTAGCGGTCGACACAATGCATTCTTTATCTTGATGTTAAGCATAAATTGAATAACAATTGAACGTAGGTACTCTGAAACGCCATTACTCTTATTATAAAACATACTTAGTGGAAGAATTGCCCGAGCGACTCTGAAGCGAATGGAGAAGGTTTTATGCAATCACCAATTATCCATCAAGCTTAGAGTACGAATGCAATGCTGTGTATGGCCTGTGGTATTGTACCGTTGTACGGTAGCGAAGCTTGGACTCTATAAGCTAACATCCAGAAGTATCTCGAAGCTTTTGAGATGTGATGCTATCGTAGAATGCTACGCATTAGCTGGATACAGAGGGTATCTAATGTGCGAGTTCTCCAGCGCATAGGCAAGAAACGCGTAATCTTGCAAACCATCAAGAGAAGAATTTCGCCTACCTGGGTCATGTCTTGCGACATAATAAGTACGAGCTTCTCCAACTAATAATGATGGGCAAAATCGAGTGAAAGCTCGAGAAAGATAGTTGGATTAGACTAGTGCTGTCCGCTAAGATTTTCCTGCCTTATAGGATTGTCCCATTAAATAAATAAATAAATTCATTAAACAGCTTATACCGCGCGGCAGAAAGTGAGGATTCGCCTCCCAATATAGTATCAAATTATATATATTACTATTGTATACCCTTCACTAGCGAAGCGCTATCAGTCAACCAAAAAGACAGGCAACACAGGAGAAGTCGCAGATAAATGATTCATTTGCAAACAACAGCGGCCATTGCGATCGCCAATCAATCTACGAGTATAGTAAAACCTTTCAACATGTGATATAACTATATACATAAGTAGTGGTTGTCTTTGGGTTGAAACCAGATACCTACTTTAAGTGAAAGAAAGAAACAGTATCGTATCGTTCAGCAGTAATTCATAGTCTTCGCCCCTTTACAATATAACACACACACACACACACACACACAAAACACACACACACACACACACACACGCACACACAAACACACAAACACACACACTCACACACACACGCGCGCACGCACACACACACACACACGAGCGCGCGCACGCACACACACACACAAACACACACACACGCCCGCACGCACGCACGCACGCACACTCACACGCACACGCACACGCAAACGCACACGCACACGCACACGCACACGCACACGCACACGCACACACACACGCGCACGCACACACACGCACACACACACGCACACACACACGCACGCACACACGCACACACGCACGCACACACACACACACGAGCGCGCGCACGCACACACACACAGTTTTTTTCTTACCATGTATTAATACATTTACTTAATAATTAGTTTTAGGTTAAAAATTAAATAGCTAAAGTGTTACTTTATTATCAGGATCACTGTACTCCTCTAAGTCCTGGAGGTGGACAATAATGGTTGCGACACAGTTAATCTAAACTAATGTGGCCATTACCGTACACTAAAATAATATTACTGTAAAATTATTGTTGATTCCAATAATTTTTTTATTTATTATTTATTTATTTATTTAATTTTCATCAAATAAGTCGTCATCATCTAATTTAACAATTCACTGCAGGAGCTTCCGGTCTGCCTAATTGTCGCAGATATAACACCTTATAAGATAGGCCTGAGGTCGTGAGTAGCTCGCTATGGTGGCAGGGATTATATTTACAGTTTCAATTGTGCCCTATTATATTCTGACCGCCCTATCTTCGTATCCTTAAATGGCACCCACACAACAATGAATATGTTATTTATGTTGAATAATTAAACTATAAATATAGAATAAAACAATGAGATGGATAGAATAAGATCACGCCCTTAATTCAAATGGTGTAGACAAAACTTAAAATTAGTTAATATATATTATGTTACGTTTTCAGATCCTTGTTGTTAAGTGCATCACTTTAGAAAAGCTCCTTAGAGTATCTATTTCATCGTATGTAACTATTTAACACCGTTCTACCCGTACCCATACAGTCTTGTCTATAGAATATAGGATTAAAATATCACGATTCATGATAGTATTAATTGGTTTCAATGATCAGAATAACGCACCTCTGAGTGAGTGCGATGCTATAACTATCATACACTACCACGGTTGGTGAAACCTTACTACGTAGGGTATTATAGTTGGTACCACGGTTGGTAGTATAACACTTTACCTACCATACGTACACCGTGGCCTTAGTAACACACCTAGATAGTGCTGAGATTCTGCTAGTGGAAAAAGTCCGCAGTGTTATTAAAGAAATTTGTAATTGAAAAGAGAAATTGTATCTTGAAACAAGACCTACAGCATTTTTCTTGTTTTTGAGTGATAGCAGCAGGCGAAGGCAATCAAAGTTACAACTAATCCGGTTCCTAGTGAAAATCTAACTCATGCTTTAACCAAGTTTTAAAAACTTTCGTTGTCAACAACATTAATCTAAACAGACCTTACCTAGTCTTTTAATCTGAATTAAAATCCAATCCCACAAGGATTTTAGAAAGGAATGTCTCTGATTAAAATGCATCTTGATACCGGTTCTGTTTCACCGATTTGAGTTTCTCGGGATATTGGCACAATGTGTTTAACCAGAATAACGGGTAACTGCATACTTTTAATGTGCTATAGAAGTGCTATATATTGCCTTTAAATTAGTTTCCTGTGTTACCATTAACACTAATATTTTACACAGTCTATTATGCTGCTGAAAGAATTTTATAAAATGTTATCCGTTGTGATTATCAATTTGTTAACTTTCATTAAATAAGAGTAGTTACTAGGTGTAAAAAAAATTAACATCTACAGTTTCTTTTACGCTTTATTAGTATTGCACAAATTCACAAACAGTACTAACAGGTGTTTTCATCTCAACACATATTTGATCCTAAGTCACTGATTAATTAAAAAACTACTTTATGTTAATCTATTAAGTTTAAATTTATTTTGGAAAGTTTTGTAAACCAATCCATCAATTGTAAAAATATCGGATCCAAGGTCCGATATTTTTACAATTACTTATTTTAATAGTGCCAGCATGTAGCCAAAAGACTTGGGTACTTGTGAAATTAATTTATTCACAAGAATATCATAATTGTTTTGTAGACAAGGAAGGTATGTACTAGTTATCGTGAAAAATAGATTGAGATATCGCTAAGAGAATAACTGTTAGATCTCACCGTGAACCTGTACATACTCTGAGGAAAACTTTTATTCATTTAGGTATAACCCACGATTATTATTAACGCCACGATTACGAAAATAAAAAGAAAATTTGTAAAGAAAATGACAGCATATTTATCTACAGCTTGTTCACTGACCAGATAGAATCAGCTTCTTGCACGTAATGTAAATGCGTGAAGAATTAATAATTTGGCTGCGCTACCAGTTTGAGGGTAATATTCTTCAAAACGTAGCATTACGTTGTCATTGTGTCATCTTATGATTCAAAACCTTCTTTAGATTCCTACAATACACAAATCGAATGTATTTAGAATTTAGTATAGGCTTTGTAGGAACCAGAATACAGTGAGATTTCTCTAATTAATTCCATTCAAAATGGATCAGTGCAAGGGAAGGTATTATTGCATACTAGTGTTCACTAAGAGTGTACTGAGCAGATTTCAAATTAAAGTACGCATATACCTAGTTCTTGTAGGTATTCTCCAACAAGCGGTTTATCACGGTAGAATAACGGGCTAAATTCCTAAATCTTGATCTTGTGTACCTACTCCGGGTCAACTTGGGGCAAGTCACATTTGCTAATGACACTATTACGCGATAATAGGATCATTTATGCTAATATTTACATGGCCAGATCATTTCTCCAATACTATTTTGAAAAAGAATTAAAACTCTAGGATTCGACGCTCAAGAACAATCTGTAAATATGGGTTTGACATGAGTAAGTAATAATTATTATGATTGTCAATTCATTCATGTCTTAGGGAGAGATCAAATAGTGATAACAATTATTGGCTTTATTTAGAAACTAGTACATCTCTACTATAAAACAAAGGACGGTAGCTTAGTCAAATATTCGACCCCAAGCGGCATTCCTAATAACTAACGTGACAGTTGTTTAACTTAGTGTCTTTAGTATTTAGGGCTACTACCAGGAGCGCTGTACATTCTTAAAAATACGCAAATATTTGATGCTGTAACTACTCTTTATGATAAACTCATATAAGAGCTACAGTTCAGCAAAAAAATTACATTTAAATAATAATATTTTTAATGTACAGCAAAACGTTTATCAATAAGTATGTTTTAGATATTTTCCAATAAGAACTATTTCAGATGCACAACAATGTATTGATTATAAATTATATTAACTAATAACCATTCCATAATTAATGCATATTTATATCAATCACATATAGGTACTTAAGTAAAGACCTATAGCTTATACCAATTAAGCGTACATCGAAACTTTAAGGAGCAAAGTTCAGCGATTACTTTGTTGCTAGTTACTATAATAACTTGAAGGAATATTTGTATTCAATACATCAATTTGTCAATTAGTGTCCTAGTCGGTTTATACTCAATAGCAATCAATAAAGAAAGGGCTAGTATATGTAAGTAAACATCTTAAGTTAATAATGTATATTAGTTTTTGCCGTTATCGCCGTCAGTACCCATTGGTAATTGGTCAGTTCAATGTTATTGTATAATTTGTTGATTAACCTAGAATCACACTTTTATTCATACGCATAAAAATTTCTCTAGCAACAGTCGAAGTCTCTTTATCTTTCTTTGAACACACCTACATAAAGGTTGATACAGTCGAGCATAGTGCCTCAAGACTTGTGGCCTTATTTAAAAACGAATGTAATATCTGATGCCGATTATATAGCCGATTTCCGATCTAAAAGATTTAAAATACTTTACGGTTGCTTTTGTCAACTTACAAGGTCTTTTGTATAGAAAAATCAAAAGTTTTAGATTTCCGTTTTATGGCCTATAAACTTTGCTCTCGAATTTAGAAAGGGTGTATTCGATGGTTGAGAATATTGCAGCTGCTAAACGTGGTGGCGTGTAAGCGGGAGAGGACCCTACTCCACCCAGAGCACCCGTCTAAAGAGCACTGCGCATTGAGAACTTCGACTAGTCCACATTGAGCACCTATCAATATGTTTACCCTAGAGAGCACCAGCCAAAAACCTGCCCAAATATCGATAGGTGCTCAACGTAGACTAGGCTCTTCGGGCGGATGCTCTGGGTGGGTTAGGCTAAGGTGCAGATGTTTAGGAGCACAGCAAAAGTATGAGTGACACCATTCTACAAAAAAAACCGGCGAAAGTGAAGTAAGTAATAGGTAATGGATTTTAATAACAATAAACAAATTATTAATTTATTTAGGTAACTTAAGTAGATGTATATAATAAGAAGCTAATAAGGTATATGTCAATAGAGCTATGTTCTTATTATTGTTATTTACTATACTTAACATTAAAAAATGTTAATTATAATAGTTATCGGTGTTTCCCAGTTACTGTTTATTGATCTCTAAACATCATCTTCCGATTTTTATAAGTCAAGAACCGCTTAGTCGCCGTTTTTCCCCTGTCTGTTTTGACGCTAATTTCTTTTAAACCACGAAACGGCTTTGGATACGATTTCACTATCATTGAAAGCATTTTTGCGGTAAAAAAAAAAGCTAAGATTTGTGATAACTTGCAACCATGTAGCAAGAAGCATAAAAGTAAGTACCTACCCATGTGCAAAGTAAGGGCGAGTCATTTGTATCTACTTGATTAATAAAAATATTGGATAATGCTATATGGGTAATGATAATGACAGATTACGAATTAAATATCCGTATCATAAAATTATGTTTTTTATAAAACTTTTCATGGCAATAGAATTGCCACCTATTAAAAGCCCATTACCTCTATTTCCATTGTAAGGTAAAGCCTCTTCTTATGACAATATTTATTATAGTAAGGTACCTACGCATTTCAGCGAAAAAGTAAGTTGAAATAAATTTTAATAGGACTAAAACAGATACCTATTATAAATATGTGCAAGACAAATACAAGTTAGCAAACAAAAATTATAAAAAAAAACAGTAAAATTTTAAAGACCTAATATAACTGTGTGTCAACGTAAAGATTTAACTACGATTTACTTATGAGGGTAAGATAATAGTAATGACATTGAAGTCTTTTTAGACACCATACCAATTAGCACATAACAAAATCAATTAAAGAAACATAATAACTGTAACATCTTAAGTATTTTTTCACTGACACAATACAACTGTAATGCAAATACTTTATTTACAGCGATACATATCGTACAAAATGCGCAATATCAGCATAATACACTTACCTGTAAATCCATATCATGGCAAAGCACACACACAAACTTACACTACAATTGTTTTAGCCGTTATAAATAAGTACAGATTTTATCAGTATAATAATAATGAGTGCACGACCGATAGATGCGCGTACACTGCTCGGGATGCGGGACGCTTGCGTAGGACTACAGGATCTTAACCAAGGAAGCGAGACAAACATGCCCCACTCCTACAAATCCCTCAATAAGTTATAATTTGTTATCTTAAACATTGTTGAACGTTCATTGATCGAATACATGACAACTTCACGCTATTTATTGTGAGAGGGTAGAAGTTTTATGAAGGTATAAAACAAATGTTGTTTTCTATAAACTGCTTGATAGATATAGGGCAGTTGGCCCTAGGCGATGAGTAAAGATCTTTAAAAGATCAAGTGACTAAACTAGCTAATAAGACATCCTCAACCGTAAGATAAAATCTGATGTCTTCTGAGTAAATATAATTATAATTATGCCACGCATGTTTATTGTACTTACCTAAAAATGTTGCACAAGTATACGGAAGTGGTCAAATGTATTTATATTATAAACATCTTCATGTTTCATGTAACCTGTCCTGTAAATGCTTTGATTCGATTTGACATAAAAACAAAAATGTGCGCAAATGTTGTGTTAGACAACACGAATAACACTACTGTTCTGGTTTATCAATCAAGTACATCCCTAATTAATTTGTAAGATAAATAAAAAATATTTTTGCTTAAAGCCATCCTAACCAGGTTGCGTTAATAAGTCGTACGATATAAGTTTGCTCTCCGTTATCGCTGAAGGGTTAATGATTTTAGCATGGAAAAGTACCCGTTTGATTACGCCTATCTGTGGCAAATAAAGCAATGTCACACACATACACATATCTATAAATAGTGGGTCGCAAGATGCAGGGCGGATGGATGCGCGTACAGATGCCCGCGCAACCGAACGCCGAAGCATGCGCCAAAATTTGGCACACGCTTTTTACATGCATCTAAAATTGACTGACACCATTATATTTATGTATATGTGAAGAAGAAAAATGCTCTCAATAGATGCAGGCGAGTAAGCGGCTTGCCTGCAAGTAGTAATACCTGCCGCGTCTATTTCTCAGAAGCATTAAAAACACAGTTGCTTGTACATTAACGACTTTGCCTGCCGCTGCATTAATGTATAAAAAAGAATGTAACTATCTACTTCTGTCAATACAGTGGTATCTTATTACTTATTCTTGTGGTCATAGACTGTGGTAGTTCTTAGGACGTGAAACTCCCTCAAACGTTGCGAGGGCTTGACCTACAAAAGAGGTTTGTTATTACCTCTTCATCATGTTTTTTTTTATTATTTAAATAGTTCTACTGCTAGAAAAGCGCGCCATAAAAAGAGAATCCACCTGGTTTTAAGTGGTGGTTTGAGGACCTCCAAAACGCCAGAAAGCTACCTATGCTTTAAAAATTTAAGATCTATATTACTATTTTTATGAACTAAACTAACTGCATTTAAAACCAGATGAGTTCAGAATTTTATGTAGCACCAAGTGATTTACACTATTTCTCATTTTAGTCGAAACACGTCCACTACTCGTGACTACCCATAAAATAACAAGAAGAATTTATTTAGCGATAGGACCGACTTATAGAATCTATTCATAAATTTATGTAGTAAGGTCATAATAATTTAGTTAGTGCCGCTATACGACGCTAGTAACATGATGAACTTATGATGAGTGAGACTCAGCCAAAAGAAATCGATTTAGTGGTTTGCACAGTATGAGAAGACCAAGGTACAACGAAATAGACTTTTTGTTTTATTTATGTAAATTTTAACACATTTCAGCTTATTTTGTACTAAAATGTAGGTAAGTACACATGTACTACACACCTAATATCATGAGATAGGTAACGAAATAAATCTGCATAATATTTACTTGAAAATTATCTAACAGTCAATTAATGTAACGATATTTGTGTCATAACAACATTTATTTATGATCTACTTACTTAACATCAATATAGGCTTGGCAATACATTTCTCTGTGTATACATCGATAACATCGAGTATCGATTATTTTAATCGATATGAAGAACTTAGACTAACTAGGTACTAGCAAGGGACTCCATTCTGCCTAGCAGTCATTAGGAGTGACTATCCATTCAAACTTGAGTTTAATTTTATAGAGAAAACTTACAATGTTTCTTACTTACTTTGACATTACTACATTACTAACTGATAGTAAAGGAAAACATCGCGAGGAAACTATGAAGTCTGAAATTGCCAATCTTTCTTAAGCAAGCAAGCGAAGTCTTTTCTTGGGAGTTTTTGTTTCTCTGCAGTGGTGGTAGGTACTATTGTACGGGCTAGTATGCTTTAAATTAATTACTGACAACGACCTAGTTTACAGTAATTAATTCTCTAAAGAATATAATAAAATAAGAATAATATAAAATTTAATTAGATATAGAATAAAAGAATATAATATTTTAGAATTCTACGACATAAACTATGCAGTACTGGTGTACAGCATAGTTTATGTCAACATCATTTTAGAATACGAATGTTTACAAAATAGATTTCTGTAAGTGTTACTATGACAGAAAAAGACAATATGTAAGATTCACTGAGAATTCTGAAAAAACAATGTAGTGTTACAAATCTCGCGAACAATCTAAGAGCCGTCACTACAGCACAACAGACCGCAAACAATGGCGGCCGAGTAAATATTAGAGGTGCCTAGGACATGACGCAAACAGAACATGTAGGTACTATAACTTATCAGGAAAGTGTGAAGTAACAGAAACTCGACATTGTTCTGCAAAATTTAATATTTCGTTTATGGAAACTCATAACAGGCACTTGTAGGTAAATAGGATTAACAGGCTCTCACTCAACAGGCGATAAAAGAAAATTAACTGTACATTGTCATAACTGTGATAAGAATTAATAATTTCAAAATTACAGAATATATTTAAAAACGTAAGGGCCTTTTCATCTTTTTATTTTCTACCGATTTTTCAATAAGTAGATAACTATTCTGCCGCCTCACGCATAAGGTCTCTCTATCTATATTGTCACTATTGTTACATAATGTCAATTTCTAATGTAAGTCACATGTGGTATACAATAAAGCACGTTCTATTCTATCAATATCTATTATATTCTTCGAATTCTTTCTTCTTTAGGGAACCTGTAGATATATCTTAGTGACCTGAACATCGACAAAATCATTTCAAAATATATCGGTCTCAGCGACAGAACGCTTTTAATATTGAATTATCACACTCAATAATTTTATTAATAGATCTTAAAACCATAATAATATTAAATAGAACTATTGAATAATAAATCAGCCACAATAATGTAGTAATGAAGTTGCGAAGTCAATCGAACCTGAGACTTGCGGTTGACCGCAACCCTCCCACACAAGCGCACCAACACTCGATACGATGAGACTTCGCATTGTTAGTATTTAAATATAACTGTTACTATTGTAGAGATATTCTATTTCAGTAGATTAATAAAATTATACTAATAAAGATTTGGTTAAGTTCTCCCTAGTAACCTAGTGTTGACGATAAACGACGACCACTGTGGTTTGGTGGTACTGTGTACGGACTGATATGCAGAAGTTGCAGGTTCTCAGTGCAAACATTTGCGTTCATAAACATGACTATCAATTACATTGGTCTGGGTGTTTCTATGTACAAAAAAGTATTTAAGTAAGTATATTCATCCAGATTCTAGAACAAATAGCACGGGTGTTGTAAATATCATATAATCTTTACTTTCGTAGACTACCTTATCTTTATAGTTACGTATCCTTTTTTATAAACTGACATGTTTTATTCTTTTTCCATGGTTACTTTAGATCGCGATTAAACGCATAAAGGAGCAACATCATCTTTTACTGAACATCCCAGTTGGACGTTTATACCTTCGAAATGCCTCGACCACAACACGTTCTATAAAATTAATATACTAATTAAAAAAAACAAATATTTAAGTTTATCTTGGACTTACGGTAAAGAGAAATAAAATAAGAAATTTTGAATTCACGATAAGTACTTCAAAACTTTCTTTTGTCAATTTGACATTAGATATATAATAATATAAAATATAATATATAATTTAGAGAAATATTAACTAAGCCGCTACGACGAACGAAGTCTTTTACCAATTACTGCTTACACAGCATGGTAGCTGTTTATCATTAAACAAACAATGACCTGTTCGTCACTAGAGTTTCTTCTATAAACTTCGAATGCAAACAAACATCTTAATCGAGACTCATAAAATCAAATAAGTTGAAACCCGGATTGTAACTGTTGTCGATAAATCTGGTAATTGTATGTAAATTGACTAGACGATGTTTCTATTGACGAATGGGACTATTCAAACAAATTATTATGTACCGACGCTTATGACTTCGATCTTAGACAACCATACTCTACTAATTCAACAGATTGGTGTGAACATTGTTTTTCAATTAGGTACTGACCAAATCATCATCAATTAAACATTTTCCTCATAAAGGGGTAAGCAGAGAGTACATCCATGTTTTGCATAGAAGATAATATACTCGTACGTAATACACTATCCATACTAATATTATAAATGCGAAAGTAATTCTGTCTGTCTGTTACGCTTTCACGCCTAAACCACTTAACCGATTTTGATAAAATTTGGTATAGAGATATATTAGACCTCGAGCAACATAGGCAATCTTTTATCCCAAAAATAACTTAAAGAAGTTAAAATAGGGGATGAAAGTTCGTATGAAAAATTGTCAATGTAAACAGAGATATAACCGACAATCACGCGGGCAGAGCTGCGGGCAACAGCTAGTTCTTCATAAATAAGTAGTCAAAGCTGTAGACATAAGTAAGTACATTATAATCTTCACTACCATGGTTCTCTAAAAACACCGAGAAAACATTTATCAACATTATTGTGCACCATTAAAAGATGAAATAATCAACAAAACTTTAAATTAGTTATAATAGTACCTACAACACTTCTAAAGAGCAACCTTTGGATGGATATGTGTGAGACAGATTATAATAGTTGAACGTATTAGAGTACATACTAAACAGATTATTATATAACTAGCATAATTGTATTATAATGTACTGTTCTCTCTCACAAGAATAATGTAGTGAAGTTTTAATTTCTGCACTATTACGTTTGGTTTCATATTAGATAGGTATAACACATAGGTTAAAAATATTAATGTACTAGTAATCTCTATATATTACGAGTGCATAAAAGATATACCTAGTATTTTAATATATAGGTATCTAATTTATTCTATCGTATAAAGACCAAGATATAAAAAAATATTATCTCTGTATAGTGGCTAAAAATAAACTACTAAAGAACCTTTACACCCACCACTGCAGGCTATCGAAATAAACAATTTTGTAGTTACTCAAACATTTTTGTTAAGAGTGCAAATCAAATCCACGAGTTGGTGTAACAGTAATAAAGAACAAAAGAAAGAACGAAGGCACTTCAGTTACTAAAGACTGTTTGAAAAGAACATTTGTATATGAAACACAGCCAGTTCAGTCATGAGAAGATTTAGCAAGAAACTAAGGTCACTCTTCTGACGGTTACCTAACTATTTGGAGGACTGATGCCATAGTGCAAGTTGTTTGGTTTATATAAATGAAGTTCCACCTTCTCCATCATATCAATTATATAGTTTGCACCCTATAGCTGTGTGTACTAAGCGCAGTAGGCATTGTTATCATTACTAATTTAGTTAGACTCGCGGAGAACGCGCTATTCGCGCAATTGATACTGTATGAGTAAACATTGTGTTGAGATTCGCCCATTGTTCTTATTAACAATCGACTGGTTTAAGTGATATTAAATCTTTATGCTTCTGATATGTTAGGCAAGTATTCTTCTCCCTAAACTACATAGCTATTTAGATTTACTGTTGTTGATAAATTTGATATTTATAACCAAAACTCCTCTACATAATGTAACTCACGTAGATACGATTATAAGACTAGTGACTACTAGTAGTTCTAGCTCTGCTTAAAATTTAAATATCATCGCTCAGCACAAGCCGTCTTTCAGGTGAAGTCATGAAACGGCCATGTCATCTTCAGTCTGCAATATGGCACTATCCCTTCTCTGCAGTGAATATGACAAAGGGCAATTGTAGAACTACCAAGTTACACGCAGCAATGTATGCTATTACGTAAAATATTTTGTCTCGTGTGGAGTCAAAATTTCAAATTTCGACTGAGCCACAATCGCTTAAATTTTTGAGGTAAAAATCTATTCGGGTATACGTACGCCTACTACATTAATCACCCCTCTTGTATTCCAATTTGTGAAAATCAAAGTAATGGCCGGTAACCATGGCATCCTATTAGTAAACAAAGCAATCAACTGATTAGCTTTTATGTTGTTGTGACCTCGATAAATACGAGTTCGAGGTGGGTCCGGGATAAAAACACTTTATTTGTTATATTAAATAGAGGAAAAAGCCCTCCCAAATTAATAATGACGCTATGTTTGACGGAATAACAAGTAAAAATAAAATGAAAAGCTACATGGCTCTATGTTTCTAGACACCACTTTCCTTCAAATAAACTACCGGAGAGGCTTCCTTGGTTCGAAAACTTACAAGATCTGCGTTTCGAATAAAACTGTCAAAAGCTTTTAAGTTATAAAAGTTTTGTGTAGCATTAATGCATCTATACATATAATAAAATTGGAGTGTCTGTTTGTAATATTGAAATAACTGTTTTTTACTACATGTATATGAATATATAACGGTACATACACCAAAATATTTTTTTTTACAATTTTTGTCTGTCTGTCTGTCTGTCTTCCGTCTGTTTGTCTGTCTGTCTGTTTGTTCCGGCTAATCTCTGAAATGGCTGGACCGATTTTGACAGGACTTTTATTGGCAGGTAGCTGATGTAATAAGGAGTAACTTAGGCTACGTTTGTTTTAGAAAAATATTTTATTTAAAAAAAATAAAGTAATGTTGAACGACTGTTAGGTGGAACGAATTTCGCTGGATCAGCTAGTCTGTTAATAAATTTGGAAAGCACAGTTGCCGATGGTTAAGAAATCAGATAAATCATGTATCGACTGCACGTCTATCGAGTAATATTCCACCGAGATTAACACTATAATACAACTACATATCTATAATAATAACATACTATGTGATAATTTAAGTAACTATTACGTAACAATACCTAATAAGAATCATTTGAAAATATAACTATTAGTACTGAAGTAGAGCAATGTCATTACATCTCTCTGAATGATGTCACGTTTCACGCTTGGCAACAATGTATTTACAATGTATTACATTATATAGTAAGTGGTAATGGTTCTAATGTTTTGAAATATGACGTTGTTAATTCTATAGTGATTATCAGGCTCAATAGCACGACGCAAGAAAGAAATGGCGTAGTAGATACAAGGACGACGACACGACACTGATGTCTGTAATTTCGAATTTCACATTCATAAGACGTATTTCAGTAGTGTCTTTTTAGTAGTGTAAATAATCCACATCCTCTGTGATCTGTAGTGAACCACCTTTATCCTTTGACGCTACTTTTATCAGGTCGTCAATCCACCTATCGTTAGGTAAAATATTTAATTGTGACTTTAATTCATTGTACTAAAAGAGACTAGACTCCACAACATAAGGATACCTAGTGTGGAGTCTAGAGCTTATATATATTATGTGAAACTTTGCTTTGGCAATAAAAATTAAAGAGATTAAAGAAACTTTCCACATACGTGACATGGCCTACGACGGGACAAAAGCAGGACGTGTGAAATTGAATTATTGTGAAATGAAACTAATGACATTATGACATTTTGCGATTATTACCTTTGTTATCGTAGAGTACCTACTGATAATTAATGAGTTGGGACCATGTATACACGAAGATTGCACTTAAACTGTGCTCCATGATCATTAATTAATCATCTTCTAAAAATGAAAGTCTTGTACGATGAAACACCAAATTTGAGTCACATAGACTTTTCTTTCTCGGTATCTGCAAAATTCTATTTGTAAAGATTGTCATAGAAATACCTATCATATTCTTGACCGACGACTTAAGCTACAGATGAATTTCAACAAAGATAAACAAATGCCGGCATATTTTAAGCCGATTCTGAAAATAATTTCAACTAAGACAAGCAGATATTAATCTAGACGGCAGTGACTTAGCTACGAGCCTTTTGAAAATTATAAGTAAGTCTTAAAAATGACGGGAGGTTTAAGGACTTTACTTTCCAAAAACTTGTAAATGATGCTCCAAGTTGCAAATTTTGATACTTTCGTCCGTTCACTATTATGTGTGTAAATAAATTTACATAATGATGACAGTATTACGCTGGTTCAGAACAGATATGATCAGGTGACATAGTTGGCAGCATCACATTACTCTTACTGCCAACGCACTCACTTCCTAATTTTCCGGCTGTAAACTGTTCCAAGATGACACTGACTGACAGAAAAATTAAGTCACATATAAACCAGAAGTAAATATTCTACCATAATAGTTAAATAAGTTGAGCTAAGCAAGCTGTATTTACAGCTACAACACCAACAAATAAAAAGAAATGCAAAGTAATTATGTAGTATTTGAAAACCTAACACTTAAATAAATCGACATATCAAATCAGAAATTAACGCCTTGTGCAAGTGCGGTGATCAATGCCTTCTCTGAGGTGATCACAGCAGGGTGAGGACCCTGCAGTGATGGGATTCAAGCTCTTATCCTGCTTTATTATCAGGAATCACAAGTATAACAGTATGTCTTAGGACCGTTATTTTCATAGTATTAGAATTGAAGAAAACGCTCCCACAACATCTTAAGAAATAACCGAATATCCGTAGCTATACTTGTCGTTCTATCACGTGAAAACAAAACAGTAACGCACATACATCCTAAATATTGACCTTTTTGGATATATTCCAATAACAAGATACGCAATCCAGATATCTTGTATACATAGGTACGTCATTATTTTTTCTTTTAGTAGATATCAGTCACCTTTCTAACTAGTTTCGTCCGCTCCAGCAAGATTATAAAACTTTATTTACCACGGTCATTAATTTACGGATCATACGACGCACAACTGGATAAGTCAGATAGCTACGAAACGCACTGACGCACGCTCTGGTAGCGATGCGTTACTTCACAGGTTTACGCAGGCTTTCGCTTACCCTGGTACTTGTTTCTAATTTATCCAGTTACTTTTGAGTTCACTTATAGGTCACGAATAAAGGTGACTCACGATCGATCATGGAAGCGAAGATTAGGGGAGGCCCGTATCAGGGAGTGGAAGATTTTTGGGTCGAATTGATGGTGAGGTTGAAAAAGACACATAAACAGCTCTTGGAAGCGCCTATGTTAACACAGACGTGCTTAGATCTCAGTCCATAAGATGTCCACATCTAGACGTAGGGTACCATAATCGCCACGCTTGGCAAGCGCTTCGTCTATCGCAGTGGTTGCAGTTTTAGGTCGTCCACGTCCGATAATTGGTGACCGATTTTTGTAGAAGAAAAATAGAACGTTCTGATAGTAATAGTGCAACGAACACGTCCTACAAAAAGTCGGTCAGAAATAAAATCGGTGCATCCCGACCGATCCGATTATCGGTGAAAAATGGAACGTTCGGAAATGTATGCGTAAACGCACACTACTCACCGACAGTCGGCCGCATGCACTTGCAAGGGAAGGACGATAGCACCAGACAAAGTGACGGACGTAGGCGTTGAGTCGGCCACAAAATCGGTCATCAGAATCGGAGAAAAAAATCGGCTCGATTATCTGTCCTACAAAAATCTGATGTGGGAGGGCAGCCTAATAATATTAACTAATAATACTAGCAGTAATAACTAAGCAGATAAAAATACTAAGCGCTGCCACCCGCCGTGTGTTAAACCGTGCCACCTTCGCACGTGATGCCAGTCATCATTAGAACTACTGATTGCAGTGTAGTAAAGTAAGTACTTACGAGTACATAATATAAAGTGGAAGGTTGAGTCACTAGTACCTATGATTGCTTGTCGTAGGTACGCAGACACAGTGCTACAGATGCAATCTTGAGATTAGTTATTTATAAATAAACAAATTCAGTCTTAAGACGTGCTTACGATTCAGTTTTAACCCGCCAAATAAAATATAGTCCAAGAGATACCGACGCGAAAATAACATATTTTTATCGATAGGAATTTTTGTTATTTTGCAACTTCGTGAGGTGATGTTATGTATCCACTGTTGGCTTCAGCTATGTACCCTAACTGAACAAGTATTTAAAACAGATATTTGATTTTACAAGAGATACAATTCATGTCGAACACTTTTATAGTAATTGAATGTTAATACAAAGTAATTAAAATCACTTTTGTAAGCTAGGAAGAAAGTAACGCCTACCTACAACTCTGGAAACAGGAGAAATTGTGTACAGAACTATGTATAAAATCGATACTCACTACGTAACATGAACACTTTACTATCAAGGTACCTACTATTCTTATAGATGCGGTCTTGTGTAGGGTAGTAAGTAGGTATATACACCAGACCACTATTCCAAAATTCAACTCAAAGATTCTAACATTCTTGCAGCTAAACATGATACATTCTTGAGGGGGATCGACCGAGGAAATACTATCTTCTCATCGAAGATCGACGTAAGAGTAGTAGTATCCGTATCTACTACTGCGTTTCGTTTGCTGAGTGAAGCGCCTGTGGCCCAATTTCCCTTCTTTCCTCTTTCTTTACCTTCCTCGTTCTCTACCACTACTCCATTCCCAGCCGCCGTAGTGAACCATACTAGCAGTTTAAGACAATGGCTTTTGGTATGGTTGCCACCACGTCTGGATTCCACTAACTGCTTACCATCAGGCGGGGTGGAGTCACAGGCTAATATAAAAAATCTAATTTATAGCATAACAAAATAAAACTAAAAACCACACAATCCAAAATTCTGCCTCAAAAATACCGGCATTTCTCTAACTAGACTTTGGAAAGCATCTACCGCTTTCGTATTCTTGAATAACATAAATAGACTTAGAAACCAAATGGTAATGCACTTGAACGGCTACTGTAATTGAATCTTTCGATAACCATCGTAAATATCAATTAACCTGCATACCGTCAGTTTGTAAGTTACATTAAAAAGGTAAATTGAACGTGGTTAGCCTGGTACCAACCGACTATTCTGTTATTTGCTAGGTATTGATTATGAACTGATATCTAAGTTTCGTTTGGCTAAAGAAGATAGCTCGCAGTGATTCAGTCGCTGCCTTCCCATGTAATGGTTAGACAGCTACTTTCAAGATGCCTGATTATTTTAGAGAAGTGTATGCCACCGCTAGATTATATAATACTAAAAGTCGTGATAAGCATCAGACGCAATCTATTGCTACAAACAAAATTTATTATTTGTAATCTATATAGCATTGTGTACCGAATTACAAGACGGACTTACAAAAAATTGTTCTTTTCGAGGAACGTTGGGGATCAAACATTTTGAAGTTGAGGTGTTGTTTGTCCTTCCATACTTTTCTACATAGTTTACGGCTACTTTGTCAACGTTAAGGTTATCGACCTTTTTTTTTACTTTATCTGCTCTTAAACCTCATATTTCAAAAACTATCTTTGCAACATTTCACCATTTTCAAAAATACATCCATTTATGTGTATAATACCAGATTTATTGCAGACGAGTTTAAACGCGTCCGAACATTAATTCCAACAATTGTGGAATAAGCATCAATAAAAAGTAAATCACAATGGTTTCAATAAAACTCAGAGACAGAATGATTTTGCTCGTTCTGAGAATCGAAACGGAGGTCAAGTAGAGCTCGGTCATAAATAATAATTAAAGGGCCGGGCTTGTGCTTGCTTATGCGATGTACAGTCACCAATAGTTCTGGTGCATCGTCGACCCAGCCCAAAATATACTCAATACTGGGTCTGCAGAGTAAAGTCTCTTTTCATACAGACGTGACGACTATTAATCTCCATGGTTGCTTTGATTGGAGCGGCGGCTTTAGGCTTTTTTTAATATTGTATTAAATCCAGGTTTAATTGCGTTTTTTTTTACCATAAGGCACTATATACACGGACTACGTACACGGATAGCACATGTACTTAATCAAGACTAAAAAGATGCAGAAGGTGAAAATGGGATGCACCGGTGCACCACATCGTATTATTTGCGACGCACATATACATATACGAGTAGGTAAGTACCTATACCTACACGAATGGATTGGTGGTTAAGAAACATTGTTGTTGATGTGTGTACGGTAATTGAACGAATGTAACAAGTGTACGAAGAATCGCCAATTTAATAGCAGTATAAAGGCTGTCTTACTGTTACGTTTCTTTTAAGTTTTTTAGGTAATTTTTCAATTTAATCTAATTTCAAACTAGAATAATCTGCACTTACATTATGAAGGAGATAACAGAATAAAGAAATAACAGAACAGCACCACTTAGATAGTAAAGCAGCATTCGGTAAACACCAGGATTGGCATAATTTGAGAATTTTGTGACTTCACATGGAACAAAACTCTAACTAGTTCGATATTTTTAATTGCCTGCGTCACTTTGCATGCTACTTGAAATTGTAACTTACAAAAATTTTAATAACCTGGCGATTAAAAAGAGTAGCCTGAGTTTCTTGCCAGTTTTTCTCATGGCCCTACCTTCACGTCAGCGAACTGGCTGTAGGTTAATTGGCTGACAGTTTGTAATTTTTAACGTTCATAATAAATAAAATAAACATCTTTTGATTTGGATTTGATTTCATCAATCAAATGTACGTCAACAAAGCAAGCTACTAATTTCTTAGCGCCTAAACGGCTGAACCGATTTCGATGAAAATTGGTATGTAGATAGATTCGATGCTGGACACAAACATAGGTTACTTTTTATCTGGTTCCCGAGGTAGACAAAATATATTTTAGGCGCGGGCGAAGCCGTGGTGCCCAGCTAGTACAAAGTAACACTATTATTACTAGTGGCATCATATTAAACATAAAAAATAGAAGGCTGCCAATTAAAATCCTATCTATTTTTTATACAATAGTGTTAGTCAGAAGCAATGGCAAAAACAAAACAATAAAACAGTAGCAACACGACCCAATTAATACAACATGAAAAAAACACCACAACAGTTTACGAATGATAAATTTGGCTCTTTTAATTTTACACCATCACTTAACCTATAAAATTTACAAAGACACTGACGGCTCGTGAAATATCTGCGTAAAAGGGAAATAAAGATGGAGGTATGCGTGGAAGGAAGAGTACTGCAGTTAAAGAAATTACATCAGAAACATAAAAATTGCAAAATTTTCTTAAAAATTTAGACAGTCCATCTAAGCGACTTTATTCTACAGACAACCATACTATCGTAACATACTACTTTGATAGTGTAGTCATCCAGCTAGAGGTTAATGGTGTCCTTGCTCTTAAAGAAAGCTCAATATTTCATACTAGGTATTTATAGTTTATACTAAACTATCTTTCTGCGGCGCGGTTCCACTCGCGCTAAGTACATCTTTGGTTACTGTTCTGCTCTCGTCGCCAGTAGCCTGATGTTACATATCAAACGCAAAAAGTATTATTCAAATCCGACTGACAGTTTTAGAGATAAGCGCGTACAAACAAACTCTTGCGCTTTATATATGTATAAGAATAAGAGTTAAATAAAATCTAAAAGTACCTATAACTAGTGTTGGATAGAACTGTTAAAGTTTGGATTTCGGTTTTATTGAACTTTCCTCTCGTATTGTGAAAAGTCCGCTTCCGTCGAAGAATAAGACAGCAAATCTTTATACTATCGGTAGTATGCTCCTAAATCTGAGTTACTGGTACCTACAGAATGACGTTTCCTTTACGACAAAAAGAAGTTTCAATTTCTCTACTTACTTCTAATTTTATTTTGGATTTTAATATGGTTTTTGTTCCGAAATTCGTAAGTGTAGGAAGATGAAAATTATAGAAGTACAAGTGTGTTAGTTGATATTGATCTTTGAAATTTGAGGGGGCGTACCGTGTACCGCGAACAAACTGGGCTCGGGTGTGGGTGTGGGATCTCTTTTCTCCCGATTTCCACGCAAGATGAGCTGCCAGCAAAAGTACCACCCATCGGTTGGTAACCTAGCAAACAAATAAAATAGTTAGGACTGGGATAACATCACGTTAAAATGTGTTTGTCAAATTATTAGGATAATTTTAAGCCAAAATAAAATAATTTTTAATCAGAAATGATTAAATAAGTATTTTATAATTTTGAAGTTGGTGCCAAGTAAATACTATAAGAACCTTACTAGGTAGGTACACTAGCAAAATAAGATTGATAATACCTAAAGGTACCTAGTTATTGTTTTACTTGACACTAACCTCAAAATTATAAAATACTTATTTAACCATTTCTGATTAACTAAATCAAAATACGAATTACTTTGTGCTACGTAAATTTATTTTTTACTTTTGAGTTTCCTTTCTGATTGAAGTCGGTTTTCTTTTTGTTAAAAATTATTTTATTTTACAATTTTTAGTGATGGGTAGACCTAAATCTTGCTTAGGTATTATTCTTGTACACACTAAACATTTTGGCACATTGACCCGTATGAAGTAAGCCCGACATGACTGCTGTTAAGGAATTCCCTCGACTGTCTATGGTCACCTGTAATGGCACTTATAACCCATACGGGTGCAAAGTTCTCATCATTAGAAATGAATTAAGTATAAACACCAACTTATTGCTGTAAATCGTTAAGGAGTTCCCTCGACTGTATTTGTGCTCCATTATCAGATCGACTCCAAACCTTCACTAAATAGTAGTGCCTTAAAATACTTAATGGAAAACATAACAAATGCACTAGTTGTCGGTACGATTATCGAAAGTTTCCCTCGATTTCTCTGGGATGCCATCATCAGATCCTGGTTTCCTTATCATGGTACCACCCTTGGGATATCTCTATTCGAACAGAAAAAGAATCATCAAAATCGGTTCATAAACGACGGAGTTATCCGTTAAATGTTATTAGCACCTTTGAATTAATTAACAATTTTAAAAATCTAATTAGTTGACTATTTTAATGTAGTTTGACCTGTTAACGTAGGTAATAGAGTAACCCCCAGTTTCTGAAAGGCTGATCAACGATATGATCATCCTTTCAGAAACTGGGGGTAAGTGGATGAAACTTATAAACGTGGCTGCTCTCTAAACGTTGCATAAACAAACGGTAAGAAAACATAACCAAGTTGTGGGTTCCCGACTGTAAAATGAGAAGAGAACAAAGAAGAGGCCCTCGACCTCGACGCTCTCACTAAAGGGGAGAAAAGCAATAGTAATAGAAACTAATACTTTACACCGATATTCTGTGAGCAGAAATAGCACCCTACCAGAAACTTTATAGATTAGCGCCAGCAGCAGCGAATATTTTTGATGTTTTCAATGCATTTTTAATTAAAAAGTATGACCGCTGATAGCTTCTTTTTGTTTACATGTTTACTATATTATCATGAACACAAGACGTTTTTATAGTTTAGTTAGGTAATTGGTAATTTGTAGTAGGTAATACATACCAGAAGATTAAAACTCTAGTTATACCGTCAATATCTAATGTGCGACAGCTAGATATATTCTTTCCATGCTTCTTACTCAAGAATGTACATAATGAACTCAATACAATTGTTAATAAAAATTTCCTAAAAAAACGTATGATACAACCGTTCGTTACCCGTGTTACTACCAGTAGTAACAATTGGATATGCCTGATCTACAAATAAATCATTTGAATTTGAATTTCAATTTGTTATGCAGTTCGCGCATTCTCAAACCTGAATTCTTTTATTATCATTGACCCCTCTACGAATCCGGATAAATTGTAATTGACGTTATGCAAAAAAATAATAAGCCTAAAATATTATTTCTTTCAATTGTTTCAGCATGATGGTTCATAAAGAATGCATAATAGATAAATGAATGCAAAATATTTAGAAGTAATTAGGTTAACTTATGTACCTACCTAGTAGCCTTATAAATTTACGAGCTTCTCGCAGCGTGGTTTCACCCGCGCCTTTGGTTACTGCTCTGCTCCCGTCGCCAGAAGAGTGATGTTACATAAAACCTTGCTCAAGAACTGATCTATCATACGCAAGAAGTATAATTAAAATCCGACTGATAGTTGAAAAGATTAGCACGTTCAAACAAACAAACAAACAAACAAACAAACTCTTCCGCTTTATATAATAGTAGGTAGATTAATAAGTATTTAAAAATGGGTATGTAGGTAGTTATGTAATGATATTTATAAATAATTCTAATTCAACTTCAAACAGTATTTTTGCAGGTCAGATCTATAGGTTCAATTCGGTAGCCAAATGCCTTTATTAAGCAGAAAGAAGAAGGCTTAACTTCGACTACCTTTCTGCCTCCTAACATAAAACCTAAGTAGGAAATTGTAACGCGTAGTGTTTGTAAGGAAACTTCCTTTGCGAATCTATGTAAGTATGTTGCCAAGAATAAACGAGTTTAATCACCGAATAGAAGCATAACTTCGTAAACATTACACCAAAGTTTGTTTACATGACCTATGCTCGGGGTCAAGGTCACGACCTCACGTCAAACTCGCGTCATATCCGTGAAATTATGCATCAATACGTGCTTAGTTTTATAAAAATAGATGGTAGATTTCGAGAAATCACTATTTTATAGGTACAAAAGTGATTGTTTTGAAAGGATTCTCATGAGGTAGGTATTAGAGAAAGTATGAAATAGTACAAACCTGTATTACACGCTTGGCGCGCTTGAGATACCACGGCTATTACTACATCCACATCACCAAACACTTCACCATCCATAGAACCGGTGACGATATGATCGCGACAGTGACAGACAAAAGCGAAAGTGCATCAGTTTATTTGTCAACGTGTTTTCATGTGCGATCGCGCGGCGTGTGCCGACGACTGGCGTGTTGCCGGTAAGGACGCGAGAAGGTCGCCCGTCGCAGCTGCGCATGCGTTCTGATCACCATTAATGGCGCCAAATCATGCCAATTTCCTGACCTCCAGCAAACTTTTAGCGTCGTTTATGTAAGAGACATTATAGTATGATCATTAATAATCAATCTGTCTCACTATGATCGAGGTTGTAACCTTATTAAACCCAGCTGAGGGTACGTTGCTACATACTTTGATTGAGCTTTCGATAAGCTTTTTGAAAACTTTGTAACAACTTTTTCAACCCAAACCTATGCCGTAGCCTCATAAAAAACTATCCATATGTGAAGCTGCACCTGCACATTAGGATAGAACACAATTATTTACTTACAGCAAATTAATTATGATTTGATTATCAGCGGTGGTCACCTGTTGCTCATGGACTGCTACAATGTCAGGGGCTCAGCAAAGCCGCTACTTACTGTCAAGTTATTTTAAACTTTTTACACATACAGGATATACTTTTTACACATGAAAGCTTACATTAAGACTTAATGCCAAAGGCATTCTCTCAAGTTGATGCACTCTTTAAATTTATTTTGAAGAAGAGAGTGTCATTCCTACGCTTGGGAAACAGGGAAACACTGCAAAAGTTAGTTCATTCCAGAGCTTACACGTGAGTTCGAGAAACCCTGAATCTTAACAGCTGCGTTGAGACGTTGCCGTTAGTTAGTTTTCGGTCTAGAATATAGAATCATCTCTTCCAAGTGACAAAGCTACTAAGGGAAAACAAAGTAACTGGCAACACTATAACCTGTGTAATAAGTACCTATCACCTTACTGCTACCACCAATAAGCACGTCAAACGTGATGTCTTTTAACAACTCCCTTCAGGAGAGGCTTTTGAAAATGTTAAGATTTCACTGTGAAAGGTAAGCACTTCAGTTCTACACGAGTCGTTATACATAGGAACGGCGAAGATGAGAAGATCCATTCAAAGTTCCTGTACTATATGAAGTTTTCAAGTTCCTGTAGTAAAATTGAGGCGAGATTTGAGAATAAACCTTTAATTTGACTGGTTTTGAGTTCTTATCTATATATTACCCGACACCTTTACTAGGTCATCTGTCCACTAAGAGGCTTGTTGTGTTATACCGTTCGTGGTCGTCATACCACCACTGGTGGCCCAATTCATATTGTGATAATCAGTAACTGCAACTCATAGATATAAACGTTGAACAGTTGGCTACTAACCTGACGCTTTTACAATCAAGAGAAACAATGCAACTCTTGTAGGCGAAGAAACAATTACTACTACTTGTACTTACAGTATTGTTCTAAAATCTAAAGATACAGTTAACAGTAAGTTTACAGTAAAGTTCTAAAGTCCTGAAAATTACAAAAATTTACCTAACCATTTTTCAAAAAGAGAACTCAACAAATTACGAACAATAGGTATCTACATTTAGTTTACATATTACTTGGATTTAAGAATATTCTGTGTTTCCAGACCAACCAAGTAACTCAATCATTCATACCTACAGATGCAGAATAGATCCCAATGAAAATTCATTTATAGCCGAAATAAATAGTCTATCTTATAATTAAATGTACCTACTTATCAAATTATTAAGCATAACTGCACAAAAAACAGCTAATAGAAACAGCAACACGACACGAAGCGCCTGATTAAGATCGACTAGCACGTAAAAACAATGATACAACTAATACCTACACGCTTAATTTATTTACTAAAACGTTTCTATAATCCTAACAAGTGGTGCCAAGAAAGCATGCTTTGTAACGACAAAAATGTAACTAATGAAAACACAAAGTATGTACCTACCTACTTCAACAAATGTAGATACATCTGTACTTACTATAAAATTGTGAAAGCGAAACTTAACGTGTTTTCCATTAAATCGTGCTATCATCTTTAAACATTATTTGCGCCTGATAAAAAGAAAAGATTTCATTTACACTCTACACATGTAAAACAATCACTTGTATTTACTATGTCAATCAATACGTAGATTTTTTGTAAATACAACATTATCATAGTAAGTCACAAAATAAAATGAATGATACAAAAAGTGGGAGAAAAGTAGAAAACGAAAAGACAGATAGGTATTTATTTTTACATTCCCACTTACTTACGTATTATAAACTTACATATAATAAAAATGTAACCGATCGCTGTCTGTAAGTACATGGAAGATATTTGAAAAAAAATATTATTGGAACCTTTATCAACGCAAATAGAACCCAAAACAATGATTGTTACAATGTTTGTTTGTTTTTTCTGTTTTTCTGTGCGTTTGTTCACGCTAATCTCAGAAACGGCTCATCCGATTTAGATATGGTTTTCACTAATACATTGTGGTAAGCTTCACTTAACATTTAGTGTTTGTTTCATGTCAATCGGTTCATAAATAAAAAAGTTATGCCAATTTAAAGAATCATGTCGAACATTTGTTAATTTACTACGAAACCTGATAGAAACAGAGACTTAAACTAAACAGGTTACGGAATAGTTGATAGTGTTTTTATTTCTCGGATTCCTCTCATTCTAAACAATCTTCCGTTTAGTTTTCAATGAGTCCAGTTTCCAGAGAGCCTATGTTTCGCGATGACAATTAATAAAGCCCAAGGTCAGACACTAAAAGTTGTGGGTCTAGAACTAAGTATTAGCTGTTTTTCGCACGGTCAGCTTTATGTGGCTCTATCACGTGTTAGCATTCCTAGCAGCCTGTATGCTTTGATCCCCGATGGCTATTCGTGTTAGTCCTGACTGACTGACAGACAACGCACGGCCTAAGCCGCTGGTCGTAGTGATTTAAAATTTGGAGGGTGTGTTTGTCTTAATATCTAGAGGTGTCCTAAGAAAGGGTTTTTAAAATTTAATCCCTAAGTGTGTGAAAAGGGGTGAAAACGATTGTATGAAACTTCTTCATTTTTTTAATTACAGTTTTGAAGTTTTGTTTTGGAATACTTCTATTTAAATAAAAAATATTCTCATAATTTCATTTTAACAGGGGTGGATTTAGAGGGGTGAAATTAGGGATAAAATATTCAATAAAAGATTTTTTGCTTGCAGCGACTTAAAGTTTACAGGGAGGGGGAGGAGAGGGAAATAAGGAAGGGAGGGGAAAGTGAGAGGGAAGTGCAGAGGAAGTGAGGGGGAAATGAGGAGGAAGAACGGAGAAGTGAGCGGAAAGTCAGGGAGAAGTCAGGGGGAGTCAAGGGAAAGCCAGGGAGAAGTGAGGGAGAAGTGAAGAAAAAGTGAGGGAAATGTGAGAGGAAAGTGAGGGAAGTTAGGAGAAAGTGACGGGGAAATTAGGGGAAGTGAGGTGGAAGTGGGAGAGAAGTGAGGGGAAGTGAGGGGAAGTGAGTGGAAGTGAGGGGAAAGTGAGGGTGAAGTGAGGGGGAAGTGAAGAGGAAGTGAGGAGGAGTGAGGGAAAAGTGAGAGGTAAATGACGAGGAAGTAAGAGGAAAGTGAACTGGAAGTGAGGGAGATGGGAGAGGAAGGGAAGGGGAAGGGACAAGGAAAGGAAGGAGTTCTCGAATGGAGGGAAAAGGAAGGGAAAGGGATAAGAAGTGATAAGAAGGGAGAAGAAAAGGAGGGGAAGGAAGGAGAAGAAATGGGGAAGGGCTAGAGAAGAGAGGAGAAAGTGAGGAGGCAAGGTAGAGAGAAGTGGAGGTAAGGGCAAGAGATGCTCAAGGAGGGGCAAGGGATGCTGAAGGAGGTGAAGAGGAGAAGAGGGAGGTGAGGAGATAAGCGGCAACTGTGGAGAGTGGAGAAAAAGGGCGATAGGGAAGGAGGGGAAGGGGAATTAAGTTATTGTAGTGAAAATTTGCCTTTGTGTATTGTATATTGTTTTTACGAGGGATATCTTTAGGTAGGTGAAAGAGGGTTTGTATGAATGGGAGATTAAAAATAGTATGGAAAACAGTATTTAAACAATATAAAAATGTCTATTGGAAAAAACAACATTCACGCGAGCAAAGCCGCGGGCAAAAGCTATCTATATACATAAAAGCAAAAGGTCACTCACTCACTCATCACGAAATCTCAGAAACAACAAGTGCTAGGAATCTCAAACTTTGTAGATCGTTCCTATTAGGATATAGGTGCTTACTTAGACGGGATTTTGCGAAATCAAGCCTCTAAGGGGGTATAAAGGGGTGACAAAGTTTGTATGAAACTTCTATAGTTTTTATAGTAGGATTACCAAATTAATAGAAAATACTCTTTTTTAATATTAAGTGGTCAAATAAGAGTCGAAGTTTGTGTGAAAGTGGTTCATCAGTTTTAGCGGTAGCGGGTTTAAATGGGATTCGCCATAGAGACGGATAATACTGATATTTATTACTGATACAATGTACGGTTGCCGTAAAATCAGGCAGGCAATGTACTCATAGAGGACCCATCTGAATTTTCACGCGAACAAAGTCGCGGGCAACAGCTAGTAAACTTATAAATATTGTGATAGACTCATGGCATAGAGCACGCATCCATCCATACAAAAAACTAGCTTAACTGAGCCCATTTCTATATGGGCAAACTTTCTTTATGGGCAAACCCGTGATCCATCCAGCCTATTTATGCTGATACTACCATAAAAAAATTGTGTGTTGTGTAGTTTCTCGTTTCGTAAATTCACCGTATTAACCTGACACAGGTTTATAGATTCAGAGTTGATGCTAGATTAATGTTAACCCTCAAAAACCTTTAACTACCTAATCCCTGACTTGGGTGTCATATGTCGTGATTACTGATTGCTACCCAAAATACAAGCATTGCTTAGTTTGGGAAGCAGTATCAGTACCGTCGGTGTAACACATTTATAATATCACATTTTCTCTGTCATATACTGTTGTACTTTTTTGTGTCAATTGTGTCAATAAAAGATTTATTTATTTATTATTATTATTTAAGGAAACAGGTATTTCGTGTTACAAAGCCAAGAACTTTTTGATACAATGAGATAGTATGAGATGTTGTCAACTTAGTATCTATACTAAATAAATATAAAGCGAGAGTTTATTTTGTTATTTGTTAATTTGTTTGATTATAGGTAATCTGTAGTGCCTACAGTCGGATTCGAATAGTTCTTTTCGCGTTCGATAACCTATAAGTTCTTGAGGAAGGTTATAACCTTATAATTAGGCTATGATCCATCAAACGTAATGTTGATGAAGCCTATAACCTTAATAAATAGAATTTATTTACCTACTAGGTATTTATTTACGAAAACTTTTGTGCAACAGAACGTTTTTGTAGCTATTAAAGGGTCGAATAAACTAAACTTACCTACTTTACGTTGGAATGGAATGCCTACAACCCAGTAAGTAAAATTCTTACCCACAAAGAAATCGTTGAAGAAATCGTTTACAAAGCTGTTCCTAGATGGCGTACAAAATATGGCTCTAGGATGGACAAATACAAGTCTGTTGAGAAATCGTTTATCAAAATTCAAATATTTTTATTTTTCTACCTACCTACTTATTATTCAAAAAATCATAAAAGAAACTTAGTTCAGCATGAACAATTTTTTTTTAAATTCGTAGAGGCATTAAGTATTTTGTATAAAAAAGGAAACAAATTTCTCTTACTTCGTCTCGACGAGTGCATGACGGTTAGAGAACAAGCGAATTTCATTATCAGGGTCATTACTACACAATGTGTAAGTAACTTTCATACATAAATTATTTTTATACTTACCTAATTAAATGTTCATATTTAATATTAAATATTTGTTATAATAAGTTGAGAAGCATTAAAACTACATCATAACTCTTTGCCAGCGCATGTGTTCCCATCTAATTTTGATCCTGGGTCTTTTAAGCGGGGCGTGAAAAAGCATCTCACTAAGCCGCCATAGTGGAGGCCACCATACCAGTAGTTTGGCTTTTGAAATCTATGATTAATTCAATTTAAGCAATGCTGATTCGGCCGCCCGCATTACAGTAGGTAGGTATATTAACTACCTAACCTCTAAAATTAAAGGTCAGGGCTTAGGTACGAAACGTTCCATTGCAATCAATTAGGTTAGTAACACAGAGTACACTATACATATGTTAGTAAGTAAGTACTTACACTTTTACCATAGTGTATAAAAAATTTACAACACTAAAGTAAGTAAGTAAGAATGGAGGTAGGAGCAGTACCGCCTTTACCATAAGGGCACACGGGGCACGTGCCCGAGGCCTCCATTCCTCAGGGGGACCACACTTTTTTACACATTTATTCTCAGAACATTTTTGTCGGGCATATTACATTTTATTCACAAAAAAGTCACATCTCTAAATCAAATAATCGAAATAATTCCTAAATTTAGATACATTAACTACTTATTTTTTACGGTTAAAAATTTAATTGATAATATTTTTCTCTTTCAACCTTCCTCACGCACTTACACACTAATTAATAAAATAAAATATTAGAAATATGGCGCCAGAAAGCAGTTTTTTGATAAGTAATTTTGGAAAGAGCGTCAAAATCTTAACAAACCAATTTTCAGTACCTACTCCCGGAAAACTTTCCAAATAAAAAGTGGAAATTTATGAAATATTCAATGTTGAGATTATGTGCTCGATGTATATAAAAAATGCTATACCGATATTGTCACAAGATATTTAAAAACAATTGTCAAAGAACTCATTTCAGCAAAGTACGTATTATATAGTACCTAGTAGGTACTATATAATACGTATATTCCTTTTCTAAATCCCGCTTGCACGTCCAATATTTTCTTCTCAGTCATGCATATGTACTACCACTCGTTTAATCAAAATGATAACATACCTATAGTTTACCTACTACAGTCAGGAGGCTAATGCCGCGGTAGTTCTTGCATTCCTGCTGTGACCCTTTGCCTTTATATAGTGGCACGATAACAGCCCTACACCAATACTTGGGTAGGTACTTTTATTACCGAACCGCCAACATTTGTTAAATAGAAGGTACTGTTGTACAACAAGCTCGTGATGTTTCCTTCACCTTTCTTGAGCATTTAGGCAGATATTTTATCATGTCCTGCTGACTTACCTACCACCTTTCCTATCCTTTAACGCATTAATAATTTCATCCGTTTTTTATCTCCCTACTTACGCCAATTTCTTTTTTAGCTTTTAATTGTTTGTATTCTCATATTCGCTCGTTCCGCTAGCACATTCATCCACATTTTTTTCTTTTCCTCTAATAAGTATCTACATTTTGCACCTCATTACCCCACCATTCAGTACTTGTCTTAGGTACTATTAATATTTATTTTACTCACATCACATACTTACCTACTAAGAAGCTGTTTTTCACTACACCTTTCTTAAACTCCTGCCATAATTCTTTCATTCCGAGCCCATCGTCTTTAAACAACAGTATAAAAAATATAAGTTCTATGACATCGGCATCGCAATCAGAAGATAATTATGGCTGTTCATTTTATGTATTGACTACAATTAAGTCTGTACCTACAGAACCCTCGGTGCGGGTGTCCGACCCGCACTTGACCGGTTTTTTATTTACATAAGTACAGGGACATCGCATCTACGTAGGTACAATAGATGCAACTCTGTAAAAGTAGAACATTATTATAACGGCTGCCCCAACGACTATCAGTTTTGCGAGCTATGTCCTGCCCATTGCCATTCAGTGAACTTTAAATAATTAAATTACATAATTCGTGAAACTACTGCTGCTACTCTATTTATACAATACGTAGTCACTAGGCTGTTCATGTGTGCCTACGACTATATACTTAGGTATGTATAACCATGACTCATAGTGATTCATAGTATCATCGAAAAGGAAAGTAGGCACCCGTGGTAGGCACTCACTTGTATGCGGTTGCCAGATGTAAAATTGAAAAGTCCTGGCACATAAACCTGATTTCAATGTCTTAACTTTTGCAGATAGAATACAAAATCATCAACACTATCAGACTGTCCACAAAGCTAAAATTATGCCTAAGTAATTACGATTTTCATAATACTAAGTACCTAGGTGAACTATTTACTCGGAGCACGGGCAAGCGGCGGATTTTACCATGTTTTTATGGTCCTTGGATATTGATGTAAGTAGAGTACTAACCTACCAACAGTAGCATCAAAACTATGATGATAATTACCCTAAAGTACATAGGTCTTATAAAATTTTACTGTCTAGTGTTATATTATGTACCTCCTATCTATAAAATATCAGATCAACTCTTTACTTGTGGCAACCCTCCCAAGTTTCATTCATCTTTTTATTATTAAGCACCTATTATATTTTTGACCGACTGCCGCAGTCTAGGAGGGTAATGTATATAATATGTATGTAGTATGTACGTCTATTTCTTTAGCACGCTCTACATCCTAAAAGTCAATGGATTTTAACTTAAATTCGTATTAATTGTGACGTAGGGTACATAACATTTCAATGTAGCGTCAGCACAAGAAAATTACTTTACTTTTTGGCAGACGGGCTTTTTGTTTTTTAATAAAATATATTGCTTGTTACAACATAACAACGTCACTCTAATTTCATTATTGAATCTGTAAGTACATAATATAATTATAACTGTATGTACGTTATTTGAGTATCACAATCTTACCTGAAGCGATATTTGTTTAGTAACTATAGTCAACTTTATTTAATTAAGTCTACCTACTCATATATCATTTGCACATGCATAGTTATCTAAAGGCCATACTCTATGCTTAAGGCATAGCTACCTATGCCTATACATATTCATACTACCTTAGTCAGCCCACTGTAACACATTATACCGTTGCGTGCGCGGTACCGTAACGTCATGCCTATTATTATATAGGTAACTGGAATCACAATAATGAACTGTAGACAATAAACTCGCCGGGAGCTGCTACCAATCTCTACAATATTTTCACTTCAGCCCTACTTGTCACTGCGCTAGAAGCTTCTTTAACAATGTAATGTAACAAACATTATTGATTTTTCCTTACAGATGAACACAGTTACTGTGCCACATACCTAGCATTTTATTGTTAACAAGGGTGGAGAAAATAGAATACCTATGTAAAATAAAAACAAAAATAAACATATTAACAAGCTCGTTTGGACATTTTATTCATGTAAATTTGCAGATATAATTAATACAAATTATGGTCATGTATATTGGGATCTATGATAAATAATTGTAACTAATAGCTGGACACTGTCTTACACGTCTCCGAATAGATTAACTCCAGCCATTATCAAATTTTGTTGACTCATTGAAATATAAAAAAGGCAGTCTCGGAGGTGTGGTATTACAAATACTGTCTTACTCCTAAGTTATATAATGAGATTTTATTGTGATAGTGATAAAACACAAACTTAAACTATGTGAACATTCTACTACCTGAAGAGCTACTATATGCATGCATGACTCCTTTAAATAAGGTTCCTCACCTTCTAGGATGTTGTTACAAGTGCAGAGCTATGTTGTTATGTTAACTAAATTCCTAAAAGATTAATGAGACAAAACCTATATTGTCTACATGTCATACATCACAATTTTTCCTAAAGTTATCTGTACAGTCTGTGTTTTAAAGATGTTGATTTAATGCCAATCACTATACATTTTCAAATGAAAAAGCAGCTAGTGTATTATATACTTAGCTGCACACTGATTACAGAACTTGTGTAATACCTAGTTCATCAATATTTGAATATGTAGTCATACACAATTTGTATCCACAAACAATAATAAATTCAGGATTACTAACAAAACAGTCTAGATACACAGTAAATTATTCACAAAGAAATTCATAAATAAACTTTTTATTAAAATTGTATAAGACTGAAATACTTAGTATGTTGACACTACTGATTTTATGAATGCATGATCATTCATCAGAGAGCAATGTAATTTTATTTCTCAGACTCGTTTTGTTCAGGTGTGACAATAGTTAACCATGGGTGCTGAAGGCACTCGTAGGCAGTGGCACGCCGATTCGGGTCAAAGTCCAACATAGGCCTTAAAAAATCAGCAAACTCTTCAGCATCTGATTGACTCCACTCATATTTTTCAGTGAGCACAGATACTAAGCCCCATGGTTTTAAGCCTGTAATATTCCTTAATTCACCCTTTTTATTGAAGAATACTTTAGAATATTTCCCTGAGGCTGCAATTCTTTTTGGAATATCACCTAAGAGCTCTATAATGTGAGCAAGATGGTCCTCATCCCGGCTGTAACCATCCCCCGAGTGAGGCTCAAACAAGTAATCTCCTGTGGCCAGTTCAAATGCCATACATGCAGTGCTCCATATGTCAGCAGATGTGCCATAGCCAGCACTCAACAAAACTTCTAAAGATCGATACTGTCTTGTTTGAATATCTTCAGTGAAATGCCTGTGCACCCAGCAGGCATTACCTAGATCAGCTATCTTCACTTCAATGTCACAAACATCAAACGCAGGATCCTGCTTCTTTTCTACAGATTTACCTTTAGTTGACTGCGAATTAAAAGAAGGTGGAGTGTCTGTCATTTCTCCTTCAGACATTGGAGTGCCTGCGTCATCCCCACAGCCATACTGCTTGGTCCTCACCTGTACAGCATCAGCATCAGTATCAAAAGCTTCCTCATCAGCCTGATCTAAATCATTGCAGCCATTGATATTAGTATCATTCTCAGAACGGGTGGTTTCTATCACACTGCACTCCTCTGGTGTCTGAGGTGAATCATCATTGTCTTGTGACATGGGAGCAGACTCACTATTATTTGTATTTTTTTTCTGTTCCTCTATTTCTTCTATTTGTTCCATTTGCTTTTTAAGTAACATAGACTGACGCTTGGCTTTCTTCTTTAATTTTTTCTTTTTATTTCTACTCATTTTAGCAGTGACTATCTGTTCCTGGAATTCCTTAGGAGCAGTACTAATCAAAGAGTGTGGCAGCCTCAACCCTAGGGAATGTAACTCAGTGGCTTCAGCTGCCAATTTACGGATGTAAGACTCATCAACACACACCAACACATTCTCAGGCTTAATGTCTGTATGGATTATCTTACATTTAGTATGAAGGTAGTCCAGACCTTCTAACACCTGACGTATGATAGTTTTGACATTCTCTCGTGGTATACCTCTATAATTAGACTTGAGTATCAACTTCAATAGGTGGTGTCCCAGAACTTCAAACACCATGCACACATGGGTTCCATTAACACCAGTGATTTTAAAGTCATTAAGCAACTGCACGGTCTTATTTCTCTTAGGATCCGCTGGGTCGCTGTCCCTGACTGCTTTCAATATTTTAATTTCATCTAAGGCTGTTTCTGTGAAATGAGGTGCCGATTTCACAACTTTTAATGCAACAAAACGTTTGTCGACGAGATCCCAACATAACCACACAGTAGAGAAATGGCCCCATCCCAATTTCCTAGTGACGTGGTACCGATTCAGGAACAAGTCTCCTATTTTGACAGGATGGTAACCACCCTTGCAATAATCGGCGCTGTCCTCCTGCTCCTCGTCGTCGCTCGCGTATTGTTCATCTTCATCCTCCTCAATCGTCTCATTGGAAGAGCTGTGTGTGGGTTCTAAACGATTCTGATTTTGGTTGCGCAGACCGTTTCCTTGTCCACCAGCCCCGTGATCCTCCTCACGATTTTTCTTTTTGCCGAGTTTATGTCGTTTCTTTTTCGCCTGAATGGCGAGCACTCTCCTATTTACATCTGATTTAGAACTCATTTAGCAAATTAAACACTTTCAACAACGCCAATATATATATAAATTTATCGTTTCATCTCAAATCTTTTTGTTTGAGTATGGCGGCCGGTCGCAGAACAAAATGCGCTCGAACATGAACCTGTGTTGCCATTAAGCAAAAGTTTATGTCACAGACTAGATATAATAAAAATAAAATTCATTGTTGTCGAAAATCACAGCAATAACTTGATTTGATATGTTGTAAAAATTTTAGGTAGGTCAATGTCCTTAGATTTATCATCACATTTTAATTAAAGCGCGTATTCCACTTAACTATATTCAGACATTTTAAACCACATCTAAAAATGGATCCTAAAAAAACGCTAATTGGAAGTTTCTGATTACACTTTCCTAATTTAGTTACAGATTCAGGTGCGAGCGAGCTCGCGGCGAATTCGGTCGGATGTTTACGTAATGGCTTCAGTCCTGTCAAAGCAACAAAAAATCGGTCTCCTAGTAGACCTGGCTGTCGGCTCATAAAAAAAACGAAAAACGAGAATATCTAATCTAATTTATATATACTAATGAATAAAGCGAATGAGTTCGTTTGTTTAAACGCGCTAATCTCTGGAACAACCAGTCGGATTCGAAAATTTCTTATTACATAATATGATAATCCGGTTCTCGAGGAAGGTGAATAGCTATGTAACATCACGCTACTGCTGGCAACGGGAGCAGAGCAGTAATCTAAGACGCAGGTGAAACCGAGCCGCGGGAAGCTAGTATATAGAATAAATATAATAAAAATTAGCATATCCTCACGCAGTGAAGGGTGCAGTGCGACTGAGATGAAGCGTCTAAACGCTACTACACCTTCTTAAATCGCTTGCCAATTATGAGACTAAATAATTCAGTTAGTCAGAAGCCTTTCGCCACTTCTTTCGATTTAGGATGCTAATTAATTGTTATTTTTTTATTTTCTAGTTTACAATAAACTTTTCGTACCTAGTTACTGAGATGAATAAACTTTCATATGGTTGTTTCCATCTCAACACTGCTTGCAATTGCATTGTTTATTTACCTACATCTGCACGATGCTATCATTAACTGTTACCGAAATTTTAACTAATCGAACATCGTGAATTTTTTGTAAAATAGCTCTTCACGTTATAACCGGAAAACTGTAAGGTGTGTCCGACCCATTTAAAATTACCGCAATCTTCGGCAGAATTATGGCGATTTATTTCTTTTTAAACCACAATTTTCACAGTTGGAAACTCACCCCATAAGCAAGGCCAATCCCTCCCAATTTGGTTGGAAACACACACTCACAAACTAAGGTCATTAGGTAATTAACTTATTGACCTTGGATATGACCGTATTTAAACAGTTTGCAATCAAGCATGGTCACCTTGGTTTGTGGGCGTGTTTCCACCTGTGAAGATCGTGCTTAAATAGTAAAGTACGATGTTGCCAGCTTTAAAAAAGCAAATATGGTGATAGTAAAAATCTTTATCAGATTGCCTGAAGTATTAAAAACAAAACTAAATTTAATATATTTACAAATAAAATAAAATCGCTACTATTATGAAAATGCTACTACAATATAAATGAATACTTAGTTGATAAATTCTAGTCGGTGTATGTACTTATATTTAATAATATGTCATAAAAATAAGCCCTCTTCCTCCCTTCTAACTTTGCTGTGCCAGACAGGGTCCATAATGATGCCATGTATCTATTATATATCTGTATCACCATATCTACATTATGGAACGCAAATAAAATATTTAGTACGTATTAATTATTATTTTCATTATTATTAAAATTTGGGGTTTTAGAGTGTATAATCTTTAAGTTAAAATAACGTTTCCCACAGGTAATAAATAGAGGATTTAAAACATGATTCAACTTAGAGCATTAAACCAACAGGAGTGGACACGCGCTCTATTTCCCTTGCGCAAAAGTCTGCCACTTTCGGCGGGGGACGGGGTAACGCGAGCAACGCACACTAATTACAATGTTAACTACTAATGCATTTTTAAATCGCGTCGTTATACACGCACACAATAAAATTATTACACACTAGCTTAAACTAAACACACACAATCACATTCACACACAGGGACATCTATCAGTTTACGCTTCCTTAGCGTAAAACAGTTAGAGCTTGACTCTGTCGATATTTAGTATCGATGTTTAGGATTTCATATAAGTACGCGAAAGATTTAATTATTTTCATGATTATTATGTTTGCTTATTAAAATGAGCATTATCTTATATTATATAGAACAGTTTTAGGTAATAATAATCTATTATAATTTTAAGGTTTCTTTTTATTTAAGCCCTTTGAAATAGATGAAAGTAAAGTAAATAGTTCATAAACATGAATTAACTAGAAGTAATTCTGTTAATTCATGTTTATATAAAAACTAGAAGTAATTCTGTTAATTCATGTTTATGTCAATATTACAGGAAGAATAAAACAGTGTTTCTAACTAGCACACTTTTTTGTAATTATTATCAAAAAAGCCCGTCATACGGTCGGGCTAAATTTATTTGTTAAACATTGTTCGACAAACAAATCTGGTTATGCGGTCGGGCTCTCCTACTATGTTTACTAATGTTTATTCAATACTTCCGATCCCTGATAGTACGGAACCCTCGTCGCGCGAGTCCTACTGGCATTTAGCCGTTTTTTTTTGAAGTTATACTTTTTTTGGCGCGATTGGGAAAAATGATGAGAGTGAATTTTTACGATGCGCGCGCACACCGACAGAAAAAAGCAACACCCTGAAGTTAGTTGCGAACCTTTTACACACTGAAGTTAGTTGCGGATCTTTGTGTGTCGTATCAGTACAAATAATCTGTGTGAATAAATAAAAAATATATTGGCGTTTATATCAATTCAAATATTTATGTATGTATGCGTTGTATTATTATTTGGTATTTTTGGATTGTTATGCCAAAGAAGTATAACTTCTTACGTGCGTACATGGGTACCCACTCTTTTTTTTTATTTTACTACTGCGCACAAGGATGTATGTTCAATAACCACCACCTGTTGAAATTTGTTCTAGTGTGGATTAAAGATTGTAATTAATTATTACGTGTCAATTTTACGTGTATTATTCCTAAGTATGTATGTATATTCAAACCAAATAATACTTTGAATTAATTGTCTGTTGCTATTAAATTTCGTTCCAACTAAGCAGAGCTTGTAATTGGAGGTTTTTGTTCTGATTACATACTAACAAGACACTGACATGAGAATGTATGAGTAGATTTTTATTAGAGAGATATTTTATCTGTTCAGATAACAAAAAAACAACAGAATATATTTCAGAAAGTCTTTATTTAAGTAGGTATAATAAAATACCGAAAAACTGTGCAATTTAAATTAACCTTATAAATCTAGTTTAACTAATCCTAGGTAATGCAATAAGAGGAGGTAGCGCACAGCGAGTTTACTTGCTAAAAACTGAGCTCTCCGCCGCTTGGGGGGTAGGGAGGAGGTAGCAGTGCTGGCAGCACAGAAGGCTTTGTCTTTTAAGCTGTTAGTCAGATACTTGTACGCTTAGGAACCCACTTATATGGTTCCTACAATATTGGACCCAAGCGACTCGAGGCGCTGCTTCTTTTGAAAATCTAAAACAAACAAAAAAAAATTAATTTAATACTGGAAAACCAATATCGATATTTGTGATTAAACTGTCTCATCTCTAATTATGTTAAAGTGTGACCAGTTTCTTAAAAATAAATACGCTTATTTTTGTAAGAAATGAGAAATTGAGAGAATGAGAATTTCGGAATAAAGTGCACATCTTGTATATTTGGATTTATAATCTCATTTTACTTGTTCATTTAATATTATTTTGTGCATTACTTGGTAAAAAAAACATTGGTTTTAATTAAAAATAAATAAATATGGGAACGGTGACACAATAATGTACATCCAAAATAAAACTTATTAGATATGTCAACAAGGCGAGATATAAAAAAGGAAAGTTTAGTTTTTATGTTAATTCAACTTAAAATATTACCCCAGATTGGAGTATTGATGATAAGCCTGGCAACACTTGTTGATTAGCATTTTATTTGGTTAAATTGCTAATTTAATGCCTTATTTAATAATATTAGAACAAAATAATACTTACAGGTGAAATGTAATATTATCCTTTTGTAGACTTGATGTCGCTGAACGCTTTTTACACCAAAATACACTGCAATTCGGCATTTCTATTGAGACGCTATTACGCATGCACTGATAGGTGACATATGATGCGGAACGCGCGTCAACTAGTTTTATTTAACGGGTATGACCGGTGGGCTGGTACCTTTGGCAGAGGGGTACGCCTGTCAGTGGCCTCTCCGGTTGGTTTAATGCTCTAAGTGATTCAATGATGAATGACTAGCCTGTTGGCCTAGTGG
Source organism: Parascotia fuliginaria (assembly GCA_963082885.1). Taxonomy (NCBI): domain Eukaryota; kingdom Metazoa; phylum Arthropoda; class Insecta; order Lepidoptera; family Erebidae; genus Parascotia; species Parascotia fuliginaria. Next base: position 12,053,588 of record OY720182.1, read on the forward strand.
TTAGTGACCCTGACTGCTAAGCCGGAGGTCGTGGGTTCGATTCCCACCCAGGACAAATCTTTGTGTGATGAGCATGATTGCTTGTTCTGTGCCTGGGTGTAATTTATGTATAAATATGTATGTATTTACAAAAAAAAAAGTGTATTTATGTAGTTTAACAATTGTTTAGTACTCATAACACAAGCAACTATAATTGCTTAATTTGGGACTAGATGGCGCTGTGTGAATGTGGTAGAAAATTAATCTTAATGATATTTATCTACGAAACATTAATTTTAAGCTAGAGAAACAAAATACCATTAAAATATACCTAAGCTTAAATCCAATCAGAATGATTTGAATCTTTTTCTTTTGTAAATACTAATTAGGTTGTAAGATGGACATTATTCCAAAATTAGATAATATAATTTTATATTTTAAAATAAAAATTAAGGTTTTTTTTTACTTAAATTAATTTTTGATTTTGTCAGAGTAATTATGAATCTCAAAAATGAATGTTTTTAAACCATAGCAATTAAGTTTAAAAAGGTAAAAATTCGAAAACATAGATTAAAATAAAAACCTACATTTTAGAGTAAATAAGATTCTTAAAATAAACTGACGGACTCATAAACTATAAACTGCATCAAAGTTCAGGATTACTTTGAAATGATTTTTTTTAATAAGTATGCAAACTTTTAGATTAAATTATATAAATATGGAGAGATTGGCTCTTAATCTTAAAAAAAAGCAAAATTTAAAAATAGAACTGCATTAAAATAAATGAATATAGCCGGGAAAAGAAAATTTACTCGTAGTATCAGATTTGCGTGCTATATATAGCAAAGTTTTAAATTGATTCGCATTGATTTTTTATTCTTTTGTCAATTGAATTATTGTTACCAGCAGAATTGTTGGGTTAGTTTTTTAACTCATCGAGAGTTTTTGAACCATAATATGGATACTTCGTCGGAACAAGCGGCTCAAATTGTAATACTAGTGCGGGAAGGCTTGGATCAACGAACGATTGGTAGAAATTTAAATTTAAACCAGTCTACGGTTTCTAGAATATACAGAAGGTTTGTGGAGACAGGTTCTTACAGAAGGAGATGTGGTACAGGCAGGACTCGAGCAACCACCGGTCGTGATGACCGATTTATTGTTACAACTTCCCTGCGAAATCGTTCCCTCACGTCATGTCAGTTAACATCAAAACAGAGCTTAATGAAGTGCGTGGAGTAAATGTGAGTGCACGAACAATAAGAAGAAGGTTAAAGGAAGCGGATATCACCCCTTTTAGACCAGCAAATGGTCCAAAGTTGTCTGTAGCTCACAGACAAGCTCGCTTAAGATTTGCGCGTGATCACCTAAATTGGACAGAAGAGCAATGGGCCTCCGTATTGTTCACGGACGAGTGTAGGACATGTTTATATGGTGCAGATGGTCGCAGAAGAGTCTATCGTCGACGTGGGGAGTGATATGCTCAAAGTTGCATTGAGGAGCGTGTTCCTTTTGGAGGTGGTTTGTGTATGGTCTGGGGTGGCATATCGATGAACGGGCGAACAGAACTTGTGTTCATAGACATGGTCCGTCAAAACGGTAATAGAGGGGGTTTGACTGCACATCGCTACATAACAGAGATCTTAGAAGATCACGTGGTGCCTTACATGGGATTCATAGGCGTAAATTTTACTTTAATGCAGGATAATGCCCGGCCGCACGCTGCTGCACAAGTTCGACAATATTGCGAAGAGGTTGGGATACGTACAATGAATTGGCCAGCACGCAGCCCGGATCTTAATCCCATTGAGCATGTTTAGGACAATTTAAAAAGAGCTGTATATGCGAGAAATCCTGTGCCCACGACAGTGGCAGCACTAAGAACAACACTTTCAGAAGAATGGGACAATATTCCGCAAGATCTTTTAATAACCCTAATAAAATCTATGCGGAACCGGTTAGAATTCGTAATAAGGGCACGTGGAGGTAATACACCTTATTAAAACATAAATAAACCCTTGCATAAAGTTTGTGTAAACCATTTTTTTTATTGAACCAATTTTCCTTAAATTTCTGTTTTTTCTTCAAAAAAGTCTTAAGGTCCTTTCTAGTAGACAAACTTAAACTTAAGGATATGACCCTACGCTGTTTTAAAGTTCACGAACCAATCTAGAGGTTTCAAATTTAATCTCTATGGAAAGTTTGCATACTTGGTTAAAATATTTATTTCAAAGTCGTCTATTACTTTGATGCAGTTTATGAGTCCGTCAGTGTATATGTATGTTTTTAATTATTATTAAACCAAAACAATTAACAAAATAATTGAAACATATTAAAACGCACAGAAATCAGGCACAATCATCATTGTAATGTGAATGTCGAACCCCTTATTTCCAAGTGTAAGTGATTTTATAGTGGAGCTGATAAACTTATTCAAGAATTTAAACTATTCTTGGTATACTACTTAAATGCATTTAGATCAAAACAAAATTGGTCCTTCATGTCATAATCAAGTATAGTTTTAAAGCACTTAGTTCACCTGACTAAATTCTGACGTATGATTAATTCAGTAGGTACAATGTTATTCAGGAAGATCCATCTTTTGTTATCACGGAAGATGGTTGTCATTTAATTTCATCCACATTTTTTCTATTTTATCATTGTAATATACCATTAATATCATCTATCATCCAACAAGAATATTATACTACACTTGACGCTGGCAGAAATAGCTGACACAGTCGTCAGCTCTGTTGCCAATTAAAAAGGAGAAGAAGAATGTTATTCAGCTACGTTATACCACAGACTAAATAAGCCGTACAGAGGCAAAGCTTCCTAAGAAAGTGCAAAATTGTTACCTATTGTGCTAGGGTTGTCACAATAGGCTAAGACAAACAAAATATTTGTTAAATAGTTTATATATTATGGAGTTATTCCGATCCGACCCCTCAGATCTGATCCCCTAGGATTATAATTATTATTGAATTCCTTTATGATCCCCTAAAAAAATTGTCATTTCGGTTTGATCCCGTCAGTCTTTTAGGCAGGTAAGTACATTCAAGAAAAAAGCCGTTTATGTAACAATTAACTAACTAAAATAAGAATAATAAACGTAGTTGTACAGTCTCTGTTTACCCCATTAATGAAAGACAAGTGAAGTTATTCTATGTATTTTCTAGAGAAAATCTGCCAAAGATAACTAGGGGATACGTCCAGAATAAAATATTTAAATATATTAGTAGATTAACGCTGGTTTCAGCATGAATGGGCCGGATCGACCGGGGAAGTACTACCCTCTCATAGAAAATCGACGTAAGAGTAGTAGTATCCGACTATCCGTACTATTGCGTTGCGTTCGTGTGTGAGAGCGCTGGAGGCTTATTTCCCCGCTTTCCTTTTTTCTCACTTCTCTCAATCCCTTCACCTATCCCACTCCCTTCACGGTAGGCAGCAGAGTCCCTGGCAATGCGCGAGCAATGCCAGAGACTGAGTCGTCAATGAGCGACAGTTACCACTTACCATCACGTTGGCTGTTTGTTAGTCTGCCATTGTCGGCAATAAAAAAAATTAACTTTTGTTTCTGGTCCCCTACACGGAGGATCAGAACGGAATAGAAAATAAAAAAATTAGCGGTTACCCAGGGTATCAGGCTCGGGGGATCAGACCGAAATAACTCAATATATGTACTTACTGATTTTTATATCTCATTTCAATAAATAGGATTAAGGTAGTGAATATAAAAAAAACATCTGTCGTTTTGCCTTTTTTAAGTAGCTAAATTCGAAAAAGTGTTTTAAGCTGATAATATCATAAAAGTTTTGTTGCCAATGTGATTTTATCATTTTCTTTCGTGTATTTTTCAAGTAAGTAGGTAGGACCTACGAAATATGAAATAATTTGATAAACCTAATAAAATATGAATGTAAGTTCACTGAGTTAAACTTAGAACGCGTTAAAATAAACAATCATACTTATTAAATATCATTGACATTATTTATCTATAATCAAACTTTTCTTATTGAATACTAGCTCACCCGGTGAACATCGTTCCGTCTAACAGTCGATCAACATTACTTTATTTATTCTAAAATAAAAGATTTTTCCCAAAATAAACGTAGTCTAAGTTACTCCTTATTACATCAGCTACCTGCCAATAAAAGTCCCGTCAAAATCGGTCCAGCCATTTCAGAGATAAGCCGGAACAGACAGACAGATAGACAGACAGACAGACAAAAATTGTAAAAATGTTATTTTGGTTTATGTAGTAATATTGAAATAACCGTTTTTTACTACATGTTTATGAATATATATACGGTACATACTTATGAATATATATACGGTACATACTTATGAATATATATACGGTACATACTTATGTACCGTATATATATTCATAAACATGTAGTAAAAAACGGTTATTTCAATATTACAAACAGACACTCCAATTTTATTATATGTATAGATAAATATTAACATATTTTTTATTGTATTTTCAATCGATATCATAATTAACTTTAACGTACGTCACACTAACCCTGAGATTGTCAACTGGCTGTGCCAGCGTCTACCGGTTTTTCCAGTCTCGCCGCGTAAGTGACAAGCAGCCAGTGGGCACGCACACAGGCGCCGCGTACTTGTAGTAGGGCAACCGATTTGCGCGGTTGTATGAAGCTTTGTCTCTGTATGTATCTACTTTGTGGTTATACACTCACAAAACAACCGAAAAAGTGTGCCGCGCAGCAGCCGTTGCACACATACAACATACGTTGTACACAATCTTCATTCATGTATGAATAAAGGATGTGTGTAACGCAGACTAAAGGCAATAAGGTAAAGGGCCCATAATTCGTGATAGTAGGGTAGACCGGGTTCAATAGTACCACGGGTCAAAAGTAACACTAGCGATATTTCGTAAACCAAGCAACTTATTAATGTGTGAGTGCGAGCGGCGAAGGCTTCGACACTTATGAACTTGTTCGTCAGTCAGCCGCACAGAGTACTTTTTAATACTGGAAAACTTGTTCTCTACTTAGTCTGCGGTCAGCCGCGAGGGCAATAATAATTATAGACGGACGTGTGCCACGGTCAACCAAAAATTCGGCAAAGCCGTCGAAAGTATTATTTAGCTACTTGATTGTTCAATTACTTTCCAAAAAAAGCATATTTTCAACAAATTTATGCATCATAGTTTTTAATATAGATTAGAGTAACTAATAGAATATCTATTTTCCGTTTCTTTCCTTTCGAAGTGTGATTTTTCTTACAATTTCTTGAAAATTACCACGTAGGCACAATAGTAACAGTTTTGTCGAGGACGATTGTAACATTATAATTGACCCCGTGTTACAAAATACCCAACACATATTTTTTTAAATATTGACATTAGTATTATTTTTGTTCGTCTACTAACTCAAAATAAAACTAACTAAACTAAAATCAAAGTCTATGGTTTTAAATAAATACAAATCAAATAAAAAACTTGATTTCTGTATTGAAACCATTTTTATTCTTTTTTTTCACGGTCAAAGTCTAATTTTATAAATTAAAATGTTTTAGGTAATAATTACTTAATTATATTTTTTTTTTTATATTAGCCTACCAAAGTGACTCCACTCTGCCTGATGGTAAGCAGTAAGTGGTATTCAGAAGTGGCGGACACCATTCCAAAAGCCAAACTACTGGTATGGTGGCCTCCACTATGGCGGCTTAGTGAGATGCTTTTTCACGCCCCGTTTAAAAGACCCAGGATCAAAATTAGATGGGAACACATGCGCTGGCAAAGAGTTCCAGGCTTTAATTGAGCGACAAAAGTATGAAGTGCTGAACCGTTTGGTTCGAGACCCTTTAGATTCCACTGTGAAAGGGTGGCACTTTAGTCCCGCACGTGTCGTTCTGGATAAAAAGGGTGGGATTCATTCAAAGAGCTCTTCAGAACACTCTCCATGGTAAAGGCGATAGAAGACGGCCATTGAGGTGGTTCTATCATTAAAAATCTTGTTCCAAGTGTTCTAAGGGCGCCAAACATACTAAAGATATTTAAGCTGTTTGGAAAATAAAAAAAAGAGAACTAAACGTGTTCGAAAACGACTAATATTTAAAAACGATTGTCAAAAAACTCAATTCAGCAAAGTACCTATTAGGTACCTACTATACAATAGTAGCGTAGATTCCACGCCAGATCTATCACTGACTTACTCATTTTCCAACATACTAATATAATTAATGACATAATAATATTATGTATTATATTACTCATAATAAATGATCATAGATAGTAGAAAACTAACTGTTTATGGGTTGAAGTATATCTGGAAGCACGAAATTGTATTTATTTGTTCCGCCTGTGCTACAGCATGCTGCTAGATGCGTTTTTGTTTTAACTGCATATCAATGATTATGTTATCCATCGACGTTTTATTGTTATACAGATGACAGCACTGAGGACACGTATTAAACGGGTCGACCGAATATCTCTCGTTCCATTGTGCATTGTGAAGAAAAGTCGAGGTGGGTCACCGATCACCAAGAAACAAGTCTGCGCGTTCACCACTAAGATAGCTCCATTTGTATTCACTCCAAAATTTCAACACACAGTCCTTACAACGTATGAAAGCCCTAGGATCCTTGGAATCGATATCTTCAGTGACGTCTAGTTTCGCAGACATATTTTATTTTCCGCAGTCTTTTGAAGACTAAAGCCAAGCTGGTATCCAAAAAGCTTGGCGTGCTCCATAGGGCGAAGCAGAACTTCACTGCGGGGCAAAGACTATTGCTTTACAAAGCTAAAGTTCGTCCTCACATGGTTTTTGTCGTTTTTGGGCGGAAGCACCTGGATTACACCTGGACAATTTCAAACTTACCGGCGGTATTGAATCATTAGGCTTAAGGTGAGACTTTGCCTCATTACGTGTATTGTACCGCCTGTACAATCTGTGTTTTAAAGAATTGTATAGGAGTGTGGTGAGGCCACTTTTTACCATCGTACTTGCCACCATCGACTGGTAGTTCATTCTCACACCCCAAAAACTCTTGGGTCCCGTACAGTGAGGTTTCAGAAAAACTTTTTCCCTCGTACGATAATATTATGGAATGCACTCTCCGTCAAGATTTTCCCAAGAGACTACAACACTGGCAAGCGCATCAGCATTCCGCCACCTCTCTGTGTGCAATCACATTTTGTTTGTATTGCTTGTCGATTAGACAGCATGCTGTTGTGTTCTGTCTCTCGTTCTCGCTCTAATAAATGACGATTCTGAGTAACAGAAAAGTAAAAAAACATACGAAAATGCGGTTCCTTGTCGTCAGATTCAATCCTAATTCACTTTTTTTACTTTCAAAAGGGCCCCAAATTCTTAGGTGTCCGGGGGCCCCAGTATAGCTTAAGACGGCCTTGCTCAGCCCGCCACGAATAGCTGTTCGGTGTGCGTTTACCTATTCCTTTTCACCGTAAGGTAAACGATCTTGCTTCTTAAGCTTATGGAAAGGAAAAGGTAAGTTCAATTGAATTAAACTTTCAATAGTGCTTTTTGTGTTCTTTAACAATTGATTTGATTTATAAAACAATTATATGCAAGCATAGAATTCCTTCAAAATTGCAATAAATGGACTCACGAATTAGCGGTCATTTTATTTTTCGTGTGTCCCCGAGTTGGTGTCACTATCGAATCAGGGATATTCTAGATACAATCCTAGATAAGTTCGTGATAGATCAATTTTTAATACCTACGATACACACATTCAATTTAACTAAAGATCAGTTCTCTTTATTTTCCAGGAACACGCAACGTACAAAATGCCATACAAAAAGTAAAGGTCTAATTTGCCCCCCCTTTCCTTTTTCCTCACTTCCCTCAATCTCTTTATCTACTCTACTCCCTTAACTGTAGGCAGCGGCTTCGCAGAGCCTCTGGCATTGCGGGAGCAATGCTAGAGTCTGAGTTGACTATAAGCGACAGTTACCACTTACCATCATTTGGGCTGTTTGCTCTGCAACTTTCAGCAATAAAAAAAATAGTAGGTACCTACTGAAAATTTTGACCAAGCTTTGGCATCGATTAAGAATGGCGAAATGGCTACTTACAAGACTTCAAAGGTGTACAATGTGCTAAATCCTTCTGGGCATGCGACAGATCTCACGACGAAGTGGAATTATTATTAGTCAGACGGATTCACCACATGGCAGAGATTGGGTTTAGTCCTGTTATTATCTTTATCCTGTTCATAATTTTTTAATTCTTTTTATATTTAATATTTTTTTAATAAATTATCATAACCCACTATAAAAACTTTATCCCGAAACAGAGAATACCCTCTAAATACCCTCCAAGTAAAGGTTTCCATACAAACAACGCGTACAAAGACGAGGGCAGAAACTATACTTAATATATAATATATTATATTCTATAAACTAATCAGCTGGTATGTAAATGAAATTGCATTACCTTCTGCGACTTTAAACATAGTTGAAAATTTGAAATGACGAAAAGATTTTTTTTTCGATCGTGCGTACTGTTTTTTGAAAACAAAAACAGAAAATTAGTTCGATAGTTTTACTGAATTAATTTAAGATGTAAGTACCTACTTTATTAATGTCCCGAAAACCGAGACTAGGTATTTTAGCCCACATAATTCCACTCTTTGTCCGATCACTACTCTCATCAACAAAGATAAACTAACTAAAACTTTCACTTGATCGAGAATTATGTACAAGCAATGCAGACAGCAAACAGAACACCGAAAATAAAAAGACGTTCGAGAAAAATGTAAAATTGTAAACTTTGTTATTTCATGACCATATAATGATATTTAATATAATGTTCTGCACCTATGATTGTCTTTGATAAGCAGCCACACTATTCCAAAGTCATAGTCTCAAACTGCTGTTAGGCTGGCCTCTACTATGGCAGCTGAGAATATTTAATTTTGTTCACAGTGTATTGGGCAAAAGGAAAGGGAAATATTAAGCCTCCTCTCATTCGCTGATGTTGTCAGGTATAATTCAATAACAATAAAAACCGTAATATGTTTCAAACTAGGTACTTTATTTGTTTAAATTCAGTTACCGTTTATGGTAAGGGTTTTTTGACCGCATCAGGTCTAGTCGCTTCTATACCTTTGCCTGATGTTTTATTTTTGTTTATTATTGTCGTAGCAGGCTCTTCCTTTTTTTTGTTGTTCTTCTTACCTCGTGAGGGCGACATTTCTCTACGCTTAACAGGCTCGAGCACAATCATGAACAATGCGTTTATTAATAGAAACGTTCCAGCTGTATTAAATGATGTGGCATAACCAAAACTATCCTTTATTATCATTGCCATAGGCGTACTTATTAAACATCCTATACCTTGAAAGATATAAAGGAGACCTGTGCAATTTGTTAATTTTTCTAATCCGTATGTATCTACTATGACCATGCTTCGCAAGCCCACTAAACCAGAAGTAGAAAACCCAAAGATGCCTGCACATACAAACTGATAAAAAACATTAAACGAAAAATTAAATGCTAATATTGAGAAACCGGCTATTATTGAGGAAACGTAATAGATTTTTGTTGGTGATATTTTACAGGCTAACGCACCTAAGATTAATCTTCCACCAATACTCGTCAAACCAATAAAACTTATGATAAAACTACAATAAGATGGATTCATTCCTGCAAGTCGGTTACGTTCTTGTAAAAATATATAAGGTACTAGAACGCCCAAGTAGGTAAAGAAAGCGCTAAAACTTATTATTAAAAATGAAGCCGTTTTTAATATTGAAGGGTCAATCATGGAAACCAGTACTCTTCTAATCGCCGTAGAGCATATATATTTCCTTTCTGCAATATCATCTACGGCTGTGGCCCGTGTTACAGCCATATGATACTCAATCGCAAATCTTTCTTTGGAATCCACGTTCATAACACTCTTTTTGTATACTGCTAACTCACTTACTTTGCCATTGTAAAAAATATCGTCTCTGTACATTGGTCGAGCCTCTGGAGCTTGCTTCTGCCACTGACATAATCTCGACCAAAAACTTCGCTTTTTCGGTGGTTCAATTGCAATTGTTATTTCCATATTTGGAACTTTAGCTCTGGACTGTCCAGGTTTCAATACAGACTGGACATTCTTTAACTGTCTCGCATTAATTTCAGGACCAGTTGTCGACAACGTATACTTGGGAATTCTTTTTTGTGTAGAGGTTTGTTTAGCTGCAGTGTCAGTTATTATACCTTGTTTGACCACATCTGCTGTGGTAGGAAAGTTAGCATTAGAAACAGTATTAAACAATCGCTGCATGTTACCCCGTGATATCTTTTGGTCTGTAATTTTTGGCAAATTGGTTACCACGACAGAAGGTTCTTCCGTAGTTTGTGTCACTAATACTGGAGACAATGGCTTAAAAGCCATGGCTAATAAAAAAATTAATGCGACCATTCCAGAATGAATTAGTGTAGCCACACGCCAACCATATGCATCTACCAACAAGCTATTTACTGTATACATAATCATACATCCACAGCTTGATCCTGATAGTGAAATTGACAAAGCCAACGCTCGAAGTCTATCAAAATAAAAACTCGGCACTAAACATGCTGATAAATTAATGAGACTTGCTCCAAAGCCGGTCAATATTCCGTAAAAAATAAGAACCATCGTATACGTTGTCATGAAATATGACATTAGAAGGGAAATAAAGCATGTAATTGAACCAGTCATAGCGCACTCCCGGAATCCATATCTATTGACAATAGCTGATGCTACGGGTCCGACGATAAAATACACTGCAAATGCTACTGAATTTATAAGTGCCACTAACGATTCTATTTCGTCGAGATCGTCTCTCATGTCGGCGAATAACGCCCCAAAAGTGAAAACAATGCCATCCACTATAAATATGCATAAAAAACTTGCAGCAACAACTACCCATCCCCATCCTCCTTCTGTAGGAATAGTAATGTGTGTAACGATTTCTGTTTCTTCACCTCCAATTGCATAGGCACTCGGTACATAAACGGTGCTTTTTTTGTGAGAAGCATTTGGAACACCTTGAAGAGCCATAGTTTCATATTTTCTTGATTCTTTAACTCGTAGAAGATATTATTGAATCATTAATTAAAATAAACCACTGGTTTCGAGATCTATATTGATGAGTCACACATTATCTTGGGAGCAAGCTATGGACTTGGACTATTTCTTGGAGTTTAATTTAAATGATATATAAGAAGTCAAATTATAAAACATTTGGTAAATAGGTACCTACATAATCAAAAACTTGTAGGTAACTCAAATGACAGGTAAAGTCAACATCCAAATCACATACAAATCCCTGAAAAACAAAAGATATCCGCTATCCTAGATATCGTAATTGTATTGTACATGCTCAATACTCCGTTTAAGACGTAGATAGAGTATTCATGGCTATTGTATATAATATACTCCGTCTACACTAGATAACCCCTTCGGTCGATTGTACTATAGTCATTGCTCTGTGCTCTAAACACAGATTTGTAGGCAGGGGGATTATCACTGAGCGGGCGCACATTATAATCTTTTTATCTAGGCAGTTTTGTCTTATAATTCCATGACATTAGAATGTAGGTAAGTATGAGAGGTTTACACATTATGGGGCACGACCTACTGTTTAGAGATTCTGGTATTTTACGCCTGAGCCCGCTCGACACATTGCTCCAGGCATGACGTGAAGCCGCCGGAATTTTCGTCGGCAGACTGTCGGCTTCCCGTAGGAAGGTATGCGAAGGCGCTTATTTAAAAGGAAAATTTGTCTGCAGACTGCCTGCCGACAGTTTACTTGCACGCAGTGTTTCCTCTCATGCCCACTGAGGGCCTAGACTAGATTTCTATTTAGAATAGATTATAAAATGTTGGCTTTAGCTTATGTCAATCCCAGCTATCTCTTTGACCTCCATTGCGATACTCGCCTAGTCCGGCTAGTTCTACTAATAAAACTAAACGGAAAAAAGATCCGTTCACTTCTAGTGTTCTGTGATAGAACTGAACGGATTTTTTTCCATTTAGTCCTTGTAAGTAGGTCTTTTCTCAGGAACCTCGATTTTGACTTGACTTTGGTGGTACATTTTTTCTGTCTTTCCACTCTGACCAACTAAACTGACCAACTGAAACAGATCAACTATTTTTCTTTCTCAACGACACAACTTTGTAGTTGGTCTGATAGGCATATTTTTTTAATTCAAGTTTATCCCCATCCACACAACTTAAAACGAATCACCTATTTGTTTTTCTTATCGGTACAACTTTTTTGTTAGTCCGATAGGAATATTTTATTCATTCAAATTTGATGGGAATCAAACAACTTAGTATCAAACCTAAAGAAATGTACCGGGCAAGTGTATCTTAGGGAAATAAATCCATATCTACTCAATAACCTATTGGTAGGACAGAAACGAAGTATGCTTGATTGAATAAAACGACTGTGTTAGTTGTCTATTTTTATTTTAATCCTATGGTAGATACATTTAACTATTTTTTTAACTCAATTTTTCTAGGGCGTGTCCTATTGAGATCTCATCAGATAAACATTGTATCATGGTCTCTCTAATGTCATTATCGCGAATGATATAATTATATAAGTTTAAAATAAAATTTAAATTTAATAAAGGTTTAATATCAAAGTTGTGTGGATGGGGACAAATTTGCATCAACAAAATAGGGAATATTTTATTTTAAACTTATATAATTAAAATATGCCTATCAGACCAACTAAAAAGTTGTATAGTTGAGAAAGAAAATAGTTGGTCCGTTTCAATTGGTTGGTTCAGTTGATCCCATTGGAATAATACTTCTCAAAATAAAATAAATTATCAACTAGTTGATAAGATTGGAATAAAACCCTTTTTTGGGTTCCATTCTGCACAACCAGTTGGTCGGTTCAGTTGGTTGGAGTGGAAGGACAGCATTTTTTGTATCATTTGAAATATAGGTACCTACTATACACAATAAGAAATCTAGATTTTAGATCATGATTCATGTTAGTAGCAAAGGGAACTGAGTAATTTGATTTTGAAAATATGGTGTTCACCGAAATCAATATTGTTTTCACCGAAGTCAAGTAAAAATTTAATAATTCATAGCTAAAACTTATAATTTATATATTATACCATTATATTATTGAAAAGAAACAAGGATACGGGATGTGCAGGCCACCTTTGTTACAAAAGAACGTATTAAATCAACTTTGCATTAGTATCGTATTTATTATTTGGGTAGGTACATTTTATATAAAAACTTGAGAATCAACGTTGAACTTTAGATCTGTTAATGTAGACAACTTACACAATTAACTAAGTAGTACAAATTATAATTATTCATCTCTTACAGCCTTGCTTAATTTTAGGCCTAAGTTTTATAAAAACTCAAGCATATTATCATACATTTATTCTCACGACGGTCACCCGCGCTAGTATGTTCATCATCATGATATCAGCCGAAAGACGTCTACTGCTGGACATAGGCTTTCCCCAATTTTCGCCACCATGGCCGGTCGTGAGTCGCCCTCATCCAGCGGTTGCCCGCCATCCTTATAAGGTTGTCAGTCCACCTTGTAAGAGGTCTTCCAGGAAAGGAATCAACTTGGATTGTGTTCCTATGACTGCAGTCTCTGAAGGACAGAGGTACTTTCCCAGTCTGGCTACTCCAATTTGAGCTAGATATTTTCTAATCAGACATAACTAGGCAATTTCTCTCATAATTCTCTTTATAAAGTGTTGTTATAAGGCATTTAAAACAAAATTAGTACCTATTCTTAATACCAATAGATTAGAGAATCGAATATAAAATTTAAGATATACTTATTTTACCTACTTTCGTTGGGTTACCACGTAAAACATAAATAATGAACATTGTTTAGCAATAAGTGTCGTAATATATATCAATAAATACTATGGTGTTTTATTCTCTGAAATTTAGTGGTTTCAGTCAGCACCATTGGATTTCCCTAGGGAATTAGGAGACTAAACCTACCTACTTAAACTTTTACATCTATTATCAATTATCTATTGGTTATTCATTATGAAGTTCTCACTAATAACAAACTTCATATTTTACTTAGTTAATTTATTTATTTACCCATATCGACGGATTTTTTTAAACTACTCTTGCGAGGTTTTAAAATATCCACTACCTGTTCATTATAATGCGCCACTGGCAAGGTGGCCATCGCTTCTTTACGCGCAAGATAGTTGATAGGCATCATGGTAAGTCCACATAGAAATAAAAAGAAGCCTGCCATGTAAAAAGATATTGCATATCCATATATATCTTTAATGATGCTTGCTATAGGTGTACTAATCAAACATGCAACACCTTGAAAAAGCAAATTAATTCCAGTTGCATTAGTTAACTTTTCTAACCCGTAAAGTTCTACAATAGACAAAGTTCGCAAACTCACCAAGCAAGAAATAAAAAATCCAAAAACACCTGCACACGTGTACTGATAATAAATGTTGAACGAAAAATTGAATGCCATTGTTCCTGCTGCTGTCATCGATACAGCAAAAACATACAGTCCGACAGGAGATAATTTGTCGGCAATCGCAGCCATAATTAGTCTGCCTACAGTGCTGGTCAAACCAATAAAACTTAAAAGTCTACCGCAGTCCATTGGATCCATACCTTCAAGTAGATTACGATCTTTTAAAAAGATATAAGGTATAGGGGCGCCCATAAAGTTAAAAAAGGCGCTGATACACATCATTAAAAAAGACTTCCTTCGCAGTAATTCTGGATCGAACATAGTTGCGAGTACCCTCCTCATAGCTATTGGAAATATATGTTTCTTTTCGGAAAGGTCTTCAACTGTTGCTGCTCGACTTACTGCCAAGTGATATTCAATCGCCAACCTGTCCTTTGCTGCTGTAGTACTAACATTATATTTGTAGGCATCTAAATTTTCTATTTTACCTTCATAGAAAACATCATCTCTATACAAAGGTCGAGCATCACGAGGCTGCTTTTGCCACATACATATCCTCGCCCAAAAGCTACGCTTTCTTGGTGGTTTTATATCTAACGATATTTGTACAGCCTGAGATTTGTCAGTGTGAGTAACTAAAGAATGTATCTGTTTTAACTGTCGCTCACTAATTGCACCATCCATGGTAGTCGATAAAGTATATTTAGGAGCTGTTATTACAGATGTGCTCGCTTTATTTGTAGGTAATATTAATTCGCCTTCTTGTACTAAATCTGCTGCAGTCGGGAAATGGGAATTAGACACTACATTGAACAACCGCTCCGTAGGACCAACTTCTGAATGGCTATCCTTAGAATTAATACGTGAAACACTAGGTAAATTTGTTGTAACGACAGTAGGCACATCCATGGTTTTTGTAACAAATAATGGTAAAATTGGTTTGTATGTCATAGCTAAAAAATATATAAATGCAAACATTCCAGTATGAAGTAGAGTTGTAACACGCCAACCAGCTAACTGTACAAGATAGTTATTGACGATAGACATGACTGTAGCACCGGCGCTTGATCCACACAACGTAATTGCAAACACTAAAGACCGTAGTCGTTCGAAATAAAAACCTACTACTAAACACGATGCCATACTAACAAGACTAGCACCAAAGCCGTTCAAGAATCCATAACACAAAAGGACTGTTGTGTACGTTTGAGAAAAATATGAGCAAAGCAGTGATATAGAACTTATAAATGAACCAATCATAGCACATTCTCGAAATCCATATCGATTAATAACTGCTGATGCTATAGGACCTGATGTAAAGTACATAGCATATCCAACTGAATTTATAAAAGCTACCAGATAACCGTCTACTTGTAAGTCGTTCATAATGTCTGAGAACAAAGTACCAAAGGTTATAAAGATACCGTCCAAAATAAACAGGCTTGCGAAACTTGATATAAGAACTACCCATCCCCATCCTCCTTCTTCGGGAATGCTTACTTCTGCAACAATCTCAGTTATCTCTCCTTCTTCTCTTCCAAGAGAACTGCGTACAAATATTACACTCTTTCGTTTAGGAGCGGCTGGAACACTTTGATTATAAGTTGTAAGTGACGCCATTATTTAATTTAGGTCCAAATTATTGTACTTAATAAATTATACCTACTTAATTTTCGTATAAAATTAATAGACAAAACTGTTTTCATTCCTCAGAATATTCCTTGTATGTATATTTTTTGTCACTGTTATTCTCTTCTTCTTATGTCATTCTTATTTTAATTATATCAACTGATCTGGTGCATTTATCAGCTCAAGTTGTGTGCAGTGGCTATTTTTGCCAGAAGCATTTGCTTGGTGATTTAATTATTTATTGCTAGATTTTTTTCGCGCTTTTTCTGCAATGCATTATCTAATGGTTATCAATAATTGCACCAACCAGTTCTTGACATTTTCTTCTAAATCATTGTAGTAAACATTAATAAACAAAATTGAAAAAAAAACTAAGTAAAATGATGATGTCGACGATCTTGTATGAGCGATTAATATAAATAAATAAAACAACAAAATTTGTCAAACTCAGTATCTTACTGACTGTCACACTTGAAGGCATAGTTAAACATAGTGAACCGTTTTATGTTTAGTTTTGTAATTTATGTTTCATGCTGTAAGTTCAAATATAATGTAAATTGGTAATGAATAAGTTAAATTGAAAATTTAAATATACATGATCGATCCACACACTGCCTCGCATTAGAGCGTAGTGTGAGCGTGCGTGTTCTTGTATTGTTTGTAAGTACCTATCTCTCTTTGTATAGAAATCACGCGTGTTGCAACACACTGAAAATGCATTCAAGCGCTTTGTTGCAGTTCACACGTTTACATGCAGAGCACCACGTACTCACGCGCGTGGGTTCGGGGCCAGACGGTATGGACACCGAGTTCTGCAGTAACGTGCGTGATTGATGATGCAGACCAGCACTCTCGCATCTGCACGCGTGGCTCCGTCGCCGCGTCGCCACGCTACCGCAGCGTAGTGCGGGGCAGTGTGTGGATCGCCAAAATACCAGTATCAACCCTCTGTTCTGTTCTGTTCTGACTTTCTTAGTTTGGCATTAAAATAGATACCCCAAGGTAAAAATTAAACACAGCTGTATCATTCATGTCACAAATGTATGATTATATTTCCAATAATATCCAAACACATTATTACTGCCCCTTAAAATTACAGTTTTGTTTAAAAATTATTTTAAAAATATTTTTTGTTATGTTATGAATTCGTACTTTTAGAAATTCTTTTCAGATCAATTTCATCAATAAATTTCTGTAGTCATCTAGAAAATATTTCTCTCTTAATTTGTCTCATAGCATTCGGAAACCTGCAAAAAAAACACAATGTATGAAACACTATGAAAGGTAAGTACAAAGATAGTTACTGATTTTGTATAAATTGTATGCACAATCGTTAACTACAAATTAAAGTAATATTTTCGATATCGATAAAATATGCAGCAAAAGTCACAACACTATTGAACATGTCTACACAAATTGGTAAAAATGTAAAAATCAGTGTGACCATATATGTGGCAGGATCCTGCCTTTTCGGCAGGTTTAGCCTTAGAGCATTAAAGCAACCGGAGAGGCCACTTACAGGCGTACCCCTCTGCCAAAGGTACCAGCCCACCGGTCATAGCAGTTATATAAAACTAGTTGACACGCGTTCCGCATCATAAGTCATCTATCACTGCGTGCGTAATAACGTCCCAATAAAAATGCTGAATTGCAGTGTATTTTGGTGTTAAAGCGATCAGAAACATTAAATCTACAAAAGGATAACATTACATTCCATCTGTAAGTATTATTTTGTTCGAATATTATTAAATAATGCATTAAATTAGCAATTTAACCAAATAAAATACTAACCAACAAGTGTTGCCTGGTTTATCATCAATACTCTAATCTGGGGTAATATTTTAGGAATGAACTTATAAACTAACCATAAATACTTTTTTTATTTCGCCTTGTTGACATATCTATTAGGTTTTGTTTTGGATGTACATTGTTGTGTCATCGTTCCCATATTTATTTATTTTAATTATACCCAATGTTTTTTTACCAAGTAATGCACAAAATAATATTAAACGAACAAGTAAAATGAGACTATAAATCTAATTATACAAGATTAGTGCACTTTATGCCGAAAGATAATTGCTCATTTCCCACAAAAATAAGCCTATTTATTATTAAGAAACTGGTCACACTTCAACAAAATTAGAGATGAGACAGTTTAATCACAAATATCGATATTGGTTTTCCTGTATTAAATTAATTTTTTTTTGTTCGCATTAGATTTCTAAAAGGCAGCAACTCGAGTCGCTTGGGTCCAATATTGTGGGAACCATATAAGTGGGTTACTAAACGTACAAGTATCTGACTAGCAGCTTAAAGGACAGTCTTCTGTGCTGCCAGCACAGCTACTCCTTCCTACCCTCAAGCGGCGGGCTGCTCAATTTTTAGCAAGTAAACTCGCTGTGCGCTACCTCCTCTTATTGCATTACCTAGGATTAGTTAAACTAGATTTATTAGGCTAATTTAAATTGCACAGTCTTTTACAGTATTGTATTATACCTACTTAAATAAAGAGTTTCTGAAATATATTCTGTTGTTTTTTTCTTATCTGTACAGATAAAATATCTCTTTAATAAAAATCTACTCATACATTCTCATGTTACCGTCTTGTTGCTATGTAATCAGAACTAAATCCTCAAAATACAAGCTCTGCTTAGTTGGAATGAAATTTAATAGCAATAGAAAATTAATTCAAAGTATTATTTGGTTTGAATACATACATACTTAGGAATAATACACGTAAAATTGACACGTAATAATCAATTACTATTGTTACGCCAGTTACGCGATAATGAGTTTATTCAAGACTCACACAATACACTAACAGTAACAAAATAACGCAATGAACACTTATACTGCACTATAACGCTTCGTATATCGCTCTTCCGTATCACTTAGATGTTCGCTCGAGATCGCTGTATTCACAACTGAACGAAGTGCCGACGGTCGAATCCTTTTTATAGTCATTCAATAGATTTCTAGAACCTTCCTGTTATTACCAGAAAGTTGCTGACAATTTTCGATAACAAAACAATGAGTGTAGGTACTTAACTGCGACGCGTAGGTATGCCTACCGCCGATGAGCTATTGTTATACGTGTAGGTAGGTACATGCGTACGTTCTAGCGTAGGCATTTATCGTATACGTGTAGGTAGGTACTTGCGAATGTTCTAGCGTAGGTATTCGTCGTACACGAGTAGATAGGTACTTGCGAACGTTCTAGCATAGGTAATCGTTGTAACACTATCTTTAATTCACACTAGAACAAATTTTAACAGGTGGTGGTTATTGAACCTACATTTACCTACTTTACCTTGTGCGCACAAGGTAGTAGTAAAATAAAATAAAAAAAAACGGCTAAATGCCAGTAGGACTCGCGCGCCGAGGGTTCCGTACTATCAGGGATCGGAAGTATTGAATAAACATTATTGAAGTTCAAACATAGTAAGAGAGCCCGACCGCATAACCAGATTTGTTTGTCGAAATTAACAAATAAATTTAGGCCGTCTGTATGACGGGCTTTTTTAATAATTACAAAAAAGTGTGCTAGTTAGAAACACTGTTTTATTCTTCCTGTAATATTGAAATAAACATGAATTAACTAGAATTACTTGTTTCATCTATTTCAGTGCTTAAAAAAAAACTTTATCTTGATTTTTTGATTATTATTACCTAAAACTATTCTATATAATATAAGATAATGCTCATTTTAATAAGGAAACATAATAATCATGAAAATGATTAAATCTTTCGCGTACTTATATGAAATCCTAAACATCGATACTAAATATCGACAGAGTCAAGCTCTAACTGTTTTACGCTACGAAGCGTAAACTGATAGATGTCCCTGTGTGTGAATGTGATTGTGTGTGTTAAGTTTAAACTAGTGTGTAATAATTTTATTGTGTGCGTGTATAACGACGCGATTTAAAAATGCATTAGTAGTTAACATAGTAATTAGTGTGCGTTGCTCGCGTTACCCCGTCCCCCGCCGAAAGTGGCAGACTTTTGCGCAAAGGAAATAGAGCGCGTGTCCACTCCTGTTGGTTTAATGCTCTAAGGGTTTAGCCCTTCATTTTACACTCTGGCATATATGTTTGACGTTTTGGAAATCTGGCAGTATTTGGCAGTTTAAAGCAATTTAAGCTGGCAGACTTGGCAGCACAGCTTTTAAAAGGAGTTTGGTGCTATATCGACAAAAGAAATAGCATTAGGGAAGAATTTTTTAATGCCAATGGCAACATTAGCAACGATAAGACCCTTAGTTTGAGAATTTTCCTTAATATCTCTAATTGAATTTGTAGTTCATTCCATTGTGAACCTTATAAAATATTTATAATAATTGTATCTTTAGTTGTTAGTTGTTTTTCTAATTGAGAATGTTACTAGGTACGGAATATTATTACAGTATAGTATAAATGTATAGAAACAAACTAGTTTTTGTTTCATTCAAAAATACCAAGTGGTTAGGATTTTACAGGCATTTAAATTTGTCGTGAAAACCGTGTGCCGCGAGCAGGCGCACGATAGCAGCGTGACGTCATAACATCACACGTAATCGCGCTCTGTGGCCGGTAGTATGAAATACCTACCAGGGAAGACGGATTTAAATAAGAGTCAAGCGAATAATTTACCAAAAGTAGGTGGACAGGCTTCTGAGTATGTTTCGAAGAATACCGAAATGCGAGGAATAAAAATACAAAACTTCATTAGTCTTCATTAGTCAGAATAAAAGAACTGTCGAAGATGCGGTGCGGTGTGAATGTTTCCTATTCCTGATACATTATGAAACATAAATATGAACGATTATATCGCCTAGTGTGGAAGCAGGATCCATCACTTTCGTCCCGATTAGCGAAAGCGAAAAATTAAGATATTTCATGGTGTAAAGTACTGTAAAGCATGTAACACTTAGTTGGTGCCTAGGTTGTCTATTATAAAAGAACATGTAATCACTACCTACTAAGCATATGAAGAACATTATCGGATACAATGGGCAGTCATCGGTGAAAATTTTAGGAAGTATTAATAAGTAGGTATTATATGTTTTTATACTTTAGGTACTAAAGTTTTGAAAACGTCTTTACTAGAAGATTAAAAAGATTTTAAAATTTTTAAAATGTTATCGGCATTATTTCGGCATTTTGTGCTTATGAGTTTGGCAGGATTTGTCAGCTTTCTTGCCTAGGCTGGGCAGGATCTCCATCTCCAATTTCAAGTTGGTCACACTGTGTAAAATGCTTAAAAATTACTGAATCGAATGGCAAACAGACGATTATAATATGATTGCAGTATAGTACCTAAAGTATAAATGACTTAGGTATTTTGCCTATGTATAGGTTTTTAGTATATAATATTGGTTTGTTATCTACTGACCGATGGAAGTTCACGATTTTAGCTTCATTTTCTTTGCTAGAAGAATGTAATTTACAACCTACAATAACGCAGGACATTGCTTAACCGATGGGCTTAATTTTACTTCACAATAGCACTTTGTAATTATTAAATAACATACATAAGTACATTATTTCACAAAACAGGCAGACAACAATGAAAATTACTTATGCACAACTAGTTTTATCATTGTTTTTTTTAACCCTTGCCGAACTAAATTGCTGTTATATTATTATACTAGTTGTTGCCCACAGCTCCGCCCGCGTAAGTGTCGGTTATATTTCTATTTATTATTGTCGATTTTTCATACAAACTTCCCTGTTTCAACCACTTTAAGCCATTTTTTTGCAATAAAAGATAGTCTATGTTGTTCCCCGAGGTCTAATCCATCTCTATATCAAATTTTATCCAAATCAGTTCAGTGGCTTAGGTGTGAAAGCGTAACCGACAGACAGAGTTTAGTATACCTACTCCGTTTATGCTCCGAGAGCATGAAGATTGGTAAATGTGCAGAGTAAAGGTCACTATCGACAAGCATGGGATGAATTTATGTCAAACAATGTTGAATTGTATTTGAATAGGGCTAACAATAACATTAGCTCTACGAGTCCTGACCAACGCCACCACTTTGAGAAGGCAACAGCTCTGCTAGCTGTCTCAACTGGTGAGTACCTACCAGAGTACCTACCTAAAGGTAACCCATAGCCTCGTAAGGCCCAATCTAATTTTAGGTCGATTTAATATATTACGAACCACTTATTGTAGGTACTAATATTTGATACAAGTAGTTGCGGCCCAGAACTTTGGTTCAGTAAATGTAATGGTTTTGACTAAATTCCTAAGAAGTATTTCATAAACCTAAAGTAACTATTTCATGCAAAAAATATGTATTTTCTTAGGATCACTAATTCACAGCAGGAATCATTTATACCAAAAAATACGCTTAAATTTTTACGATAGTCCACGCTGGTTTTAGCATGAATGGGCCGGATCGACCGAGGAAGTACTACCCCCTCATAGAAAGTTTTTAAAAACCCAGCGATATTATATGATCGACCCGGGCTGGCGTTTCAACATATCTTTGTCATTAAATTAGATCGTTGAGCCTTATGAGGATAGATTATAAGTAGAGAAGATTATTCTAAATCTATGAGGTAACCGATGAATAACGGCCATCAAACTAGAGATGCTTGCTGAAGATCTACGCATTGGACGTTTTTCGGCAGAATTGAAGATGATGAGTATTAATATCATTGTTATTGTAGCACATAATGGTGCTGTGTAGCGCAGCAGGATACAAGCACTTATGTAATAAAAGGTCATACTACAGAGTCTAGGATCCTTGCTGTCCTCATTACCGCCGCCGCTGTGATAATAATGATAACAACACACATCTATTCTTTTAGAACTGAAATATGGCAATAGGCGCTTTAATTAACCTTATTAGGTAATATAGCAAAATGTGTTTATGGCAATCACTGTGTTCTAGAGTTTTTGATCTAGATCTCATCTAGGTCAAAAATTAGACCTGATAAAGTTATTGTTATGAACGAAGACGTTAGTGCGATAATTTATAAGTTCTTGCATATTTGCATTGTTGCTCAAGTGTGCAATCAGTTATATAATCTTTTGCTACCTAATGTCACTATAATCCCTTGATTTTTTAATAGTTACTTGTGTACCGGAATATTTGCATTCTGCCTGTTGCAGTCTTCCCAATGATAAGAGCAGGTACATACCTACCCATATTACTAGCATTCATCCAGCTGTACAGGTTGTGATTTCAATAACCAGAACCACTAGGCAGACGCTTCTTCAACAGGGCTTAGATTATTTAAATTTGTGTATTCATCGACTCGGAAAGTAAGAGATAAATAAATAAACTCACATAGTCCTTAAACGTGATTATATTATTATTACTAACTGTATTTTTATATAAATTAAATACATAGAAGATTAATAAAGCTCCCACTATTATTTACTGCTGGGGGTTCGCTTAGTATTCTGTTTAGAAGCTATATATTTTTGATTGTTAGTGTTTAGTCGTACATTTTCTTTAGTGACTATTCTTTTTACAGGTATTAAAATAATGCCACTAAATAGTATAGATATACCGGCCACATAAAAAGATGTAGTGTAACCAAATTGAACTTTGAGCACACTAGATAAAGGTGTGCTTAATAAACTTCCAAAGCCTTGAAACATTAATAACATGCCAGTAGCATTTGTTAACTTGTCCAATCCATATAAATCTACAAGAACCATTGCTCGTAAACTAGATATACATGAAATAAAGAAACCAAAAACTACACAAATGAAGTATTGATATAAGACATTAAATGAAAAGTTGAATGCCATTGTACCTACTCCAGCCAAAATACATGAAGACATATACAATCTTATAGGGCTGAACTTGCAAGCCATTACACCGGCTAGTACCCTACCTATTACATTAGATAAGCCAATCACACTTACGAATAAACTGCAATGTTGCGGATCAATACCTTCACTTTTGTTTCTGTCCGTCAAAAACACATAAGGTATCAGTAATCCGACATATGTAAGGAAACCAGCGGAACATATTGTTAAGAACGAACACCGTTTTAATAATTTTGGATCCATCATAGTAGCTAAGATCCTTCTAACAGCAGTTGTGCATAAACCTTTGTGCTCATTTAAATCAGCAGTAGTCACAGCACGCGATACGGCCATTTGATACTCTAACCCTGTTCTTGTTTCTGGTGTCGTATCCATCATACTTTTTTGGTACACCGCTAAGCTTTCCAATCTTCCATCATAGAACGCGTCATCTCGATACATTGGTCTAGATTCTGGTATATGGCTATCCCAGTGACATAATCTAGTCCACCACCTTCGCTTAGGTTCTGGTGGTTCTCGTAGAGCAACTGTAATTTCAATATTTTTTGTGTCAGTTTGTATACTAGCTCTTGACATCATTGATTGTACTTGCCTGAGCTGCTTCCGACTAATACCACCTTGCGGGCTATGAGCTGTTAGTGTAAGTTTGGATACGCCTGCTGTAGATGGACCCGCTTGACTTAAAGGTTGTGGTGTTTGACTTTCTTCTATCACAGTGGTGGCTGTAGGAAAATTGGTGTTGGATACCGCGCTAAACATACGTTCTACAGCAGTGGGCGTTACACCGTCTTTTCTTAACTTGGTCTGTGAAGCTCGTAAGCGATCTGTAGTTGCCGCGAGGCTGGGTAAATAGGTAACAGTACGGGTAGGATCGTCTGTAGTTTTAGCTACGTTAAGGGAAAGTAAAGGTCGATAAGTCATTGCTAAAAAATACATTGTACCAAATAGTCCGGAATGAAGTAGAGTAGTTAATCGCCAACCGGCTATGCTTACTAAGTAGGCATTTAGAGAAAACATAATCATAATACCTAGACTTGATCCGGCACCTGATACAGCGAGAGCAAGAGCTCGAAAGTGTTCAAAATAAAAACCAACCACTATTCCAGATGACATAGCTACAAGACATCCTCCAAAACCGGAACACACACCGTAAAACATTAGAAGCGTTACATAATTTGTTGCAAAAAATGAACAAAAGAAAGACAAGGAAATTATGATTGAACCAAACATGGTACACTCTCTAAACCCAAACCTATTTATAAGAGCAGATGTGATGGGGCCTGTTATGAAATACAAAGCAACGGCTATAGAGTTTATTAGTGCTACATAAAATGGTTGAATTTCCATATCTTCCACAATATCTGAATAAATACTACCAAATGTAAAAAACACTCCGTCTAATAAAAATGTACAAAGAAAACTTGCTCCTACAACAACCCAGCCCCAACCTCCTTCTTCAGGTACTGATATTTCTGCAGTTATTTCTGCTTCTTCGATTCCTTCAAAGTCGTGATTAGGTGAAGTGATTCGGCTTGGCACGACGATTAATTTGTTTTTCTTGGGTTTCGTAGGAGATGAATGTGACATTGTGTTGCCTAATCATATAAAATCATGATACATAAATATTAAGTAAGTAGTACATGTAGGCGAGGAAGTAGCAGAGGAAATATTTGTAAACACATTGTTTGTATGAAATAGATGCCAAAAGCTACACTGACCTCAGAACAAGTAACTCTGACGGACTGACTCTGACGCGACTGTGACGGCGGTGACGGCAAATGACTGAAATAAATTTTATTATTGTCTCTCGTTCGCCATTAATTAAAAAAAAAAATAATATAATTTAATTTAAAACGCAAAAGGTAAATAAAGGTAATATTAATATAGTGAGGCACTTGTACATAGACTCAGTCTACGAGTGAGGCAAATAATAATTAACGTTTATTTTAGCCCGTGTTGAACGTATTTTCGTCATTATTGTAGATTTTCTAAAAAAACGAAAATACTAAATAAGTAATTTAATTTGTATTTAATTTAACGATATGAATAGCAGAAAAGAAAAAAATTAAATTTCATATTTGAAATTTTACTTTCAAATTCAAGTATATCAATTAACAACGAAAAACCAAAACCTCCGTACGACTCAGAACAGAATGCACGTTTTAATCTGCGATGAAAGCGTTTGTGAATATTCTGACTGCCAGCCACTCACGTATATCCGGAACAGTACACTAGAGTAAGTAAAATAAGAAAGTGAACAGTCGTCGCAACGACCGAACGAAGGAATTTATGACCGCTCGGAGGCGTCGACGACTGTTCGAAGAAATTGACAGCCGTTTGGAGAAGTTGACTGACGAACACAAGTACCTAATAGTCGTCACATCTCTTTCGGAGGTACTAGGACCACAATGAGAAATGACAACATCTAGGTACGCTTAACCACACCTCTAAATGACTATTTCTTCAAATGACAACACGATATTTTTAAATATCTTCTTAAAATGATCACTTCGTTAAATGTTAACTTTTACAAGGCATTATGTATTATGTGTAGATTTATTAAAATCAAAAGGTCGAGAAGTTTTTACTATGTACAAGCCAGCCCCACCCCTTGTGAAAACCTACTATCATTTATGGTTTGTATACACAGGACAGAAACAAGTAACTTGTAATACGGCTTGTCATACATAATACGACCAATGCCATTTTAAAAAAAACGAAAATTATTAAATTAATTTGAATGATATATTTTATTTTATACGAAAAATTAAAACTTGAAAAAAAAAAAGATTGACAACTTTTAGGACAAAATATGCATATAACAACAACTTAAAAAAAAATACTTTTTTAAGAAATTGTACTTGGGAAATTACGCCTGCGTCAACATCATGCACAAGTTGTGTAATTTTCGTGTCCCAGGCAATCTGGCGATTTCGCCTGTTTTTCTTTGGGAGATCAAAATAACTCTTCTTTATTTTATGATCTTTTTGAGAAGTTTCTCATTTCTTTTACTTTTCATACAAGAAAAAACTAATGTTTCTATAAATATGCTAATGGTCGTTTCAAGATATGGTCATTTCGTGAATTGGTCGTTTCAAAAAGTAGTCATTTCAAGAAGTGGTCAATTAAAGTCCTTTTTAGTTGTGGTCATTTCTCAAATTTTTATTTTTTCATTTCATGTGTTGCTAGCGGCTGCTGTCACCGATTTTTCCTGACACATATTATGGCTGTTTCCAACATGCTGAGCATTCGATTCGCGAAGCTACATTCACTGTAGGCACAAAGTGTGGATCTTACACCTGCGTGATATCTCGCTGAATAACGTTCCGGTCTGCTTCGGCGCCGGTATAATCGACTTATGTACTTAACTACGAATAATGGGGATTACCAGAACATCGGAATTACAAGATCTTGAGGCTCTCTTTCATCTCTCGGATAAATGCATTGCCATCTACCTAGAAGCTTAGACATCTGCATTTCCTCATTTGCTGAGCTTATTGAATAAGATACATTAGGAACAGCTACACAGATTTTAATGAAAATTGGTATGTGTACGTACATAGATTCGATGCCGGAGACGGACATAACTACAATACTTTTTATCCCGAAAATTGGTGTGGTACCCGAGTTACAATAATTAAACACATACCATTTGCCGCGCGGGCTATGACGCAGGGTGCAATATAGATAGGTGGTACTTTTGCCTTGAAAATTTTACTTTTTGAGTTATTTTTTTGTGTAACTTTTAAAAGTCGGTCATGGGCAACACCAGTGTGACCATATGTGGCAGTATCCTGCCTTTTCGGCAGGTTTAGCCCTTCATTTTACTCTTTGGCATATTTGTTTGACGTTTTTGAAATCTGGCAGTATTTGGCAGTTTAAACACAGAACAAGTACTAAAGCATAGAAGTACTATTAAGAGAATAAAGCGTACACCCTCAGAGACAAATAGAAGTTTAATAGTGCTACGATACCTTCTGAGAGTTTATCGATATCGATAGATGAAATTTGTCTATGGGCTATGGTTAAATTAACAGACATGCTAATATCAAATGAATGAATGAACTACAAGAAACAAAGGGCCGTTTTACACCTCACCGGAATGGCATAGGCAGTGGCGCCAGGAGCATTTTCAATGTAAAATAATTTGAAGTTTATATTCATGTTTCATGCTGTAAGTTCAAACACAATGTAAATTGTATATGAATAAATTAAATAAATTGAAAATTGAAATATACATGATCGATCCACACACTACCTCGCATCACGGAGCGTAGTGCGAGCGTGCGTGTTCTTATATTGTTTGTAAGTATCTCTCTTTGTATAGAAATCACGCGTGGTGCAACACACTGAAAACGCATTTAAGCGCTGTGTTACTGATCACACGCTTACATGCAGAGAAACACGTACTCACGCGCGTGGGTTCGGGGCCAGACGGTATGGACACCGTGTTCTGCAGTAACTTGCGTGATTGATGATGCAGACCAGCACTCTCGCATCTGCACGCGTGGCACCGTCACCGCGTCGCCACGCTCCCGCAGCGTAGTGCGGGGCAGTGTGTGGATCGCCAAAATACCGGTATCGGCCCTCTGTTCTTTTCTGACTTTCTTAGTATAGCATCAAAACAGATACCCCAAGGTAAAAATAAAACACAGCTGTAAGATTCATGTCACAAATGTATGATTATATTTCCAATAATATTGAAACACATTATTACTGCCCCTTAAAATTACAGTTTTGTTTAGGAATGTCCTGATTATTTGTGCATAAGCTAAAATATTTTTTGTTATGTTGTGAATTGGTACGATTAGAAATTTTTCCCGATCAATTTTATCAATAAATTTCTGTAGTCATCTAGAACATTTATTTATTTATTTATTGAAAAAGTATTTACAATTTCATTACAGATAAAAAATCCAATACGATATCATAAAAAAAACCTAAAAAAATTACTAAATAAATATACCTATTTATCCAATACTATACATTTTTGTGCAACATCTTTGAATTTTGACAGGGTACATTGAAAATATTAATTTCTATAGAAATAATATTAATAAGTCGTATGGCGCGTGACAATGGAGCAAATTTGAGTAGATTCGTCCTCACCGCTGGAACGTTAAACGTGTAACAATATAATATATAACATAATTCTCTCTTAATTTGCTTCATGAATCTTCCGGTCTGATCTTTCGGAAACCTGCAAAAGAACACAATGTATGAAACACTATGAAAGGTACAAAGATAGTTACCACAAAATCGTTAACATAAATTATAGTAATATTTTTGTCATCGATAAAATATGCAGCACAAGTCACAACACTATTGAACATGACTACACAAATTGGTAAAAATGTAAAATACTTAAAAATTACTGAATCGAATGGCAAACAGACGATTATAATATGATTGCAGTATAGTAAAGTATAAATCACTTAGGTATTTTACACGTATATATAGGTTTTTAGTATATATTATTGGTTTGTTATCTACTCACCGATGGAAGTTGACGATTTAAACTTGATTTTCTTTGCGAAAAGAATGTAATTTACAACCTACAATAACGCAGGACATTGCTTATCCAATGGGCTTAATATTACTTCACAATAGCATTATGTAATTATTAAATAACATATATTATTTCACAAAACAGATAAACAACAATGAAAATTACGAGCGGCGGTTTAATCCGACTAAATTGTCTAGAGGCCTTGACAAGTTGGAACATTTGACATTAGTTCACTTTTTAATTCGGCATCCAAAGGTAACCAAAGGTAACCAAATTGACGTTTCTACAGTGTACACCGGGCGTCCTTAGCAAAATTATTTGTCTCTTTCTTTTCAATCCGGCTTATTTGGAAAAATAGGACAAGTATATGAGGGCGATTAACACTCCTTCTATGTATGTACTTGTTCTGCGAGTTTAAAGCAATTTAAGTTGGAAGACTTGTCAGCACAGCTTATAAAAGAAGTTTGATACAGTATCGACAAAAGAAATAGTATTAAGGAGGAATTTTTTAATCCCAATGGACACATTAGCAACGATAAGACCCTTAGTTTGCGAATTTCCCATATCCTCTCTAATTAAATTTGTAGTTCATTCCATTGTGAACCTTAAAGTGCTGAACAAAATATTTTTAATTGTATCTTTAATTGTCAATTGTTATTCTATTTTTTATTTTTTTTTTATTTCTATGATGCGGCTGTAATGTCACTGCGACTATGAATGGTCTATTGTGATCGCCGCTTTATCAAGCTAGAGTTCACCACTAAACCCTGCAGCTATGATATACCGCAGGATTTGCTTAGGGGTGAGCTCCTTAATTTCTTCTGGGCCCAGAGTGTGTTTCCCTAGAAGAAACTGACGCCTGTGTATGAGCGGATCACATTCCCCCAGAAGATGGAGGGGCGTTTCATCTGCCTCTTTACATCGCCTGCAGGTGCGTGTTTCGCTTAGCCTTAGATTATACATGTGCTTGTTTAAGCAACAATGACCTGTCAAGGCTCTTGACACAATGCGTAGATTGTTCCTACTCAGCGCAAGGAAAAGGTTATTGTACCTTCTGTTAAAGCCTTTGATCAGGGCTTTAGAGTGGTTCATTCCTGGCGATTCCGACCAGAGTTTGATGGCTGTTTCGATGCATGAGTTTGTAAGGGCATTTTGAGCTAGGCTTTATGGTATTCCACAGAAGGGCTCTGGGCCCTGCTGAGTTCCATTAGCTCCCGCTCTCGCAAGTTCATCGGCGCACTCATTACCGATGACACCTGCATGACCTGGTACCCATCTGAGAACTACTCTATTCATATTACCTAGAGAGTTTAAACGATCCATGCACTCTTCAACTAGTTTCGATGTTACTACGTTCGAATCCAGTGCTAGTAGAGCGGCTTGGCTATCAGAATTTATATATAGTCTGATTGGTGTAGCGCTTTTGCAGATTAGCTTCCGCGCATTCCACAATGGCGTATACTTGTGCTTGGAAGATGGAGGCGATTTGTCCCAAAAACACGCTTTTTTTGAGCTTTGGTCGCTCCCCATATATTCCACAGCCTACTTTTTGTCCTATTTTGGAGCCATCGGTATACCATACTAGGCAACCAGACTCAAAAGATATCTGATCTTCGAGCCAGTTTTCCCTAGACGGCAATTCTATTGTGTATTGTTTTCCAAATACAAACCGGGGTGGGGTGGCATCCGTAGGCATGCAAAGTATTGGTATTTCCAGTATTGAGTTCTGTATAGTCCTCAACTTCTGGGAGATCCAATTGCTTCTGCCTTGGATATGAGCCCTGTACATGCTAGCTTTCGCCTCTTTTTGTATGAGTACATGAAGAGGCGGTAATCCAAGCAAAGCATTTAGCGCCATTCCGGGGCTAGTCGACATAGCTCCCGAGGCCATGAGGCAGACAGTTCTCTGTAAGCTGTCTAATTTCTTTATGGTGGTCGTTTGACGCGTCTTGTTATACCACACAACTGATGCGTACGGAATGATCGGCCTCACAATGGCAGTGTACAGCCAAATAGTTGTTCTAGGGGTTATGCCCCAGTTGCTGCCCATCATACGGCCGCTAATTCCCATCGTCATCTTGGCTTTCTTTAGTACATTGTCCAAGTGTGAATTCCAAGTCAACTTTTGGTCGGTTGTGACGCCCAAGTATTTGACTTCTGTGGAAAACGCAATCGTTTTACCATTAAGCTTTGGCATTGTTAGTTTATCCAATCGCTTCTTTTGTGTAAAAGGTACAATTACTGTTTTGTCAGCATTAACGGAGAGGTCACTTTTGACACACCACCTGCTAACAGTGTTCAGTCCCTTTTGCATAATACATGAGATGGTTGATTGACAAAATCCTCTGACTATAATTACCAAGTCATCTGCATAGGCTTGCGCATCAATCTGAAGTTTTGCCAAATCAACTAGGAGTTCGTCCACAGCAAGGGTCCAGAGTAGTGGCGATAGAACTCCACCTTGTGGGCAACCCCTTGCTGTAGATACTACAATTGCGATTTCATGAAGGGCTATTTTTACACACCTATGTGCAAGCATTGAATTCACCCATTTCACCGTTGTAGGGTCGACATCTTTACTTGTCAGCCCATTTACCAACAGTGTGGTTGGTGAGTTATCAAAAGCTCCTTCAATGTCGAGGAATGCGCATAGTGCTATTTCTTTGTCCTCTGTAGCCTCTTCCACCCTGTCGATGAGGCTAGTGATGGCAGTCTCTGTCGACTTTCCCTTGCGATAGGCGTGTTGGGTGTGGTGGATTGGGTATCTATCCAAAGCTACATCTCTAATATACCTGTCTATAACCTTCTCCATTGTCTTTAGTAAAAATGATGAGAGGCTTATTGGTCTGAAAGACTCTGGCTGGCTATAATCTTTCTTTCCAGTTTTAGGTATAAATATGACTTTGACCAAAGTCCATTGTTCTGGTACGTATCTCCAGGCGAGGCTCGTCCTGTAGATTTTGATCAGATAGGGGGTAAGGATGTCAATCCCTTGTTTTAGGAACATAGGTTTTATTCCATCCTCACCACACGCTTTATTTGGTTTAAAGGAGTCAACGGCCCACTGGACTTGCCTGGGTCTTACGACTTTTGCAGCCATGCGCCAGTCCTCATTGCGAGGTTTACTGTGAGGCACTGGCTGCTGACATGTCGAGTCCCTTTCACTAGACCCAGGAAAGTGGGTCGTGGCCAGCAACTCTAAGGTCTCCTTCACGTTATTCGTAAAGGAGCCATCGTCCTTTTTAAGGAGTCCAATCTGATAAGGTTTCGTTTTTGAGAGCAGTTTATGAAGTCTTGCTGCTTGTGGGAGACTATTGATCTCTTCACAGAGCTTCCTCCAAAATTCTCTCTTCGCTTTCCTAATCTCTTTATTGTATTCCGTCAAGGCTTTACTGTAGATCTCCCACATATGAGTCTGTTTAGCCTTGTTAAATAATTTCCTGGTTTTATCTCGAAGCTTCGTCAGCTTTGAGTTCCACCAAGGTACCTTCCTTACTGAGGTCTTTGTCTTGAGCGGACAACTCTCTTCATAAGCTTTAAGTATGCCTTCTGTCAAGATTGTCACAGCAATCTCTAGACTCTCAGTTGATCTGATGGCTTTGGGAAAGGATTCAAGATGAAGCCTGAGTTGACTCCTGAAGTCAACCCAGTCTGTTAATTTGGGATCCCTGTATGTTGTGATTTGGGTGTCTAGAGCAGCCCTAATCTCAAACTTTAAATGCCTATGATCTGACATTGAGTTTTCACTACTGACTTGCCAGTTTTTAATGTGTCTGGCTAAGTTAGTTGTAGCGATCGTGATATCTAATACTTCCTGCCTAGTACGGGTAACAAAGGTTAGTTTACAACCTACGTTTAGCGTTATTAGATGGTTAGAGATAAGGAAGTCAAAAAGTAACTCACCCCTTGTGTTGATGTCTATGCTGCCCCAAGATGTGTGGTGGGCGTTGGCATCACATCTGATTAGTAGCTCGGCGTTGTGTTTGGTGGCATAATCTACCACTTTCGCCAAATCTTCTGTCGGGTTGTCTCTCTCTCCAGATAGATAGGCAGAGCACATTATCACCCTAGCCCCATTCCATCCTTTGAGGTTGACAAAAGCAGCTACCAAATCGTCATTGCAAACTTCTGTAATCGGTAAAAAGTCAACAAGGTTGTTGAATAAAATACAAGCTCTAGGTCTATTGCCATTGTTATGACTAAGAATCTTACCAGCAGCACTAAGTCCTAAAACCTGAGTATTTGCTACCCAAGGTTCCTGGATCAAGGCGAGGCTAGCTTTGCCCTCAACAAGACAACACTCCATTACCGCAGTTGCTGCCACAGCATGGTGGAGGTTGGCTTGCAGGACCCTCACCACTCCCACCTGGGTAGCCGCTAGCAGTTTCCCGCCGGCTTGGTGCGTACAGGCTTAGGACGACGCGACCGTCCTCGGCTCGTATGCCAAGCGTTGTCTGCTTCGCCTTGGGAAACTGCTACCCTAGGCTTATGTCCGCCTCTACCCCGATGCACTGTCCTTTGAGACCCCCTAGCCACAGCAGACTGCGGCGTGGTCGCGACTCTCTCCTACCTCACAAGGACTGGGCACCTGTTTGATGTGCTCGGCTGTGGTTCCACAGGCCTTTCATTGCTCCGAGGCGCTGGTTTGGGCGTCTCCTTGGCCGCGGCTGACCGCGCTTCAGGATTCGCCCTGTCTTGCCTCTCAGAGCCCCTTGATGTAGAAGGCTGTGGTCCCACAGGAGCAGCTGTTGAAGGGCCAACCATTGGGTCGTTCCTGATCTTAAAAACAAGCTTTTTAAAACCAAGAGCCACCTCAAAGTTCCTAGCCCGGAGAGCCGAGACAGAGGGTTCATCCAGGAAGAAGGACACCACATGTCCATTCCCCTCAACCCTACTGTGCGCGACCCTCCAAAGCTCGGTGTTTAGCCCTTCATTCTGTATCCCCAGCAGCTGGGTAGCTTCGTCTAGCGACTCTGCCTCAGTGCTGGGGATGAAGATGGTCCCTACCGTCGGCTTTGGTAATTCCCTCTCCGGAACGATCGAGAGCAAAGCCCCATCCCAGGGTTTTATACTGGGGACCTTGTCAGACAGCCATTTGAGACTGGCCTGGTCCTCGCAAGTGACAATAATGAACCCTGGTCTGTGTGTAAAGCCCGTAAATTTAGGCCCCTTTCCCTTGTCAGCGATGTTTAACATCGCCAGGGTCAGGGAGCGATGCACCAGCTTCATTTGGTCTTCGCTCATGGGTTTCAGATTTCTGATACCCACGCGCGTTTGCTCAACGACCAATTTGAAGCTGCGCTTGGTTACGGGCACCTCCGCACGGAGAGCTTTTTTCGGCTGCTCCTTTGGAGATTCTTCCTCCGACCTAGGCCTTTTTTTGGCCTTCGGGTCTGGAGGTAGGTTGGTGATTGGAATTTCCTTCCAAGGCTTTATAGCCAATGTACGGGCGTCGTCGACCTGCACATTGGCTGCTAATAGCCTTCGGAATCTTTTCCGTGCTGCACCACTTAGCTTGGTATGACGTTTCGGGTTCTCTTCCGTCTTTGGAGCAGAGTCACAGGAGCCTCCTGCCTTAGCCGGACTAGTCCCTTCCAACGTCATATTGGTACTTTGAGGAGAGGCTAATAGAACCTCCTCCATAAGTACTATAGTCTCCCCTAATAGAGGAGAGAACTGTTCTCTAACCGGAGAAGACGGTTTTAATTGTTTTTTGGTGGTTTCATCCATATGAGTCCCACGATTAGCTAGGGAACTAAAAATGCCCAACAGCAGAGCCCCGCATGCCGAAGGGAGGACTAAAATACTACCCGATTCGTCCTGGTGTCGAGTAGCCACCGTTGGCGACTGAGCACACCCTCAGCCATGCATCTCTCGGCACGGTACGGATCACACCTTAGATTGGTTATATATAAATACATATATAAATGAGTGATATGAATAGACATACATGCATGTAATATATCTAAAAAGCGCTCGGTGGTTTCAGTTACGTCTATTTCAGAGTGAACTAGACCAACAACAGGGCTGGCAACCTCGAGAAGGTTAGTCCACCGAACTTGCCTTGGGGATCTTAGCGACCTGCGCTACTCCCGAGACCAGCGCCCCCCTAGCGTCTCAGAAGGAGATGGTAGGGTAGGCCTGCACCTATGCTACCATGCTAGCATGTCGTATAGGAAACCGTGAAAGCGTAGGCCCAGACCCGCCCCATTATTCTATTTAATCGGAATAGAAAAACTGTCGAAGATACAAAATTTTCATTCTGATTTCGTGCGGTGTGAATGTTTTCCATTCCTGATATATCATTCACCGTAAATTAGAACGACTATATCGCCTAGAGTGGGAGCAGGATCCATCACTTTCGTCCTGATTATCAAAAACAAAAGATGAAAATATTTCATGGGGTAAAGTCATCGATGAAAATTTTAGGAAGTATTACGTCTGTACTTACTATTTTTTTTTTTTATAATTTTAAGTGCAAAAGTTTTTTAAAACGTCTCTACTAGGAAGGCTCAAGAATTTTTAACATTTTAAAATTTTATCGGCATTTTGTGCATAAGAGTTTGGCAGAATTTGTCAGTTTTCTTGCCTAAGCTGGGCAGGATCTCTAATTTAAAGTTGGTCACACTGGGCAACACTGTAAATGTCAGTTGAGATTTGACATCGCCATCGGTTGT
Source organism: Parascotia fuliginaria (assembly GCA_963082885.1). Lineage (NCBI taxonomy): Eukaryota > Metazoa > Arthropoda > Insecta > Lepidoptera > Erebidae > Parascotia > Parascotia fuliginaria. Next base: position 12,089,588 of record OY720182.1, read on the forward strand.
TTTGGAGGGAATTTGAGGGAAAATTAATTGGCTTGGCTTGTGATGTGTGCTTGACGCTTGTGTTGGATTGTACATTTAGTTCTAATAAAGAGTATTATTTTTACTTTAATAGACACAATTTAATTTTAAGTAAAACAATCATAATGTCACAGAAAACAATCACATCGTTCTTTAATAGTAGGAAAAGACCAGCTGCTGACGATATTTTAGGTTCTAAAAGTAAGGTGCCACACATCGAACGGATTTCAGAAGCCAGAACTTTGTCTAGCAATAAAGGCCCATTATTTAAGAAATCTGAAATTATTGGCAGTCAGCAGAAAACAATTTCTGGTTCATGTGAAGCAACAAAGGAAGATTTAAAAAAGACTGCAATTCAGCATGCCACACCTAAGGATACTAAACAAGCCACATCGAAAGCCAACACAGCCTTTGCAAAAAAAGTCAATGCCTCTAATACAGATAAAAGTGCTAAAGCCGAGGTGGTGGTTTCTGCCCGGAAAGAGTTGAGCCTAGGTGACATTAAGAAGAGGTTAGCTGGAAGTTCTAGGCTAGCTGAACTGAGAGCGACAGCAGATCGTCTCAGTAAAGGCATACAAGAGCTGAAAGAAGCAAGTGAGAAACGGAATCTCAAAGAATTCAAGTCAATCGATGTGGAAGTACCTTCAAGGTATGATTCCTTTTTAATCATTCTATTAATCTTGTAAGATATTGATTCACTTACACAAATTATAATATGTTTATTTTGTCAATTCATAGGATTACTAACTATTGCTGCTATTTTACTAACATAATATATTTCATTGTATGGGTATACAAATTATCAATATTATTGTGATGGCTTTTGTATATTGTAAAGCTAGGCTATAGAAATGAATTATTATAATAATTTTTGTGACTTGTAACCTGCTTTTATATTATCTCAATTAATATTATAGAAATAATGCTTAATTAATCTGAACTGATTGGTACATGATTGACATGTTCAACCAGTTATTAAAAGAAAGTAACTGAACTGAACTTTGTATTTATACTACAGTTATAGGTTATGCTAGACATTGCTCAAAGACAGTGGGTGTCACAGAATGAGTGGATTGGTTAATACAAGACATGTCTGCCAGAGTTGGACGTACCTTTTTATATTTATTGTTATGATTTTATTGCAAATGCAGTGCATTTACCTTTTTAAAACAACTTCCTATCTTGTTTATTTGCAGTCCAAGCAAAAAAGCACTGCTTCAACATGATCTGCTGTCACCTAAGAAGAGTGCCTTAGAGTCAACTACACAACAGAGACCTCTCATATCACCTAGAAAAGTTTTTGTTAGTCCTATCAAAAGCCCTAGTAAGGTGAGTACATTGTTTAATTTCTAGGACATATCTATTATATTTTAATTCTTTTTTCTGCACCCACTGATATAGAAGATATTTTCAGTTTGCATTTTCTCTCAATAACTCAATGTTAGAAGTTTTATTAGGTAATTATAAATTCAGTAAACCTCACACCACTGATATTCATAGTTATAGTCTGGAGGTCCATATTTGACCATTAGATACTATGTAGGCTTGGCATATAATGTACTAAAGGCCGCTTGTGTTTGTCTTCATGCAGGGCCAGGGCTAACACCTTTTTTCATACATAGTTGTAGGTATGTAGGAGGTTGGCAGTTTCAAGTTTATATGATAATTATTAAAATTCCAAGCACCTCCTTCACAAATGTAACAAAGAGCCTAATAAAATAATTATCAACAATTTGTTTTAATTTTAAATAATAAAATGATCTCTAGTAATCTGTAGATGTACTAACTAGCACCAATTGAACTTTGGTATCTAATACATTGATACCTACAATTAACACTATACTAACTTAAGTTTTGGAACTGTACTGTTTTCAATATAAAACGACAATAAAGTAATAAAATATCACTTCATTATTAAGTTGTTTTAAATTAATACTAGCTGCGCGCCACGGCTTCGCCTGCGCCTAAAATGTGTTTTGTCTCCCAGAGATTTTCTGGATAAAAGTAGCCTATGTAAGCCTATACCTCTGGTGCTGAATCTATCTACATACCAATTTTCATCGAAATTGGTTTAGCTGTTTAGGCGCTGCTGAGTGGTAACAAACACACACATGCACATACACAAACTTTCGCATTTATAATTATAGTAGGATTATCACTTTATTAAGTTGTTTTATATTGAAAACAATACATTTCCAAAACATAAGTTAGCATAGTGTTATTTGGTGGTGTTGACATATTGCCAATTGTGTTGTATAAACTTCTTTCCTTTTAAATTTATTTATCAATATTATTTTATGAATACGATTTTCAAATTGTTTAATTCTCTTTTCTAGGTTCCAGCATACATCAAACATGCTGCTCTGGCGACATCGTCAAGCAGCCTGCCTCTACCTCATCACTACAGGTTCCTCGCTGAACTATTCCGTGGCATGGAGACTGTCGTAGCCCTCCTCTATAACCGCAATGAAAAGATAACATTTGCCAAACTAAAACCTTCAGTTCAGGAAATGCTCAAAAGATCATTCACACAAAAGCACTTAGCTCAAATTAAACATTTAGTGCCTGATTTTTACAATTTCGAAGTTCAAAAGGTCAAGAATTTTGCGACATCATCTCACAAAGAAGATTATGAATTAGTAATTTCACCAAACTTTCCTAATGATTTAAAAAATATGAACCCAAGTGTACTATTGGAGAGACGTAGATACTTCTACGATATTCTATTACAATTAGTAAAGAAACACCACTCACAGTATTTACAAACACTAGACCCTCCTATGGAAATTCCCGATGCAAAGATAACTCGTTGGCATCCCGAATTCGACATTGAAAAAGTGCCAGAAGTGGAAAGTGCCAAATTGCCTGAAATGCCTAATGTAGAGAAATTCTCTAGTGCTCAAGATGTTTTGGCGAAGGCGCGTGAATTATTCAAATGCAACACGAAAATGGAGAGAGCTTTGGAGAAATTAGCTCAGGCTAAAGCTCGTGGGCTGACTGAGCAAGAAAAGGTTGCTACTGGGTTAACAGATGATAAACCTATTTCTAACATAAATGGTCTGAAGACTAGTGGTACTCAAACATCTTCACCGTCTACCTCTAATGTTACATTGTTGAATCCTGCACTTCGTAATCTCCCCACGGCACTACTAGAGAAGGTTAAAGCCAAGCAGGCTGCTAAAGCACTCGAGGCTATGACTAGATCCACAGAAAATGACCACAAATTCATGATTTACACTCGCTTACCAGACCTTGCTAGAACACTTCGAAATATATTTGTTACTGAAAGAAAAAATGTACTGGCATTAAATATAATACTTTCGAAACTACACAGCAGTTTCAAATCTAATGTATCGGCGAGTGATTTGCAAAGAGATATTAAAGTTCTTACTGAAGAAATGCCAGATTGGATCAAATTACATGACATCCGAAATAATACTTATCTAAAATTGGATAAAACTGCTGACTTACAAAAAATCATATCCAAATTGGAGTCTTTAGCTGATAAGTATAGAAATAATTAAATTTTAGAACTTAATTATTTGACATTACAACTTAAGACTGAGTAAGATTAGTTTTGAATGATAAATGCAGTCTTAGCATTATTGCAAGTTATCGTTGAAATGTTAAACTAAGATACTAGGTGAACCAGCAGACATGTAAACAATACCAGAAACTAATCAGTGCAAGAGTATGTTCAATAATGTAGTTGACCTGACATCAAATAGTTATGCCAAAAAACATTGACAAAATCTTGTAGAATTAAGATGACATTTTTATTATTTATTTTCTTAATAATTTTTAAGCCACCATAGTTAATATAATTAAATGGATTGTTCAAGACATGAATTAAATAACTATGCGAGATCTTTTGGTTTGTATTCATTTACTATTAGCATAATTTATTTTCTATTTTTACTGTGTGGTATTTCGTTCTATAAATAAAAAAATAAACATTTCTTTTTGTTTTAATTCATCATTCTCACTTTTTTAAACATACATTATCTATTTACTCGTCGCTTATAAATCAGTCAGTCGAGTAGGTGATTGCTGTAGAAAGCAGATTGGTGACATAGTTCCAAGAACTCCGCCTAGAGCCGAAACACGTAAGTAGTCTCAATCAATCCTATTAGAGCAAAATACAGAACCACAGACTAAATAGTGAACAAGTTTACAGAACCAATTTTACATTAGCACAGTAGGTACTGAACTGAACGAGTAAGCTTCAGATTGTCCTTGCTTCCGCCGTCACGTGGTATGCAGCCCCGGATCTACGATTTTTCCAAACGTATAGGTAGAGTAGCGAGAAGGGAGGGGGGGGGGGGGGCGATCGTCATTCGGTTGTTTGAACGCGTTAATCTGTGGAACTAACAATACCTAATTATTTTTGCGTATGATAGCCCATTTCTCGAGGAAGGTTCTAATAATAATAATATTCTGACAAATTCACACAGCGCCATCTAGCCCCAGATTAAGCAATTATATTTGCTTGTGTTATGGGTACTAAACAACTTTACTGATATAGGTACTAGATAGGTGCCTACTTAAATGCATTTCTTTTTTTTGTAAATTCATACATATTTACCTATAGATAAAGTACACACAGACACAGAACAAACAATCATGCTTATCACACAAAGATTTGTCCTGGGTGGGAATCGAACCCACGACGTGCGGCTTAGCAGTCAGGGTCACTAACCACTAGACCAACAGGCCACTCTAATAGGCTATGTAATACACGCTACTGGCGACGGGAACAAAATAAAAAACAGTAACAAAGACGCGGGTGAAACCGCGCCGCGGAAAGCTAGTAAGTACTTAAATAGGTAAAGCTATACTACTACAAAAGGTCGATACAACAGCACTCAAAGGAGAAATGTACCTGCTATGTGCAGTAGCTATATACATACCCTACCTATATTTTTTTGTACTTGTAAGTACTTAACTAACAGTAGATAGCGTAAAATTATGTCGCCAGACGCCAGTCTCTGCCAGGATATCAGTAGTGTAGTGACGTGCGCTTAACAATTATTTAATCACTAAATAAATTGCGAAATTATTACTATAATTACTTATTATTTAATAAGTTATTGAGAAAAATAACATACTTACATATTCACGTTAATTGTTATTAGTAAATACAAAAGTGTAAACGCTATGTTATTACCGATTTTTACTAGCTATTAGGGAAAAACAAACTACTAGGTGCATTTCATTCTGTTTTTCTTATGACTATACGTACCTACCTACTCGTTGGCTTCCAGCAAGTCCCTGTGTAATATCTTTTCATTCTATAAAGAAGAACTTTGAGATAATATTGTCTGCGGATCACTGAACCTTTAACCTATGTAGGTAGGTACCTATATTTGTATGAAGGTATGTAGGAATCTTCAAACAGTCTGGTTCTTACATTAACTCGAAGTCTAAGCACTTATTTTGCGGGAATCGAAGTCATAATTCAAATTAGGAAATGTTAATTACTTAGTGAATGATTCTTCGTTTTTGTTCTAATATAGAAACACCTCGTATCTAAATGTAGAAATGAAGAGAGTTAATAGTACTGAATTAAGTAGGTAAGTAAGTAGGTACGTTATAATAAGATCTTATCGCATATCTCTAAGTTTATTACTCACTTAATCTATTTTATACTACGTACCTACCTACATTATCTAGTATCTACGACATACCATACTAACTGTAAGTACCTAACCACGTTCAGCTTGTCTCCAGCAGCTAGTCGCATGCCTATACTAGCGATTTTTCGGGACGCAGATCGTGAAAGCGTTACCTTTATGATACAGAAAATAAGTTTAATATGACGCCCGAGTCTTATAACCTAGGGCCTAAGTGACGGCCAGCAAGCCAGCAATTTGATATGATGGACTTTGGGATATTGTAAGTACATCACTCTTGGACCCCACTGACCTTTCGTCAACAAACATCAGGCAGAGTAACCTTTTAAAAGTAAAATGCTTTTGCTCCACGGGCACCGACACCGTAGGCATAAGGATACTGATAAGATAGAATTTTGCAAATAATGTAGAATAAAAAAAATCATTGCTCTTACCGGTACTTACCTAGTTATCTAAATAAGAAACTATACACGTTATCGCGGCCTAATCCCCTGACAGCGATTTTGTTATTTCATATCAATTCAGTCAAAGTTTTAGAGAAAACGTCTCTCCTATTAAATTTCTACCTTAATCGGAAAACATAATAGGTACCTACCTACGCACCTACCAATCAGTTAAATTGTATCAGAGCTTTATCAGAGATGATAGAATACGTCATTTTACCCTTATCAGACCTGAAATTCTAGATAACGTTTGACATCATGTAAGTCATGCACTTTTAAATAAAACCTAAATTACACTAATTATCACCAATTATGAATGACCATAATATTGGGCCAAGGGCATTAAAGAAACTAATGAGAAGCTAGAACCCTGTTTTCATTTCGGCCTATTTGCTTAAGGTGCTGGAAGCACCTAAGGTAAAAAGAGCCGAATTAATCATTCCATGAAACACTATTGTCAACAACAGGGATGGTGTTAGTTACAAGTAGGTAGTTTTCAATTTGGTATTTTTTGGCCTTAGAGGCATAAGTATCTAACAGTGCTCTTGATCCTACCCAGTCATGAGCGTCAGTTACGTCACCATGCCTGGTGAATCGCTATCCATGTCTGAACTAAGGGGATCACAGGCTTTTTATTTTCTTTCACAAAAGTATGAAAACAAGTGTGTTAAACTTTTGCAACGCCAGATGAATTAAGGCTAATAAGGACACTCAAAGTGGGTACTTAAACATAATGTTTAATTAATTGGACTGTGTGATATTAACAGTGAATATTAAAAGTTAAAGTGAACCATGGAATCCAAAGTGGTAATCAGTGAAAGGAATCCACATGAAAAGGCCAACATATTCTCCAAAGTATTTATAACGTAAGTAGGTATACTTAAATCAACATTTAATTATCATCATTCATAATTATGCTATTCCTAATTCCGCTATAGGATAGGTGTATAGGACTCATATCCCAAACTATGCACTTTTCCGATTTTCAGTTACTTAGTAGTTAAGTACCTAAATTTTTGTCAACTGCAAGTTTCAAATTTTTGGATTATCTGCTAGAGGGAAGGAGGTTTAGTCACACTCAAGCGAAGAAGTTGAGGAAGGAGTGTCAGTCTCCACGCTTAAAAACGGTTTGTTGACCATTAAGTCCTACCTACCCACTGCAATATTTATTGTTCGCAGGTAACACTGCTGCTCGTTTCTTGGTATTCTTTTAGGTCGTCTCTAACGTTACCTACACATCGAAAATTAAAATGGTTCTAGACTGCTTTCACTTTAAAAATTACAAATATTCTTCCCAAATATAATTCTTAACAACATTATTAGATTTTTTACCAAACATATGTATTAGGCATAACATTTATTAGGCAGGGTCAGAAGTAGTTTTAGATTTTGTCTCACTGCAAAGATTGGCTATATTTCACCTATTGTCACCTGTTTAAACGTGCGAGCAACACATGCATTCTTAAAAGCTAAAATATCTTGTATTTCAGATGGAGTTTCAGCCTGTTCTTCAAAGGATACAAAAATGGTATCGCTATGGCAGACTTGTGGAAAGCTCGAAAAAGTGACTACTCAGGACTTGTCGGAGACCGGCTGGAGCAAGCATGGGAGTTAGAATTAGATAATCAAAAAAAATACGGCTCAAAACCGTCTCTTACAAAGGCAATTGTAAGGTCCTTCTGGTTGGAATACATGCTATGTGGTATTCAAGTTGCGATTTTGTGCATAATTGTTTCGTAAGTTCTCTATATACTAATCTCATCACATGTTAAAAAGTGACTTATGACTTATATATCCTCTAAATTACCTATTGATTCTTAACAAATGGATAGGCTCAACTTGTTCTGGGTGTTTTATGTGATCGCAACGTTTAACGGGTTTGGATCTCTAATTGGTTAAGAGTTTTAAGCAGACCAATCGAAGCACCGTCCTCCTCGAGAGCAAAACGCCACAGGCATGGCACAGGGGTATGTGGAGCTGTTCTTTAAGAAAGGGCGATAAAATCCTTCTTAAGAATTACAGACCTATCACACTCCTGAGTCACGTCTACAAGCTGTTCTCGAGAGTCATCACTAATCGTCTCTTAAACAGGTTTGACGACTTCCAGCCTCCCGAACAAGCCGGTTTCCGAAAAAGTTTAGTACCATAGACCACATACACACGCTGCGGCAGGTAACAGGTAATACATAAGTCCACGGAGTATAACCGGCCCCTGTCATTAGCTTTTGTAGACTATGAGAAAGCCTTTGATTCGCTTGAGACCTGGGCCGTGCTGCAGTCTCTCCAACGGTGCCATATTGATTATCGATTTATCGAAGTGTGTGTGAAGCGTTTGTATGAAAACGCAAACTGTCAGTACGAATTAAGTGTTCAAGCTTCTGACCTGGAATGGACTTGGCATCAACATAAACGGCGAGTACATCACTCACATTCGATTCGCGGACGATATCGTGGTCATGGCTGAGACCGTGGAGGACCTCAGTGTAATGCTCGATGACCTCAGTAGTCTCTCGACAAGTGGGCCTAAAAATGAATATGGACCAGACTAAAGTTATGACCAATGTCCATATTACACCCACACCTATTACGGTCGGAGGCTCGATGCTCGAATACGTTGACGAGAACATATATCTGGGACAAACAGTCCGATTAGGTAAGTCCGATTTCGAGAAAGAGGTTACTCGTCGAATCCAACTTGGCTGGGTAGCGTTCGTGCTACAACATTATCTTCACGTCCGCACTGCCGCAGTGTCTCAAGAGCAAGGTCTTTGACCAGTGTGTGTTGCCAGTGATGACATACGGAGCAGAGACGTGGTCGCTAACTATGGGTCTTATCCAATGGCTCAAAGTCGCACAGAGGGCGATGGAGCGGGCTATATTAGGCGTCTCCCTGCGCGATTGTTAGAGAAACGAAGAAATCCGCAGACGAACCAAAGTAACTGACGTAGCTCGCAGAGTTGATTCTCTGAAGTGGCGATGGGTAGAACACATAGCTCGCAGAACTGACGGCCGCTGGGGCAGAAAGGTTCTAGAGAGTGGCGACCACGAACCGGAAGACGCAGCGTGGGCAGATCCCTCACAAGGTGGACCGTCGACCTTATAAAGGCAACCGATGGATAATAATTGGCGAAAATTGGCGGAGGCTTATGTCCAGCAGTGGACGTCTTTTGGCGATATGATGATGATGAATCGGAGCACCGAACGACATAAAAGTGTCGATCGCGTTAACGTACAACAATCTCGCACTAGGCCTTCTGTTGCATCTTTAGCTTTGTGTAACATTAATTACTAAATCGATTTCATTTCTGTTTTTGTTATTACCTAGTTCGACTTTTAGTTAGAGTTCTTTACGGTTCGAATTCTTCTTTTACTTTAAAAGAAGAGACGAGCGACTTCTCATTATTTTGTTGGATGTTTTAAAATGATTTCCTATTATTTTCAGGCCGTTAATTCCATACACATTGTCCATATTTATAGATTATTTTTCACAAGACCCAACACCGGAGGCGTATGCAAGGGCGCATATATTCAACTTTTTAATGAACTTGTGCAGTGTTATGTCCGCTATGTTATACTCTCACACACTGTTATCGCAAGGCAGAGTTGGGATGAGAATCCGAATAGCCTGCTGCTCGTTAATGTATAGAAAGGTAAGTTAACAACAAATTATCCTGGCTGATAGGTTTCAGCATGAATGAGATCGATGTACCGAGGAAGTACTACCCTGTCATAAAATCTCGCTATAGGGTCCATTCTAACGTTTCGTTCGGTGAATAAGAGCGCTGAAGGCTCAATTAACCTGTTCGGTCCTTTTCTTTACTCTTTAGCCCCTACCAAGTAGGGAGACATACCCGATCGGCAAAGCAACAGCTTGGAGATGTGTTTGCATTTATGCAATGTTTAGAGAACAAAGCCATGTCCATTATGTTTGTTTTGGGTCTTAGGGCCGAAGTTATACTAAGCCAGCTGATAAAAAAAACTAACCACAATAATTTTTCAGATCTTGAAACTGAATAGCACTGGCTTGGGAAAGACAGAGCCGGGACAAGTGATAAATCTGATGTCGAACGATGTAAGCCGTTTTGATCTGGTCTCCTTGTACCTCCACTATTTATGGTTGATGCCTATAGTGGTGACTGTGGTATCCTACCTAATATGGCAGCACATTGGCATCGCTACTCTTGCCGCATTAGCCGTCTCCTTCATACAAACCGTCTTCGTTCAAGGTAAGTGTAATTATTATGTAAACTATTTTATTGTAGAAAATTAGAGTGATAAAATGTTTATTATATGTATGACGTTTGAGCGATAGCAGAAATAAAATTATGAGTAAGGTACATTCAGTGTTTAAAATAATGTTTTTACAAGTCTAATTTGAGCTAATGTGACAATCTCATGGATTCAAATTAGCGGCTTAATAAAAAATTACGTTGAAAACAGCTATCATATAACTCGAAAGTTAGAGAGCGGCATTTAATTTATTACTATAGTAAGTGTGTATTAAAATATTGAAATTTCATTAAAAATTAATAAAATATATACTTACCTACCTACGTCAATATTCTTTTAAGATAGGTATTTAATTTTAACACCTTAACAGCATTAGTACAGTAAAAGATTAGGTACTTACTTACATAGGCTACAGGTGAGCCACTAGCTTATTTTTTAACTGTAGGCAATAATAAATACGTACGTACTTATTCAATCGCAAGTTAAGTTTCTTCCGTCTTCCATATTGACACGCAACGACGTCTAGTAATGGCAACGGAGAAGGTTATGACTTGCGTCCGGCTTTTGAAATCCATGAACTTCGTTCGAAATTATGATCAGTACTAAATAGGCCTAGCCTATTTCCAGCAATGGACGTCTTTTGGCTAATATGATGATGTTCATCATGGTTACCACTTGCTATAGGGCGGACTGTTGATATTGCGCCATAACATTAAAAATATAATAAGAAAAGTATCGATATTGCGAAATTTTACGTCAAGAGTTCAAAATATTCAAAGTTAGGTATATTTCCTGATATGATTGTGTTATATATGCACAGTAATCAGTATTTACTATAAATTAGATAGCACGAAAAAATACTTTATATTAAAGGATTCTTGATACAATGGCCTCAAAGAAAATGATACCTACATTTAGGTTTTTTAATGTATTACTATTGATAAAATAATAACCACCTGGCCCGCGATGTCAACAGTTACTACTCAGCCTGTCAGCTGTGTGATTTATTTACTTTTATCGTAGTACCTTTATAAATTATTATAAATAAATGAAAAACGTATGATTGTGTAATTTTTTTCATCATGCCAGCTACAGCGAAATGCTTTATTGAGTATGTGAGTTAATAAATAAGACGAGACTTTAGTGTGTATAATGACTGGTTTACTATATAAATATTTTGGCTTTTAAACTAATTATAAACAAAGAAAATACCTTTATTTGGTGGGGGAAATGTTAATTTAGCTAAACAATATTTATCTTATAATTGTGCCTAATTGACATTATTGATAGAAAATCTTCCGACACGTTTGGTTTTAATTAAACAAATATTATATTAATAATAATAAGTGTTTTGGTACATTTGCACGTACGGTTAAACTATAGTTCAGTATGATGTACTATAGCTTTCGCCATACCAGCCATGTTTTTCAGAAAATATTTTTTGCTAACCAACCAATGTTTGAGGGTGAATTTCAGCAGGTTCATTAAAACCTTAATTTCCGTGATTTTTTTTATTTTAAGCTTTATAAGAAAATAAATTCGCGTTCATTAAAGTTTTTGATAATTTGTGTACCTTTTCTAGCAGATAACAAAAAAAACTAACGAGATAAACGTAATCAAAATTTACATGTCACGGCGATGAAACATGCATGCACGGCAATGAAACAAGCGTACACGGCAATGAAATTTAATTAGTTTTGATATAATTCTATTATTTGTTTTAATACTTCTATCAAAATAAAATACTCTCAAAAATATTTTTGACAGACTTGAAATTTTGAGGGTAGGTTTGTCTTAATATCTAGAGGTATACATTATAGGTGTACATATGGAAGGATTTTTTAATATTGAACTCCTAAGTGTGTAAAATGGGATGAAAACTATTGTGCTAAAACTTATTCAGATTTCAGGATACCTCTATCAAAATAAAAAATACTTTCAGCAATATTTTTGACAGGGGTGGCTTTAGAAGGGTGAAATTAGGAATGAAACATTGTTCGGAAAGATTTTTGTTATAGTTATCATTGTGTAAATTAGTATTAGGATAATTAAAAAATGCCATTTTAATATTTTGATAGGGATGGTTTTAGCAGGTGACATTAAATCTATAGACAGATCTTTCTTTTTAAAATAATAGTAATTGAAAAAAGTTATATTACGATGTTTTAACCAGAATGAAAAATACTGTTATACTGTTTTAAATATTTTTAACAGGGATGGCTATAGTTGTGATATGAGGATGACATATTGTCCCACCTAACCGGCGTTCATGCCTTGTTGTGGCGGGGGACTTAGTGACCGTGGTTACCCAGACCTACGGTGAACTAAGAGGAACCCCAAGGAAGCGCCGCTCCTCTGGGCTTTGGTGCTAAGGCCACGATGAAGCGGCTCAGGTCGGTTGCGGTGCTGTATGGGCGGCAGCGCAACTGGGTCGGGCTGCGGTGTTACTCCAGCGACACTGTGGCTGAGAAGTGGCGGGGTCGTGGCGGGAGAGGAGTGCCGGTATAACGGTGCGCCACTCTCCCTACCTTCCGCAGCCTCGGCGAGGCCGCAACCGCTGGATCATGGACGCGGTGGGGCCGCAGGGGAAGAGGAGTATCAGAGATGGGACGCGCCGTTGTCTCTATCCTCTACGGACAAGTTAGGAGTTGCTCTGCGGGCGGCGATCGGGCAGTCGCCACCCGAACAGCACGGGCCCGAGACGGCAGTGTGCGTGTTCTGTACGTGCATCTCAAGGAAGGAAATCGGACAGGGCCCACTCGCGTGTGGTGAGCGGGCGGTGAGCGGGCTATGGCCCGTCGGAGTCGCGGGTGAATGCGCAAACGCCTCCCGTGACTGCGGCACTCCGGCCGTCTGGAGAAACACCGTGGGTTTTAGTCGGTATGCCGGCCGCGCTTTGAGTGCGGTCGGAGAGTCTGACGTAACCCCTCGCCTTGCCTGGGCTGGTGTGTACGCGTAATGCGTTTACCACGAAAAAAATATGTGGTTGATGTGGGTACTGTATATTTTTGGTGGAGATTTTTTTAGATAGATAATGAAAATATAAAATATTGCTTGCAAAGAAGTTCTTTGCACAGCACAGCTCTGCACTGCCCATAGCGTCTCTTAAATATATAATAATATATAATTATTTAGCTTTCTGCGGCGCGGTTTCATCTGTGCATAATATGGTTTGTTGTATGCCTCGGGAACCAGACCTATTTTCGGGATAAAAAGTAGCCTATGTCCGTTTCCGGCACCGCATGCATCTACATACTAATTTTCATTGAAATCGGTTCAGCCGTTTAGGCGTTGAGTGGTTACATACACACACACATACACAAACTTTCGCATTTATATTATTATATAATATATAATAGGATTAATAGGATATAAAATGCTTATGGGAAAAACGATATTCATGCGAGCAAAACCGCGGGCAAAAGCTAGTACCTATTTTATATAGGTACCTACTTACATGAGTATTATACTTACATACAATAAATACACATTTTGTAGAGTAAAATTAAACAAAACAATAATATATATAATAATATAATATTCTACCACATTCTCACAGCGCCATTTAGCCCCAAATTAAGCAATTATATTTGCTTGTGTTATGGGTACTAAACAACTGATAGAATAGAATCAAAGGATAAAATATACGATGTACGATCATTTATAAAATGTTTTCATTGCCTAATCATACCAAGGCGATGAAAACATAAGTCACGGAAATGCAACAGCTAGCCAAGTAAATGAAACTAAATTATTTTACAAGCATGGCAATGAAATTTTTTTATTGCTGTCTTTTTTTTCATTAGGTACCATAGCAAATTTTGACCACGGCAACCACGGCAATAATAGCACGGTGATGAAAATCAAGGCAAAAATTCACAAATAAACAAGAGAATGGCGTTCTATCCATAGTTTAACCAAGACTGACAAATTTATTCAAATAGAAAGTAATAGGTACTTATCCATGGCGATGAATTATAAAATGACCAGTAACATAAAAATGGAATACTTTCATATATGGCGCCAAAACGCAGGCACTTGTGTGTGTACCTCCTACCACGTCGAGCACTTAAGCGACACTAATATGCAACGTTTAGCGCAGGGAGGAAAGACGCAAGACGTTAGATAATACAATATTTGTAAACATGTTTAGGACACGGCAATGAAAGGTAGTTCTGGGACACATGAACTTTAAATAACCATTCGTTGTACTGATTACATATTTATTATATTATTTAATATTTTACATTTATATTATATTTGAATAAATGTATTTTGTAACAATACTTTAACTATTCATGTATTAAATAATACTAGGTTTTAATATAAATAACCAATAGATTTTTATCAATGAGGTATCACGACACAATAAGTGACGTGTGGACAAACACGGCAATGCAAAATTTCGAGGTTTATTAATTATTTTTTTTTAGAGTACCTACCTATAATCCTATTTATTAAAACATTTAGTGCTACTAGCATTATAACTATAATTTTCAGTGCCGATTTCATTGATGCCACGCAATTTTTGGTACCTGGAAATTCACTCTTGAGATGGTGTCTACCATGGACTCTTACCATCAGGCAGAGTAGAGTTATTTAGGTAGACTAATTATTTTTACGACTAATATTTTATTTACAGCATATTTGAGCAATATTCAAGGAACTTACCGAGGTAAAATAGCAGTGCGTACAGATGAGAGAGTAAAGGTAATGAGTGAGTTAGTGAAAGGAGTTCAGGTGATCAAAATGTACGCCTGGGAGAAACCTTTTCAAAAACTAGTTGACGGCTTGCGAAAGTAAGTTACGTTTTATAAGGTTTATAATCTGTTTTGTTATGTTTACTGCCTATTTTTACTTTAATAAGCAACTCTGCGAGATTATTTTATTGGTTAAATAATGCTATTATATATTACCGCACTGCGGTCACTACTACCGCCTGCCAAACGTGTTGACAATGACAAATCTGCCTTAATCTTCTATTGGAAGTGGCCCTGCAGAGGACATCTTTAGTTTGATGATATAGATTTATTAGGTAGGTATATTTGCCAAGCCAAGTAAGCATCGTTGTTATTCAGTAATTATTACCTGCAATCTTTCTACAGACTAGAAATCAGCTTCATATTAAAAACCTCCTTAGTGAAAGGATTCACTATAGCATTAGGGGTTTTTACGGAGAGATTCATTTTGTTTGCTGGTATTGTGACATTTGTATTACTTGGAGGAGAAATACGGCCTCAATCAACCTTCCCGTTGCTCCAGTATTTTAATTTGATTCAGCTGGCATGCAGTATACAATTTCCATTGGCGCAATCATTTTTGGCTGAAACGAAAGTCTCAATTAAACGTATAGAGGTAATTACTACATATTAATTATCATATTAACTAGTATCATACTAGTATCATATTAATTATTGTATTAATTAGTACCCATTGATCTAGTTACAAAGCACCTTTCATATGAAAGTAACGAGATTACGCTCTACTATACCGATAGGATGAGAAGCCGACAAGTTTAGACAGAGATATATTATATTAAAAAAATTGATAATGATAATACCTAGTACCTAAAATTGCCTAAAAAGACACAATTGTACAAGTTTTGTTATCCATAGTAAAAACGATTGATATTTCAGGAATTTTTACTCTTAGATGAGAAAGAACCTAAGGTTTGCAATTCAAAAATTATGCCTGAATCAAAACCGCTCCTGTCTGCTGATGACGAGAAAGAATGCAACGGTGTGGAATCAAAATATAATGGTCTATCGATTACAAACGTGTCAGCGAGTTGGACAAAAGATTCCGTTGTTGATAGCTTGAGAAATATTACGTTGTCTGCTGAACCCGGACAATTTATTGGCATTGCTGGTTCAGTGGGGTCTGGAAAAGTGAGTCCCTTTTAATTAAGTAGCCCGAAAAAGGTTTTATACTATCTTGCGAGTAGGTACGGAAAGAAGAAGTAGAAGTAACAAAGTTATCCTTAGTAAGTGTAGGTGTTTTGCAAGCAGCGAGAGTTAGCTGTTAGCTTTCTAAGGTAAAAGTTTTCTGCATTATGGTAATAGAATATTTTAAAGAATTTTAGACCGGGAAAAAAAAGTTGTTATATATTTAATACTTGGGTGAATTTCCCAAATGAATTTCGTTTTTGTTTTAGATGAAATTCGTATTTAAAAAAAAAGAATATTGTTTTGAATTGATTTTTTTTAGAATATAATAGGTAGTTATTGGGTTGTGGCAAAATTATTATTTGATTAGGACCTTCGATCAAATATACCTGATCGAAGATTAGGACTATATTTTAAGGTGGAAATAAATTCATAAACTCCTATTTTTTTCATATCGGTGCTGTCCCCATACTTTTTTTTTCAAACAAAAACTTACACGCTAATAAATATAAGTAAATTAAGTTTACAAACTTATTCTATTGGGTAGGATAGGATATAAGTAAGTCTTATTATTAATAAATAGCATATTTTTTTAAGTAACTAACGATTATTTTTCTGAGAGGCATAAACGTACTGTCCCGCAAAATGTTCTCATAACGGTGACCAAAAGTAAAAATTTAGATCTAACTGTACGTAGACGACTCTGACGGCGGCGGCGTCCCCTTCCCAATTTTATTTCACGATAAGTAGCGTGATAGTGCGTAGACAGGACGGACGGACGTCAAAATGCTGCATAATCCTGCCAATAACGTGAATACGCCACTTCAGTTGCGTTGGGACATTTTTTTTATAATTTAGGTATTTATTTTATTATAATAACAACAATATAGGCTAACAGTAGAACCAACACGCTTATATGTTGTATACTAAAAAAATTACAACCCGAATGGATAACCTCCTCCTTTTTGAAGTCGGTTAATAAAAATCAAAAATTTCTTAGTGATAATATCAATATTATAGTAAATTAAAATAATGTCATCTGAAATATTATAGTAATGTCATACATAACTTAAACTAAAGTGTAAATTAAAAAAAAATCAAATATAAAAATTCTAAAATAATGGTAACCTCAATACAATAGAAAACTTAAAATAATGTCGCGTAAAATATTAATGTCATAACTTATTACTAAAGTATAAAATTATATTTTTACAACATAGACTGTTTAGTGTAATGTTATATTACATTATATGTTCCACCACATTCAAATGCAATATTACTGTTTTGCACATTAGGTTAGCTGTGCAATAGAATATGTCTGCATCAAGATTTACTACTAATAGATTATTGATCAGTTCGATAGCTCTTCCAGTACTAGTGGCCTGAGGCTTGCGCCATGATGGTGATACAGATAAAAGTGGATGTTGTCGCCGTCCAATGGCACGCATATATTGGTCTGGTACATAAAAGTAAATGTTTTCCCTCACCGATGGATTATCCACTTTATTTGTGAGAAGCAAGTAATAATGCATTATGAGCATGAATTTCCGTCTAAACTCTAAGGTATCAAGACCAATCATCCCGGACACAAACAAAGATGGGTAGAGGAATGGATAGTACCCATATGTACGTTTGTACAAATATCTGGCAAATTTGCGCTGTATCCTCTCAATCATAATGGTGTATAACTTTTCATTCGGATAATATCAGTAGTTGCATTTTTCTAGTGTAATGAGTAGTTATATTGTGGTTGTTTGGTTTTTACAGGGGTAGTAAGTGAATTTGCTACACTGACTGTTATTGAATTTATCTTAGGTATTATGCATTTTTTGTAATTTTCGAAAAAGTGTGTTGTTTATCACGTCCGTGTTCTCATATCAGTGAAATCGGTGGTCTTTATTCCAACTGGTGTGATAATTTTTACCGATATGATAAGAAAAATAAATCAGCGTAGTATTTGTCATATCGGTGCTTTGATTCATTCACCGATGTGATAAAACTGTGTGCTGTATGCACACAGTTTTATCACATCGGTGCATTGCTTTATCATATTGGTGGCTCATTTATCACGTCAGTGATCGTTTCATCAAATCGCACGTTTAATAAAAAAAAGATGTAAGTCAAAATTTGCGTGTTTTCATAACGTAACGAATAGCCAGAGTATGACAGCGGTGGACTTTCGATCAAAATGAGCGAGATGAGAGAACGTCCTTCCTTTTTACTTGAAAACGATTGGACAAGTCGATTCCAATAAAGTGGCGTGATTCAGTGATCCACCGGCAGTTAGTGAAGAAGTAAGTGATGTCGTTTTATAGGAACACCAAATCACTAATTTTTTTATAAAAATGTAATTTAAATATTAAATATTTTTTTATTAAAAACTAAAAATCATCAGTTTTGTAGTACTTCGTTTTATACGAAAACGAATTAACCGATATTGGAAGCGTTTAGTTAAATAACTTTACATCTATATCTATATAATATAAAAGCAAAAGGTCACTCACTCACTGACTCACCTATCACGATATCTCAGAAACTACAAGTACTACGGGTCCCAAATTTTTCATGGGGATTCCTTTTAGGATGTATTTAGGTATTTAGTAAGTCCTAAAAAATCATTTTCGTTTTAAAATTAAAGTAATCGTTTCAAAAACATTCAACTTTAATTCTTTTTATAATTATTCAAAATGAGGTATTGTAAATCATATAATATTACATCTTTATGTTAAGAAAGTAAAAACTAAGATTATTCAAATTAATTAAAATGAAACAAAGTTAAATAAATTAAGTTGCATTTATGAAACAACTAGCTGTTGCCCGCGACTTAGTTCGCGTGAAAATTGCCTGCTTGATCTTACGGCAATAGTACATTGTGTCAGCAACACTTAGTATATAATTGATGTCTCTATGGCAAATCCCATTGAAATCCGTTTACCAATTTTGACATGATTGTGTTACAAAATCCATACCTACTTCCATCCATTCATACGTCTAAAACTTCGCGTTTATGTATCTAGCTTTAGTTTAGAAATCTGACTAAGCACCATAAAAGCTTTTATCCGCCACCTTTTAATCCCTTAGAGGTTTACTTTCCAAAAAGAAAAAATACAGTACATAATCATGTCAAAATTGGTAAACGGATTTCAATTTGATTTGCCATAGAGACATCAATTATATACTAAGTGTTACTGACACAATGTACTATTGCCGTAAGATCAAGCAGGCAATTTTCTCATACGCCTTTATGAGAAAATTGCCCATTCACATTTTCACGCGAACTAAGTCGCGGGTAACAGCTAGTTGTTTCATAAATGCAACTTAATTTATTTAACTTTGTTTCATTCTAATTAATTTGAATAATGTCAGTTTTTACTTTTTTAACATAAAGATGTAATATTATATGATTTACAATACCTCATTTTGAATAATTATAAAAAGAATTAAAGTTGAATGTTCTTGAAACGATTACTTTAATATTAAAACGAAAATGATTTTTTAGGACTTACTAAATAAAATTCTATCAAAATTAAGTAACTTAGATAAGTAATTAGATATAATTAAGTAATTTTATTATTATTATTTACATCTCTATAGTTTGATCTAATAATACCAGTAGTTTTTGTTTTGAAAATCATAATACATAATCTTTTTTAACTAAACAAAGATGGTACGAAAAAAGTGCAAAACTTAAAACCGTAATTCCCACATTTTTTTTATTTTTAAGCGTGCCATATCGGTGGTACGCGTATAATTTTCGTTTGCATCTAAAACATTTTATTGACGGGTGGATTATCATACCGGTGGATAGGCATATCATTTCGGTGGATAAACTTATAATTTCGATTTCAGCCTTTTCAAATCGGTGTACAGAAAAATAATCGGTGGTCGGTTTATCAAAATGGTAGCAACCAAAATTCAAACTAAATTTTCTCTTTAGTCTTAAATGATACAACATTAATGATAATAAATATGTGTGTATATCCTGAAGATTACAAAAAATATAAAAAATATACAAAAAAGAGATAAATGAAAATGTTCATCGATATGATAGAAAAACACCATTTGTTGAAATTCACACACTTACATGTAAAAAGATAGTTTGCGTTTCTTGCCGGGTGTTTTCATGACTTTGTCTTCATGTTACGATCTTGTCTTAGTACCTACTCGCAGTTTTTTTTAGATTTTGTCTTTCAGCATTCCTTTTTTCTGACAAAAGCTTTACATCTTCCACAGTCTACACTACTGCAGCTAATACTTGGTGAGCTGGAACCTAAACATGGCACAGTTAGCTTGGGCGGATCACGATTGTCATATTCTAGTCAAGAGCCCTGGTTGTTTGTAGCCACCGTTCGAGAAAATATTCTATTTGGACTGCCCTTCGACCGCGTTCGATATAAGAAGGTAATTATAATTTATACCATTATATAAAGCGTAAGAGTTTGTTTGTTTGATACCCCCTCGGTCCTTTCTCTATTCTTTCCTCATCCCCTTCTCCGTGGTCGGCAACGTCTTGGCTGTGTTTTCTGAATATTATTTTTCTGGAATGCTTGGAAAACACAGTCATCTTTATAGGTTGCGGTTACCATTATCATCAGGTACGCCATACGCTTGTTTACATTGCCGCCAAAGTTGTATATAAAAAAAATTGCCATAATGTCTTTTTGCTTGATCCACATTATTTGTTTCAATAGTTTCTCTTTAACAACTTTTTTGGGAATTATCTTGTTTTTACCTTCCACCTGTAGGTACACCCTACGTATACCTCACCTATTGATAGGAGCCATTATGGCGCAAAGACTCTGTTGGTTTTGAGCCCAGTCACCTCTCTGGGGTCAAACCTTAATTCGCAGAGTACGCTGCTGCCCGTTACTAAGTATTTCCTTAGTTGTATATTACGAAACCTACTGGTAGAGATGGGGTTTATCCATCCTACATCGGAGACCACATACCATACTACTTCAACAAAATTCTAATACTGTCTGACGGACTTTAAATGATGCATATTATTACATCTATTTTTCATAGGTGGTGAAAGCATGTGCTTTACTGAAAGATTTTGAGTTACTGCCACATGGTGATTCAACCTTGGTGGGAGAAAGAGGCATCAGTCTCAGCGGTGGGCAACGAGCTCGTATTGGTCTAGCTCGAGCTTGCTATAGACAAGTAAGTTAGATAATTTTAGAAACGTCATAGTAGATCCTTAATTGCTGATTTAAGCATGAATGGATTGGATCGACTGTGCAAGTAGGTACTACACTCATATACAATATCGACGTAATAATTTAATGCGCCAAAGGGCCAATAATTTCCTCGCTCCAATTCTATTTCCAGAAAGAAAATAAGTTTTTCTTCATTTCCTTCCTTCCTATTTTAGCATTATTTCTACAAAGCCACACACACACAAAGAACACAGTTACGTTTATAGGTTACCGCTACCACTTAACATCTAATGAACCGTGGCTTGTTTGCTACCGAAGTTTTATATAAGAAAGCTTAAGGTACCGGATTGGTTATACCGAGTATCACGGTTTTAATAACTAATAGTTTTCTGTATTTTATTTAGGCTGACATATACCTCCTGGATGATCCTCTATCAGCCGTGGACACCCACGTCGGCAAACACTTGGTCTCAGAATGCATCCAAGGTCTTCTCAGCGGTAGCACGAGGATCCTAGTCACTCACCAATTGCATCATCTTAAGGAGGCAGATAAAGTTTTTATTCTACGTCATGTAAGTAACTTTGATTACATTCCGATATAAAAGATACTGCAAATTATAAGCTGTAGAAATACGGTGATACTAGATAGTATCAAGTGACACTTTTTTTTAGTAATTTGTAATACACATTATGACGTTCCTATTTTAGCAAAAAATATCGTCTGCGAAATTCAAAACTAAATATTATGTCTAGTAAGGCATGTTTATTTTTGAATTACATTGCATATTATGATAAAACATTTATTTACAAGTCACAAATTTGACTTAGTGATAAAGCAGAAATATCACGTGCGATCGGGATGATTGGAGAAGGAAAAGGCCACGGAGGACAGCATGTAAAGGAGCTTATAAAAATTATGTAACATCTACATAATCTGCTTCTATGATATAAAGGGAAAAGTTTGTTTGTTTGTTTGAACGCGCTAATCACTGGAACTACCAGATGGATTTAAAAAGATTCTTTTTGCGTATGATAGTCCAGTTCTCGAGGAAGGCTATAGACTATGTAACATCACGCTACGGGCGACAGAAGCAGAGCAGTACGCAAAGACGCGGGTGAAACCGTGCCTCAGAAAACTATGTATATTTAAGCTACGTTATGCCATTAAACTATTGCTATTATTATGTTAAAGCAATCTTTGAAACGGTTAGTTAATTAAATTAATTTTGATCAGCCCCAAATGTGTTTTGTCAACACAGTGAATTGAGCCGCTGAGTGCAAAAATAATTAAGTAAATTGATTAGCAAATAATGTGATAATCGGCAGAATTAAAATTTATATCATAGGCAATGAATGATACGGCAATATTCGGAACTGCTTATTTTGCAAACATGAACATTAATAAGCTGACCAATTATCTACTTATTTTCCGATATCTTTTATATTATATTAGGTATGCTATTTTGTCAGGTCTGAACCTGACAAAATAGCATAATATCACTGCATGTATTTCAGGGTGAAGTAGAACTTCAAGGTACGTTCGAAGAAGTATCATCTACACCTCTATTCGCCGAGTTATTACAAGATCTAGAAGCTGATGAGGAAGGAGCTGATGAGCATCTGCCATTAGCGCGCTCAACCTCTACCAAGGTACCAATTATAATACTTTATAGCATATCACTAATTTTCCTCGAATGGTTAGAGAGACGTTTATGTAATTGCCAAGAACTAAATAATTATATAGATCAAGTTTTGAAATGTTGTGTTTAGTCAGTGAGTGAGATTGTTCGCTTTAATACGTACCTTACTTAAAATCTATTTTATGCACCTATATCTGTACTATTATATAAAGCGGAAGAGTATGTTTGTTTGTTTGTTTGAACGCGCTAATCTCTGGAACTACCAGTCAGATTTGAATAATTCTTTATAGGCATATAGAAACGCTACAGGCTATGTAACATCACGCTACTGGCGACGGGAGCAGATCAGTAAGCAAAGACGCGGGTGAAACCGCGCCGCAGAAAGCTAGTAATAGATAAAAGACAAAAAATAACTTTGCCTTTAATTTAATAATAACTGCCTCGGTAATAATATCTACATACTACCATGATGAGGTCTCGGGTTCTATCCCCAAATCAGGTGAATCGATATTGGGTTTTTCTATCAAGAAATTATCTGGTCGTTTTAGGTTATAAGTTTTTGTAATTGTGGTTTAATTATGATTTTTTGCAGTCATTGACTGACAACAAAGCACCAGAAGGGCAAAAACTTGATGATCCAGAAGATGAAGAAGAAATTGAAGAAATGTCGGGATCAGGTACCGTTGTCCATTCAATAAACTTTACTTACAGTAAAGTGAGTAACACGTACTACATACATTATAATAGAGCATTTAGCTAGGACATTCCCCACTCGTTAAGGTACCTACATGTCAATTTTTGTCATTTGTTAATGTGAGTGATTTTATGTTCGGTATTTCTTTATTTATGATCTTTGCGTCAAACATGAGAGGGCACCACCCTAGTATAAGTACATTCATAGGAGTTAACATAGTTAGCGAAACGAAGATCTTATACATTGGTCACACCTTCGCAAAAAAGGGCGTGGTACAATAATTACATTGGTATCTTATCGTACAAGGATTTTGATACCTTTTGATTTTAATGATTAATATGATAAAGCCCTCATAGTAACGAATGATTTTATTAATATTTTTTGTTATAACCCCTTATCTGTGCTATGTTATAAGTAATTTATAACCCTTATTTAGTTTACATTATAAACCGTGTCGATCAGATATCACTTTGATAAGATAGCGAATACGTGAACAAACAATATAAACCTAGATTTACAGGTAATCAGTTGAGTGTTCAGTAGAAAGTAAGAAGTAACCCGAGATACTATATTTTTAACCTTACTAGTAGATACTCGTACAATAAAATTATTGATTTGACTGCCTCTATGGTTCGGTGGTACTGTGTATGGACTGCCACACAGAGGTCGCGGGTTCGATTCCCGCTCAGTGCAAATATTTGTGTGCATGACCCTGTCTATTTGCATTGGTCTGGGTGTTTCTATGTATATTATGTATATATTTACAAAAAAAGGACCCCTAACACAAGCATATAATATGCTTACTTTGGGTCTAGTTGGCGTTGTGTAGTTGTTAAAAAATAAATAAAAAATTAAATAAATAAAACTGATAAACAATGTAACTTCTCATAATATGTCGTTTTACCGTGGTTTTAACACTAAGATTAAAAGATAACTGAGCCGAATTATTAGAATATTGTGAATCATCATGTAAACCTTTCTTGAAAATCTTCGACTAAGACCGATTTGACTGAGCACTTTGCATCTAACAGTTTTTTGGCATCTTAATTAGGTCGTCGGTCTATTTTGTGAGAGCCGTTTAGCCTAACGGGTTCAATCTCATTGACAGTAATTATCAAGCTACCAACAAAAACAGCATAATGACTGAAATCGACGAATAATATAAAATAAATTGTCTTAGGTCGAGTACCAGCTTCTGTTTACACCAGATATTTCTCAGCGGGTAGCGGGTGGTTTCTACTTACATGCATGGTATTCTCGGTACTCATCGCACAGATAATTACATCTGCCAGTGACCTTTGGCTCACATATTGGTAATTATTGAACAAAAATAACTGATTTTTATTTTTATTTTAATGACAAAATGTCATTGTCCTTATCGAACTGTTTAGTCTACATGTGTACTACAATGTACTATACTTGGTTCAATCTATCAATGTTTCACAAGGAACAATATTTGGTCCAATCCACGTTACACAATATGAGTTCTACAAGGAACTATATTTGGTCCAATCATATTTGGTATGTAAGTGTCCCACAAGGAACAATATCGGGTCTAATCTTTATTAAAGATTTGTAATTTCTCTTGCAGGATGAATAACGTAGAAGCTCAGTATACAAGAAACGCATCACGAGAAGCGTTACCGAACTTATTAAGTTCTAACTCAACAAATACTACAGAGTTTTATGTACCGGAGAATCTAGTGACTACTACTATGTCATCTATAACAAAGATAGAGACTAACTTGACTTCTGATGTAATCGTTATTGAACATCACAGTGTTCATAATATGTTTTATATTTACATTTGGACAGCTGCAATCGCTGGATGTATTATTCTCACTACATTAAGGTTAGTAAAACTTTATGTAATTTTGTTTATTTCTGCCATGTAAATTGTATAAGTAGACTCTGGAACAAACTATCTCCTGCGGTGTTTCTTGAAACTGATTGTTCAAATTAGATTATAAAGAGAGCATTATCAGCAAGTCCATGATCAACAGATCTTTTAGCACCAGATCGATTGTTGGCTCGTCTACCAATGATTGTAGGCAATAAAAAAGATGTACAGGGTCCATAAAACTGTAGGTAATCATTTACCTTTCCTAGTATTCAAAGTTCAGTATCAGCCTCGAGTGAAACTACGTCTGACATATTTAAAGATGCTGGTAGGTGGTATTCTTGTGCTAAACGATATTTTATCAAACTTAGTAGACATACTGCATATTCTTCAGCTGTTGTATATACCAGTATTTTTGTATCGCTTCCAGATCGGCTCTCTTCTTATGGTCATGCATGCGCAGCTCAATAAAACTTCACAATCAGATGTTTATTAACATAATGGGAGCGACCATGAGGTTCTTTGACACTAACCCCTCGGGTCGTATTCTTAATAGATTTTCGAAAGATATGGGCGTTGTTGACGAGATTCTGCCTAAAATGGCCCTGGAGACTATTCAGGTAGTTTGTCATATTATTTCGGAAATTTACTACAACACTAGATATTGCAGTAAATTACCTGTCTACTTGACTGTGGTCAAGGTGGAGGTTTAAGTTATTTTTTATCACTATAATTTATCATCACTATATTATTGTTATTATTAATATAAGTAGATTACACTATCAGATGGCTTCATACATGTAACTGTTTATAGGAGATATGTTTGACTGGCCTGTTGGTCTAGTGGTTAGTGATTCTGACTGCTAAGCCGGAGGTCGTGGGTTCGATTTCCACCCAGGACAAACCTTTGTGTGATGAGCATGATTGTTTGTTCTGTGTCTGGGTGTTATTTATCTATAATATGTATGTATTTACAAAAAAAAAATGTATATAAGTAGTATATTAGTTGTTTAGTACCCATAACACAAGCAAATATAATTGCTTAATTTGGGGCTAAATGGCGTTGTGTGAATGTGGTAGAATATTATTATTATTATTATTATTATGTTAAGTGACAAATGAAGTACAATATTACAATAATGTGGAACAAAATAAACGTCACAGAATAATTGAATCGAAATGGAAACAAAATCGGATCACAATTCAACTGTACTTAATTTAATAAGTAATGATTAAAATATTATTTGTTTTTTTTTTTGTTAAATTACTATTATGGCGTTCAAATATCAAGATGTTAAAGCGACATCGACATTTTGCAAAGTAGACAATTCGCTCTTCACCCCTTATTTTCTGTTTACAGATATTCATGGTGATGCTTGGTATATTAGTGATGGTAGCCATAGTAAATCCCTCTATGTTGTTGGCCACTGCTGTCTGTGGCGTAGCTATGTATTTCTGGACCTCAATATATCTCAACACGGCACAGGGTATCAAAAGGTATTTTTAATTATTGTTTCGTGGAGTTTTAAAGACTCACGCCGACCTGAAATAATTCAGAAAAGCTTTCCCGGATGTTTTTTTGCCTCAGTACCGAATCGTCCATGTATCAAAACTTCATGGTCCTTAAAACTGTATGTCAATTTATGTGAATACGTCTAGATTTTGTGAAGACCATTTGTCTAGATCATTTTGTGAAGATGTCTAGATCGTAAAATTAATAATTAGCATATTCTCCATAAAGCGAAACGGCTAGATAATAATATGTCTAAAGTATATAAAATGTTCAATATTTAAAAGGACTAAAACGTAAAATACGTAATGTGGATCATAGAACTGGGTACTGAGCCGTTTTTTTTATTTAGAACTTTTATTTTTATCTACTTAAATCATTACAAACAAACATACAAACAATCAATTTTTTTCTATATAATATTAGTTTAGAATTTATCCAGTAAATACCAACTATTGACATTTTAAGAGTTAGTTTTAACTTTACTTAATCGATTGGTCGATTCCTGACGATACGATGTTTTCTTTTGCGATAGGTCGGGTACATAACCACAAATTTAGTGCATAAAAGGCACAAGACACATGATGATGTTAAATTTTAATTTTGTTTGATAGAGTGGAAGGAGTAGCACGTAGTCCTGTGTTCTCACACGTGGTAGCAACTATGGCGGGGCTAAGCACGGTGCGCGCCAACGACGCACAGCAAATGTTACAGACGCAGTTCGATGATAAACAGGACGTGCATACTGCTGCTTGGTTAGTTAACCCATATTTATTAAAATTTTTTTTTTTTTTCAATTAATATGTTGCAGTACATTTGACTGTCTTAATAGTTCGGTGGTAGGTACTGAGATTACAGAGGTCTCGGGATCGATCCCTGAATCAGGTAAGGTGATATGTGGTTTTCTGTCGGGATGTGGTTAAACATATCAACGTGGGGATAAAAGGCATAAACTATGCATGTATGAATCTATGTACATTTAAACAATCTGTGTCATGTATTAGCATTTTCTGCTAAAATAGGCTTGTCACCTGTATTTCAGCTAACATGTTATATCTTAAGTCTTACTTATTTTCTTCTTCATATTTTAATATCTTGTTAGAAGAAGAAGTCCAGAAGTCAATAGTCCAATAATGCCGAGACTTTTGATATCATATTGCCAATTGTCAACCAACAATGAAAAAAACGAAGTAGGTAACTTTCCGAAACGCAATAATGCTGGACAGGGACACATGGGATCGAGGAGTGGTGACCACCATTTTAAAACCCATTGTCTGAAATTGCTGGTATGTGGCTTTTTCACACCCGCTTAAAAGACTCAGAATGAAAATTAGATAAAGAGTTCCATGCTCATTAACCTTTTTCTTTCAATTCACAGGTATTTAACTTTAGTCACCAACAATACTTTTAGTCTTTGGTTGAGTCTTATGTGCTCATTATACGTAGCAGCGGTATCTTATACATTTCTATTTTGGAGTGATGGTGAGTACCTTACATTTAAAAACAAATTCAATTTACTGTTAAAGGATCATCACGCACCAGCGCTAGATTCTACTGAGAGTAAACGTTTGAGGAGGATACGCAATAATATTTACCTAGGAACTGTTCAATTTATATCTTGAATCACTGCACAATCTTTGTCTCCGATTTTGTCTCATTTATAACCTATTATTTCCTGTTACTGGTCTTGGTCTTCATATTGTACTTTTCATTCCTATTCTCTGCCTCAGTATAAATCCCGATATTTAGTTCCAAATTAAATGTCATAAGTTATAAATTTCACAATCCCGAAATACTTGATACGAACATAATTAAAATACATTTATAACTAACATCTTGTTACTTTTAGGCTCTACTCAATCAGGGAACGTAGGTCTTGCCATAAGTCAAGGGCTCATTCTTGTCATTATGGTTCCGCACGGCATTAGACAAGGTTCCGAAGTGATCGTACAAATGACCAGCGTGGAACGAATCTTACAGTTCACATCGTTACCTCAGGAAAAGAAGACAGGCTCCAGCCCTCCCGAAAACTGGCCACAAAAGGGTCGCATAGTTTTAAAGGATCTCTCGTTAAGATATTCTGTAGATAGTGATCCTGTACTCAAAAATTTGAGCGATGAAATTGAAAGTGGATGGAAAGTAAGTCTTAGCTTGCAATATTAAGATTTAGACTATTGGTCAACTAATTCATTTATCTTCAATTTACTTGTAGTTAATAAATTCACTGTTTAATTACGTACGCAGGATTGTCCCTTATCGGTGCGTAAGTTTGTTTGCTAAACTTTGTGGTCTTCAGTCTAGAATATGCAACCACCCCTGCTTAGACCATGGGTGTAATAAGAAGAGACTTAGGAAACACTAGATCAAAGGCAGCAGTATTACCTAAATATCATATTTTTGCAGACACGAATCCGGCTGTCAAAATTGGTGTTTAAAGCACTTAAAAGGAGTTCCTTTTAAATGAGTCCCGCTTCAAATGACTTCAGACCGACGATATTTTTTTAATTTGTCCATATTATATATTTGTTTTTAGGTGGGAGTAGTTGGTCGTACTGGAGCCGGGAAGTCATCATTGATCTCTGCTCTTTTCCAACTGGCTCCAACTACTGGTCATATAAGTATTGACGATTTGAATATAGAGCAACTGACTCTCAAGGTATGAATATAATCACACATTTTGTCATAAAGACATGAACCTCGCCTAACTGCAGTCACAATTGGGTTAGTTATTGATTTTTGTCTCTAGTTGCAGCATTTATCTCAAGAAAAACCTAAAAAAAAATATTGGTAAGAATAGCCTTCGTAAATGGATAGAATAGTTATCAGTATTGGCAAAATAATAATAACAATTTATTTCTTTTTGGACTTGTTCTTATGTAAACTTTTTTAAACAGGACTTGCGCTCTAAGATTTCTATCATTCCACAAGAGCCCGTTTTGTTCTCCGCCAGTCTACGATACAACATGGATCCATTTGAACAATACTCAGATGCTGATATTTTTCAAGCTTTGGAACAGGTACCTATGTGTATCTTATTTGATTACTTGATTAGTTAGAAGGT
Source organism: Parascotia fuliginaria (assembly GCA_963082885.1). Taxonomy (NCBI): domain Eukaryota; kingdom Metazoa; phylum Arthropoda; class Insecta; order Lepidoptera; family Erebidae; genus Parascotia; species Parascotia fuliginaria. Next base: position 12,119,701 of record OY720182.1, read on the forward strand.
TGCATATTTTTTCGTTGCTTTGAACTATAGTTTTCTTGCACCGCAATCTCGAAGAAGTACGTAAATCTAGCACCACATTGAAAGTATTAGAGTCGTTAGAGCAACGCCCATATGTATTTTAGTACTTAAGCCATTTACCACTATGCAGCATGAACCCGAGACTCTGTTTATTTTCTTTAATATTTTAGGTGGAGTTAAAAAGTAGCGTGTCATCACTATCAGCACCAGTGACATCTGGTGGCACAAACTTCAGTGCGGGACAGAGACAACTGCTGTGTTTAGCAAGGGCTACACTCGCAAGGAATAAAATTCTCGTACTAGACGAAGCTACCGCCAATGTTGATCCTACGTAAGTATTATTCATCTTAGAAACAGCTTTAAAACACAAGTATTGCCTATTTCAGAAGGCAGAGCTTATGGTTGCGCCTACGACCTACCTGATAATTTGATCTGTTGCGACTCTTTATTAAACTGTTTCATTCTATCTGGCTATTTAAAGTAGTTTTAAAAAGACGAATTATATTGCTATAGCGTCTAATACAGTACGTAAATTTTTTTATTCGTGTGTGTTCTAAAATCAGTTTCAGCCAATTTCATATCATGCACATTGGTCAAGAGTAATCTGTGGTCAAAATGAGGAACTGTATCTTGCGAATTAAAAAAAAAACTTGCCATGCATTTAAAAGTGTCCTACTAATATTAATTATTTTGTTCCACAGCACCGATGCTCTGATACAGAAGTCCATTCGCAGACACTTTGCTAATTGCACAGTGATAACTGTAGCACATCGCCTGCATACTATTGCCGATTCTGATAGAGTTATTGTAAGCATTTTTTCTTTACATCCTTTATAGTAAAGTAAGTATAAGTTAAAGTAGTTAAACAAGGCAGGCAAGCCAAGGCAGCTTATGAATGAGTGCAAATAGATATGCTATTTAAGTGGATTGACGTCTACTTACAGTATGTAATTGTTTTTTTTTATTGGTGACAGTGGCAGACGAGCAAACAGCCCACTTGATGGTAAATGGTAACTGTCGCTTATGGAAAGCTCAGTCAGTGGCCTCGCAAAGTCTCTGGCATTGTTTCGGCAATTGCGTGGCCGCTGCCTATCGTAAAGGGAAGAAGGGTAGGTGAAGAGATTAAGGGAGGTGAGGAGAAAGGAAGGCGGCAATTTAGTAATGAACACTAAGTTAAGATCCTTTGTTTGGTGTAAATAGGCGTAACGTTTAAGAAGTAGGCGATCGATACGCTCGATAGTATTTTAAGCGTATCTAATTATGGATATGACACAAGAAGCACTCAATCAAAATTTTATCGAACTTTTAGTACCTATACAGTACCTAAGCATAAGACAAAATACATACGCTTTCTCGGAAATCTCGCATCTTGTAAAGTTGTGACCACAAAGCTCAAAATTGTCAATACACATTTTAGACTTAATATCGCTTTTCCGATGATGTGATATAAACAGTTTTATTGAGTAAGATGTTATCTTGATCTTAAAGCGGTAAAACTTTGATATTACAGGTAATGGCAGCTGGTGAAATAATAGAACGTGGACATCCACATGTGCTTCTCAAGAATAAAGATGGACATTTCAGTCAAATGGTCAAGGAACTGGGAGCTGCCTCGGAGTCCAGTTTGCGTGATATTGCGAGCAAAGCTTATAGTAAACACATTGCGAATACAGGAATAAAAGATAGTTTGAAGGGCAACGGCGTAGCTGAAGAGAAATCAGCTAAGCAATAAGTAGGACCTTTACAAACTAAGTTTTTAAATAAAGAGTATTATTTATACGTAAAATAAAATTTGTATTAATTTATTACTTAGGCCGGTATTACATTATCATATTTTAATCATATAAATATGATTTCATATCTGTAAAATTTTCATTTTTACGTATTACACATAATGACCATATAAACGTCAATATACCATCAAGCCGTATTTTCCGCTGCTAAGAGTGCTACTTATATATAAGCTAGTGTCACAGTCTAGTTATGGGATCCTTTTTGACAGCTAGCGTACAAGTAGGATCATATCAACACACTAGCACATTCTACTTAAATACAGACTGTGCTAGTATGTTGAGTATGATCCTACTTGTACGCTAGCTGTCAAAAAGGATCCTCTAACTATGATCATAGACAATATGAATCACATGTAGTTAGTATACCGTCATATTATTATGTTCTTCATTTAAAAATGACTCACACATCTATGATCATATTTCTATGATAGTGTAATAGCGGCCTTATCCAATTGGCTGTGTTCTTCAATCTAAAACATGGAACCCACATCTTTTCCGTGACCGGAAAACGTACTACTTGCGTAGGTGCTAAATATCATATAGGTACTGTGGTCATCAATTCGCCTATCAAGTTTGTCGATGGCAAACTCTTTTTATTGGAAAACGCTTATAATTTCAGTAAAAGACGACTTCTAGCTAATATATAGATTATCCAAAAGACAAAGATTCGAAAGGCGAAAATATGACCTTATGCGTTCTTGTAGGTATTATCGGATTTGACGCATTTGGTGCACTTCTCAACTTGTACACCATGCTCAAATGGTGCACTTAGCATCTAGTGCACTTCTCATATGGTACACTTCGCAACTGATGCACTTCTCAATTGGTGCACTTCGCAAAAGGAGCACTTTTTAAGATGTGTAGAGATTTGGAAAATTGTCTAAATATGAAACAATCTTTGGTTTTGCGCAGGTAATTTTCTTAATAATACAATCAACTAACACCCTTTCAAGTAGGTACACACTTACTTAAAATTAAATAATTTTCAAAATTAATATAAAAAGTCACACGAAAGTAATTAAAAAATATGACAGAAAGATTTTTGCCTACTGCAAAATAATTATAACACAAAAATGATTGAAATTAAACGTTACATAATCACTATAACATTTTAATATTTTTTTACAATAAAAAAAATATGACACTCGGCAATAATAAAAATATGAACGAAAAAAATTATTTACAGCAAAAAAATTATCATAATAAACGCATGATATAATATCATATTATATTAATAACCTTTGTTTATTAATTTAATAGGTACTTCTTTTAGTTATTATTGATAATTAAATAAAAGCTTTAAATTAAATCATAGCCTGTTTCTCAAAAACAGTTTATAAATTAACCTTTGTTTCTATTTAGTCATTGTTACTATTAAATAAGTAAATAGATATAAATTTTACCAAAATCATATTTTTATTTATTAACAGAATATAAAATTTTACATGTTTTAAATTACTTGAATAATTGGAGAAACGTACTCTTTTTCATGAAATGTTCCACCGTTACATTTCCGAATTCCAACTTACCTAATAGTTTCTTATATTTTCGCTCACACATCACATCACGCTGTTTACGGTTTTTACTGACATTGTGAAATAAAACTTTACACGCACGCTTATCCCAATAGTTGCTTTCTATTTTTAATTTGTGTACAAACATGTATAACTTGGGATGGAAGAAGGCATGTATTTAGATATTTTTTGCGTGCCCTGTATAATGTGTCCTTGACGGAATGAAATGATGGTAGTAAAAAATGATGTTTACTTTCAACAATTCTGCGCAACTTTATGTCATTCTCCTCAAATATTTTTTGGGCAGGCCTAAAATCATTGCATACGGCCTTTTTTAAAAACGATATATGATTACGTAGTTTATTTGAAATATTGTCTTGCCCGTCACAAGTATGTGCAGATTTTCTTATAACAATTTTCCTTGTTTCATCATAGGTAACTGAAGCATTGTAATGTTTCCTGTCTTCTTTTTATTGTGTATATGTTCACCGCATATAAGAGTACTATTACCCCTTTGATTTGTATCAAATTGAACGTCCTCTTCATCCATCATGAACACTACACCTCGTATTGAATATACAATCAAGATAATAATATGTTAGTATATAAATGCTTAACAAACACAAAACAACACACTGAATAAAACCATCGTTTAACTAAATTTCTTGCTGCCGTACTCTTGACATTTTTGTGTTTTTATTCAAACTACCCTCATTTAGTTTTATATTTCATGCATATTGGGTTACCACTCTATAAAATAAAAACACCTAATAAAAGTACTTGAAAAATTGTATGTTTGTTTTATAGCATAATCACTTTGTTATTATTATAATTATTTTGCAGTTGGCAAATCTTTCTGTCATATTTTTTATATAGTCATACTTTCGTGTGACTCTTTATATTAATTTTGAAAATTATTTAATTTTAAGTAAGTGTGTACCTACTTGTAAGGGTGTTAGTTGATTGTATTATTAAGAAAATTACCTGCGCAAAACCAAAGATTGTTTCATTTTTAGACAATTTTCCAAATCTCTACACATCTTAAAAAGTGCTTCTTTTGCGAAGTGCACCAATTGAGAAGTGCACCAGTTGCGAAGTGTACCATATGAGAAGTGCACCAGTTGCGAAGTGTACCATATATGAGAAGTGCACCAGTTGCTAAGTGCACCATTTGAGCATGGTGTACAAGTTGAGAAGTGCACCAAATGCGTCTAACCCGTATTATCGACGTATATAAACTTGAAAATTAAATTGGGATTGCGAATTCATCCATTGATACATTATATTTATAACTATCAACTCCAAAACTCGAGAACCATGCATCCATAACTGTGTTTTATTTGTGTACGGTGGAAAAGAACGTGTAAACATTTACTACTAATTAGGTGTAATAATATTTTAGAAGTTATTGCCCCAAATATTCAAATTCTCTAGGAATCTCTGTACGACAAAACTTATGTTTTCCAAAATAGCTGTGCAAAGTAGATATTTATTAAAAATAGCAACTCATGTATGATGATGATGACAAAGACGTTGCTAATTTTAATGCCAGTTGATCTATAATCCCGGGTGTGTAAGTAGTAAAAAAAATAAGTTTAATATAAATTTAATGTTTAAATATTTATTTACCATATCATATTTATTAATACCTAATTTTTTAACTTTTTAAGCAGGCTATCGACGTCCATTTTCTTGCCTTCTTTGTACGCTATATACATTGCAAGGATTACTTCTTTTGGCACTGCATAATCCGCCACTATGGGGTCTTTTGATAAATTAGCGATGTATTCAAGCTGCAAATAAAAAAATTGATCACTTATTAAAAATTCAAACCAAAATAACAGAGAATTATATAATAATTTATTTGAATATCACCATTATGTTAAAAATGTTAATATAGGCTGTTTGGAGACTGCAGTAAGGTGATTTTTGAGTTCCTTGCTGTCCCTTAAATGGTATAAAGTCAGCTCAGTCTAAGTCACCTCTTACGACATCCACAGGAAAAGAGAGGTAGTTCTATAGTTTATGCTGTAGACACGATGACAGTGTGTCTTCAGCATAAACTATTACATCTGGTCTGGTCATTCTTAAAAACAGTCATAAGGAATCATTTGCCCGAAATGTTTTAAAAAGAATTTAATTTACATAATCTGATTATGTAGATCTATGTGAAAACTTGCTTCAAAGTGAGGTCTTTTCTCTCAAACATTTTTAATTGCAGTCTAATATAAAAGTAATTTGATAGGCGTTCTGAAAAAACGGAATGTTAGATACCTGTAAAAGACACAACACTTACTGATGATACTTAGAAGACTAGGCATATTGCTGTGCGTAACTAGCATCATGAAAAGTCGTCAACCAGAAGTGCAAAACTTGAATCCGTAATAATAACGCAACTCAATACTTACTAATATCTTATACTTCTGCGCATCAGGCTTGATCCTTGCATCGTCACTAATGCTCAACCTCTCGAACCATGGCCAAATCATGTAGTCGACATATCCAGGTTGGTCTCCACCCAGGAACTTTGTGCCTCGCTTCTGCAGCTCACTTTGAACGAGGTCTAAAGTCTTAAAGAAACCGGCTATATTGCTCTCACCTACTGATTCTGGCGCTTTTAGCATTTTAATTAATAAGTCGTAGACCTGTAAATATATCAAACATAAATATTTGTTACAAATACGTAGCATTGTTTCACTCGTGTATCCTAAAATGTATATGTATACTGTGTATACTATGTCTGATTAGGTATCCGATGTGAGCCGCTGATGTAGCATCAATTTCTGGAGGGCCACCCGTTGGCACGGGATGCACCTAAGCAGAGTTTTAGCCAGTAGGCACCTATACCGAACGCCTGCCTATAGGCATATACATAATTAGGCCGGCGAGTCCGACATAAGAACCTCGCTTAACCTCGCGTATGCTTTAATATCAGACACAATAGAAGTTGTTGTCTCGTGTGAGTTAAGAATTACCTTTCTACCTACGATGTGAAAATCCAGCCATTCAGCATTACTTTCACGTTAACAATAATAATTGCTATAAAGATAATAAGTAAATAAAGACATCTACCATGAACAGATGTTGGCATGATAGTGATTAATTAATAAACACAGGTGTCATCACTGCAACAGATTATAAGCAAATCCGTCGAGTGCAAAATCAACTTTTCAAACCAAGTTTTAGTTATACCAAGATTTATACACCCCGCGTGGTGGCCGGGGAAGAATGGTCCCAACCCTCTCTGTCCGTGGATGTCGTACAAGGCGACTAAGGACAAAATGATGACAGTACATCAGTTTACCGAATAACGGCGGTTAAACCGTTACGAAAACGGGTGGTAGAAAATCAGCACAACACAGGACGGGCAGCAGCGTCCTGTGATAAAGCTACCACCACTGCGATCGCCAACCCGCCTGCCAAGCGTGGCGATTATGGCAATATCCTCCCAGATGGAGCTACAACAAAAGAAATAGCCCCCAGTCCCCGGTCATCCCGCTATTCCTGGCTACGGTAGCGGCCATGGTAACGGCGGGGTAGGGGGTGCGAAGAATCCCCGGGTGCGGCCAGGCTACCCAAACCGACAACCTTTGGCCCTGACAACATACAACGTGCGCACATTGCGGAATGACGAGAAGATTGTTGAACTGGAGGAAGAATTGAGCAGGCTACGATGGGACATAGTGGGATTGTCAGAAGTCCGAAGACAGGGGGAGGATACGATAACCCTTAAGTCCGGTAACCTGCTCTATTTCCGGGAGGGCGACCAACTGTCCCAAGGTGGAGTCGGGTTTATCGTCCACAAGTCCCTCGTGAACAACGTGGTGAAAATCGAGAGTGTGTCGACGAGGGTAGCATACCTTATACTCAGAATCACCAAACGGTATTCGTTGAAGGTCATACAGGTTTATGCTCCCACTTCGACATACCCCGACGATGAGGTCGAGGCTATGTATGAGGACATTTCCAGAGTAATACATGCCTCTAGGACCCAATACACTGTTGTCATGGGGGACTTCAACGCGAAGCTAGGTAAACGAGGCGGTAACGAGTTGAGAGTGGGGCAGTTTGGATTTGGATCCAGGAATCCCCGAGGCCAAATGCTGGCTGACTTCATGGAGAAGGAGGGCCTCTTTATGATGAACTCCTTTTTCAAGAAGCGCGATAGCCGCAAATGGACCTGGATTAGTCCTGATGGTGTCACAAAAAATGAGATTGACTTCATCATGTCGACCAGGCGGCAAATATTTAATGATGTCTCAGTGATCAATGCGGTGAAAACCGGAAGCGATCACCGGATGGTAAGAGGCACATTAAATATCAATCCTAAGCTGGACCGGTCTCGACTGATGAAGTCTACGCTCCGACCTGCACCTTCAAAGCTCCGAGAGCTTCCAACTCGAACTTCTTAACCGCTTCGAAAGCCTCGGCGATTGCGTAGACGTGGACGAATACAGCAACAGGTTCGTGGAAACTGTCCGTTCGGTAGGGTCTAACATCTTTAAAGCCCACCGCAGTAAAGGACCGAGAAAGATCACCGACCAGACCCTCAAACTTATGGACGAAAGACGCAGGATGGTACTGCGGTCCCCAGAGGAAGCTAGTGACTATCGGCGGCTCAACAGACGGATCTCCAAGTCTTTGACTCGCGACCTTCGCCAATTTAACACACAACGTGTTAAAGAGGCTATAGAGCGCAACAAAGGCTTGAAAGTGTTCGCACGAGATCGGTCTGTCGGGCAGAGCCGACTTGTCAAGCTGAAGACTGTGGACGGCAGGATCATCTCGTCTACGCCAGAGGTTTTAGAGGAGGTCGAGAGGTTCTACGGACAGTTATACACGACACAACATGCACCTGTTAGCTCCCTAGCATCAGATCCAAGAGCTAGGATAACTCGACATTACACCGAAGACATCCCGGACGTCAGCCTGTGCGAGATTGGTATGGCCCTGAGACAGCTCAAGAACAACAAGGCGCCGGGTGAGGATGGAATCACAGTCGAGCTACTGAAGGCAGGCGGAAATCCTGTCCTGAAGGCCCTACAGAGGCTCTTTAGTGCCGTCCTCCTCGAGGGCAAAACGCCACAGGCATGGCATAGGGGTGTGGTGGAGCTGTTCTTCAAGAGGGGCGATAAAACCCTTCTGAAGAATTACAGACCTATCACACTCCTGAGTCACGTCTACAAGCTGTTCTCAAGAGTCATCACTAATCGTCTCGCAAACAGGTTCGACGACATCCAGCCTCCCGAACAAGCCGGTTTCCGAAAAGGTTATAGTACCATAGACCACATACATACGCTGCGGCAGGTTATACATAAGTCCACAGAGTATAACCGGCCCCTATGCTTAGCGTTTGTGGACTATGAGAAAGCCTTTGATTCGATCGAGACCTGGGCCGTGCTGCAGTCTCTCCAACGGTGCCATATTGACTATCGATATGTCGAAGTGCTGAAGTGTTTGTATGAAAACGCCACCATGTCAGTACGAATTAATGGTCAGAGCTCAAGGCCTATCCAGTTGCAGCGAGGAGTACGACAGGGAGATGTCATATCTCCGAAACTGTTCACCGCTGCACTGGAGGACGTGTTCAAGCTTCTGACCTGGAATGGACTTGGCATCAACATAAACGGCGAGTACATCACTCACCTTCGATTCGCGGACGATATCGTGGTCATGGCTGAGACCGTGGAGGAGCTCAGTGCAATGCTCGATGACCTCAGTAGAGTCTCTCGACAAGTGGGCCTAAAAATGAACATGGACAAGACTAAAGTCATGACCAATGTCCATGTTACACCCACTCCTATTACGGTCGGAGGCTCGATGCTTGAATTCGTTAACGAGTACACATACCTGGGACAAACAGTCCGATTAGGTAAGTCCGATTTCGAGAAAGAGGTCACTCGTCGAATCCAGCTCGGCTGGGCAGCGTTCGGGAAGCTACAACATATCTTCTCGTCCGCACTACCGCAGTGTCTTAAGACCAAGGTCTTTGACCAGTTGTGTTGCCAGTGATGACATACGGAGCAGAGACGTGGTCGCTAACTATGGGTCTTATCCGAAGGCTCAAAGTCGCTCAGAGGGCGATGGAGCGGGCTATGTTAGGCGTCTCCCTGCGCGATCGTTTGAGAAACGAAGAAATCCGCAGGCGAACCAAAGTGACTGACGTGGCTCGCAGAGTTGCTTCTCTGAAGTGGCAATGGGCAGGACACATAGCTCGCAGAACTGATGGCCGCTGGGGCAGAAAGGTTCTAGAGTGGCGACCACGAACCGGAAGACGCAGCGTGAGCAGACCCCTCACAAGGTGGACCGACGACCTTATAAGGGTGGCGGGCAACCGATGGATGAGGGCGGCGAACGACCGGCTACGATGGCGAAAATTGGGGGAGGCCTATGTCCAGCAGTGGACGTCTTTTGGCTGATATGATGATGATGATGAAGATTTATAGTCTCATACTTTCTTAACGAACTAAACATGATGAACTTACGGCAGATATCGCTTCAATTATGATCTTGTCAAAAGCTTTTCTCAGAGGGTCCTTCGATACCAGAGGTCTGTTTGGGTAGACGTCGTCCAAGTACTCGGCTATGACCAAACTTTCATAAATAGTTACTCCTTCTGATATTTCCAAAGCCGGTACTTTTCCTGCAACACGAAATAAATAAACCTGCATCAGACTGGTTATTTAAAAATGTGTGAAGTCTATCTAAATAGTATAAAAAGAAAAGAGGCTGCTTTGTTTTTTTAATTGATTGATTTCTTTTTTCTTGTCTGTTAATCTGTAACTTCTTCTAGACCACGCTAAAGTTTATTATAGGTAGTTTTCACTGTTAATTAAAGAATTTCTTCTGAAAGGTTTAGGTTTATTGTAATACATGCAATCACTTTTATAGTAGAGAAAAGTCTTAAATTTTAACAGATTCAACAGGTGATTAGTAAATTTATCGTTGATCAGCCTTTCAGAAATTGGGGGTTAGTGTTTAAGAATTGATACAATAATTATATAATAACCATACCGAAAGCACTCTTTGTAGGCAGCCACTCCGGTTTGTCAAATAGATCGATGTTAACAACTTCGAAGTCGATGTTCTTGGCTTTTAGCGTGAGGGCGGCACGCTGAGCGTACGGACATAAACGCATGCTGTATAAACGCAGCTTGCCATTGTAAGGTGGTAGAGGATCAACTGAAAATGTATAACCATGTGTAAAACTGATGCGCGAAAGACGAGCATAGCTGATTTTAGGATTGAACCACATCTGGCAGCACGTTACCGCTCTCTTTTGTCGCTCTATTATATGAAGATTCGGAGTGACAGAAAAGGACAAAAAACATAAGAACGTGCGATTTTGTGATGCCAGATGTTGCTCAATCCTTCCTTGGGGAGCTGTAGATTCACCTCTTTACAGGCTGAAGGTACTACAATTAATTTAATTATAAACAAACTATAGAACAAAAGACTGCTTTGTTGAACTAAAACTATTGTAGGAACTTATATAACTTTAGAGATAGGCTGAAATGGAATAGGTAAGTACTAAACTTTCATATGCTTGCTTTAATTTATTTATTTATTTATAAAAACTTAATGCACTAATGTACAATGGCGGACTTAATGCCATGGGCATTCTCTACCAGTCAACCAAGGTAATGCAGAGATAAGCGAAGTAGGTGCAATGAAGTTGTAAATTATGATAGAGAAAAAGGGAGGCTTAAATCATATTACAAAAATAGGTATTCAATACAATAGATACTTAAATTACTTAAAGTATAATAATATATATACAAAATAAATAATATTGATATACTAGATTATATACATACATATAAGTATACAAACATACATATAAGTATACATAAATACTTACATACTTACTTACTTAAACTTTAATACCTATATTTTAAGTAAACTTATTATAAAATAAATGTATATTTGATACATGACTAGGTACCTGTTTACTATTTATAAGTACCTACATTTGCGATATGAAATCAAAATCAGTCGATATTAGGTATTAATGAAAATAAATCTGATAATAAGTATTTGAGGAAATACATCGCACAATATTGTTTATTTTTAAACAACCAGGTACCGGTTCATTAATTTACTTAAATTTAAGTAAGGGGTCGAGTGGCTTTTGGGACTGCGGTACCAGTCCTTAAAGCTACCCGATCCTAAGTAAGTAGGTACCTATGTAAAAATATATCTAGGTACTTAAAATCAAAATACATACTTAAACTTATTTTTAAAAACCGAATAAGATCCAAAAAAATTGTAATACTTTTAACCGAGAGTTCAAAAAAAGGAGGAGGTTTCTCAATTCGATCGTATAAATATTGTACAGATAGGTAACACGAACAAGGTAGGTATGATGATCTAAAACTGATGTAAAAATTCTAGTAAGTACAATATATAATAAGCAAACATACCTTTCTTCAGATGTTGTGTGTTGAAATTAATTTTAACTGACGTCATGTTTCTTATTAATTCGCACCTTTAACTCCAAAGTCGTCTCACAGTTCAAATTCCTATATGGACAAAATGTTAAGTATAGTATTACGAAACTTAAATCTTTACACTAGTCTTACTAGTACAGTAGTTTGATTCGATACTGGCACTTGTTAAGCCTCAACGTCCTCAACAGTGACGTCTAATGATACAAAAAAGTCACTGTCTGGTACCAATCAAAAGAGAGGAACAACTCAGAAATATAATTAAGCGTCGCCTACGTTACGGAAACCACGACAAAATATACCTACAAATTTAGCAATATGTAGGTAAACACCTATATATGCACATTGTCAATTTGAAAACACTGACTTGACACTGTAACGCTAACTATTCAGTCAAATATAATATTTTAACACCCGTGATAAAATATGTCTGTAAACTTACACGAATACTGAGTGATAAGACGCGAAAACTAATGGATTTAGGGACTTAGTAGTTTCCTTTTCGAGCATAAACTACTTCTGATACGAGTGTAGTGTAACTAACCGCGACCGTGCGTAGTTACCTACTTAGAAATGCGCACTCTTGCACATCTGTGAATATCTGACTACTGCCACAGTTCTGTCTGCTAAGAACTATAGTGTAAATTGCACCCTCTGCCTATATACTATACCCTCAGTGGATGACGTCATATAATAACTTACCGCCTTATTCATAAAAATCCTATTTTAGCTAACATAAGCTTTTAAGATGTTTATGAATAAGGGGGCTAAGGGAGCGTTCAAATATTACGTAACGCAAATTTTAAGGAATTTTGACCCCCCCACCCTCCCACTGTAACGCACCGTAACGTTTTTCTGTACCCCCCCTCCCCCGCTCTAAACGTTACGTAACACTAATTTTTACCCTAAAGTCGCAAGTAGTTATGTTATAATTTTTATCGTTGGTATATTTTTAACTGCCTGTGCGGTAATAAAACTCAATAAAACAAGAGATTTTTAATCCGCAACACATGCGTACATATTTTGTTTATTTTTTATAAATTTTTGGCTTTACACACAATTGTTTTTTTCCTTTACTCTCCTAAGTATTTAAGCTTTTTTTAGTAATAAACTCTAAAAATAAAATAACATATTTATTTTAACATTTGGCAATGCAATTGTAAACTGAAATCGAACTGAAATTAAACATTTTACTCGAAATAAAATTGTATTCTTAACAAAATTAAAAAAATAATCAACTACATATTAACCAAGTATCTAAGTAGGTCTATAAAAACAATTCGATTGAAATTATTGCTCCTCTGTCCACGGGTTTGCTAGCCACTCAGATTCTTTCATCACTGGCACCTGGAGTGCAGATGAAGATGGTTCTGGAATTGTTAAGCCACTTGCATCAACTTCATCTTCGTCGAGCCAGTCAGCATCCTCAGATGATGTTTCATAACGACGCACAATACAGAGAAGCTCATTTGCCCTTCTGGCAGCAAGGCGCCGTGGCCGTACTCTAGTTTCACAATGGTCTTGGACAGTCTTGCCGTGCACGAAACGACAGTGCATTTGAACACTCTTGTGAGATGTGAAATAGATCCCACAGGTTGGACATACTTTTTTCTTTAGGTCGGATTGTACAGATGGACAAAAGAAATCGTAAGGCATCTGCTTAAATCCTTCTGTAGGAGGTGACAGATCAACGGACAACCTCACAAGAAGTGGCGAAAACTTGGATGATCCTTTGTCTAGAAAACTGGGTACTACGAGCTTGCTTGGGGTTTGAAGTATTGGACAAGGTGGCGGCATGAAAGTATCCGCTAGCACAGATTTCAATGCACTTCTCGGTGGTGAACAGCAGGATTCATCCGTGCATTTTATAACCTGTAAGAAATATTGCGATTCACGGACGTGAACGCTATACCACGCCAGATTTGGTTCTGCTGGATCCTGCATGCTATCTTCGGGCTGTCTATACTCCGCCGAAACCTCGTAATTATCAATTTTCATTTCTCTCCACACTTCTGCAAGTGTTTCCCCAGCGTGCTGAAAATTTCGTTTTTCCAAGTCCTCATCCATAGTCATTCCTTTGTCGTCGAGATGAGAACCAAAATGTTCATGAGGCAGAATGACGCCTGCCAGACGTTTGCTGAGGGGAGCCATGCGACGCTCAACTCGGTTATATGCGCTCCGCCCAGGAGCATTAGTCGCTATAAATAGGGCGTCCAGGTTGTATTTTTTAAAGTGTTCAATTGCAAAGTTTTTGACTTTGCGATAACGCGGGTTTTCGTCCGGCCCACCATCTACAAAGATGATGATTACTGGCTTCACTGTGTTCGATTCTGTCATCATTAATGATTTGAATGAAGATATTGATAACAGTGATTCGAAATCATAAGCATGAGTGTTCGCTGTCGAGGATGTGTGTTTCCCGCTCCTTATGGCTATGTGTGTCGGCCCGCTGTACCCCACAGATTCTTCCTTACCGAATTTGTTAGGTTCCACGATGACGCCGGCGTATACAGAAGGAATAAGTTTGTGCCGCTCTGCCACGACCCAGTCATGATCAGGTAAAAGTATTCTGTATTCCATATGCATTAAAAGAGGGCTTTGACTTTTCACTGCCGGTAAACCTATTGGTACACGTGCCTTATCGTCTTGTGAGAGAACGAATACTTGCTGCGGTCCCAGAAGCGAAGCGAGAGATTCCAATGACCTGATTGTAGCAGTGCAAAATTCCCCATCCTCGTGCTTTTTGTGCATCTCGGCCTGTGGTTTTGATAACTTTACGGGTACGGTACGTACGTGCCTTCTTCCCTCTTGAGTGTTAGAAACGCGTGGGAGTATATGAAGATATGTGCCACTTCGTGAAATTTGGAATCCCATTAACAATAGCCTCTCATGCAGGTCGGACAGAGTGAGACAACTCCTAATCATCTCTGTTCGGCGGCGTTCGTCGGCACCGCTGCCATGAATGGCAATATTAATTATGGTCTCTAGGAGAGCAGGTTGCGAGTCAACTAAAGGGGGCCGTCCGGGGCCAGTTCGAGGTTGTGCTGCAGCAGGATTGTTTCTCTGACGTTCAGTTCTCTCCAGTTTTTCTTTGGCTCGAAATTTTTTTGCACGCTTAGCGGAGTCTCTTTTTTTCTTTAAACATTTCTCTTCTTCTTTCAACTCTTTGCGTAGCTTTTTTATTTCGTCGTGAACATCATCTTTGGCTATACCAGAGTCCCTTGCTTCGGTAAGAACATTTATTCTCTGTTGCAGTAGACCAATTTTCTTCATAAGAGTTTCTTGAGCCGGTTTGCTTGGAACATTTTTAGTGATGCCCGAATCAATCAAGGTCGTGTGTGGTTCCGTAGACGATGTCTCCACAGTTTCCTCATCAGTATTTTGACTTTGCTCATCGTGGGTATCGCTCATCTTTCGTTTGACGGCAGTGCTTTCTTGTCCAGCGACTGCGACAAGAAGAGATGAACACGTGGCTGAAGCTACAACATTCGAATCCTATAGACCAAGAGAAAATAAATTAAGAATAGGTATTAATGACACATGCAATAAAAAAACATAATATACAATATAAATGGGTTATTCCATGTCAAATCACCGAATTTTAACAATCTTAGGTTTTGATCGAGTTGCATTTTTATATGTCTTTGTATTTTTTTTTCAAACTTCTTTAATTTTCAAACTTCTCGGAGTTATGAATTTTTGAAAATCGCATAAAATAACGATACATAATCTTGATTTTTTTTGGGATTTTCAAAAATTCATAATAGCCACCATAAAGTCCGTATTAATATAGCAGCGCTGCTACATTAATTAAAGAAGCCACAGGGAGAAAAACAAATCAGAAGTTATGAATTTTTAAAAATTTCCTTAACTTTCAGGATTACGCGTCTTATGACACGTACAAAAACATAAAAAAATTTACTCGACCAATACGATTTTTAAAATTCGGTGATTTGACATGGAATAACCCATATTTATACAAGCAGATGCACCTGTTTTCGTTGGAGAGCACGCGAAGTCGAGGGAACATTGGGCCTTACTGTTGCTGGTGTGCTTGATGTTTTCAAAGGTAGCTAGAATATAAAGAATATAATTATAATACTTATGACAAGTTCTTTTAGGAAAAATCAAGGTTTGGATTACATATTTTAATAGGTACTTATGTCATTATTACATTTTAGCAGTAAACTTACATGTGTAAAATATCTAAGCATTGTTGCTTTCTTCTTCGTGGCCTTCACCTTCAACTCTCGTATAACATCATTTATATGTTCTATAAACTTTTCTTTATTTTTTAGTTTTTCTTTAGCCGTTTTCCAAATTTCGTTGGCATTTTTTTGACACAGTTGCGCTGGCAAGTCAGCATGAGAGCTTTTATAGGCCAAGAACAGCTGATAATGCAAATCTCCCTCTTTTGAGGACATTACAGTATGAACACTATAAACTCACTTTAATAACACCGACTACAGCAATGTGCATGTGCATAAACACTAACGAATACTGACAACGAAAACAACATTGAATGGCGTATAATACAATCTAGGGATTCCCCGTGAAATATGAACGATAAGGTTTGCCAACTTGCGAGAACAAATTAAAAATTACCACTAGACTTATACAACCGAGGGATTCCCCGTAAAACTAAAACGAAAAGGTCGTTAAGTTTTACGGGGAATCCCTCGTTCGCCAATTTGGGAGTTTTAATTCTGTAATTTTTTATTCAAAGAAACAAAAAAATTTTTACGTAACGTGCTGTAAGAAAGACCCCCTCCCGCCCCTGTAACGCATCGTAACGTTTTACGAGACCTCCCCTCCCCCCAAATTGCGTTACGTAATACTTGAACGCTCCCTAATGTATCAAGTACCGTTAGCACACACCTCTCTACTAGAAGCAGATAGTAAGAAAAAGAATTGTTCGCGAGCAATAGAGACAGGTATGATCGAAATCGAAACCGTATTGTATATTTTCCTCAAGCCACTTTAATTACTCACCTCAGGTCGGCTGTGTAACACTGTTTGCAATGTTTTCCTTATTTATAAATGATTTGCTGGGGTTATATCAAAAGCTTATCGACGCTATCTCTGACTAACATCGATATGATAATATACATGCATACCTTTAGCCTGAGTTGCGCCACCATGACATCATAAACTGATTAATCAACATGACACGCACATTTTTATGAACAATATTTTTAACAAATATTGTCTTGTCATGATATTGTTTCAAATATTTTCTAAAAGTAAAATTAAAAAATATTCTGATGCTCTAATAGAATATAATGCACAATTTTTGTTCATAACGTGTTGGTCATTGAATATGGTTTCAATAAGAATGATTGCCTCTCCTGAACTAGGCATTGAAAACCCAACAATTTAAGTCAAATGATTAATGACTATGTTAGGGCTATGTTAGGCGTCTCCCTGCGCAATCGTTTGCGAAACGAAGAAATCCGCAGACGAACCAAAGTAACTGACGTAGCTCGCAGAGTTGCTTTTCTGAAGTGGCAATGGGCAGAACACATAGCTCGCAGAACTGACGGCCGCTGGAGCAGAAAGGTTCTAGAGCGGCGACGACGAACCGGAAGACGCAGCATGAGTAGATCCCTCACAAGGTGGACCGACGACCTTATAAGGGTGGCGGGCAACCGATGGATGAGGGCAGCTAACGACCGGCCACGGTGGAGAAAATTGGGGGAGGTCTATGTCCAGCAGTGGACGTCTTTTAGCTGATATGATGATGAGGATGCTTTTGAGTGGTGTGTCGGACGAATCCTTTTTAACCGACTTCACTATATGCCTTACAAAATAAAAAATAAATAAAGAAACGTTGCATATTAAACTATTTGCGGCCAACTCTCGAATTACATATAATATAACTCCTTAAAGTCATAAATCCGTATTAAGAGTCTTAAAGTGACTGCGGTCGCTCATCATCATCATCATATCAGCCAAAAGACGTCAACTGCTGGACATAGGCCTCCCCCAATTTCCGCCACGGTGGCCGGTCGTTCGCTGCCCTCAACCATTGGTTGCCCGCCACCCTTATAAGGTCTACCCTGTAAAGGGTCTGCCCACCCTGCGTCTTCCGGTTCGTGGTCGCCGCTCCAGAACCTTTCTGCTCTAACGGCTGTCAGTTCTGCGAGCTATGTGACCTGCCCATTGCCACTTCAGAGAAGCAACTCTGCGAGCCACATCCGTTGGGGATATTGCCATAATCGCCACGCTTGGCAGGCGGGTTGGCGATCGCAGTGGTGGTAGCTTAATCACAGGACGCTGCTGCCTGCCTGTGTTACGCTGATTTTCTACCACTTGTTTTCTTATCGGTTTCACCGCCGTTATTCGGTAGACTGATGTACTGTCATCATTTTGTCCTTAGTCGCCGTGTACGACGCTCACGGACAGAGGGAGTTGGGACCATTCTTCCCCAGCCACCACGCGGGGTGGCCTTATAGAACATTGTACGATGTTCTCATTGGTTATACGAAGGTCGCGTCATCATGAGTGATTGGGATGCCGTCCAGCTAAATAATTGTCATAGATAAGATAACTACCAACTTGAATACCAGTCCTTCGATCCGGTCCGACAGTAGCATAGTGTCCGGAAAAAGGGCACATAAAACATAACCGTTAAGATTGCACCATTGAGGTGAGATTGTTACGGCGTAAAGACATCACCTCAGTGGTCTACGAGGTTTTTAAGCGGATAACACGCAAATAGCCCAAAAATACCTAGAAGATCACTCACCCTGATTAGTGATAGTCTGGTATTCAATATGGCTTTAAAACGAAACGTATAATCTTGTAGTGTATAATCATATGCCTATCCTCATCACAGTCCTCTGTGACGGTTCATTGCTATTTGCCTGCAACTCTACAGCCCAGGAATCCAGCCTCGTTGGCTTCGTACACCCTGTTTCTTCTGCATATTAAGGGCAATGTCTTTGAATAACATATTTTGCTATACAGTGCGTGCCGTAGATACAGAACTACCTAGGGGTTGTAAGGACTTGGTCGAGTTTAATGCCAAGAAAACACAGATGTGCCTATTTTCTGCCATAAAATCCCTTTCTTATCTTATATCCATAATAACACATTTAAGTATTACTTTCGTATAACAAAATCTAAGTCTCAAACAAAGCAATTGTGCACATTATAAGAGGTCAATTAAAAGCTAAAATGGTTACGTTGACTCTGAGCTTTTTTAACAGGGTGCGGGGCGGGTTAGGATACCCGTCAAATGTATCAATTATTATGAATGGTTATCAATTTAGGGCTTTTCTACATTCGATTAATTTCATCGGTAGTCGTTAGCCACAGTAACTGTTGCATGTTTTGTAGACTGTACAGTACTAAAGAGCCATATTAGCGCTGTAGGAACCAAAATAGACGTGAGCGATCTCAACGGCTTCACTAACATCTTGTTTGTCTTTCTTACATTAAGTAAGTATAGTAGGATATTTTAGTATAAGTACGCATTGCTTGCGTGTATAAGTAAAATAAAGAAATTCAGAGGGTAAATAGATCGCTGAATGACTGATAAGGATGTGGATTTTAATATGAAATCGATTGTCCAAACTTTTTGTTACCCGAAGTACTGTTTTTAATGGATCTGGATAATCAGAATTCTACTGCATGATCCTTTTTATTCTACAGGAGGTTATAATGATAAGTGTAAAGTTTATAATTCTTATCCAAGCTTTACTTTATTAGCTTTAAGTGCCTGCATATAAAAAACACATAGCGCGGCGGCTAGAATGCCTCGCAATATGCAAGGTT
Organism: Parascotia fuliginaria; assembly: GCA_963082885.1. Classification (NCBI taxonomy): domain Eukaryota; kingdom Metazoa; phylum Arthropoda; class Insecta; order Lepidoptera; family Erebidae; genus Parascotia; species Parascotia fuliginaria. Next base: position 12,139,252 of record OY720182.1, read on the forward strand.
TATTTTCATCCAGTGAATCCAGTCCTACCAGTAGTTCGTTAATCGAACTCTTTGAAATTGCCGATCAAGTTGAGTGATTTTTGGTTCCATTGATTTTTGCTAATAACCGATTTGCTCTATCTTTTTTTATATTAGTCAAACAAAGTGACTCCATTCTATCCTTTTATAATATGAGCCAACCAAAGTGAGTCTCTGATATATAATTATCATTGATTCATAGTTGATATTTACTAAGATTTGGTTGACTTTTGCTTACGTAGGTACCTACCATTAGGTATTACCCAAAATTTTAACATAAACTTTACGCCAGCGCCATTCCTTTATTATTTTTACTGTAATTTCATAAAAATTTACTATACGAGTGGCTTGATAATTACCTTTTCAAGTAGTAGTACCTATTATTTATCTAACCAACGAAGGTACCAACAGCAGGTTTCTTAATTGTATGTAAAACTATTACTCCAATAATTATTTTATCCTAAATGACTTAGACATTATTCTCAATTTCAGGAGTTCGTAAAATTATCTAAATAAATTAGTTCTGTATTTATTTAATCATTAGTTAAGTACTTAAAATTAAAATGACTTGTAGAACAGTAGACAATTTTAAAATCTATATTTTAATTATATATTTTTATATTATTCTTGAAGAAGTCGATCATAGTTAGGTTTCCTCCCAGTTGCAAATGCTTCGTGGTAATCATTGAAAATCACTTTAGGTACCTACAGCATACGCTTTCACTACAGGAACCTTCCACATATTGTCGATATAATCCAACTGAAAATAAAATTAAAAATCAGTTATTTATTATCATGACCTAACTTACCAATGAGGTAACATTTATAGGTACGCCTTAGATTAGTGACTATCGTCATCAAATGCATTATCTTAATATTGATAAGCTTAAAAAAGGAAACCATCACAATATCTATCTCATTTAGCAATATGTTTAGGATAGTTTATTAATAACTTAAGATTCTGTTGAAATGAAAATCTGTACCTAGACATGGGCAAAAACTAACTGGAACAGCAGTCAACTATCAACGGTCGCTTTCTATAATCGATCTTTAATCTAAAAAAAATATCGTCGATCGTTTAGCGCTGAATCCATATTTTATAATTGTCTAAAAATGTCTAAATTGTACTACCTATCTACTGAGATAATTATATAATTTTTGTGATATTTTTTTTAGTTATGATCAAATAAAAACTTACAAATAGCTTATACTTCTGCGGTGTGACCTTGATCCTTTCATCATCGTAGTTAATTAACCTCTCAAACCATGGCCAGATCACGTAGTCCACATATCCAAGCATCCATTTGATCTTCGCTCAAAAACTTTGTTCCTCGCTTCTGCAGCTCACTTTGTATAAAATCTAATGTCTTAAAGTACTCTGGCGCAATGTCATTTACTTCTTCTGCCGCTTTCAACAGCTTATACAACAAGGCTTGGATCTAAAATAAGTATAAAAATAACATTGAAGAAAGTTTTAATATAAGAGGATAGGCTACATGAATCCTATGACAAAATAATGTAACAGCCAGTGATATTGAATAAATATCAATATCACTGGCTGTTACATTATTTGATTTTTGACCACAAAGAGTCAGATGTATGGGAGTAGCGAGGTGGGTACAGACAGAGAAGGGCAGCTTAATCACCCTAGAAAAGTTGTAGTAACGGTTTGATCGAGCCTGTCCCTCTCATAACGGAATAATGGTTATGCCCTTGATTAGATGCTAACATCGTTAGAATCATCAGACGAGCTCAACAATAATTTAGATTAGAGTGTAACTTTTGCAAGGAATTTTATCATTTCTGCAATTCTGATGTTTTATGGTTTTCAAGAACACTAACGCTAAGTGTCTTGAAATTCTGTAGTGGTTTTAAATCCTAGTATGACTTCACATGCATCAGAAAATTAAATTAAATACGAAGTTTTCGATGCAGTATATTTTTTATGTTGCTCCGTAGACAATTCAAAATAATTAAATTATAATGTCAACTGTAATCGACCTAATCTGAACAAAAACTTACAGGTGCGGTCGCTTCAATAATGATTTTGTCGAAAGCTTTCCTCACGGGATCTTTTGGCAGCAGATGTTTATCTGTGTACACCTCATCTAGATACTCGGTTATGACCAAACTTTCACTTATGGACACTCCATCTGCCACTTCTAAAACTGGTATTTTTGCTGCAATAAGAAATGTTCAGCATTTGTAGGTGGGTACTAAATATGGCGTACCTAATAGCTTTACCTAATACTATCGCTTTTAGTCACGTCGCTTTAGTTCTTTCAAAATAGTTTGTTGTATTTCTTCTTCTTCTTCTTCTCCTTTTTTTTTGGCCGACGATTGTGTCAGCTATTTCTTCCAGCGTCAGGTTTAGAATAATATTCTTGTTGATGATTTTAATGGTAGATTACAATGATAAAAAATAGAAAAAATGTGGATGAAATTAAATGACAAGCATCTGCCGTGAAAACAAAAGATGGACTCCTTGTTGTATTTCAGTGCTTAAGTGGTTGCTTAGGTTTTTCAAAACTATCTACCTGTGCTATCTACCCAGAGCATAGAGTAGTTATGTCAAACAGAAACTTTAGAGCCAAAGCACAGTTTAGGTGCAGGTATATCACATTGGTAAAATTATGGCCAAAGTATGTGAATTTTCGTATAACCTTCTGCTTCCAACACGGAAGCAGTAGATATGGGCATTAAATTAAAACATGGTTCGATGGAATTGAAGAATATACCTGCTATTAAAATATTGGAGCACGTAATAAATAATATATTTGTTACCAAAAGGACTCTTTGCGATAAACCAATCCGGTTTGTCTCTTAGATCAATATTAATAACCTCATGATCGATGTTCTTGGCGTTTAGCGTCAGCACAGTGCGTTGAACGTGTGGGCAATAACGCATACTGTATAGCCGCAACTTGCAGTAAGGTGGCAGTGAATGACCTGAAATGTGTTAAATTGGAGATACGTAAGTTTTAGTCGACAAAATGATGTTAAAGATTGTAGATAGCTAATAGTTAGCCCAGAATGTTGAATTTTTCCCCAGCGAGAGGTTTCTGCCTCGCCGTAAGGTGGAGACTTAGTAACTATGGAAGGTTTTTCTATGGCGAAACAAGAGGAACACAGGCGTGATCTCTCCACATGTCCCTCTAAACAGGAGAGGGCATAGTGGAGAGTCTGTGTGGGGCAAGACTGTGTCGGAGAATACTTAAAACAGTCCTTCTGACACTGCTCTGCCACTCGTAAGCCTAACTTTCCTAGGAAAGTCGGGAACGAGAGCCACCTAGAGGTGGGCTGCTAGAAAAAAATCTCTATAAAAAATTACGAGACGGGAAGGGTCTTGCTCGCTGCTAGACCCTTAAAATCATAAGCCTGACGTATGGTATAGGACGCCACCTCCCAGGGGAAGGTCCGCTGGGTGCTGGCCTGAGGGGTTGCGGCCGAATGCGCGAGCGATTCCCGTAATCCCGGCACACCGTGGGTCTGCGTCTGAGGCTGGAGAGTCCCGTTGCTTTTTTTTCAAATTAATAACATTAATTACAAAACTAACCTTTAGTCAGATGTTTTGTGTTAAAATTATATTTGGCTTTAACCGATGTCATATTTCTTAGCAAAGTTAAATCGTAATCCCAAATCCTGCTTCACTGCTCGGATGCCTTTAAATGAAAAGATAGTTAGTGTTATATCTTCTTTAAGCTCTTGATCATTTTATAAAATTATTTTTAGAAAAAAAACAAAAACCGACTTCAAAACAGTACCTACGTGTTCAATTCATAATTAAAAAGTAGAAAATAATATTTTAATTACTTCATAGCTAAGAACATTAAAGAGGAATCAACGCAATCTGTCTTTGCAACAAACTTTTGAAATGCACGGGGCGGTAACGGCACGCGTGGGGGATATGCCTGAGTGCACTACCCGAACGCAGTCATACACGTGAAGGCAGACGTCATTGATAGTTGTGTTCAGATATATTATACATAAAAAATTAACTATAAATAGTAAAGTGTTATAGGTATCAAGGATTGCGTTGATTCCCCTTTAATGTTCTTTGCTATGAAGTAATTAAAATATTATTTCCTACTTTTCCACTGACCAATTTCAGAGTATACCCTTTTAAATAATAGAAAAAAAAATTTTTGTTTCTTTTAAATAAAAAAAGAATTTTTCAAATCGGTTCATAAATGACCGAGATATGAGGTAACAAACATACAATAAAAGAAAAAAAATATATACGACCCGAATTGATAACCTCTTCCTTTTTGAAGTCGGTTACTAAAATTATGGGACCCAATTCCATAGAATACCATTTCAAATAAAAAAAGAATTTGCCAAATTGGTTCATAAATGACCATGATATGAGGTAACAAATATACAAAAAAAAAAAAAAAAAACTAACGAATTGATAACCTCATCCTTTTTAAAGTTGGTTAAAAAAAGAAAACAAAAAACAATATTAATAGTAGGTATGACACACAATCATACATCTTAATTGCCTTCTATGTATGAGAAGAGGCTTTCTCCTGCATTAGGATTATAACGGACTGGTATGATAATGATCAATCATTAAACACGGAATAAATACGCTGCTAAATTGCGTATTACAATTTTAATACTTAAACAGAAGCTAGCACCCCAAGCACAGAACTAATAATAGTAGATTATAAGTTTTGTGACTCCAAGTAATAGGTTTAAAGAATCAAATGCTGAGGAACAGCCCGAAATTGTTTAGTTTTTGTTGTGACAACCCTGACCCTCGACTGAGTTTCTGTGCGTAGGTATACGCAATGGCGACATGTAATCAACAACAGAGGAGTCGGACTATTGGTAGGTGCATTATAATACTGAGACAATAGTTACTATAGCTGTACTATAAACGTAAATGGACAAGATATTCTTACGACACCGGCGGCGCGTGGCGGTACCAAATTGACGGACCGATTTTTATTGTGTTGTCGAATTGTTACCTTTTAAAATTATGGGCAGACTGTCAATCAGAAAAATTCCTACATGAAGAATTTCAGAAACAATGCTTAGTAAACATAACCAAGCCATAGTTGACCGTACAACGAGAAGGTGATGAGCGAACTACACTCGTAATAGACCCATGAGATGAAACCTGCTGTTGCGACCTCTACTAACTTATTGAGTTCAACGTGAGCATGCTGACAACGTGACATAAGTACGACTACTATCAACAAATCTGGTAAAACTTAGGTAAGCACTTACCTACCTTGTGAAGAGACTGGACTAGAGATACACTTAAACTGCTTCAACACTGCTGTATGTATACACTGTCACTTTAAAAAAAATATAATACTCGGTTAATAAATGACAATACCATAACTGCTAATGTAACACTATTTGTTACTTAATACGAGTATATATCTAGTTTACGGCCCAACATGTGCTATATCATAGTATCTATTTATCGCACTGATAATAGGCAGCTTACAGCTTTCCTTAGGCATCTTTACAAGAGAATGTACGGGTACTACCCTTATATGTACCCTACTAAATATCTCCTAGGAATTTTAGGGTATAACTCACTGGAAGTCAGGCGGAATATGTGCCAAATTGTAGTTATGTGCAAAATCTTTAGGGGGAAAATTGATGCACTAGATCTACATGACGAGCTGTGTCGTTTTTATACTCCTGACAACTATCTTCGTAACCGGAGACATGTGCTGTTCGCTATTCCATCATGTCGCACCGTAGCGCGTTCAAGTTGCAAATGCTTCGTGGTAATCATTGAAAATCACTTTAGGTACCTACAGCATACGCTTTCACTACAGGAACCTTCCACATATTGTCGATATAATCCAACTGAAAATAAAATTAAAAATCAGTTATTTATTATCATGACCTAACTTACCAATGAGGTAACATTTATAGGTACGCCTTAGATTAGTGACTATCGTCATCAAATGCATTATCTTAATATTGATAAGCTTAAAAAAGGAAACCATCACAATATCTATCTCATTTAGCAATATGTTTAGGATAGTTTATTAATAACTTAAGATTCTGTTGAAATGAAAATCTGTACCTAGACATGGGCAAAAACTAACTGGAACAGCAGTCAACTATCAACGGTCGCTTTCTATAATCGATCTTTAATCTAAAAAAAATATCGTCGATCGTTTAGCGCTGAATCCATATTTTATAATTGTCTAAAAATGTCTAAATTGTACTACCTATCTACTGAGATAATTATATAATTTTTGTGATATTTTTTTTAGTTATGATCAAATAAAAACTTACAAATAGCTTATACTTCTGCGGTGTGACCTTGATCCTTTCATCATCGTAGTTAATTAACCTCTCAAACCATGGCCAGATCACGTAGTCCACATATCCAAGCATCCATTTGATCTTCGCTCAAAAACTTTGTTCCTCGCTTCTGCAGCTCACTTTGTATAAAATCTAATGTCTTAAAGTACTCTGGCGCAATGTCATTTACTTCTTCTGCCGCTTTCAACAGCTTATACAACAAGGCTTGGATCTAAAATAAGTATAAAAATAACATTGAAGAAAGTTTTAATATAAGAGGATAGGCTACATGAATCCTATGACAAAATAATGTAACAGCCAGTGATATTGAATAAATATCAATATCACTGGCTGTTACATTATTTGATTTTTGACCACAAAGAGTCAGATGTATGGGAGTAGCGAGGTGGGTACAGACAGAGAAGGGCAGCTTAATCACCCTAGAAAAGTTGTAGTAACGGTTTGATCGAGCCTGTCCCTCTCATAACGGAATAATGGTTATGCCCTTGATTAGATGCTAACATCGTTAGAATCATCAGACGAGCTCAACAATAATTTAGATTAGAGTGTAACTTTTGCAAGGAATTTTATCATTTCTGCAATTCTGATGTTTTATGGTTTTCAAGAACACTAACGCTAAGTGTCTTGAAATTCTGTAGTGGTTTTAAATCCTAGTATGACTTCACATGCATCAGAAAATTAAATTAAATACGAAGTTTTCGATGCAGTATATTTTTTATGTTGCTCCGTAGACAATTCAAAATAATTAAATTATAATGTCAACTGTAATCGACCTAATCTGAACAAAAACTTACAGGTGCGGTCGCTTCAATAATGATTTTGTCGAAAGCTTTCCTCACGGGATCTTTTGGCAGCAGATGTTTATCTGTGTACACCTCATCTAGATACTCGGTTATGACCAAACTTTCACTTATGGACACTCCATCTGCCACTTCTAAAACTGGTATTTTTGCTGCAATAAGAAATGTTCAGCATTTGTAGGTGGGTACTAAATATGGCGTACCTAATAGCTTTACCTAATACTATCGCTTTTAGTCACGTCGCTTTAGTTCTTTCAAAATAGTTTGTTGTATTTCTTCTTCTTCTTCTTCTCCTTTTTTTTTGGCCGACGATTGTGTCAGCTATTTCTTCCAGCGTCAGGTTTAGAATAATATTCTTGTTGATGATTTTAATGGTAGATTACAATGATAAAAAATGGAAAAAATGTGGATGAAATTAAATGACAAGCATCTGCCGTGAAAACAAAAGATGGACTCCTTGTTGTATTTCAGTGCTTAAGTGGTTGCTTAGGTTTTTCAAAACTATCTACCTGTGCTATCTACCCAGAGCATAGAGTAGTTATGTCAAACAGAAACTTTAGAGCCAAAGCACAGTTTAGGTGCAGGTATATCACATTGGTAAAATTATGGCCAAAGTATGTGAATTTTCGTATAACCTTCTGCTTCCAACACGGAAGCAGTAGATATGGGCATTAAATTAAAACATGGTTCGATGGAATTGAAGAATATACCTGCTATTAAAATATTGGAGCACGTAATAAATAATATATTTGTTACCAAAAGGACTCTTTGCGATAAACCAATCCGGTTTGTCTCTTAGATCAATATTAATAACCTCATGATCGATGTTCTTGGCGTTTAGCGTCAGCACAGTGCGTTGAACGTGTGGGCAATAACGCATACTGTATAGCCGCAACTTGCAGTAAGGTGGCAGTGAATGACCTGAAATGTGTTAAATTGGAGATACGTAAGTTTTAGTCGACAAAATGATGTTAAAGATTGTAGATAGCTAATAGTTAGCCCAGAATGTTGAATTTTTCCCCAGCGAGAGGTTTCTGCCTCGCCGTAAGGTGGAGACTTAGTAACTATGGAAGGTTTTTCTATGGCGAAACAAGAGGAACACAGGCGTGATCTCTCCACATGTCCCTCTAAACAGGAGAGGGCATAGTGGAGAGTCTGTGTGGGGCAAGACTGTGTCGGAGAATACTTAAAACAGTCCTTCTGACACTGCTCTGCCACTCGTAAGCCTAACTTTCCTAGGAAAGTCGGGAACGAGAGCCACCTAGAGGTGGGCTGCTAGAAAAAAATCTCTATAAAAAATTACGAGACGGGAAGGGTCTTGCTCGCTGCTAGACCCTTAAAATCATAAGCCTGACGTATGGTATAGGACGCCACCTCCCAGGGGAAGGTCCGCTGGGTGCTGGCCTGAGGGGTTGCGGCCGAATGCGCGAGCGATTCCCGTAATCCCGGCACACCGTGGGTCTGCGTCTGAGGCTGGAGAGTCCCGTTGCTTTTTTTTCAAATTAATAACATTAATTACAAAACTAACCTTTAGTCAGATGTTTTGTGTTAAAATTATATTTGGCTTTAACCGATGTCATATTTCTTAGCAAAGTTAAATCGTAATCCCAAATCCTGCTTCACTGCTCGGATGCCTTTAAATGAAAAGATAGTTAGTGTTATATCTTCTTTAAGCTCTTGATCATTTTATAAAATTATTTTTAGAAAAAAAACAAAAACCGACTTCAAAACAGTACCTACGTGTTCAATTCATAATTAAAAAGTAGAAAATAATATTTTAATTACTTCATAGCTAAGAACATTAAAGAGGAATCAACGCAATCTGTCTTTGCAACAAACTTTTGAAATGCACGGGGCGGTAACGGCACGCGTGGGGAATATGCCTGAGTGCACTACCCGAACGCAGTCATACACGTGAAGGCAGACGTCATTGATAGTTGTGTTCAGATATATTATACATAAAAAATTAACTATAAATAGTAAAGTGTTATAGGTATCAAGGATTGCGTTGATTCCCCTTTAATGTTCTTTGCTATGAAGTAATTAAAATATTATTTCCTACTTTTCCACTGACCAATTTCAGAGTATACCCTTTTAAATAATAGAAAAAAAAATTTTTGTTTCTTTTAAATAAAAAAAGAATTTTTCAAATCGGTTCATAAATGACCGAGATATGAGGTAACAAACATACAATAAAAGAAAAAAAATATATACGACCCGAATTGATAACCTCTTCCTTTTTGAAGTCGGTTACTAAAATTATGGGACCCAATTCCATAGAATACCATTTCAAATAAAAAAAGAATTTGCCAAATTGGTTCATAAATGACCATGATATGAGGTAACAAATATACAAAAAAAAAAAAAAAAAACTAACGAATTGATAACCTCATCCTTTTTAAAGTTGGTTAAAAAAAGAAAACAAAAAACAATATTAATAGTAGGTATGACACACAATCATACATCTTAATTGCCTTCTATGTATGAGAAGAGGCTTTCTCCTGCATTAGGATTATAACGGACTGGTATGATAATGATCAATCATTAAACACGGAATAAATACGCTGCTAAATTGCGTATTACAATTTTAATACTTAAACAGAAGCTAGCACCCCAAGCACAGAACTAATAATAGTAGATTATAAGTTTTGTGACTCCAAGTAATAGGTTTAAAGAATCAAATGCTGAGGAACAGCCCGAAATTGTTTAGTTTTTGTTGTGACAACCCTGACCCTCGACTGAGTTTCTGTGCGTAGGTATACGCAATGGCGACATGTAATCAACAACAGAGGAGTCGGACTATTGGTAGGTGCATTATAATACTGAGACAATAGTTACTATAGCTGTACTATAAACGTAAATGGACAAGATATTCTTACGACACCGGCGGCGCGTGGCGGTACCAAATTGACGGACCGATTTTTATTGTGTTGTCGAATTGTTACCTTTTAAAATTATGGGCAGACTGTCAATCAGAAAAATTCCTACATGAAGAATTTCAGAAACAATGCTTAGTAAACATAACCAAGCCATAGTTGACCGTACAACGAGAAGGTGATGAGCGAACTACACTCGTAATAGACCCATGAGATGAAACCTGCTGTTGCGACCTCTACTAACTTATTGAGTTCAACGTGAGCATGCTGACAACGTGACATAAGTACGACTACTATCAACAAATCTGGTAAAACTTAGGTAAGCACTTACCTACCTTGTGAAGAGACTGGACTAGAGATACACTTAAACTGCTTCAACACTGCTGTATGTATACACTGTCACTTTAAAAAAAATATAATACTCGGTTAATAAATGACAATACCATAACTGCTAATGTAACACTATTTGTTACTTAATACGAGTATATATCTAGTTTACGGCCCAACATGTGCTATATCATAGTATCTATTTATCGCACTGATAATAGGCAGCTTACAGCTTTCCTTAGGCATCTTTACAAGAGAATGTACGGGTACTACCCTTATATGTACCCTACTAAATATCTCCTAGGAATTTTAGGGTATAACTCACTGGAAGTCAGGCGGAATATGTGCCAAATTGTAGTTATGTGCAAAATCTTTAGGGGGAAAATTGATGCACTAGATCTACATGACGAGCTGTGTCGTTTTTATACTCCTGACAACTATCTTCGTAACCGGAGACATGTGCTGTTCGCTATTCCATCATGTCGCACCGTAGCGCGTTCCATGTCACCTGTACCGCGCGCACTATCAGCACTCAATGCCCTCCTGTGTGCCAATCCTAACTGTGATCTGTTTGCGGATGGATGGCAGAAAATATTGTCAGAGTGCTTGCGGTTCTGCGAGCGTGATGCATGAATGTGTTTTATCATATCATTTTTTTTTATTCATTTTATTCCTTTTTATCTGTGTTTATTGTTTTTAATCGTATATGGTGTAATAATTACTGTAATTGGTAGTAACTAACCGTTTTAATTATTATTAAATAAATAAATAAATAAATAAGTAGGTACAGCATATTTATTAACAAATATGTAACAAAAACACGGCGTGTGTAACAAAGTCATGGCTATTTTAAAATATGATAAGATAAACATCTAGTTCTCGCGACGTGATGAAGAATAGTTTGTTGCTAGTCTGTGTTAAGCGATAACACTGATAACCTCTACTTATTAGGTTCCGCATACAGGCAAACAAATACGCACATCTCATACCCCGCATTCGCTAGCACAAGAACTATGGACAATGCGATTGGTGCATTTCAGTGCAGTGGGGAAAATATCGTCGATCGTTTAGCGCTGAATCCATATTTTATAATTGTCTAAAAATGTCTAAATTGTACTACCTATCTACTGAGATAATTATATAATTTTTGTGATATTTTTTTTAGTTATGATCAAATAAAAACTTACAAATAGCTTATACTTCTGCGGTGTGACCTTGATCCTTTCATCATCGTAGTTAATTAACCTCTCAAACCATGGCCAGATCACGTAGTCCACATATCCAAGCATCCATTTGATCTTCGCTCAAAAACTTTGTTCCTCGCTTCTGCAGCTCACTTTGTATAAAATCTAATGTCTTAAAGTACTCTGGCGCAATGTCATTTACTTCTTCTGCCGCTTTCAACAGCTTATACAACAAGGCTTGGATCTAAAATAAGTATAAAAATAACATTGAAGAAAGTTTTAATATAAGAGGATAGGCTACATGAATCCTATGACAAAATAATGTAACAGCCAGTGATATTGAATAAATATCAATATCACTGGCTGTTACATTATTTGATTTTTGACCACAAAGAGTCAGATGTATGGGAGTAGCGAGGTGGGTACAGACAGAGAAGGGCAGCTTAATCACCCTAGAAAAGTTGTAGTAACGGTTTGATCGAGCCTGTCCCTCTCATAACGGAATAATGGTTATGCCCTTGATTAGATGCTAACATCGTTAGAATCATCAGACGAGCTCAACAATAATTTAGATTAGAGTGTAACTTTTGCAAGGAATTTTATCATTTCTGCAATTCTGATGTTTTATGGTTTTCAAGAACACTAACGCTAAGTGTCTTGAAATTCTGTAGTGGTTTTAAATCCTAGTATGACTTCACATGCATCAGAAAATTAAATTAAATACGAAGTTTTCGATGCAGTATATTTTTTATGTTGCTCCGTAGACAATTCAAAATAATTAAATTATAATGTCAACTGTAATCGACCTAATCTGAACAAAAACTTACAGGTGCGGTCGCTTCAATAATGATTTTGTCGAAAGCTTTCCTCACGGGATCTTTTGGCAGCAGATGTTTATCTGTGTACACCTCATCTAGATACTCGGTTATGACCAAACTTTCACTTATGGACACTCCATCTGCCACTTCTAAAACTGGTATTTTTGCTGCAATAAGAAATGTTCAGCATTTGTAGGTGGGTACTAAATATGGCGTACCTAATAGCTTTACCTAATACTATCGCTTTTAGTCACGTCGCTTTAGTTCTTTCAAAATAGTTTGTTGTATTTCTTCTTCTTCTTCTTCTCCTTTTTTTTTGGCCGACGATTGTGTCAGCTATTTCTTCCAGCGTCAGGTTTAGAATAATATTCTTGTTGATGATTTTAATGGTAGATTACAATGATAAAAAATAGAAAAAATGTGGATGAAATTAAATGACAAGCATCTGCCGTGAAAACAAAAGATGGACTCCTTGTTGTATTTCAGTGCTTAAGTGGTTGCTTAGGTTTTTCAAAACTATCTACCTGTGCTATCTACCCAGAGCATAGAGTAGTTATGTCAAACAGAAACTTTAGAGCCAAAGCACAGTTTAGGTGCAGGTATATCACATTGGTAAAATTATGGCCAAAGTATGTGAATTTTCGTATAACCTTCTGCTTCCAACACGGAAGCAGTAGATATGGGCATTAAATTAAAACATGGTTCGATGGAATTGAAGAATATACCTGCTATTAAAATATTGGAGCACGTAATAAATAATATATTTGTTACCAAAAGGACTCTTTGCGATAAACCAATCCGGTTTGTCTCTTAGATCAATATTAATAACCTCATGATCGATGTTCTTGGCGTTTAGCGTCAGCACAGTGCGTTGAACGTGTGGGCAATAACGCATACTGTATAGCCGCAACTTGCAGTAAGGTGGCAGTGAATGACCTGAAATGTGTTAAATTGGAGATACGTAAGTTTTAGTCGACAAAATGATGTTAAAGATTGTAGATAGCTAATAGTTAGCCCAGAATGTTGAATTTTTCCCCAGCGAGAGGTTTCTGCCTCGCCGTAAGGTGGAGACTTAGTAACTATGGAAGGTTTTTCTATGGCGAAACAAGAGGAACACAGGCGTGATCTCTCCACATGTCCCTCTAAACAGGAGAGGGCATAGTGGAGAGTCTGTGTGGGGCAAGACTGTGTCGGAGAATACTTAAAACAGTCCTTCTGACACTGCTCTGCCACTCGTAAGCCTAACTTTCCTAGGAAAGTCGGGAACGAGAGCCACCTAGAGGTGGGCTGCTAGAAAAAAATCTCTATAAAAAATTACGAGACGGGAAGGGTCTTGCTCGCTGCTAGACCCTTAAAATCATAAGCCTGACGTATGGTATAGGACGCCACCTCCCAGGGGAAGGTCCGCTGGGTGCTGGCCTGAGGGGTTGCGGCCGAATGCGCGAGCGATTCCCGTAATCCCGGCACACCGTGGGTCTGCGTCTGAGGCTGGAGAGTCCCGTTGCTTTTTTTTCAAATTAATAACATTAATTACAAAACTAACCTTTAGTCAGATGTTTTGTGTTAAAATTATATTTGGCTTTAACCGATGTCATATTTCTTAGCAAAGTTAAATCGTAATCCCAAATCCTGCTTCACTGCTCGGATGCCTTTAAATGAAAAGATAGTTAGTGTTATATCTTCTTTAAGCTCTTGATCATTTTATAAAATTATTTTTAGAAAAAAAACAAAAACCGACTTCAAAACAGTACCTACGTGTTCAATTCATAATTAAAAAGTAGAAAATAATATTTTAATTACTTCATAGCTAAGAACATTAAAGAGGAATCAACGCAATCTGTCTTTGCAACAAACTTTTGAAATGCACGGGGCGGTAACGGCACGCGTGGGGGATATGCCTGAGTGCACTACCCGAACGCAGTCATACACGTGAAGGCAGACGTCATTGATAGTTGTGTTCAGATATATTATACATAAAAAATTAACTATAAATAGTAAAGTGTTATAGGTATCAAGGATTGCGTTGATTCCCCTTTAATGTTCTTTGCTATGAAGTAATTAAAATATTATTTCCTACTTTTCCACTGACCAATTTCAGAGTATACCCTTTTAAATAATAGAAAAAAAAATTTTTGTTTCTTTTAAATAAAAAAAGAATTTTTCAAATCGGTTCATAAATGACCGAGATATGAGGTAACAAACATACAATAAAAGAAAAAAAATATATACGACCCGAATTGATAACCTCTTCCTTTTTGAAGTCGGTTACTAAAATTATGGGACCCAATTCCATAGAATACCATTTCAAATAAAAAAAGAATTTGCCAAATTGGTTCATAAATGACCATGATATGAGGTAACAAATATACAAAAAAAAAAAAAAAAAACTAACGAATTGATAACCTCATCCTTTTTAAAGTTGGTTAAAAAAAGAAAACAAAAAACAATATTAATAGTAGGTATGACACACAATCATACATCTTAATTGCCTTCTATGTATGAGAAGAGGCTTTCTCCTGCATTAGGATTATAACGGACTGGTATGATAATGATCAATCATTAAACACGGAATAAATACGCTGCTAAATTGCGTATTACAATTTTAATACTTAAACAGAAGCTAGCACCCCAAGCACAGAACTAATAATAGTAGATTATAAGTTTTGTGACTCCAAGTAATAGGTTTAAAGAATCAAATGCTGAGGAACAGCCCGAAATTGTTTAGTTTTTGTTGTGACAACCCTGACCCTCGACTGAGTTTCTGTGCGTAGGTATACGCAATGGCGACATGTAATCAACAACAGAGGAGTCGGACTATTGGTAGGTGCATTATAATACTGAGACAATAGTTACTATAGCTGTACTATAAACGTAAATGGACAAGATATTCTTACGACACCGGCGGCGCGTGGCGGTACCAAATTGACGGACCGATTTTTATTGTGTTGTCGAATTGTTACCTTTTAAAATTATGGGCAGACTGTCAATCAGAAAAATTCCTACATGAAGAATTTCAGAAACAATGCTTAGTAAACATAACCAAGCCATAGTTGACCGTACAACGAGAAGGTGATGAGCGAACTACACTCGTAATAGACCCATGAGATGAAACCTGCTGTTGCGACCTCTACTAACTTATTGAGTTCAACGTGAGCATGCTGACAACGTGACATAAGTACGACTACTATCAACAAATCTGGTAAAACTTAGGTAAGCACTTACCTACCTTGTGAAGAGACTGGACTAGAGATACACTTAAACTGCTTCAACACTGCTGTATGTATACACTGTCACTTTAAAAAAAATATAATACTCGGTTAATAAATGACAATACCATAACTGCTAATGTAACACTATTTGTTACTTAATACGAGTATATATCTAGTTTACGGCCCAACATGTGCTATATCATAGTATCTATTTATCGCACTGATAATAGGCAGCTTACAGCTTTCCTTAGGCATCTTTACAAGAGAATGTACGGGTACTACCCTTATATGTACCCTACTAAATATCTCCTAGGAATTTTAGGGTATAACTCACTGGAAGTCAGGCGGAATATGTGCCAAATTGTAGTTATGTGCAAAATCTTTAGGGGGAAAATTGATGCACTAGATCTACATGACGAGCTGTGTCGTTTTTATACTCCTGACAACTATCTTCGTAACCGGAGACATGTGCTGTTCGCTATTCCATCATGTCGCACCGTAGCGCGTTCCATGTCACCTGTACCGCGCGCACTATCAGCACTCAATGCCCTCCTGTGTGCCAATCCTAACTGTGATCTGTTTGCGGATGGATGGCAGAAAATATTGTCAGAGTGCTTGCGGTTCTGCGAGCGTGATGCATGAATGTGTTTTATCATATCATTTTTTTTTATTCATTTTATTCCTTTTTATCTGTGTTTATTGTTTTTAATCGTATATGGTGTAATAATTACTGTAATTGGTAGTAACTAACCGTTTTAATTATTATTAAATAAATAAATAAATAAATAAGTAGGTACAGCATATTTATTAACAAATATGTAACAAAAACACGGCGTGTGTAACAAAGTCATGGCTATTTTAAAATATGATAAGATAAACATCTAGTTCTCGCGACGTGATGAAGAATAGTTTGTTGCTAGTCTGTGTTAAGCGATAACACTGATAACCTCTACTTATTAGGTTCCGCATACAGGCAAACAAATACTCACATCTCATACCCCGCATTCGCTAGCACAAGAACTATGGACAATGCGATTGGTGCATTTCAGTGCAGTGGGGAAATTTACATTAATCATATTGCTAACAGAGAGCATCGAAAGTAGCACTGGAAAAGTTTCCGATTGGTATTGATATTTTGAACAATTTGACTCATTATTACTAAGTATTTTTTTTTACATTAGCCTTTCAGAAGTGGTGGTCACTATACCAAAAGCCATCGTCTTAAACTGCTGGTATGGTGGCCTCCACTATGGTGGTTGGGAATGGGGTAGGGGAAAGGAATGAGGGAGGTGAGGAAAGAGGAGAAGGCGGAAATTGGGTCACTGGTGCTCTCACTTACCGAACGAAACGCAGCTAGTACGGATACTACTACTCTTACGTCGAACTTCTATGAGAGGGTGGTGCTTCCCCGGTCGATCCGGCCCATTCATTCTGAAACCAGCGTGGATCTATAACTGTATAATAAATACTACTGTAGTATTTAAAAATATATCAACAATCTGTTGCGCAGCCGAGAGCTGGTAAATACTGTATCATTTATGCAATTTAGATAAGTACCGTACTTAATACCTCACAGTCTATCAGTCTACCGAACGATCGTAGTATCACATAATCAGGCAGCCATGTGCAACCAAAGAATTGGAATTTTTCAGAAAAATAATCTTTATAATAATAATAATATTCTACCACATTCACACAGCGCCATCTAGTCCCAAATTAAGCAATTATATTTGCTTGTGTTATGGGTACTAAACAACTGTTAAACTACTTATATATATTTTTTTGTAAATACATACACATATTACAGATAAATAACACCCAGACACAGAACAAACAATCATGCTTATCACACAAAGATTTGTCCTGGATGGGAATCGAACCCACGACCTCCGGCTTAGCAGTCAGGGTTACTAACCACTAGGCCAACAGGTCAGTCCTTTAGGAAATAAAATACTAAAATTTATTGCCACTTTGTAAGTATTTATTAATTTTATTGCACTAGTTATAGTAAAAGAGCTTGTGAAGCAGTTAACAATATTAGGTGGTTATTTTAAAAGAAGTCGGTCATAGTTAGGTTTCTTTCCAACTGCAAATGCTCCATGGTATTCATCAAAAATCTCTTTAGGTAAAGCGTATTCTTTCACTACCGGATCCTTCCACATATTAGCGATATATTTCAGCTGAAAACCAAATTCAAAATGAGTTCATTATCTCAATGTACCTACATCTATGGCTCATTTAGTCCCCTCGCGAACTAGACAGCCTCAGCAGTCGAACATAATTGACGATGTATAGGGAACCGCGCACTTGGCAGATGTCTAAGACTGGCTGCCGCAACCTGGTTGCCTAGTGCGCAGGGGGCTTAGACTTTAGCTTAGCTCGATCGATATGCCACTATGCCTAGTATTCTGTTTCATTTTATTCATTATTTTTTAGAATGCAGTACCCAAGTATAAAACGGTATCCTATTACTAAGACTCCGCTGTCCGTCCATCTGTCTGTCTATCTGTTCGTCTGTCACCAGCCTGTCTCTCATGAACCGTGATAGTTAGACAGTTGGAATTTTCACAGATGATGTATTTCTGTTCCTGCAGTCGCCGTTTTTTAGTATTTGTTGTAAAACAACAAAAAACAAAATAAAATAAATATTCAAGGGGCTTCCTTACAACAGACATGATTTTTCGCCGTTTTTATAAATACCTAATGGCACGGAACCCTCGTGCGCGAGTCCGACTCGCACTTTGCCGGTTTTATATTTTTGGTTACAACGAATTATGTGAGTTTAATTAGCACTCTCGTGATCATTTCATAGGCTAATTGACTATGAAGTCACAAGGCAATAATTGGGCAGAACTTTGTGTGATCCATAAAATCCCGAACCGTTGTAATATTTTAATATTTTTTTTTAAAATATCTCGCTATACAGAGAGTGCGGATGTTTTCTTTTATAAGAAATTACGAAATAAAAAGCTTTAGATTCTAAACATAATTTGAATTCATGATCAAAAAACACTATAATTGAAAACTTACGAATATCTTATATTTTTGTGGATCTGCCTTGATCCTTTCATCATCGTAGTTAATTAACCTCTCAAACCATGGCCATATCACGTAGTCCACATATCCAGGCTGATCTCCACTCAAGAAGTTTGTTCCTCGCTTCTGCAGCTCACTTTGTATAAAATCTAACGCCTTGAAGTACGCCGCTAGTGCACTCTCATTTACTTCTCCTGGCGCCTTCACCAATTTATATAACATGGCATGGATCTGAAATAGTTATAAAAATTATGTTAAAAAAATGTATGCGTTTATAATTAGTACCTAGCACTGTGTAACTGTCATCAGTCATCACGTTCATTATCATCAGCCTGATGACGCCTACGCACTGCTAGATACAAGATTCTTAATGAAAAAGGTTCACGTTTAGCAAGCTCTTGTCATCTGGTATTCAAAAATATTATCATGGTTTTCAAGAATACCACACCGTACCTATCTGTAATCACCATCAGGGTCCCGTGATCTTAAAGATCCACAATTCCACATAGATATACATAATATGCAAAGTGTTATAGGGATACTAGTACAACAAAGTGACGAATAAGTTGACCGAAGGTTAAAAGCTTACAGGCGCGGTGGCTTCAATGAGGATCTTGTCGAATGCTTTCCTTACGGGATCCTTCGAAACCAGAGGTTTTTCGGGGTATACTTCGTCCAGGTACTCGGTTATGACCAAACTTTCGTATATAGATACTCCATCTGCTACTTCTAAAGCCGGTACTTTTGCTGCAAATTAAAATTTACCCATTGTATTTTTTTTATTGCTGACAGTGGCAGACGAACAGACGTTCACCGTTGAGACATGAGACAAATGCAGCATTCGCAATCGGAATAAAACATTACTAGAACCTAAACACGATTTCTTTAAAACCCGATTTTATGCAATGACTCGTTTAGCTCTGAATCGCTTTGACAATATAGCGCTTCAGCTTACTTAAAATCTAGATTTTAAGAAATCTTGGAATACGTATAGAAAGTCACTGTTGTGTTGTAGGGTAGCTGAGAAACTGCTCCGTCTAAATAAATATTATTAAGAGAAAAGAGTTGATTTTTATATGTTTGTTTGTTTCCTTGCAACGATTTAACTCTACGCCGCCGATTTGAAAAATCTTTCATCTTTAGAAATCAATCTATATTTTATTAAGTTTAACATTTTTAGAGTTATTTTCAGAATTTCAAAATTTTAAGCGCCTTTGTAAACCTGTGTTAAGCAATACGACACTATTGCAATGATATTTTCCGTAGGCGTTGTGAGACCGAATGAAACTTGATACCGGAGCCAAGTGAGTGAACTAGCCAACCGCGGCGCATTTTTAGTTAAGTTACACCTTTGGTTACTGCTCTGCTCCTGTCGCCAGTACCGTGATTTTACGTAGCCTATAACCTTCCTTAAGAACTGGGCTATCAAACGCAAAAATAATCATTCAAATCCGACTGGTAGTTCCTGAGATCACCGCGTTGAAACCAACAAACAAACTTCCACTTTATACACCGAGAAATTTTAACTAGTGGTTTTACAATTTTTTTCTGGGTAATAGTAATAAGTTATACTACACATATTATTATGTCCAGGTTAAATAGTAAAATAAAATAAAAAATGATTATGCCAATACTCGCAATAAAACTACAAGGAGTGAGAATTCATAGTATGAACCTGCGACATAACAAAATCGACTGTGCACCACTGCTGTGCACACACTAGCCGGTCGCTCGGTCGCTCGCCCCGCGCTTTCATTGCCCTGTACCTACTGCAATACCTCGACATTTATTCGAGTTTTATCTAGTTCTCTAATATTTGGTTTTATAGATCTAGAATATTGATATATACTTAGTAATAC
This sequence comes from Parascotia fuliginaria, assembly GCA_963082885.1. Classification (NCBI taxonomy): domain Eukaryota; kingdom Metazoa; phylum Arthropoda; class Insecta; order Lepidoptera; family Erebidae; genus Parascotia; species Parascotia fuliginaria. The sequence continues at coordinate 12,159,679 of OY720182.1, forward strand.
CCTGATATAAGAAAAGTACGAAGTTTGTAAAACCACTAAAAATTCAAACAGTATGTTAGTGTTTATGTATAGATTTAAAAGTAAAATTACGTGTATTAATAATAAAATTTAGGTATAAAGCATTTTCTTACTAAAAGCACTCTTTGTGATGAACCACTCCGGTTTGTCTATTAAATCAATGTTGACAATTTCATAGTCAATATTCTTGGCGTTTAGAGTTAGGATGGCGCGTTGAGCATACGGGCAATAACGCATATTGTATAGCCGCAGTTTGCCATTGTAGGATGGTAGTGGATCACCTGAAAAGAAATGTCTTAAAGTTTTACTAAAGACAAAGTGATGTTTTAAACGGATAGAATTGTTAGTCAAAGGCAGCATATTAAATTTTAAAAAATCTTGTTTTGAGATTTCGTGCTCTACTTAAATAAATGAATATTAGCAATCGAATTTTTAATTTTGATATGAACTAAGTAAGTACAAAATTAATTCATGAATATTAGCAAACGAGTTTTTGATCTTGATACTAAGTACCTACAAAATTAATTCTCATCTCATTACATTACGATTTTAGTAAGTATGTTTTTGGGAAAGTAGATAGATGAAATTGATAACAAAAACAAACCTTTTGTCAAGTGTTTTGTGTTGAAATTAATTTTGGGCTTAGCCGTTGTCATCTTTCGTAGTAAAGTCAACACGAAATCTCTAATTTTGTTTCGCTACTAAGGTTTCCTGAAATGGCAAGTTATAAAATATTATTTATTGATTTATATCACTAAAAATAATTAAGCAGGTAGGTACATAATAATACAGAGAATAAATTATTAATAACATTACTTACACACAGTCATACGTCCTTCTTTTTGCACACAGCAATATAAATATTCCAACCGACCTTTCGCTAACAGTCACAGCAGAATTGACATAGGTACTTACCTACAGAAGACACACAACCTCTAATACCTACTTACAGTTGTACGCGGAGTGCGTACTGCACCGAGGCAATTTTTTTAAGTTCAGTTAGCGAAAAAGCCTAGCCTAGCGGTATAAGTAATGGAACCTGACAAACGGTGAAGAAAAACACCCTTTATACTATAACAAAAAGCACAATAGTTACCAACCAAGAGCCAAATTGCTGACATTAGCAACAGCTCAAATCAAAATATTAAAAACAAATACTCAAATAAAGGCTGGTACTTATAGCTGGAATGGGCGACCAGACCACACACGAGGCGCCGCATAGTTGTTTATCTACACGAATATTTATGCATAAGTACGAGTTTATTCAATTTATAGATAGCTGACTGGGTGTGGGCGCGATCACAGCACGGCTCACAAACTATACGGATGAAGCGAATTTGGGATATGTTCGGTACACCGTTACTATAAACATAGGTACAACTATATATTTATGTTTATATCTTCTATATTTCTTGTCTGATTTTCACAAAACAACTACTAACACACTCATCACAACATATGCTACACAAATGTGTAAAGTTCAATAGGTACTCTAGCTGTGCTATAAACTACCTTAAATTTTGAATATATTAATATGTAGAGCAAATGAACAAGCTATTACAGCTGAGACGCGGCGACGGGACGCCGACGACGCGACGACACCGAACGAACTGAGCGAATTTTTTTGTGTTGTGTACTCAACTATATAGCCTCTAATGGTTTTTAGAATCATGCGCGGACCGACAACAAGCCGAAAGCTTTTAACATCATGAGTAATTGGTGACCGACATATATGAGCATTAGTCTTGAGTGGTAATTGCCACACTACTCAGATAAAAAACAGATCGGCTGCGATGTCTACTAGCTTATTACGTCGGCGTTTGACTATTTAGCCTACCTACTACGACCGGATTGGACGTGATGAGCAAAACTGGTAACCGATAATTCTGGGTCATTTACATAACGTGGATGAAACGAGATAGTAACGTCGGAATCGCTGCGATGACAGGAAGCCAGAAGGCCGACCAAAAGCTCTGTCTAGATTATTTTGATCGTATGATCATTATGGCTAAGTGTAAACCTAGCCTTAACGAACGAGCTGGCACAACTTACCTACTCTAAATCAGCGGTCCACCAATACTGTTTCATCACCAGCACTAACTACTAGGGTATCGTTTTGTATACCTCATAGCGCACCTCTCCACTCAGCACTTACTCCTATTTTATATTATTTCAATATCAACTAGTCACTTTTATTTACTTACCGATTTAATCAGCAGTTTTTGATCTCGGAGAATTATTGAAGCTACGTACGTAAGCAATTGACTATTATACTTACTTACTTATATGTTTCGGTGACGGTTACTTTTAATTAATTTATAATATGTTATTTTATATTCTCATGCCACTTAGGCTTTGTCTGTTTTTGAGAATAAATGATTTATACCTATTTATTGGTTGTCCAACTTCTCGTACAACACTGTATACAATATCAAAAACAAATGACAATGCTATAGGTATGTGCTAATCGAACACTATTTACTTATCTGTTACCAAATCGGGGTTGCGCCTGAACAACATCATATCATAGTATAGATTAATCGCAATGATATAGCTTATTTTTATTAACAAATGTGTAATAAAAAACACAAGTCATTGAGTTATTTCAAAAATGATAAAAAGTTAAAAAAAAAATATCGGACCTGAAGAATATATATATCATTAAATAACTAAATAAAATAAAGTAGCACAGTGGCTATCGCTCTGGGCAAACTTTCCGATTGACAGTAAATATGCCGATGAAGTGATGACTCTCCTGCATTCTAGTGAAGTGTATCATGTAGCACATAAATTTTGCTAGCGCAAAAGAATCTGTCGAAGTCTGAAAGATGGTAGGCGATAGGCAAATCTTCCAATACAGACGGACAGTACATTCTGTGATATGACTACTTCTAAATTGTCTCGATACTTGATGGAAGTCAGTTTTAGGCATCACTAGACTGAAACTTGTAGTAACAATCAGTGGTGGTGAGGAATCATTGTGAAGCAATCTCTTTGCATAAATTTGTACCTAAACATTATTTATTATTGTTTCTAATTATCTAGTACGTATGCAAGCAACTTTAACTGATTCTAAATCGCCCACATCCACAGGTTATCCTCCATCTTTACAAGGTTATTGATCAAGCTTGTGTTGACCCATGCTGCGTCTCAGAGCTGATAAAAGTGGAGCTCCTTGGGAAAGGCCTATGTCCAGTACAATAATGATGTAAGATTAATTTAAATATTTCATTAGGTATCCTCTGATGAGAGACGAGTTTTAATAAAAAATATGTGTCAATATTAAAATTATTATTTTGGTTATTAGTATTTATGAAGAAAAGCTTTTATAACAAAAATACATAACATTTGATCAGTGTTTATTTATCAAGAAGGAGGTCGTAGTTGGGTTTCGTGCCTGCTGCAAGCGCTGCGTGGAATTCTGCGAATGCTTCTGAAGGTATAGCATATTCTAGTACTACTGGGCTATGCCGCACATCGTTAATGTATTGCCTCTGAAAATTTAAGAGAAAAGCCTTTGTCACGAACGCAACACTGCAAGAGGTTACATACAACGCTCGACCATGTGGTGGAGCGGTGAGGCAATAACAAATAATGACATTAATGCCCAAACACTCAAACGTCAGTTAACTATAAGTTAGACATTTAACTAACGCTAAAATTTATAATAAAGTGACAGTTATATGATTAAACTGAATGATTAAGTATTAGGATGTTAGATTTTTACTAAACGACATCGAATAAAATTTGATTTGACAGTGATTAAACTCACAAATAGCTTAAACTCTTTTGCATCTGGCTCGATCCTTTTGTCGTCGATACCGGTCAACCTCTCAAACCATGGCCAAATCATGTAGTCAACAAATCCAGGCTCATCGCCACCCAGGAACTTTGTGCCTCGCATCTGCAGCTCACTTTGTAGGAAGGATAAAGCCTTGTAGTATGCTGTCAGCACATCTTCATTCACTGTTTCTGGCGCCTTCACCAATTTAATTAACAATCCTTGGACCTGAAGTTAAATAAAAATCTACTTGATTAATGTTCTACAATATTTTTACTAGCAAAATTTGTTGAGAAAGAAGATAAAAATGACCAGAAATAAACTTACAGGTGCAGTCGCTTCAATGAGGATCTTGTCGAAAGCTTTCCTAACAGGATCCTTCGATACCAGAGGTTTTTCTGGGTAGACGTCATCCAGGTACTCGGCTATGACCAAACTTTCGTATATAGATACTCCATCTGCCACTTCTAAAGCCGGCACTTTTGCTGCAATACGAAATACAAACGTGTATTTTTCAGTATTTTTTTAACATTTAAAAATTAAGCGTAAAGCGGTAAATAATGATATGGCCCTAGTGATAAGTAAGCACAACCAAGACGGACCAACCGACCTTCAACGCTTTCGCTTTCGCAATAGTGTACATTAGGCTGATATACCCTGTGGCTGTGATAGAGTTAGTAAGAAACCGGTAAGGATCTAGTACGGTCTATAATAGAATATGATTATACAAGAGACAAGAGAAAATTACCACAGTCATTTGTGGCCGCCACAAGCATGCCGGAGCAGTACTCGCCTATCAAAGAATGGCAAGCAAATCAGCTCTTTTTTGTCCTCCTTCGCAATTTAAAAATACTCATTAAGTAAGTCCAATATTAATAAGTTTGCAAAATAACAAGTTTCCTCTTACAAAAAGCACTCTTCGTGACAAGCCACTCCGGTTTGTCTTTTAGGTCGACATTAACAATTTCGTAGTCGATGTTCTTAGCGTTTAGCGCCAAGACTACACGTTGAGCGTACGGACAGAAACGCATATTGTAAAGTCGCGGCTTGCCATTGTAAGGTGGTAGTGGGTCACCTGAAAGTAAATAAAAAATACTTAACATTTTACAGAAAATTACAATTACCTAATACATAGTTACAGGTCATAAATGTTTTAGACTAATATCTAAGTATTTGAATTAAAATTTACATGATGTCATTAAATTTACCTACATATAATTAAAAATGATAGAGTTAAGTAATTCCTTTCCCGTAAAACAAGATCGAGCGATTCCAGCCGTGTACGTAGGTGGATACGTAATGTAGGTACTTACAAACCTAGGTATACAACATTAAAACCGAACCAATAAACCTACAAGGAAAATACTTTGTAAGCTTTGTATCTTAATATAGCGTCCTAATGGTAATTACTAGACAGGTAGATGATAGGCACTTCAAGGTCATTGTTTAAGCTTTTTTGTAAGTGTGTGTATACTCTAATAACATAAATTCCTACTGCTCTAATAATTAAATTAAGGATAATAAAATCATCTCACAACGACGCTATTCTGGGAACCATAGCTAAGGGCACAAAGATGGCTTTTGAGATGATGTCCACCGCACTTGACTGCTTACCATCTGGCAGAGTAGTCATAAGTAGTGTTAGCCCAAGGTTTCCAAAACTCACCGTCCTGCCCTGTTGGTATAGTCATATAAAAAATAGAAACAGTAAATAAAAAATATAAATATGTAAATTAAGTATCTCAACTAACCTTTACTCAGATGTTGGGAGTTGAAGTTGATTTTGGGCCTGGCAGAAGACATACTTCTTATAAATCCAAAAATCTGTCTTGCTGCTTGCACTCCTTGAAATGAAGAAAGGAATAAATGCATTGCGAAACTCGTAGCAGTTGATAACATGTTAAAACTTATACAAACACAAAATACATACCTCGATAACAACAGTCGTGATAAAAATGTCACTGCTGTGATAATTTTTACAACGTTTACGTATCGATCGATAGCCAGCTTTAATATTTACTTTAATTTATTAGAAGGTTTAGATTATCGCACTCAACCTTGAACCGAGAATTATCTACAAAGTGTACTTAACTACAATTTATTTACCAATACTTACCTCGTTCAAACGAACGTAAATGCAAATTAAACACTGAGATCTACCAGTTTTACAAGCTTTAATTTGAAACTGGATTTGTGAACGAACAACAAATAGTTATGACTGTGGTAGGTATCTAGTCACCTAACAATATATTGTTAACAACCGAAGTTAAATGAAGTGCGGAGAGCATGTAAACCACGGGCATAGAGTTAAACACAATTTTTTCCTCTACCTCTCTAAAGTTTGCTGTTTGCTAATTTTTAAATGCCAGTAGGTAGGGCATGTCCATATTATTACGTCATACCACAAATACCAAAAATAGCTTTACCTATTCCGATCTCTGGTGATTAGTAATAGTATGATTTCTATTAGGTATCTATTTGTAAAGTAGTTTAATCACTTTTCTCACTGTTAAGAGTTTTTATTTTTTACATTTATATGACGCGGTAAACGTTAACATTTTTGAAATTTGTTTGGCGTCCTTTTTGAAAATGTGAAATTAAATTGTTTATTTTTTAAAAAACATTTAGTTTATAAGACACTTAAATCACTTTTCATTTACAGTTTACTGTTACTTGTAGTTATATTATTGAATGTACTAACGTTTTTTTATAGTTTATAACTTATTTAATGGCACTTGTAGGAAAAATGTATCTGAGATAACACTAGATATTAAAATTAAGCTTCAAACATTTCAAACAAAAGCTTTTAAACATCCTATAGTTTCTAAATTTACTATGCCAAAAAGAGGTGCAGTTAAAAATATCAAATTTTTAAGCACCGATAGGTTTGTACAAGACATTTAGAAAACAGTGTTTTGAACAGGAATAACTATGAAAAGTGATTCACCATGCTTAAAATATAAATTTATCAGATATTGTGTACCTATCCATTTTATTTATTTTACTGAAACTGTCATTACACATTGGTAATATCTCAATTTCGTCTGGTGTATTCCCCGATACATTAAAAAAAGCTGTTTTTCATCCTGTTCACAAGGCTGAGCGCAGAAACGTCGTCAATAACTATAGGCCGATATCGATTCTCACTGCCTTATCGAAGATTTTGGAACGTATTCTGAATAATAACCTTATCAGCTTCTTGGCAGCTAACAATATCCTGGCCAATAACCAATACGGTTTTATGAAGTGTACAAGTACCGAAGATGCGGTTATATCCCTGTAAGAACATGTAGCAAGGAGTCTCGACAAGAAGTTCCTACAGTGCCGGAGGCCTGAGTCCTTTGTGACGGCTCGGCCTCCAATTATTCGCAGGTCAACGCACCCTGTACCTTCTGCATGTCAATAAGATGTTGTCCTTGGTAACATTTATTACTATGCAGATGATGGTACAGTGCATGGCCAATATCTTGGACATCCTGCAACTAAACAGACTGACATTGGAGCAAAACGCCTAGAACTTGTCGCTGAGCTCGACCAGGTCTTATATCGCATTTCTAAATGGGGTTGTGAGAACTTAGTCGAGTTCAAGGCCAAGAAAACACACGTTCCTTTCCCCGTTCCTCTCTTCAAAACACAGCTTTACCGCTACAGGATAGCCTTAGTATCCTGGGTATGGACGTCAGCTGAGATCTCAACCCCAAGAATTAAAACCAGTTTGTTATTAAAACCAACTCCAGTAAACTCGCAGTCCTGAGCAAGGTGAGGCACTGACTTTACGCACTAGCAGCTATGTCTTTTTTATAAGACACAGGTTCGTTGCTGCGTGGAGTACTGCTCTCATTTTTGGGATGGGTCCGTACAGTATTTACTGGATGCACTCGATAGGTTGCAGCGGCGTGCAGTTCGTATCATCGAAAGCCCAGAGGCCACTAAGACCCATGAATCTTTACAGCTGCGTGGAGACGTCGTCTCAATGGATCTTCTATCGCCTTACCACCAATTAATCTCACCCTCTCCCTTTTTATCCATAACGACACGACACATCACACAACACGTGCGGGACTGAAGTGTCACAGTGGAATCTAAAGGGTCTCAAACGAAACGGCTCAGCACTACATACTCTTGTCGCTGAATTAGGGCCTGGAACTTTTTAGTAGCCCATGTGTTCCCTTCTAATTGGGAACCTGGGTACTTTAAATAAGAGAGATTGATTCTCAGATATTGAGATTTATTCAGAGAGACTCAGTGAAGATTTATTTCGCGACATCTAGTCATGCATCAAAAATTATTGCTATTATATATTATAAGTAACCGGTTCTAATGAGATGAAAAACTTCTGGCTAGAACCATTAACGGATTTCGGTACTTAATATTGTTCTCAGAAGAACCAACTTCTCCATGTTTGGTGTTAAAGAGAAAAAAATCTCACTGGAACCAAAAAGGTTCTAGAATATGGTTCTAAATGCTTAAGAAACTTATTCACCCTTGTTTGCAATCCGCAAATAAAGCACAATTTCATTTTAGGTAATTACCAATTTAAGACAACTACTTAAGTAGCTGACCTAATAGATCTAATAATATAATATAATTAAATAATGCCTACCCTGTCAAAAATCTCTGTGCACGCCACTGGGTATGATAGCCCCATTCTTAAGGTAGGTTATACATAGGCTATGTAACATCACGCTACTGGCGACGACGGGAGCAGAGCAGTAAGTAATCAAAGATGCACGTAAAACCGCGCTGCGGGCAGCTAGTTTAAAATATAATACGTAAGTTGACAATTAGATTGTGAATCGTCCATAGAGTAAAGTAATCGTCAACCCAATTCATAAAATAGAACGACAAGCTGCGCACGGCCGAACGTATGCTATGCAATCGATAAAATCGTCTCCCTATATATAGAACTGAAAATCGTCCAACACGATCGGCAATTTTTGTTGCGTCACTTACGGCAGTCGGGCTACCGCGTTCATCCTTGATGGTCTTGTGTTATACTATGTGTGCGCAGTAAAATGGCGACTTCACGAGATCGCAAAGCTTGGACACGAATTTTAGAATTGTATCATAAAGAATTTCCTTATTTATGGGACAAAAAGCATAACATGTACAGTAACAAAAGTGTCCGCAATGATGCATACGAAGTACTAACTGAAATATATAAAGACAATTTTGATGCAGACGCGACTGTAGATATATTGAAAAAAAAATTAGAAAACCTAAGAACGACATACTTTAGAGAATTAAGAAAGGTAAACAATATGTAGATATCTTTTTCATTTCATTAACAAGATTTTTATTTAAAATGTCATGTGATGCTAAATTGTATCAACATGACAAATTGTCAATTGAATTTTACATTTTTTCATACAGTTGCTAGGTTTAGATAATTTCATAAATAGGTTGAATAGATATTGGTAACAATCTTTAATTAATTAATTTATCTTTTTTTTTTTCATTGATATTATTGTACAACTCAGTTAATGATATAAACTACTTCTTATTTTTACTTTTATTTTATCTTTTAGCTTGAACTGAGCGCTAATGAGTTAGCGCATGTTGTGTTAATTAGTAGGTAGTTTTTACGAGTATATGTGCACTTAACCAGTAACAAACGAACTTAAATACTTTTTTGTGTAAATACATCTATTATTTTATATTATACATATAAACACATAGAATATTTATGTTTATGCACACAAATAAAATCAAACCCGTGATTCCTGCGTGGCAGTCCGTACACCACAGTACCTATCACCGAACCACAGAAGAAGTCATAGAAATAAATATTAATTGGTTTGATAAACATTGCGAAATTTTTACAGGTAAAGAAGTCTATGCAGTTGGGAGATGCTCCAATTTATGAACCAAGTCTGTGGTATTTCAAGGATTTAAATTTCTTGGCGAATGTATATGATGCTCGTGGTCGATATTCTACTGAACCCCGTGGAATTCTTTTCGATCCTTTAAAAACAGAGGTAAGCAAAATATTATAACAATAATTAAATAAGGTAGGTTCTAAGTTTAGTAGTCCAGCATCATAGAATGAAAAATAAATACCTAGGTGATGGAAGTTACTCAATATTAGATCAACGATTTTTTTTCTCACGAAAGAAATCTGTGAGATGAGAGTGTAGAGGTAGCACACCATAAACCTTCAACTAAAGGGAGGATCCTCTGACCAGGCTAGGTGATCGTGCCTGGCGGGCTACTGCCCAACAGTTGGTATGCGGGTACTTGTTTATATAGTTAGCTGGTGTGAGAATGTTAATTACGCGATTCAGGCCCCCGTACATCTTTTATGGGAGTGGTCTAATTTGTTGACAGCATCATCTTTGATTTCTATGCTGTAAACTTGTAGTCGTCGTCTTCACTTGGATTTTCTCTGTGTGTCAACCTTGGCCAGATAGATGACGCCAAAAGAGTAAACATCGGTAGGTAGGTAGAGTAGTATAGGTAAGTTATAAGATTCTACGACAGTCGTGTACATTCTAGTTGCAAACGTTACCTAAGTTATATTATATTAATACTAGCGTTGCCCGCAGCTTCGGCTGCGTGAATGTCGGTTATATCGCATACAACTTTCGTTTCCATACAATCTGTCGTCCCCTATTTCAACCCTTTCAGGAGATTTTTTCGCAAAAAAGATATAGCCAATGTTATTTCCACAGGTCTATTCTATCTCTATATCAAAGTTCATCCAAATCGTTTCAGTGGTTTAGGCGTGAAAGCTTAACAGACAGACAAACAGACAGAGTTACTTTTCGTTACGTTTACTTGCATTTATAATACATATTAGTATGTGATAATACTTCTTTTGACTCATGTAAAAGATTGATACATTTTTATATTCTGTAACAAAATCATAATAAATGTAATGTTAGGTAGGTACGTTTGTGTTTAAGTAGTCAATGTCTAAATTGAATTTGAATTCCAGAGGCCCTAGACAAGTGACAAAAAATTCTATTCTATTCATAGAATAGATTAAAAAATGTATTGGATTGCTACACTTGTCTAGGGCCTCTGTTGCATTTTGTAACGTTGAAGAATATTGCCAATATATTTTAGTTAAAAAAGCGGGTTAAATAAACTGCGAGGTTTTATTTTCAGGATACTTTGGATATAGCAAATAGCGATCAAGAATATGAACCGTCAACATCCCAAGAAAATAATAGTAAACGGACAGAAAATAAAAGAGTACACACAATTTTTAAGAAGCAACATCTAGACCAAGACATTACTGATCAAAAACCTCATACAAGAAGTCCTGAAGATTGGGAAGTAATAGGACGATCTATAGGTTTACAGTTACGAGATATTAGTGATAAACAACTGACAATAGCTTCGAAATTAATTTCAGATACTATTTATTTTGCCAAACTAAATCGGTTGTCGGAAGAATCGCATCTTGAAATTGGCACAAATGCGAGCGTGTCTGTCTTATGTGATATGTGTGGCACACAAGTATGTGATTGAAGCGGGAATACTGTCATTCTTAGCAGCACCAAAAAGGTTAACAATGGAAATTTTAACCAATTAGTGATATCGCCGTACATAACAGCGGTTTTCGAAAGAGGATTTAGAGGTTTTAATGCCAATAGTATCAGACGAGCCTGCCACCATATAGTGAGGTAGCTCATAGTTCTCAGACCATTGATAAAGAAAAACCCTTTTTCTTGGTGACATAACTTGTTCCAAAATTATTAAACTGAAACACAAGATGACGTACCATTTATTGAGAACTTTGTATGTTTAAAAAACGTCCCCAATTTTTTTATTTACTGGCAATAGGTACCATATTGATATTACCCAATTGGTGTTGCGTAAAAATAACATACCTAGGTCCGAGTACTAGATAATAAACCAAAAATTTAATTTCTCTACTATAAACGAGCCATCATAAAGCTTACTTTATTTCGGTCCCTAAAATCAGAATAATCTGTTAAAATAGTGTCGAGAACAGAATATGAATCTATTACTCAAACAAAGGTCGAGAGTAGGAAGTGTTGGATGCCTAAACAATTTTAAATTTCAATCCAATATTGTAATTTCTTATTGGCTACTAAATTTTTAAATTTGATCTGGCACCACAATCGTGTTTCAAAACTAAAAAATAATATACCTACTTAATTCCAACACCGATTGATCAGAACTGATGTCGTGAATTCGTGGGTACATAATCCTGATACGTACCTGAGGTACCGTACCTAATTTTAATAGTACCTTCTTGGAGAGATGAAATCACCCTAGCGTCTTCTCTATAGTTGGATGTAGGCTGCCGTAACGTAGCAAATATTAAACAAACAGCTGACGGCGGGCGTGTACTTAGTGATTTACTTACTAATTAAACAAAATCTCAGAAGATGGTTACATTATACGATTCTATAAATTCTGTTCAGAAATAAATTCATGATTAACTCTGTCAAAAGCCTTACAGAAATCCGTACAGGCAGCGTTCACATGAATATCAACTACAAATATTTTTTATTCTCAGTCAAGTAAAACTAAGATTTGTATTGCAAGTGACAATACTAGGTACCTACATAACTACTACTATTTGTTAATCAAACAGTGACATATCATATAAGAACTTTATTTGTATTTACATGGTTTGCACTCGAACATAATACGTTAAATCTTATTGATAACGAATCTTATTGATAACGAATCTTAATGATATAGCATATTTTTATGAACACTAAGTGTAACAAAAAAAGCGTAATCATTGTCATGACTTAGTTGTTTTTGAAATTCGCCTGACCGAAGTGCTACGTGACCCGAATTGAGAAACAAGCCACCTTCGGCCTGCAATTGCCTGTCTGACGGCTCGTACAAAGAACAAAAAACCATCTAGAGTGGCAATGTCCTTTGGGTAACATTTACGATTGAGAAAGAAGCCGAAAGAAGAATTTTAGCTTATTCCCATCTGTCCTCTGGTTTGTCCTCCTAGGGTGACAGATGGGAAAAAAAGTTTCATCTGTCCCCTCGCGTTGTTAACAGATGAAACTCCAACGGCCTGAATTCAGAATTCAATAAGGCATTCGACTAGTCCGCTATCTTCGTAAGTGTAGCTGGCTAGGATGATGATGAGATGTTAAAGAATTGATTGTGACCTATACATACGTCATCGTAAAGGATTGTGTAACTTTTTCTTATACGTTACCATCTTTTTTGCCTTGATTTTAATATTGTATATAAGTAGCTCATGAGTTATGTTTAAAAAAAAGGCAAATACTTTGGGTAAAACATTTATTTCATTATCTTTTTTTGAATCCTTACAAAAAAATATTTTATCAATGTTTATTTTTCAAGAAGCATATCGTAGTTGGGTTTCGTGCCAGCTGCAAATGCTACATAGAACTCCTCGAACATTTCTTTAGGTACAGCATACTCTTTTACCACCGGATCAATTTGCATATTGGCAATGTATTTCAACTGGAAATTAAAGTTAAAATCATTCTTTTGTCATACGTCATTGGAGATACTAAACTTCGATGAGTAGCTTGCTTTGGAACTATTTATCGATGTCCGCGTGGAGACCGATGTGGAATTCATTAGTGTAGGTTTATCATTTAGAAAATGCTTCATAATGTACACAATTTGATTGGAACGCGCACTTGACTAAGGTCTCCTAATTTATAGACCTTGACATTATTAGCAGACATGGTTCAACACATGCCTTAAAGTAGGTACTAATTTAATTGAAAATGTAGTGGTAACTAAGTATAAAAAATCTGAATGCAAAAAAATAATACAACTTACAAATGTCTTATAGTTATGTGTATCAAGCTTGACCCTCTCATCGTCCAAAAGAAACAGTCTCTCAAACCATGGCCAGATCATGTAGTCGACAAATCCCGGTTGATCGCCACCCAGGAACTTCGTGCCTCGCTTCTGCAGCTCACTTTGAATAAAATCTATAGCCTTGAAGTACGCCGCCAGCACATCTTCATTGATTGCTGCTGGCGCTTTCACCAATTTGAACAACAGGCCTTGGATCTAAAATTGTATAAAATGTACATAAAAACGTTGCAGCAAAAATTCTATACTATTATATAAAGCGAAAAATGTGTTTGTTTGTTTGAACACGCTCATTTCCTTACTACCAGTCTGATTTGAATAATTATTTTTGGGTATGATAGCCCAGTTCTTGTGGAAGGTTATAGGCTATGTAACATTACGCTACTGACGACGGGAGCAGAGCAGTAAGCAATATCAATATGGAATATTCTGAAAACAAAATGTAAGTGCACACAATTTAAAGTAAATATATGAATGACTGAACTTACCGGGGAGGTTGCTTCAATGATGATCTTGTCAAAAGCTTTTCTCAGAGAATCCTTTGACATCAGAGGCCTATCTGGGTAGACGTCATCCAGGTACTCGGCTATGACCAAACTTTCGTATATAGATACTCCATCTGCCACTTCTAACGCTGGCACTTTTGCTGCAATGTGAATTTCAAGATGTTTTACAACCAATGAATGAACTAGTTTAACCTGACTTTCAAAACCAAAGCCTGCCTAAAGAGGCCTGCTAATCGACTTTCTTCCCCGATTGAAAAATATTACACCGGTACATGGTAGTAGATACCTATACAAGTTAACAAATTCTTACAAAAAGCACTCTTCATGACGAGCCACTCCGGTTTATCTTTTAGGTCAACATTTACAATTTCGTAGTCGATGTTCTTTGCGTTCAGCGCCAGCACAACGCGCTGTGCGTATGGGCAGAAACGCATATTGTATAATCGCGGTTTGCCATTATAAGGTGGCAGTGGGTCACCTGAAAGCAATTAAGTACATTGAATAAGGATGACTTGCGACAGACAAATTTCTTTACGTCAAAAATTATAATTATTATAGTTTTCCCACCAAACTGCCCCACTGAATTCAATTTTAGCTGGCAGTTTCCACTAGTTTAAAATGTTGTGGTTTCTGTCCTAGTAAGGGTTTCACTTTATAGTCAGTGTTGGTAGGTTTTCTCAGTGGTACTACTACTGACTACTGTTATATTGTGGGTTTCTTAAGGAAAGTTATGGTTAATGGTAATACATCAACCTATCGCCAATTGGAGCCGAGTAGCAATAGTGAACCAAGCCGGGAACCCGAAACTTTTGATACTGATGCAAAGCAAGGGCAAATCGCTAGCTATAGTGCAAAAATACTAGCATATTATACAGAACGCAAGATTTATTTACCCTGGAGCGTAATGGCACCTAAAGAAATAAGTCTCCCTCGTAATCTAACTAACAATCATGGGACAAAACCATGGGAAAACACCAAAAATTTGCCTGTGCCTACTAGTACCACGAGCAACAAACGCTAGTTATAGTTACTAGTTATAGTTAGTAGTTATTTGTACGGTAGTAGATCCGCGCTGATTTCAGCATAAATGGGCCGGATCGTTCGGGGAAGTACTACCCTCTCATAGAAGATCGACTTAAGAGTAGTAGTATCTGTACTACTGCGTTTCGTTCGGTGAGTGAGAGTGCCGGAGGCCCAATTTCCCCCCTTTCCTCTTTCCTCACCTCCCTCGTTCCCTTCCCCTAACCCCATTTCCAGCCGCCATAGTGGAGGCCACCATACCAGCAGTTTAAGACGATAACTTTTGGTATAGTGGCCTCCACTTCTGGATTCCACTGACTGCTTACCATCAGGCGGGGTGGAGTCACTTTGGTAGGCTCTAATATATAAAAAAAAAAAAAATACTAACATAATAATTATTAAAAAAATACTTTTGTAAACAAAAATTACATTAAGAGCAAACCTACCAACACTAACTCTAAAGTGAAGCCCCTAGTGGGACAGAATCCACAACATTTTAAACTAGTGGAAACTGTCCCACTAAAATCGGATTTAGTTTGGCAGATTCCACTGCAAAATTTAAGCATACCACTTTGCTCCACCAGTGGTGCAGCTCGGTAGAGCAAAGTAGAATAATTCGAAAGTTTGATATCATCGTTAGTTAATAGTTTAATCGTATAAGGTTAAAAATTAAAAACCCTAGTAAAAAAAATTATCCTGATACATACCTCCGACAAACGATTCTCTGCCGAATGAGACGCCGACAGAGTGTTTCGTTTATGAGTTGTTAAACCATGCTTAAATAAGCTCTGTCAGCGAATCCTCATTTGGCGAAAGATTCTGTCGTCGATTCACTCATGAATCAATCGTTCTGTCGGCGAATAGTTAGTAGTGGAAAGGTTCTGTCGTCGATTCGCTCATCAGTATGACTAAATCGTTTTGTCGAAGAATCGTTCTTAGTTGAAAGGTTCTATCGTTGAACAACTAACAAAAACAAACCTGCGCGACCAAAGCGACTGCGAAGCGGGAGCGTCTGCCGCGCGGCGGTCGCTGCCGTATAATATCTATGGCGCCTTGCACACCTGCGCGACCGCAACGCGGGACTGCAGCGTCCGCAGAGCGGGACGCACGCGTCTAGTGGTCAGACGTGTGTAGTAGTATAATTAAAGTACTACCCTCTCATTAAAAGTTCGATGTAAGAGTAGTAGTATTACTTTCGTTCGGTAAGTGAGAGCGCCGGAGGCCCAATCTCTCGCCTTTCCTTTTTCCTCATTCCCTACTCCTTTGCCTACTTTACTCTCTGTACCTACACCACTACCTTTACCTACCACATTCCATTCGCCTATCCCTTGCCGGTAGGCAGTGGCTTCGCAGACCGCAGACTTCCAGGCAATGAAGAAGCGACATGAGCGACAGTTACCACTTACCATCAGCTGTAAAAAAAAACCCTGTCAATCAAACCATTGAACCAGAGAGGTTGCCATTATTTGTCGCGTGGTTTATTCCGCAAAAGCAATAAAAGGTCTTTTTCATCAGAGTCAGAATTTGATGTTAAATACGAGAATGTCATCACCACAACAATTTAGTACCTATCCTACTAACATTATACATGTGAAAGATTGTGGGTGTGTTTGTTACCACTTAGTGCCTAAACGGCTAAACGGATTTCAATGAAAATTGGTATGTTAGAAAGGTTTGGTGCCAGAGACAGACAAAGTATTTAAGGTTATTTTTATCCCGAAAATCGGTCTGATTCCCGAGGGAGACAAAACACATTTTAGGCGCAGGCGAAGCCGTAGGGCGCATCTATTACCAGATAAAGACGCGCAGCTTTAGTGATTGTTCACTAACAAATGAAGTTCGCGGTTCGCGTCGCAGTCGCGCAGGTGTGCACGTTAAGTTTCGCGTTGCAGACGCTCCCGCGTCGCGTCCCGCGTCCCGCGTCGCAGTCGCGCAGGTTTGGCCGAAGCTTAAACTTCAATCAAAGGGAGGACTCTGACCAGGCTAGTTGATCGTGCCTGCGGGCTACTGCCTCACAGTTGGTAGTTGGGACTTGTATAAATAGTTAGTCGGTGTGAAAGCTTTGATATCGCGAGTCAGGCTTCCATACATTAATGGTGTTTTTGTATAGAAAATGACTGAAAGTGTTACTCAGCGCCATCTTTGTTTTGTATGTTGTAAGCTCGTAGTCGTCGTCTACGCTTTGATATTCTCTGTGCGTCATCACTCATCATTGGCCAGGTGGATGACGCCACAAACTCATAAACTAAACATTCTGTCGGCGTCGGCGGCTCATTCGGCAGAGAAACGTTTGTCGGAGATAAGTATCAAAATTAAAAATATATATATATATATATACACAAAAGCATTTTAAAGGAAGTAGGTAGGTAATCTTCCAAGCTTTTTATTTCCCTATTATGTCTACCTACCTACGTGACTTTAAAAACAAACAACCAATAGGTAGGTAACCTACAATATATCTAATTTTAGGTAAGTAAGTATAAATAAAATAACACAAATCTAATAAACCTAACTTAATTGTGTATTAGTAATACTTATTAGAAGTTGATATTATCGTACCTAATAGTACATGAGTAGATAAGCCGTATGTGGTAATAGTGGTCAACTAAACTGCGTGTAAAGAAACGTATTAAATACCTATTAGACATATTCAGACAGCGTCATGAATGAACTTGTTCTTCGCTACGTCTGTCTGTGGCGTCATGCTTAATTTATTTGAAAGCAAATCAAGGACAATGTTCTATTATTTATTTGTTGAGTAAGATACAAATTACTATATTCTATCAATGCACCTCTACCTACTTAAGTACCTACACTGATAACAGAAATACTTAATGGATTTAAGTTCACAAATAAAAACAATAAAATCGACTCACTAACCTTTTGTCAGATGTTTTGAGTTAAAGTTAATTTTGGGCTTGACAGATGACATATTTCTTGAAACGTATCCCAAAATATGACCTGCTGCCCGCACTCCTTGAAATGAAGAGATGAATAAATGCATCGCAAAACTTGCCGCGGTTGATAACATAATAAACTTTATACAAAATTATAAACAGACTCGAAACACATAGGTAAATACTTTGTTACAATTGCTAGAAATAAAAATAATACTACTTGTATGTACCTACTACAATTTTTTCACCACGTTCACACAGTCCAACGAATCCAACGATATTCACTTTTAATTATTTTATGTTGTCGTGCTCAACCTTGAACTGTGCGAGCGAGTATCTACAAGACAAGTGTACAATGTTCCAATTTTATGGTAACGCTTCGTTAAATAAATGTAAATTATACAGCTACATCTCGCCCATCTCAACATACAAGTTTAAAACTAGATCTTCGTGCAAACAACTAAACGATTTGATAACAGTATCCTAATGAAAATAAATGAATGCTAACAGATTATGCTATTTAATTATTAGGTAGGTTTGTAAGTATTGATAACAACTATTGGACTTAGACTTAGTCCAAGCACTTGTTCTTCTGAGCCTTACCTTATTCTTTTCAAAATAGACCATTGTAGATACTTTTTAAGTTTATGTTGGATATTTCTGACTAACGGTGAAGGACAACATCGTGAGGAAACCTAGACATCTGAGGAAGTCTGAAATCGCCAATCCGCCTTGATCAAGCATGGCTATCAATGCTCATGACACCTTCTCTGCATGAGAAGAGGCTTTTCGATTCGTTCTGATGATGTTTTTATTTAATACTTGCTTGCTCAGCTCAATGCCAATCATCATCAGTTACAACATGAATTATTTTTAAACCTAACGATAACTTCAATTTCAAAAAGGACAATATGTTGCCATGTTACAGTATTCGGAGATTCCACGTGGTACAGTCAAACTTCCGCTTCTTATTAACTTGAAACAACGACTTGATAGGTATATAGGTGTTCTCATTTTTACTCTTTTTACTAGTTAAAATTTAGCTTGAATTTCAAATGACTCATAATCTCAAACAATGTACTTTCTTAGTGTTACTTACATGTTGTTATTCGTAGCAGATTAGTTTATTTAATAGATTATTATTTGGTATTTTTATTTAATTTATCATGTTACATACAGCTGCTGCTTCCACACCATTCAATACTTCGCCTTTATAATAGGTAGGTAAGTAATAAGTATCTCAGTATATAATAAGAATCTCAGTCTTTCAATCCTACTATCCTAATACACACCTTTAAGTTAAAGAAAGAGATTATGATTTTAGTTTAGTCTCAATCATTTTTATTCAAAAAACATTATAAATAAGTAGTTTAATAAACCGAGAAAATTTTATTGCAGTTACAAAGTAGATAAAAAATTTCTTTTAACGAACTCTTAAATATTTTTTTATTGATGTACAGTTTTACTGTAAGACAAAGTTTAGCATTACTACTAGAAACCACTAACATTTCCACCCTATCTAGTAGTTACTAACCACAAAATAGTTTATCATCATTTTAGTTCGCCTGCGAGTTTAAATTAATTTAATTTAAACTATTGCACACTGACTGCTTGCTTTGAAATAAAGATTATAGAATGACGTAAACGTCAAAATGACGTTGAAAACTTGGTTGACTTGGCATGGCATTCATTCGTCGTGTGCGCGTTGCAAGCGTTGCCAGAATGTTACTTTTGTAAAATTTTACGTTACTTTTGGCCCTCTCATGTTACACGACTCAAAATGTTACTTTTTAACGTAAACGAAATTACTTAACTAACACAGCAAAGGCAGTTTTCGGTTTTCGCGCGTTGACAGATAATAAACAATACTCCAGTCAGTCATTAGAATTATAGAGTGCATGAGCAATTAACTTAAATATCAATTCCTTCAGAAACATGTTCAGCGTGATCAGGGAGTGATCATACTAAAATAAGGAGGCTGAAGGGAGAAGAATGTTTTAAAGTACCCAATTTTGATAATAATAATAATAACATCTCCAAAACGGTGCATCCTAGAGAATAGCTTTTTATCTAGAAGCTTATAAAATTTTGTACAACATTTACTTTGTGTACATTTTCTATTTTCCCATTTACAGAGCTACACACTCAAGATTACTTTAGAAAAATAGAAGTGAACAAAAACACCGTTTGTGGCATAAGATTATATGAGGGTACTTTTAAGTTCGCGGAAAATTTGTTTTTATTTTTTATACATTCACCTACAATACTTATACATTCATCAGAACGATTAATTGATTTTTGTATCATCAGAATCATATCCGCCAAAAGACGTCCACTGCTAGACATAGGCCTCCCCCAATTTTCGCCACCGTGGCCAGTCGTCCGCCGCCCTCATCCATCGGTTGCCCCCCACCTGCATAAGGTAGTCAGTCCACCTTGTGAGGGGTCTGTCCACGCTGCGTCTTCCAGCTCGTGGCTGCCACTCCAGAACTTTTCTGCCCCAACGGTCGTCAGTTCTGCGGTGTGCGTTACGATTGCTCCGCCAAGTTATCCAATCAGAAAAAACTTTGCCCAATATTTTGTCGGAATTTGTCAAAATCGAAGGGTACAAA
The DNA here is from genome assembly GCA_963082885.1 of Parascotia fuliginaria. NCBI lineage: Eukaryota > Metazoa > Arthropoda > Insecta > Lepidoptera > Erebidae > Parascotia > Parascotia fuliginaria. The sequence continues at coordinate 12,180,314 of OY720182.1, forward strand.
CAAAAAAAATGTCGAAGTAGAAATAAAGAAGTTGTAAAGGTTTTAAGTTGGCCGCGTAATCGTACACGTTACGATGGCGCGGCCAACTTAAAACCTTTACAACTGATGATGAATGGAGATTTCAGCAACCGCTTGGGTTAGAGATCTAGGTAATTCTTTTTGTCTGTTAAAGACTGAATTTGTCGAAAATTGTCGAAAAAAGAATTATAAGTTCTAGATAAATATGTTACGAAATATTTAGGATTGAAAGTTATGGCCGCGCAATCGTAACGTTGTTGATTCTTCATTGTTGATTATTTCTTTAAAACTTAAAAGTTTATACATTAAAACTATTACAAAAAGAAAGTTCTTAATTTGTTGAAACTAATAAAATCAATAAATACTATGCCAGTTTAATCAAACTGACGAAATCAGCCCAAAACAGAAAGTACGTGGCCGCGCAGTCGAAAACAGTTCTGCGAGCTATGTGTCCTGCCCACTGCCACTTCAGAAAATTATCTCTGCGTACGTTATTCATTTTCTAATGGCTTTCTTTTTAAACTATTTTTTAGATTGTATTTAAATAAATATTTTTCTTTCTTTCTTATCTATTTATACTATTATATAAAGCGGAAGAGTTTGTTTGTTTTTTGAACGTGCTGATCTCTGGAATTACTTACCAGGCGGATTTGAAAATGCTTTTTGTGTGTGACTGATAGCCTAGTTCTCGAAGAAGGTTATGGGCTATGTCACATCACTTTGCTGGCGACGGGAGCAAAGCAGTGAGCAAAGATGTGGGTGAAACCGCGCCGCTGCAAAAGCTAGTTCACTATAAATAATGTTACTTTTGCCTCGAAAATGTTCTTTTGAACTGTCTTGTGTAACTTTTGGCAATCAGTCACTGGCAACACTGTTGCGTTGAAAAACTTGGAAAAAGTTGAAAGTTCTCTCTCGAGTCTCTCACTCGGACGGTTTGGTTTTTCGAAATCAGGTCTTCAGGCTTCATTTTGTGTTTGTGAAGTGTGAAAAAGATAATCCAAATATTAATTAATTAAATTATTAATAAATCACGTAAATAACTAGTCTGAATTTAAAAATGTCTGAGAAACATTTACAAACCGGTAAGTTTTAAATAAAACCTCGATCTTTAATATAATCAGAAATATCATTTGTATTATATTTATTTATTTTTTAGGAGATGCTCTGCCTGCATTTGGCGATAAACTGCGTGTTTTTGCTATGAGATTCTGCCCATTTGCTGAACGCACTGTCCTTGTATTGAATGCAAAGAACTTGCCATATGACATAGTTTACATTAACTTGGATCATAAACCGGAATGGATCTTCAACTTCAGCCCTAAGGGTAAGTAGACGATGAAAAACTGTATTTATTAAGTATCAACCTCATTAGGTAATAGCAATTAAACAGGTAAATGAGTTCTTTTACATTGTTTTTTTTACTGTACTCATTGGCCTTGGCATGGACTTCATAACTCATTGAACTATTGTGTTTCGCGTCTGTCTTTCTATTTTAATAACAGGCATTTTGCATTAGTATAATTACCTACTAGCTTTGTATAGTTTGATACTTAAGATTTAATTTTCAATTCAAAAATCAAGTATAAATTTTTCATGATTTCTGACCATTATTTATATTTATTTTACCAGGCACAGTACCTGCTCTGGAATATGAGGAAGGCAAAGCCATTTTTGATAGTAACATAGTAAACTTTTATTTGGATGAGAAGTACCCAGAGGTGCCTCTGCAGACCACTGATCCATTACGAAGGGCTGAGGATAAGATTCTTGTTGAACTTTTCGCTGGAGTAAGTATTATATTAACACTACACATTAACTCAATGTAAACTAACCTGTCACACTTTTGTTTCAAAACTGCTGCAGTTTTAGAATGTCTTTAAAACATTTTGTTTATAAGAAATGAATTAGTATTAATGCAATTTCAAGATAGTGATTATTTAAACTGCTTCTGAAATCCATTCACTCACTATATGTATGTGTGTGTACTAATAAAATTGAGGAAAGGAAAATCATCACACTACATTTTCTGATAAACCCCTATAAAATATTTTATATTTTTTTTAAAAAGAATCTGCATATTCAATAAAAGTTTAACCTGCATATTGATTACTTTTTTACATGAGACAATGAAACTATAGGCTTAATTATTCTGTGTGCAATGTATTGTTTAAGTTCATAATATATACCTACCACCAGCAAATATTTATAAACTTATTGCTATTTATAGGCTCAATCTGCATACTACACTGCTGCATTCAACCCTCCGGGCCTCCAACCAGAAATGGTAGAAACATACCACAAGGGACTAGAACTGCTTGAGAAAGAATTCAAGAACCGTGGCACTAAATACTTACATGGAGACAGCCCTGGACTAGTAGATTATACTCTGTGGCCATTCTTAGAACGTTTTGAGGCTCTCACATTGATTGGCAAACCTGAATTTGCAATCACAGCTGTAAAATACCCACAACTTGTAAGTAATATTAGTGACAGACTTGATTAGGAGTTGCAATATGTTATGTTTACTTAGTTGCTCCAATGGTCACTATTCCTGATGCATAACACTATAAGACAGTTGTTACTTTATATCAGATTAGATAGATGTCATTTGCGTATCTTATTAGCCTTGAAAAAATACCAATTGTAGCTTGGTGCCTGACCTTAAATTTATAGACTAATTCTGTCTACAATTATATTTCGAGCAACATATTGATTTAAATGATAAACTAAACCAATTTGGTGTTAATTTTGTTATCTTTTCTAAGTAGTCTTGGTTAAACTATCTGTTGATTACCTACATCTTAAGCTACCTTTCTTCGCAGGTGGCATACATAGCAGCCATGAAGGATGTACCTGCAGTAAAAGCCTATTATTTAGCTGCTGAAACCCATGCCAAGTTTATTGAATCTCGTGCCAAGGGTGACCCCAACTACAACATGTTGGATACTAGCGCAGTTTGCTGCATGCGCCCAAGGAAGAAGAAGGAATGAATAAAATGAAATTAGTTTTCGCATTTTTTGTTTTTACGTTTCGGCATAATACTGGCATTGTTCTGAAAGTACAATATTTATAAATTTGTTTAATAAAGTACACAGATTTTTATAAGAAAATGACGTTTTTTTTTTAAAATTAGGTAAGTATAGAGTAGTAAGTAAAGATATAAGTACTCTTAAATCCTGTAATTTCATAGACAGACTGGTTTACAAGTTTGCACATTTATATTTAGTAAATAATATAAATCGATATTAAAATAATCAGATCGATATTAGTTTCTAGTGCCAAAATATTGAATTTAACTTGGTGTTACAAGATGCTTTTTCGTCATAACCGTCGTTACATTGGTTTATTGGTTTCAAGATCACGGGTAAATAGATATGAAAGTGAATAAAGCAGTTTGTGATTTAGTTGGTATATGTAGGTAGGTATGTCGCCTACATATTTAAGCCGCAACAACAATATTTGGGTAGGTACTTATATATAACATATGCTGATTAAATTATATTATTATCATGAATGATAAAGTTTAATCAACGTAACACACTTCGCTAATATTTACTTATCCTTAGCTTGATAAACATCATGGTGTACCTACACAAAGATCAATAACATTTAAGCTGGCTGATTAAATTATATTAACATGAATGGTAAAAATATCATTGTAACACTTTGCTGATACTTTCTCAATCCTTAGCTTGATATAGGTAGGTACATCATCATGGACTAGGTCACACAAAGATCAATACGTATCATTTATGTTGTGTAGGTACTTAATTAATTATTGATATGATCTGTTCAAATGATTGTAGGTACCTACAGGCTGAGCACTACATGCCCGCAGATTCGCATTTTTAATAATAAGCTACGACAGTGAATGCTGTTCTCACAATGTAGGTACCTATGTACCTAAAAAAATCAGTGACATGCTGATAAAACATAATTATTAATTACGAAATTTAAATTCACGAAGCTTTCGGTACATTTATGCAGACTCATTGTAGAGAGATAAATCTGATAGGTATCTATCTACATTGTCACCGTATTGCTTAAATTATGACCTCATGCTATGCTAAATCATGCTGCAATAAACAGGATTTACAAACTACTAAAATAAAAATGTTAAAAGTAAGTAGGTAAATAGATATTTCATCATCATCATTATTTCAGCCTAGAGTACCTAATATTACCGTGGCTCAAGTGTGTCAAAATGCCACCCTCGTATCAACGAATCCACTTTGGACCGGTCGATCGTCAGGCACAGCGTGGGCCGAAAAGTAGATCGACGATCCAATTAGGATAAGAATGAAGTACCTAAGTAATTAGTGTACCTATGTGTTAAGGTGCAAGATATACAATCTGCCTAACTTTCTTCTCTGAGCGTCAAAGCGTGTCTAATCACAATATCACTGTAACCTAACTACAGGTAGGTACCTACCATACAATCATCTTCAGCCTAAAAAAGTCCAGTTTACTTATAGAAGCCTCCACCACGTTACCACAAAACAAATAGGTAACAGATAAGTTAAAATTTGGTTTTAGCTTCCCACGCGACGGTAACTAAATAAATATCAGTAGGTAAATGTCTCTTTGTTTTGTGTACGCTGATTGCGCTTAAAGTGCCTATTACTGGTGCCTTTCCTAAACCTATGAAATAAAAAGCAATAATAACACACAGATATTATAAAATAAAATTTATATATTTCAATGTTAAACACAACCTCCAATTACTTTTGTGTGCCAATACATGATGTGTTCATAAAGCACTGGATTAACAATATATTATCTAACATCTATTTAAGTAACATTTAATGCTTGAGATTCATTCGATCAACTATTTAATGAGTAAATAACATACAGACTTACGCGTAATAACACTAATAGAGTGGATATCATAAATAAGCTATAGTTATATAATAAGGAACTCCAGAGTGAATAGAGGAATTTGTAAAAAAAGAATTTATGCATCATTGGTCATGTTGTATACCCATTTAAGAAGAATCATTCATCACAAGATTTATGGAGCGGCTTTTGTTAGATTTTTCTCAGCTTCTATAGATTCTAGTAAGTAGTCTTTTTTAAGAACTAGAAACTACTAGACGAAAGAGATAAAGTCCAAAATTTTGACTGTGCTCTGAAAATATACCTCACTAACAAACAGACTAGCACCAGTCTTATAAAAAAACAATTTTGTCTCTATTCACCCTTCAGTTTCCTATTCACCGTATACAACGGTGTTTGACATAAGAATCTAAATTTGATTTTATATACAGTACCTTTACATTTATAGGTCTTAAATATAAAAAGTATTTAATTATATCATGAAGGCAATGGCGTTGTTATTAACATAATTGTAACGTAAATTATCACATGGATGTATAATTAGTTTAAAATTAGGAGCGTCCATTGGTGGAAGGGAAAGGCACGTAAAAACGGAAACTGATGGGCAATGCTATTAATAAACCCGATATTTGACTGCAGTGTTACTTACCTCTCATAGAAGTATGTAGGTTTACAGATATAGTACATAAATGAACTGAATAGTAGGCTTCGGGTGAAACTAGAAGACGTAAAACATAGCAAGTATCGTTAAACTAATATTACAGGCAAAAATCTCGCAAATAATTCAAAAATTATAATAAAGTATCTGCTGTCAGTGTCACTGAGAACTCAAACCTTATTTCACTGCAAGTTCTTAGGGGAAGTCAAATGCTAAAATCTAGTTTTAGATGGATATTAACACATATTTTATTCGAAAATCTATTACAGATATTACTGATTCATGCTATACTACAACTAACATACATAGTTCAGCCCGTGCAAAACATAGAACATAATAAAATATTTTCATCAATATTAACATACATACTTTAAGAGATGTTTCTCGGGCTATGATTAATTAACTAAATAAACATTAAGTACTTACATCGTAAATTACAATAAAAATGTCATATCAATTTGTATATTGCACTAATTTGTACTATCCTAAATTATAATAATACTGCCGTACTAAGAAAGAACGCCGTAATTGCATAAAACAAACTATAGGAAGAACAATTCTAACGTGTTTAAGATTCATTTTCCCAAAGCTTGTGCTATATAGTTAAGACGATCTTGATTAGCAGAACCGAATAAGTTATGTCAATTAAGTACAGGTTTAAATAAATTAACAATAAAATAATATGTCAGGAATGTGTAATTTCAACCTTTTGACTAAATAAATAAAGCACAACGTATACGCATATGCTCTCTAGCAAAAACCAAAGCTTATGATCACGGCTTTTGGAGTTGGGTTATGATTAACTAAAGTCGTAATGTTAAAATAAATATAAAAACCAAGAAATGTTTTGTTTGTATTTGTAATTTTAGTAGGAGTATTTTTGTCTTTATCTTGCCATATTTTAATTAACATCTAAACATATATGTATGTTGCGACATAGTGCAGTTAAAACATGGTAAATAGAGAACAGAAGGTGAGTCAAATCAAAGGATCAATGCATTTGTTTTAACTATCTTCAATCGCCAAAATTAAATTCTCTTGATGACGTCTAGCTTGAAAAGCTTGCTGTGAGTGTGTGTGTGTGTGTGTTTGTTACCACTCAGCGCCTAAACGGTTGAACCGATTTTGATGAAAATCGGTATTACATAGATTCGGAGCCGGACTGATATATACGTGCGCTACTAGATAATTATTGGTCACGGTACAACCAAAATAATAATAATATTATTTTATTCATTTATATAATCATCGTTAAAATCATCAAAAATTTGATAAGCACAAAAAGCCTTTTACAACGTAAAATGACCGGGTCTTCTTATGTCTAGACATGAGAAATTATTTCTCAGGTGCTAAAAACATCACCTTAAACACTTCATGTATGTGGGTAATAAAATCAGATCTTATCACAAAAGGTGTTAAACAATGAGCGTTTAGTACTTATAAATTAATGGAGCTAATGGAATTGCATTTGCTGATACGGATTGACATAATTGTCATGCAATTGATTGCCTTACAATTTGAGTAGTTACAAGCATAGACGCAAACCTGGACTTATTTTAACATTACATTGCAATAATGTAATGCTAAAATTAACTGTTCTTTCTTTATGCACCCTCAGGTCCCTACTCACCCTCTGATCTCTACTCACCTTGTTTGTTTGAGGACAATGCTAACCTACAGTGCTGTTCTATTTTGCTCATACCAATCAAAAGAAATGTTCAATAAAGAGTTACTGACAATGGAAGTTTTGTAAGACGAGAGCCTGCGCAGACGAGGGACAAGGGAGGACAAAATGTCCGCCACTTTTATTATCAGGTATATTAAGGTTGCACTTTGTACGCGTGTTACATTCACACAACAAAATATTAGAAATGTCAGTGCAACCGCGGGCATTTTGTCCGCCATTGTCGCTCGTTTGTGCCTTTTAAATCCGGTGATTAAGTTTTTTTCTTAAATATATTTTGTAAATTCATATTAGTTTTCGACTGTTGGAATATCTGCGTGACTCTTCGGCCTACTTCTTGGGCCGCTTGGAGGTTCGTAGCAGGGCGAGGGGGCTGTTGAATGACGTCACTGTTTAGTGCTGTGCCTGCTACGTTGTGTATCAGTGCTTCTATGGCAGCTTTGTACTGGGCTAGTGATGGGTGTTGCACGCCTTCTTCGAGTTTTCTGTTTACGTAACACATTGGTGATTGTAAGAAAAGGATGGTATGTACACACTACTTTTATTTTTCATTTTTTTAAATTATAAGGAAAAAAATTATTCGGTAAATTGACGACCATGGCGACATAATCAAAAAGCCATGTTTCAATATTTTGTTCTGAATCGAACTCACAAAAATAAGGAGCAGGTGCGAGATGCGCGAAATGTAAAAGCTGCACTATGATTGGCTGCTTCAAGGTAGATTCGGAAGCACTGATATGCACCAATCGTTGCGTCCATATTATTTGTTCGCTAACGAATGCCGGTAGGATTATAAGATTAGGTTATCTGTGGGTCTATGTCTGGTTTCTAAGATCTGTGGGTTATCTAGGTGGACAGGCGACCACTTGGTGTAAAGCTAAAATAACTGTAGGACAAACCTTAAGGCAGGTAACAGCGCGGGGTGATGTCTGCAGTGGTGAGCGGCGAGCTGTAGTCCCGGCGTTAGCGCCGCCAGGCACTCGCTCGATAGTGGCACTCGGTGGCATAGTGCGCATAGCAGTGATACCGCTGAATAGAAAGTATTATCACTTAAAAACACATTTCCTTTAGTTAAAATAATACTTTGCAATAAGTATGAAGTCTACCTGACCGAAACAAGTGGTACAAATGTAAAATCATAAAAGCAATAAAGCAACAACAAACCTAAATGCAATTTATTTCATTACATTTATTTGATGTCTAGTTGCGTCCCACGGCTTCGCTCGCGCCTAAATATGTTTTGACTCCCTCGGGAACCAGACACACACATACACACACACAAACTTTCGCATTTGTGATATTAGTAGGATTCTGGACTGAACACCACAAAGCCTATTGTCCCCTTTTGATCGAGTTACCTTAAACGCAAGATGCCAATGAAGGCGTTATACCTAAACATGAAATTTGCCTAAAAAGCTGTTTGCCTTTAATGAGAAATGCCGATGAAGCAGTATGCCTGAAATGTGAAATTGACTTAATAGCAGATTGCTTAGAGTCAATGTCTACAAAGCACATTGCCTAATTGGTTAAATGCCTACAAATCAAATTGCCTAAGTGGTTAAATATCTACAAAACAAAATGCCTAAGAGGTCTGACTGAAGTTGACTGGCCTGTTGGTCTAGTGGTTAGTGACCCTGACTGCTAAGCCGGAGGTCGTGGGTTCGATTCCCACCCAGGACAAACCTTTGTGTGATGAGCATGATTGCTTGTTCTGTGGCTGGGTGTAATTTATCTATAATATGTATGTATTTACAAAAAAAAAGTGTATATAAGTAGTATATCAGTTGTTTAGTACCCATAACACAAGCAAATATAATTGCTTAATTTGGGGCTAGATAGCGTTGTGTGAATGTGGTAGAATATTATTATATTATTATTATTAGTGGTTAAATGCCTACAAAACAAAGTGCCTAAATTTGTGAAAATTTTTAAATGTGTTCGTAAACCTAAGATAGCGTTTTGTGGATAGCTGCTTATAAATTATATGTACATAATATTTAACATTTTGTAGTTGATACATTGACCACTTATACTGCTCGGGGGCCTACTTTGAAAATCGAAGATAGAAGTTACCAGTGATTTATCCCTTTCACTAGATTTAGTCAAAAATAACGATTGAAAGAGACACCGAGTGTAGTTAATTGTTGACACACTGTTGTGTTGTTGTGTAGGGTCAGGCATTAAGTCCGCCATTACATATTGTATGTATAAAGTTGATAAATAAATAAATAAATAATAGCCGCGGGCCACTAAAATCGACGTTTGATAATTTCCTTCAAAAATTATTGTAAGAGGCCAAATGAAAAAATAGAGCTTGGTCTTATATTTTACAATGAAATAGGCCCCCATATAGCCGGTAACTCTCTTCATGTTATTGACTTTTCTATCATTACCAGCTTATGCACATATTAAATTAATAGCTCAGTCTCAGTCATCTTGTATTTCAGGCAAACTGCTTCTCAGTCATATTGTATTTCAGGCTAACTGCTTTTGAGTCATCTTGTGTTTAAGGCAAAATGCTTTATAGGTAATTTAAAATTAGGCAATCTGCTATTTAGTCAATTTCACATTACAGGCATACTGCTTCTTCGGCATCTCTCATTAAAGGCAAACAGCTTTTTAAGCAAATTTCATGTTTAGGTATAACGCCTTCATTGGCATCTTGCGTTTAAGGTAACTCGATCAAAAGGACCTTCATATACATATTTAGTACTTTAGTAACAATAACAAGCATCACATCACATACCTTTCTCAGACACGCTATGGTTATCAACAGTGGGTAGTACAAGTAGTGCGAGTGCGTCGGCGGTGTTGGCGGCCTCTCTGTGCGACAGCGGCGCGCGCGCGGCCAGCAGCCGCTCGGCGGGCGCCCAGCACGCCGCCGCGCACGCCAGCGCACGGGTCGCGCACGTGCGAGCTGCGCTGCCCCACGCGGCTATCGCTACCTCGCGCACCGACCTGAACACACATAATAACAACATTTAACTATATGTTACGCTAGAAGCAGCTCAGAACAACTGACATGTAACTCGCGTAGTCAGTACGCACGCGCTGATATGACAAAATGGCGGCTCCATGTATCATAAAGCGCGTAGCTACTAGCGCCCGCACAACGCGCGTGCGAACCGCAATCTAAAGGTTCATCCAAATCTGAACGTACCTTTAAACTCATTTGTTTTAGGGTACGTTTGAAAGCGTCCAATGTATACTCTCTAAACGTCAGTACATCGTAAGCTAGGTGCGGTTCTCCTGAGCGCCATATCTAATAGTACACAAATATCGTTGTATCATCCATTTTTTCCTCGAAGTTGGCAGAGGTGTATAACACCCACATTTCGTCAGCTTCGTTAAGTCCCAAGTACAAGCTCGTTGCCATTTACCGGATACAATTTTATTCTAAGGGCTCCTACTGAGAATTTTTGTTTTAAATATTAACCCAATACCACTTTACCCGAGACCAAGCATTAAGCCGCGAAAATGTGCCAGTTAAAATGTACTTTATAATCATAAAATACATTTTACCTGGCACATTTTGTCGTTTATGCGAATCAAACACAGCAGTCACCGACTGTCACCAAAACACTCAAAAACCTAATTGAGTCCTTTACCTAATTACAAATAACTTACGCATCCTCATCATGTAACAGAGCTATAACAGCGGGCAGTATTTGTCTCTCTATACATTTCTCGTTCAACTCTGTCGCGTTCAGTAGCTCCGTAAGAAGATTTGCTATGTACACCCGAATTGTACTGCCACTCGAACTTTCACAACTACTAGCTGCAACTGAAAATATAATAAACAATATAGTGTGTGTTAGACGCTAGAGAGTCTTAATGGACGGACGGAAGTGGTTAGGTACTAGAAATAACTATAGCACTAAGAATAACAGAGGAACTTGAAAGATGTTTGAACTATGTACGGTAGTAGATCCACGCTGGTTTTAGCATTAATGAGCCGGATCGCCTGGGAAAGAACTACCCTCTCATAGAATACCGACGTAAGATTAGTAGTATCCGTACTACGGCGTTTCGTTCGGTGAGTGAGAGCGCCGGAGGCCCATTTTTCCCACTTCCCTCAATCCCTTCACCTACCCCACTCCCTTAATGGTAGGCAGCGGCTCCGCAGAGTCTCTGACTCTGATTCGTCCATGAGCGACAGTTACTACTTACCATCACGGGGGCTGTTTGCTTGACTGCCACTTTCGGCAATAAAAAAAATTTTATATAAATTATTATCACAATAAGTTCAGGCCCAAGCAGCGCACTAGTTAACATAAGCCACTGCTAATTATTGACGTTTTTGCCATACACATTTAGTATGTGGATTCTTTCGCAGTGACATCACTATAATTACAAAATATTTCTGCCGTCTGATGTCATAAATAAACAGCCATTTATGTTAAATTACTTACATTCCCTAAGATGTTGTAAATAAAAATCGATATCTTCATTCTTATGCTCCGCCACCCACTTCAGAGGCACTGAGAATATCTTGACAGGAAGACCACGAATACTGCTGTACATTATCCATCTAAAATTAATATCAAAATTAACACTACTTTATTTAATATTTATTTTAGCAGACAAATAGATCTTGCTTTGAAATAATAAAACTAAAAAGTTTGCTTGAACACGCTGAAGTATGGTACTACCAGTCGGATTTGAAAATTATTTTCGTACGTGATAGCCAAATTTATGAAAAAGGCTATAGGTTATATAACATTACGCCAAGACTCACGTGAGCTGAGCAGTAAACTAAGACGACGAAGGAACACTGCGCACGACAACTATTTCAAAATATATAAAAACCACTCTATACAATCCTATTTTCTCAGTATTACCCCGGAGTCTAGGATTGCTCGCTCCCTGTTACATGGGACCTCATATAACTGTCGAAATAAATATAACATCTCTGCCAATCCCTTTAAAGAAAGGTATTATGCTATTTCATAATATACAATATCTTACTTTTGCAAAAATTCTCCATGATGTATTTTATCATCGAGCGCTGGTAATATAGCAACTAAATATACACCAACAAGTATCGTACTGTCAACATTGACCGTGTGTAGTTTCTCCATTTTATGTTCCAATTCTGCTATTGTATCGGTAAATATAGGCTTTAATATATACGACGTGAAATGTATGCCGAAATTATCGACATAGCTATTGAATAAAGAGATTAGAAGTTCATATATTGATGTGTGGTTTAAAACTTTACTGTTTGTAACCATTTCTATTATTTGTTTTAATCTGAAATAGAAAAATAATGATTAGATAGGTTTTTTTTTATATTCGACTAAAGTGACAAACAAGCATACGGCCCGCCTGATGGTAAGCAATTACCGTAGCCTATGGACGCTTGCAACACCAGTAGCATAACTAGCGCGTTGCCGACCCTGTTAAAAACCTTTCTTGAAGAACTCCATGTTGTAGTCTTTCGGGAAAAGCTCGGTGGTGAGCTCATAGCACAATCATATCTTACGAGGAAGAAAGTTTCTGTGAAACCTCAAAGGTGTAAGAATGAACTCCCCAGCCGATGGCGGGAGGTGCGATGATAAATGTGGTCGTTAGCACCATCCTAAACAATTCTTCAGAACACAGCTCATTGTACAGGCGTTAGAATACACATAAGGAGGCAACGTCTAAACGTTAACCTAGTGATGAGGTGCGTCTTTTCTTAATGCACGTGTCGTCAATTAGATGTAATATGGTAGCAATTTTATCATAAGTCGTTGTTACACATTTTGTGTTTAATGATTTTTCTGCCGTCTTATGTGATACTTAGTTGCACTAATATCAGCCATCATTACGTTGGCTGATGTCGGTTTATGATAAGTATGAAGACGTTGATTGCAGAACACAGGCCACTTTCGGGGAGATAACATTATTTATAATCATCATAGCGTACGTAGGTAACGCTCGCGGTTGTTGAACAACCACAGAAAAAACATGCAGTGGTTCGATATTCTCGATTGAGCTTACAGAGTATAATTATTTAAAATTTATAATATGTAATGTTATTATCAAAAGTCAAAATAAAACAATACTTACGTACTAATAAACCAAGACAACTCCGACCATCTAACATCAGGTTTCTCTTTAATTAAATTATTCATAGCTATTACCATTAACTTGGAATCGAAATTATCCGTTATATAGCACTGTAAATCTATAAAGTATTCTTGTTCCTCCAACGGTATCTCTTGTAAGTTAACAGGTTGTATAATATCACAGTTTGTAAGGGTGGTGTTCCTTACTATTTGTACATTTATTACATAGGCCAATTGCGCTAACACTAATACGCGTATTATGTCTAAATAAACCAACACAGTCTTCCATTCTTTATCAATGCTCGCTTTGTTCAAATTCGTTAATATTTTAGTGTATAAATCTGTTGAGAATTTGCCTGGAAATAAATGAAGGTGAAAGTCAAAATGACGGACAAGTTATACGTTTATAGAGCTGCGGCGTAGCATTCACCACATTAAGTGCTATAATGACCTTATGATATAATTTCAAACCTCTGAAATGAGTCTCATTAGTGGTTTTATGAAGGTAGAATTAAGAGATCTTGCATTTGTCATGCACAGCACTTTAAATTAGTGGCTTCTACTGCTGGACTTCATTGACTACTAACAAGCAGAGTAAAATTATTTTAGTAAATAACAAACCTGCAATCAAAGCACTTCTCGCCAACACAGGAACAAATATATTAACAGTATCTTTCACGCACTTTTCCACTGGATCCTTCAGAAAATTAAACATTATACTTTCTAACTGTGTATACTTATGTTCTGCGACGGGACATATCAAACAGGCAGATTTAAGTCCTAAAGACCTTATTTCTAGTTCATTCGATTCACACATAAGTATAACGAGACTAAGTAGTAGAGATGTGCATAGTTCTATAGGTACGTATGGAGCGATAGCCACACAAACATGGCTGGCTAATACACGTCGTTCGGTAGATCTTGATGCTAGAAGTTCGGCTATTGAAGATAACACTTCGCCGCTGCCGCCCCATTTTACTACTAGACATGTGGCTGTAAAGTGAGAAATAAATATGTATATCAGTAAAGTTCAATGAAGTTTTGCGACTTTTTTGGATAGCAGTGTGGAATAAATGTCATTTTGTAGAAATATGTCTGAACAAAATCAAGATATTCTTAATTTTAATACTAGAAATTAATTTGCAGTCAAGTTTCTCGTAGAAGAAAGTAAATTTTAGGTGTGGATGATATAAATACAGATGGGATGAAGATCAGTGCTGTCAGGCTCTTATGCTTCCAGTCTGCTGACAGTTTTCAATATTATGATGGTTAAACAAAAATATACAGAATAAAGAGTGGCAATATTAAGTGGATGTGGCCTATGTCAATCGCTAGTTAAGTACATACTGCACATGTTGCTTATAAAATAAATATATAGATATATAAAAGGGTATATAGTATGTACCTTCACAAATAAGCCTGGTGTCCGCGCGGTCGGGTCGCTTGACGAGCGTGAGCAGCGCATGCAGAGCCCTCGCTCGCCGTGGGTCGCCGGGCGCCAGCAGCGCGGCCGCGCCCGCCACTAACGCCGCCGCCTCGCCGCGCCGCGCCACTAGTGTGTGCGGCAGGATCTACACACGTAACGTAATTATATTAAATCATGCATCTCACCCCACTATAGCTAGTAAAAAGGTACGTGCTCAAATTTTTCTTTATATTTTAGTGGCGTAGCCGAAGGTACAAGCTTACGACCACTTGTCCACCTAATGCACACACCCTAATCCTTGATAAGCGGTAACCGTAACCTATGGATATATTAGTTGTGTTCTAGCATTATAAAAACGACGCAAAAAAATTAAAACAAACTATTTCCAACTGGATATGTATAACGAAAGGTATGAGGGAGATGAAAAAGAAGACCGAGTCGATAAATGTGCCATAAACGCATAATTAGTACGGAGAGTAATACTCAATATTCAAAGAGAAGATAATACTTCCCCTGTCCATCCCACCTATTTATGCTAAAACCAACAAAAATCTACTGACACAGATAGTAAAACCACTCACCCTCGGCAATGTGTCAGCAACCAGATTGAGTAATCCAGACAGCGTGATAGGCTTGTCACTACTCACTAACTCAGCGAGCAAATCGTTCGATAGAGGTTCGTTCAAGTTCAACGTTTCACAGCACCAATTCAACACTGATACTTTGAGGCTGTTCGGGATACCGCTAAAAATTATCCAATCGCTACAGAATCGGAATAATATCGTTACAAAACCACTTATTATAAATAAGTCTAATTTTACTTGAATACCTAAATGTTATTAGTTTGCGCAGAAAACCCGTCTTGTCAAGCAAATGTCAAGACCGGGTTAGCAATTATTATTAGACATCAAAATCATCATAGTCACTGTTGTTTTAAATCCCTTAATAATATGTATTTGCGACCATACGATACGCGATTTATGCTGCTAACAGAGAATTATGCTGCCCTTATGAACACTACTAGGATCGTAACCCACTACTAAATGTTATATGACTTTTGCCCTATGTAGGGTTGAGATACTGCCCTAATCGACTTATACCAAATTAAGTGATAAATTGGAAAAGGAGGAAACACGCTACGTCCTTATATGTAGTAATGGTCGTTGTTACAACAGCCGTTGCGACAGTGCATTATTAAAAAACATTCAGTAATGCATTGTTGAATTTTAAATAATATAAATACTGTTCTCGTTATTCTATCCATTATCCGCTGTTAGTAGCAGTTATTCTGGCAATGGCAATCGTGGCATGCGATAGCAATAGGCACACATAATTATATGTAAGAGGGATAGCGCTACAAGCGATCGGTGAGCATCCATTTACGTCACATGATTCTCGCAACGTTAGTCTTGCGGTTAAGTACTATAATCTTTCGTACAACGTAATAAAGTTCATATTTGCTTAAATCGTTTTCATATTATACTTTTTGTCACAAATTACACTTTTTGTTTTAAGAATTTGTGTTTCATTCCATTGCAGTTAGAGAATAAATTTATGTGACAATTGCAAAAAAACGACAGCGGTTTACGAAACCAGTTCTTCGGCAACAACACAACAGGATAATTCTTTACCGCAATACAACCGATAATGCCACCACTAGAGTCCTCTACTCCACTTAACATTATGATTTAGATGTTTTAAATAAAGCACTTGCCTAAGATATGACGCGTAAACAAACAAACAAAGGTGAGTAAAATGTGCTCAGAAACTTAAGATGCACAATAAATTATACCCTATTGTCGATGCACATTATCACCTCGTAACTATATGCTAAATGATTATAGTAATATATACAAATCAGTATCTCACAAATAATTTTTTCTGATTCAAGTTCATTCAACAACGCTATTAATGTTAATTATTTTATACCATATAACCACTATATATACTAAAACTCAAAATCAATTCGGAATTTCTGTCTCGAAAAATAGATACTCGTATCGAATTTGTATTCGAGTCGATCCGGAACTGTATTCAATAGCTATCTTATACAGTTCCGGATCTGAATCCCATGTAGCGCTTTTTGAGCTTTACATAAATGCCAGCGCTGAACCTTTTCTAGCATGACATAGCTGATAATGCTAGAAATATTATGCAAAATCGTAGCTTACCTATCAATCCACATTTCCTTGCTATTAGTCTCTATGCTATTATATTCGTAGTGTACTCTCGTCCATTCTCCCGCGTCATTTATACTCAAAGTTTCGTCTAACGTAGTGACGCTGCCGCGACGATTAGGAGAACCCCTCGCGCTTTGGTCTAAAGCACCCGCGTCGAACGAACTTATGTTCGAGCCTTTTCTTGTTCTGAAAATGTAATCTGAATGTTCTAGAATATTGTTTGCTATGTTTTGCAAAAGACAACTTATTATTCTATAAAAAGTAAAAATCTCACAAAATTTCATAAGTACCTATAGTACTAGTGTTTAAGCAAAAGATTTCCTGACTGACAGTAGGTACTTTATGATAATACATTCAGCGGCTTAGGTATCAAAATGTGACGTTGTTTCCTTAATTCATCTCCCATTATTAACATAAGAGGTCTTGCAATCGCCGAGATTAGAGAAAAAGATGTCTATCTAGAATAACATATCATTCAAATAGTAAAAGAATATTTTAAAGCCTGTTAAAAGAATAACCTATCAAATAAGAATCATGAAAATTAATAACACTTACGTGACACTATTCTTTTCACTATCAATCATCTCAAATTGTTCTGGAGTAGCGCTATGCGTGGAATTCCCGCTACCATAATGGTTTTCCGTCGCTGTACAAGTTATAGGATTCGCATCATCTGTCTGGTTCGTTTGAACAGTTAACAACTTATCCCCTGGTATATGCAAGTCTAGTCCTTTAGTTTCCGAAGCAGGACTAGTCAGGGAATTTAAACTAACAATAGCAGCATCATATAGTTTTTGGAAGTTCATCTTTTCTGTTTCTAATGCTATCACTTTTTGTTTTAATAGTTCGATCTCTTCGGCTTGTATGAGCAACTGTAAGAAACATGCTGACAATAAAAAATATACTGTTGGAGGTACATACCTACTACATCAAATAATGTTATTTTTTTTCTTAAGCATTGACTCCTGTTTTCGTTACAGTATACATATACAAAAAGACATACAATCATTATCGTGTATGTGAGGTTGAGAGTTGAGAGTAATGAACTTCTTCTTATCGAGTGGTTAGTGGTCAACCTAATGTCAGGATTTGTTCAGATCACCCGTAACGCGGGATAGATACACACAAATGGAGTAACAATAATTTGTAATAAGGGTAATACATACCTCATGACTCCAATCGGTCTCATGTTCCATTGATGTCTGACAACTAACACACACGTTGCTCTCCTCAAAATCCGTCTGACAGTCCACTTCTAAGTATGACCAGTCCATTTCTGTGGACGCATCAGACTTGGGCGCGCTTAGGTTAGTTGTAGTGCCTCTGAATAATGATACCAGTCCTGCTGGTCGTGGCATATTGAGGCCCACATCATCCCAGTCTTCGAACTCCTGCAAGAATCCAAATATATTTTACATATCTAAACTAATATATAAAGAGGATGTGTCTTTGTTTGTTTGAACGCGCTAATCTCTAAACCCATCAGTCGGATTTAAATAATTCACGCTACGAGCCACTGGAGCAGTGCAGTAACAAAAGATGTAACTTAACGTGGGTGAAACTGTGCTGCCAACAGCTAGTAAATAACGTAACTGTCTCGCTAGTCCACACATTCCCAGTGCGTGCGCCTGCTGTGCACGAGGTTGAGGGTTTTACTCCTATACGGGTTTCGGGTTCGGTTATACTTTTGTGTTCGTAAATGTATGCTTGTAACCTACACAGCGATGCAAAGCCTTTTTCTAGTGCGGAAATTGTCAAAAAAACTAAAACCAATGACGCAGTAGTTTAAGTCACCGGGCATTCATATCCCTTCAGCCGTGGAGCATATTTATTTATTTAATTTATAGCATACTTGTTCTTTAAATACCTACATAAGATAAGATAGAATTATCGGAAATGTCACATGTGACAAAAAGTTAAAATTCCAAGTGACATCCTAATCTTATTCATTTTCACTGAAAACTTTATTTTATTTACTCGGGAAAGTAACAATTACACACACAAATTAACAAAAATGTGCAAACACAGTGATCACAAAGTATTATAACAAATTAGTAAATAAATTTTACTTCTGAATGCCACAAACTGCTTACCATCAGGTAAAATGGTGTCTAATAGATGTTAGTTTAAAAACATAAGAACAAAGCAAAATATAACAAACAATAAATGACAATCGTTATGTAAAAGAGAAATAAAGAATGCAGATCTAAAAATATTTATAAACAGTAGTGAGACAAAACTATTCTCTTAGATTACTGACAGCGTTCTGTAACACGCTTATTATTTAAACTGCATTGAAATTTTAAACTGTATTTGAATTATTACTTCTGATTCTCAAAATTTATTTGAGATCCTTGAGGCTATAAATAGCTTCTCTTACACCGGTATTCGTGAGATAACACCGATGCCTTCGCGCACCGCACGTATGCAATGACAGTTTGGTAAATATGCACTTGAAAGAGAACACAAGTTGTGCGTCTTCCGTCTTACAAATGTTTACTCTACCGTACAAATTTTATATAATATATCATACAAAACACCTTGATTTCAATGAAAGTAAATTGTTTATATACTCCTAAATGTAATGTGGAAAAATATTTTCAACCACGAAGCGAGTTCCAATTTCACCACTATTAAAATGCTATCAGGGATCCATGACCATTGACATGCAAACTTCAGTACTTCATATTTCAGTCACCTGATTGAAGCATGGATGAAACAATTTTTTTTTTATTAGCAAGTCGATATGGTCCAGTGGATAAGGTACCAGCTTCGTAAATACGAGGTAGTGGGTTCGAATCCGGGCAAGTACCAATATGATTTTTGAAATCATATGTAAAGTCTATCTTGGACATTTCTGACTGACGGTGAAGGAAAACATCGTGAGGAAACCTGAACTTTAAAAGTCTGAAATTGCCAATCCGATTCGAGCGTGGCGATTAATACTCATACCTTCTCTATATGAGTAGAGACCTTTGCCCTGCAATGGGACAGCAAAACAGGCTGGTATTATTATTATTATTAGTAGCCTACCAAAGTGACTCCACTTTGCCTGATGGTAAGCAGTTAGTGGAATCCAAAAGTGGTGGCCACCATATCAAAAGCCATCGTGTTAAACTGTATGGTGGCCTCCACTATGGCGGCTGGGAATGGGGTAGGGGCTTTCCTCTATCCTTCTCCTACCCCATTCCCTTGAATGGGGTAGGGGAAGGGAATGAATGAGGTGAGGAAAGAGGTAAGGGAGGGCAATTGGGCCTACGGCGCTCTTACTCACCGAACGAAACGGAGTAGTACGGATACGGTACGGATTTACGGTAGTAGATCCACGCTGGTTTCAGCATGAATGGGTCGGATCGTCCGGAGAAGTACTACCCTCTCATAGAAGATCGACGTAAGAGTAGTAGTATCCGTACTACTGCGTTTCGCTCGGTGAGTGAGAGCGCCGGAGGCCCAACTTCCTCCCTTTCCCCTTTCCTTACCTCCCTCATTCCCTTTCGCTATACCCATTCTCAGCTGCCATAGTGGAGGCCATCATACCAGCAGTTTAAGACTATGGCTTTTGGTATGGTGGTCAACACTTCTGGATTCCACTGACTGCTTACCATCAGGCGGGGTTGAGTCACTTTGGTAGACTAATATAAAAAAAAAAATACTACTACTCTTACGTCGATCTTCTATGAAGGTAATACTTCCCGGTTGAGCCGGCCCATTCGTTTGAAACCAGCGTGGATCTACTACCGTACAAATACCCTTTATCTTATTATTAAAGAGCCTAACATTGAGCCCTGAGGCACTCCAGACGTGGCAGTTATAAAAGGGTGAGCCAAAGCACGCTACAATTGCTATTATTCGCATCATTATTCATTTAGGATAAAATAAATAAAATACATTAATAAAAGATGTATAGAACCAATGTATTTTTGTGTGATTGTGATTGTCATTTTTAAGAACAAGTACCTATTTTAAATGCATATATCCATATTTAGATATGCTTTAACGCTGCTTTCTTACATTTGCAAAGTAAATGTTTTGTTTTAGAGACGTCCATAGTTGTCTGAGGAGAATTTACATTATTTAGTAGGCGTTAAGTATGTTGTCACGCAATATATGCGTGGCCAATTTTATATGTCTTTCACACACAATAAACAGTTAGTATACTTTATTTGTTCATTCATTATCTTTTTGAACAAACAATTCGGTTTATCTACTAACTGTAAGCATGTCCGAATCTATTATGAATGCCCATCACGTGTATAAAATGGAACAGTAAATTACACATGTACTTGAAGATAATGAAACAATAATCACGCATTTATAATACGAAGATCTAATTATACGTAATCGTAAAAATTACAGATTGAGATATTATACTATACGATTTTATGTTAGCATGTAGCCTATAGATACACGCTAACGCTACTTATTATTATGTCGTTAATTATAAAAAAAAGGAAGATTTTGTTTGTTTGAACGCGCTAATCTCTAGAACTACCAGTCAGATTTAAATAATTCTTTTCGCGTATAATAGCCCAGTTCTTGAGAAAGTTTATAGGCTATGTAACATCACGCTACTGGCGACAGGAGCAGAGCAGTAACCAAAGCCACGAGTCACCCGCATCGGTAATAAAAAGCCTAGTTAACTAATTTAAGTAATGAGTTTCTTTAGACTTAGGTTAATGTTTCGTACGTAATTCATTTTCTCTTTTATTTATAGTGACTCCCACAGGAGCTTTTAATTTTTGAGAATAGGAATCGTTATAATACTGATATCATTTGCTTCTCTCAGCCCTACTTAGATCAGAGGTTAACAAAAAGGTTTACAAATATTTAATTAACGAACATTAAATTGCCTTACCTGATCCGGATTTTCATCAGAAAATGTTATGGAAGTCAGCTTGTAATCTTGAAGTAAAAGGTACTCATTGATTAGGAAGTTAAGTGCTCTCTTCTCATGTGGTTTAAGAGAGCGCTGATCCGATATATCTCTAGTATTCTTATCTAATGTTGATTCACCATCTGTAATAACATATTAAGTATTACATGTAATCTAAACTAATATTATAAATAGAAAGCATTTGATTTTTTGTTTGTTTGTTTGTTTGTCATGGATGTATCCAAAATGTACGCAACCAATTTGAAAAATTCTTTTACTTAGAGAAAGCTACAATATTAGCGAATGACACACCTATGATTGCATTTCGCTTAGACAAAATGAATTCGCAATACTGATATATTTTTAATAATAGCCATGTCTAATATTTTATTTAGACACATCAACTACCAAAAGACCAGTGGTATTGTTCGTTTATTTATTTGAAAATGCAAATATAAAACTAAAAAACATGTCAATTGTTTTTAGAAAAATAGGTTATGTTTATTAAATAGCTTTTTTAAATAATTCTCGCCATCTATTGTTATGCATTTGTACTAAAATACTAAAGCGGAATCTTTTAACACAAGCACTACTTGTCCTAAGTTGCTTAAGAAATTAGAAATTTAAAACTAAAAACGTTTATTAATCACACAATTTACATAATATATATAATAATTCATTTGTTTCATTATTGAAAATAATGAAAAAAATTCTCCCATATCAAATTCTTTTCAATCTTCTTAAGTATGCAATTTGTAGTTGTGATATTGTAGGTGCTATATTAAAAGCAAAAATAAAAGATTATGTGTATTTATTATTCCTATTGAAATAAGTTTGTCATCATCATCATTCCGGCGGAAAGACATCCACTGGCCTTCCCCAAGCATCCCCACTACAATGGTTTCTGAGCCACCTTCATGCACTAGTTGCACAACTTTTATAAATTTATGCAAGAAAAGAACTAAATCTCAAAGCAGTAATATATTACATGTATTTAATTGCCCTCACAACAAATTAAAATTTATTCATTATTCATATAACTAACCCATCAAATATTCATGTGGGTGTAGTACGCACTATAACTTGTAATTACTTAAATTTATGTATATAAACAGTATATAATTACCAGCAAATTGCGTAAGGTTTGCTCTGAGTGCGTTAATTGTTTCTCTTGCTTTCCGCAGCTCAAATTCAAGCACAGCAACATCACCGCCACTGCCTCCACGATCACCTCCGCCATCTTCTGAGTATCTGGCAGTGTCTAAGGAATCAAGAGTGGCTTGACTGGGTGTTCGATCTGTAAAGTTAATAAGGTTTTAGATACAGACTTACCACGCAAACTTTATTAGAATTCTGAATGGCTGCAATCCGCAATACAGTTTCTTTCTTTATTAGGGTTCCATATAAAACATATATTTTCATCACTGTAAAAGGAATCAAAATTTAAAGTTATTTTCCTCTGACCTAGAACTATGAAATTTGGCAAGTAATACCGTCTTATACTACAAGTATAGGGAAAAATCTAAAAGCTGTACATTTGTAATTAAATCATTAAAAACAGGATCTATATGCCTAAAATAGCGAATCAAATTTTGAATTAAGTTAACCATGTCATGTGGGGTATTGTATGAAAGGGCTTCATTGGCACAAGCTTAAACAGATTATAAATTATTTTTATGATGTAGGCAAGTATAGTTTTCTATTTAATGACGAAGAATGGAAAAATAACCTCTTTTCTTTTTTATAAGTTTAGGTAGGTACCTAATTATAGACAATGTTTTCTCCAACTTTGATCTACCAGGCGTTAGGTACTATTCATTCTTTTTTCAGTCACCATTTACAAATCTGGATTAGATTAAATATAATAGTAAATCAAAACTATTTTTGATATTTATGTACCTGCATTAAAATATGCACCTACAACTTTGTACGGAACCCTTGGTGGGCGAGTTTGACTCGCACTTGTCCGGATTTTTTAATAACACTACTAAAACTGGCACAAAATATTATATACAAAAGCCTAGCCACTCGAACGGCCGGGCGACTATAGCCGCCCAAAACTTTTTGCAGTTGAATGTTCAGGCGACTAGAGCAGTCCAGCGGACTTATGTTCATAAATTTTTAATCTGTTAAAACTTTATTTACTTCTTTAAACCAAGACTAGATGACTCTTTGATATATTTTGTGCTTGTATAACGTATTAATATATATAACTTATTATAACTTAGAAAACGTTACTAGCTTCAGTGGTTGTCTAAATAACATGATATTTTTGTCAAATATGACATAGGCGCTTGACAATGCGGATTCTTGATAGACGATTTGGACGTTCAAGATTCAAGGATTGATTGAGTACATCAATAGTTACTATCCCAGTTGCTATTGCCTCCACTATGGCTGTCTTGTAAGATCATTTTTTAAACCCAGTTAAATTAGTAATAAAAACTTAGGATAAAAATAAATAAATATGAATTTGATTGTCTAATTAAATACCTGAGTATAATGCACAGTTTTATTTGCAATCTGTTTAAAAGTAGTTGTATCTGTATTCATGATGACATCTGTTGAATATAAGTACAACTAAAATATTCTAAATAAAGAATTTAATTACTTCATCTCTGAACAATTTTAATACCTACTTCGAATGTTATAATACAAAATACATAGGTAATTGTAATGAAGAAAAAAAACCAACATAGGCAAACTTACGCATAGAAGAGAATTCCGATGCCCTAGAAACATGTTGCTCAAAGTTTCCGGGGTTCGAGAAGAATTCTCTCAATTGAGGTAACTCTTTACCACTTTCTACTAGTTCCGTGTGCAGCTCCAAGGCTGTGAGGAAGTAATGGTCTTTCAGCAATTTCGTAGCAATGTCTTCGTAAGCTACATGAGGAGATGCAGTAAAAGAATTTTCGTCCATATCCTTATAAGGGTTCATATTGAAATAGGAAAATATTTACATTCCATACGTATTATGTTTTGAGTGACGAGTTTTTATATTTGCTCTTTTTTGCCAATTCATTTAATGGTTTTCGAAGTGAATAAATATTTTTTATTCCACTAGAATTGAACAAAATAACAAACACATGATTTACAACAATCACAATGAAGGAAAGAAATAGTAGGTGTCACTCGCGTCACTTAACGATTGACATTGACATTTGACATTTTTTTTTTTTTTTTTATTTGCCCAAAGGGCAGGCTATAGTCTTTTGACCATACTGCCTATTGACATTTGACATACGACTTGAATGATGCGATTGACGGCGTTCTTTAATTCATTCTATCACAAGAGTTGAAATCTCAGGTTTTGTAATGCAATCGAGTCTGAATCGACACAGCAAAATGATTTCAAACCAGGCAGTGCATTTATTTCTTTCATTTTGATCGATATTATCAGCACGCTTTATTAAATACCTCTACTTATTTTATCAATACATTTAACCAATATCCGTTATTCATACATTTTATATATAATGGCAACAATTAAACTTACTTCAATTCAAAAACAAAAGTCTACAGTGTAAACTTAAACTTTTAAGGAGACAAGGAAAAAAACAAAAAAAACGATTTCGAAAAAATCCAAACATATATATTTGGATTGGATGGAATTATTTGTTAGTATTTAGTACTATCTAACAGAAAACAAACATTTCATATTTATACATGCACGTAAAACGTTAGAACGTAGAGAGTTTGCGTAAAACAAGTGTAAAATGGATGAACCGTATTTTAAATTAAAACGTAAACTAGAAGACCTCGGTTATAATAGCCCATTGCCGGTGGAGGCAGTGCCTTTAGTAGAATGTGTCTTAGCAGATTTATTGCAAACAACTCGCAGCCTACAACATTATATGGACTTGTCTAAAGAAGCGTTGATGCAGCGTGATTCTCTGATGATGGAAGCAGAGCCTTACAAATGTGACAACGCTAAATTAATACAGGAAAACAATCAACTTCACAAAGATATTATGAAATTACGTGAAGAACATCTCAAAAATAGCAAAGAGTATAGACGAAAGCTGAAATCTTTGTCCCAAGAACTTATAAAGAAGGATGCAAGCATTAGTAAATTACAACATGATATTAGGGACTTGAGCCTCAAGGGCTTGTGCACCGAAACGTTAAGCTTTCGTAATAAAAGTAAGAAGAAAGAAGGAGAAAGTAGTAATGTAACAAGCAGGATCTGTACCTGTCATGACAAACCAAAAGCTCACCAAGAAAAAGATCTTACAGAACTGATGCACAAAATTCAATCATTGGAAGAAAAGAATGATTTGTATTGTGATGAAATTGTGTTATTAAAAAGTCAAATTGAACATAGAGATAATGAAATTATCCGACTTAACATGCTATTAGAAGGTGGTAGACCTTTAGCAGCTATAAGTAAAGACTGCTGTAACTTTAGTTCAAGTGATAGGGTTCAAAAGTTGTTAAAAGAAATATGTGAACTGGAAGCTGCGAATAAAGTAATGAAGAACGATATAGAAAATAGTCTAGAGAAACAACATGAAGCCATGCTTAGGGCACTTCACCTTGCAGACAAAAATAAAAGTCTTCAAGATGAGTTGCAGAAGGTTGACACATTAGCATTAAAAGTGGAAGAAGATTGTAACAAAAGGTTAGCGACAATGTCTAACGAAATTAATGTTTTACAAACAAGAATAGAAGGGTTCATTATGAAAAATTCTGAATTAGAAAAGCAACTTTCAAGACAGCAATTAAAAGTAAATTCACCACAGACAAATAAACTACAAGCATCATTAACAGCTGCAACCAAGGAAAATGAGGCTTTACACAAAGAAATCACAGATCTAGTTGAATTGAATAAAAGCTTGCAAGATAAAATTTTAACTGTCTCAGAAATGACTAAGAGAATTGACCAAGATGATCTTACATTTACTAAAGATAAACTAAAATACTCTACTAAAAATGAACTACAGACTCTATTGGAGGATGAGAGGAAAAAATGTGAAATACATATGATGACTGTTCAAGAGAAAATGGCTGAAATAATGGATACCTTTAATAGACACATGTCTAAATGCAAAGACAGTAGGAGCCCACAATTTAAATCTGCACATGAAAATGGATTTATAAAAGAGTTGCATGCTAGACTATGTGAAAGTGAGCAAAAGATTTTGATGCTGAAGAAGGAAAATGATGATCTGAAATCAAAACAGAATTACTTTCAAGAAAACAGTAAACATAATTATAAAGATGTGATAAGTCAGTTGAATATAGAAAATTCTGAATTATCAAAAGAAAACATTGCTCTAAGTCAGCAACTAAGTCAATATAGAAACTTAAACTCTGTTAGGCATAATGACAGAAGTGACTATCATAAAAATGAAAATCATAAATTAAGAGATACTATAAATGAATTGAATAATGAAATACACTTATTGAAAAAAGATAAATATGAATATAATCAAAGATATAAAGAAGCATTAGAATTATCTGAAAAATTAAAAAGAGATCTAATATTTAAACAAAAAGAAATTGAACATTTAGAAGAAGAGAATTCTTCTTACAAAATGACTAATAGAAATGGAAAAGCTTCCTCTGAACATTTGAGAGAAGAATGTCAGTTTTTAAGGGAACAGCTAAAGAAAATGCAATCAGATGTTATCAGAGAGAAAACACTTGCTAACCAAATCAAGAATATACAGATAGAAACAGAAAGGAGTAGTAATGAGTTACAAAATGAATTATTAGGTTTTCAAAAAAAAGTTAGTCTATCTAAAGATACTATTGATTCATTAGAAAGAAAGATTAAAGATCTCCAATCCGAAAATGCTGCTTTAAGAAATGAAAAGACCAATCTTATAGATAATATAAGAAAAATTGATCAAGAACGAGATAAGTTGGTAATAGAACTAGATAACAAAGTAGAAAACATAAGTATACTAGAGAAAAAGTTGAAGTCCCAATTGTATGATATTAATAAATTAGAAAATGAAATTTCAGACCTGAATCGAAGACTTGCTGTGAACAAAGTTACTGATCATAAATTAGCTGACAATGAAACACAAATAACTTTCTTAAATGGTGAAATTCTAAGGTTGACTAAGCAACTTGAAACTGCTATTATGGAGAATAAACATCTGCAAAACAGTTTAGCTGATGCTAATGGTGCATTAAAACTAAATAGAATTGAGCATGATAAATCAAGAAAAGAAGTAGAAACATTAAAACAACAATTGCAGCATTATGTTGAAGAAATTAGAAGAATTGAAGAGCTATTGTCACATAAAGAAGCTGAGAGGTCTGATATGTTAGAACACTTTGCTAGTCTGTCTGTTGAAGCTAACATTCTTGAGAACACTAATCATTCTTTGGAGAGTGAATCAGCATCTAAATCACTTCAGTTGCAGACATACATCTCCAAAATTCAGAACTTAGAAGAAAAATTAATAGATAAAGAGAGTATTATTGAAAGCCAAGCTTCTCGTATTGCAGCTCTAACATGCAAAATAAGTGCATTAGAAAGTGAAGTGAAATTAATATCTGAAGAAAAGTTGATTCTTGAACAGAATATTTCATATTTAAAACAAATGTGCAATAATATGCAATCTGAGCAATCAAAGACTGAGGAGGGTATGGGTGATATTCATTCGGAAATTAAACTTTATGAGAATAGAATTAAAAGTCTTACAAATTCAAAAGCAAAATTGGCAGCAGAAAAAGAAGACATGAAAATAAACCTAGCAACTACGGAAAAACTGTTATCAAATGCCAGAAAAGAAACTGTAGAACTTAAACTAGCTCTACAGGATGCTACATTTGAAACTAAATCTTTACAAGAGAGTGTTAGTCAACTAAGTAGGAGAGATCCTGAAATTCATGAGGTGAGTTACACATTTATAAAATAGTTTAATTATGCTTGATAAAGCAACATAAGCAAATCTAAATATACGGGAATTCACGTGATCATAGTCTGCTTCTGACCACGGCCGGTGTAACCAGGTCGAAACGTCAAGCCAAGGTGTACCTAATACATGATCGCGTGAATTCCCGTATATTTAGATTTACTATATCATGCAACGCAAAAGTTTAAAAGTAAATAACATAAGCAAAGACGTCAGATAAATTTTCAAGAACCAAATAGCTGACTTTTGTGATGAACAGCATTTTTTAGTATAGGTACATACTTCACTTAGTTCAATGCAGAACTTCTGTTACTATCAACACCACTTTAAATAATAAAACATTTAACATGACATGATCAAAATTTTTATTTGCTTTTGTTCCAGGAAACTTTGACAAACCAAGAGTTTGTTCTTCCTTTGACTCTGGAGGAGATTCACGAGGCTAGCCATGAAGAAGAAGATGATTGTTCAATTTTTCGTAGAGCCCACAAAAGTTATTTGAAATATTCCCACGGTGGTACTCTATAAACTTTTAATGTAGATACCAGTAGTATAACTTGTGGATGGGCCCTGTATATATATTCATTGGAAGCTCTTTTGCGGCAAAGCCTAAAGGAGGTTTGGGTCTCTGTAGCCAAGGCCTCGTATCATTGATACGGCAGATACGCCCCAGTTGATATTTCATGTAAACTACAGGGTTAAAACTAGACTAAAATAATAATAGATAATTGACTGTATATAATAAATTATGAATTTGTTATATCATGTTTACTTTAAAAGTATTGTACCTGTACTTAATTATTTTGTGAATGCCTAAGTATATTGCAAAGGGTATGAAATGTTAAACAAAAGTTATATTCAATTTTAAAATAATATATGCAAAGATAATAATATAGATATTATGATGATATTTTATTGTTATGTTGGACTCTATTACTCCAGAAATCGTTACAGGTGTCAGTCACACCTGTAACTACGTATTTGAAGTTGGTTGGTATCATATGTACTTACATTACATAGCACCTAATCCAGAAATTTTTAATTATATTACTGCTGTGGTTTTTTTCTTTTTAGCTTTGCCTCTCTGGTTCGGTGGTACTCTACATTTTGTAATTCTTAACATTCTTACGTGCTAATTAAAAATCGTCATGAGTGGCAGCGTCGCAATTTAGTGTCATATTTCGTAGTTTTCAATTTTTATCATTTATTTGGAGCTATATTTTTAAAATATGTTCTGTACAAATGCTAGAATAAGGTGAAAGTTAAGCTAACGCTCTTAATCTAAATGAAATGAAGATATTTTGATTTGATTTGAAAAACTCAGTATTAGACCGGAGTCTGGGAATTGTGCCCGATTTAAGGCAACAGGCTCGCCCCCTATTACATTGGACCTAAAATAAAAATTGTGAAAAGTGGTTGGATAAACACCTCTGCCTACACCTTCGGGCTGAGTATATAGTGTATAATTTATGCCTTCAGGGGCATAAAAGGCGTGAAGCTTTGTATGTATGTAGGTACGTTATATCTTTGTCGTAAAATATTTTTTTTTCCTGTCTGTGGACCAAAAGTTATACGAATAGTTCGTTGACTCAGCTAAAACCAAAAAAATGTGAAGCAAAGATTTTCACTTATAGCGGAGCGCGGCGCCTAGCATATTTCACTGCTGGAAATTAATTAACCTTTAAGTATGGACGTGTAGCCTCTCAGGCTACTCGCCAATGTCGGTTTTGTTGTTTTACCCACTTCCTGCTGCTGAGCCGCTCAGTAGCTTTAGTTTTAGTGCTAGAACGACTGAGGAAGGATGCTGCGTTGTTAGGTGCATAAGACGTGAGTAATATCTACACTGACGGACTCATAAACTGCATCAAAGTAATAGACGACTTTGAAATAAATATTTTAACCAAGTATGCAAACTTTCTATACAGATTAAAATTGAAACCTCTAGATTGGTTCGTGAACTTTAAAACAGCGTAGGGTCATATCCTTAAGTTTAGGTTTGTGTACTGGAAAGGACCTTAAAACTTTTTTAAAGAAAAAAACAGAAATTTAAGGAAAATTGGTTTAATAAAAAAATGGTTTTAACAATAGACACAAACTTTATGCAAGGGTTTATTTAATGTTTTAATAAGGTGTATTACCTCCACGTGCCCTTATTACGGATTCTAATCGGTTCCGCATAGATTTTATTAGGGTTATTAAAAGATCTTGCGGAATATTGTCCCATTCTTCTGATAGTGCTGTTCTTAGTGCTGCCACTGTCGTGGGCACAGGATTTCTCGCATAAACAGCTCTTTTTAAATTGTCCCAAACATGCTCAATGGGATTAAGATCCGGGCTGCGTGCTGGCAAATTCATTGTACGTATCCCAACCTCTTCGCAATATTGTCGAACTTGTGCAGCAGCGTGCGGCCGGGCATTATCCTGCATTAAAGTAAAATTTTCGCCTATGAATCCCATGTATGGCACCACGTGATCTTCTAAGATCTCTGTTATGTAGCGATGTGCAGTCAAACCCCCTCTATTACCGTTTTGACGGACCATGTCTATGAACACAAGTTCTGTTCGCCCGTTCATCGATATTCCACCCCAGACCATACACGAACCGCCTCCAAAAGGAACATGCTCCTCAATGCAACTTTGAGCATATCGCTCCCCACGTCGACGATAGACTCTTCTGCGACCATCTGCACCATATAAACATGTCCTACACTCGTCCGTGAACAATACGGAGGCCCATTGCTCTTTTGTCCAATTTAGGTGATCACGCGCAAATCTTAAGCGAGCTTGTCTGTGAGCTACAGACAACTTTGGACCATTTGCTGGTCTAAAAGGGGTGATATCCGCTTCCTTTAACCTTATTCTTATTGTTCGTGCATTCACATTTACTCCACGCACTTCATTAAGTTCTGTTTTGATGTTAACTGACGTGAGGAAACGATTTCGCAGGGAAGTTGTACCTAACAATAAATCGGTCATCACGACCGGTGGTTGCTCGAGTCCTGCCTGTACCACGTCTCCTTCTGTAAGAACCTGTCTCCACAAACCTTCTGTATATTCTAGAAATCGTAGACTGGTTTAAATTTAAATTTCTACCAATCGTTCGTTGATCCAAGCCCTCCCGCACCAGTGCTACAATTTGAGCCGCTTGTTCGGACGAAGTATCCATATTATGGTTCAAAAACTCGATGAGTTAAAAAACTAACCCAACAATTCTGCTGGTAAAATATCATTGGCTGGTAACAATAATTCAATTGACAAAAGAATAAAAAATCAATGCAAATCAATTTAAAACTTTGTTTTATATAACACGCAAATCTGATACTACGAGTAAATTTTCTTTGCCCGGCTATATTCATTTGTTTTACTGCAGTTCTATTTTTAAATTTTGCTTTTTTTTAAGATTAAGAGCCAGTCTCTCCATATTTATATAATTTAATCTAAAAAGTTTGCATACCTACTTATTAAAAAAAATCATTTCAAAGTAATCCTGAACTTTGATGCAGTTTATGAGTCCGTCAGTTTATTTATAAAATGACAGGATGTCCCCATGTCCTAGCATGCAAAAATATTTTTGTGGATATTTTATATTTACGATATTTTAAGGTTTGTTGTAGATTCAAATATATGAAATGGCTGAAAATTGTATAGTTGGATAGATTGACGATAGTTCTCCTTCAAAGCGTCCATCACAAAATTCACTTTAGAGGGCAGCTAAAAAAAAACGATTTTATGGTCAACTGGTCAACATTCGTGTTTCCGATCTATCTTTATAAAAATAATTTATTCTTTTTTTGCGAGCTTCAAACGAGATAGATAGTGATGTGACGATCTCGAGGGTGGAGTCGTTCAGAGGGTATACCATTGTCAGTATTGCGAAGTGCCTTCTATTATGAGAAAATTCACCAAAACAATGGCTCGTTTGCTTGTGGTGCCATGCAACAGTGTATTACCATCAGAAATTTGCCAAGAGAGTTCAAGATGAGAATGACTCGTATTTTAGGTACCTGTAGATATTGTTGCAGTAGAAGACCAGGTACCAGAAGCCATTTTAAGACCTAAAAATATATGCAGACTCTGTTCGACTTAGTCACACCAATTAACAACCATGTTTTTATTCACTGCAGCAATCCCGTATCCCTGCAATGTACACGTCCCTTATGGCCGATTTACATTATTCCAGTCCAGCGATCCAGTCCAGTACTGGATTGCTTACTGGAAAAATGTAAACCGGCACTGGAATGAACTGAATCCAGTAAGCATTCCAGTCCAGTAACTGGATTCGCGGTCTACTTTTGAATCCAGTGCGATCAATCCAGTGCAACTGGAATAATGTAGGCGGCCAATCTAGTGCCATTCCAGTGCTGAAGAAGTACACACGTGTTGGTTGTTTTTGCGGATTTTTTTTTTTGCGAAGTAAAAGGATTTAACAATGGTGAAGAAGTTATCTAAAGACGAAACTGTAAAGTTTGTCACTATATACAGAGAAAAGCCGTGTTTATGGGATATAACATCAGAATATTATAAAAACAAAGCTATGCGCCAAACTGCTTTGCAAAATCTGTGCATTGGTATGGAAATTGAAGGATTCACATTGGAAGATGTGAAAAACAAAATATAAAGTATTCGCTTTTAAACTTTCGTGTTGCATGATATAAATTTATAATCATACGGGAATTAACGCGATCATGCATTAGGTATTTACATACCTTATTTTGCTTGACGTTTCGACCAGCACATACGGAGCCGTGACATCGCCTCACCAGTCTGCTTGTGACCACGGCCGGTGTAACCTGGTCGAAACGTCAAGCAAAATAAGGTATGTAAATACCTAATGCATGATCGCGTTAATTCCCGTATGATTATAAATTTATAAAGTATTCGTTCGACATACTAGGTACCTTGAACTAGACAAGATTAAGAAGTCATCCACATCTGGTGCTAGTGGCAATGTTTACCAACCCAAAGTGAAATGGTTCGCCGAATTCAATTCATTTATTAAAAATGTGATAGTGAAGCGTAAAACACACGTAGGTAGGTATGTATTTTAAGATTTTTATTTATTTTTTATTTTAGTAGCATATTATTTGTTAAAACACACAAATTTATCAATGTATGATATGATTTTGCCATGGTACTTTTCCTTCGTTCACAAAATAATTAGTAAATTGAGTTCTTTTTTCCCTGGCATGTGTTGTTGAGTTGTTACTGCCTTGCTGTATGATACTATCTAAAGAGGTTATTTCGGATCTCCACGTTCCATTAATCAAATGATGGTCGTTGTGATCTTCATGGTCTACTCTACACAAGTAGTAGTCATATAATTGCTTGACTTTTTTCTCAACCAATTGTGTAGAGAGCAAGCTGCATACACAATGTGATCCACAGTATGTAACTTAGTTAAAATAGTTTTTTCGAAAATTCTGAATCGACTTACTAATATTCCAAAAGCGTTTTCTACAATGCGTCTAGCACGGGACAGCCTGTAATTATATATTTTTTGTTCAAAAGTTAAATTAGCCCCAGGATATGGCTTCATTAAGTATGTTTTTAGTGGAAATGCTGCATCAGCCACAATCACTCCATCTTCTGGAATAAAACTGCCATTTTCTAATTCAGTAAAAATTGAACAGTTTTTGAAAATACCACCATCCGAAGCGCTTCCATTTGCGCCCACATTGATATACATACGTAAAACAGTAGGTAATCATGGTCAACAAGAGCCATCAATACTATGCTGCTTGCTTTTTTATAATTAAAGTTCGTACTTCCATATTCATAGGAGCCAGTAATTTTTATATGTTTTCCGTCTACCGCTCCGTAGCACAAAGGAAAGTTCCAGTTATTCCGAAAGCCTTCCTCGACTTGTTTCCATTGTTCCGCAGTGGGTATCTGCAAAAATAAAGTAAAAATATTTTATTTTCAGGAAAATACTGATGATGCTCAAAATAAAGAAAATACTGACAATACTCAACCTAGTGACCAATGTGGGAACCCTACCCATACAAACCCAGAACCGCGAAAGAAAAGAAGTAAAATTTCACAGCCTGTCTACATAATTCGACATCTTCGGGTAACACATTGCGAAGCAATTAAGAACCCTTTCTACAGAACAGGCTATCCTAGGCCAAGAAGAAATTCAGAGTGTGATAACAAAATGTCGACTACACGATTTGAAATACGGAAATGTGACAGTGAATAGTCCTAAATATTCTGCAAACACACATGCCAGTGACAATTCGTCAAGACCAAGTAACAATTATGCGTCAAGACCAAGTACGAGTAGTAGTACTTATAAGCCATTGAATAGTCCAGCGTCTGTAGATACACAAACCACCGAGGACTCGTTAAATGTAGTAAGCGATGACCCAGAATACATTATTATAATCATGAATGCTTTCAATAATGCATAATTGTCATAGATATGATACTTAATAAAAAAATATTACCTTGATGTGGTCTTTTAACATATCCGTATTTTTTTACGAACAGATGTTTACACAGGATCCCGACAATATTTTAAATTTGTTGTTTTTGAACAAAGAATACAAATACAATGGTTAATGTTTAAGGTGTTTAGATCTATCTGGATCCATGCGTCGACGATTAGAAGTAGGTAGGTACCTACCTTAGCGACACAATAAAATAGTTGTATTGTACCTTACCATCAAAATATAACTTGAAACCCTAAGTATTAAGTACCTTGAGTACATTAAGATATAAACACACACTGTGTGTATTTGCCGTATAGTCGTTGCAATATAAAAAAACACGCATGTGTGTTTGCCCGCACTGGCGTATCGCCGCAAAAATCGCGCCTGGCGTGTTTCGCCGCACCTTCGATACAAATATTTGTAAAACACAGCATGTGTGTGCGAGCCGCTAATCTGCTACGCGATTTTAAACACAATGTGTTTGATTACAGCAGTCAATGTGTAATGCCCTTTTAATTTCATGACAGACTTCTGGTATAATTTTTGAAATAGTTGGTTTTGGCAATCGAAACATACGACTGAGACTTCTGTAACTAGGTATCTCCAGTAGTTAAAAAAGAAAGAGTGACTTCTAATTTTATGTTTGCGGGTAGGTATAGCATCTCTGAACAACGCATTCTTACGCTGGATATTAATCGAAACTAATGATAACAGTTCTTCAAAGTTTTCTGCTGTCATTCTCAGTGCCAGTCTATATTCATTGGGATCTTCTACCTTCAGTTGATGCAAAAGCATTACTGACCCCCCCTTTTGGTCTCTTTCGCTGATCCAATTTCTCACCCAAATCCGTTTCTTTTTTTTTAATTCCTTATCAACCTCATTAATAACTTCTTGTAGCAAGAGTGATTGAGCACGTTTGAAACATTTTCGAAACTGATCTCTTCTTGAAATCATTGTCACTGTAGTGTTCACACTTCAACGGCTTCTAAATCACTGGAATAATGTAGACGTTACAGATCCAGTCCAGCACTAGACTGAAATCTCGCTAGATCACTCGACTGAAATAATGTAAACTGGCCATTATGTAACGACTGCCAGTAATTCGCTCGTAAAAGTCGGTTATCGTTTTTTTGTTAATACTATCCAGAAGTTATTGTCAATTTTTTGTTTACTTCTTCTTTATTAGATTTTAAGATTTAAAAGTCAAAATGGCTAAAAAAGTTAAGTTAGGTATACCTACTTTCAGCTCATAAACTAAACCATAGTAAAAATTACAAAAAAATGTATAAGTACCTGTGCTTTTGATTTTACATTTTTTATAAATATTTAAAAGAAAGTTGATTATTTATGCACGTTTTATTATTCTTAGACACCTACTTGATTTAGTAACAAAAAATCCAGCAAATAAGAATATATTAGTAACGAAAAAGACATTTATATATAGTAGCCTGAAACTCCACGTCCGTGTTACAAAAAAAAAATGTCCATAGGTACTTCAAAGGTTAAGTAAACATAAATTTTAGTTACTTTTTCACTGCCAAAGCACTATCGGCGTCCCGGGTACCTAGCACAATGCTCGCGCAATCGTAATCCTGCGCGCTACTATTCTTCTAGTCGTTATATGCTATTCAAGATCAGTTGCGTTAATTAATTTTCGATCTTATTTAAAGGCATATAAAGCTGATAATGCTTTGGCAGTAAAAATGCTCTGCGGCGCGCTATATTACCGAAATTATCGTATAGTTAAATGCAGTTTTTTCCAAAATTTAACGTTCTGGGTGACCTAACCAGAATGTAAACTTTGGTTGAACGACGACCTACCTAACTCGATACCTAACTAAAGCGTCATATGATGTTTGCCCAGACAATTTGTCGAAGTAGGTAGTTATTTCCAGGTAGACAACGAAATAAAAGAGCGTAAACTATCCAAATAGGTAATTTATTTTCTTTGGATAAATATTCAAGAGTGGAAAATGACTTAGTTTTCCATGTTTCCTCTACATTACAGCTAAGTATATACAACATAATCCCACTAGCTATGCGTTTATAAATAAATTTGCACCTACATTACAATATTGATAAGATTTTTATTGTACATATTTTATGACCAAAATTAGCTTAAAAATAGGTAATAATATACAAGACACATTTCAGCACTTCAGCACATGCACAAAGTATTGACAAGAGCTAAGAACTTGTGTAGGTACCTACATATATTATGCATTTAATTGTAGGTATCTAGTTTACATTTTTGTATAGTTACTATGGCCAAGATAGGTACCTGTACATGGGACCGGCAGTGAATAGGCACAAAAAAAATTATTTTTCGAAAATTACAAAACGGTTAGGTACGATTTATAACAGACAATAAAAAGAAGAGAATGGTATCAATTTTTTTTTAACAAAAATTGCATAACTGACTAAATATTTCCAGAATAAAATTGCGGACAATTTTATTCCTAATCAGGAGTAGGCCATTATTTATCGTGCACTAGTCACAAGACACAAAAAAAAACATTAGTTAAGCGAAACAGTTTTAATACTACGACTTTAAATCAATATTGTTTTCATATCATTGTTATTACTAATTACTAATAAACAATTGTTTCATTTCTCGGTTACAATGCATGGTAGACTAGTAAAAATACTTCACGTCGTATTCGCTTGGTAATAAAAAAAAATACTTGAGTTTTCTGTCCTGTGGTAATAGCACACAATAATCTACGATTATAATTCTATCACCTCATAACCACTATAATGTAATATTACACAAAACCACAGATATAATTTTAATAATAAATTAATTGTAAGTATTTATAAAAAATAATCTAAATCAATTTCCCCATAAAACTAGTATATTCAGGAAAAATCAATTGAAAACCTATTGTGTACAGAATCCAGCAGCATATAACAATTAGGATATAATTACGTTTTAAAATTAGGTACATAATAAGTCCATTTTTAATATAGGTAGACAGGTATCTAGTAAAATTTCAGACAAAAATATCATTGCACTTATAATGGGTAGGATAAAATATTTAGTAAATTAGTGCTTCCTGAAATTTTAAAGTTGCTTAGCGCCCTCTAGGAATTTTAAAAGCAGTGTATAATTTAATTATACATTGTTTATAAGACATATTGTAAGTACAAAATAAAAAAATTATAAGATTTATTTAATAAACCTAGATTAAAATAAATTATTTCCCTTTTAATGACCTTCCCATACCTATTATTATTGATTTTATATTAGGACATGAAACATAGTTTTGTGCATAAAGTGTAGGTACTTAAATACAAATTAGCGTGACATAAACTGGCCCTCTATAACAAAATATAGAGCCGAAGTACAGTCGGTGGGCCGAATAGTCTCCTAACAAAAAAATTATAAGCAGTTATGTCAAAAAATTACATTTTAATTTTAAGAATTTATTTTCATATACATAATGATATCATTGCCCTAATAGTTATTACATAAAATTTATACATGGAATGCTTTTGATTTAGCATAAAACCTACCAAATTTATGGCCTTAACATCAAGCACTGAATGCAAAATTTCTTAATCATTATTATCTGTTTTTCACACTGAAATAAAGACAACATGGGTTACTTTACACTTTTAAATAGTGTAAATCAGTTTTATCTATCAGGCGTATGTAATTATTCACAACATTAACATATTGTACCAAGCTTCACACTCTGTTTAACAGAGCAAGTAAAGCAAAGGTAGAAGAGATTTGCTTGCCACAACTAATTGTAAGGGCACAATTTACACCGAGAAGGATGCTGCAAGCAGCTTCTGTGCCAACTACTTGATTTCAGTAGCTATATAAAATAAAGACGTCAAGAAGACCAAGAACCAGGCGCTAGGCTAGCTGGCTCTGGTCTCGTACAGCTTAGGCTGCCTTGGCATCATAGCTTACCGCCGCAGCAAGCCGATTGTGGCCGCAACTGTCTAGGTGTAAATTGAGCTTAATTAAAAGTCTGCAGATATAGCAAGCAACTATCAATATATTTACATTTATTTATTTGTTTATTTATACTTCACAGCTTACAAAATAATTGCAGTTTTCGTAGTTTCATAATACGCCAATAATGAAGTACATAAAGCTAACATAAAAGTGAAATATGGTTTAATCGGGATTGGGGAACAACATAGGCTATCTTTTATTGCGAAAATTTGGCTTAAAGAGGTTGAAAAAGGAGATGAAAGTTTGTATCAAAAATCGTGAGCTGCAGGCACAAGCTAGTTATGAATAATTTTACACCTGGCTGTGGCTTACAATATTATACAATAATGGACTATAGAATATATTCTAGGCACTGATGGAGTCTCAATAAATATATGAGACAGATACCTATTATTTTGATATTGCTTTGCCACTTGTTTATATACATGTGTAACTCTGTTACTAATTATACTAAAATGTTTCACACTGAGTTATCAATTATCATGTTCAATATAAATATGATACAAAGACTGTTGTTTACTAAAAATGCACCTACTTAGTTTCATTTCTGTATCACCCAAAGATTGACTGGTAGAGAATGCCTCTGACATTAAGTCCACCTTTGTAAATTTACACTGTATTTTGTGCAAGAAGATTAAATAAATAAACAACAAAAGACTGGTTTCAACAAAATTCTTACATATTTCAAATAAAATTGAACATTACAGTTTTTTATATTAGTTTACTAAAATCACTCCATTCTGCCTGATGGTAAGCAGTTTGTGGAAAAATACTCAAAACACCCAGGGATCAAAATCAGAAGTATGCATTGCTGTGAAATTGAACAATTTACCAGTTCAGCTATTTTAGTATATCAGAATTAATTATTAACTACAAGCATCTACACCAATAATTTATAATAGAAGATTAAATATTGCAAGTTTATTTTAATCATTACTTTGCACTCTTACCAGTTATTACTATATTTATGCAAAATTAAACTGCAATTTTATACACCAATCAACTTAGGATATAAAATCTTATTGCTGTATCTAGTTTTTAAAATGTTTTCTACTAAGAGTGCAATATTTTGCATATTTAAGTAGAAAATCTAGTTCTATAATGATTTCCAAACATCAGTCATTACATTATAGGCACATATTTACAATATAAGACAATTTAAAACAATAAAAAGATTTTTAAACATTTAAAAATACTACAAAAACATTTACATCTTGAAAATAAAAAAAAAACTTGAAGACAAGAAAATTTGCCCTTTTACTCATAAGTATCTTTTACTCTCATCATGCTATGTATTGCTTTCTTTTTCATCAAGATTAAGTAAGATGCACAAGATACATCAAAGTTGAATAAACTGGTCTTCTAATGTTTCTTAAATATTTTTGAAACCATCCATTTCAACTGATAGTACACTTATTAAAGACAAGCAGTTATTTCCAACTGTGTAGGTAGTAAGAACAACTAAGCAGCCATAATTACACAGTCATACAATACAATACACAATCTTGTATGACAGTGCAAAATATGTAAGATTGTGAAATTGGCATTTCAGGTCAGAGATATTAACAGTTAAGACAATGTATTTTTTTAATAAATCTAACATTAGGCATGTGTATTGTCAATAAGTAGTGAAGTGCACAGATATATGAAATGCTCATTATATATAGTTAGAAAATTATGCTTATAACATATCTCTAAGTAAATGTTTAGTACAGGTAGATACAGAGAGAGGTCGAGTAACTCCATTATTGACTTAAATATTTACAATAGTTATACTAGTGAGTATTAACTAATAGGAGTATACCATATAAGTTTTTAATTATACATAGATATAATCCATCCATATTCAGCACCTTCACTTACATTACCATCCCATTATAATAATCCTATGATAATTGACTCCAAATTCATTTGATTTACATTATATCATTCAAATATACAGCAATATAATTAGCTAATTAAAGTTTCATTACAAAGTGGCCAAAATTCTTGTAAAACCCATACCAGCTCCTAGTACTGTTTGTCCAATGCCCCATATCATAGCATGTATAGGCGGCATAGTTAAGTCGGCAGCTCTGTAAATGAAGGCGACGGCTGCACTCGACGCTACACCCGAAGTCACTGGACTTACAACACCCATCACTATCAAGAGTACAGGAAAAAACTTTCCGTATTTGTGTTTCCTTAAAGTTCCAAATGCGATGAGCGCCGCACAAGTATGCACAAACACTGACGAAAACAAAGACCACAAGAACACTGGGTACCACATTTCACCAAACGTATCTAGAGGATCACCAGGAGTCAATTTCAATATATCTACAAACGAATCAAATTCTGATACTTGGAACTCTGACAACATGTCATACATGTTATCTTTCGGTTTTTATAGCTCACAGGCATCGGGGCTGTTTTAATTATCGAATTTTTTCTTTATGAAACAACACAGTGTAACTTTTGGTTCAAATTTCTCTGATACGTGATGGCTCTTTGTCTCAACTTTTAGTAGCACTGCTTTTAAGTCTAATATTCTTATCTCACAGTCAATAATCAAATAAAATTTGAAGCAATTTGAGATGTTTATTTGATGAAAAATACGACTTCGATTTTGAACAATGGTGACATTTGTGTAGTTTGACACATCATGTCATGAACTCATGACACATGTCAAGACAATACTACTTTTCTAGGGACATAACTGACTTAACTAAGGGAGCCATCGTTTGTTTTCACAGAAGATGGTTGTCATTTAATTTCATCCACATTTTTTCTATTTTTATCATTGTATTATACCATTAAAATCATCAACTAGTATATTATTTTACACTTGACGCTGGCAGAAATAGCTGACACAATCGTCGGCTCAGTTGCCATAATAAAGGGAGAAGAAGAAGAAGACTTAGCTAAGAGTTAAATACCTACACGGAAGACTAGGCAGTATGGTCGAAAGACTATAACCTGCCCTTTGGGCAAATAAAAAAAATAATAATAAGAGATATACTTGCAAAATTCAATACCAGGGTTTCTAAGTACAAGTACGTGAAAATACTAGGGTCAAAAACCAGGTTTTAAAATTCTTGAAAGTATTTGTCGTCCCATCCGCTAAAGGTCGGGTTCGAGTATGGCAACCCGCTACCACGTTGGACGCGAGCGCCATAGCTAAAATACAACGAGGGGAGGAATTCAACCTGTATTCCTAGTAAGGTAAGGCACAAATTCGTATAAATAAAAAAATACGTTGAAGATAAAAGTATTTATTATTCGCAAAGTACGAGTTCTTATCTACATTGAAATATGAATCGTTTTCCTATGCTATGCTATCGCGCGTTCGCCTTATAGCACATACTTTTATACTTGCAAGTATTGTCTGCAAGCCAAGCCCTGGTTTTAAAAGCTGGTAGCGTAAATACGTCTCATCTCTAAACTGAATCATTCTGTAGATTCGACTTCCTAATACTAGCTTCGTAACAGCCTAACAGCTGTTACTGTTCCTTTAGAGTACACCGGTCGGATTTGAATAATTCCTTTTGCATGTGATGGCCAGTTCTAGTTGAAAGTAATAAGATATGTAACATCACGCTAGTGGCGACGGGAGCAGAGCAGTAACTAAAGACGCGAATGAAACCGCGCTGCTTAAAGCTAGTATAACATTACCTTTCTTTCTGACATTGAAACTTGAAACCCGTACAAGTCTGTTGCGCTTGCACGCCTACCGAGCGTCATGGCTAATATATACCCTTCTGGCAGATACCTAGAACCACTACAATGTTCTGGTTGTTTGCACATACATATACAATTAAAGGAATGTACTCTCAAAATTCGAGCCTTGTGGTAGCAAGTTAAGAATTACCATCCCGATGACAACTTTGCCATCTTCTGGCGCATTTGCAACCCTCAAAATAGGCTGTCAATTATTTTTTACACATCTAAACACAGAACCAGGACTAAAGCATAGAAGGAGTGTCAATCGCCCCCTTAT
Organism: Parascotia fuliginaria; assembly: GCA_963082885.1. Classification (NCBI taxonomy): domain Eukaryota; kingdom Metazoa; phylum Arthropoda; class Insecta; order Lepidoptera; family Erebidae; genus Parascotia; species Parascotia fuliginaria. The sequence goes on from OY720182.1 coordinate 12,223,291, forward strand.
ATATACTTATCCCCTATAATTAAATATAAATACGCCAGATTCATTGAAAAGAAAGAGACAAATATTATTGCTAATGAGTTAATGACGGCTAGTGTACACTATATAAACATCAAATTGGTTACTTTTGCCGAAGTAAGAAGCGAAGTAATGTCAAATGTTCCAACTTGTCAAGGTCCCTAGACAATTTAGTTGGGTTAAGCTGCCGCTCGTAATTGGTATTGTTGTCTGTCTTTGTTTTGAATTATTTTATGTTAATTTATTAATTACATAGTGCTATTGTATATTATATCAAGCCCAGTGGATAAGCAGTGTCTTGCGTTACTCTAGGCTGCAGAACACATTCTTCTCGCAAAGAAAATCAAGTGAGGTTTGTTATCTACTCACCATCGGTGAGTAGATAACAAACCAATAATATTTACTAAAACCTATACTTAGGTGAAAATATCTAAGTAATTTATACTTCATACTATGCTGCAGTCTTATTATAATCGTCTGATTGTCATTCGCTTCAGTAATTTTTAAGTAATTTACATTTTTTTACTAATTTTCATAGTCATGTTCAATAGTGTTGTGATTTGTGCTGCATATTTTATCGATGACATATATATTTAAGTTAATGATTTTGCAAACAATTTATAGAAAAACGTTAACTACTGTTGTACCTTTCATAATGTTTCATACATTGTGTTTTTGTAGGATTCCGAAAGATGATGCCATATGGCAAAAATGGATCGATGCGATTGGTCGTATCAATTGGAAATAGAAAAATCAGACCCGTATTTGCTCTAGACATTTCACCAGTAATTGTTTTACTAATACGGATCATAAATGGCGCAGACTAAAATCAAATGCTGTCCCCTCATTACATCTTCGGCCAAAGATGGTAAGATTATAATATACTGCATATCTATTACATATATATGGTAGCAAACTGCATTGTAATGCAACATATAAATTTTCTCTGATCACTGTTATTATATTTTACACCTTTACGAGTAGGTACACAAGATTAAGTTGGTTATTTTATTTATTAACTTGATTAATTATGGTAGTTTGCTTGTTAGTGTCCCACACTGATATATGTTAGTGAGTTGTAATGTTTCAATTTGGTTTAGAATGTTGTTGCATCGACATCTACTAGCTTCAAAGCTGTACCGACATCCAGTTCGATTAGTATGCCATTAGTTCAATAACGACGCCCTGGCTAGTGCTCAATCCCTGAAATGGAAATGGGCTGGACACGTGGCATGTCTTCAAGACTAGAGATGGACCAAAAGGGTGACCACGTGGAAAGGACCACTAGGAGCACGTAAACAAGGCAGACCCTATGCTAGATGGGAGGACGACATAATTAAAATAGCTGGGAATAACTGGGTCCAAATAGCCAAATCCAGAGACGACTGGCACACTTTGGAAGAGGCCTTTACTTATAAAGGGGTTCTTGCAAATGCAACATAGACATTAATACTAAGTACTAACACAAATATATTTTTAAAACGTAAACTACTAACCCTAGATTAATTTTCTTTTGTAAATCTTTAAGCAAGATATAAGGCTTTTTTATTTTTTATTTTTATTTTATTTATTTAGTTCAAGAACAGATTGATTTAACTAGTCAGATATCTAAATTAAAAAAAGAGAATGAAAGACTTAAGAAAGTTAGACGGAAACGATTGTTAAAAATTAATTCTTTACGAGGAAAAAGTAAACGCATAGGGAAAAAAAATACTGATTTGAATACACGCTTAACAAATATACTTAAAAATGAGAAAATCGGCACAGAAATTTGCTGCTACTGGAAACAGTAAATAATAATAAAATATTTGAGTAAACAAATGGGTGAATTCAGCTTAGAACTAAAGAAATTTGCGGTCACTTTGAATTATTTATCACCACGTGCCTATAATTTCTTGTGCGGTGAGTTAAAGGATGTTTTACCACATCCAAAGACTATTGCAAAATGGTATCAGACCATCGACTGCAATCCAGGATTTAAAGGCGAAGCCTTTGCCGCAATCAAGGAAAGAGTGGAATTGAATAATAGGAAACCATTATACTGTGCATTGTCATTAGACGAAATGGCTCTACAGAAGTTGGTTGAGTAGGATGGAACTAACTATTTCAGATTTGTTAATATGGGATGTGATCTAGATTCCCACGATGTGCCAGTAGCCAAAGAAGCTTTAGTGTTTCTGGTAACGGCGATTAACGACACATGGAAAATCGCAGTCGGATACTTTTTGATGAATTCTATTACCGCCCAACAAAAGTCAATGCTGGTACAGCAATGTGTAGCGTTACTGGCTGAAACTGGAGGTGATGTTGTAACCCTCATATTCGACGGAGCCGCTACAAACAAGGCTATGTCGAGGCATTTGGGATGTGATTCATTAAATTAGTTTTTCACACAAAATAATAACAAAATATGTTTGTGGCCTGATCCATGCCACAACATAAAATTAATAAGTAACACATTTGGTGACAACAAAAACACTCATTGATCATCAAGGCAGGCAAATATCTTGGTTTTATATTGAACTACTCCATAAAATTCAAAATAATGAAGGCTTACACTTAGGCACAAAAATAAAAAAAAGACATATCGAGTATGTAACAAAAAATGAAGGTACGTTTAGGGACGCAACTTTTAAGTGCAGGTGTTGCAGATGCACTTGAATTTTGTAGAAACATTGGGATTCCTGAATTTTTGGGTTGTGACGGCACCAAGAATATTTAATAATCTATTTGACGTAATGAACAGCAGAAACATGAGAAGCAAAGGATGGAAACGGGCGCTGGCCAAATTTAACATAGAGGAAACGAAGATATTTTTTTGTAAATGCTGAAATATATATTAAACATTTGAAATTCTCTGATGGCACTTTAGTGATTGATTCAAACAGATCGACTGGTTTTCGTTGTTTTATTGTTTGCATGAAATCACTTATTGCATTATATGATAAATGGATTGCCCAGGAATACTACACACTGAACTATATATGTACTTACAAACTAAGCCAGGATCGGAAGAATTCGGATAATCATGATTACTTTTTCCAGTCCTGACCGAGTAAGCTCATCATGTGGTCGAATATATAGCAGGTTTTGTTATACGGAAAATAAAAAAAACAATGGCATTGCGGAACATGTGTCCAGAGTTTAGAAAGTACAGCAAATCAAAACGCTTTCTCCTTGATTTCTCACAAAAATAGAGGAGGTTTAATTCAGCCCTCTGATGGAGTGATTAAAGTGTGTTCATCGATGAAAAAAATATTACGGGAATACCAAAATCGCGTGGGTTCCAAATGCATTGGACAGCCAAAATATTTTTAACGATGATAACTAAACTTTCAGCAATGTTACTACCCAAACCAATTTTTAATAATTTAATCGAACATTCGTTAGACAATCATTTTCTAGATGATACAGAAATTTATTAATAAAATTAATCTGCAAAGAATTTCTAACAGTAAGAGCATTACATAACAAAAAATATATTTGCTCCTGCAGAAAAAATTAGGTAATTTTTGAACAAAACTATAATTTGCAAGGGGCAATAATATTGCGTTTTATTTTATTGAAAATAAATTATCGTATATTTATGACATGAATGATACAGCCGTGTTTTATTTTTACGTTGGGATATCTGTTTCAATGCTAAACTAAGAAAGTCAGAAAAGAACAGGGGCGATATCGGTCTTTATGGCGATCCATACACTGCCCCGCACTACGCTGCGGAAGCGTGACGATGGAGCTACGCGTTCAGATGCGCGATGGTGGCTGCGCCAAAATGAGCCATGCGGGAGTGCAGGTCTGCATTATCAATCGCGCACTTTACTGCAGAACTGTGTGCCAACCGTCTGGCCCCGAACCCACGCGCGTGAGTACGTGTTGCTCTGCATGTAAGCGTGTAATCTGCAACACAGCGCTTGAATGCGTTTTCAGTGTGTTGCACCACGCGTGATTGCTATACAAAGAGAGATACTTACAAACAGTACAAGAACACGCACGCTCGCACTACGCTCCGTGATGCGAGGCAGTGTGTGGATCGATCATGTATATTTAAATTTTCAATTTAATTTTTCATTGCCAATTTACATTGTATTTGAACTTACAGCATGAAACATTATTATATATTATATAATTATTATATAAACTTTAAAATTATTTCACATTGAAAGTGCTCCTGGCGCCGCTGCCGGCCTCTGCAATTCTGGTGAGGTGTGAAACTGCCGTTTGTTTCTTGTAGTTTGTTTACGAGAGCTTTATGCAACCAGACCTCATTTGATTTTAGCATGTCTGATAATTTGATAATTATAGCCCATAGACAAATTTCATCTATCGATATCGGTAAATAGGCATGAGCTTAGTAACTCCGGTAAAAGATTGGATATGTCGGAAATGCTTCCAACTATGGATATATATCCGATTAACATATCCATAACCGCTTAATATATCCATGACTCCGCGGACTTATTCTCGCTTAATCACTCCGGGAGTAATTGCGCGATGACCAAACACAAATCAAATTTGACTTAAGATTCATGTTCGGTCATCGCTGGGACACTCAGGTATCGATTTTGAATGCAATCGGTTCAAAAACAGCAATATTCAAAATTATTGCTGCTTCAATTAAATTTGTCTTAAGTTTCGTGTTTGTTCATCGCTGGGACACTCAGATATCGATTTTGAAAGCATTTGATTCAAAACAGCCAAATTCAAAATGGCGGCTGCTTTAAATAAATTTGAATTAAGACTCGTGTTTGGTCATTGCTGGAACACTCAGATATCGATTTTGAAAGGAATAGGTTCAAAAACAGTATACCTATTAAAAATGGCGACTGCTTTAATTAAATTATTTAACTTAAGATTCATTTTTTGTCATCACTGGGACACTCAGATATCGATTTTTAATGCAATCGTTTTAAAAATAACATAGTTTAAAATGGCGGCTGCTTTTATTAAATTTGACTTCAGATTTGGGTTTGGTCATCGCTGGGACACTCAGATATCGATTTTGAAAGGAATAGGTCGAAAAACAGCAAAGTTCAAAATGGCGGCTGCTTAAATTAAATTTGACAGATTCGTGTTTGGTCATCGCTGGGACACTCAGATATCGATTTTGAAAGGAATACGTTCAAAAACAGCAAAGTTCTAAATGGCGGTTGCTTTTATTAAATTTGACTTCAGATTCGTGTTTGTTGATTGGTAGGACACTCAGATTTTGAATACAATCGGTTTAAAATAACAAAGTTCAAAATGTCGGCTGCTTTTAATAAATTAGGGTTTGTTTATCGTTGTGATACTCTGCTATCGATTTTGAAAGCAATCGGTCGTGACGTAACCAGTCGTGGCTGCTTTTGTTAAAGATTCGTGTTCGGTCATCGCTATATGTCTCTTGTCTCAGTCCGGAGTTGCGTGGATATATGAATATGTCGGATATATTAATAAATTGGAAAGGGAAGGAGTCGTGGCATATCCAGTCCCGTATATATATCCGAGGATATAGGTATGTCCGGAGTTACTCATGCCTAATAGTAATACTTTTAAGCTTTAGTCCTTGTTCTGAGGTTCTTACTAAATTTTTCGAGTTTAATTTTATTATCAAAGTAAGTTTTTGAGGCTGGCAAGATGAAAGAACGAGACACACGTCCTCGGTTATTGATATTCCTCTCGGACCGGATTCGCCTCTGTATAAAGTGCAATGAAAAATCTACTTTAATTACAAATGATACAGTTAATTTACGAATTCTAAAAGTTTATAGGTTTAATCACTGACCTTGTAATAAATAGGTTAGTGGGATACGTCCATGGCATAGACATATAATATTAAAATAAAACACTTGGCATAGACTAAAATAATTAACTAAAAAAAGTAAACATGTGAACGGAAGTTAGGCACGATTGATACACCTACTTAATATCTATTATTGTTTTCAGTCTTTATAATTTAATATTATAATAAAACCTATTCATCATAGTTTTTCGTCCTATTAATGATACTTCTATGTCTTCTATATTTGTGGGAGTGCGCTGTGTCATCAATAATGTAAGTATTTCTAAAGTATGGTTTAGATTACATTGTGCATTGGTCTGAAGTTGGGGTGTATTTGTTTGACAGAAGCAATCTTCTAAAAATTCTTGTCTTGTTGCTTGCTAACCTAAAATTAATTTCGTGGACCTCGTGATTAGTGTAAAGTTTATTTATTATTGTACTTTTTAGTACTAGTAGTTAATACTAACAATGGGGAAAGTGCGGTCAGCTCCGGGGGCACCCCGAAAACAGGGGTTCAACAAAGGAGCACATTCCATGAATCCTGATCGTCCGGTAGAAGGGTTAAAAGGAGTTGCAAAGCCCAGAACTAAAGGAACTATCAAAAGGCTTCAGATGTACAGGAATTTCAAAGCTAAGCGAGATAAGACTGGTAAAATCTTAACCCCTGCACCGTTTCAAGGATGGTTGCCGTCTGGTACACAAGCTCGCGTTGAACCTAATCAAAAGTGGTTCGGCAACTCGCGTGTTATTTCACAGAATGCATTACAAAAGTTTCAAGATGAATTTGGGGCTGCTGTTAAAAACCCATATCAAGTTATTATGAAACCTACAAATCTACCAATCACATTGCTTAATGAGAAGGCGAAAAATGCAAGAGTACATTTGTTGGACACTGAAGCATTTGACAAAACTTTTGGCCCTAAGAAGCAAAGAAAGCGAGTAAATTTAAAGTTTCAAGATCTACAGTCCATGTCTAAAGCCGTTGAAGATAACATTGACAATTATGATGAAAGCAAAGACATAGACAGGGTTCGTGAGGACACTGGTGTTAAAGAAGGCCAGAGGGACTGGGTATTTGGTGCCGGTATGAGTAAAAGAATTTGGAATGAGCTGTACAAAGTTATTGATTCTTCAGATGTTCTTTTACAAGTGTTGGATGCTCGGGACCCAATGGGTACTAGATGTCCTTATGTAGAAAAATTTCTTAAAGATGAAAAGAGACACAAACATCTGATATTTATTTTGAACAAAGTAGATTTGGTACCAAATTGGGTGACACAGCGTTGGGTGGCTATACTTAGTGCTGAATATCCAACAATAGCTTTTCATGCTTCTATGACACATCCTTTTGGAAAAGGTTCTCTGATTAATCTATTGCGTCAGTTTGCCAAATTGCACATAGACAAAAAACAAATCAGTGTTGGTCTGATTGGCTATCCAAATGTTGGCAAGTCATCTGTAATTAATACATTGAGGTCCAAAAAGGTATGTAAAGTTGCTCCAATAGCTGGTGAGACCAAAGTGTGGCAGTATATCACCTTGATGAGGAGGATATTCCTTATTGACTGCCCTGGTATTGTATATCCTTCTGCTGAGACAGATACAGAAAAAGTCCTGAAAGGTGTTGTGAGAGTTGAATTAGTACAAAATCCAGAAGATTACATAGAGGAGCTTATCAAAAGGGTTCGAAAGGAATACTTAACAAAAACATACAAAGTTGATGCTTGGGACACTGCTACAGAATTCTTAGAAAAACTTGCAGCTCGCACAGGTAAATTATTGAAGAAGGGTGAACCTGATGTTAGCCAAGTGGCTCGAATGGTTCTTAATGATTGGCAAAGAGGTAAACTACCATTTTATGTAGCACCTGAAGGATTTGAAGTACCTTTATCAAAACAGAATGAAGACAACAAAGAAACAGAAGTTGTTAATGAAAATGAAAAGAAAGAAGATGCTGTTGATGAGTCTAAATCTGAATCTGAAAAAGATAAAGAAAGTAAATCTTGTAAACCTGTTTATATTAATAAATTAATAGTTGCTCAAGATTTTGCTAAAATTAGAGTTGGTTTACAATTTGACAATGATAATGATGTAAAGCCTCTTGATAAAATAAGTATACCAAAAGAACTGGAAGGAATTGATGATGAGAATGCTGAGAATGACGAATCAAAGAGTGTTGTTGAGGAAAATGCAGATGAAGATCCAGACTCATCAGATATTAGTGACTTTTACAGTGAAGATGAGAATAAGAACAGTGATGTAGAGGATTATTTAACAAATGATGTGGAAACAGTTAAGGAGTTAAAACGAAAGAAACTTGAAGCTGCAAGTGGAGAGTTTATTGTTGAAGATGTTGAAAAGAGTGGTAAGAAACGCAAAGCTGGTGGAGAGAATAAATTGACTGCTAAGAAGAGGAGGGCTATTGAAAGAGCTCAAAAACGCACTAAAACTGGAAGCAATTTTTACGAAGTATCTAATGTTAAAAATAGAAACAGAAATAAGAAGATACCTAACTGAAATGATTAAAAAGTATTTCTGTAACAATATTTATTTGATTTCGTACATTTATGATAATAACCTAACACCTTAGGTAGACAGCTTACATAGGTAATACTAATTTTTTTTTACGTTTCGAGAAAATTTATCGATATTTTTAGTAAGTTAACTCTGGCGTTGATGTGAAATGAAATGATGTATAGATAACAGGAATTACTGCTGCATTCACCAGTGCGTTAAGCCAATGGATGCACGGGTGCTGTAGCGACCCGATAAACCTTTACGCCTGTATTCTATTGTTCAAAAAATAAATTGCTTATTGAAAAGTAACAATTCTCAAGATAACTTAATAAGTACCTACTTCGAAATAAAATCGTTACAAATTAAGAAACATGAACTTATTTTACCAATAGCTACTAGTAGGTAGTTAGATTTACGTTTATTCACCGAATTTGATACATAGTTGATTTAAATTCCTTGCGCCGAGGATTGAGGAGAATCAGATGCAAACCCTCCCTCATAGATAATATGTATATCGTCTGAATGATGCCTTAATGCAATATATAAATAACTACGTAAATTATACAGAGCTGGTGGGTTCCAGTTGCTACGTAGGAAGGTGTTATTTTTATTATAGGTTTTCTGTCTTACTCCAAAACACTTCTACCTACCTATTTATCCGTATAGCGTAGTACTTAGCTCGGTGGGCATTGGGTATCGAGTTTGCTTTGCATGTCTCGTGTCGGACGCCCATACCATACATACTTCATTCATCGTTAGCCGTTGGATGTCTACATGCCAAATTCTGATTTGACAGAAAGAAACGTGACGTCAAGCGCTAGACGTAACCCCTGTGACCAAATTCGACGCTCAAGTAGGATCTCGGCTAGCTTAGCTAGTAGTGCGGGATCGTATAATTGTACCTGTACCGTGAAAATTTAAAACACAAACTAATTTCTCTTGCCCTGCGTAGTGTAAATTGAAGGAAACTGCTTCATTTAACAAGTTGGAAGAGACAAACAAGTTTGCCTTTAAAATTTGTTAGTGTCTGGGTATCAACTAGTCATTTGTGAACAGACGATTATTGTTAGTAGGTATTTAGTATGAAATTAATTCATGTGTCACTCGCTATCCGTATCTGATGGCTTAATAAATTACTAAATATTTCTTAATTGTCAGTTTTTTCTAAAGAGAAATAAACTTGTTACGGTAGTAGATCCACACTGGTTTCAGCATGAATGGGCCGGATCGACCGGGGAAGTACTATCCTCTCATAGAAGATCAACTTAAGAGTAGTAGTATCCGTACTACTGCGTTTCGTTCGGTTAGTGAGAGCGCCGGAGGCCCAATTTCCCCCTTTACTTTTTCCTCACCTCCCTCATTCCCTTCCCCTAATCCTATTCCAAGCCGCCATAGTGGAGGCCACCATACCAGCAGTTTAAGACGATGGCTATTAGTATGGTGGCCACCACTTCTGGATTCACTGACACACTGACTGCTTACCATCAGGCGGGATGGAGTCACTTCGGTAGTCTAATATAAAAAAAAACTTTCGAAACCATTTTGGATGGTGTCTACTATTCCTGGATTCTAAAGACTGCTTTGCGAGATTGTACCGGTGCGCTGTTTTATTAGATCGGACAACTTAAGTAACAACACGTCTATCTGTTTTTAGAGCAATGCAATAATATCTAATCATATTAATGGATCGATGACAACAAGACGTAAAGCTATTGATTAAATTAAGGTAGTTGAACCACGAGATATTATCGGGTTATCAAATCCACCATTAAATCTCATAAACGGAAATCATCGTATATTTACTGAAAAATTTAGACAGCCATCGACATGGAGTTCTGTCTCTAACTAAATAGCTTATACGCTTCAATACCTTATTTATTTGATTATTTATAAACGTGAAATAACACTAGAGCGCAGCGTTTCTAGCTCTTAATAAATATTCTTTTTCTTTCAGATATGAGAAGAGTAAATATACTTCTATTGTACCTGAAGCAAGTTCGGTGGTCCTCGAGTAGAGATCAAGGTTAAACTAAATTATTATAATTCAAACCCACCTTTTAGGTACCTACCACAAATTGAACAAACAAATTATAAAACATGCCTAATTTCAAAGTAATAATTATGTAATTTCAAAGTAATTTCGCTTAGATATTGGTTTTATTTGTTATGAATGCTCTTTCTAAAATATAATAAGTAGGTACTCAAATTAGGCCAGGATTATCCGGGATCCAACAATTTGACAACAATATTTCTTTCATTAAATGGCTTTGAAAACTAACTAATGAGCGTCTATAAAAATTCATAGATGTCGTCGGGCAGCGAAAGTGATGAAGATTACGTACCTGGCGAACCTGAACAGTTGTCAGAGGAAGAGTCTGCGGACGAAGACACAGACAAACAATACGACAACGAGGTAGAACAGAAAGTGAAGAAACGAATGATAGAACAAGAGGCTAAAGGTAAAAAGAAACAAAAAACAAGATACGGCGTCAAAGAAATTGAGCACAAATCTCCAGAAAAAACAGAAATCGAAATACCTACAAACTCCGAGGAAGAAAAGAAGGAAGATGATGATTTGTGGGCGAAGTTTCTAGAAGGAACTGATATAAAACCAAAATCTGCTCCAAAAGAACCCAGTTCGACAATAACAACTCCGAAACCTGTAGCTAATAAAGTAGATCCGCCTAAAAAGCAGGTGTCGTCGTCAAATGATGACAAAGCCAGGGAACAAAGAATCTTTGAATTTGCTGGTGAAACTATAGTTGTGGAAAATAATAAAATCAAAGAGAAAGTGAAGACTGGTGAAAGCCCTGCGTCAGGTAATGTCTAAAATCCAATGTATTTATATTTTGTAGACGTATACGGTATTATAAAATTCAATTTGTCTTGCGTTTGGTAAAACTTTATTTTCTATCTTCCAGCGCGATACGGGCATCGTTGTGCTCCGATTCTTGCCAATAAAAACTAATTTTGTAAATTTCACGATTTGTGCATAATAGCAAAGTTTCCGAAAACCAATAGTTTGAAACTTACATTAATGCTTAAACGTTGTTTGCGAATAAGATTTCGAAATGGATTGCATAACTTACAAATGCGATTGACAATAACTACAATGTTTAAAATAGGTTGATGTGGATTTATTTTATATTTTACGAATGCTGTTTTTAAGTGGTTTTAAGGTTTAAAGTTATAGTCTTTTTATACAACTCAAACGGCAAACAAGCATTTGGCCTATTAAAGTAGTTTTATAATCTAGGGCCGGCAGAATAAAGTATATAAGTCAAAAAACCTTACTTTACAGGAATTAAAAAAAACTATTTAGAATCTTACCGGTTACCAAACTTAATAATGTTCATTTGAATTATCTAAGTCTGAAACAACACCTTATTATTAAGATTAAATATTTTAATGGAAGTGCTTTAGTTTAATATTTGAATGACTTAAGTTATAAGGAACAAAATAATAGTATGAGTTAGGTGAAAATGTTCAACAAATAAAATAAATACTATAATATTATATACTATAATTTTTACGGTAGTAGATCCACGCTGATTTCAGCATGAATGGGCCGGATCGTCCGGGGAAGTACTACCCTCTCATAGAAGATCGACTTAAGAGTAGTAGTATATTCGTACTACTGCGTTTCGTTCGGTGAGTGAGAGCGCCGGAGGCCCAAATTCCCTCCTTTCCTCTTTCCTCACCTCCCTTATTCCCTTCCCCTAACCCCATTCCTAGCCGCCATGGTGGAGGCTACCATACCAGCAGTTTAAGACGATGGCTTTTAGTATAGTGGCCGCCACTTCTGGATTCCACAGACTGCTTACCATCAAGCGGGGTGGAGTCACTTTGGTAGACTATAATATAAAAAAAAACAATTAATAAAAAAAATTATAACCACTCAATCTATAATTAGAATTGTTGTTCTTTCTCGGGTTCTAAGATACCTGGATCAGTATTTCGTAAAGTTTCCAGTGTGGGAAGACTTAAGTAAAAGTCATGAAAAATATCCGGTATTAAAGGCGACAGCGAAATTAAATCATTTTTTTCTCTATAGATATAGGTAATAGCTGTATAGATATTACAGGAATATGATCAGGTATACTAGAACCTCTTCTTTAGTAGTTAAATATAGAAAAAGGCGAATCTGTATCCAGGGTGTCTTTGTAAGAAAGGATGCCAAATTCTTTTTCATAGCGTAGCCACCTTTTTTCCAGCCATTTAAATTGCCGCCCATTGGTACCTTTATTTCTTAAAACTAAAGCACTTTTGAGCAGGGATGAAAAATCATAAAAATCTGTACTTTTCTTTTCTACAACCTTAAACTTTTTGCTGCTAGACTGGATCAACTGTATTCAATCATGTGGATGAAATACTTGTAATTCCGTTTTTTCTTTGTCTTTTCTATTATGCTATGATCGGTATCTACTTCTAAATGGCTGTGGCCAGGAATCATGACCTTATGGTCTATTATGCTGATTGTTCGATATTTTTGCAATACCCAGGTAAACATACAACTGACATGCGAATTTCTATTCCGCCCACCGCATGTGTCTGAGTAAAAAATTACATGTTTCGTATTATCTGATAAAAAATGTTTCTAAATGCTTGTAAATACAAGATGCAATTTGGTTAGCGCCACGAGCGGCTACCGCTTCGTGCCACACATAGCATACAGCTTCACCAGTCTTATTGTTGTGGAAAGTTAAACTGAACGTCCATAATTGCCGCTTGTAAAATGCTACCGAAAACTTAGAGCAGGTGTTGGCAAACACTGCTGTAAATCGAATGTGTGCACCTGTAATGTATCATCATTTTTACACAATTGTGTGTCAGCTCGTTTAATGTCATAAGCTTGCTCGGCTAGAGTTGTGTGGCTAACATGTTGTAGTATAAGATCGTTTTTAATAGATTCCTCTTGACACAACTGTATCTGCATCTTAATCTTGTCACAGATGAAACAAGTATCGACACGCGGTTTTTTAAATGAAAGTCCTAATTTGTTTAATTACTAGCTATAGATTTTGATTGAAGGTGGATTATTACGATCTTGACAAAATAAGCACCCACATTCTCTAAACAAATGTTACATTTTGATGTTCTTTATAACTTAAGTCAGACTTGTCACTTCAAACAACTTTGTACTTGTATTGTTCCTAAGAACATAAGTCCAGTTATGTTTTTTAGTTCGTTGAATTGTGTTTCAATTGCTTAAGGTTGATAAAGTACGCCACTTGAATACCCCACGAAATACTTGAGTTTGACTTATTTGCTTTAGTCAGATTGTGTGTAGAACAAAATGAACACGGATGATGTAATAAAAAATAAACCGAATATTTTGACTTATGTGCTTTAGTCTGCCGACCCTTAATAACACCAGTAGTATCACTTGTGCGTTCCTGCAAAAACCTTTTACGCATTTCCTAAAGCTACATTGTGGATTTCCGGCAAAATTATTCATTGCGCAACAAAAATATCTATATAAATATGATTGCATTCCGAATAGACATACTCTGTGATCTAAACAGGCTTCAGTTAGCCAAAAATCGGGCAAGATGGCGCGCTTTGGGAAAGGCTATCTTTACCAGTGAACTGTCGTAGGCTGCTGATGAATAGCGATTATACCCTAGTGCGAGTACCGGTTTAAAAGAATACAGTATAACTCGACGATATTAATAAATATTTACACCTTTACAGACATTAAAACCGATGGTCCTTCTCGCAGTCGACCTGCTGCAGGTCTGTCTAGCGTCCTCGGGCAGCTCAACAAAAAGAACAAACTATCCACGCTGGAAAAGTCCAAGCTTGACTGGTCTACGTACAAGCAAGAGGAAGGCCTTGAAGAGGAGATTGAGAGTCACAATAAAGGAAAAAACGGGTAAGGCAATGTCTAATTTTTTTATACGGTAGTAGATCCACGCTGGTTTCAGCATGAATGGGCTGGATCGACCTGGGAAGTACTACCCTTTTATATTCGATCAACGTAAGAATATTAGTTTTTATGCTAATGTGTTTCGCTCGGTGAGTGAGAGCGCCGGCAACCCAAATACTTCTTCCGTTTCCCTTTTCCTCCCTCATCCCCTTCTCCGTGGTCGGCAACGGCTTGGTTGTGTTTTCTAAGCATTATTACTACTGCGATGTTTGGAAAACAAAGCCATCTCTATAAGCTACGGTTACCAATCAGGTGGGCTTGTTTGCCACCAAAGTTGTATAAAAAAAAATAATTACTTGTTTAAATTGCAACAAGACATTATAAGCAGTGTATGCAGACCTATATGCAGTGTGTGCAGACCCCTCACATGGTGGTCCAACGACCTGACGACGGCGACGGTACGAGGTGGCAAAACTTGGAGGAAGTCTATGTTTAGCAGTGGATGTCGTTCAGCTGATATGATAATGATTATTATTAGTCCACACAAATTTTTACACAATGACTGTATATTATGCGGATACTGAAAATTGAAACGTAACAAGAAAACAATATCAACGCCACTGCGTTGTTGTTTTTTTTGTTAAATTTCAAGTGTATGGGAACATGCTTTTGTTATTTAGCTTAGTCTGAACACCATAACGTTATACTGGTGCCCCCAAAACAATGAATTTTGTATTTGTGTGGCTAGTGCGGCGTTTAAAGTGTTAAATACCAGATCTACAAAGGTGATCTGTCCGAATCGATATCGTGTGTGATCCGAAATGACAAATTGGAGGTGTTAGAGCAGCGGGAGAGATATTGAGTGTATTTAGTGTTCTATCGTATAATTCTCGAGTATTAAACCTCGACCTCTGAGGAAATGTTTAATTTTTTTTTTAATTTGATGCCATGTTATATTTCAAGTTCTTTTATTTCACAAGATAATAAACAGCACACAAGCTTTATGTTAGCAATCGGTATTCAGTATTCGCTATCCTTATCTTAGAAAAGGCAACACTAACAGTAATGTAAACATTTATATAACAAAACGTTCTCTGGTTTCAGGTACTTAGAACGTCGGGATTTCTTGGAACGCGCCGACGTCCGTCAGTACGAGATTGAAAGAGATTTACGAATGAACCGCCGTAGTAATCGATAAGATAGTAAAATACCTCCATGACTTAGTATTGTTCGTCGTAATAAAGTAAATGATTCTCAATGACGTGTTTTAGTTATTATAATCGTTATAGGTAGTTAGAAACCTGAGACATCTACAACACATTTGTCACATTTTATGTGCTGGTGTAACCATCGATCTCCAATCAGATGACAGTCACTTCATAATAGTAACAGCCCATTGTTATCGCATGAAGAATAAAGATCTTTTCTCATTTAAGAGCGTTCACACAAAAGAGTGGCAACGTCGCATTGTTGTGTCATATTTTCGTGGTTTTTAATATTTATCATTTAATCGGAGCGAGAAAGTAACCATAATTCTTATATAGTTATTTTACTATGAAAATAACGCAATGGAAGTTTTCAATGAATTATTTGTATATAAATAGAACTGTAAGCATTGTGGTTACTTACTTTCTATATAGCTTTCACGTAAGTCTAAAAAGTGTTCTGAAAACATTTACAAAATATAGCTCTGATTAAATGATAAAAATTAAAAACCACGAAAATATGACACTAAATGGTGACGTTGCCACTCTTTTGTGTGAACGCTCATAAAGGAGGTATCAACATTGATAACCACGTTTGTTTGAGGTGGATTGGCAATTTTAGATTTTATTTTATTACCTTGTATTGGTTTCCTTATGATGTTTTCTTTTCTTGTAAGTATTAATTGTTCATAAAGTTTGCCATCACCGTCAACAATGTCCAATGAAAACTAAAAAAATTTAAAGGTATACATTAATAATACTTGGACGGTTGCGAACCCACAACCTAAAGGCCGGGGCACACGATGCGTTGCGGCGGCGTTGCGGCGCCGGAGCGGTGTCGCTGCGTCGTGATACTTAGAAATATCTATAGCATGTCACATGATGCGTTGAGGCGCCGCACCGGACTTGAAGGGCTGAGACGAGGAGTATATGAAGCGGGACCCTTAACTATTAGGTCATCACGATAGTATTAGGTATATTCATTCGCAACTGTCAGACTGCAAGTCTACGTAATAGATATTGTTAAAAATACACTAAAGATAATTATACAGTGAAGAATTATTACGTTACTGTATGTATGATACAAGTTAGGTCGTCACGAGCGCACTGTTGAGTCGTCTTACTGTGTATATATTCAAATAATAGTGCTAATATCATCTACGAATTATGTGTTAAGTACTTAGTTTTTAAATATCTATTGCAATATAAAATCCCATTTACAAACTCAAAGGACATCCGGTGTCGGCTATACATACCTATCTAAATATTTGTTCCGTCAGGTGTTTGACAAACATCGATTGGTGTTAATCAAGAGGCGACAATGTATACCACTACACTATACCTACAAACCAAAATTCATCTAGACCAATTAACAGTAGCTACATAAAATAATTACCTGAGCATACCTACCCTCAAAACAAAACTCTTTTTTAGTACATCTACATTACATACACCAGGTACATAATACGTGAAAATATGTGTCCTAACATGAGAACTTTAACGAATAATTATGGAGATGCATCAACTATATTGCGAATATGGCTTTTTAATAATAACAAACGACTTCACAAGGTCCATTTCATCCATTCTACTCAATCACATCAATGAGTGCGGCTCGAACGAACAATCAATTTCAATTTGACCGAGAGGTTCGTTCCAGCAGACGTCGAACGATTTGCACACGAATGTGCTAATCAAGCACTAAACAGTTTATTTGTCGACTAGTGTCACATATCAGTACAAAGTAACAAACCAGTATTCAGTTTGCATTCATAGCGTATTCATGACCATCATTCATAAGTTGTTCGAAATATTTAGAAATAAAGCCAGTTTAGTTCCGCTCGTGTTGTACGAAACTAGTGTGTGAAATAATTTATGTGTAGTGCACAATGACTACTTATGGCAGATGGACGATGTATGAAGGAGGAATGCATGGTGTGCAGGTAAATATATTATGCTCTAACTAGTAATATTTTATTTATAATATTCTATCTAAAATGATCTAACTAAAACAGAACTCGTAGCAAGCGGATATTAATTAAATACTTATATCTATATTGGTGGAGTGCCTACACCCTTTTTTTGTACCGAGACTTTTTTTGGTTTAATAAAAGGTGCGTCATTTTGATAGAAATGTCTTTTTATACAACTTTGGTGGCAAACAAGTTTAAGGCCCACCTGATGGTAAGTGGTAACCGTAACCTATAGAGATGGCTTTGTTTTCCAAGCATCGCAGTAGTACCTAAGTATAATGCTTCGAAAACACAACCAAGCCGTTGCCGACCACCAAGAAGGGGATGCGGAAGGAAAAGGAAGAGGACCGAGGGCGTATTTGGGCTGCCGGTGCTCTCACTCACCGAACGAAACTCATTAGCATGAAAACTAATATTCTTACGTTGATCTTCTATGAGACAGTAGTACTTCCCCGGTTGATCCAGCCCATTCATGTTGAAACCAGCGTGGTTCTACTACCGTAAGTACTTGGCTGCTCCAATATGAGCGTGCAGTGTATTTAAGCGCCCGCTGTGGCCTGTTTGATCCATTAAATACTAGGTGTTTATTTAATTAGCCACGTTTACAAAAACATATTTAAAATGCCTTCAGACACGTTTAGGTCTACTAATTTTGCAATCGTTGCTAAAGAAGTAGAGCCGTTATTATTACACACGCATAAATTAACTTTAATAATTTATTAGATGAAGTAAATTAAGACTCGCTTATTTTGAAAATACAAATACTTAAGTAACTCAGTATTGTAATAACAGGTATTACTTATTCGCCGAATAAAAGTCAAAGGTAGAGCTATGAGGAGTAAAATGAACAAAATTGCTTAGACCTGTAAAATTGTTAAATTAATTATTGTTCTTAGGTAAAGAATAAAATATTATATACCTACCTATTATTTAACTTTAGTCATCATCATCATCATATCAGCCAAAAGACGTCCACTGCTGGACATAGGCCTCCTCCAATTTTCGCCACCGTGCCCGGTCGTTCGCCGTCCTCATCCATCGGTTGCCCGCCACCCTTAAAGGTCGTCGGTCCACCTTGTAAGGGGTCTGCCCACGCTGCGTCTTCTGGTTCGTGATCGCCACACTAGAACCTTTCTGCCCCAGTAACTTTAGTACAAGATCAAAAACATCTAACTTGAGAGATCGTGTGCTGTGTGACTTTGAACTCTGCGACCAGTATCTATTGTGATTGATGATTTAGGTACTACCTGTTGCCTTTGAAGATTTGGCTGGCATTATGGTAGACTGATAGCGATAACCGCTAGACTCTATTGTGAGCGGTAGAGTCGTTGCTTCCTAATGCCAAAAAAAGTATTTTTTTAATCTAAGCTAATTGAAGGTAGGTATGAACGGTTTTTTATGTACGGTTTTTTGTCGTTATCCTCTACTAAAGCTTACAGATTTTTAAATGAGTGGAAAATTGTACATTGCTTGAACATAGTTGCTTTGTCAAGTGTACCTACCTATAAACATAATCTATAAATCTGAATGGTTTCGTTCGTGTCTGTATTTAGTCCGACTCCGTGGGTTATTAACAAACAGGTTGTTGCAATGCTTACCTTCATTTAGGATGAATGAACAAGACCAAGTTATGTTTGTCTGTATGTATTACGATATAGCTAGCCTTTGGTAATTAATTAGTCCTACTATCCATAGTTCCATTTGGTGTCGATTAACTATTGTTTTCTGATTGTCTAAGATCATGTCTAAATTGCATAGCTAAATTGAATAGCTAAATTGCTAAGTTTACCGTTGAAAACTAATTATTGTACTGCTTGACTCCTCAAATGTAATTAAAATTTGTGCTTATTTATATGAATGTACTGTAAATGCATTCATATCTCGACTTCAAGTAACCTCAATACAAAAAAAATAATAAAATCAAGTGGTATACCGTTGTCTCACCGTTAGTAGGTACAAATCAGCCTAACAACAGGCTCATAAACTAATTTAAGTATTTGCTTTGTCTTCTATTCTATAGAATATAGACGCGAACTAAGAATAGGTAACTATCTTTAAGTACAAATGGGAGCGCTGAGGTTTTCTTAATAAATTCGACTGGTCCCCGTTTTTATCTTCTTTTTTATCAATGCTAAGTAAAGATATATAGGCGCGGTAATTAAAAGTATCAAATTTTTACTTACTATTTGTAGCCTATATTTAGTACTTGTACTTATTTATATCCATGAGACAGTTACTTGCTTCCCACACCGGAGCAGGCAGCGAGGAGTCAAATAAAGCGATATGCCTAGTATAAGTGACGTAATCTGAAACAGTGAACGTAGTAGAAAGGAAAAGTGGGCGAGTTGTCGATTACTGTACAGCCTCGAGCTGCGCCCACGCCGTTCCACTCCTTGCACCCTTCCAAAAGTGTACGATAACAAGGAAAATTCTGCATGTATAAACTTACTTCAAATAAAATAAAGAGAATTTGAGAAAAAACACCAACCTACTTTTGAAAGAAATTTAAAGTACAACCTACCTAAACATTGTCTCTGACAAATATTACGCCAAGGGAGAAGAGACACACGAGGCGTGGGAAGGTACGAAATATTAAATCGATAACAGTGATATCTACATTATATCATCTGTTTTCGATATAAATATCTACCTATATCCAGAAGCTGACTTAGATAAAATTCTGAGGTTAACATAATATTTTCTTATTTTCAAGATTCAATGTTCAATCATTCTAAAGTAAGAACATCGGTATATTCTTAGGGTAGACGGAAAAATTGTGACCAATTTTTGCTTTATAAGTTGCTTTACTTAAAATTGATGTCATGTAATCATGTTTTCAAAGTAGGTATGTATAATAAAAATAAGAGTAATGGCTTCTTGAGAGACTTTCTACGAATTACAGTACGGTTTCTAATGCAATTAATGCACACGTTTCAACAAAAAAACTTTCAGAATAACAGCAGTTTAACGTCTATTGACGTTAATTAAAATTTCGAAATAAACGAATAGAGTTTTATCATTGCTCGAGTTATTCCTTTAATTGAACGTTTTGAAACAACGTAACTATTGTTGTCAAGTACCATAATATTTGCTCAGGTGTGCGCTATTCGAGGCGAGAACCGTACAAATGAATGAGCCACGAGCTCGACGGTGATAGTAGTGCGCACTGCGCATGTGTACTCGCGCTCGATAACCGCACTACGTCCGTGTTCGCGGCACGTGTTCATGTGATCTGCCGTAAGGATTCTGAGCGAGCCGAGATGAAGGAGGCTGTGTAGCGACGCCGCGACCCCATACAACTGCGAGCATGAGCATGGCAAGGACTGCGAGGCGAGGAGTCCGGGCTCGCGCGCGGGGTGAGCCGCGCTCGCGAGCGATGCGCGCGACGGCCGGTGGCGGCGCGACAGTCGCACACTTGCGCCGCACGGGGTGGGCGCTACTCCTCTCATCGTTATATCGCGTTTTTTAACACTGCCGTATTCTGACTATACATATGCATCGAATTAGTTATTTTATAAGTGCTACCCCGTACATTCTGAATGAAGATTTGTTGGTGATGTGTGAAATTGAATCGGAAAGAAAGAGCTGCGGTGTTTGAATTGAATAAACTTGTGGAAAATCGCGTTATCGGGAAAGTGTTTTTCTTGTTAGTGGTCGGCGTCGGTGGAACCAGCAGCGGGCGGGTTCGCGGCCCTTGTGGCGGGTCGGTGGATGGTAGCGCGCG
Source organism: Parascotia fuliginaria (assembly GCA_963082885.1). Lineage (NCBI taxonomy): Eukaryota > Metazoa > Arthropoda > Insecta > Lepidoptera > Erebidae > Parascotia > Parascotia fuliginaria. The sequence continues at coordinate 12,244,355 of OY720182.1, forward strand.
GGTGGGCGCCGGGGTGCGGCCGGCGCCGCTAGCAAAATGTCGATACCCCTGGGCCGGGAGACTGTGCTCCCCACGCAGGTGAGTCCACGCGTCTTCACACATCGAGTCTCGTGCTATCACTATTTTTCCCAAGTCAAACGCAACGTCAAAGCATAATCCTGGAGTAAATTTAAAGTCGCAATTTTAAAATTAATAAAATTAATACATATAAATATTAAAAATTTACACAAGGAAGTAATAGTTTTCTTTATTTAGACATGAGATAATTTTAAAAGTAGAGTACAATAATAAATTAAATGCACCTTGTAGATTACAGTATTTTTTTTAATGTAATAATTCGATAACACATTAATTGTAATTATTCGAGGATTAATATTTAAACCCGCGCAAACATTTTAAATAAAAAACTTATAGCATACTGTTGATATTTGATGGGTGATAAAAAATATAGATTTGAGCGATGTCATTGTAAATTCTTAGAGATAAAGTACTGATAAAGTATGGTCGAGGTTGTATGGTAGGTAAACAGATACCTATATCACGATGAACGATTGTGACTATAGTTATCAGTGAAGTATCGGTACTTGTTACAAATAACAGTTGCTTACGTATGTATGTACCTACTTACGTCTAGACTTGACTGAATAGGGCTAAAAATAGATAGCTTAGGTAAGTATAACTAGACTGGTACCTAACTATACAACCTAATCTGTCAGATTTGGTTATATATACCACGGAGATAAATCTAATCATATTTACGAGTTGTTTTATTTACAAAGCATTTTCTAAAGTTGAAATGTTATTAATTCTATTATTTTATTTATTACACACAGAAAGTTATATAGAACATATACTTAATACTAGCTGTTGGCGAAAGACGGTGAAAGACCGAAGTTAGATTGCTACGGCTCTATCCTGATTAGATGATAATCTTGACATGATTCAACGCCACTCACTGATTTTAACGCATGTATGAGATTTAGACTGAAGGTTCGTAGCTTCTACCATGTTTAAATAATCACATTACTTAGATTATTAATTTACTTTTATTTGCTTAGGTGGGTACCTAAATAAATAAAAGAAATTTAAAATTCGTCGAATAAGGGGAATTACCCATTGGATACTGGGTCACAAAATCAATTTACGTAGATATCATAACCGTTGCTCTACGTCTACGCGTTTCTCAACGGGAGACAGCAAAAAAATATTTAGTTCTCCGAGTAAATACCAGGAGCGCTGTCCATTTTTTATGCTGTCACTCGTCAGACCAACATTAAAAACAGCAGATAAATTAATTCAAGATAACTTTACTGGTCTGTGAATAATGTTACTGAGAATTTAGTAAATTGCCAATTGGTAAAGGCCTACCTATATTTCTACGGATTAATAAACACCCGTGATCTCATGGTAGAGCTATTAATCATCAAAATTTGATCTTCACAAAAATCATTTCTGTGTACTTTTCTATAAGAAAAATGACTGATACTCAATGATCACATTCCCGAGGTAAGAAAATAAAAGTCTTCAGAGAACGTAGTCGCAGACAGTGCGTAGTACTAAGCTGTATGATCGCCAATTGAGCGTGATCGTATCTTACTATCCGAGTAGTCCTTAGATACTATTTTCTTTATTTTATACCAAACACTTTAGTTCAAAGTCATAATTTAAATGAGATATATAGACAAAGATATTTATCAACATTGCAATAAACAAAAAAAATACTTCACTTCTCAATACAATTACAGCGTCGTCGTTAAAACGTCAAGCCAGTTTGCTTATGAAGGCTCAATATTCTAGACAACCTCATTCTTATCGCAATACATATTTAATATGTATGATACGTATATTATATATCCTAACGGCAATATTAGTGCGGTAAACAGTGCAATGTACCCGTGGTCTAATGTAATAAATTTTTCTACCGCATCGGTCCACCTTGGTCCCAATTCTGTCACCGGCTAGTTTACGATTAGCAGTAAAGATCGTGAAGAATCGTACGCGTTTCAATCACTTATTTAGACTATGCACACTATTTAAAAAAATTGCACTAAGTATAGAAAACAGATAGGAGCTCTAATAACTATACTCACTTAGCTAGGGGATTGCGAATTTTGTTAGTTTGTATCGAGTTAGCGGGTAAACTTTTTGAACTATTTCGTTGGTTTATTTGTATACAAGTCGTAATTTAAATAATATATTTAACTATAATGTTCTCTGCATTTTATTGTTATATGACACAACTTCACACGTCTGTCTCATTGACAGAGTTATACATTATACCAATACTTTTATTACGCTATAGAAATGTTAGTGTATATGTCGCCTATTTTTATTATACAAGTAGCTGTTGCCCGCAGCTCCGCCCGCGTGAATGTCGGTTACCTATCTCTGTTTACTATGACGATTTTTCATACAAACCAATCAAACAATCCCCTATTTCAACCCTTTTAAGCCATTTTGTCGCGATAAAAAAGCCCATGTTGTTCCCCGTGGTCTAATCTATTTCTATACCAAATTTCATCAAAATCGGTTCAGTGGTTTAAGCGTAAAGGGTAACAGACAGACAGACAGACTTATAATATTAGTTTCGTATCAGACTTTCGCATTTATAATATTAGTTTAGAAGAAACAAATACTTCCGCTATACGTCTTCAAGCTGTAGTTACCGTAAGATTATCCTCCTTTGTGTAAGGTTCGTGCGGCAAAGTTCAAGGCTGTATTGATCCAACTAGGGTGCAAGGTTGTTACTTAGTTTCTAACTATATTTTTACATTTCTTTGCTGTTATAAACGCAGGATCTATTTTTGGATCATTACGATAGATTATAAAATTTAAATTTAAATCTTAAACATGGATAGGTCGTGTTACTTATATGATTAGCTATAATATTTTATGTCAGAAAATTTCTTAAAAGTTATGTTTATCTAGTACCTACCGCTCCATCAAAGTATAAAAGACGTAACAGATAGCATTGCATTGGTAATTATTTACGTAATCCTACGTTATTATGCCATGCTTTACTAAAAACTACGTACTATAATAATAATAATAATAATAATAATAATATTCTACCACATTCACACAGCGCCATCTAGCCCCAAATTAAGCAATTATATTTGCTTGTGTTATTGGTACTAAACAACTGATATACTACATATATACATTTTTTTTTTGTAAATACATACATATTATAGATAAATTACACCCAGACACAGAACAAACAATCATGCTCATCACACAAAGATTTGTCCTGGGTGGGAATCGAACCCACGACCTCCGGCTTAGCAGTCAGGGTCACTAACCACTAGACCAACAGGCTAGTCAGTACTAGACATTACAATTTTAAAAAGGAACCCGCGTAAATAAAATTAATAAAACTTTAAATATTTATGAGGCTAATGGCAATGACGATCAGCCATTATTTATAAAAGCATGTCCACACCTTTCTCTTAAATTATAAATAACCTCTATCTCAAATAGTAAAAATATAGCTGTGCTTTTATTACGGTAATTTATCGCCAATCAAGTTTTTGCTACATCGCTAATCGTTATATGTAATTAAAAAATCTTTAAGAAGACATAAAACAGAAATGGCAGGTCTTGGGACTTAAACTAGTTGATCTATTTATAATACAGACTGTTATCATGGCAACCGGGCAATAAAATGCTAAGTAATGTAGATACTTCATTGATCAATACATACAACTTGTTACTTTACATGCTTTATTTAGCTTTTGCCTGTCCTAGGTAAATGTTTTGATACCAAGATCAGATGATGAAAATTAATATGCAGGCATCGTTTTAGTATCAATAGAGTTCCGTACAGTAAGATTTAAATAAATTTATTTTCACGTTTAAGGCTGAATGAAATCTCTGTCAGTGTTTTGAGGTTTTCCCGAGAAACTTCACCTAGAGTTCTTTCAAACATAGACTTCAAAAAAGGAGATAAAAAGTTTATATATACAGAGACAGAACGCGCGGGTGATACTCTTGAGGGTCTAGACAAGTGGCCTATAATTCTATTCTATTCGTAGAATAGATTATAAAATGTATGGGATTGACATAAGCTAACGACAATGTTCGCTTACAAAGTTTACGTTAACTGCTTACTATTAGGCAGTCTTCCTATTTGCCATCTACTTTGTAGTATAAAAATATACCTGTAACTGTTGATGACAGACTACAATAATTTTTCTTTATTTTTTTATTTATTATTTATGTACACACATGACAATTGAGTTGATGACAGACTACAAAAATTTATTTATTTATTATTTATGTACACACATGACAATTATAGAAAACGAACATAAGTAAGAAGAGCACAAAGGTACTGCTTATTTCAAAAGAAATCTCTTCCAGCAGACCTGTGACAGGAAAATTAGATGAGAGACATAGACACAGTGTGTAAACAATTGATAGATTAAAACTAAAACAAAAAAAAAAATACACAAATTATGACACCATGACGAATTAATAAGGTCACTTCAAACATTTGCACTGTTATAAGTTCAGTGTCCGGCTAGTTGTGCTACTCGCATGATTCTAACATGACTCATCACTTCTAAGAAGCGTCTCTACCTTTATGTGTGCTCTTACCTATGTACTTACAGCTAATGAAAGATAGACCGACGTTTATTCATTTAATTAGTTAATGAATTTAAAAAAAGAAGTATGGCTGGTGAAAACTATCGAGAATTACAGCGGCGGCTGTATAATGTTTGACCATAGTGTATTTTTATTATTTATCTTAAATGCAAATGCGGTGCTGTGGTTTGAAGCATTGTTGAATATAGTTGAATTAATGAAAGAATAAAGCTCAAAATGGAAGCTATCAAATAAATTTACTACAGAAATGTAAAGCAACAAAAATAAGCGGGGATAAATTCTACAAGGGTTTTTTTTTATACTGCTAAGGTGACAAACAAGCATACGGCCCGCCTGATGGTAAGCAGTTACCGTAGCCTATGGACGCTTGCAACACCAGGAGCATCACTAGCGCGTTGCCGACCCTGTTATAAACTTAAAACGTTTTGTTTCTAATCCATTCTTGCCAAATGAATATAGACAATGTACGGATTTCTCAATTTCAATATAAGTGTAATATTGTTAGATACATTATGAACTAAAGTCAAAACTATAGAGTACTAGTTTTAAATAAAAAGTGTATTTACCACCCAGCTACTATTGTATTAAAGACTGTAGGTTAACTTTATTTTAAAGCATAGAGTTTCATTACTATGTAGTTTTATTCACTACTACATGAGCTGTAACAAAGACCTATTTAAAAGCCTTTAAACTTTTACGAGGATAATAAAAAGTTTATATAAAATTCTGTGTTTATTGTGGCAATCTGCTTGTTTATTTGTGATCTTTATAAGGCTTACTGTTAATGTTATTTTCTTTCATACTCACTACTAATTCCAACTAATGAACTTGTACTAAACTAAACAAGTAACAAAGTGACTTTATAAAAGGTAACTGGTAGTTATACTACTTATTCAACTTTAGGAAAGTTAATGTTTTTTTTTTTTTATATTGGCCTACCAAAGTGACTCCACCACGCCTGATGGTAAGCAGTCAGTGGAATCTAGAAGTGGTGGCCACCATACTATCTTCTTGAACTGCTGGTATGGTGGCCTCCACTATGGCAGCTGGGAATGGGGTTAGGGGAAGGGAATGAGGGAGGTGAGGAAAGAGGAAAGGGGGGAAATTGGGCCTCCGGCGCTCTCACTCACCGAGCGAAACGCAGTAGTACGGATACTACTACTCTTACGTCGATCTTCTATGAGAGGGTAGTAAGTACTTCCCTGGACGATCCAACCCATTCATGCTGAAACCAACGTGGATCTACTACCGTCCGTATGTAGGTTATTTATCAAGATAAGGAAAATATTGTGAGAATGCCTGGAATATGACAAGTACCTATAGCACAGAAAATTCCAAGGTATCGAAGTGCTTACTGACATAATAATATTACGATAATAAAACAGTCTCAACTACAAGATAAAGATGTAATAATAATCTACGTGTTCTACAAGACAGAACATAGATTAATTACACATTTTCTTTCACCTTCTTTACTTCTTTCTACTTTATTTCTTTACCAATCTAAAAATCGAAGAAAATGTATTAGATTTAGATACGCGCATATTTGTTCCTGTGAGTGACTGTCTGACTGTGTAAAATATGTGAGAAATAAGTAGCGCCCCTACTTTTTAGGGTTCCGTATCCAAAGGGTAAAACGGGAGCCTAATACTTTGTCTGTAGAAAAACAGAATAAAATAAATATTTAAGGGGGCTCCTATACAATAAACGTAACGAATTTGGCCCGATATTGATAACGGCAACAGGTGGAATATTTAGTTGTATATTCACTTTATAATTAAATTATATTATGTATAAATAAATAATTCAATTAAAATAAAACAAGATTTTAGGTGATACAACAGACATGATTTTTGTCGTTTTTATAGATAATGGGTTTCGTTCCTGAGGATCCCGGTTCCTCAGGCACCCGTTCCGGAGGGACCCGATTTTTATCTTAATAAATGTAATTAACTAGTAGTTTAGCTAAAAAGTACCATCCGCAGATAAGATGTTTAATAAAGTTTGATCATTTACTAAAAATTTAATATTTATCTTTAAGGATTAGGAAAATAAAAACAAAACTTTAGTTTAAGCAAATATTATAATTAAATACTTACGACTCTTTTAGAGTAATCACAGGTTATAATTATAATCACAATATATATTCATCTTTGGTATGCAGAAAATCAAAAAACCTACGGTGGAGTATATATTATAGCGATAAGGCCGCCCATTGTACCTACTATTACTGTACAATTATTCAATAAGCAAAGTTTCTAATGGTGTACAATAAAGTATATAATAAATAAATAAATATGACAATTAAAACTAAAAGTGTGAGAGAGTAGCAAATTTTTTTAACCCTTTACGCCCAGTTGTGCTTCCAGTTTGAATTTTTGAAATAATTAGTTATAATAAATTTTAAAATATTTTTTTTGTTCTGTTTTATCGTTGTCTATAAAAAAATTTAATATATTATTATGTTCTGTTTATATTACCATTACATTTACTTTTTATTTCATAAAAATGTACTTATAATATCGAATATTTATTCAAAATGTCTGAATTAAAAAACTATGATTCGACATTGTATATAACTTATGATTTTAAATAAATTACTTTCGTCTTAAACACATACCTACATTTTTGTACTTTTTTGTTGACTCTACAAGTTGAAAATAATAAAAATCTATTTTAATCATATTTATCGTATTCGGTTTACTCCGGAACGCATGCCTCAGGAACCGGGGCTCTCAGGAACGAACCCGATAATGGTACGGAATACTTCGTGTGCTAATCCGACTCGCACTTCACCGGTGTTATTTTAAGAACTCGCTAATGACAATCTTCATATTTTGGAAAAGAAGCACATCGCGCCCACAGCGGAAAATGACATTTGTAGTAAAGTTCCTATGGAGGCGTGCAAAACGATAATAGTAGCAAAATTGGATATGTTTATAATATCAAAAGAACCTTAATACCTATAGAAAAACCCACGTTAACGCATAAGAGCTATGAAAATCTATTTAGGGCAGCATGTACGAATAAAGTCATATCGCCAATCGTTCGTTGTTTTACAATTTCCCTATATGGCTAGCTTTAACACCTACGTCTTAAAAATGAATCACTGTACCTACCTGATAGTAAATGTTTAATAAACGCGAATATTATTTTTGTTGCTAATATTGGTTGATAGAGGTCCACCTGATAGTAAGTAATGATCGTTTTTCATGGACATGAAGCGTCTTAGATCATAAATGTGCCAAACGTCTTTAGCTGTTACTTTAATATTATCTGTTTAGTTACCAGTGTTTTTCTCAGAAACTTTTCTTTGTCTATGTGTACTGAAACACTACTGTCCATAAAAACAAAACAAAAATGATAAAGGCAATATGCGTTTCATAGTTTTGTTAACAGTGAAGTAGGTTTAACGAATCATCGGCGTTACACCTTTTTACTGTAGGTACGTAAGTAACTCGACATAAAAAGCATAGAAATCGAGGTCAGCCTGTACTAATATATTTGCTGTTGTACCTTTGAATGCACAATAACTTTTAGTGCAGCAAAATCGAACTTGTCCTTACGTCCCTTTGTCACTGCTGATGTGATATTTAAACATACCAAAATAATGTAGTATTTTTTTGCTTGAACTTGACTGTTATTACGTCTAGACTATCTATTGTTAATATATGTATTCTAAGTGTTTACTTACGTACATCTAAAGATGTATTATTACTACGAAAGTTGTAGCTCAGTCATGTTTGTTCAGGGCTATTTAAGCGAAACATAATTCATATAACATCCTTTTGTACAAATAAGGAGACGGTATGTAGATAGTTATGTTGTATTATACATTAACTAGCTTTTCGCGGCGCGCGCACCCGCATCTTGGCTTACTGCTCTGCTCCCGTCGCCAGTAGCGTCATTTTATAAAGTCTATAATCTTCCTCAAAAACTGGGCTATCAAACGCAAAAAGAATTAATCAAATTCGACCGTTAGTTCCAGAGAGAAAGAGCGCGATCAAACAAACAAACAAACTCTTCCGCTTCAAACAATAGTATATAGATAATTTAGTATAATATATCTATATGTTATGTACCTACGCCACGTTTTGTTACTGTTAGACTTCTCTAGTGCGAGTCGTAACGATAGGAATCGAGAATATCCCAACATTAGATTACCTAACATAGTTTTTCAGATGATTGGCGGGACTTTGAGCATAACTGTTGTTTTCAATACATGGCTAACATTTTTATATAAAAAAACTTTTATAAAATGTAAACTCTTTTTTTTTATAAAGCTAAAAGCGCCTCAATATTTGCTTGATATTTGATATACTATCTTTGTCTTCAAAATATATTCACCATACCCGTATATTTGATAGAAACAAAGCCTTACTATTGTTTGCAATACGTTCTACATACTAACAACGCTGTACTGAACATACGAAGCCTTTCTGCTAACTAGGTTATCCTGCGGCCGTATCCTTATCGTAAGTACATTGTCTGCATCTTAGCTGCCCCTATTAAGATAATGGATTCTGCAAAAGAGGCTAGTATAACGTTCTATATTGTATATCAATATGTTGTTACTTTGCATATTTGCAGTAAGTATTATAACCTAGTAATATTTATGTTCCTCTCCTCTTCTCCTTATTTTTAACGTCATATACAGTATATTTAGTATGCCACCATATCTTTACGCAACATGTAAGTATGTGGTCTCCCGCTCCGCTTTTTTCTGAAAACGAATAGTTTTAGTGCCTTGTCTTTTTCTGTCATGGCCATACGATCATATCCTGTTTTTAAAAAATGGACTTAGAAAAAAGTATTAGACTGACATCGCAAATTCGCCAGTGGTCAATGCCTGCTCTGTATATGAAGTTAGATATAGTGTAAAAATATACTGAGCTGGTTGATACATGGTGTATCAACGCATGGATCAGGAGATATAAATGAAAGATTTGTTCGGCCGACCACGTGAAAATCACTGAACCGATATCTATTGTTATCATATCGCACTTCAGTGGAAAATTAATATAAAACTTGGTGGTAATAAACACAAAATAGACATTTGCGAAAAGGTGGCTCATGTTTCAAGGCATTTCTCCACTGGAATTTAAAATTAAATTTTACTGCATTGCACGCTTATCGCTCTCGATTCGTAGATACCCGCACTTTGTCCGGCTTCTATCGATGTTGATAATGTATCGATAAAATGATAACGCGGTTCTGTTTTGTTTATCGCATATTCAATACCTACCCGCGCCTAGGGTAACCACATGCTTTTTTCAGTTTTATTTTGATACCTTCCTCTTTTAGGAAACAAAACGGAGTTGCATCAAAATGTCTTTTTATCTTGAAAATGAAAGCAAATGAAATATTTTGTAACAGTTTTCTTTTTTTTAAGAATTTACTTAGGCCACATAAACTAAAAATATTTGAATTTTTTGGTTGTCGAATGGCATTCGGATAAGAGCAATTTTACTACTACTACTTATAACAGACTAATATTAATATAATAACTACTAAAAAGTAATATGTCTAGTTTAATATTTATATCAAAAATATTAACCTAGACATATTATATATCTATTCTCTTCACTGCTGGATACCTACTTCCCCATCCCTAAAAGAAACCTATCCTATAAGTACCTAGAATTCTGTGTCAATATCTTTAAATTTTGCGTCTGAAAACCCTAGCTATACTTAAAGATATGGTGTGCTTAGAAACAACAACGCCATTTCAAAATACTTGAAAATGTAGGTGACGTGTTGTCTCACTTTTAATTTTGTCACCGATATTTCATAACGTTAACAGGCCACGCAATTTTTTAAATTTCAATCAATGAGGGTTTTCAAAAATGGCGCCCACGAGCTGGCAGCACTAATGCGTCAGACCCCGACACCTGTCAAAGCTCTATAATCAACAATCAACCAATCAACCGTGAACGATTCTAATGATTTTAAACTGGGAGTGAAATTTTTTCTAAACACCAAAGAGTAAAGTATTATACCAAAAGGAAAAGAGAGCCCCCTCACGGAATTTTTTGATGTCTCACTTTGAATAGTGGCGACATCTATTATCATGTACGCTACACTACAACCAGCTGCAATATCTATAGGTAGATATACCTATAATAGTATATACACCTATCTATATAGCTACCTATAGTTAAATAATTCTTGGTTTGTTTTGATTTTTGCATCTTTATTCATCCTATTTACGAGAATTTTAATTATCTCGTAAATAGGATGAATAAAGATGTAAAATCAGAACAGAATTGAACGCTATATCCCAGGTAAAATATTATATTTACTAATAAGTACCTATAGTATTTTTAAATTTTTAGTTTTGTTTTGATTTTCTCCTAAGACAAGAAAATAAAACACATTTCTTTAATATTGCATAATTTTTATTTATTTATTGTTTTTGTAGTGTTTATGTTTATTGTGGTACATCTGTGCAGCTGTTTTGGTTTCGTCATCCCCTTCATAGGACACTTTGTCTGACAAAATTCTGCCTGAAAAAACTCACCACTTGGACATCCCAAAAAACAGCGAGGAGGCATGTTTTAGCACAATATTATGTAGTAAATAGCATACAAATCACAAAAAAATACACAATCACAATACAGAATGCCTGTCTGAAATTGGCAAAGATTACGGAGGAACTTGATGCTCTACTCGACGTAACTTGACTTTCCTCTGCACAAATGATGTGAGAATACAACTTTAAGCAAAGAGTAGACAAGATAATTACACGAAATGTGGAAAAGACATGTGCGCACACAAAACAAATCAAATCCACCATTTTATAACGGTTGTGACGTAAGACAAGACATACATAATAAAAACAATTCAATTAACAATGTTGCTCAGTACAAAAAATAAAGAAAATATTTTTTTAAGATTTCTTTTAATTTTAAACATCTAAAGAGAGTGCCTAACTGCTTAAATTTTTAATTAATATCAATATGACCAGTACCCTAAATTATTAGATTTATTTCTTTATTATTGTTCTTGGTGATGCAATGACTGCCATCTAGTAATATAATAAGAGACCTATTATGTTACTTAGTATTTTGTGTACATGATAATAGATGGCGCTGCATGCGCATAAAATTACATAAGTACTAAGCGTGCTCCCCCTGCTAAACACCCTCATTGGGTATTTCGATTGATTTCTTAGTTATGTATTTACTTAATTTGACAGAAATGCGACGGATAGTTCAGCATTACAAATACAATGTTTTACTTCAAGGCTAGTTTTACGAATCTTGCAAAAAAATAAACGCGTTCCAAATTAGGTACGGCCAAAATATCGATAGATTTTTTAAGTATTGGTTGCTAAGATCTCACATTCACTCATATATAGAATATTATTAACGTACAATAATAGTATACTTAGGTACTTTAGGGTTTCGTTCAGTGAATGGTGCAGTGAAGTTGTTATTTCTTTTCCTCCTTAAGAGAAAGGATGAGTCCTTTCTCGTTTCCGATCACTGTTCCCGATGCGGTTTGTTAGAATTGTTTCTACAACACCTAAAAACCACAGCTCTGTCAATGGGCTATGATAACCACTAACTATCAGATGGTATATGCTACGATAGCACCTAAATTGTGAACGTGCGGGACTAAAGTGCCACTCTTTCACAGTGGAATCTAAAGGGTTTCGAACCAAACGGTTCAGCACTTCATACTTTTGTCGCTCAATTAAAGCCTGGAACTCTTTGCCGGCGCATGTGTTCCCATCTAATTTTGATCCTGGGGCTTTTAAGCGGGGCGTGAAAAAGCATCTCACTAAGCCGCCATAGTGGAGGCCACCATACCAGTAGTTTGGCTTTTGGAATGGTGTCCGCTACTTCTGGATTCCACTTACTGCTTACCATCAGGCAGAGTGGAGTCACTTTGGTAGGCTAATATAAAAAAAAAAAATATATATTGTATTTATAAATAAAAAATGCCTAGCGAGTTGTTAGCTGTGGAAGTTGCACATCAAACAAATAAAAATATTGATAACAACAAGCAAGTTATTTTGGACAAAACTATATATTTATCGATACTATATTTATTTATGATTCTCGTCCCTAATACATATTACGATTACTATACGGATATGGCGTGCGTGATTTCGCAGAACCGGGTTCCTTAAATAACCGCAACAGGACGAGTATTCGGACTGTTTCTTGCGCAGTCGTCCTCGGCGGCGTCCTTTGGGCCATGGGAATGTATCCCACAGCCTTTTTAGGCTACATAATAACCTATCGCACCCGATCCTTCTCAAGCTTCGATTGTTCGACCCAGTTTGGAAATCGGTGACATTTTTGGTAGCTTTAAAAATGTTTACGTTTTTATATAATGATACCTAATAATCCCTTGAATTTATTTTGCTTCTGATAAATATTTTGAATTCTTAATCAAAAAGCTTTTTTTGAGATCACTTGCATTCCTGCAAAAGGTGTGTATTTTTTGAAGTTATACTTCTTTTGGCGCGATTGAGAAAAATGATGAGAGTGAATTTTTACGATGCGCGCGCACACCGACAGAAAAAAGCAACACCCTGAAGTTTTACACCATGAAGTTAGTTGCGAACCTTTGTGTGTCGTATCAGTACAAATAATCAGTGTGAATAAATAAAAAATATATTGGCGTTTATATCAATTCAATTATATTCATGACGGTGATAGATATTTTTATTTGGTATTTTTGGATTGTTACGCCAAAGAACGTATAACTTCTTACGGGCGTACATGAGTACACACACTCTTTTTTTGACACCTATTTTATAGGTCTGCCCACTACACTGTACCATACCATGACCGCGCTATGAACGTGTCAGGCAAAAAAATATTCTTTGTATTGACAAGAATGAGACTATGCCCATTAGACCGTTCCGTCACCGACCAGCACTGTCAACAATAGTCGACGAGAATATAATAATACGCTGTCGTGGGCAGAATCCTTTATACCTAATTATTAGTGATTATCTTATTTTCTTGACAGACATATACAAAAAAATAATTAAGATTATGTGCAGTACCTTGCGACATTATACAGCAAGTGTAGCACTTGTCAAGAAGTGCTGGGTCATTATTTGAAGTGTTAAATTTTTGTTCAAGCTACGAAAATTACAAGCCCGTTATAAATAGGTATGGATCTATTTAAATTATAACCGTAATTTGATAGATTAATTACTACATGTTTCTTAAAATATAAAAAAAAAATTAATTTATTTATTTTTTACTATTTTTATGAGTGAAAATCACGTTTCGTGGTCTGTTCAACTAACACACGTTAAACTTATTTCGTATATTAAAAATACAATTTCGTCAAAAAATTAACCTTGTGGTAGTATTTGTGAAACGTAATACCTAACACTATAACTTATAAGAACGACAAAAAATAAACGGGTATTTACCTAGTCATTTTTTTTAATTTTCTTTTGTTCCCAAAACTATCATCACTTTCGTAGTCACTCGTATTTTACTATTTTTTTTTGTAATTACTTGGTCTATCCAATATATTTTTGTTGGTAGCAATACAGAAATGGCCCGTCATAACATTGGAAAAAGTGTTGTTTGGTATCATTTAAAGTTTTTGTGTAAAAAGTTATTTTGTGTCTAAAAAGTTTACTGTCAAAGTTCGTGCATCACTTTCGTTATAGCTGTATTCAGCTAAGTTTTCCATTGAAAAATATGATTACAAGCTAATTTGGCTCTATTTAATAATATGTTCCAAATGGTTTGTTGTATTTTTTTTAACCTCAAAACTTTTTGCTATTAGAGCCGTCAAACTACATAATCGTCACTTTTGTGGTCATCACTTACGTGGCACACGTGACCACGAAACTGATTTATGATCACGAAGTGTGACACTAATGGTTAAATAAGTATTATTACTCACTATTTTTATAATATTTTGTTTATACACGGTCACGTTAAGGGAGCCCCAGACGGCGTAGGTGGTTGCCTTAAAAGAACAGCAGATCGAGCTGCAGCGTTATGAAAAGACATCAATAATTTTCATAAACTAGTGAATTATCTTACAGTTCTGGAATAAAAATAATTCCCATAGACGATAACCACCTCAAAGGAATTAGCCAATATGTAGGTGGTGAAGTTATTAAACCTTTTAGAGGTATCTTATCAGTACACAAAATAACATGGAATCATAAAAATCCAAACTTGTTACGCTTTAGACGTCTCAGCTGTACATCTTGTCAGTTTGAACTATATTGTAAGCACTACGAATTAGGACACATCGTAATTCAAAATAGCTTTTTAGTACTGGAAGTCGTATAAATTCCTGTTATGTTAACCTCAGCAAAGAACAGCAACAATGGCGTCTATTTCAGATGATAGTACAGTGGATGCACAGCATGAGGAACCATACATAGCATTCAATAAACCTAATACCAGCATAGCAATGTCACCATCTCCATCAGAAATGTCGCAGCGTAAGCAACAGGCAATATTGTACAATTATAGTACATCTGCAAGCTCATCATTAATAATATCAAGTTCGAGCCAAATATCTCCATCGTCGCATTGTCAACGTATACGGAGACGGTGATAGTGATAGTCTTAACGTCTGGTATGCAGGAGCACCGTATCTACTTAAAAGAACAAACTTTTTTTTGGATTCTGATAGTGAATAAAATCCGACACGATAGGTTCAGATAGGCAACATAGTGTGACATCACTTTCGTGGTCAATTATTTTTTTTTTTTTTTTCAAAACAATTTGTGGTTTTAGTTGATTTATCTCTCATTATTATTTTTTTGTTTTGTACGCACTTTTGGTTAAGGTTCAACAGAGGTTAAAAATATGAGTGTGAGACTGGTAATAAAATAAATGTTATTTTTCGTGGTCATTACGATCACTTTCGTTACTCTTTTTAATTTTTTAATTGAAATTATTTAACAATTAAGCGTCCTTGACCTCTGTAACTATTTTATCTGTGATTAATATCTGTATTCTCGTTTATAATGAACTAATTATAAAAATTTAAACACTTTTTATTTTTTTATTTTTTTTAAATACTCGAAATAATGACCCTGCTGTGACATTTTAAATTAAATTAAACTCGTGCCGCGCGTAAATAATTTAGGGCTTGCGCCTAAAATACCTGGCCCGGCCTCTTGCAAGTCGGCGCAGCTTGTCGGCCGCCAGCGCCATATATGGCGGCGTCGCACAACGAGGCCGGCTCATGCAGTCCTCTCTCAAAACCTCACATAGCACTTGAGAAGACTTAAGTACATAATCCACACAACGTCCTACGGCCACAGAACAACCCTGTTGTCCTTCCAATTTTTTGAGAACCTATAATTACAATGGTACCTACAATTTAAATATTAATTACAGACTGCCAAAATTAGTAGTTTGTTTAAGCGTTCTGTTCTCAATCTGTTTGTTCATCTTATCTTAGTAGGTTATTGAAACTTCGAGAAAATTGTATCTGCAATCGGTACAGATTCATATCTGGTATGTATTGCTGTGTGACGGTGATATGGAACGCGGCAGAAATGCACAGATAAGACATGTTCATGCCGGAGCAAATACTGGCTATAACAACCTAATCAAATGCTAGGCCCCTGGTAATCGGGTCGTCTCGCCGCTCAAGCTAATCTAATGTCAACTTAATAGCTTCTTGCACTTAGACTGTAATAACATTGAGAGCTAAAACAGGCTAGTGGCAATTCCTCATGAGTTAAGCTCCATTCCGTAAAAGCACATGCCGTATTTTATTGAATGGACTCAAAGATACTTCGCAATAAAGTCGAAAGTTATGACTTGTCGTTGGGTACGATATACGAGTAAATATTTTTTATTTAATTATCTACAAGTCGTATTGCTGTCGAGTGTTTTCTAGAGGCGAAGGTCGTTGCAAAGTTGGCATTATAGGTTAATGATACAAATTTTATTTATTATTGACTATTCAATTTGGAATAATTTTCAATTTGAAATAAGTAAATGTAATCTAAACTAATATTATAAAGAAAAAGATTTAATTTTTTGTATGTTGTTTGTTTATATAAAAATTTGTAGGCTATACTTTAATATGTTCAACATATTTTTCAGGCATTTTTAAAATTTCTATATTTTAAGTGCCTTTGTAAATCTAAATGTTGCAATACGTCACTATTGTAATGATTATTTCCGTAGGCGTTTATTGTGAGACCGAATAAAAACTTTTGATACTAAAGCGAAGTGAAGGCGAAACACTAGACGTCCGTCTAGGATTATTATAAATGTTTGGAGACTTTCTATAGAATATTTTGTACTACTACTGAACTATAACTATACTGAATGAACCTCGCCTTTCCATTTCTCAGTAGTACCTAATCAGTCTAACAATTACAAGTAACATTTTTCAATATATACCTACCTAATTGATCGAAAAATACAGTTAACAACAAACAAAAAATATTTTGCACAACAATACAGTTGACTTAATATTGTTGTTAACACGAATGTTAATGGAAAATTTCATACGGCTCAACTCGGTTGTGACGTCATGAACGGTCGTGTTTATCCGACGCAGGCGCTGGTTATACTGGCGAAAAAGACACAGTCTAGGGATGGGAATTTGCATTTATAGTTGTCCGTACAAAAATAAATAAATCGCTAATTTCTTACAAAAATATAGATTTACACAGAGTAAAAACAACACGTAATTAAATAACAATTACTTAATGTACTTTTTTTATTTAATAACTTCTTATTTTATAGTACATTTTTATTTAAGCATATTCCATATCTTATAAATTCTAACATTATGTCTCATCACTACTGTCGGATAAATACGACATAGGCGTTGGAAGTCAATACACTTTCTCCGGGATAATATTAGTAAATTTGCCTTAAATGAAATAGTATTTTATTTTGTTTATTGATATAGTAAATCTGAATGATAACACTAAATAAAAGGTTGAATAGATAAACTTTCGAATAAAAAATGTATTTTAGGCTAAAGCATCGTAATATGTTTAGAAATTAAATATATATTATACAGTGTCTTGTATCGAATAAATCCGAGTCAGGCGGAATAAGCCCGAATTTTTTTGTCGGATAAATCTCAGGACAGGAATCAGACTCAGGCGGTGAAAGGGTTAAGCACTAACAAACAAGCTCTAATAGAACTACAATCGCCATTGAATTTCAGTAGGGTTCAAGTGTCGTGATAAGAGAAGGTTTAATAATCGTTGCGGATTCATTTCATTGCGGCTGTCTAAAAGTGTATTTCCGGCTAGATAAATATAAAATAATTCGGAGGACACTAAAGTTGGAACCACTGATAGTGATAAACAATGATGGCATTAATTAATCATTTTATAATTAAGTACTTACATAGATAGGAACGTTCATAAAGAGCCTGTATGTTACGAATTTTTACTTGACAATCTTAAGAATTTTATTTACACTGCATAGAAAGGATTTTTTTTAACTTTTGTTCATTCACCGTAAGGCAGGAAACTTAACTTAGAAAGTACAAGAATTTGAAAACCTATAACCACTGGGCAATCACGATTAGGTATTATTTCGTCCCGGTTATTTCTAAATAACTATATCATCAAATAAATCACATTTTAATTAAATCTCTGCTCCGCTGGAAATTGTGTTGCGGTCAGTATAATGGAGTTCACTTTATGGTTCAATTGCCATTTTAAACGAAAACAAAGCAAAGCAATGCTTTTGCTGGCCGTGAATGATTTGTAAAATATAGCCTACAGTGTCCCACGCGCGCTCATTATGTTTGACCATGTATAAAAATGAAAAACAACCAAGCAAGATTAATTTTGCTGTCAAAATGATACCTCGTTCGGTTATATCCGGTACTTATGTAATGAGGGGTTGTTATGAAATATGCTTACATTTGAAAATGAAGGTGGACCGATGACCTGGCAAAGGTCTTCGATGGATGAGAGTAGCTCAGGATCGGTATATGTGTTTGATAAGGTTTGTGTCTATCCAGCAGTGGACGTCTTTTGGCTGAAATGATAATGATAATAAAGAAAAACGAAAGATTATAATTATCTTGTATATTAATTTGCATTCCTTAAATAGATAAATAGGTAGTTACCTAAATACGAGTAAGTATACGATCTTGGTTAAACATCTAAAACAACTTAGGTATCTATTTTTTTACGTCTCTTCTGCAAGGAATCAATTTGTCACTTCCCTGCATAGAATAAATATCTTTTTAGGCTAGATAGATGTGCAAGTTTATTAATTAATTACTTGACGGTACAGTTAGGTCTGTGGAACAAACTTAGCGCGGTTAAACTCGCGATAGCCTCAGCTGATCAATTGACCCGTCGTATGAATCCGCTTGATCGTTTATTAACAAAGTCAAGATCGTCTAATGCTTGACTCACACTGACATGACGGCTACAGAGTAGTCTTTAAATAATTATAGGTAACTGAACTTTTATTGACACAAAATACAATTACTCGGCGGTGTACCTTGGTAGATGGAACAAATGTAATATGCGTACCTAAATTTGCGATGGATCTGCCTGATTAATGGACAGCAGAATTGATGTGCAACCTACCTGAGCTCCAGAGGCGGATCCAATCTAAATTACCAAACTATGTGAAGTCAAACTAAATTCGATACATTATTTTAAATGGTGTTTCGCGTTACGTGTCGGCGTCGCGTCGATTCTAAGTCTTAATAAAAATTATAATTATCTGGAGATTAAAAAAAATAGTCTAAGATTTTTGTTAGTTCTTTTACAGCTCTACCTTTGTAAGTGAATTGTACGCAAAATTATATCATGCATAATTAAATAAATAATTAAGTTTGACCTAGACTTTGACTTGATTATAAATCTAAACCACGATTTTGATACTTCAGAAGAAACGGTGCACTGGTTGGTAATAAGAGATTGTGCCTTGGAATGCAAATATCTACTGCACTTTAAGCGCCAGGACTATTAGTCAACTGAGGTTCAAGACATCGTGAATAATGAAATTAAATCTTTTAACGCAACTTCACCAAACGATTCTGTCAATGAGAATCGAGCTTTATTCTTAGCTACAGACTATCTAGGTTACGAACGAGATATAATCTAATGCCGATCAGCAATCTTCCGCGTCTATACTTATCTAAGAACTTATATTGGTTATTGACATACATTTACTACAACTATATAACACTCACCTTTAATTTGCTCGCATGGTGGCTCCATGGTGGCATAAAAAGTGGTAGCTCTTGTCATTTAGCACCAGTAATGCAATTTGACAGTTTTATACTTTATACCAATGTGCAAAAGATAGAAATTGCCGCACAGGCTTAGTTTTGTCTTAAGCCCCTTTTCTACATAATGTGATTATGATCGTCTAAATAGCTCTGTAAAAACTTTGAATTTGACTGCACTGTTGGTCTAGTGGTTAGTGTAACTGACTGCGACGCCGAGTGTCGTGGGTTCGATTCCCGTGGAAGGCAAATATTTATGTGATGAACATTTGTATTTGTCTTCAGTCTGGGTGTTTCCTATGTATTCTAAATACGTATTTACAAAAAAAAGTATGTATATGTATTATATTTCAGTTATCTAGTACCCATATCACAAGCTCTGCTCAGCTTGGGACTAGATGACGGTGTGTGATAATGTCAAAAAAAAAAAGAATCGTGTCTATCTTTGTTACGATTACTTACGATGCAAAAATGACACATTAAAATTTTTATCTTACATTAAATGTTAAAAGAAGGAACGTTTTTTTTTAAGTAGTTTTTTTATAAATGTAGATTGTAGGTAGATAGGTAGAAGCAAGCAAGATAATGCATAATAGAAGCAAGCAAGATAATAGGTACTATGGTCTAGGTATGTGTTGGTCTGCGAGACACGTATATTATTTCGATGTAACCGAAACGCCGACATTCATTACGTAGTCTAGACTAATCTCGACTAGACAAAGGGACGTAAGAGGTGGTCTAATGTCTATTTGCATACACACGGACCAAGTTTCATGTTTAAATTCTACTGAGATACTAAAGTAGGTAGGCAGCGGCTTAGTAGAGCCCCTGTCATTGCAGAAATTGATGAGCGACAATTGCCACTTACCATCAGTAAAAAGTAGAAGCACATAATAAAAAGGTTAATTTTACAAGAACCTCTTTTTAAAGTTTTTGACAAAACAAAGATGCAAATATATGTGTTAATTGTTTTAAACATTTTTAAGTTATTGCTCTACGTCGCAGGAGATATAACGTACTTACCTACTACAGATTCTTGAACATAAAACGAACAAAGCCATCTCGGGCACTCCAGGGATTGACCCAGTATAAAAAAGTAATAAACCAGCTAGAAGAATTGCAACTTCTATTTTATCCTCTTGGTGTTAGATTTACTAGATTTTGCCCCCTACTTTACTTATCGGTTCGTAGGGCTCTATAGGCTTGAATATTCATACTATTCTAAGTTACAAGTAGATATAAATATTAAGATTGTCATTCATTGATTTATGTGTGAAATATATTCATTTTCACATCACATACGACTTTAAATGCTAATGAAATTTGGCAGTTACGTACGTACTTATTGATCTCAAACGTGGGTTCCTGTCTGTCTTTTTGGTATTCGTATTACGAATAGCCTTCAAATTCGTCTCTAAGGCTAAGATCGTACACAACACTGCGAGTTATTTTATCTTATTGCACATATTAGGTGTTTTATATTCAGTCAATGACACCCGTGAGAAACTAGCATAATAATTCTAGACTCGTAATGCATTTACTTCTAAATGGTCAATAGAATACTGAGTGACATTGCATTCGTAGTATTATATGCAAACTTAAAAAGAAATAAGGTTAAATTAGTGGACACATCTGTTAGACGTGGTTGCCATACTGCTTAGAACGCTATGTCTATCTGCTCATGTAACCCGTCTTTGTATTAAATATTGAATACAGCAAATCGAACGTGAAATTGTAACATCGAGTTCTTCGTGATAAGTGCGAATAAAATAGAATATACATGAAGAGAGAGTGGCTCATTCTATTTTAATATATTTTATACTGTGTTGTAGTCAATTTGTAAATCTTTAGTAAATCCATAAACAAAAGTCTATGCTGACGTAAAAAGTTTGTATTATTCTAAATATCTAAAACAAATATGGACATTGACAATGATCTAAGAAAATTTAATACTTCACGATATTTTGGCCGGTGTTGATACTGAATAAATTCAGTCGCCGTGTCATATATTGCATCCCTACTCTAAAAGTCTACCTGTCTGTTACCGGAATCAGTGGAGGTATCTTTGAGGGCATGGCGACAAGTTGTCGCAATTATAGTATCTATACACGAGGATGATAAATCGCAGTCCGTCGCCGACTGGATGACGCTTACACTTGCTATTTTCTGATGACTTTTGAACCGGGCTTTTCTGCGATGTCATTTATCATTTTATCTTTTCAAAGCCACATGTATGTTACAAATGTATTTTTGAGGACCATTAGCTTTTGCAGATGTGTTGAGTGTCTTATTTCTTGTGAAATACATATTATAAAAATTACGTTTAATTAGGTAGAGTGTATACCTACTCTTTGTTAACAAACCGTGAATACTCCAAAAATAACTATATTTCCACATTTCAAATAAAATATTTAATCTATTGTATAATTTTATTAAACATTAAATAAGTTTACCTACTTACTTAATTTTGAAAACAAAAATATAAATTTCGGAAGGATTCCATTTTTTATTGAATGTGACAGCGGTACACAGATATTATAATTTTAGTCTGTCATTTTAGTTTACAAAAACGCATTATTTATGTCAAATCGTGTAGAATCTAACAATTAAATAAACATACACAAGTAATCGTTGCACCTTTTCTGCTGATCTTACCTACTAAAAGTCACAACAAAATGCAAAAACTTCACTGCATGACGCAAGAGAAAGGACACGTGTTTCTATTGTAGTACTGAAACGCAATGTAGGCTATATTGGTGGCTATTTATTATTACTATTTGATTAATGTACTAAACATTATATATACTTACCTTAGTACGTCAGTCAGTACCTAGGTATGTATAAGTAGATTAATCAAATAGTAATAATAAAAAGCCAATAATATTGCATTGGTTGCGTTTTTAAAATTGTATTATGAATAACACGTTGTGTCAACAATGCTACCTTAAGTTGTATCTACATAATATTATGTATATGTAACGCAAACATTGCAATTTTTTGTGTTTATAAATTGTATTGTAAATCTGGGTAAGTACTTATAAATACCTTGTGTCATAATAGATTGATGTTTGTATTCGATATTTGTAGGTATGTTTGTAAACCTGTGACACTTATTGTAAAATACGGCGTTGTTTTTAGATATCAATCTTTAAAATGTCTTTTCATTTCACGGACTGGCTGTAGAGCAGGTAGGTAACTAAACAAATTACTGCCCGGTTAGATGTATATGCAAATATTTCTAAGATTGAACAAATACTTTTTAAGAAAAAGAATTTCTATACGTTTAAGTTGATGTTTGTCGTCTCGATTGTGATTCGATAGCTTTTGATATTATATCGATCACGTACAGGAAGATTTAATAAGGTTCTGTACTTCGAAACAATACCTATTAGTAATGAAGGTTGATTGTAATTTCCCGGTGCATCGACACCTTGCAGCCATGTGCTGTTTAGTCTCGAGTCAATGACCCCGTCCCTTATAAAAAGTAACTTGAACCTGCCCGCCGCATTATTGCAAATTGTCGCCATATCTGACGATAGCGAGTGGCCTCTACTGTTGTGTTGTAGCCAAGTAATGGGCATAAAGAACTATGCAGTGTGTAGTGTATGTAGTAGTAATATTGTGAAGCTTTATCTCACAAAAGTTTTAATTCTGTTCAAAATGTTTGCGACAATTTTTTACTAATGATGGACTAATTTAACACTGGGCAAAGTAGGAGATGATACCGGTACACGCTTTCCCATCAAAACCTATGAAATGGTAATTCCTTGTCTAACATTCTATTCGGTATTGTTAATCTATCAGTTTTACGTAATGACATGCACAAAGAGTAATGTAATCACAATATTCTTTTACTGCCTCCGTGGTGCAGTGGGTGTGTATGCGACTGCTGTGCAAGAGGTGCAGAGTTTGATTCCCACATGAGATAAAACTTTGAATAAGTGTCACGGAGCTTGTTCCCTAGTGAGAGTCTTTTGCATTTAAAAGAAAATCATGTTCCAGTAATTATACAATACACGTAATCTTTTAATTCTAATTGTTTTTCATTAATATATTTATGTGTATTAGTCATTTTAGTTCGCACGTCGCGTGTCATGATTATCATATCACGTGCCTAATCATTAAATACTGATTATTAATGTATTTTATAGATTTTGTTTTTTTAAGTAATCAGTTTTCAACTACAACAACTTTTTCTCTCTATAATAGGTGTTAAACACGTATTCAATTTGGAAACGAATCATCATCCCCTGAAAAAGCTTTAATTGTGTAGTGCTACTATTATCGTATCCCGTACGAGGTGTCTATCAAATAAAAAATGTCCAAGTGCTTTCAATACTGGAGCACTCAACCAAAGCAATGAGCACTAACTGTTACTTTTTCATTTTAAACTTTTTTTTTTATTGCAATTGGTGACAGGAAATTACTCATCTGACTGTAGGTAAGTTAATTGTAACTGTCATCCAAGAATTTTAAAAACGTAAATACTGTCTGTATCTGATATTTTTATTATATTCATGGTTATGCAATATTTTCAGAGCCACTAGGTCATTATTACAAAAAAGCGGTAAGCGTTGAATAATTCGGCATTAGTGACAGCTTACAAAAGGAAATGCTAGATCATCCTTCCGTATACAACTAGTAAGGCAAAAAACTGGAAACTAAACCGTGCGCCTTCTGTCTGCTATAATCCTGGGTGCGAAAACTCCAAACTTAAAAGTCTTTTGGGCCTTTAAAAGTAAGCATCATTCAAGAGAAAATAAAATTAATCTGCTATCAGATAAATAGTACAGCGAAGATCGTGTCTCGACTGAGAATTCGAAGATACGTACATAAATATAAATTACAGCTGTACTTCAACAGTTACCGACTCAATGATTTATTGCGTGGTATTCTGATATTATCGGTGGAGGAATATACAAATTTGTTAATTGAATTTGTTTTAAAAAGAAAACTTACCTTTCTGTTCTGTTACGCGGCAAGATGCGACGATTCAGAGGCTTTTACAAGCACGCTTCAATTAAAAAAAATTGCAATGCAATAAAAAAAAGCATAGCGTGAAAGAGAGATTAATCTAGGATATTTTTAGCTCAAATAGGAGCAGCTTGGCTAGTGCACCTTAGCTTTTCAGCGTGCAATCATATCTAGGTAGCTTCGAAAACTTAATGCCAGCAATAGAGAGAATTCTGAGCTGCAAGTACAGTTTCCTTTTGTTGCATACTAGCAGTTGCAAGCTACTTACCTTTTGGCGCTCTAGAGTTTTATAAGCGGCGGTTATCACTACCATCAGATGAGTGACTTATCTGCTTCCATTAGCTAAAATTGAAGCTGATTATACAAGTGATACTAGTGATCGCAAAAATGTTAAGAGCTAAATATCATAGATGTGTCTTACATATCGAGGCTATTGGTTAAATTAATGTATTGTAGATAAATCGTTAGGGTTGTTAAATTAAAACTTATTAAATTTATTTGTTTAATTGACTTAACTTACAGCTCAACTTAAAGCATGCATACGCATCAGTCAACGTTATTAAATTCACACATAGAAACAATATAAACCTTCACACCATGCGTACTCATTTTAGACTAGACTAGATTTTAGGATGAATTTAAATGAATAAATTTGGTGCTGAAAATCGGAGTTTCTGGCAACCCTGGCTGTACGTCGCACCGAGCTCGTATCATTTGACTTTCACTGATCAAATTTTTGCTAAAAGCCGGTCCACGTTCGCGAAAGTGGTCGGTCTAGTGTGCGAAGTTTATGTATTGGTAGTTAGAGCAGAATTGGATAGATACGCGACGCACCGATGATTAAGGCTCTAGATAAATCTGCTACTAAAATGACTAGTACTGCGTACTGCAGTGCTAAAGTCTTAGTTTTGAATTTATTTATTTACGTTTGAAAAATATGAAGTAGACATTCTATAAACAATATACATTAACACGTATCTATACAAAACAAAACACATCCAGAATTGGCACAACTTATTATAGAATAGTGGAATAGTTCAATTAGGTTCCTACTTAGTGAGATTTTAAAGCATGTACCTACATGTTTAGATTAGCAGTTTTCACGACTCTATAACTAACGAGTTAAGCTTAAGTAAATTAGCTGACATCTTCTTTTGGTAATCATGAAGTTCTTAATTATTTACATGATTTAAATGAAATGAGTTTAACTTTAACTTTGGTATTCACTTTTACAACGAAATATTCACGTAATATTATACCTTACGTTGTCACCAGAGACAAACGCACGTTAACTCATGGAATGAGAATGGGTATTGACAATATGTGGGTATAACGTATATTTCCTCGGCAACTAATATTAACATAACTAAAATGTCAATCAAAGTTGTATTATCATATTGCGAACAAAGACCGTAACCGGCAAACTTTCTATGTAAACGAGTACCGGGAAATTATTATTATACAAACACGATGTGTGTGTAAAGAATAGTTTGACAGATGTTTTGCATTTATACGGAAATGAAAAATAATTTTAATGAAATTCTGTGATTCGTTCCATTAATAAAGCATTAGTCAAAATAAGTCACAAATGGTAGCCTATTTATTTAGTTATGGGCCTTCGGGCCAGTATGTATCGAGAAGGTAAACTAGATTAGATTATCTCATAAAATTACCTTTTATGTATATCTCATAGAATATCGCCATAAAGTGTTTTAATAGTTTTTTTTTTGCATTCGGTGAATGCTTATTTTTCGATCTTCCACCCCGTTCTCTCTCGCGGTCGAGATCCAGTTGGTTAAGCTAAATATTCCAAAAACAATGGATAGAGCTACAGTTAGCACTTACTAATAAGTAGCCTCCTGTTTGTCACTTATTTTATATAGAAAACAGAGAGATCAGGTAGTATAATACCTTTGAACTATGACCACAAAGAATTCACCGTGCATAATATTATACTAAAATCTGCCATAAAATGTATAATTATTTTAACTGACCATTATAACGATAAAGCTCAGTTAGTCCTGGACATAAAGGAACATTATGCAAACAACTTGTAATTACCTTTGGAGCGAGTTCTTTCCAACTCGTAGAGCAAACATTATTTCCCCTTTACAAACCGTAAGTACTTATGTTTTAGAGAATTGTACCTCTTTATTATCATCTTTATTTTAAAAACTAGGACGGTTTTTTTGAAGGAGCATGTTTTTTGCTTGCCTTAATCTGTAAGCCTGAAATTATTAACTCGGCTTGAGAATGTAGTAATAGATAATGCTTAAATTGAGGCACTTTAGGAGCGCCATGACGAATTGCCATAATATTAATCAGTTTTTAAAAATATATGTACGTTGTTGGTGACTTGAGTACTCCTATAATCTTTTCGTTTAAACATACGTTGTATATTTAATTTTTTTTAGTAAAAATTTGAGTAACACGGTAAGTATTTTACAAATATACCATCAGTGGACGTGGAAGTATACTCAGACTTTAAAAACAAATTTAATGTTTGAGGAATACAACAATATTGATTTTAAAAGAAAACCTAATTCATTACATTTAACGTTACAAAAATCTTACTGTCATCATAAAGATAAATTTCTTAACATAATTCTTAAATAAAATATTTATGCACAACCAGTACTCAAAAGAGGCTCTATTTTTATGTATTGGCACGAGCGCAGCCCAAGAATTTTCGACTTGTATTCTCGTCACGTAACAACAAATTGATATTAGGTGCTCAATTTTAAGAAATGACGTATATTTTACCGATTCTTATCATTCGGTAACAAATTAAAATGGTAATGCTAAACGTTGAATGCATAATAAAAATAAGGTTATTGTTTTTATATTACGTAAGTACGTATCCAAAGATTGTCTGGAAGAAATCGCTTTTAGCGATAAGGACGCCCATTGTAACTTCTATTTCTGTACAATTAGTTTTTAGCAAATGTTTATAATAGTATACAACAAAGCTAATAAATAAATAAATACTTAATTGGCAAAACATAAGCCTATCGGATGATGTTACTGTTGCCTATTTACATGACTGTGTTCTCTGAATACATATCGTAGACAATAAAGTTGTTGTCTACCGTAGGACAAGTCAATGAGAAAGGAAAAGACGCAAAGAATTATAGGACTGAGAGTATAGTTAGATCTTCGGTAAACTCACTTACCGAAATCCAAAAGTGCCACACGTATCACAGTGTTTTTGTTACAGGTCGTATAATCTAGAATTTGGAATTGTTTTAGATCTACAATAGACGTAACGTGTGCTTGCCTCTACAGTGACAGCGCGTCTCTGACGAGAAACATTTAATTCTCAAAGTAAAAACTAGTGACACTGTATTTTTTTCTTATATTAAGGGATGTATTTTAGTGGACAAAAGAATAATTTTACAATAATACTGGTGGGACAACTCGAGAGGTAGAACGCAGCGCTTTTAGTATTCCTGGTTGGGCGCCAATATCTAAGCCATTCGTTTTGTCTTGTGTCTTTAATCTCCCTGTTTTATAGTTATTTTATTGATCATAGAAATGTGAGGAGATTTAATTATCTCTCATTTATTTGTCTTGTTATTGAATTGTATAAAGTTGTAATTGTTTGCAGTTTATGGGTAGTAATTTAGTTTGCATTGTCACCTTTTACGACACTAATGGAACGTGGCTGTGTTCTTTAGGCATTAATTGCAAGCAACCGCGGGAAGGAGGTGTAGGAGGAGAAGGACAAGGGTTATTGAGCATCCGGCGCTCTCATTCACCGAACGAAACGCATTAATTAATGCAAACTATTATTTTACACAAGTCGTGACGGCGATTCGTAAACACGAGGTCGGAGGTTCGAATCCTGACAAGTACCAATGTCACTTTTCAAATCATATTATTATGTACAAGTTTATCTAGATATTTCTGACTGTAGGTGAAGAAAACATCGTGAGGAAACCTGGACTTCCAAGGAAGTCTGAAATCGCCAATTCGCCTTGAGCAAGCGTAGCGATCGTGGCATGGCCTTCTCTGTATGGGAAGAGGCCTTTCCCCGCAGTGGCATAGTAACGGGCCGATATGCTGATAATGCATATTTTACGCAAATATTCTATGAGAGTGTATTCTTCTTAGTCGGTTTAGCCCATTCATGCTGAAACCATCAAGAATCTACTACCGTAAAGACTATTTATTGTTAGGGCATTATTATTTTTGTGACAGTATAAAGATGGTCGACTGAATGCAATAATGTCGTGACTCTTAGTGACAATAGATAGAACTCTTGATGGCTACCGGCAGATAAACAAGTACAAGTTTTGCATATTAACTAGTTATTAGAAAAGGTTACATATAAATTTTGAACTAAATAGGTGCGTTATTTTTTTATCGATTGATTTTATCGATTTACTAATATATAATTAGTTTCTTAAAAAAGAAGCTGTCTACTTTTACTATATCTTATTATACTCTATTTTTATACTGTAGTTAGGTACCATGTATTTGCGACCAACAACAGATAAGTGCTGACATTATAGCAATTAACTTATGAGAAATGGAATCCAGCTATCATTAACGCTATCTCTCATCACTCGAAATTCCTTAAAAGCTTATAACTACATTATGCTCTTATTAGCTTGTACCTTTTTCTATTATGTTTTATATATTTTCGACTTTACGCTTAATCTGTTAAAGTTTATAACACTTAACATCTCCATTCGATAGTACCTAATCAAAATCAATGTACTGACATCTAGTTTCAATCGGTACATGTCTGATATTATGCAAATAGAGCACTGGTATCATGTCGGTATTCAGATACGAGCCTTTAATTCAATCGGCGCTTAACCAATGAATAATTCAACACTCTTCCACTGCCGACATTTTTTAATGTCATGCAAAGTCATCACCAAAGCGATAGAGTTAATGCAATTCAACAATAAAAATATATTTAAATAAAGCAATAAAACTTTTGCATTTATGAGATAACTTTTGCATTTATGAGAGCGGTTGATTCTTGAAAGATATATATGGAAATTATAATGGTAGGAATTTAAATCGCGATACACGTAACATGACGTAAATATTGACAAAGTGACCACAGTGAACAATGTTTAGTGATTATTGCCGTTATTAGGACCTTAATTTGCAATGTACAAATTACGCTAAATGAGCATCGGACCACTCGAAGACCGGTGGTACTCCTTACGGACCTCAGAAAGTTCAGTTTAATAGGAACCTGACACCTTCGCTGACACCATCTATAGATACTCTATACTATTACATAAAGCGGATGAGTTTGTTTGTTTCAACGCGCTAATCTCTAGAACTACCAATCGGATTTGAAAATTCTTTTTCCGTATGATAGCTCCGTTCTCGAGGAAGGTTATAGGCTATGTAACATCACGCTACTGGCAACGGGAGCGCAGAGCAGTAAGCAAAGATGTAAAATTAAATGAAAATCATCGAAGAAAGCGAATTTCTATCACTACTTATGCTTTGCATGAAAACTACTACTCGTTCAACTATTAGCAGAATTACAACACTTTGGTCTTCTCTAAGCTTGCCTGTAGCTTTTCGTAGGCAGGCCGCTTGTCATATTATATGAGCGACACATACTCGTAGTCCGCACTGCTCTTCTACCTTTCTTGAAAGCTATCGGTCAGCCAATTCAATATTGGGGTTACAAATCTAATATTGCTATGCTAGGTCAGTAGTTCAGTACTCTCAGCTTAAACGTTTAGTTATACAATAATAGCTAAGAATGACTGCATATGGCGCCGGCGGGTTAACTTATCTCGTTAATAGTGGGACATATGGTCCGCATATCTGTTACATTACATTGTTGGTAATTATATAAATACCAGAGCGATTGATATGTCTTTGGTCTTGCGCTCCATTCATGACAGCATGACTTGTATCAATTAAATTAGATTCTCTAAGTAATTATTTTAGTTTTTAGTACCTATGTAATTGCTACTAGCATTCCGCGGCGCGGTTTCCTCCGCGTCTTTGCTTACTGCTTCACTCTCGTCGCCAGTAGCGTGATGTTATATACCTTCTTCAGGATCTAGGCTATATAAAAAAAGAATTATTGAAATCGGACTGGTAGTTCCAGAGTTTAGCGCGTTAAAACTTTTTCAAGCAAACAAACATTTCCGCTTTATATAATAGTATAGATAAAACCAATACTTATACCTAATGCTATCACTATATTGGATCAACAACAGATAAATATTTATATATGTAGTTGTAAGTGTAACGTATTAAAATCCTCGTTCAATGAAATCCAACCACTCAACCTTCGATTGCAGTCAACAACTTTACACATAAAAGTTTGACAATAAATAAATGTGCAGTGAAATAAATTGAGTTTTTCAATCGATACCGGCCGCAGGTTGAGTGCAATTTCATTCACCTGACGCAGGAAGTTGTAATATTTATCTAGTGATCTTAAGTCATATTCTGAATATTAAATTTAAAATTTAAATTAAATTCCAATTGATGATAATTAATTGATTGATATTATGGTCTTATGGGCAGAGGATGTCTAGTCTTCAGAGTCTTTTGGCTGAAATGTAATGATGATGACGATGAGATTCGACTTCTAGGGTTCCTGGCTCCCCATGACTATTGCAATTTTAAGGCTCTGACTTAACCACCACTAGCTGCTAAAGTGTCTGATATATATATTTAACAGACAAAACATCTCATAGTTAAATCTGTCTTATATTTTTAAAGAGTTTATTTGTCAGTAAAGGTTATGAGGCACTAGTGAAACTGATTTTTGAGTACTATCTGTCAGTTAAGTTTCGAATTAGTTATTACCTTGTCACCCACTTTATCAGCAAGTGCAGAAACGGGGCCTAAGAAATGTATTCAAAGTAGTTCAACAACAACAGCAGACAGTGGACAGTACGACGAAGGCTACAATTACATTCAAAATAGCTACCGCCATGCGGTCATTATTAAGCCCGCCCAAGTAGACTTTTACTAGACTGTACCTATGAAAAAGCTTTTAATCAAAAAATATCTATATACAATGTTTCGACAGTAACCCAGAGCGGTGCTAAGGTTCCTTTTTTAAATAAATAGTTAAATGTACAGTCACTGCTCGCCCGCTAATTCAATATTTGAATTATAATCTACAATAAAGAAAAAGGGAGAATGTGCATGTAAAGTGATGAGACATTAAGCTGTACATAGAAATAAACAAAAATGATAGTTATTATTTTAGCCGAGCTAACAGTACTTTTAAAATAAAACTTAGAATACGATAAATTTAAAATAGCAAAATAACTTACTCAAAGCTAGCTACTCAAGCTGTGGGGTGCTGGACGGTATTTCTTGCGACAAATTTAAATAGTTGTACACACCATGAGTTACCGCGATACATGGCACAAAGACTTCCGTTTGTGCGCTAAAGTAGATTTATTATTAGTTCAGATAATAAGTCCGTCATCCGTTCATTAATGAAGTCCGTCACCCATCCATGTGGATAATTTTAGTGCTTGTTTATTAATGCTTATTTTACTTATTCTGCCTTACGAAAAATATGCCTCGATATCTCAGCCCTCGATAGTTTTACAGATCATTTTCAAATCACATTAAAGTACTTTTTTCATATAAGTATATCAAAATGACTGCAATTGGCTTTGTAAGTTAGTCTACAGTCACTGGAATCCAGGAGGGATGAATACCATCCTTAATGCCATCGTGACAAACAGATTGTACATTACAAAGCCAGTTGTCTTTGAGACCATTTTTTTTTTATTTAAAATAGAAACATTCGTTACTCAGAATCTAAAGTTGTCAAAGTACTTCACCCATTACTTTTTCAGCTTCTGATATCAGCTAGTTATTAAATATCTTCCAAAATCTCTTCTGAAGTAGTAAGAGTTTTCATATATGGTTGCTACTTCATTGTTGTTTACTATAAAGATAAGTTCAAAAATGGTCAGAACATAATTTTGGGTGTTACCTACGCGGTCAAAAATATTGTTTCATTTTCATTTATAACAATGCCTTCTCCTGTCATTTTGCATTATGAGCTCCTGCGGAAAGCGACTGCATTCTGGTTTCACAAGTCGCTGTTTGTGTTATAGCTGTATGCAAATTTAACGACACGAAGATTACTCATGCGTAACAAACGACCTATAACTGCACCATGTGTTTAAACTGTTATTTTATGTGATTTAATATGCTTGTTTCAAAGATACACATACCTTTTTCCTGATGTTTCGCTTCGGCAACTTTATTAGATTCCGTGTAAAAAAACTAACCTAATTTTAACCAAATATTTGGATCCTTTTGTCGTCTTCTGTCAACTGGGACAACCAAGCAATATATTTTCTATTGTTCTTTTACATGCTGGTAGCGCACGGGTTTGCATTAAAGATCTAATAGTTCCTTCTGTCTCCATTGACAATGGTATAAATTCTAAAAGTTAAGATTTGCATATTTCTGCCAAGTAACAAACTTTCTAGGCCACTTTTTATTGTTATAACAAGTTGTAACTGTATCATTGTCAAGAATAACTCTTAAACTAAACATTAAAAAAAGTTTATCTAGATATCCATCATTGTATTTTTATGTCGACATTAACTACCATAAACGATAGCTGATTAAAAAAGGTCCAAAAAAGGAGGTGAGATACATATCGGGCGTACAAACAATCTCACGGTAGCGAGATAACTCGGCATCCTACAGGAATCAGTAGCAGGGTCGACGCCCTTTGACGTCACGATTCTCTACAAAAAAGTACAATGTAATAAAACATTGAAATTACTCCAATCTGTCATCTGTTTCTTTACTATGAGTTATTGTCGTTGTTTAAAATTTCGTTCTCAGATTTAATACTAGCGGCGCTTTTCATTTTGATACAAATATTTTGAGCTGTCAAGTAAAAGACGATTAAGATTTTTGATCACTGTTAAAACAAATATTTTAACTCAAGTTATTGATCTGGTCCCTAGTTAGTCCCCGCCCGTCGTCACCCTTATAATGTTTAAATATAATATCTTAGGCTTACTGTCACAAAAGTAAAGGCTGTTTATAAAGGCTACTATTGTGTCCGCGTCGGACCGGACGTAAACGCACTCTTTGTTGCGTTGTATGAGTAACACATAAAAGTCATCATATAAGTTACACTGTTATTAATTTTTTTGTGTTCTTGTTGCAGGTACGTGTGTCTTCAAGTCGCTCTTGATTTGGTATTATCTACTTAATTCGTTCGGTAAGTTGAATAAGTAAATTAAGTTTTGATTTCGTAAGCACTGTAAAATTTTGTCGAAATTAGCATTCGTGACGAATAATAGTAAAGATAGACTCCAAAGAACAGGTATACAGATAGATATATAGTTAAAAAGTTCTACACAAACCTCGGTACTGAATTGCATGTCTGTACTTTAAAGTTTACAATAATTGTTCTCAGTTGCATCAGTTACACTGGTAAAAATTATAAAGACGCTTTACTTCACGTTTTGTGAAGCTCTATACAGACACGATATGCTTGTATTTGTATCAGTAACTTTGCCGACAAAGTGCGCGTCGACACGAACAATATATACCGTGACAATTTCTACACCAAATGTACCATTGTGTGATGCAATACTACGCTACATATTTCTAACATTACCCACTATTGTGGGTAGAAATATATTTATTTAGTCACAGATTTTCGTGTACTGACAGCTTAACTGTACTCTTCATACTTGAATAATTATTTTCTTGTTCATAACAGACAGTCGAGCTTGAAAGGGATGTAGATAAATCATGTATTACGTAGCATAATAATAATAAATAATAATAATACCAGCCTATTTACTGTCCCACTGCAGGGCAAAGGCCTCTACTCATATAGAGAAGGCATGAGCATTAATCATTAATCGTAACATAATAGATAGATAATATTTAAACCTAATTCTAAAGTGTAAGCTATTGAAAAAGTGATTGCAGATTAAATCTGTGATTTTGATAAGTAGTTAAGTATTGTCAAATTAATGCAGAATTTGTTAAAATCAGTTAAACAGCAAGAACTTTTTCAAAATGTAATTTACAGACATAATAAGAGGTTTAAGAATCGCAATAAATTCCACAAAGTCTTATCTGTGAGGTCAAACAAACCACATCACTGGAATTATCACCAGAACTACTTAACATTTAAACTAACTTTACTTTTAAAATATGTATTTAATAAGTATGCAGCCCTCGCTAATAGAAACAAAATCAGAATCATAATTATAACATACGATGAATATACATATCTATCCGTGTGTAAGTCATTATACCGGGATTCTGGATCATTCCAAACAGTATAATCCTATCGAATTCAAAAGGTAGTTCAATCCTATTGCTTAACGGTTTACCGATCATAATTAAATACAGTCGAGTTGCACATATTTGTGGAGCCTTTATCTCTATAAAAAGCAGGTAGTTGCATTCCCAGAAGTGTATCCACTTGAGGACTCGCATGAACATTATTGGAGTCGTTTGAAAAAGCTTTTAGTTTTCGCAAAATTCTGGCATGTGTTTTTAAGTTTAATTAGAACCGGCATATTTGCTTTAGAGATTTGCATGGCCATTCTTAAACGTATTAGCATGTCTCATTCATATTTTTTGTCGTGTTTTTTTTTGTTTTGACCTCTGAGTTCGAAAGAACGAATCAGATATAACTAAAAGTACTTTAAACCATTCTGTGCCTTAAAATAATAAGCACAAGATAAATATTAAAAGACAGATGTTTTTTGACTTGCGTTTGTTTGCCGTCGGTAGAGATGCAGGAGTCTGTGTTGAAATATTATGTAGATCGTTATGTCTGCCGGCGCGGCGGTCACAGTCGCAGTAATGTGACGCCTTTTGATGTCATCGTCATTTACGGCCCCATATGTTCAACATACGATTACGCTCTAGATTTTAACGATCGGTATTGATTTCATGTTATTAATTTAGCGCTCTGATAAACAACTTTCTCTTTCAAAATCATGTAGGTAAATACTGATGTATTACATGTGTAATAAAACACTCAAATTATATTATGTATTTACATAATATTTATGTTACACTTAGCTAAATAACGACCGCATAAATAGATAGATTTGAGAGGTTAATCGCACGTCTTGAGATCCTAACAGATGTTTAGAAATATGAGAAGTCTAAATTCTAACTATTGTACTTATAAATATCAGATGCATGTTAATTAAAGAGTAGTAAGTACTACTCTTGATTGGACAAAGACAAATTTAAGAAAACATTAATAACATTTTGTTACATATCTATACAATAGAATCAGTTTCCCTTTTGTTCCAAATGTGGTTATTGTGGGTGTTATTTTCCAGGTATGAAGCAAAATCAATATGTTAATATTACGTCAGATACGAGGTGACCGGGCTGTGACTCAGTTCGGACATCCAAAGTTAACGATCCTGATAGGGTTGGCAAAATTTTTACTTATTCATAAAAAATATTGAACTTGAACTCAAAAAAATCCTTTATGTATTCATTCACAAGCTTATAGCATTATGGTTACTTTGGGTCTAGATAGCGCTATGTAGTAATTGTGTTATTATTATTATTTAAAAAACTTGAGTGACTCATGAACGTCAAAATAACAAAAACAAAATATCAACCAATTAACTAACAGTCAGATTGCTGACGAAGTGAAAGAAGAACTAACAAGAAACTCAGACCGCTTTTTGGACCGTCGGCATCGGCGCCGGATTGTTACAATTTTCTATGAGATATAATTTCAAGAAGCATGCAAAGTGAGGCGAGCAATAAAACTGTTGAATCACTATAAATCCCTTATTGTGTCTTTAAAACTCACGTTAAATGTTCAATAGTGCTACTTGTCGTTTATTAACACTTACTTACTCATTTATAAGCAATCAATAAACCTGTAATCTCTAAAATATGTTTATAACATTTGCGCCGTAATGTTGCAATCGTTTGTCTCGACTTTACAATTTTAGATATTATTTATCAAAAACAAAAACATAATCCAAGTCTGTTAAACCTCGTTTATATTAGGGTAATTAAAATTACCAGAATATTAATCTAAAAATATTGATTTTAACGAGAAGTCCGTTAGTTAATAAAATTGTAAACGTGTTTATAGTAATAAAGTGCCAACAATATGAGAAGTCACGTGTGATTTGTATTTGAATGTTTGATTTTAAAGTAACCATTGCACAGCAAGGTCCTGGCCCTTCTTTGGAATA
The DNA here is from genome assembly GCA_963082885.1 of Parascotia fuliginaria. Lineage (NCBI taxonomy): Eukaryota > Metazoa > Arthropoda > Insecta > Lepidoptera > Erebidae > Parascotia > Parascotia fuliginaria. The sequence continues at coordinate 12,281,317 of OY720182.1, forward strand.
CCAAAAAGCTTAGCTCAAAATGCCCTTACAAACTCATGCATCAAAACTGTCATCAAACTCTAATCGGAATCGCCAGTACTGATCCACTCTAAAGCCCTAATCAAAGGCTTTGACAAAAGATACAGTAACCTTGTCCTAGCACTGAGTAGGAACAATCTACGCATTTGTGGCAAAAGCCTTGACAAGTCATTGCTGCTTAAACAAGCACATGTACAATCTAAGGCTAAGCGACACACGCACCTGCAGGCGATGAAAGAAGGCAGAAGAAACGCCCTTCCATCATCTGGGGGAATGTGGTCCGCTTATAGACAGGTGTCAGGCTCTTCAAGGGAAATTATGCGGTAGTAGATCCACGCTGGTTTCAGCATGAATGGGCCGGATCGTCCGAGGAAGTACTACCCTCTCATAGAAGATCGACGTAAGAGTAGTAGTATCCGTACTACTGCGTTTCGCTCGCTGAGTGAGAGCGCCGGAGGCCCAATTTCCTCCCTTTCCTCTTTCCTCACCTCCCTCATTCCCTTCCCCTAACCCCATTCCCAGCTGCCATAGTGGAGGCCACCATACCAGCAGTTTAAGAAGATGGTATGGTGGCCACCACTTCTAGATTTCACTGACTGCTTACCATCAGGCGGGGTGGAGTCACTTAGGCAGGCAAATATAATAAAAAAAAAAAAAGAATACACTTTGGGCCCAGAAGAAATTAGGGAACTCACCCCCAAGCAAATCCTGCAGTATATCATAGCTGCAGAGTTTAGTGGTTAACTCTAGCCTTATAAAATCGGCGAACACAATAGATCAATCATGGTTGCAGTGATACTACAGCCGCATTAAAAGAAAGAAAGAAAAATAAAAACCATTGCACAAGACGAAATGTTCGCTGTCTGATAATAAGCAACTATCACAGCCTTTATAGGAGTTTCTAATAGTAGATCTTTGCTGACTACATTATTAATGAGCCGGATCGAGAGGTGAACGACCTAACCTCTCATATAATATCGATATGAGTATTATCTTAAATCCTGAATAATGAGGCACATTAACCACCCAGTCTCACCCTAATTTTGCTCCTCCGTCCCTATCGTCCCTATCTTTAAGGTCGGCTACAACATGGTTATGTTTTCTTAGGACTGTTTCTGCACTGCTTAAAACTCGCAGCGGTGTAATAGGTTACGATAGCTACTTACCATAAGGGTCGTATGTGATTTTGTCACCAATTTTACTAAGGAAACATAGAGTGACAAAAGGGCCTAGACAAGTAGCAAATATTTTGATTACATTCATAGAATAGATTACAAAATAGGCTAACGCCAACATTGTCGTTAGCTTAAGTCAATCCTAGCATAGATTTCAATTAAAAATGTTTTAATTGAAATCTATGTCACTTGTCTAGGGCCTAAGGTGACCGACACACCGACACTGAAATTAAGAACAACTCAGATCATAAGGTATTCAACTCAGATCATAATTATAATAGCGCACATTCAAGACAAATTTTTAATTAAAAGCACGTGTATATGTAATAATTACTAGTTACAAAATGGTCTCTTGAAACAGTTTTTTTTTAAAATTTATACAGTAACTCTTTTTCTTGTACAAATATATTTATTTACAAATTAAAAAGGTTTATATATCTATTTTTATACCATTTAAAGTATTTCCAAACTAGCATACGGTTGCTAATTACCGAGGCCAATCGGCGCTTACACAAGTCGCCGACTCTGAGATGTTTGTTCTGTAGTCAAATGTTTCACTTATTCTAAAATTTTCCAATCTCTGTAAGTTCACAACCCTACAAGTTGGCTTCTGAGGCAAGGCCTGACAACAGTGTCGCCACATTGAACCTCGTTTATGAAAGGTCGCCGGCGCTTTAAATGAAAACTCTCGTTTTCTTGTTGATAGCATAATTATGTTAATGCTACAAGTAATTAGTGGCGACAGGAGACTTGTAGATACTTAAGCAAATATTTGAAAATGTTTTGATTTATGAATCACTTAACGAAATATAGCATCGTTAGTGGACAAAGGACATGAGATAAAATGCTTTCGGCAAATTCATTTTGTTATCGTTAGTAGTAAAAACATATAGCCAAGATGTATTTCTTTTTATATCCTTTTTCCTTTGAAGGTGCGATAAATATAAGTGTCATAACTATTATTTTACTGATTTATACCTAGTAAGGATCGCATTTTAGCGGTAATCAACCACTTTGGACACAAGTCCAAATTTCATCTGGAATTCTAAATGGTGATGTTTCGTAGTAAGTACTTAAAACAAAATAGCTAATAGTCAGCTTTAAGTTTAATCTATCTGTCACTGATCACCATGAATATCTCGTTGTAGGACATAAGAGTATGTGCGTCAATCCCAAAGCAAGTACTTTCGTTCAGTTCTAATCGTAGACTGTTACAAAGTTTATTAAATAAATCGCGTGCTGCCATATTGCCACTTTCCCTAAATAAGTAAACTATCCTTACAAACAAATACAAACATTCCTTACATACTAGCACACAGCACAAGTAAAGTGTACCATTTACATAAATGAAGGGCAAATTGTCACGCTCCATGTGCAAATTCGTTCCGACCACGACTCTACTGAGTCAATCATCACATCAACGATTGATAAAGGTTTCGCGCCCTGTACTGCCTAATAATCGTAATTTAGTATGTAGGTCGCATGATAATGGGCTATTTTATACGCTAGCTTTGACTAGCTGCGCGTGATTGTAATAAGTAGCTACTGTTTATCGACACTACCTACTAAAGATAGGTCTATTAATGCGTTTGAGGTGCCAAATTGCTTAATATAGGTAGCTAGTAGCAAATAGTACCGTGATAAACTATGATGATAGTGACAATTAATTAATATAATGTAGGGTTGAAGGCAAGGGAAATAGGGAAGATATAAATGAACCTGTTTTATACGGAACAGATAAAAATGAACAGTAGTGAATTCAGAATTTGGGTTTGTGGGACGCTTGAGCCCTGTAGTCTCTTTCCTGAATCCGCTGTGCAGGAGAAGGTCAAATCAAACGCATAAATAAATCAAAGATAAATATGTACAAAAAATAAACACATTTTTTAATCAAATCAATTTAATTTAAGAATCTGGAATCTTAAACCAACAAAAAAATCCATGTCGAATGCATGTTCAAAGAATTCCTAAATGATTCACTGAGTAAAACTTTGCGTGTGAATTTTAGCACTCCTCTTAAAAACCGCAAAAGCCTAATATTTGGTATAAATTAATTTCGAATAAACATGATTAAGTGTAGAATTTTGAACATAATGTGCAACGAAGAAGCAATGATAAAAAAATAATTTTTCACTAAGAGGTATGTAAGCAGAGGTGGTTCATAATCATAATTGACCTATGTAGTGCTGTGATAGGCTGAATTTATTTTAGTTCTAAATTTAAAGCTGTTAAATAAACTCATGGCATATATTTTAATAACACTTTGGTTTGTTACATTTTTAAATTAATATACTTAAGTACTTTCAGCTAATGATGTTTGCGATTGCTATTTCTACAGTGTGACTAAACCAAGCTTTTATATATACTTACACAAATTTAAATCTATTTCGTAAACTATCAAAGTTTGCACAGTCAGTCATAAAGTCTTAATATAGTCAACATATCGCCGCATTAGTGCAAAATTAGTAAAACGACATACATCGGTAGAATAATTGCTATCACATGCTAATAAACATAAAGTTAAAAGTCGTGTGGTTTCTATGTCATCTTAAGACTGTTTTCTCAGAGGGTGCGATATACGAGAATATTTCCCAGTGTAGCTAGCATGTTATGAATTTTATGACAAGAGCATAATGGTGTACTGTCCAAATCGAGTAAGAAGTAACAACACTAAACTTAGTTTAGTTCTTTCAGCGTGTGTCATTTGTTTAATGCGGATGCGTTACATACGAAAAATGTTTACTTTCGGTTGTTGTTTCTATCACTGTACTGCCAAAAGCTAATAGCTGCTTTCTATATTTCTTTTTTTTATATTATTAGAAAATAAACTTCCGCACTTGGGAACAGTTCAGGTGACGCCGGACTTTACAAGATTACAATTAACGGACTCAAAATACTCCCAAACTCGGAACAAATATTTGTGAATCACACAAAGTATTGTCCTGTATGGAAATCGAACCCAGTATTTCGCGCACAGTAGTTGCACGCACTCCCACTGTCACTGTTGTGTTAATTTTTCTTTTTTTATGGTATTTTCGTTATACCGAACGTTTGTAATACCAATGGCCATGGCTCACGCATTTTAAGCCTAATAAATGCTAATTTAATTACATACATAATATTAATTATTGATTAATTATAATATTATTGTGTGATTTGTGTTTTGGTTGCGTGTTACTGCAAATTGTAACTCATGTCAAAAATGTTTATTACAAAAAAGTGAATAGAGGAATTGCTGCTTATTAGCAGCAGAAACACAACATTACCACTTGCTAGTGTTTTGTGGCCCCTTGTTTTAGCCTACATTTTTTAAATTGAGTTATTCCAGTTGAGCTGTAAATTATATTTTCGCTTAGTCCAAATAAATACTTAAAAATATTAATAAAAGAAAAACTAAAACTAACTACTTTTAACTTACTTTGAAACTTTCACTTCATCTAAAATTATTTCTGAAGCTTTAAAATTTTATAGTTATTCTGTGAAACTTAAATGCTTTGAAAGTTATAAGTATAGTTTTTGTGAATTTGGATTTATTTAACTTTACGGATGTCTGTTTAACGTCATTCACGTAACACTAGGTTTGGAAAAACAAGATTTCCATTGGCGGCTAACTGAAAAATAAACACTGACAGATGTAACAGTAAGAGCTGTAAAAGTAAATGCTTTTTGATTTCAATTCTCTCAAATCTCATATAAATAAATATTTATAAATGATTTAAACGTTTGTCTCAGATCAATCTCACGGCATTCGGAAAAATGTAATGTCAAGACAAAGTCATACCCTGTGCTCTTGTTACTGAGTCCTTTTTTTTCATCACCAGCTAGCTACGCTTCAGTCAGCTCATGGCTATGGCTGATGCAACTTCAGAACATAAAGCAGAATAATGAATACCCAAATACTTATTGTCGATTCTGTTATTGATTCTAAAGAAACAATTTTTAAAGAAACAACAATAATTTGTTACACACTAACTCTGTAAAATTACGTGTAAGTCCCTTAATTTCCATTTCAATATTTATCTGCACAATTCCTTGCACAAATACATAGTTTTCTTATTTGGTCAGCTTAAGTACAAAATCATGTCAGCAACAAAATAAGACATCGTGAGGCGCCAGCAACTCAGGTATGGGTCCATAATTAAATAAAAGCACTTTCAATACAATCAGATGATATTCAAATGATGTCAAGATCTTTTAGTTTCTTTTTCAATGCGTTTTGATACAATAAGTCTATATGCAGACTACACATTTGCAAAAAGATTTAGATCTTTCTTGGCGTCAATCAATGGTTACTTGTTAATGCTTTTTAAGATGTATTCAATGTTCTTGACATAGATGAAGCGTTAAGTTTTAACATATGAAAAATTATGATCGCTTGAATAGAATTTTAAAGTGGAGACTGCGACTCGGCAGAAGGATGGCCACCACCACAAGTGTCCTTTGCATGACACCACACGTATGACCTGAAAAACGTGGGGCAGTACGGAAGGCGAAGAAACGAGTGTTATGGCGTAAACTAGGAAAGGCCTTTGCCTAGCAGTGGATTGTTATATAGGTATTGTTCCTAATTGAGACAGGAAAAACACATTTAAAAAACTTTGCAAGTAAAAAATAGTGATTAGCCGTGTTAATTCAATTGCCTGATTAAATGCTTTAGTCATTGTTCAGAGAAATGTTTTTTAAAGTTTATTTGGATTTAAGATCATATACGCTGATTTAATTTTCTATTGTGTTTGCTTGTATGACAATAAGTGTTATTTTAATAGTAAGTAGGTAATATTGTAGATTTTTCAAACAATAAAATGTATTTAGTTTGACTATAAATATATATTTTTAATCCAAGAGGAAAGTTTACAAGAGAAGGAGGAAAATCTAAAACTTTTGACAGTTGTAAGTTTTTGATAGAATTTGTAAAAAGAGTTTTTGAAATGCAGTGTTTTTGAGTTGTTGAATATGACGCGAAAAGTTTACGAATGATGAAAATAAAACAGCTTGCTATACTTCTTGTAATCCATGGCAACAATCCCTCTATTAGTTGTCTATATGTCTAGTACAGCACAGCCTATGAAGCGGTATAAAGAATAAATAAATTTTCTTTTCTCGCTTAATAGAGATATTTGAAAAAAATAAAAATAAAATATTTCAGGTTATCGTTTGCCAGCCTATTAATATTATAAATGCGAAAGTTAGTATGTGTGCGTGTTTGTTACCACTCAGCGCCAAAACGGCTGAACCGATTTCGATGAAAAATGGTATGTAGATAGATTTGGTGCCGGAGACGGACATAGGCTACTTTCATTCTGAAAATCTGTCTGGTTCCTGAGGGATTAAACAAACCATATTTTACTAGCGGGTGAAGCCGTGGGACACATCTAGTTCTTTTGTAAAACGTCTTTATTGTAATCATAATATCTATCACAAGAGCATGATTGTAAGTAAACAGTTTTTCTAGTAGCTTCTTTTATATAACTGCGCAACAAATAATAATTAAGTTTCAAAAATATTTTAAGTTGTCACGTCGAGTTAAACCTTCAGGCAAAGCAAAATCATTTTGTTAGACAAATTTTAATAGATATGTTATCTAAAGCGTATGTATCATTTCACTTAATTCATGTATAACCTTAGAATGGGCGGTGACCTCTAGAAGGAAATTGACCTGTGAACTTTTATTTCACCTTTGAACTTTATTTTGAAGGGCATAGAGTTCAAGGTCAAAATAAAAGGGTATAGCTGCCTGAAGCAATCAAAATGGTAGTGTATCAACCCTAGGCATGGGATAACAATCTATATAGTATAATAGGCTACGAATGTATATAGCATTCTAACATATTTTATAGAAATCGTAAATATGTAATTTTAACTCTTAGTCCTTTGCATGACAATATAATATATAGATACCTACCTGAAAATAAGTAACAATACAATCCGTAAGATTAACATCGGTTCTCTGCTTTGTTTTAGTTTTTAATAATCTTTTTCTTTTAAATATTTATCTTCGAAAGAAAACATCGACGAGAAGTTCAATATCCTCTCCTTTCTTACGGTAAACGAATTTGTAAAATGTTTATTTTAACGCAAAATAATACGTTGGTCTTTTATATATTTTCATTCATAATATAACGCATTTTCCTTCAAAGAGGTAGGCAAAGGTTTGTGTTACAGTCAGGACTCTTCACTAGTCAAAAGTACTTTTAAATTTAAAAAACGGGCAGAATTACTTTTGACTTCACATGTTGATCGATAGTAGTTTTGTCTGAAAATCGTTGGTTAAAAGTGCTATTGCTAAAATAATCAAATATCATAATTTCAATACAACTATAGACAACGCTATCTAGACCCAAAGTAAGCTTTTAAAATAATAATTAATAAAGAATCAAATTGTCATAAGATTGCCATAAAAATAAAAATATTTATAAAATATTTACTGATAGGGTATCTAACACGTTGTCCTAGAAATAAAATTCTGCGATCTCTTTTTTATTGAGTGTTTTATGGAGTAAAAAAATGGTAAACCATTTTTATATCCAGGTCGCATTTTCGTTGACAGTATAAAGTGTTTAATGTATTGTTTGGGGCGGAAGGCGCTATCTACGAACTACCACTCGCGCGTGACCGCTCATCTCGTTAACCCTTCTGTAGGGTTACCAGACATTGGATTTTTCTATTATGTAATAAATTTTTGGACAGTTGTTAGAACTTCGTTGGGACTGTAGCTATGGCGGATTGTTTTATGAATGAATATAAGATTTTTGTGTATTAAATAAAGACTGACTTATGAGTATGCCAATGTTAAGTAACATAAAAGTAATTTAACTAAATGTAATATAACTACATAAGGATTAGATTGGTAATGGGCCCTTTGTAAGAGATTTGAAGTCTGTTAGGACAACACAAGGTATTGTTAGGTTCTATATACCTACCTATGTTAACAATGAACAGATCTAACATTTAAAAATTAGAATACATGCAATAGCAATAAATCAACAGTACGCAAGCTTTTTGTGATCTTAGCAAAATCAAAACATGGTTTGGAAGTTTGAGATTTTAGGATGACTTTGCAATTTCATCGTACAACCCTACTCGTGCCCAAATTTGTCCACCCTCAAATCCTCTTCCACAGTCCTCACATTATAAATTTAACTTAATTATTAACACTGTTTGTCCTTCAGTAGAAGGGTTATAATGCACTCTCTGAGCGGAGAAAGCAATGAGTTATACAAACTTAGGCGGTTATAGCGGTTAATCCAGCTCCCTTTCCCCTTATAAATTGTTGTTCAATTTGATTGATTGTCTCCGTGTTGTGATTAGTATGTAGAATATCAATATTACATAGTAATGGTGACGAATGTTGCAAACTCATTAGTGGTTATAAATGTACACGAAACTAGTAAGTCCTTGTTTTCAAACTACTTAATGACAATGGAAAACTTATTTAAATAACTAACTAGGCAAGAGATATTACTTTCAACTAACTTACACAAGAAACACAGAGACTTAGTACAAATTAAATATCAATGGATATTATACGACGACGTCCCTATTAAAATGCACTACGATTGCGAGTTTGAATGACATTGTTTACATGCACAACTTATTCAAATTCTGTTAGAGTTGTCTTCTATTCTGTTAGTTGGTATGAAAAGTAAAAAATCCTGACTAACAGTACTTTTTACAAAAGAAGATAAAGGAAGATACAGTGATTTTTTCAAGTAGCCAGGCAGAAGAAGTACTTCTACCTTGCACATGATGCGTTTAATATTACGTAGATGCCATTACACCATCTGCAGTATAATTCATACAATTCAATATTATCAGTTGTATAGTTGGCTGATCTGTCTCTTAATAATGATTTCTGTCCTAAAAACTAATCTTGGAAACTACGCAGTCGAAATTTAATTTATTATTTCTCTTTATTTTCAGGTAATACAGTAAAGTTCCGTTATATCAATACTACTTAGGTTATAAGGTAAATGCTTGATACAATACGTAAACTCTAATATGTTTATGTCTTGAACAAGTTTTAGTACTTCTCAGCATTAAGTTTTCACGCGGCTGATAAACTAGAGTCGCAACTTGCAGTTGCATCTCAGACTCACGAGTACTCACGAGGCGTGTGTAAATGTTGGAGTTCGCACTTTACCGAATTAGCTACTGAAGTTGGTAGATTTTACACATTACGTCACTGAAATCTTAATTTTGTAAGTCTTTTCGTGATTTAATGTATTCTTTATTAACACGTAAAGATATTAAGCTGAAATTCGACTCTGACTTCTCAAAGCTATAAAAAAATGAAAGTTTGATCGCCGTTTGTACGGAACCCTCGGTGGGCGAGTCCGACTTGCACTTGCTTAGTTTTTAGGTTTTTACATACGAAACTGTTTACTAGCAGATAAGTAATACAAAATATATAGGCAAAATATTATTGTGATTTAATTGACAATCTAACGACTGGCTAAACGTATTGTTCTGAGTTTTTCACGATAAACTACTATTTTATGTCAATGCTCGTGTAATTATAGAATTTTATGTCAAATTCTAGAATTAGACGAGGTTAATATGGTAATACGCGTAGATACACTCAACACTTTACATAATCAGGATGTCGGGTTAGCAAAGGCTCTGCATACTTATATTGTAACAACCCCTCGGTTTCTCAGTGTACTTTCATCCTTTTAATTACCACTCCGGTTATATTGTTCGTTTGTTAAATAAACACCGCTTTTCAAGTTAATATTTAACAAAGAATTATATCTCTTCGTTACAGTGTTAGTGTATTTTCTCTCGTTTCGGTTCATGATTGAACCCGCTGGATGATAAATATAAGCTTGCCTCATACAAAAGAGAAAATTCTAATACAATAATTTTTCGAATACATTTCCAACTGATACCTACAAAACCAACAAATCAAAACACATTCAAATTTGTAAGAATTTTTTAGAATGATGTTACATTGTTTCAGAATATTACAATTAATTTTATAATAAGGTTTTTATTTTATTAATAAGGTTTTTTTCATTCGAAGTTCTAACCAATTCGTGTTATTAGACAACATTGTATAAATATTAAATATTTTGTTACTTATACATTCGATTCGCTTTAAGTACCTAACTATATGTTAAATCATACTGCTCTAGTAGGAAAAAACAACGTAACTACACGTGCTACAAATTTTTTAGCAATAGGTATGTGTCTAAAATATAACGCTATTAAATATTTTTTTTACGTTGTCTTCGAATTTGAATATTCTTTTTTAACTTTACAAAATAGTTTCCAACATAATTTGCTTGTGTTCAGTTTGCCCAAAATTAATGGTTGAAATAACACTTCGCTCACTACTGTTTATGCTATGAAGCCCTAATAGATACGCCACGGGGCTAGTACCAATGTAACTTTTCTGAATCTACATCTTCAAGTTTCTTTCAATCCTCATCCTAGCTTGGAAAATCGCTATAGAAGAATAACTACGTGCGTGCAATAATAATAATATAGCACAACTAGGTAGGTAGGTACCTCCAAGATCGAAGTGCACTAAATTATAAATAGGACTCCAATCATAAGTTTAAGATAAAATAAGCTCAGATAGTCCATTGTAAAACCGCAAACTTGAAAGCTTCGTGAACGAGAAATAAAGTACGACATCATGCAGACTATAAATTCGCATACCTACTTTCTAGAATAAAACCGTACACGCAAGCGGCGGGGTACGTTAGATCCATACCTAGATATTGTCCTTAATCTAGTCACAGCATCTTGTCAGCAGTATTTACCAAGTACCCTTCTGAAGAAGCTGGGGTTAAAAATAATCCTGCGTCTGCGGATTAAAAGCGCCTGCAGGTGTCTCATCTAAGATTGTTTATCCTGTTTTATGTCACTGTAAAGCGTACCTTATTACTGAGGATATTGGATCAAATCCAGCTTGTTAGCGTTTAATGTAAAATCGATTATACTTTATTTGTATCAGAATTGTAATCTTAGCTAAAGCACGTCTCGCATATATCACCGTCGCGTTAAAGTTATTGCGAATTATTTAAAAATGTAGTCATATTTTTATCAACCATTTTAGAAATTGTGCCGCTCATGAAGGTAGGTTAACTTATCTGTAGTACTTACCTACTTGTCTGGTACATGTGTTATGCATGAACACTTTAATTGGATATTAAGTTACTTTTTAAAAGCCGCGGTTTGTATTCTTTTGGCATACAATGGCATGTTTAACATGTTCGTATGGGAGGCTGGCGGCTGTTTTCGGCGCCTCAGAGTCGGCGCGTATCAGCATTCTGCGTATCACAAGTCGTTGGACTATTTCTCTTACGCACAGCCGACGACGGTGACGGCGACGACACGACGATCGACGCACGCACAAGGTCGCCGGGTGCGCTTTTATCTCTGACGGACTGGGCGCCTCGTGTCCTGACAATCGACGATCCATTGTCTATATTTATGTATTTTCGTCCCTACACTGTCCTGTGCTCTTTTCTAGATCAATTATTACACATTACCGCGTCGGTGCACGTTTTCGCTCTTTATCCTATTTTAGTAACAGGATTCGCATGCTTTAATAACGCTGCCAGTTCCTGCGTTAGGCTGCCGACAGTGCTATTTTGATCGCGCTATTGAACTAGCAGCATGTTATTCTTGGGATAATACAGAATATTCTATTTTCTGAATTTTCAAGGCATATATTTTACTGGGTTTAGTAGTAAGTCTCAACTAAAGCATTCGTTGAATGTGGTGAGGACGTTGACTCATGAGCCGCACCTACTCTACCTTATTTGTCATGCGGATAAGGATAGGTTGGGGTCGCAGAGAGACTTGTTTCATGGCCAACACTTCTCGGACTTCCATGGATGCGGCGCACGTTTTTGCATTTTAAAGATTTGTTTGCTAAATTTGTAAGCACGCTGAAGTTTTATATCTTAGAAATCGAGCTTTAATTTTGATGCACGTAGGTATATTCAATTTGGCTGATCAAGAGATCAAAATATAACAAAATTCAATAAGTTCCACACCTAACACTTCACACCTACCAGGTCTCGAGAGGCCCTAGACAAGTGGCATAAATTTCTATTCTATTCATAGAATAGACAAAAAATTTATGGGATTGACATAAGCTTACGACAATGTTAGCGTGAGCTTATGTCAATCCCATACATTTTTCAATCTATTCTATGAATAGAATAGAAATCTATGCCACTTGTCTAGGGCCTCAGAACTGCCTCAGATCTACCTTAGGGTGCCAGTCCAGGAGTGGTAGTCATCATCACTATTACTGTTCGTAGCATGTTAGCTTTACGTGACGTTTTATCACACCTCGCATGAAAGACTCAAGCAAGATTATAATATAATTAGTTATGACCAGTTCCAGGTTTTAATTCACTGACATACCTAATATCAAGTAAGTAGGTACTGAACTTTTAGATTTTATGTATGTAATACCTATTAACACTAATTAGGATGGTCAGTAATTAATTATACCGATACCGTGGCAAGTGTCTGTGATATCTCACATTGGAGCGGTAGATATTCAGTTGTTTTCTTGTGAGTGATAAGTAATTATTACATACAGAATAATATATTTTTATTAATATTTGTAATCTATACTTATATAAAGTTAAAGAGTTTATTTTCACGAACTAAATAGATCTACAAGTCGGATTTGATAAAATCTTTTTGACAGTCTGATTTTAGTTAAATGTTATTATTATTATACGCGTCAACCAAAGACGTTAACGTAGATAAAACCGCACAGCACACAGGTCGTAATTATAAAAATCTTATAAATTGATCAACAGTCTAAGAATAAATAGTAGAGACATTCTTTTCGTCGTATAATTCATTTACATGGAATTCACAACGTCCCTATTTTTCTTTTCTATACAACTAAGATGACAAACGTGCAAACGCCCTAACGCTGTTATAGTCACTGTTTAAGGTGTAAGGATGAACGCTCAGCTGATGTCGGGAGGTACCTATTGTAATAGAAAGTGACCGTTGGCACTATACCAAACAATATTCAAAACACAGTAAGCAACATAAAGAGGTAAAACATATACCACTGTGTGCTTGGATCGTACAATGGTAAATGTCAATGTGTTTATTCATTAAACTGTTGCACCATTCTGCTACTATTTTATAGTAGTGCACGTGTTGTTAACTCATAAGTTTATGAATGACTGACAAACAAGTTCCATTCGTGGTTTTAAATACCTTTAGTAGAGGTAGGTACAATATGATAAATAGTACATGTGTATAGTAGTTGTTGTTTTCCTGAACCTACTGAATATACCTATTATTAAAGATAATTTCTGTAGAAATCAGACGTTTTCAATTGAATTGAATTTCATTGATGTTTCAATTATTAACGGAGAGGTACCTATATCCAAATGTAGAACAAATGTAATTCTGTGAATGACGCATTTTGGTCTTACGAATTAAGTCAATGATACTCGATGTGTCAGGAATAGCAGAATAAAATAATATTATCTATGATGATCAAAATTCCAACATAGCAGAGTTTGATATTCTGCATGCTCTTTGCGGTCAGGTTAATGGTAAATACCGGCGGTCCACGGGTAAAGCTGTAGACAGGTAACTCTGCTGCCAGTTTCTTGTCGTTCCCTTTGCAGTAGTATCCTTTACGATATTCAATGAAAATATTAAAATTTGTTTTGGAAGACCATACGATAAACATAGTATAGTAACATCTATATTATGATAAACTCCGGTAAGATATAGCTTTATTTCACATTATAATAATCACATGCGATATACTCCCCTAAATGACACTCGTATTTTTACTCACAGTATCTAGTAAATCTACCATCAATCGTCGGACAGGCGTGCCTCGGGTAAGCCATCCGAGATTACAGCGGTCTGCCAACTACATAATGAACATATGCGACCCTCTGTTTGTACATGACAAGGGAAAATTGTGATTACTTTCGCGTTTATTGCGTTATTTCGATCCATTAAGGAAGATTTTTTATGGTTCATGCTTTAGCTAGGGAAGTGGTTTTGACTGATTACTTTTTAGACCAACTGTTTATCTACGGCGTTTATAATAAGGATTGAAATGTAGCGTTTGTAATCTTGGAATGATAGCGTCGATTAATGGAAATATATGCGTAATCGTGATACTCGTTGATTATGTAATGTAAGCGTCTTTAACAAATTTATTTTTGTTTCGTTTCGTGTGACAGTTGAGGCGACACGGCAACGATTCGCCACCGCGCCGTCAACGATAGATAGGCATCAAGTTCATATAAAATTACAAAAAACAATCGCCTATCATTGTCAAACGTCAACAAATTGAAATAAATTGTGTCGTCAGGTGTACGTCAAACAAAACAATGGCGTACGTTAGTAATAACAATCTGACACGTGGATGGATGACAGCAGACGTATTACATAATTAATGACATTGTTTCCGTACGGCATACCTAAGAAGTATTACCGATTTACGAACACGTAAACCGTGATCACACCTGTAAGAACTGCGAGCTATTAGTTAAGATTTTGTTTTGATAGTATTTTTCATCATCTTCTTACTACGTAATCTGGTATCAAAGAAAAAGCCAGAAAATACAAACAGCCTCTTGAAACATTTGTGAAATACTGAATATGCTAAGCACCTGGTTATGCTGAACACGCTTTTGACATCAGAACCACAGTGCGATCTGTTTGCTTCGAGATGGATGAATGTGTGTCTTGATTGTATGAGTTTTTGTGGGATGATGGATAATAAAATAGTTTTTAACAAAAAGAAAACCGACTTCAAACAGGAAATAATTAAATAAGTATTTTATAATTTTGAAGTTGGTGCCAAGTAAATACTCAATAACTAAATACTTTAAGAACTTTACTCCAATAGCAAATTAAGATTGATAATACCTATAGGTACCTAATTATTGTTTTACTTGGCACCAACTTCAAAATTATAAAATACTTATTTAATTATTTCTGATTAACTAAATCAAAATACGAATTACTTTGTGCTATGTACATTTATTTTTTACTTTTTAGTTTTCTTCCAGTATGAAGTCGGTTTTCTTTTTGTTAAAATTATTTTATTAGATGTTTAATTGTTTTTCTATTTTATTACTGTTTCTTAATTTAGTTATATAAGTTTTTTTTTTAATTGTACAAATTCTTGGTGTAACACTGTAATGTTGTACAATTGTATGCAAAAAATAAATAACATATTAATTCTTTATGTGAGCAACACCTGTGCTCACTTGAAAATGAATCGCGTGATTGATATTATAAACACGTTCCTATGACGTCATATACTGACAGGGAGGTCTTTAGCAATATTATCCCAATATTTATATAGACATTGTTCGCAACTTTATGAGCGTGGTTAAACGTAGTTATTTATAGCTTAGGCGTCAATCAAATGTTTGTGCAACGTCTTCGTTGCACTGCTGCACGATAAAATGCTTAGTAAACAAAATATTAGCTAATGTAAAATTGACAAAATATATGCTTAAATACTGCCATAGGTGACTCAGTATGTTTGTGCCTAAATATTTGTCCTTCAACCCCTCAACACAGAGTTTGTTTCCTAGTGCAGAAGCTGTTCATACAAAACAAAACATTGAAGTAGTGGTGTGGTATCCCTATGTTCTCTTCTTGAAAATCTGAATAAAAGATATAGTATCACTCACAAGTAGGTATGAGAAAAAAAAAACAAAATAATTTTACGCGCACTTCTTCACAGCTTTAATAGACCACTTTACCTTTCGTGATCGCGTCTGCTTTTATAAGGCAGTTTCACAAATAAATCAAATTGGTAATTTATATTTTATAATATTATTATTAAGGTTCATAAATCATAATGCTTTACGGTATTTTTGTGTTAAATTCTTAAGTACTACAAATTATTCATTTTGCCGTGTAACATTACAAGAAGTTATACTTTTTTCTCAATATTTAATCATTTTACCTTGTTCCTTACAGGTATTCCAATAATTACTGTAGTTTTGTAGTTAACTACCGTATACTATAAATACATATTACCAACTTCAGGTTTTCACTTAAAATGCAGAGTGGTAGCGATTCGCTCCTGCTTTGCACGTGGGCATTAATATATTATTAGTTACAACACGCTAGCACTTCTTTAAAATTATCGGTATTTCTCTACTATAATATACTTATGCGTATATTAAACTTATAAACGGGATTCCGAAAGAAATTCTCTGAATAGTAATAAAACCAAAATCCTTTGCGTGCTGAAGGAGGTATCTAAATAGTTTTTTTTTTTTTTTTTTTTATTTCTGTGATACGGCTGTAATGTCACTGCGACCATGAATGGTCTATTGTGATCGCCGCTTTATCTAAATAGTTTAACCTTTAGAAATAAACTTACCGTAAGTTCTAGTAAGTTAAGTTCGTTATGGTAAGTTCTAATTCAATCTACATTTTCACTCATGTGTTAGTTTGTAAATTGGCAATCTGTGATCAATGCTCAAATCTAGGCCTTTGACTTGCGATGTAACAATCATGAGCCTATATTTTGAATTAAGCTATGTAAAGAATTTCAAAATTCATCCCAAGCATACTAAATTGTATAAGTACAATCACACCCTCTCTTCATAAAATATCTATCGCTCCCTATTTAATTTTAAAACCTATTTTAAAAGGGGAGCGAGCTAGTTATTTTCAATCTTTTTCTATAGGAAAAAGAGTCGATTACTCGTTTTTGAATGGTATTGCGGTTTTATGAGATGTGAAGTGAAAGAACAGAGCTTAATATTGAGATCGACGGATGGTTTATGAATTTCGATATTCGGGATCTTTATTAGGATTTGCTGTGTGGAAGTTGCTTCCAATCAGACCTTTTGGAATACGATAGATGAGATTATGTTCAGCAGTGGACGTCTCCCAGCTAAGAGATAATAATAATGATTTAGGTCTAACAAACAAAATGCTGTTTACATTATTTAAGTGTAATATTTGTTTTTCCCGTATTACTGCTAACTTGACTACCATGTTGGCGTTAGCTTATGTCAATCCTATACACCGATTAATATTATTCTATTCTATTCTATGAGCGTTTATGCCACTTATCTAGTTGTCCTAGGCACACGCTCCCACAGATGTGTCGATTTAGCATCTAATATTGTCTCTAGGTTTCTTAAATAAGTTATTCTCATTTTAAAAACCAGTCCAATGTTGTTTCTTTGCAGGGCTTGTTCTCATTTCTTATACAAAGCATGGCCATATTATCAGCTTGTTCAAGGTGATTTAGCAGTATTTATTATTAGTCCAGGTTTTCTAAAGATATTTTCTTTGAAATTTAAAATAATAACATCAGGTTTGAAATCGTACCTACATAAATTTTGTATTTAAAAATTAAACTTCATAAAGAGTGTTTATAAAACTGATGCCTTAACAAATCCGTCGATAAGTTGGTAGATTGAGATTGTACACGTGTGTATCTCCATCATACATCAATTCGTTTTGGTAGATTATTTCAGTGATGGAGATTTATCGTTTTATTTTTTATTATGTTCGCATATCGGATTACATAATCTAATCTGTTTCGAAGTCTTGTAAGTTAACGGTAAACTGTTTTGGCATTGAATTGAGAAAGTTAGGTATTATCGTTGTTTTGCTAGGTATTACGTAACGCTTACCGCTCTATTGAGCTGTATTGTATTCTGACTAACGTTTCTTTTAGGTGTAACCACAATGACCTAAACATTTGCAATACATACTTGTTAAACGTGATATATGACTGCATCAGCCGTTTTAGCTAGTGGTAAATTACTCTGATGCTTATTTTGGATAATTTGTACTAAGGCAGCAAGCATATTGTCATTATGAATTATAAGTATGTTATAAATAGCACTCGTACTTCTTATTAATATTCATCATATACCGATAAAAGAGTCATTCTAATTGGAGATTAATTGTGAGTAGGTATTTATTTATTTTCTTTAACAATAGGTATATGTAGTATTACATATACCTATTATTAAAGAAAAAAAAATACCAGGCCTTTAGATTTGTCGAACAGTGTACAATGCATAAACAATGTAATATATTTGTAAATCATACCAACTTGGAACAATCTGGCAAGATAAAACTGGCCCGTGTTGTAAGATAGTTCTTGGCGCACACACAGGTCTTGCCCACTAATGCAGATTTTTGAATAAATAAAAAAAAAATTCTTTTGAAATTTCAAACATCAGGGAAACATTAAAGGCAACCGTAAGGTGCACATCTGACGGAAGATACGTCGGGGGTAGTGACGCACCAAAACATTATCAGTTGGGTGTGCAAAATTAAAAACTTTTATCAAAATTTAAACAATTATATTATAATTGTTTAAATTTTGATAAAAGTTGACGTTACGCGACCAAAATACATGACGTATTTTCCGTTAGATGTGCACCAACCCTAAGTTAAATACCCGGTTGACGGTGAGTGTCAGTTGGATACGTCGCGACGCACTTGGGTGCTTATCGCAGATTGAAGTGGTTGCCGCTGTCACGTCAGACGGATGAGAACACGCTGTGTCGTCCCCCAACCCTCTAGTATATGACATGTGCAGATATATGCCAGCACCATTAAGGATAGATATTGATAGATTATTATTGAGAAAATTTGAATGGCTCAGAACACGTCCATTATCAGAAGCAGCCATGAAATACTCGTGCAAATCTTATGCATGCAGAACACGACATAAAGTGTGGAATCGTTTGAAGTACGTATACCAAAATAACAATCAAAATTGGGATCATCTATGAAATTCTACCATAGCTTGATAACTAGGTGTACTTTCACTTCAGCTTTTACCCGTAAATATCTTTTATCGTATCTCAGTAATGAAAGGAAGTCCATCAATTCGTAACTTGTGCTATTACCATAAAGTTTTATGCATTTAATTTCCAAATGATAAAGGAGTCTCCCCTTTTCTCCACTCCCCGATACGAGTTTAACTGGCTGATAGAATTTATAATGTGGTACCTTACGACTACAGTTTTTATGTCATACGTCTAATATAAACATTGCTAAGAAATTACTAACATGTAACAAAGAACAGTTATATAAAGATATTCCAGCCGCATACGTATAGTCGACAACAAAATTGCTTTTCTACTTTTAATAAAAAATTCCATCAAAATTAAAACTCAATACGGCGTAATATGACAGTGACAACTGCCACTGTACTGCAGTAACTTGCAAGCAAGACAAGACATTATTGTTTTGTGATATGCAAACGACATTTACTTTAAAGGTGGTAAAGCTATTTTATTGTCGACTATACACCTAGTAAATTTCGGGTCCTTTGTGATTATTTTTTGCAAAGTAAAGAATATCTGAAAAAAGTACGACTATTGAAATTACAGAAGAGACCCCTTCAAAGTATTTAAGTTAAGATTAATAAATTTCTTTACACGTGCAATACAGTTACGATCTTTTTCGTTAGCCTGACAGAATGCAAGCTATAAAAATCTTAAGGAAGTATATTCAAAGTTCCTACATAGGAAACCCAGGGGTAGGTAATAAACACAATATAGCAGACGAGTGTACAACATAATTCGTCTAATTCAGGAATATTGTTGCACATTCGTTTGCTCGCCACATATATTTCCAGCTCTGTAACGTTTTCCGTCGGCACGCAACCGCCATTAGCTTGTTTTAGCAATATTATTATAGGTGTAGGTGATATTAACAAATGTAAATTAAAAGTACGATAAATAGAAATGTAAGAAATTATATATACTACTTACCTACTTTGCCAGAAAAAAAAATCAATCACAAAATCCGAGAATTTTGTTGTGTAGTCAGTTAAGTATGTGATTGTGCAAATATTTGGATTCCAAAATTACTCGTTCCCAATTACGAACTAAGGCAAAGGACTTAAAAAGAGTTAGCTAAAGTCTTAGCACTCTTAGAATCCATTAGTACACGTTGTGGGCGTAATAACAAGTTTAACGCAAGAGATTGGCATTTTTGCATGCATTTGCCGAATTCCAGAGAACGGCACTAACTACATAATAATATTTTATCATCTATTTAATTTGGATTTAATGGTAAGTGGCCATAAGTAGAGAAATACAAAATATCCTCTAACTTATATCATATCATTACTCAAAACCAACGTTGATTGGTGGTATATTGTGTGGCAATACTTATATTCGGCGAGAACAAACGGTCGAACACAAACAAGTACACACTAGCGCAATGATAGACGTACAGAAGCGACAACACGACAGGCTATACATCAAAACGTCACTGCTTCATTCTGGTATTGAACCAACGTCTTACCATCTTATCTCGATCTAGGTAAGTAGCTATATTCTCACAATCATGATTTTCATATATTATAGGTATTTACGTAGAGATATTCACTGTTGAGTATTTGGTATTAGGTTGTAAATAATGCTATATTTTTGTGACATAATCTTGATTATTTCTTTTTTATTCGCCGCAGTTAAGTATACCCTTTCTTCTTAAAATTGGAGCTAAAGATGTCTAATAATATTCAAGACATTATAATAAGAACTAACTATAGCGTAGCCTAAAATTTCTCAAGAAGACCGTAATTGATAAAATTTTATGCACTCCTGCGTTTAGCTATTTTAAATCTCAATCTCAATTTTTCCTACGTGTGTGGAATGTGTTAAAAAAGATATAAGGTTTTCTCTTTACCTTTAAATACATAGAGCCAAGATAATCTAATCTCTGTAGAGATTTCCAATGCATTTAAAATCTTTTCATCAACACACTATACCTACCAATAACTTTTAAGTACGCTAGCCTAGAAACTAAGTTACAAAATGTATGTTAGCAGCTTATATGAACGTAATAAGAATACGAAAGTTCTTGATCACTTGGATAACAAGAAAAATCAACTACTAAGTTTATATATAGGCTAACTTACTTAAAACTTTAACTAGGAAGAAGCTTATTAGTTCCCGTGAGCAAGCAACAAAATGTAATTGGGTTTCACCTTTGTGTTACGCATCGGGGGGATCACAGGGGTTCATTTAGTGATATAAAACAAAAGAAAGTAGGTTGGTACTCGTAATCCACGTACATCAGCCTATGCGTGCTTCCGTTGTGATTGATTATAGTAATGTGTACCACAAAGAATGAACTAGTTAATCTTAATTACAAAATGTTTTCGAAGAAGAAGAGGCTTTTGTTTAGTCTGTGTGGTGACCGTGTAAGATTTGTTCTAAATGCCAAGGCGATTAAGGATAATTATGTTAGGAGAAAATAGATTAATTCTTTGTAATTGTGCCCAAAATATACTAAGTTGTCCTCTATTAATTATTTTAGGATCTGATATAACGAAACATAACAACACACACTTTTCGGGAAAACGGCATTTGTATTTTCCAAAAATATTTTTGATGGAAATGGAATATACCATTGTTCCTATTACTAATGTAGTGTAGGAGTGTACAGTATTGGTAGCAAAAATCATTACCTGTGCATTATTTTATCTGTGCCTATGCTTTCACGCTGTTGTTTATACATTTCACATTTTTATACGATGTTTGCGGCCAAGAGACATTTTGGATCGCAGAACAAACAAATTAAATGAATGAATTTATCTCCTATTGGTTTAAGCTTGTTCCCGTTGTGATTGATTGCAATTTAACAAACACGAGTAACGAACTATGTAGTTTCTTATAAGTACAACATATTATCTCAGTTTTGGTTACAATACATAGCTACTAAGACGTACTAGACCGATGTCACAAAATCGATTGGTACTATCGATTTTCGAACTATTAATGTATGAAAGACTGATTCCGTATTCTGTATAAATGATAAAGTCAATCGCAATGTAAATCCATACCGTCCATACGTAATCCATTCACATGTTCTACGTAGGTACTTTTATTAACTAGGTAAATAGTGAGATTACTTGTTTGAATTGAGCCTTTCGCCCACTTGATATTGTTATGTGGTCACTGTAGACAACTACACGAGAAAAATCTAGAGAGATTTTTTCCGATCCTTTGTACTGCTGAAGCAGCTGAAGGCTAATTGGTGAACATTTTTTATTTTGTTTTGTAATTTTGACATTCATAAGACTTTCAATTCAAATAAAAAAAAATCACGTGGTTCAAACCACGTGATTTTTTATATTTGATTAGAATGCGCAGAACTGAAGGATTACTGAAAGCGTAACTACCTCCTTAGTCACCAACCTTTTTCTTCTCCTCTTTTATTATTTTCTGTCTCGCAGTTAGCTGCAGTTTGGTTTTATCAAATGCTAAGGTATTTCCTTAGCCTTCGATAAATGATTGCGAAAACCATTTACCATGAGCTGAGCTTTAAGCTAGATTGCCACTTGATGCATAAAAGTCCTTAGCGATTAAATTTAAAATAAAGTTGATCACTGGACTAATCTGCTGATCAACTTGGCCAACTATGTACTACAACTTCTAATATAATATGAACGTCATAAACATATTTTATTGTTTGCATCTTCGGGGGAGCGAAATAGCACAATAATGAGAGTACTCGACATCGTACCGTCGCAAAAAATGGGGAGGGTGCCAAAGACTTTTATCCCCCTGAGAGACAGCGACGCACTGAGGGAGTTAAACCCTGACGAGCCATGTTTGTAATGGTACAAATACTATAAGAGGTTTGTATAGCTTAAAAACCTTTTAGAAGTGTCATAGAGCGGTAGAGTAAGTTTTTTATTCTGTGGTTGTATTTATATATATATATCCCATTATTTCTAGACACGTCGTCACTTTACTTGCCGATTGTTAATCTTTATCAAAAAAAAATTGAAATATAGACCAAAAGCTCTCATGGATTATCGTGCCACTCACAAAACATGCAAAGTGGTCACTGAATTCCGAAGATAAAATATGATATGTTTATTTATTTTAATAGACCTTACTTGAGTTTAAATTAAATAGGTAATATTACCATTTCATTTAGGAGGCTGTATTATAAATACGTTTGCTTGTAATCTACCACAGTGATGTATTCCGTCGTGATTCTAAATGTATTTCGCCTTTGTTCACATTCCCTTTTATTTGAACGTGGGGGATTATCAATCTCCTGCTACTGCGAACTTAATTATTTTAATAGGTACTTAGTTTTCTTTGGTATGGCTAAGAAGGTAATTACTTAATATAAACTTTCGGTAATCTAATTATTTTTTTAATTTCACTGTCTTTCTACATGTACATAAACACACCATATCTCCTTATCTACCATTACATTAAAAATATAAATTTGTATACTCACGTTAAAAAGGCATTTAATTTATTATAATTTATTTTAAAACCATTTAACGTCGAGCCGCGTCGCTCTTTTGTTTGATTAGCGTCGGTTTTTAATCAACATTATTCACAATTTATATTTGGGCATTTTGTATTTGAAACGTTTGTATTTTTGCCTGTAAATATTTAATGTACTGGGCCAGTATTTTATTTATGTACAAAGAAAAAGTTTTGTTAGCTTTATTATTTTGACTAATAAGATAGATACCTAAATGGGTGCATAAAACAAAGTTGTAGGACCTTCCTCTAATCTTGTGAATTTATAAATGAAATAATAATATTAAGTTTATCAAATCGGAATTGCAGAGTATATACCATAAAGCTTCAAGAACTCCCAAAATGCATTACAAAGATTGCCATGTTAATATTGATGGTACAAGGTAATATCACTATTGCAAGAGTTGCTGTGTAGCTTCTCTAGAGGGTCGTTCAGCAGTCTGCGAACAGTGGTCGCCAAACTTTGCCAATGCTTGTTTGTAGTTACTGTTAGGGTTGCCACAGTCAAAAATAAAAAAATCTTAACTAGGACTAGTATTTGACTAAATACTTAACCATTAAAATCGAGTACGTCAAATTTCCCACTTCATACTCCGAAATACAGGACAACAATCAAAATATCGAATAATAAGAGGGTTTTTTCGGAAAACAGACTTATAGGCAACCCTATTTCCAAAGAACACAAGTCTGTGGTGCACTTTTGTTCAAGTATTCGTCGCAATCTGTTCGTTCACTGATTAAAGCCGGTAAACCAGTCCATCGGTTTCCTGTAATTTAGCTTACAGTTGTTTTTATCACTCTTTTTATCTGTAACCTACTTTCACGAGTGAAAGAGTTTTCCGCTTGTAATGAAAACTTTTTATTCGGGTTTCGCTTTTACAAGCTTTTGTTTGCTTTATTAATGACCAAATCTTGCAATTATAATTAACTGATCTTGCTATTTTAGGACAAATCTCGCAACAGATTTTCATCAATGTAGTTATTTCCAAATTCGTAATGTTGCATACTTACACGCCTTTAATTGTAATTGACAATTCGATGTTAGGTATTCTACGTAAATACGATGTAGAGCGCTCTATAAGTACTAAAGTTCCAAAACGTCAGAAGAGAAAGAAACGAAACACGGTAAGATGTTATTTGTTTTGCAAATTAATTATTTTTAATTTATTATCAACTAGCTGCGCCTACTTCTTCCTCGGAAACCAGACCGATTTTCGAGATAAAAAGTAGCCTATGTTCGTCTCCTGCACCGAATCTATCTACATACGAATTTTCATCGAAATCAGTTTAGCCAATTAGGCGGAGTGGTAACAAACACACGTACACATATATACATACATACATACATACATATAAACTATCGCATTTATAATATTATTTAATTATACAACGAGCTTCTATGTAGTTATAATTTATTGCGAACTTTCTAAATGTGTTCATAGAAATATACAAGTGCCTATGAAACAAGCTTAGAAAGTTTATTTAGTTATTGAAGAACCTGTGTTTGTATTATAATTTAGTTGAAGCCTGTATGTAAGAAAGTTAATTATGAACATTTCTTACCAGTACCTAGATGTCAAATATTATGTACTCTGTAAGTTTATCTTGGACCTTATTGACTTACAGTGAAGGAAAACATTGTAAGTAAACCTAACCTTAGAAACAAAAGTCTGAATATTATAAATGTGAAAGAAACTCTGTCTGTCTGTTAGGCTTCCACGCCTAAACCACTTAACCGATTGTGATGAAATTGATTGTTGAGATATTGGTATAAAGATAGAATAGACCTTAAAGAACAACATAAGCTATTTTTACCGAGAAAAATGGCTTGAAAGTATTGAAAGTTTGTATGAAAAATGCAATGATCGACAATCGAGTTGCGGAAAACAGCTATTTATAAATCATTTGAACACAACCCCAGTAGTGACAGTTACAATAAAGCTAGTTAGTTATGATACAAATGTCTGTGTGTCACATGATATCGTCCGTGAGTTTGAATTCGTCCGTCCAAGTTGATTGCTGACCACAGCATCGCTACTACCATAGGTATTTTGAGTACGTGTAATTGTATGTAAAACCCCTTGCGGACGTAACTTGTTTGCTACTGCGCCTGTCTTTTCAAAAACATACTAAAACTATTCCTACTACAAAACTATGCTACTGCAAAATGTCGCCAGAACGACGCACGTAAAATTAATTTAGATTTAAGCGTTATTACGATACACTACTCAAAGTTATTATTAGGGTAAGCAGAAGCTGTAAAACGTGTCTCGCTAAATGTGTACCTACAGCAGATATCAACCACGTAAATTAGTAGAAACTTTGTAATGCTGTTAGAATATTAATTTAAATCAGTGGGTATAATCCAGTGGTTCTAAACCGTTAGTCCAGATTCCTCTGAACTACCATTGGTCTGGGGAACGTAAGTTGAAATCTAGAGGATGCATGAGCATTGATCATTACGGGGCAATGGCAATTGCGGTTAACTTTTTCGATATAAATGCAAATTGCCGAGAGAGGGTATATTTAAAGAGGAGTAAATTGAGAAAATAAATGCTGATTTGGTATGTATATTTTAGTATACACCCAAAACTAGAGTTTTAATAAAACAGTAAACAAGGCTCGCACTGGCGGAGTTTAATCAGAGGCAGTGCTCTCATCTCGAGTGCAGTTGTGCACCAGATGAAATTGTTTGAAGCCGCTTCGAGTACCACACATCTTCCGTTGCTGCGACGTCTGTTCGCTCGTTACATTAATTTATTAAGGCACAAAGTCCCGCTTTGACGATCACGATTCACAAACGTGTAACGAAACTTAAATGTTTGGCTCACGAAATCTAGGTGCCGCGGTTATTGTATTATACCCATAGAATAGGTCGAACGAATACCTATAGAGCTGATACAGAGAGAACGTCAAGAACAAATGTCAATAGAATTTATTCAATTGCACACCAAATTAATAAAATACTTTGCCGTGTCATGTCCTTTTATCAGGACAGCAACCTTTAAAAATAATGGTAGGTACTTTGCTACTGTTATTAATTTATTATAGTATTATAAATATAATACTAACAAGTTATAATGTACTTGTGAAGTATCCATTTTAAATTAGTTAGATAATCAGGTAGGTACGTACTTACGGTGGTTATCACAATATCTCGATGAAAGTAAAATATTAATTAGGTGGATTAGGTGGAGACTTGTTCAATTTGTTGTTAAAATATTTAATTTAAGAGTAATATCTACAGTTAAACGATAGGTAATCTATACTATTATATAAAGCGGAAGAGTTTGTTTGTCTGTTTGAACGCGCTAATCTCTGGGACTATCAGTCTGATTTGAAAAATTCGTTTTGTGTACGATAGCCCAGTTTTTGAGGAAGGTTATGTAACATTACGCGACTGTCGACGGGAGCAGAGCAGAAAGCAAAGACGCGAGTGAAATCGCGCTGCGGAAAGCTAGTGAATAATATAAGAAAATGTTTATAAATAAGCATACACTTTTTTAAATAATTTCATAGCTAAATAGGTTGTTACCGATCGGGGAGGCATTAAACGGCGCGTGCTCCCTTAAAAAATGTAAAACTTTTCAACCTTAGTAAATTTACATACCTACCTACTCTTTTCAGTTGATTGATGGAAAATAGCAATTCCGTAAATCTACCAGGGGATAACGAATGTTTAATCTGAATAAAGATTATGGTGTAAAATATTTGTGTGAAAAATGTAAGACGGCCCTGGTATTTACTCTAAGAACTACTGCTTTTCTTATTATATACTGTCACCGGGTAAGGAAATAAAGAGTTTAGTGAATGTGACACTGCCAGTTTCACTTAGATACCTACATATATTCTATATTTTGCTAACTTTAATCAGGTCATTTAAATATGTTTCTTAATTTAGTTAGGTATTATGGTTTAAATTTTTTTGAATGCGGCGTTGTTTTCCGTTTTAAAGTTTTATTAAAAATAACGTTAGCTTTGTTATAAAAATGGCGCACCTCATTTAAACAATCAGCATTACAATTTTAAAACTCATTATTCTCGTATTCCTTGTAACATGTTGAATTCGATGTTTAAAAACGTGTACAATGTTGTATCAAAATATTTATATTTTTACGATAACATGCTTTTAATATTCAAGACATCGTTCTATTGGCGACAGTGGCAGCGTGTATTGTCCGGGTGAGCTGATAACTTCTTGGGCGATTGCCAAATCTTCGTCATCTGCAGCCACAAGTGTCAGACGCACTCCTTGGCAGCTGACAACACAACAGATGCATAATTAGGTAACAGAATGAGGTCGCGATTAAAAGGAAAATCTAATGAATAAAATATCAAAAAGCTAGAAATTTTTCGTCTATAGTTATCATTGTGAACGTGTCCAAATAAAAAGACAAGGTTTAAAGATTGTTACTGTGAATAGAGGCAAAAATCTTTCCATTCTTCGGTTGCATAACTATAAAATACTGTTGGAAATTGCATCAGTTGCTGCGTCACCCTTCGCCATCTCGTTGGGGGAGATCTTTTCAATTCGCCCCTTTGGACTTCATTGCTCTGTTCACCCGTTCTCGTGGTAATGTTTTTCAATTCATCAAATACATTTATGCATAAATTTACATTTTTAGTTTATTAAGCTAAAATGGCGCGTGTTTGTTGTATTAATTAGTCATTAGGAGTAAGGATTCCAATACAACGAATTAAAAAATTTAAGAGGTATTGTTTGGTATAGAATCACACATTTGCGTCGGCCTAATTATAACTTTTCAAATTTACATGAACTTACAAAATTTACCTAATATATTACTGACCTATGGTGATAGAACTCATCGTGTAGAAACCTGGAGCATAACAAACAAATCTAAAATTGTTAGCGTCGCGTCGTGATCAATACTATGTCTATAAGAGAAGAGAGAGGCATTGATTCAGCCGTGGGACAATAATGAACTACAATAACAAAAGGTACGAGCCTTCTAAAAATAAAACACTTTAGAACTTATGATAAAGTACGTTCATCCAAAAAGAAATCCTTATCTTATCTATAATTATCATATTTTTTAATATTAAATACCTTAACATCAGGTATTTAATATTAAAAAATATGATAATTATAATAGTGTTAGGTCACCTTTAAAACTAATTTCCGTAGTCCGGTAACCGGACTACGGCAGATAGTAGTAACTAATAATATTAAAAAAAACAACTGTACCACGGGCAAAGAGTGCAATAAAAGGCCATAAAAGCATTAATAACTAAGGTGGTGTAACACCCACCATGTCAGTGTCATAAAAATTATCAGTCATTATCTGGACCCCGTATTGAGAATCGTATAGGCAATATGGAAGTTCGGACCGTTTATGATGTGAAAGTAATATCGTATGTTTTATTTGCGTCAAGTTTTTATCGTACTATTATTTTTGAATACCTATTATTTTTGCTAATTAAATTTATGCGTAACTTGTTTTTAAATGATGCTTGCAAACGTTCGAAACGTTAAATGCGAGGTTGCTAAATAAGCTATATAGATTAATTGGCAGTTTTTCTGAGTGACAATATTTACAATGAGTATCCGTAGAAGATTCAAGTAACAGACATAGATCACAGGAATTATGGCAGTGAATTTAATTGATGGCTCGTTGAACCAATAACCAACCAGTAAGTAAAGGTTCTCAAGTGCCGAATCTAATTAAAAGATCACTTTAAGAAGGAGGGTTTTCTATACGATGAATTTACAATATCTTCAAGCGGATTGGTCTTTGTAAAAATTTTGGGCAGACTTTCTACAGAAGTGGATGTTTCAGGTTTACTTAATAATACAATATACTTACAGACGTAATTAGTTGTTTTTTTTTGTGTAATTAATAAGTGTAATTGACTATGAATGTCGTTCTGATTAGAATAAATAAATAAATTAATTAAGAACCACCTCGTGTCGGTCAGCAACTCAAGTAACTGCTAACTAATAGATTTTCTATTATTTCTGCTAGTGCGGTGTTGAAAAAAGGTATTAAAAGATGGTTTTATTTTATTTCCCTCCATTTACCTTCTATTTTGCCACATGATGCACGTATAATATATTATGGAGTAGACCTCCTGATCCCTTTAAGTGTTCCGTGAAACACGCAGTTTCTATATAAACTTTCTGTGTAAGCGCTTTTCTTTTTAATTTTTAATTATGCCTACATTATGCTTGAGAAACAAGGTTGCTTTTGTTAGTCAATAGATACAACCTACACATATTTTGATGCCACAATGTTATCGTCGACTTAATATGTGGTGTTACCAAACAATGTTTACCGTGTTCTTATGTCACATATCATGTAGAATGACGCACCGTTGGGAATATCAACAGTCAACAGTCAACACTGATCTGTTTGTTTATCTGTCGTTAAGCCATCCCGATACGCCTGTCGTTTTAATACAGTGCACTCTTTGATACGGTGTCTTTCTCATGCATAGAAGATATAATGTATCTACATTCCTGTAGAAGCTATAGAACAATGCTTGTTAATCAGTCACTTCTCTAAACACCTTGAGATTTTTTTTTTTACTTTTTGGTTAGAATTCTAAAATTTTATTGTGTGGCTTGCTCACAAGCTTCTTTTGATATATCAAAATGAGTGCATACAAACTCATTCTTCTGATAGTGGCTTATATGAAGTTGTGGACGTCTGTAGGTTATTAAACAGATTACATTCTGCCTGATGGTTTGCAGTCAGCCGTAATGTTTCTTTTTTTTAAACAACAACTTAAAAACATGTTCCTACAAATCATTGCTTTGATTCGCAGTGGTTAACTACTCTTTCAATTTTTATTAAGTTTTAAATTGTTTTTTATTTAATTTAAAATAGAACAATAAAATTATTAACATAAGTAGCTAATTTAACAAAAGAATATAATTAAATGAATGTTAATGTAAATGTTAAATTAGTTAGGTACTGTAGTTTAATTAACGTTATATAAGTAATACTTTTTTTTTTCATTTAAAATAACATTAATAAGTTTTATATAAAATGGCCATCTTAGTTTGGGCGGATAGTTGCGTGGGACGATTTTATCTCTTGGTATAGGTCGTTGACTTGGCGCGTCATCAGCAGACTTGCATGTCGTAGTATGATAAAATAAATTATTATGCTGTAGCAAATCTGCCCTACTGACAAAGAATATCGGAACTATATGAAAGTTTTTTTAGTAAAATCAGCCTAAGCAAAAGAAACATAAACACATTTTTTTTCTTACCCCATGACTTTTGATTAAGCCTTTCTTCATTAGTGCAGCAGAAATCTGACAAATATTATGTTGCATTGCTGTCTTCTATAATAACTTTCACGTTTGCAAACGCGCGTCTGAACAAAGCTCAATAATAACATTGCAGCCGAGATTTAAAATAAAATTGACGGTTGCCATTGATTTCGAAATTGTACGTAGGGTTGATCAGAGATTACGTTTCTTTTATTTACTTTGTGGCTGTAAATTATCAAGTGTTTTATTAGCTCTACCTTGAATTTTCTTGTTTTTTTATTTTTGACGGCAATCCGTAACGAAATTTAGTTCTCAGAGTAAGTACCAGGTGCACTGTTTTCGAGTATATTTCGAGTGTTTCGAGTATTTATTATAATATTTTATAATTAAAGGCGGGACAAACGCACTTTATCTCGTAAGTTAAGGTGGGTTTGTATCACCGGTTAGTTAAACTAGTTGTAAAAGTAATTTAAAAATGTAATTTGCTATAACGTTAGTACAGAATGGCATATAAAACTAGTTTAAACATTACATGCATTTGTTGTTATTATCTCATACGATTACATGTTAGATTCCAATACGCTGGCACACTGGCCATTTATGTGTCGACTTTAAATGCCTCTTGAGTTTATCTGCGAGACACCGATTGCGATCTACCTACTCTATTTTTTACGAATCTTTATACTAGCATATATACTCAAGTGTGTCTGCAAATAGAAAAGAAACATGCCTTTTTAGCAATCAACGATTATCGAGGCAAAAAGTGTCGTCGCAATTTTAAAGTATAAGTGTCTTTTCGTGTTTAAAATCTTGGCAGCTAAGAGATGATGGGAAACTTCAGTCTTGGCACGTAATGTCCATATTTTGTGAAAGTCTACAAACAATTTTTCGTCCTAAAAATTAGTTTTTGCACTGAATAGTTCCGATGCGATGTCCGATGTCTTGGATAATTTAAAATAGTGTGACATAACATTATTGTATAAAAAGCTTATGAGAAAATTATTATTTTTCTTTCGACAGATTAGATGTGAAATAACGGGGACAAAATGGGACATTAGTTTCAATTTACAATAATCGTTTTGGGAATTTTGATATTCTTGATTCATTCACCTGGGTAAATTATGTACAAAATATTATGTAGTTAGTTAAATTTAATTCAGTTTTCTTTCATACTAGGTTTATAGACAATAATATAAATCTTTCAATAATTTACAGCCATTTTTTTTCAATTTATCCCTGTGTTTCACCCCGATAGACTTATGACACATTTATTGTATTTATCTATACTATTCAAAGACTATTAACCGTAAGAAGAAAAATGTTTAATTAAAATAAAACGGGGATTGTCTAGTCTAGACGGCGGACGCGGTTGCGCGGGCGCCAGTCTCGCGGCTTAATGGCGCGCGATTAACACCGGCCGGGCCCTTCCAAGACTATTTTAACTGAACGATTTTCTTCCTGATTCATATTTGTTCTGATTACTTGTGATAACTATCGTAGTTTGCTGCTGAAGGAAAAATTGTTACTAATGATTTTTGCTACTTTAAATAAGTAAGTACTTACTTACTTATTTTTTTATTGATAATAATTAATATAATATGAAGTTGTATTTACACGAATAACATTATTTGCAGCAGATTATATTTGTTGAGTTTTTTATTGTCTAACGCTAACAAGCGAATTAAGTGGTAACTGCAAAGACTACGTACCTAAGTCGCGTCAGAAGAAAAATTGACTAAGGTCTCCCATTGGCATTAAAAATAATTAGGTAACTTGATTACAATATTTCTTAAAAACAAAATGTTCTAAAATTTACTTTTTTCATTGTGTTTTATTAATTCAGTAAAACGTGCGACGAATTTTTAAATAGTCTTATCCTAATCTAACATTACCTACCATAGCAAGAATTTAAGTTATCAAAATTTAAACCATTACCAGGTACCTACTAGAATTAATTTTATTTGTATTGTCTCCAAATAATGCAACCTCAAAGTTTCGCAATAAGGAAGCATGCCATAGAACTTGTCGCGTACCTTACTAACTGTAGATTTTTTTAGCGTCGCGCATGCGTGCTAACCCCTCGCGTACTACAGGAGCGAGTCGACCTTCCTAGGTCGGCGCCCCGCCATTCAGTCCCCTGCCGGTCTTCATTGATTTTCGACCCACTATCACATGGCGAGGCCTACTCAAGCGCGAAAACCATCTATACAGTTGATTTGCCAATCTGTGACACGTGTCGTTTACAAATTTAATCTTCATTTGTGAAAAGTACACTCGACAAGGGAGGTGAGATGGCTAATAAAGCGCCTTTGCTATAAAAAAATATCCTGTGAGCCTCGGCTTTAATCAGTGAACTAAGGCATGAGGAAATTTGTTTCGTACGAAAGTAAATATTGTGTATTCTTAGAAGTAAGAAGTATTTACAAATAACTATTATTAATTTCATTAAAGAAAATTTGTAAGTGGTTAATTTCCAGTTCATTGATAGAGTTGTAAACCACAAAAAACAGCTTTATTTTTGTTTGCATGTCATTTTGCGGTTGCATGTAGCCCTGTTGGTTTTAGAGCATCATTTATTTACTCAAATCCCAAGAACATTTGATGTATTCTATTTTGATCGCTTTCGCATCACATTGCGAGTGATGCGGCAAGTTTAATCTGAACAGTCTGCGGTTTGTCAATTACTGTCAAATAACAATAAAATATCATGAATGGAATTAGTAAATATTACGTACAGATATCTTGAGTCATGTTTTAAATTGGTTTTAATATTCTAAGAATTAATTAACAAATTCTATTATCTTTATACGATTTCGTGTGCTATCATTTTCGGCATGTTAAACAGTGAATGAAGTTTTAAATGACTTAAACTATGTAGGCGGTATTTTGTTAAATCACAGTTTTTAATTATTATAGATTATCAATTTGATTGGTTTAAACCCGACCTAAAAGTATAGGTGTGTACGTGTGAATTTAATTTTATTTATTTATTTGTTTGTTTGGTTTGTCATAAAAGACAACAAGAGATACTACTAGGCTACTAATGTTAAGATAAGAACCTGATTAACATAGGTAAGTACCACGAATGTAATAAAACATGAACTTTAGAGGATAATTATATTATATATAATAATTCGCAACTAATCAATGGCAAAAAGTACTTAAACTTTACATTAATTCTGAGTAGTATAATAAGTTCTAAATAATATCCTGTCACCGTTACATCGTCTGACCTAGACAAAAGCTCATAAGGAAAATATATTGATTTGTCTTTAAATTATTAGGATCGACATAAGGTCAAGCCAATGACCTCATCGACCTCGTCCGTGTACAACGAGCATTTACGGGTTACGTGTGTTATTTACAATGCTAGGCGCCCGCGCAATGTTTCTGCGAAGCCGTCATGATTCACAGTATCCGGTTTATAGCATCTTTGTCATCAAAAGGCTTTGATTAATTAAATAGACATAGAGAAAGTCTTGTCATTTTTGACAATAGTTCTCGGTTAGATTGAGTAATCGAGTGAATCAATTCCTTAGTTTATTGAATAGGTACTTACCTACATAATGAAAATAGAAGGCCATCCGTCAATTTTAGTTGTTTAGTGCCGGATTAAAAGGCTTTGGATAAACTAGTCCTGGATGTTATCTAACAGATTTGTACTAACAAAAATAGCAAGAGTCAAGTGATTACGAAAGCGGCAGATAAAGCATATTATGACACAAAAAATTTAGTGAGTTTTCAGTATTTGGGGGCTAGTGTTCTAAAACTCTCAACGGCAATAAAATTGAAATGCATTTAAATATTAAAAAATTTCATCCATCGTGACTTTACGCTAATAGTAGTCAAGAGAGAGAAAATTTATTAGAGTATTACAGTTTCTGATTCTTCTTCTTCTTTTCGTGTCGACAGCAAATATTTTTTAGGTAGTGTCAGCCCAAAACTCAGCTACGGCTACTGCATTGTCAGCAGCGTTCATTAGATCTTCCTGCGTGCAGTTGTTCGGGCACGCAGGGCACGATATCAGGTAGGTCATCGTTTGTGGATTGGCAGCACACTTTCACTCTAGCTCGGAACTATGAGAGAATTCCCATTTGGACAAATTATCTTTAGTTCGGCCAACCTGTGTCCGAAGTCTTTTTAAAGACTTCCAGGTAGGCCATGGTAAATCATGAACAAGTGAAAAATTCTTTGACAGTTTCTGATTAAATTTCAGTATTTTACATAAAGTGACGTCACTATTAAAGTTTAGTGTTCAGTGACGTAGTTAAAAGTTTACAAATGACAGTAAACACGAAACCTTTGTGTTACTCAGTATTTCAGGATAACTACGCGACGATTGATCAGGCTCATGAATATTCTCTGGTTCAATAAATACTTACTAATGTTTTGCCTGTTTGTGTAGTCCAGCGGTTGAAATGATCGCCTCACTCAACAGTTAAAAACATTTAAGTATTTCCTAACTGTACCTAAATATAAAAAAATCGACACTGACATTTTGTTCTTTTTTAATCTGCGAGTTTTCTATTAATCCCGTTTTAGAACAAGCAAGTTTTATAATAAGTATAATAACATCAGACTATTTGGGATTCTAAATGTCACTGTCAAGACTACTACATGTTATTTTCCTAGGCGCCACACATCTTGACCGCTATTTTACCTGCTCAATGTATTTATTAGTTTTTACTCCAGTTCGAACAGATTTCCTCGTGATCTTTTCCGTCACTGTAAGTTAATATTTAGTACTTAATGTCCAAAATAAACTTAAAATGTTCTTGTCAGGTGTCGAATAGGCGATGGGTCCCTAACAATCAAGCCATCACAACCTAATAGATTAGACTATTAGATAAATAGTGGTTTTAAGTTTATTTAACTGTACCTCCTATTCAGTAGCAATCATCTAAAAAATATTTATCTGTCCACATACTGTTAAAGGTAATTCCATGACGATGGAGTTTATCTCGTCCAGTTTTTTGGTAAAACTATTCTAAAGTTCTAAGCAGAGCTTACTGTCAGTAAGAGAAGACATAATTTATAAATTATTATCGTA